>OY998238.1:8697284-10196535 GCA_963922005.1 Cornus suecica | reverse complement strand
CTTGGCCAAAAAGCTTGAAAAAGCCAAAGGGGTCTGGCTAGAGAAACTGCCCGAAGTTCTCTAGTCATACAGAACGACCCCCAGGCAACCCACTGGTGAAACCCCCTTTGCCATGGCGTACGGCGCTGAGGTTGTGATTCCTACAGAAATCAGGGTTCCAACCCTCCAGAGTGAAACCTGGGTTGAAGGACCAAATAACCAGCACTTGGCTCAGAATCTTGATCTTCTGGAGGAAAGAAGAGAAGCTGTTGGGATCAGGCTGGCCGCATACTAACAGCACGTCCGGAACCATTTCAATCAAAGAGTAAAAAGAAGAGAGTTCCAGGTCGGAGATATGGTCCTTAGGTAAAAAATAGGGCTCGTAGGCAAGCTCAGGGAGCCTTGGGAGGGCCCGTATACCAATACCGAGGTCATCGGTCGCGGAGCATACCGAGTCCGAAGGAATAGTGATGGCGGAATGGAACCAAACTCCCAGAATGCCTCTCGCCTGAAGAGGTACTACCCTTAATGGGCCAAGTCCTGTTTTTACTTTTATCTTTTTTGTAAAAAGGCTATAGTACTTGATCAGTAAAAATCATTATTATGGAAAATTAAATCATAAAAATCTACTGAAATGAAGAGATCAAAGTTCCAAAAACAAACTAAGTGTTGCATTATCTTTTGCATGACCTGAAGTCCCCGAAGACACAACACAAATCCTGAAGAGATCAAAGTTCTAAAAATAAACTAAGTGTTGCATTGTCTTTCGCATGGCCTGAAGTGCCCGAAGACACAACATAGATCCTGAAGAGGTGAAAGTTCCAAAAACAAGCTAAGTGTTGCATTGTCTTTCGCATGGCCTGAAGTGCCCGAAGACACAACACAGATCCTGAAGAGATCAAAGTTCCAAAAACAAACTTAGTGTTGCATTGTCTTTCGCATGGCCTGAAGTGCCCGAAGACACAACACAGATCCTGAAGAGGTCAAAGTTCCAAAAACAAGCTAAGTATTGCATTGTCTTTCGCATGACCTGAAGTCCCCGAAGACACAACACAGATCCTGAAGAGATCAAAGTTCCAAAAACAAACTAAGTGTTGCATTGTCTTTCGCATGACCTAAAGTGCCCGAAGACACAACACAGATCCTGAAGAGGTCAAAGTTTCAAAAACAAGCTAAGTGTTGTATTGTCTTTCGCATGGCCTGAAGTTCCCGAAGACACAACACAGATCCTGAAGAGATCAAAGTTCCAAAAACAAACTAAGTGTTGCATTGTATTTCGCATGGCCTGAAGTGCCCGAAGACACAACACAGATCCTGAAGAGGTCAAAGTTCCAAAAACAAGCTAAGTGTTGCATTGTCTTTCGCATGACCTGAAGTGCCCGAAGACACAACTCAGATCCTGAAAAGGTCAAAGTTCCAAAAACAAACTAAGTGTTGCATTATCTTTCGCATGGACTGAAGTGCCTGAAGACACAACACAGATCCTGAAGAGATCAAAGTTCCAAAAACAAACTAAGTGTTGCATTGTCTTTCGCATGGCCTGAAGCGCCCGAAGACACAACACAGATCCTGAAAAGATCAAAGTTCCAAAAATAAATTAAGTGTTGCATTGTCTTTCGCATGGCCTGAAGCGCCCGAAGACACAACACAGATCCTGAAAAGATCAGAGTTCCAAAAACAAATCAAGTATTGCATTGTCTACCGCATGGCCTGAAGTGCTCGAAGACAAACACTGATCCTGAATTTATCAGAAAATTTGCAAAAATAAACTAAGTGGACAAAAACTGTGATCCTTCATTCAAAATGGGCCCTAGTGGCCAAGGCTTACAATATGTTTTATAAATGCAAAAATCCTAAGGGCCAACATCGATGCCCGACTCAGGGGAATTCACTAAAGCGACTGTCCCATCAGGAACGGGAGGATCAGAGGGGGTGGTGATGCTTATCCCTGGTAGAGGCTTGGTCAGGAACTCGCAGAAACGAACGTCATCTGGACCACCGAAAGGATCGTCGTACGGAGAAGCGATGCCCAAACTCTCGTCCAGTTCCTCCACCGAGGCGAAAGTCCTTTCTTCAACGGGTTTCTGCATGTCATTGTAGCATGACCTCCAACCGAACCTGATTCGGTGCTAGGAAGTCTCACAGAAACGCTTGTACATTTCGTTCCCGCCCCGGTGGCACATCTCCACCACAGACCTCTCAGTTGCAAGGAGGTTCTCAATATCTTCCCTCTCATCCAGGAGCTTCGAATTGGAGGCCGTAAAGCTCTCATTGTTAGCTTTCAGGCTCTCATTCTCAGCTTTTAAGGACTCTGTTTCAGCAAAAAGGGCCCGCCGAACTGCCTCCATTTCTTTAATCTGATCCTGAGCTGCCGGAAGCTGCTGCTCTGCAGTGATAGCCCTCTGGTCTGGACATCCAACTTTTCATTGGATATGGACAGCTGGTTGGCGACCTTCATACGAGAGTCCTCCTTAAGCCTCAGAAGCTCATTGGACTTCTGGAGCAACTTGGTGTCTTCCTCCATCTTTGCATTATAGGCATGAGTCTGGTAAAACATCTGCCAAAAGAATAAGTGTTAGCCTGATAAAGAAATAAATCAAATATTAAGTAAGATCGAGGAAGCTGATGATTGAAGAAGTACCTTCATTGCTATCTCTGGCCCTGTCAGGGCCAATTCCTCCCGGTCAATCGTCATCAGCCTCTTTCGGTCAATTGGTGTCCAGATTTGAGAACCCATTGCCCGAAGGAAAACATCATTGTCTATGGTTGCGTGACCTGCAACCAGAAAGTCACCGCTCAGGAGTGTGATCTTCGGCGCCTATGGAACGGGGCGCTCCACCTCAGTTGCAACCCCACTGTCATCCAGTACGATGGGAGACGATGGCGTGGTCGTACGGGGCCTGACAGACCGTTCGGGAAGATTCTCCTCTGATCGGGGATGTCTTGTTCCCGTCAAGCTCGTCTCCCCTTCAACCAGCCGAAATTCATGAATAGGGACGTCCCCTGAAGGTCGAACAAACTCCTCTGATCTCGGGGAAGGAGTCTGACCGACTTGAACATTTCCCATCGGTGCAGGTGGAATTACCAAAGTTTTCTCCACCGGCGGCAAAAGAATATGCCCAGATGGTAAAGTTGGAACACTGTCTGACCCCGGCCCACTTTGATTCTCACCCGATGCTGGAATTACCGCTTGAGGGACGATTGCCCGCCTGGTCTTCTTTTTTAACACCGCCTGCGGGATTCTCAGCATCTCTGTTGACATGGCCTGCAAATTAGAACCCGTCAGGAAACTATTACACATCCTTAAGGGTTGTCCCCAAATTTTTGATTTTAGCAGTTCAAAACGGGTTCTGATATAGTTTGAAGTTTTAAATTCATCAGGTGCCCCCAGAAACTCAAGCACATGGAGGCCTAACTTATCATTGCACTGATCGCAGTAGCATGACCCCTTATGGAATGGCTTGAAGGAAGAGAATAGGGGACGGTCAAACTCGTTAGGGACTTTGAACCTCGATGAGCTTTGGAGTCTCCAGTTCCCGCTTACCAAGATCATTCTCTCCTTCCACCCTTTGTTAGACTTTTCGGTGCCATCACAAATCTTCCTCCCACTAAGAGGAAAAATATTGTACCGGCCTCTGCAGTCCTTCTAAGCATGTATTTTGTAACAGAACAGAAGTTCCGCCAGTCTAAGGTCTAAGTCCAGATCCCGGTTGATCATCAGGATCATAGCCAAGACCCTGAAGAAGTTAGGCCCCACCTGAAGCGGGGCCAGACCCAGGGCAGCTAAGGTATAAAGGAAAAAGGGTTGGATCGCGAATCTAAGGACCTGAAGGTGAAAGGACGACAACAAGATCTGGTGGTCGAGAACCCCCTCACCCTTCATGAAATCATACTTTTTAGGGTAGTTTTTAATAATTACCCCATCGGGTATCCCACATTTGACTCTCAACCTTTTTAATACCGTCTCTACCCTATTCATAGGAGGAAGGGGGTAGGCGTAAAATTGATCTCCAGATCCCCGGCTGTTGCGGTGTTCTGGTTAATCTTCGGAGGACTAGACATGACTGTCCTAATCACCTCCACTGAGGGTGAACTAGAAGAGGCATACGGGTCTACAGAGGAAGGTAAACGGTCGCTACCCGACCGGGTATCATCGCTAACAGACATTTTGAAAAGAAAGACGCGAAGATGAAAAGAAATAACTTACTCTAAGATGAATCCCGAAAAGATTTCAGACGCTTTCCGGGGAAAGGAGATAGACTCTAGCAATGATAAGTGAAAAGCTCAGCAGAGAGTTTGCTGAAATTTGCGAGTTGTGAAGAGGGATGAATCTTCAACATGGATAACCGATATTTATAGGAGTTTCAAAGACGCCTGAAAAACCGTGCGCTCGGGAAGCGAAGCGTCACCTCGCTTCACGTGCGCCTCCTCGGCCTCCCTTCTCGCTAATCGAGGCCATCCGGACCACTGGTTTTAAATATCGCAATGATTACTCAGCCATCAAATTTATTGGATGATCCACGTCACCCCGACAGGGGTGATGTATTCATTGTTTTCACCCTTCCTTCTCCCTTATGGGCCTGGTCGCCCTACAACCCATCATGAAGAAGTGGGTCTGTGTAAGTGTGGAAAACATCTTAGCCCACCAGAGCCTTCCCAGGTCAAGCCCATCAGGCTACTGACCCAATAAAATTTCTGTAAGCCCAATAATTAGGCCCATTGTATTTGTGTATTTCCTTAGTAAACGAAAATTTGTCTCAATGGGCTTCAAACCCATTAAGAAAATTTATAAAAGGAAAATCAAAATTTTAATAAAGCATTCTCTTGTGTGGTGCAAATTTGAGCATCTACAGGTATTTTTAGTGATGAAGTGGAGACACTTTTTCTAGTTTTTGATTAATAGGAATAGTAGTTCAAAAGAACGTTTTCAAAGCGACAATTTGGATCGATTGGTATGATCTCCCAGTCCATTAAAATGTTTGATTTTGGAGACACCAAGAGTCAGTTTTACAAAAATGTTTTTAAAGAGAATTTTGGATCCACCGAAAAGGTGTTCCAGTCTATTGAAATATTTGATTTTTGAGGTACTAGGACTGATATTTGTGCAGAAACTTAAATGTTATGGATTTGAATTGGAATTTTCCCATTTTGAGAATTATTTAAGGAATCATTTGGGGTTCTTTGATGTTGTGGTATGATCTATTTTCGTGATTGTTTTACGAGAAAATTGAGTTTTTGAAACCTTTGTAATGGGACAATTTGGAAAGATTGATGAAGTCTACCAATACACTAAAATTATTTATTTTAGAGCTATAACGGATTCAGTTTGATTAAAAGTATTTTGGTGATGAAGAGGGGCCAGTTTTCCTAGTTTTCGGTTCACTGGAATAATGGTTAGACTTCAAAGCGATAATTTGGATCAACTGGTAAGGTCTACCAGTCCACTGAAATGATTGATTTTGGAGACATCAAGAGTTGTTTTAAAAAATCTTTCTAAAGGGACAATTTTGGATCCACATGCTACCAGGAGTTGGTTTAATTCGATTTTAGTTTTAGTAGACTAAAGAAGCTTACAAGTTGATATTTAATTAGAAACTTAAACGTTAAGGATTTGAATTGGAATTTTCCCATTTCGAGAGTTATTTAAGGAATCTTTTTTGGTTTTTTGATGTTGTGGTATGATCTCTTTTCATTGTTTTTTTACTAGAGAAATGAGTTTTTGAAACCTTTGTAAAGGGATGATTTTGGATGATTGATAAGGTCTGAAATTATTTATTTTGGAGAAATAATGGATTCAATTTGATTAAGATTTTTTTTGGGATGAAGTGGGGGCACTTTTCTTAGTTTTTGATTCATTAGAATAGTGGTGTAAAAGATATTTTCAAAGCAACAATTTGGTTCGACTGGTTGAAATGGTTGCTTTTGGAGACACCAAGAGTTAGTTTTACAAAATGTTTTAAAGTGACAATTTTGGATCCATTGGTAAAGTCTACCAATCTATTGAAAGATTTAATTTTCGTGATACTAGGAGTTGGGTTTACTTCGATTTCCATTTTAGTAGACATGAGAAGCTTACTACTGGATATTAGAGCAGAAACTTAAAAATTATGGATTTGAATTGGAACTTTCCCTTTTCGAGAGTTATTTAAGGAATCTTTTGGGGTTCTTTGATGTTGTGGTACGATATCTTTTCGTGGGTCTTTTTGTGAGTTTTTTACGAGATATTTGAGTTTTTGAAACCTTTATAAAGGGACAATTTGGATAAGTACACTGAAATTATTTATTTTGAAGATATAATGGATTCAGTTTATTAAGAGTTTTTTGGTGATGAAGTGGGGGCAGTTTTCTAGTTTTCGGTTCATTGGAATAGTGGTTCAAAAGATATTGTCAAAGCAATAATTTGGATCAACTGGTTAGGTTTACCAGTCCATTGAAATGGTTTATTTTGGAGACATCAAAAGTATGTTTTTGTTAACTACCAACTACTCTAAAAGCTTAAGTTGTTATAGAGAGTGTAACTTAAATATTATATCCTTCAATACGCCTCCTCACGCGTGGCCTTCTTTGGGTCCAACATGTGAAACAACATTTTTTTCAACAAAGGATGGTGGTGAGGTTTGAACACGAAACCCTTGGCTCTGATACCATGTTAACTACCAACTACTCTAAAAGCTTAAGCTGTTAGAGTGGGTGTAACTTAAATATTATATCCTTCAACAGTTTTACAAAATGTTTCTAAATGGGTCTATTGAAAGATAATCCTCCTGGTGTCTCTCATAATCCTGGAGAGGTTTGCAGGCTCAAGAAGGCTTTATATGGTTTGAAACAAGCTCCTCGAGCATGGTTTGAGAAGTTCTCTATGGTGGTTACTTCCTTTGGGTTTTGCTCTAGTGCTCATGATTCAGCTTTATTTGTTAAGTTTACTTCTACTGGTCACATTCTACTTTCACTCTATATTGATGACATGATTATTATGGGTGATGATGTTGATGTGATTGCAGCATTAAAGACAGAACTAGCTCGTCAGTTTGACATGAAGGATTTGGGCCCTTTAAGGTACTTCTTGGGTATTGAGGTAGCCTCTTATCCTAAGGATTATCTTATTTCTCAATCCAAGAATATAGCGGACATCCTTCAACGAGCTCGTTTTACGGATACTCAGATTGTTGATACTCCTATCGAGCTTAAATGCATGTTATGCTCCTACAGATGGTACTCCTTTGCCTGATCCCACATTGTATTGGACTATTGTTGGTAGCTTAGTCTATCTCATTATTACTTGCCCCGACATTGCATATGCTGTCCACAATGTTAGTCAGTTGATTGCCTCCCCCTCTATAGTTCATTGGACTGCTATTCTTCGCATTTTGAGTTATCTTCGGGGTACTTTTTGCCAAAGTCTTGTATTTTCTTCCAAATCATCTTTGGAGTTTTGTGCTTACTCTAATGCTGATTGGGCTGACGATCCGACTAATCGTAAGTCTACTACAGGTTTTTGCATCTTCTTGGGTGACTCTCATTTCTTGGAAGAGTAAGAAGCAGAAAGTTGTCTCTTGATCTTCCACAGAGTTTGAGTACCGTGCGATGACATATACTACAAATGAGATTGTGTGGTTGCGTTGGTTATTAGTAGATATGAGTGTTATTCTTTCTACTCCTACCCCTCTTTATTGTGATAATAAGAGTATTGTTCAGATTGCTCATAATTCAGTCTTCCATGAGCATACCAAACACATTGAGATTAATTGTCATACCACTCGGCATCACCTTCAGTGTGGAACGATTACTTTGCCTTTTGTCTCCTCTTCCATACAAGTTGTAGATTTCTTTACGAAGTCTCAAACCATTCAACGATTTCGTTTTTTTGTTGACAAACTCTCGATGCTCCTTACTACTGCATCGTGAGTTTGCAGGGGGATATTAGATAATAGAATGTTATTTTATTATACTTTAGTTGTAGGGGTAAAATAGTATTTTCATGTTTTGGGTATATAAGCCATTTTATGTAGGGCTGCACATGGTCCGGTTCGGTCCCGATTTCGACCGGAACCGGAACCGAACCATTATTTTCGGTTCCGTAAAAATAAGAACCGGAACCAAACCATTAATACAATGAACTGAACCAAACCAAACCATCTTTTTCGGTTCGGTTCCGGTTTCTATTATTACTTTTAAAAAACATAAAAATTTTCAAAACAAAACATAATTATAAACCAAATTATAGAGTATTTCAACTATTAGTCTATTACAAACCCAAAATAAAATGATAGTTAGTGTAATGAAAGTAATCATTTGAAATTACAATTCCAGGAATTCAAACTTGTCCTCTAAAAAAGCAAAAAATTGCATTTCATGGTTAAAAAGAAAAAAAAGAAAAAGACATCTTTGAGTTGGTACGGCTACCAGTCTTCACTTGCATTTCAAAACAAAAAACTCTTTAGAATGCAATCCCATAATCTGCAATGACAAAAATGGACAGTGATTATTTTTTTTTTCAAAAAAAAAAAGCCAATGAGGTAACTAAGGTTTCTCAATGTCATGCTTTCTTAAAAACAAAACAGTATCACTTGCATGTTTTTAAAAAGACTAGGAGTCTTGGCACAAAAGTGTCATTCACATGTTACTTATATTAGTAAATCAGTGATACATTTATACATATCATTTTAAAATTATACATTATTTATCTAATAATAACTTTTAAATATATATATATAACCGGTTCGGTTCCGGTTCGGTTCTATGTGGTTAAGGACCGGAACCGAACCTAAAAAATCGGTTCTTTAATTTTGAGAACCAGAACCGAACCGAACAACCTTAAAACTGAACCAAATCGCCGGTTTCGATTCGGTTCTTCGGTTTTTTCGATTTTGTGTGCAACCCTACTTTTATGTGTATCATTCAGTTATCATGTTTTCAATGGAACCCCTATCCTCCTTTCATATACATCTGAAATGCTCACAAGCTCGTGCCTCTTTCTTTTTTGGTTTAATCGATTTGGAGTTGAGTTTTCAGAAAACAATTTAGTTTTGTTGTAAGATATTTGTTCTTAATACTTTTTATATTTCACTAGCTTTTTTTCCCAACTACTCGTCAGCTACACTGTAATATATGATTGATATGTTTTTTGGTAACTATCTTTTGACACGAATCATATCCACGGTGTGGATGAACTTGAGGAAGAGATCAGTACCCAATATATATATATATATATATATATATACACAAGTTCCTTATCATATGTCCTGTCCTGGCTGCATTACTATCTTTCTGGGTTTTGGTTTGTGCCTTTGTCATTCAAATGCCCTGCTCTGCATCCGTATATATGCCTCATAGTTTGGATGATTGAACTGCTAATATAACAACACTGTATTTCACCTACTTCAAATGTTGATGGGAGTATTATTATTTTTGACTTCCGCAGGCAATGAATGGCCAATATCTTTGCAACCGTCAGATAACAGTGTCCTATGCAAATTCACCGGAATGGTATGAAGGGATGAGTGAAACATATAATATTGAAATGCAGGGTACTTTTTATTTTTTACTTTTTTATATTATGTAAATAAAGTTTATGGCCAATTGCATAAACCAAAACATTATCAACCATTTTCGGTTATGGAAAGGAAATTATTTTGACCATTTGGACTAAAATTGGACGAATAATCACAGGTTTCATCCGAAATATCCAAAATAGTTATATGATCTATTTTTTTTTCAAAGGTATTATTATATCATCTAATTACTTCTAATACAGCAAAAATATCAATATTGTATTTTAACAATTTTAGCATAAATAAATCTTTCTATCCTCAATAAATAATAATAAACCCTTTTATCTTCCGGAAATAAAAACATTTTTGTTAGCTAAATGGCGCCCACAAGTCAGCTACAAGAAAGGGCAACCTTTGGGCAAAGTGACCCTCCACGCCCTCTCATTTTCATTCTCTTCCCCATACCAAAAAGACCTGGGAGAGGAGAGGAGAGAGAGAGAAATGTCTAAGCTCTCTCTCTCCTCTCTAGCTCATCTATTCAACCCTACAAGTAAGGGTACCCAAACCACATGCATGAGGACACTGTGTCCCAATTTTGACAGAGACGATGGCCTTGAGACCGTCCTTGAGGTCCCCATACCGGAGGACATGTTCACGAGCATGGGGAGCAATTTGGCGTTGCGTTGGGAGAACATGTCGACGTGGATGAAGGCTCAGACCAACGACAAATGGGCGTCTCCAGTCGTGGCTGGACGCTACAACGAGCTCAGCTTCCTCCTCTTTGTCGTTGGTTCGCCTCTCATTCCTCTTCAGGTGCAAGTCAACCCGTCCATAAACCGCCCTATAAAACATTCTTCCATTGTAAGTTCCTCTTAATTTTATTTCCTAACTAATGACGGATTTAGAAAACTATGTTTTTTTCGGGAGTTTTGAGTAAATTCCAAATTATTTGAGCATATAACATGGAAAGAAAGATTCACTGCCCGCCACTAGTTTTATGGTGGATCCATCCCTGTTCGTAGTCGTGCATGAGACTCCTGTCACAAAGTAGAAGAGTACCCAAAAAAAAAAAAAAAAAAATTTTTAATAATGTTTATATTTATTCTAACACATTGCATGAGATTTTTTTTCACTGATATATTTTGATAAATAGACCGATATATAGTCAATATGTTAATAATTATTTTAACACACACAGCAAAAAATAATCAATATATTCATATATATATTACCACATTGCATGAGACTTCCATCGCAACAGAGTATCGAGAGGGTGAGAGTTGCATTAGTATGCTATAATGAAAATTAATCAATATATTTATAAACGTTTCTGGTGCACATATGAAACTCATTTTACATTAGATAAGAAAGGGTTATAGATTAAGGGTATGTTTGGTATCCATCTCTGAATACTGTTCTCGAGAACTCTGTGAATAGAAAACTGTTATATGATAATAAGAAAAGACAATTCTCAGTTGTTTTTCTAGGTGAGTTTTCTAAAAACAGTTGAAAGAAAACGCAGATATATTTTTTTTTGTATAATTTTCTAATTTTCAGTTTTCAAATAACGGAAAACTGTTTTAAAAGATGCAAACCAAGCTGCCCCTAAAATTGATTCGTACTAATAATTTTTTTAATTTATACGACAAATGTGTTTGATTTTGACAGGAAGCGTCCACGGCGAAATACATAGTACAGCAATATATAGCAGCAACAGGAGGGCAAGCGGTGTTGAGCTCGGTGCACAGCATGTGTGCAATAGGGCAGGTGAGGATAAGTGCATCATATTTTCATCAGGGGAATGAGAGTGTGAAGGGTAGGAGTAGTCATGACCAGGAGGCTGGAGGCTTTGTGCTTTGGCAGAAGAATCCGGACCGCTGGTGTCTAGAGCTGCTTGTCTCTGGCTGCAAAGTCATCTCTGGAAGCAATGGCAAGGTCTCTTGGAGGCAGTCCTCTAATCTACAAACTCCGATCTCTAAGGGCCCACCCAGACCCTTGCGCAGATTCTTGCAGGTACATGCATCTATCATATCGTTTGAGACATTACATATTACTAGTGTTTTTGGGAAGTGCTTACCATTATGAAGTACTAAAACATACTCATTTTTAAGACTGATAATGTCCACCATTTATCGTGACCACTGCTGTAACCAATACGGCGAACCATGATATATATGGATTTATGTCTAACAACATTACAAGAAAAAAATATTGTCAAGGGACAAACTCAATTTTGGAAGCTGATGAACATGATTGACTATTGCAACTTTATTGGCATTACTTAATTCAGCCATTAGTAAATATATGTAAAATGCACTATAGGATTATAAGTCACATTTGAAGAAATAACCATATAAAGAAGCGAGTTTAAACTCCACTCAACCTGCTATTCTGGTTTAAAATTTCATACTAATTGGTGCATTTTTAGCAGGGATTGGACCCTAGGTCCACAGCCAACTTATTCATAGATGCACTATGCATAGGAGAGAAAGTGATCAACAATGAGGACTGCTTCATACTAAAACTTGAGACAAGCCAATCAACCCTTGAGGCACAAAGTAGCCCCAAGTATGAAATCATCCACCACACCATATGGGGCTACTTCAGCCAGAGGTCGGGCCTCCTGGTCAAGTTCGAGGACTCGAGGCTGCTGACAGTGAAAACGAATGGAAAGGATGACGTAGGGATCTTCTGGGAGACGAGCACAGAGTCAGTGATCGAGGACTACAGGTACGTCGATGGCGTCAATATTGCACACAGTGGCAAAACATCTGTCACGGTGTTTAGATATGGTGAGGAATCAGCTAACCACAAGAGGGAGCTGGAAGAGAAGTGGAGGATTGAGGAGGTGGACTTTAATATCCTGGGTTTGTCATCTGATTTCTTTATGCCTCCTTCAGACTCCAGGGGAAAGAGGATTAATTTTTTTGTTTGAGAAAGAGATTTAACTCGAGTTAATTATACAAGCACATTGATTGTATTCTTGAGGATACTTTGAGAAAATTAAGCTTCAACAACATTTTTGAGCCGTGTAAGTCTATTTTCGTTTGTGTTTGAACTGAAAGTAGCACCTAAGCCCACTGGTTCCTTATTTGGCCGAACTTTTGCTTTTACATAAAAATCATTTTAAGAATCGCTAGTCCTAAGCCCGTTAGTACCATAACTTCTTCAAAACGTTTTTCTAATAAGACTTAAAAACTTTTTTAAAATTTTATCAAACACCATATAAAATATATTTTCATGGCATATAATTAAACCATATAAAATATATTTTCATGGCATATAATTAAACCTTGATCATGGTCTTCTTTAATTTGAATTGAGCACTAGAGTTTAAAGAGTTATCTTAAACAAACTAAGAGAGACATTGCATTTTTGCTTTTAGCATATTCTTAGTTGTGTTTTACGGAAAGATCAAGAAAATATGGTCTTTGTAATTATCTCCGTTTAGTATTATAGTCTAATTAACTTAGGGAAGGAATCAAATAATTACTATGGAAAGGAATGGATAACCTATTTAGCATTGATAGCAAATATGTATTACTCGAATACCATCGGAAATCATTATTCATGTCAAGATGAAAAA
The DNA here is from genome assembly GCA_963922005.1 of Cornus suecica. Taxonomy (NCBI): domain Eukaryota; kingdom Viridiplantae; phylum Streptophyta; class Magnoliopsida; order Cornales; family Cornaceae; genus Cornus; species Cornus suecica. Next base: position 10,183,479 of record OY998238.1, on the reverse strand, counting down.
ATTATTTGGTGTACAAAGGGTAGTTGTTAACCTCACTAATCAACTTAAATTATTTTGGTCAAATCGCGAAATGTCCTATAAATTACCGGTAACATAGTGATACCTAATTCTTTCCAACCACAATGTTTTTATTCCTTAGAGAAACCTTAATTAACATGCAATTTATGACTACTAATGAAGTAAAGATCTAAATAAAAATAGCAAAATCTGAGAATTGTGTTGTTAGTCCTTAAAGAACCTTAAAATTAACATGCAATTTATGACGGGTTAATTTCATTTATATCCCTGAACTTTGTTCAAAAGGTATTTTGACCCCCCAACTCTGCATAAATGCAGTTAGACCCCCTAATTAGGAAAACTTTCATCAATTGAACCCCCTCACCAACTTTTAGTACATTTTCAAACCTAACAGAGTGTGAAATGTCTAAAATGCCATTATCCCTATCCCTACTTCTTCCCCCCTTATTTGTACAATTTTGGTACCATATATGTAATGTTTTATATCATTTTGACCCCCTTATTCAAGAGTAGGTTGACTTTGGCACCAAATTGTATAATTTAATAAATCATTTTAACCCTCTCACCATGTAACTTCTTGTAGACGTCAATCTGACAACTTTAATAAATTATTTTGACCCCCTCACCATGTAACTTCTTGTAGATGTCAATCTGACAACTTTAATAAATCATTTTGATCCCCTCACCACGTAACTTGTTTTAGGCGCCAATCTGACACCTGTAATAAATCAGTTTCACCCCTCACCATGTAACTTGTTTTAGGGTCCAATCTGACAACTTGATTTAATCATTTTGACCCCCTTCATTGTTAAAACGGCTATATTGCACAAACGGTCATATTTTTTAGATTTGTATTCATCATTTTGACCCCCTCAAACAGTGATATTTTGCTTTATAAATAAGGTTCAATTGCCTCTAATTTTAAACACAAGTTTCACTTCATCTACATCATTTTTTCTCTCTTTCTTTCCATCTTTATTCATGTCTCAAACAAGTTATGAAAGTGGGAGTAGAGGTTATATACGTTACAAAAAGCAGTTCAATACACCAACATTCACATCATAACAGTTTTTCATAGATAACATAATTTGATAGTTCAAAATGATCACCAAACCTAAGTTGAATCAACATAATGACAGTTCAAAATAAATTGACAACTTTACAACACTTTCTAAATGATCATTTTGAACTATCCAATTGTAATTCAAAAAGAACCAAAATATTGTCCAAAACAGAACCAAAATAACTTCAAAATACAGAAACAAATATGTCCTTACACTTCACCACCACTTCAAAATAATCCAAACTGCAACACTACAATCCATTCTATCACATTGCTACCCTCACTGCAATATTCCAGTTTGAGATGCACTTATTCCAGCTTGTGACTAATGTTCAAATGTGTAAAAACAGTTAATGTTCAAGCATGACTAATGTTCAAGTAAAGCTTTAGTAAAAAAATATAATAAAATACTTGTTGGGTTACAAGTGATATCCCTTGAGATGCACTTGCTCCAACTGTTTGAGAACTACTACCCTCCTAATTCAGAACAAGTAATGCTTTAGCAAAATACCAAACATACACATGAAAAATAGCAAAACTTCATAATTTACTTACCATATTTACAGTTGCAGCAGCTTTCTCCTTCAATGTTTTAGCTCTTTGGCAACTTCTTTTGTTGTGGCCTGGCTCTTGGCAAACTTGGCATGTGATAACCATGGATCTTTTCACTCCCGGGGCTGCCTCACCTTGTTCCCTCCTCCTATTACATTTTGGTCTACCATGTAGCCTTCTTAAAACTGGAGGATATAGGGGAAAACCAGGTTCTCTAGGCCACAGCTTCTCATCCAGTATTGGATGAATTATCCTACTATGGGCTAACATATAAGTTTCCTTGCTATACATTGGATCACAAAACAACTCCAAATCCTTTCTCTGCCATAAAAGAGCACCTACAACATGTTTGCAAGGTATACTAGAGACCTGCCAAGCTCTACATGAACATGTCCAATACCAAGGTTAACAACACTCACATTTGCATCCATATCATGCACTTCAAACTCCCCATTACCAACAACACACACTCTACAACCCCTTGACTCAGAAACAACTTTATTCAACTTTTTCTTAATTTGAGGTGTCACCCTCCCATTCCAAGTTTGTGATTTTTGATGTATTTTCTTTATTCTAACCATAAGTTTGTTCCTCATCCACTCAAGCATAGTCAATAGTGGTTTAGCCCTATAATGACCTACCCAATTATTGAAAGACTCAGCCAAATTATTGGTTATGTGATCACTCTTTGAAGACTCATTGTATCCATACCTACACCAAATGTTTAAGGGTTTTTCCATCAGCCAAGCACTAGCCCTAGGATTAACCTCATGCATGGGTTCCATTGCAGCCTCAAAGTCTATTTATTTATAGGCCCTATATGCCCTCCAAAAATACTTCCTCAACAACACCCCAGGGAATTTCTTCTTAAAACTGTTGTACAAATGTCTTGCACAAATTCTATGTGTGGCTTGTGGGAAAAACTCACCAATAACAACTTCTAAACCCTAGGACAGTTAAACAAATAATTAAATAAAATGAACAAAATGCTTTAGTAAATGAAAATTAATACAAAGAATTAAATAAATTAACAAAATAATTTAGTAAATGACAGTTAATACAATAAAGTAAATAAATGAACAAAATGATTTAGTAAATGACAGTTAATACAAATAATTAAATAAATAAACAAAATAATTTAGTAAATGACAGTTAATACAAATAATTAAATAAATGAACAAAATTATTTAGTTACCTTTTGCATATCACTCATTAGTGTCCAGGGTCTGTGTTGAGCATCATTTCCAAGCATCTCCTTCAAATTTTCCAAGAGAAAAGACCATGTATCTCTGTCTTCATTCTCCACCACAGCATAAGCCAATGGCAACAACCCATTATTGACATCTAGTGCCACTGCAGAAAGCAACACTCCTCCAAAAGGCCCCTTAAGAAAACACCCATCCATGCCAATGAAGGGTCTGCACCCTTTAATAAACCCTAACTTCATTGCATCAAATGCAATGAAAATCCTCTTAAAATCAAGCTTTATCAGAGTATGTGGATTGAATCTCCTAATCTCATTTATGTAAGGATAAACCAAGGTGTATGACTTCTTATGGTTCCCATCAATGACCTCTAATGCCTTTTTCCTAGCCCTATAACATCTTTGCATGTTTGACACAATCCCAAATTTATTGTGAAGCTGCTCCTTTAGAGACTCAACTGTCATTTGTGGGTTTTGCTTTAATTTTTTATAAAACCTTTTTGTAATCCATGTTGACTTAATTTGTGGATTCTTATTAGTCCTAATACATGTGTGTTCTCCACAATATGACTTAATCATAAATGTAACTTTGCCCGACAATGGTGGATGAACCCTCCATGGACAACCTTTGACTTTGCAAACCCAAGTCACTCTAGTGGACTCATTCTTCCTTTTTTCAACATCAAACCCTTCCTGGACACAATAATCTAATACAACCTCCCTAAATTTTCTAACATTTTCAAATACCTGATGTGCTTCTAACTTAATAGGTTGCCCTTTCACCATTTTAAATTCTTTACCCTTAATCTTTTTTTCCCATAGATGACTCTTAGACCTACTCCTTTTTGGCAATCTCACACCAACCTCCTCCACACTAGAATCTGAATGCACCTCATCATCTGACTCATAATTAGACAGTCCGACATCCTCCACATTCAACTCTTCATTAGGTGGAAATTCCTCATCTGAACTAGAACTATCTATCACATCAGGGTCACCTTCTGCCATCCAGTCTTGCTCTTCCTCTCTAAGCCTATATACTTGATCTTCCTCATCTAAATCAACTAATTTCTCATGCCCATTACACTTTTCCTCATCATCTAACTCAGGACTTACTTCCCCCTCATTCAACTCAACATCCTCATCCTCATTCAAGTCAACATCCTCCCCCATATTAGGTTCATTAACCCCCACATTAGGTTCATCAAACTCATCAATTACAGCTAAGGGTGTCACTTCAGTTAGCTTAAGAAAACAATTGATCTCTTTTACACCTATATGTTGATAGAACATGTCCATAACCTGCTTGTCAGTCTCCACTAACATATTACCCCCATTACCAGGTAAAGTACAATACACAGTCAATACAAACCCTATACCACATTCTTCACTAAGAAATGCCTTATTGATGTCTTGCAGAAAATCTAATATACTATACATGTCAGGATCAACCCTTTTAATACTAACCATAGTTGCCTCATAGTGAACATGTATGTCATGAGTAAAGAAGGGGTCTGTTATGGCTGTAATGTGAAAAAAATACACAAAAAACATAATACAAATTACATGCATGCATTCAGAAACCCTAAATCACTTTCAACATATCATGTATGCACTCATATCATAATGTTTCATTCAACCCAACACTTGACAAAATTCTCGGGTTATAAAATCAAACTCATGCAATCGTTTCATGGGTAAAACAACATTAAATAGTAACCCTAAAGACAATAGCTATAGTAACCCGAAAAATAACATCAATTTTAAAAAAACCCAATTTTACAACAACATAGTAACCCGAAAATCATAAATTATATGTTAATGTGCAAAAAAAATGAAATTAAAAAAAATTAAACATAATAATCACCATTTATGGACAAATTACACCACATATTTGAATCAATTTCAAAAAACCCTAAAATTGGATCTTTGTCCGAAAAATCCTAATTTTTTCGCTTGCATTCAACACTTTCTAAAAGAGATCATGTTTGAAAGGAGAGAAGGAACGTAAATGAAATGTTATATATGTTACCTTTTTGAGATTTTGAAGCCAAAAAACTTGAACAATATTTCTCTTGCAACAGATCTACTATTCGTCTCAGATTTGACCAGAAGAGAGCTCGAAATCGTGATAAGAGAAGACGTCAAACTGGAGTGAACGAAAACAACTGGTTTTAGATGTAAACGAGAGATAGATGGAGGTGGTTTCAGATGTGGTTAGGGTTTGAGAGAGAGAGAACGAACATGTCTATGGGGTTTGAGAGGTGAGAGAAGAAACGGGTAGAGTTAGTGTTTGAGAGATGATATTGATTTAGGGTTTGAGAGGTGAGAGAACGAAGCTTGGTTTCAGATGTAAACAAAAGAGAGATGAATGTGGTTTCAGATTTGGTTAGGGTTTGAAAGAAAGAAAATGAAACACGTTTATAGGGTTTGAGAGGTGAGAAAAGAAGACGGGTAGGGTTAGGGTTTGTTTTAAAAAATATCTTAAGTGTGGATATATATAGTATTAGGGTGTTTGGGGATGAGTTTTACCTAAACCCTCAATTGGAATAAGGATATCCTTATTCCTACAAATGAATAGGTTTATATTTAAAATACAGTTGTTTGGCAGAGGACAAATTTGTCTTTTCCTACCTAGTCAACGCCCAAAAGTGGTCAGGGGTCCAAACTGATGAAAGTTTGCCTAATTAGGGGGTCTAAATACATTTATGCAGAGTTGGGGGGTGAAAATACCTTTTGAACAAACTTCTGGAAGTGTAAATGAAATTAACCCATTTATAACTACTAATGAAGTAAAGATCTAAATAAAAATAGTAAAACCCGAGAAGTAAAGATCTAAATAAAAATAGTAAAACCTGAGAATTGTGTTGTTATTCATTAGAGAAACCTAAATTTACATGCAATTTATGACTACTAATGAAGTAAAGATCTAAATAAAAATAGTACAACCTGAGAATAACAATGTATCTTGCAAAGCAAAATATTGAAGGTTCCAGCAATGTTTAAAATAAAAATTAAAAAGACAATTAGTCTACTTTTAGGAGATGATAAATACAATATCTTTTTTTGATTAAATGCACTCGTGTCAAACATATCGCTAGTACTAACCTTTTATTAATATATAAATTAATAATATGTATCTTACCTTTTTAGTGCACTTAATTTATACATTTTTTCAGATATACATAACAAAAGAAAATATATATCTCACTCCACCAGAAAATTATTTACATTTCCCCATATCAATAAACTATGATTATCACACAGTATTTAATTAATTAATAAAAAAATTCCAACACATCACGTGAGAACCACGTCGGATTTTCGAATCCAAACCATTTATAATGGTTTCACGCAAAACACACAATTCTCTCTCCCCTTCCCGGTAACACCAAATCTCTCTCTGTTCGTTTTGGACTCTGCATCCAGTAGTTGCCCTGAGTGATTATATATATATATATATACATATTTATATATAAATATATATATTTACTGATATTGAAATGAAGGATGACAATGGCCTACCTATATCAACATCAACAGCAACAGCAACACATACAAAGGTCCTATTCAGTAGAGGCCGATACAAGTACTTGGCATTTGCCGCCATTTCGCTCCTCGTCTTCTGGTCCATTCTCGCCGCCACCGCCACTCTCCGCTGGTCCCTCCGCATCTCCGATGACCTCACCACCACCGCCGCCGCCGCCACCTCCTTCTACCACGATCTCGACGTGCTCGTCCGTCTCTCAATCCCCCAATATATACACACACATACATTATGTATACATATAAATTTATTTATTTATTGTGATTGATGAATCGAAATTTGTGGTGGAACAGGAAATGGAGGAGAGAGAGGAGGCGGTGAAGCACATGTGGGATGTGTACACCAACAGCCGTCGGATCAAATTGCCGCGATTCTGGTTGGAGGCGTTCGAGGCGGCTTACGAGGACTTGACCAGCGACGTACCCACTGTCCGATCGGCGGCGATTTCTGAGATTGCTAAGATGTCAATTCGCTCCGTTGATTTAGAACCGCCTCCTCTCCAATCAACGGTTCGTATTTCATTCTTTGAATCTCTGTGTTCTGAGAAATATCTGAATTAGGGTTATTTTGGAACTCAGTTTATGCATAGTACTCGTTTTTTAATTTGTGCTCACAAAAATGTGTTGATCTTCATTGAGTTGAAATGTAGATTTTAGGTATGAACGGTTGAATGAAAAAAATTTGAACCCATTTATGTTAAAATTTGAATTATATGCAATAAATAACCAATATTTGTGAAAAGTAGTTTTCCAAAGGTACTTCTTGGTAGACTGATTGCAATCCATCTGTAGCTCCATTGAATAGGAAATTAACTCTCCACATTGGATTTGGTCTGAAGTTCAGGCTAAATGTGTTTTTCTTTTTCTTTTTTTATTTTGTTTTTTAGTTTTGTTTTTGGTTGTCTTTGTTAGATATCATACATAAACGTAATAAATGGTTTTTGATACTGTTAAAGCAAGGCTACCGACCTACAAGTTATGGACCTACAAGTTATGGCTTTAGTTTTTGGAATTTCAATGGAGAAGGTAATATAAGGGTCTGAGGATTGAGAAAGGGTGAGATGGAGATGGTTGAACTAAATTGGGGCCGCCCATTTGGAATTGCTTCGTATTTTATGAAATTGTTTCTGGGAATGGATGTTTAAAGACCACGTATAATGAATCTGGTGTTTGGATCTTGTGTTTGATGCTAATTTATCTTTACATTGAACTCTTTCGAAGTCGCATTAGATTGCTTTGGCAATTCGACATCTATTGGCAATTTAGCATTAGTTCATCTATCTTACATATTTGACATCCAAAGGACCATTATGTTACTTGGAACAAGCAGCTCTATGAGGTTCAAATCTTAGAGTATTTCGTACTAGAGTGGAATCTGATAGCCAGCATTCATGAATTGGGTTATATTGTCTGCCACACCAACAAATCTTGTTTGTAGGTTCATTTGACAGATATATTCTTTAGCTTTAAAATTCATCATATTGCTAGGACAGGAGATGAAACCTTGTTCACAACCTTTGTTCATATATATACCTTGGTCAATGTAGAGCCTGACACTATAGTTCATTTAAATTTCTTAACCCATGTTTTTTTAGTCAAACTACTACCACCTTTGTTGTGTTCATTAAATTTCATCGACTATAATCGGAGAAACGTTCTCAATGATTTTAAATCACTGAAAGCCACCCAATATTGCAAACAAAATATGGGCTGCCCAAACATGATGCATTTTTGTACTAGGACTGTCAACATGTAAGCAGGGACAGAGCCAAAAACTTTTTTAATTGGGGGCAATCCATGACATTAGGGACAATTAGGGGCAACAAGCCTAAATTTTTCAAAATTAAATGGGGGCAAATCTCATTTTTTGCCTATATTTTCTTCAAAATACTTAAATTACCATTAATTGTTTTTTGATTGGGGGCAGTTGTCCCCATTGGGGGCTATGTGCCTCTGTGCCTGCATGTAAGTATGGATGGTATGAGGCATCCATTGCGTAGGTGATTCCTTTCCTAGCCTTTTCCTCATTCTAAGTATGGCTGAAATGTATATGTCATCAACTTGATTGACATTAAAGATACTTATTAATGTCTTGTCTTGCTCTTTTAATGTGTGTTATTGTTACGTTTATTTTAACATTATTTTACGAATAGAATTATTTGAAAGTGCTTTTTACCCGTAAATCTTCACCTGTGTGAAAAGAAGCATGTTTGCTGCTGTTGTGCTACATCCACACGACATGACAAGCAGGTTTTGTTGCTAGACATTGCCATGTTTGAGTTGCAAAGCTAATGATCTCGCAAGGTAGGTAGGTATTTATTGCAGCTTGGTGATTACATGATGTGTTAAGGTGTATTCCGTACAACTTTACTGGGGAAGGTAGGTGATTAAGGTAGTATGCAGGGTAGTTAATGCAGTATGGAGGTCATTTAATGTGATAAGATGATTTTGACATGCTCCCATCAGAAGGTTGTCTGATATCGGGTAGAGTTTCGCCATGGCATGATAGATGGTTGACTTAGCGATCAAGCCAAATATTTCACACAATCTTGTGGAATTGCCCTGCCCTTCATCATCTCCACAGTGGATCACAAAGATAAGCAATGCAGTTTGTAAACCTCCTGAGTCTTGCTTTAACTCTGGCAGCGGCGAGATGTATTAGGGTGTTTTCCAAGTTTTACATGAGGCATATACATAATGAGGAGGTACTCATGATTACTTGTCGGCAAAGAGGAAATCCTCGTGGTTGCCTGTGGAGAAGGCAACAAAGCTTGCCTGAGAAGAGGTCCTTGTGGTAAGGTTTATTTGATGAAAAGAGATCCTTGCCATCCTGGCAGTGAATTTTGTTTGAGAAGAATAGGTTTCCGTATATGAATGCCTAAGGCTTTGAGGTGTGGATGACTTACAGAGGCTTCTTCACCAGAAGTACCTTGTAAAAATGTTAGTGTAGTGTTGTTCTGGTAAATGATCTCAAAGTTATTGTCTTTTAAGCAGCGCACCTTTGGTACAATGGTATAACCTCACCTCCCAATTGGGAAGGTGAGGGGGTTCGAGCCTTGTAGGAGGCATTGTGGGTGTGGTGTGTGAGTTTCTTAACATTCAAAAAAAAAGAGACGAAGTTATTGTCTTTAAATAATTGGGCCAAGGTCGCTGTTTGGCAAATATCTGCCGCCATTCATAGATATCGCCGTAATTAAGTATATTCACTTAGATGCTAAGATAGCCTTTACGATATTTTTGCCTCAGCTTACTGCAAAATATGCGCGCAACATCTTGAAGGATAAACAGTGCAATATAGTATTTCCCATTGGTTCCACGTGTCAATGTAGGTTTATTTATTTGTTCGGAGCTCATGTAGCCACACCATTCTTTGCTCTACATTATTAGTTTATATATCTCTACTTCCCTTGGTATTTTGGATAGGTTCTTATATTTAACCTTCTTTGGTGCAAGTTTGATTGAGATAAAAGGGTGTGATGGGATTGGGATAGGTCTTAGGTTTCAACCTTGTCTTATCGAACAAAAAATTGATAATTTATGTTTCGATTTATCTTGGGTTACATCTTGTGTTCTTGTTTATTCTGTTTCTTGCTGCTATTATTTAGTCTGGTTTTTCCTCTTCTTTTTTAAACTCTCATGAATAATGTACTAGATAAAAGTCATAAATGATTTTAATGGTCTATTGTTACATGGTTCGGACTGTCTCTTCATTCTCAGATGCATCTAAGAGGATGATGTTAAAATTCCATGCACTGCAAGCTGTGTTCACGTTAACTCTTGGATATCAATTGCTTGATATATCTAAAGCCGTCTATCCTCAGAGATTACAACCCTAGTGCGATAAGTTTGCAATATATACAGGTGATTAGATTACTTCAAGTACTTTAGTTGATATGTATCTGCCCATTTTATCGGCTAAATCAGTAATGTGATTGAGTTGCTCATTCAGAAACACCGAATCAATCTCATAGAATTGCCTGCATACTTATTCTTTGGTGATTTAGACAACGGCTTCCTTTGAGGCATGATAGGCAATTGATGAATAGTAAAATACCAAGGATAGGTTATAATCCCAAAAAGCGTGTCTAGTTATCTCTTTTCAAAGCAACCACAAGTGTGCCCTCAAAAGGAACAAGATTGAACAAAGCCTTTTCGTCCTTTTCTTGAACCATAAGGGACCTCTCTATCTCTCCCTATATAGAGAGAGATATAGTTCTCTCACATACACCGACACACAGTCTCAAAGCCTTCCCATCCCTATTCTTGAACCATATGGATCTCTTCTTTTAGCAGTCGATGGCTGATTCCCTGTACTCGACGTCTCCCATAGCTTTTTCCTCTTCCTCACTATTCCTCTCTTTCTGTCTCTCTCCCTCTCTATAAGTATAATCTGATTATATGTAGCTATTCATACTCCAACTACGCACTTGCTTTATGATATGTGAAACAGAGACTGCATTCGCATTTCCATAAATGCAAGAACCTGCATCCACTCACATTTGTCATAATTAAGAGATTCAATATGCAAGAATAAAGTACTTTATCATTAGATTAGCACATGATTATTTTACTTTTGTTTGTTTCTATCTTAATATGTTTGAGACTGTCTTCGAAGTCCTTATCAATAAGAGAAGAAAATAATTGGCAGTTAATATATTGATAATGAAATTAGAGTACAAAGTTTTAAGTGAGAACACAGTGCTATGAGATGTTGTCCTGCAAGTTGTGGATGGTGATATGTCATTTTGGTATCTATATGGCTCCCCGGTTGCAAGATTCTAGTTGCTGAGTTCTTTTAAATTTCACTGAAACGAATAACGCCTTCAATATAGACAGAGGATTAAGAAAATGTAATTTGAGTAAGTTACTCATGTTCCTTTCTTGTGGTTTAATATGTTTTGAGCTAAAAATCCAACATGATCCCAAGTTCGTAACAAAGTGCCATGCACTTATGCTTCTGGTACATTTTTTTCAGGGTTTACGAGAACTTATTAGACTGCAGCAAGCAGAAATAGGCCCAGAGGCGGTGACTTCAAGGGGAAGTAGTTTGTGATTATTTATCATTTCTTCATTCCACTGTATATCTTATTTGCTGCCCAGAGTTAGTGAAGGTAGTGCTGATTTTTTTTAATTTGTTCCTTATGTCTCCATAACAGGGATAGACGATGTATTTATTTAGGTTCTCATTCTTCCATTTTTTGGTCACAATATTGAGATTTTGTTGGTAAAGTGAAACATCCTTTTGAGGTAATGAAGGGTGAAAGAATTTAATTTTCCCTTTCTGAGATTTTGTTCATTAAGAGCTGAAGAATATTGCGTCTGGAACTTCCTACTGTACATTGTGGGTAATTATGATTACTATCATTATGAGCATCATCATTTGTTAATATTCATAGAATGCATTTGTTTTGTCCTCGTTCTTTCTGTAGTGATTATATATAGTTACTAGCATCACCATTGTTATTGTTCATAGAAATTTTGGTACTGTTTCCTTGTGTAAAGCAGGGTAATTCTTGTGTGTTTAAACTTCATGACTTCTGCTAAACATAATGTACAACATGGCAGTCTGATTATGTTAGCATATATGTTCTCTAGTTCCTATAACAGTATTGTTGCATTGTACCTGCAGTCAGTGACGGATCTAGGGATCCGTCTCAGTGGGGGCTAATTTTTTTTTTTTTTTTGGATTTTTGGGATATAAATGACATATATTTATTTCAGTGGAGGCTTATTTGTAAAGAAATCTAAATTCTGTGGTACTTAAGGTAAAAAAAAAATCAGTGGGGGCTAAATACTAAATATCTAAAATTTTAGAGTAAAAAATATATATAAAAAAAAGTTTCACCACTGGACCTGAACTGCATCTGTCTCTGTCTGCTATACATACTTGGGGATGCGAATGAACGGAGTCGTTCATGAGTAGACTCAGACATTAGCCAAGCTCGTTTAATAAATAAACCGAGATTGGACATTTCAAAACTCGACTCAGCTTAGCTCGTCTCATTCGCAGAGGATTTTGACTAAAGACCCCAATTGAAAATTTAAAGGAATTGTCATCGAAGATTGGTGTATCCGGCACTTTTCTGAATTTGGAAGCTATGGCGCAACCAAATTCGCAGTCATTGGTCCAACTCAATTTGAGAAGGCTATGGAGGAAAGGAACCTTAAATGTGCAAACCCTAGAGAGAGATCCATGCTTTCTTCCCAACAGCATTGCTAAAAAAGAAGTTTGGACAATGCTATAATAGCCAAACAATGAACCAGTAGTCCAACCAAAAGTTTTTTTTACCTTTCAAAAGCATAAAATGGTTGGCACTGTTTTTGTTGGACTTCACGGCATGTTTCACTTTTAAAGCATTTCCCAAATCATTTTTTTAGGATATGAATACAAATTTCACAATTTTATATATAAGTGAGAGATGATATCATTGTAATGGTATAATCGTGTTGAATGTATCTAGCTCCGTTTTTAACATTTCAAAGTTTTATCTTCGTGACTCATGAATGAATTAATACCATAAGTAGTCCAAAATTACATGAAAAAGTGTTTTACGCGGGAAACAAACCAGTCGTAGCAGCATTGGGTGTATAAAGATAGGTTTGTCCAGGACCATTTTTCTTCGTATTGACTATATATTAATGCGCGTGATTAATGGTAGATTGGTGACAAGAAATCCATTTGGTCCACAAAAAGGAAAAGAAATCCTATGGCTATTGGTCAGCCCTTCTCACCATTATAGGGCATGTATGGATATCCAAGTGTAATATGGGTAGGATGCTTTGATACCCCTGACAAAGATTAATGATTGGTTTCACCCTTATACCAAAATTGAATATTTTATGATTTAATTAAAAAATTTAAATTGATAGGTGAAAATAACATTCATCCATTATATACTCATTTAATTTCTCATTCGGATCCGATATGTAACAAAGAACTCTAATGGAAGCAACATGCACACCCTCTTTGAGTCCTTATTCATATAAAGATTTGATTTTTTAAAAAAACTTTTTATAAAATTTTAAAGACAAAAGAGCATAAAACTCCCGTATGCTTTTTTTGCCCCATTTCACTACTCTCATATTTCTAAAATAAGCAAACTATTCCCTTTACACCACTATATACCCAAATTACCCCCAAGATTTTATTTTATTATTATCATTTGTATTAAAATTTAAACAAAATATATAAAATTCAAAAATATATATATTAAATTTTGATTTTTTTTTATAAAATTCGAAAATAATATATAAATTTTGAAACAAATATATAAAATTCGTAAAAATTATATAAAATTATAAAAATATATAAAATTCGAAAAAATTATATAAAATTCGAAAAAATATATATTAAATTTTGAATTTTTTATAAAATTCAAAAATAAATATAAAATTTGAAAAAAAACATATAAAATTCGAAATAAAAATGATGTACCTAAAAATCATGTTTTAATATTAATTTTCTCTCTTATCTAGTGACTCATGATTTACAGTTCCCATAATGGTACTGAGTTAATCTGCATATCCAATAAAACAATCCATTTTGATTGTCTTATTTGGATCACAAAGCATCCCCAATGACATATAAAATTCAAAAAATATATATTAAATTTTGAAAAAAAATATAAAATTCGAAAAATATATATAAATTTTAAAAAACATATAAAATTTCAAATATATATATAAAATTCGGAAAATTTATCACCGAATTTTATACTTTTTTCCAAATTATATATATATATTGAATTATATATATATAATTTTACAAATTTTATATGTTTTTTTTGAATTTTATAATTTTTCAAAATTTAATATATATTTTTTACGAATTTCATATATTTTTTCGAAATTTATATATTATTTTCTAATTTTATAAAAAAAATTGAAATTTAATATATATTTTAAAATTTTATATATTTTATTTAAATTTTATTACAAATGATAATGATAAAATGAAATTTTGGGATAATTTGGGCATACACTTGTGTAAAGGAGATAGTTTCTTTGTTTTAGAAATGTGAGGGTAGTGAAAAATTGGATTCTTATTTTTCATTCTTTTACTTTTATCAGTTATGTTATTTGAAAGACAAAGACTTATTATCAAATTACGGTTTTTGGTAGAATTTATGACAGTAGATTAATACCAATAAGAGTTTGATTTACACTGTAAAATATGTGTATATATATTTATTTTGTTTATAAAATGTTAATAGTCAAGTATCTGGAGGAGTATATGAATTTCATACATGACGCAGGAGTATTTCTCGTGTGAGAATTAAATAATATATATGACAAATCGAATTCGGTAGAATGAGAACCGTGAATCCGTGATCGATGCAATTGTGTTTTACAATATATGTGATGAGATGTGATGTTGCAATGGCATTCACAGTACCATTACTGGTCATGTGTACTCCCAAATTAACATTATTTGGACTAGAGTGTTTTCAAAAGTAATTAAGCTTTTTTGGTTCATGATTTTGCTTTTTGCCGTGAAATTTATAAATAGAAATATATGTTTTTGTTGTGAGTTAAAATTAAAAGTATATTTGGTATTGATATTTTTATTTTTATTTTGATTACTTATTTCTTCCATTATAGTATCATTTTTGAGAACAATGCAAAAAAAATTATTTTGGTATTTTTTAAAAATGACAATACTTGATTTAAGTTTTTCTATTGTAAAAAATAAAATATTAGTGTCAAACATATTTTTATTGTAAAAAAATAAAAAATAAGAAACAAAAATGTAAACCAAATATATCCTTAATCTGCGTAATCAAATTCTTAGAACGAATATAGATTAAATAATTGAAATTAACAATTTTTGGGTTATAAATTAAACATAAGATTGTTCAGTACAATAAAATACTCCCAACACAAATATATTGTTGAGTTATAATTTGACTCCTCGCTATCTTAAAATATACTCCACTTGGACTAGCTAGTTTATAATTTTTGGCTTGTTTGTCGACTCTACATGTGTCAATATATTATTAAGCACTACAAATTGTAGACTAGTTACTTGAGTTATATATGTATATTACTATATTAAGTCACAATTATTAGTAAACAACTAAAGTCATTCTAATTTTATGTGTTTGATAATACTTATTTACTAATCTTATGTGTTTGATAATATTTATTTATCATTTAAGTCTAAACATATTTAATATTTATTCAATTAAATGTATTTGATAAAAAAAATTAAAATCACTAAAAATATTAAGTGTCACTTAAAATAAAGTAAAATTTTAAGTGACAGATGACAGAGTCATCACTTAACACTGAAATCTGAAGATTGAAAATTTATAAAAATATAATTTATTTAAACATCACTTAAAATTTTCAGTACTTAAAATTCATATTTTAAAATTTTTAATACTTAATTTTTAATCTTATCAAACAACACCTTAATTATGAAGGTAATTTTTTTACAAAGAAGTATGATTCCTACCTTAAACAATTATAACACAGTTTTACAAAAGTATTGAAATATAAAATATAAAACTTGATAATAAATCTACAAAATTTGATGTTTAGAACTAGATTCGTGATAATTACTTAGGTGTTATATTATTTTCCTAACAAATTCAGAAATTTAAAAACAAAACCAATCTGATATTATTTTTTTATTTTTATTTATTTCATTTCTTTCATTCGTTTTGTGGCTTGTGAATTAAAAAGACTAGAAGCTACAAAAACCAGAGTATTATTTCACTCGCGTGCTTATCACCTCCCAAGAACAATGGCATCTTGTAATACCATGACCTTCCAGGGGCATATTCGTAACGATCGCGATATTTACCCAAAGATGACGTGTTAGACTTGACCAACGCTCTCTCGCACTCCACATCCTTCTCAATAAACAAGCACACAAATACCCAAACTCCACCGTCCATCCTTCCACGTCATCGATCCATGTCTTATCGATCCAACGGCCACAAACGAAACACGAAAACACCTCAATCTCATCTCAAACCCTATGGTTAGGTTAACCCAAACCCTAGTCACATATCTGACTCGGGCTCGACTCGTTCGCCTAGAGAACGACTCCAATATCTTCATAGAGAGAGAAAATATAAAACAGAGAACCAAAAGTCTAGAGAGAGAAAGAAGAGAGAGAAGATTCTAGGTTTTCTGTATTACCTCTTCTATACACAGCTTAGACTTGTAGAGAACAAACGGAAAATTAGGGTTTTAAGCTTTCCATTACAGCGTCATCTAAATCCATCTTCCAATTTAGGGTTAGGGTTAGGGTTAGGGTTAGGTTTCCAATTTCTGGTTCATATACATACGAAGCGAGAAATCAATCTCTTCATTTCAAGGTTTTTCTAGCTTTGTTCATCTCTTCGCTCTCTATCTATTGTCTGATTCGTTGTTTTTATATAACTATATCTATATATATATATATATATATATATATATAGAAACGAAAACGTAATATTATCCTGTATGAAATTGACGCTTGGTGATTGATGGACGAGATCTGGGAGAGAGCTGTGGAGACAGCACTCGACGGCCAAAACGACGTCGCATCGGTCCGAAATCTAACCCTAGACGGAGCAGTGAAGTGCGTCCACGGCCGTCTTCCTCCGCCGTCGCTCTTTGAGAAATTCCAGAACCTCCAACACCTCTCAATTGCCAGCATCGGCCTTTCGTCTCTCGAGCAGTTCCCGCGTCTCCAGAACCTCCAGAAACTGATTTTATCCGATAATCGAATCGCCGGAGGTCTCAATCTCCTCGTCGAAGCCGGTCTGGAGTCGTTGCGTGACCTAGATTTGTCGAATAATCGGATTCAGGACATCGACGATCTGAGTCCGCTCGCAGAGCTCAGACTCGTGTCTCTGGATCTCTATGAATGTCCGGTCACGCGCGTGAAGGACTACCGATCTAGGGTTTTTGGATTGATAAGGTCGCTCAAGTACTTGGACAAGATGGATGATGAGGAAAACGAGAGATTCGAGTCCGACGATGAGGACGATGACGATGAAGACGAGGAGGATGACCCTGGGAGTGGTGAGATTGACGGAGATGATCATCGGCCGCAGAGGATGAGTAATGGTCATAGTGCCGGAGGTGAGGGGATCGTTGAGGTTGATGATGACGAAGAGAGTGATGCTGATGAAGAGGAGACTGAGATTTTGAGAGGGGTGAATGGGTTGAATCGGCCAGGGCAGTTGCAACATCAGTCGAATGGGTATACTGTGGTGGACGGAGAGGATGAGGAAGAGGAGGAGGAGGGTGAAGATGAAGAGGACAATGATTCTGTGGAGGAGATCGACGAAGAGGACGGGGACGACGATGATGATGTGGTGGAGGTTCATGAGATTGAGGACAGTGATGATGAAGAAGATGGGGTTGAGGATGACGAAGACGATGAGCAGGATGAGGATGAGGATGAAGAGGAGGTTGATAATGAGGAAGGGGATTTCGCAGAACCGGAGAGTATGGGGAGGTTGACCAGCACAGAAGGGGAGATTGATGGGCATGAACAGGGGGAGGAAGATGCAGAGGATGATAATGGTGAGACTGGAGAGGAGGAACAGGCTGTTGAGGAAGTCAGAGGGTTTGAAGAAGAAGATGTGGAGGAAGAGGTGATGCTCTCTTCCTTCTCTCTTACTTTAATTTGATTTTTTTTCCTTGCATGGTGTCTTTTTGGGTCTGATTTTTTAATTCGTCCACTCCTATATGCTACGTGTTTAGGTATTGTTGTTGTTAGAACTAATTTGTTTGGTACTATTGTGATTTGGTTTGCTGAGGGTAAGGTGAACTGGCACTGATTTTGAGCATTATGATGCTGTTGGATTAGCTTGTAGTATGTCTCTTCTATTATATATACTTTGTTAAACTTTTATGCTAGTTTTCTTTTGGATATTTCTATGATTTCATTCTTTATAGTTAAAATTGTTTTGGTATTTGTATCTTGGTGCAAATTTGGTAGTAATTCTTTGGAAGGCTTGAGGACAGAGTAATAGTTACATTCTGTATTTCCTCAAATCAACTCTTTGGGAGGCCGGGGACGAGTAATTTTAACATGATCCGGTGGCTTACATGGTCCCGGCCAATCACAATTCACAGCATGACATGCAAAAATCAGCTTTATACACATGTTCTTGCATGTCATGATTTGATTTGCCAGGGTCGTGTAATCATTTCTCGGTGGTTGATTCTAAAGTGGTTGTTATTGTTTTCTGTAAGGTTTTAAAAAGCATAAATACTCTCACTGCTGGCTGTTTTGGTTGCTTTCTTGTTGATTCAGATATATTGGTACTGTTGACTTATACTTGCAAGCCTGCAAGATATTAGATTATCATAGTGTATTTTCCATCATTATTTTTATTTATCATTTTACTGTCCGTATCTTCTTGCTTGACACTTCTGATATGTATATGCAGGATGACATGATTGTTATTGTTGCTCTTTAATTCGTACGGTTAATTTTGGTCATATGATATTCTGCAATTGGGTGAAATTCTCTAGTTAAAGCTCTTTTATGTCCTGATATTTTATGTTATTGCATATTAATTCATGCTGAGTTCCAGTTGTGGTTAATTAGCAAAACCATATATTTTATTACCTAAGAAGTAAATAGCCAGCATATATTTGGATTTTACTCTGAAAATGGTTTTTTCATATAATTATGCACTTCAAAATGTGAATTCTGATAAATGTTTAAGTTTTTTAGATACATATTTGGTAGCATATATGGTATGGCACTGTTGTTGTTATAGGGGTTAATCTTCAAATGTTTTTGTGCCTTGACAACCTTTTGTTATTTCACTTGTTTTTTCTTTGCTTAGATGGATTCTCACTTCAGTATCTCAATTTCTCTTGCTTCATAATTTTATGTTTTAGTATTGATGTTTTTTTTTTCAATTTTTTTATTGTGGGGGATAATAAACAAGTTATTTGTCGATGTTTATTGAAAAGTTTTAGATTTTTTGAATTTATTTGAGATAAGTTTATTGGAATAGAAGCTGATATGCAATAATGGGTGATTTGTTGGTACAGATTTTTATTTAGCGTTAATTTTTGAATTTTATGGGTCAACTTATTTTTTGTGAAATTATTTTCCGTTGGCTGTGGCAGGAAGAAGATTATGGTTCAGGCTATCTAGTTCAACCAGTCGGGCAGACTGAAGAAGAAGATGCTGGAGGTAGTGATATGGAGCCAGTGAATGCCGAAGAAGATGATCCTGAGATGGAGGAAGAAGTTGAAGATGAAGATTTTGAAGCAGCTAAAGTTCAGGTGTTACCACCGCCATCATCCTCTTCTTCGCACCTTAAGAGGAAGAGAGATGAAGATCACGAGGATGGCGATGAAGATGAGGAAGAAGAGGATGTTGTTGACTGCAACAATTCATCAAAGCACCGTTAGCAATGGGAGGTATGTTGATGGGGTTAGGAGGACTGGTAGATAGTTTAGCTATCTTTGGTGGTGGGGGGTGGGGGGGGGAACTGAACATGGATGGTAAATTATATTTCAAAAGTTGGTTGATCTGATATTTCCTTGCATAGCCGTTACATGGGTTATTCAAATTGCTGTTAAGGGCCGTTACTTGCTTATTTTAAATTGCAGTTGAAGAGAAGGTTGAAATGTTTGTGCATCTCCCGCCTTGGTAGTCAGTTTCAAAGGGTGGATTGAATTGGAGGGAAAAATCGTAAAAAACTACATATATTTTTCTTTTTTTTTTTTTTTGTCCTGGAAGTTTTTGTTTAATTGGCTTGTAAAACGGTTGTAGATAGTTTTGTGACAAATGCATTGCATTTAATCAAGCAGGTAAAATTTCATCTTAATGGACACGTGTGATGTGTGTGATACTTTATTACAGGTGCCAGTGTACGGAATTAGGTTGCGGTGGATGTGAAATGGAGCTCCATTTTTATGGTTGATTTGGGTCGTAGGTGCATTTTTTGGTTTTCTTGTTAAAGCCCAACACGTTAGTCCCACTTTTGTTTATATATCACAATGTGGGAAATTGATTGTTTGCTTTGTGGGTATGGGCGTGGTTGTTGTACAGGTGTCAGTTAGCTATTGGATGATGGTAACTGAACAGGCATGTGCCTTCCAGCTCATGATGTCGAATTGGCTGTAATTAATAATTATAGTGTTTAAATCGGTTTACAAATTGACAAAAAGTGTCGGACTCATTTCTTGGTCATCTATATAGAGTCAATTTGTATGGTTCATTGTCTGGATGTGGAGCTTTGGGCCACCGACAATAATATTCTATGGGCTTTAAACTTGGACCAACTTCACTTGTGAAATGGAGTCGGACCTGGGCTATTGGACCATGAACCTAAAATATTTCAGGATTCGAAGTTTCAAACTCTGTTGCTAGGGATATCTTTCTAAGTAGGACTCGGTCGTTGCTATTACAGATGGACTTTGGGTGTACAGCTCCATGGGTATAGCTAGACCGGTCAATGGATCGGATTCGGATCGGATCAGTTAAATCCAAATCCAATTTGTTAAGAAATCGGATTATCGGATTCGGATCCTAATCGGGTTATCGGATTTTATTTTCAATTCATATCCGGTTAATATCGGATTCAGATCATAATCGGATTATTGACAGGTCTATTGATAAGGATGACAAAAACTCTCAATCCGTGATCCGAATCCGATAATTCGACGGATTTTCACTTAGTTAATTCATATTCGAATTTCTTCATTATAGAATATCTGATTCGAATATCTAATTAAAAAAATACAAAAATACAAAAATCAATAAATACTGAAACACTAAATTATTCACACTTTTAATAATTATATTTATGATCAATCATTATTAATAAATAATAAAATAATTAATAACTAACATTTATATACATGTACAATATTAAATATATACACATAAAAATATCAAATATATATTTATATATATATAAATATATTTTATATCGGATCGGGTTATTATCGGATCGGATGACATAAATCCAAATCCAATTTGTTAAGAAATCGGATTATCGGATTCGGATCCTAATCGGGTTATCAGATTTTATTTTCAATCCATATCCGGCTAATCGGATCGGATTCGGATCAAAATCTGATCCATTGACAGGTCTAGGTATAGCCCAGGCTTATTGAGTATTTTAGGGTTGGTTTTTCCCTCTTCAAATGGTGATTCTTTTTCTTCTGACTGAAAACCAATTGTAAGCACCAACTTGCTCCAACTTCTCTGAAAATTCAGTGTTATTATGTCACATTATACTGCACCATGTAGTTTCTATGATAAAAATAATTTGACTTTATGATACTATTATTACCTAGAATTGGTGCTTTAAAACTTGAAGTAAAAGGAATATTAATTTAAAGTCTCAACTAAATTTTTCCGAAATATAATTTTAGTATACCAGTTCCAAACAAGCAAATCAGAGTTACGGAGATATTGTCATTGTTTGACAGAGTTTTGTTTTTACTTTTACATATTTTTGTATAGTTAATTTCAGCAAACCCCTTGTGGTTTAAAAAAAAATCACTTTGCCCTCCTCCTATATAGAACCCCCTTTACACTTATCAAATTGTATAAGCTTGCCATATTTTCTATAATTTTGGATCAAAATGCCCTTAGAATTTAATGAAAAATGATTTAAAATTTTTAAAAAAACATATAAAATTTAGAAAAAATATATATATATAATTCGAAAAAAATATACAAAATTCAAAAAAATATGTAAAATTCAAAAAATATATATATAATTCGAAAAAAACATATAAAATTCAAAAAATATATATAAAATTATAAATATATATATAATTCATAAAAATATATATATAATTCGTAAAAATATATAAAATTCATAAAACAATATATAAAATTCGAAAAAACATATAAAATTTGAAAAAACAAGTAAGAAGATGTAAAAAATATATATATATTAAGGTTACAATTCAATACAAGTAAGAATATATAAATTTCGAATTTTATATATTTGTTTCGAATTTTATATATATTTTTACGAATTTTATATATATTTCTAATTTTATATGTTTTTTTTTAATTATATATATATTTTTGAATTATATATATATTTTTTACGAATTTATATATTTTTTTCAAATTTTATATGTTTTTTTTTTAATTTTAATTCATTTTTCATTAAATCATTTTTCGAATTTTAAATCATTTTTACACATTATATATATATTGTTTCGAATTTTATTTGTTTTTTCGAATTTTATATATTGTTTTATGAATTTTAATTTTTTTTACGAATTATATATATATATATATTTATGAATTTTATATATTTGTTTCTAATTTTATATGTTTTCTTCGAATTTTATATATATTTTTCGAATTTTTTATGTTTTTATCGAATTTTATATTTTATTGAATTATATATATATATATTTCAAATTTTATATGTTTTTATCGAATTTTATATATATATTTCAAATTTTATATATTTTTATCGAATTTTATATATTTTTTTAATTTTAATTATTTTTTATTAAATTTCATGGATATTTTGGTTCAAAAATATAAAAAATGAAATAAAATGATACAATATGATAAATGTAGGAAATTTTTTTGAATAGGAAAGGGTATAGTGATTTTTTTAAAACCACGTGCGTTTACTGAAATTAACTTCCTTTGTATAACATCATTTACAACCTTCTTTTAATCCAAAGTAAACAACGGAGTTTAAAAAAACAAACAATCCAAATAACAGTTGCACACAATATTATGATTCCCTAGAAAAAAATTGTATTGTTGATATTAAACGATAATTGACAGGATAAGATTCCTAGTAGTCCATAAGCTCCTGACCTTATATTTCTCTCCCACAAAATCTTCCCCTCCCACTCTGAAACTTCTCCAACTAAGCACTCACTCATCAAAGATGTTGCTCTTCTCTCCAATCTCCACTTCACTACCTTCACTACATACACATACCTATACATACAATGGTCCATATAAAATACCATCCTCATATGCACCACTCAAAGTGTTGTCAATGGCCAAAGAGAGCAGTGAAAGTAGTGAGTCGTCAACCCTAGAAAAAGTGGCCATAGTGGGTGGACTCATCTCCACACCAGTGATAGGCTGGTCTCTCTACACCCTCAAGACCACGGGCTGTGGTCTCCCACCCGGACCAGGGGGCTCAATAGGTGCACTGGAAGGGGTGAGCTACTTGGTGGTTGTGGGAATTGTGGCTTGGTCATTCTACACCAAGTCCAAAACCGGGTCGGGTCTGCCCAATGGGCCTTTTGGGTTGTTGGGAGCTGTGGAAGGTTTGTCATACTTGTCTTTGCTTGCCATTGTGGTTGTGTTTGGGCTCCAGTTTTTTGAGCAGGGCTCAATTCCTGGACCTCTGCCTGGTGACCAGTGCTTTGGTTGAGTTCTACCCTATTCTCTTAATTTCATTCATGTTCCACTGTTTTTTCTTTTGAATAAATAACATTTTGCTGTTGAGGTTAATTATGAAAAGTATAGATATTTGCTTGAAACTTTAACCTAATATACTGACTTAATCAGAAACATATAAATGTTGACTACTCTGATAAAAAAAAATTCATGTCTCATAATTAGTATATGCAATGAGCCAAAATTATGATAAGTATCTATTTTTGAAAACTGTTTTCGCAAAAAAAAAAGTTATCTAAAAGATTGGCATTTTTATAATGGAGTTTTCTGAAAATTGAACCACAACAAAAAATTTGTAGAGTTTTTTGGAAAACAAAAAATTATTTTCAGAAATAAAATGTATCCTAATGGGAAAAAAAATGAAGTTTCATTTCACATATGAAGGTCAGGAGGGGAATTAGAGGGGGAATCAATGGTGGACTGTTTTATAAATCAAATTAGGGGATTATTATAGCAGTTAATTTGTAAAGCATAGTTTTATAATGGTGTACTGTTTAATTTATTAATCAAAGTAGAGGGTTATTATTTTAAAATGGATAACTGCAATGCTTCACGAGTAATTCAACATGCACCTTCCTCTGCCACAATCTATTCTTTGATCTCACAATTTTCAGTTTGTGAGACTTTATAAGGAGTATTGCTATGTAAGGACCTTTTTAATAATATTGTTGAAAATACATTGATTTTTGTTTTAAAAATAATTTCTGAAAGGTAAAATAAATAATTTAAATTCCAATGTTAGGCGACTATATTTATCTCTGCACAACCCCCAACACTAAGGCCCTGTTTGGTTTGCGGTCCGGTCTTATGTGGTCCGGTCTCATAATGGTTTTTTTAGGACCGGACACTGTTTGGCAACACGGTTACAAAAAAACGGTTCCAAAAAAACAAGGACCACTTGCGACCAAAAGGGCTAATTTGAGACAACAAAAAATGATGGTCTCAAGTGGTCTTATATACAATTGTCTTAACACATGGGACCATAAAATTTGAAATATATATATAAAATTAAAAAATATATATAATTTGAAAATAATATATAAAACTAAAAAAATAATATAAAATTTTGAAATAATTTATAAAATTTGAAATATATATAAAATTCAAAATTAATATATAAAATGCAAAAAATATATTTAAAATTTGGGAAAATAAAAAAATTCCAAAATAATAGAAAAAATAAAAAAATAATGTATAAAATTCGAAAATAATATATAAATTTTGAAAAATAATATAATTTTTTTAAAATAATGTATTAAATTCGAAAAATATATATAAAAATCAAAATTAATATATAAAATTTTAAATATATATATAATTTAAAAAATAATATATAAGTTTTGAAAAATAATATAAATTTTTTTAAATAATGTATAAATTTTGAAAAAAATATAAAATTCAAAAATAATATATAAAATTAGATATATATATTTGAGAAAATATAAAAAATTTGAAAATAATATAAAAAATCAAAAATAATATATAAAATTCAAAAAAAAAATATAAAAATTTGAAATAATTTATAAAATTTGAAAAATATATTATTTTTGAATTTCTTATATTATTTTCAAATTTTTTATATTTTTTCAAATTTTATATATTTTTCATACTTAATATATTTTTTGAATTTTATATATTATTTTATTATTTTTTGTATTATTTTCCAAACATAAAACCAAACAGCTTGAATAAGATCATAAGACCAGACAGCTTTACCAAACAGACTTTCAGAACACCACCCAAATAAGACCAGACCAGACCGGACCAGATAAGACTGGACCGGACCGCCTACCAAACAGGCCCTAAATAACTTGTGTGTATAAATCTTTTTATATTAGGAGTGAATAAAAACTATGTATATATATATATATATATATATATAAATAGTAGTATAGTCGTCCCACAAGGATTAGGATATATGGAGATTGTGGAGGGTGGTAGCTAGTATAGTCGTCCTACAAGGATTAGGATACATGTATATTTAACTATATATATACTTGCATGTACTATACAATGCGATGTGTTGTGAAATTTTTTACATTATGGATTTCAATAATCACGGAAGAGAGGTGCGAGTTCGGTCCTTTTGGTGCGGTGACATAACTGGGTGTTGGGTCGAAACAAGGTTCAAATGCAAACACACACACACAATGGACACCAAATATATAGTGGTTTCCCAAAAATATGGGTACGTCCACTTTGAGAGGCTTAACTATCTTCGGTTTGAAATACAAACCGGGTATGAGGGAGGATACAAGTGTTTCTCTCAACCTCACAACTCTCTCTTTTTCACAGAACATGCTATGTGGTTCTCTCTACCTCTAGCTCTCTGCTATTTCTTATAGCTTGTCCATCTACCATCATTACTACATGCCTTATATATATAGGCAGAGAAACGAACCAAAGATAAATACATCAACATGCGTGGCTTTGAAGTCTTCACGCGTGGGCGGCGCAGCCTTGCTTGACTATTGGGGAAGGCGTGCTTGAGATGTGGATGGTTGATGGTTTGGATGCATACGACAACTGTGGTTGTTGTATACGGTAGTGGGTTGGTGGTTTGTCTCTTCCACGTGCAGGTATGGAAACCTACAATTCTCCCCCTTCCATACCAATCAGAGGAGAACGTCTTCACCTGATCTCCCCCTCACTGCCAATTTGGGGCTGGTGTTAAACCAGCTTCTTCTTTGTAAACTTCTAGCTTTTCTCTGGACAGGCTTTTGGTCATCATATCTGATATATTATCATCTGTGTGAATCTTCTCTAGCTGTAGAAGTTTATCTTCGAGCACGTCATAGATCCAGTGATACCTGACGTCGATGTGTTTGGACCTTGAGTGGAAGGTTGAATTTTTGCTAAGATGAATAGCACTTTGACTGTCACAGTATATGACATACTTTTCCTGCTCTTGTCCCAGTTCTTGAAGAAACTTATTCGTCCACAAGATCTCTTTGCATCGTTTTGTTACTGCAATGTATTCAGCTTCTGTGGTGGATAAAGCAACACACTTTTGTAATCGGGATTGCCATGAAACTGCTCCCCCTGCAAAACTGATTAGGTATCCCGATGTGGATTTTCTGGAGTCACTGTCTCCGGCCATGTCTGCGTCTATGCAACCTTCCAATAAAGGTTTACCATTACCAAAGCATAAACAAATATTGGTAGTTCCTCTAAGATACCTGATGATCCATTTTACTGCTGCCCATTGGTCCTTTCCAGGATTTGACAGATACCGACTGACAACTCCAACTGCATGAGCAATATCAGGCCTCGTGCATACTATGGCGTACATCAAACTGCCAACTGCTGAAGCATAAGGCACTTTCTTCATTTCTGCTTTTTCCGTCTCACTTGAAGGACACTGTTTCATATTCAGCTTGAAGTGGCTTGCAAGTGGAGCACTTACTGGTTTTGCTTTGCTCATGTTGAACCTTTCAAGAACTTTGCTGATATACCTTTCTTGAGATAACCAAAGCTTGTGTTTCAGTCTGTCTCGAGAGATCTGCATTCCCAAGATTTGTTTTGCCGGTCCCAACTCCTTCATAGCAAATGACTTGCTCAATTCCTTCTTCAACTTGTTGATCTTGCTGCTGTCATGGCCAACGATCAACATATCATCGACATATAGCAAGAGGATGATAAAATCTCCATCAGGAAATTTCTTGACAAATACACAATGATCTGCAGTAGTTCTGTTGTATCCATTCTGGTCCATGAATGAATCGAACTTTTTGTACCACTGTCTTGGTGCTTGTTTGAGCCCATAGAGACTCTTCTTCAATCTGCACACAAGATTTTCTTTTCCTCTGGTTCTGAATCCTTCAGGTTGCTCCATGTTGATTTCTTCATCCAGATCACCATGTAAAAATGCGGTCTTTACATCCAGTTGTTCGATCTCTAGGTTCAATCTGGCTGCCAAGCCAAGAACAACTCGGATGGAGGACATTTTCACCACAGGTGAAAATATTTCTTCAAAATCAATGCCCTTCTTCTGACCGAATCCCTTCACAACCAGTCTTGCCTTGTACCTTGGTTGTGGATTATTTTCTTCAGACTTCAGTTTGAATACCCATTTATTCCTGAGAGCTTTCCTTCCCTGCGGTAGCTTGACCAAGTCATATGTGTGGTTCTCATGCAATGATTTCATCTCTTCCTGCATGGCTTTCATCCACTCCGCATTTTTACTATCTTCAACAGCTTCCTGATAGCTCTCTGGTTCTTCCCCGTCACTAAGCATCACGTACTCTGCGGGGAATATTTTCGATTCGGTTGTCGCTCTCTGGAAGATCTCCTTGTTTGAGTATCAATAGGATTTTCTTTTACAACTGGTTCTGGTTCTGCACCGTCATCAGCTGGATCTCCTTGACTAGCTCCCCCATCATTTTCTGCTCTCGGTGAAAGAACCGGGTTTAGATTAGCTGGTAACTCTTCAGGTGGATCTGATTTCTTCTATTTTTCAAGATCTTCAATGGTCTCATCTTCGAAAAATACCACATCTCTGCTTCTGATGACCTTTTTGTTTATAGGATCCCAGAGTCTGTAACCAAACTCTTCATGGGCATATCCCAGGAAGATGCACTGTTTGGCCTTTCCGTCAAGCTTGGATCTTTCATCTCTGGGAATGTGGACAAATGCTCTGCAGCCAAACACCTTCAAGTGTTTGTAGGAAACATCTTTTCCTCTCCATACTTTCTCTGGAACATCACAGTTTAATGCAACTGAGGGAGATAGGTTGATTAAATCAATTGTTGTTCTCATTGCCTCACCCCAGAAAGGAGTTGACAACTTGGCATTAGATAACATGCACCTGATCCTTTCGCAGATGGTTCTGTTCATTCTTTTTGCAAGGCCATTATGTTGAGGAGTTTTTGGCACTGATTTTTCGAGTCTGATGCTGAATCTTCTGCAATACTCCTCGAATGGTCCTCTGTACTCGCCACCATTGTCTGCACGTACACATTTCAGCCTTTTCCCAGTTTCTCTTTCAACCTTTACATGAAACTCCTTGAACACTTCCAGAACCTGGTTTTTAGTTTTCAAGGCAAAGGTCCATAATTTCCTGGAATGATCATCAATGAATGTGACAAAATAGAGGGCACCTCCATGAGTTCTGGTTTGCATGGTGCAAACATCCGTGTGTACGAGATCTAGAATGTCTAATCTTCTAGATGGAGGGGAACTGCGGAATGCAACTCTGTGTTGTTTCCCCATGATGCAGTCGACACAGGTGTGTAATGGAGTACCTTTCATTCAAGGTAAGAGTTCTTTTCTGGCAAGGATTTTAAGTCATTTCTCACTCATATGACCAAGTCTTTTGTGCCATAACTCGGTGGGGATTTTGATGCAGGAGGATCAGCGCAAGGATGACAGGAAATCGTGATCTGCTGTTTTCCTTTTCAAATATCTATTTTTAGTTAATTTTTACTACTTATGGAGGATCAGCGCAAGGATGGCAGGAAATCGTGATCTGCTGTTTTCCTTTTCAAATCTCTATTTTTAGTTAATTTTCTATTTGTCAATTAGGAATTGATTCTAAACCCGATTTGGGCCAGATTTTTGGTAATCTTTTTATTTTTTTCCATATTTTGTTTTGGTAGGACTTTTAGGGTTTTGCTATTTTTGGCAAAAATCCCATTAGGGGTCGATTTTCAGTTATTTAAACCCGGCTTGTGGGTTGTTTTTGATGAGTTTTGAATATTAAGAATTTTATTAAATTTCAGAGTGTTCTCTGAATTTTGGGTCGAATAATTTCTCCATTTTCTTTCTTGCAAATTACCCGTTGCGCTAGCCTGCAGAATAATCTCTATTCTGTCCGGTGTCAATTGGTATCAGAGCTCAGCATCTTCCTAAGGCGGTATTTCCATCAGTTTTCAATGGCTAATAATCGTGGTCGTGGTCGTGGTGGTCGTCGTGGGCAGGTTCCGATTGAGGAAGTCCCGCACCGTGATCGTAACGTTCAGGATGTTATGATTGAGTATTTGCAGAGGCAAGTGGCAGAGTTAACCCAGCGCCTGGCGGCGCAGGAAATCGGTAATCATGATGTGGAAGATTCTGATACCGACAATTCCACCTTCAAAAATCCGTATCCACCGTTATGGCCAATATTTTCGAAAGATTCTGATTCCGAAGATGATTGGTTGAAAACCGATACTTTCGTTGGAGAGCCAGTGTATGACACAGAAGGAGATGAGGATGTGTTGTATGGGGACGACCATGAAACTCTGGTTATTCCTAAGAGCCTCCTGACTCCCAGAAGCGATTCCGAAGATGATTGGTTGAGAACCAATATTTTCCATACAACCTGCACCGTGGCCGACAAAGTCTGCACGATGATTATTGACAGTGGCAGTTGCGAGAACGTAGTCTCTGAAGACGCTGTCCGAAAGAAGGGTTCTCCCTCGTCAGTCTCTATGATGTCTCATTCTGCATTTAATCAGTCGATGTCTCCGTCGTCTAATGGCAAACATCTTCGAGGCATCCATGAGCAAGTGAAACTGGCCATTCACGAGAGCAATGCCAAGTACAAAACTCGAGGGAACAGTCATCATCGTCAGGTACTTTTTGATGTTGGTGATTTTTTTTGGGTTGTATTAACTCGTTATCGTTTCCCTGTTGGTGAGTATAATAAGCTTAAGGAGCAAAAGATTGGACTCTGTGAGATATTGCAGAAGATTAATGACAACGCATACAGGTTGTGTCTCCCTAGTCACTTGAAAACATCTGATGTCTTTAATGTGAAACACCTGAGTCCTTGTTTTTGCGGATTCTGCTGATGCTGCTGTGAACTCGAGGACGAGTTCTTTCCAACCCGGGGTGACTGATGCAGGAGGATCAGCGCAAGGATGACAGGAAATCGTGATCTGCTGTTTTCCTTTTCAAATATCTATTTTTAGTTAATTTTTACTACTTATGGAGGATCAGCGCAAGGATGGCAGGAAATCGTGATCTGCTGTTTTCCTTTTCAAATCTCTATTTTTAGTTAATTTTCTATTTGTCAATTAGGAATTGATTCTAAACCCGATTTGGGCCAGATTTTTGGCAATCTTTTTATTTTTTTCCATATTTTGTTTTGGTAGGACTTTTAGGGTTTTGCTATTTTTGGCAAAAATCTCATTAGGGGTCGATTTTCAGTTATTTAAACCCGGCTTGTGGGTTGTTTTTGATGAGTTTTGAATATTAAGAATTTTATTAAATTTCAGAGTGTTCTCTGAATTTTGGGTCGAATAATTTCTCCCTTTTCTTTCTTGCAAATTACCCGTTGCGCTAGCCTGCAGAATAATCTCTATTCTGTCCGGCGTCAGATTTCTTTCTCCATCGTATTCACCTCAACTCTGCACAGCTTTGTTTGCGTTGTGTAGAGTGAGCTGGTCTTCTTTCCTCTGGCCACCACAAGATTGCATTTGGTGAGCTTCCACTTGCCATCACAAAAATGACTGTTATAGCCTTCATCATCGAGCTTGCCGGTGGAGATCAGGTTGAGACGAATATCTGGAACATGTCTCACATCTTTGAGGAGTAGTTTGCATCCATTACTGCTTTCCAAAAGAATATCACCTCTGCCGGTAATTTTGGATGCTCCTTGGTTTCCCATCTTCATAAGTCCGAAGTCACCACTAGTGTAGGATGTGAACATATCCTTTCTCGAAGTGATGTGACAGGAAGCACCTGAGTAAATAACCCAGGTAGAATCTTCGGATGTGAAGTTGACACACTCATCATCTTGAACGATGACGAGCCCTTCTCCGGCTGTTGCTGCTGCTTCTGAGGTACTTTCTTCACCTCTATTTCTGGTCTGTTGTCCAGACTGTTCGGCTTTTAGCTTCCTGCATTCTATGATAAAATGGCCTGGATTCCCGCAGTGATGACAAGTTTTGTCTCTTCTGAAAGTAGACTTTGATCACCCGCGATGTTGTGTCTGATTGCGATGGTTTCTGCTTTTGCTTCTACCGCGCCATTCTTTTCTTTCTCGTCTTTCAGTGACAAGAGCTTCTGACTCCGGATGATATCCTTATTCCTTTCTTCTTGCTTCCCCGTTTAGCATTCTGTCTTTCGCCATTTCCATGTTAATTATTCCGTCTGGAGCTGAGTTGCTTACAGAGACAACTAGCGTATCCCAACTTTTCGGAAGGGAGTGTAATAGAAATACTGCCTGCATCTCATCTTCTATAGTCATTTTCATCGAGTTGAATTGATCCAACAGCCCCTGGAATTCGCTCATGTGTTCTGATACACTTTTGCCGTCTTTGTATTTAAGATTCACCATACGGCTCAAAAGATTTACCTTGTTCTGAGATGTCTTCCGTGCGTACATCTTCTCCAATTTTTGCCAAAGAGCATAAGCATCATTGTCGTTGGCAAAATTTTGGTAAATACTTTTGTCGATCCATTGTTTGATTTGGGTGGCATATTTTCGGTTGAGTACCGTCCAGTCTACGTCGGTCATGTCCTTCGGTTTGCCATCAGGTGCATCGTCGGTCCTTTTGATCGACTTCCACAGATCTTTAATATACAAAAGATCCTCCATCTTTGACTTCCACAATGAATAGTTGGCTGCGGTCAATCTGATCATCGTTCCGGATTCTGAATCTTCCATCGAAACGAAATCTTTAAGCCCTCCTGGCTTGTTTGATATATTCGGAGTGGAATCACGCGAAATGGAGTGTACCGTTGCATCCGGGACGGTCAAAAACCTTAAGATCGCTTCTGACTGAGCTCAATTCCGACTTCGGATGAGTCCGGAATGGTCAAAACAATGGCGAGGGGCAAAACTGTAATTTTGAAAAGTTGGTGATGACGTGGCAGCAACATAGGGTGACACGTGGCAATACACGTGGCAAGGTGTCAGTGGTGACGTGGCTGGATGGTTGGCTGACACGTGTCAGGACACGTGGCAGTGTTAGGGGATGATACGTGGCAAGGGCTGACGTCAACAGTGACGTGGCACCCTTGATGACGTCAGCAGTGACGTGGCGCGCGTGTGGCGCGTGGTTGCGCGTGGTTCTCACGTGCGGCTGAGCTTGGAGGCGCGTGCTGCGCGTGGTCCTCACGCGCGCTGGAGGAAGAAGACGCGTGGCGCGCGTGAAACCGTTGCTTCTGACGCGCAGACGCTTGGGTGGCGCGTGGAGGCGCGTGTGGAGGGTTTTGCGACTGTTTTCAACG
The DNA here is from genome assembly GCA_963922005.1 of Cornus suecica. Lineage (NCBI taxonomy): Eukaryota > Viridiplantae > Streptophyta > Magnoliopsida > Cornales > Cornaceae > Cornus > Cornus suecica. The sequence continues at coordinate 10,150,560 of OY998238.1, read as the reverse complement.
GGAACTTATTCCTTGGTTGATGGGTCGTCCGAAAACAGGGGTGGTGTGGTGATTTGATCACTGGTATGGTTTGAAATAGACCTTGAAGTTTTGACTGTGTTTTTGTCGTTAAGCTCTGATACCACTTTGTTGGGTCGAAACAAGGTTCAAATGCAAACACACACACACACACACATTGGACACCAAATATATTGTGGTTCCCCAAAAATATGGGTACGTCCACCTTGAGAGGCTTAACTATCTTCGGTTTGAAATACAAACCGGGTATGAGGGAGGATACAAGTGTTTCTCTCAACCTCACAACTCTCTCTCTTCTTCACAAAACATGCTCTGTGGTTCTCTCTACCTCTAGTTCTATGCTATTTCTTATAGCTTGTCCATCTACCATCATTACTACATGCCTTATATATATAGGCAGAGAAACGAACCAAAGATAAATACATCAACATGCGTGGCTTCGAAGTCTTCACGCGTGGGCGGCGCAACCTTGCTTGACTCTTGGTGAAGGCGTGCTTGAGATGTGGATGGTTGATGGTTTGGATGCATACGACAGCTGTGGTTGTTGTATACGGTAGTGGGTTGGTGGTTTGTCTCTTCCACATGCAGGTATGGAAACCTACACTGGGCTTGGTGAGATTGATGAGTCCCAGCTAAGTAATTGCAACAACATCACTATCAGATTCGTTGTGAGAGAGGCTTATCGTTCTCCAAATTCCCGCAATCACCTACAAGGGAGACGCCCCCGTTAGAGTCATGTCATCCCCATTATGTCCATATGACTCCTTAAACCGGGATATCGTCTCCACATTAATCACACAAATGGGCATCCCTTTCCCCCTAGATGATATGGTATGTCACTACGAATCTGAAATCTTCCAATTGTTCAACGTAAATGAACTAATCACTCACGTTTTGGATGCTGTTGCTTCCATGATGTTTGAATGTTCTGAACCCGGCTCCTATGGTACCAAATTATTTTGGTTGGACATGCACATTACGAGGGTACAATTTCCACTCCACCACTTAATGGAAGCAATGGACCGGGAAATGGAGGAATTGGGATTTGTTGATGAATGACAGTTATAGTATTTTGTTTTCAGTATTATTAGGATTCTTGTTATCTTTTTTCTAGAGTGTTTTTATATAATTATGATATCTTTTGGAATTAGTTTCGATGGAGTACTTGTTTTTCTAATTGTATTGGAATTCTTAATTTTTGTCCGTTTATAATTTCTTAATTTTATGTTGTTTTAGTGTTGGGATTTCTTTTGCTATAAATATCATCAACTCATTCATTAGTCTATAATATATTAGATTTCTCTACAAGCTCTTGTTCTATTTTGGCTTTGTGGATTCAAAGAGTTTGCAGTTAATGTTGGCTTAAAATTAATTGAGTTGATTACTTGGTTGTTTAATTAAGGCCACTTATGTGGAGCACCTACTTCTCACGTAAAGATATGGGATATAAATTAAAATTGGTATATATATATTTGAGTTTTCCATGTGAAAGTTGTGATGTATCGAAATTAACCCCTTAAAAAAAATGAGTTTAAGAGAATTGTCACGTGTAAGAATGCAAAAGAAGCTTATGATATTATCCAAGTAATTCATGAAAGGACTTCAAAAGTTAAAGAGTCTAAACTTCAAATGTTAAATTCTAAATTTGAACATCTTAAAATGAAAGATGATGAATTTTTTGCTGAATTTAAGAATAGACTAACCGACATAGTAACAAGTTGACATAATCTAGGAGAGCCCATTCCTGAAACTATTATAGTAAAAAAGATTCTTAGGTCTCTCCCTAAACGTTTTCGGTCTAAAGTTACAGTTATCTCGGAAGTTATGAGTCTTAAAGAAATTAAACTTGAAGAATTGACTAAAAACCTAAAATCTTATGAGATGGAGATGTTCAAAAATTCCCCTAAGAAGTCTAGTTATGTAAAACAGAAAAACATAGCTTTTAAAACCATTACGAAGGATCCTATTGAATCTGATGAGGAAGGTGATAGTGGTTCAAAACAGTTTGACATGATTATGAAACAGTTTTATAAGTTTTTAAAATCTTCTTGTGGTCAAGAAATGATTAAAGGATAAAAAAAATGGAGATAAATCATATGATTATAAAAATAAAAATAAAGTCCAAAATCAGAATGACAAGTTTGACCCTAAGAAGAATAAACCTAAATGTTTTGAGTGTCAATGTTTTGGTCACATAGCTACGGAGTGCGCTAATAAGTTAAAAATGACAAAAGGTCTAGCTGTTACGTGGGATGATAGATCAGGTGATGATACAACTAGTAATTCTGCTGAGTCTGATTTGGATGATAGGTATAAGGATTTGATTGCACTTGCAGCGCAAAGTAAGGAGTTTGAAAAAGTTGCTACAAGATGGACAATGTCTGGGGAGGAAGATTCTGAGGATAATGAAGACCGTGGGGATTCGTATGAAGATGCTTATAATAAACTTTATGAAAATTCCATACATCTTAGTAAAGAATTCTCAAAATGTATAATTAAACTTAAAAGTGTTGAAAAGGAAAGGCAATCCTGAAGAGAAGATTTAACCAATATTACATTTTCCCTAAATCAACTTCAGACACAAAAAACTCAATGGTCTGAAGAATTGATTAAGTCTGAAAAAGAAATGACGCAGGCTTTCAAGAGTGTAGATGATCTAAATAAGGAATTAGACACTCTAAGATCTAATATGATTGAGAAATCTACGAGAATTGAGGTATTAGAAAATGAATTGAAGGATGTTAACTCAACTATTTATAAATGGTCTAGTGGAACCCTTAAGCTTAATCATATGTTAAGTGTAAGTAAATTTGTGGGAAACACTAAAGGATTGGGATTCGTAGGAATAACGAATAATTCAAATGTCATTCCCAAAACTACTTTTGTTAGAGCTTCTCTAATAGCATCTAGTTCTTCTCAAGGTAATTCTAATATAAGAAACAGTCTTCCTATTAAGAAGAATTCTAATGTCCAATCTTATGTTAGAAAACCGGTTGAGAATAAACATTCCTTTACCTAAGTATCATAAAAAATTTGTTAATGATTTTCAAAGGTTTGTTCCTATATGTCATCATTGTGGCGTAAAAGGTCATATTTGACCCATGTGCTTCAAATTAAAGGAAGAAATTTGAATTCAAGAACAAATCAAAGAACTTAAAAAAAAACCCAATATTAAAGATCAAATTAGGGTTTTGAGTGAATAGGTAAATAATTTGTCTAATTTAACAAGTAGAATGCCGAAAATTAGATAGACATGGGTTAAGAAAGGTGAGCTACATTGTTTTACTGCCAATATTGTCCTTAGAGCACGTGACTCTAGTTCATGGTGTTTTGATAGTGGATGCTCTAGGCACATGATTGGAAATATGTCATTGTTTGGTTATTTCAAGAGTAGTAATGTTGGAACTGTTACTTTTGATAATGGGAAAAAAGTCTAAAGTTTTAGGAAAGGGCATCATTGTTGCTTCTGGTCTACCTATATTAGAAGATGTTTATTATGTTAAGGGCCTAAAGACTAATTTGGTTAGCATTAGCCAAATATGCGATAATAATCATAATGTCAATTTCACTTCCGATAAATGTTCTATTATTGATTCTTTTGGAAATTGTGTTATGGAAGGTGTACGTACATCTTATCGTTATTGCATTTTTCCTAAACTTTGTTCTGAGAAAGATCTAGAGTTTGTATATACAGATTCTCAGTTGACGGACATCTCTACAAAACCATTAGATTTTAAAAAAACATGCGAGTGTTAGGAAATTTAGTGGTATGTTCTCATTAGATTAGATGTCTTCATATGTATCATTCTAGGAATATCTTACATTATTCTTTATCCTATAATTGATACATCATCATGCATTTTTTATTTTGTTGTTTATCATTATGCATGCATCATATTTTGTTACTATTAGGATTATTCATGCATGCATACATTATGACAAAAATCATAAAGGTTTATAAAATAAAATAAAATATTAGCATGTTGAGCTTGGCTAAGAGTACAAATAGTTATCATATTTCACTATATTCTCATATTTACTTTTTTTATTATGCGTATGGGAATTGGAGTTGTTAGTCTAACTTGATGATATGAGTTATTCACTTGACATGTTTAAGTATTATTTTTAGAACTCATTAACTTTGGGTGCTTGTTTCACTTCGGAGATGACTGTAATACTTGTTAAAAACTTTTAGTCTTTTTTATCTAACCCGAAGTGATATGTAGGTTCATGAGTTATGCTAAATTGATCAATGATTTTGAATACCTTTTGTATGTTCATGAATGTTGGGGTGATGTTAAAAATAGAAAGAATGAGATGTTTAAAATATATAAATACCAAAAGTAGTTATTTGATCTGAGTAACCGAGACTCTTGCCTCAATAAGCATTGAGTGTTCGCATAAAAAGAGGAGAAGACTAATGAGCATAAATCCCAAGGAAGAAGCTCAGACCCAGTTGGTCGGGACTAAAAATCCTCGCTGGAAAGTCTGGAGCTTAAAAGGACAAAAAATGATAAAGTGAAAAAGGTGCAAAAGATTATATTGTAAGACATTTAAATGCAATAAGGTCTAAGCTAAAGATTTGACTTCTAGTTTAGATTTTGGACCAAAGTATCATCACGGTTAGTGAGGAGATTATTAGAATTAGTACGCATTGCTTTCATCTTAATTGTTTGCTTACACCTGCTTATTTTTTATATATGCAAAAACTATGTAAAACCTGTCTTGTGACTGCTTATTACTGCAAGGTATGTGTGCTGATTTTCTTCACTACTGTATGTATAATAGCTAAGTCAAATATGTGAATATAATTTATTAATGATTATTTCATTGTCTTTAAATTCCCTGCTCACATGTTTTTAAGAACAAAAATATTTTTCTTAATTTGAGCATATTGCATTCATGCATTAGATTTAAGTTCATGCATTGTAAAGATTTTTGTTACTCGAGAATCTGGATATATTCTTTAGAGTTGTATGACTTAATATAAGTTTTGATTCGATTCTCTAGTCCTCTCGAATATTTTCCCAATATTTACCACTTTATATTATTTTTTGTCTCTCTTGATTATTTTTATTGCTATTTCATTCCTTGTCATTTCAGTGACAAAAAGGGGAAAAGTTTAGAAAGAGGGAGAAATATTTAGTAAGGGGGAGAGATATACAATTAAGGGGGAGAATCAATTGTTATTGATTTATGATCATTATGCTTCATGTTGATATTATTTATTTTGTTTATGATCATTAAATATTGATTATTCCTGCTATTTATTTTCCACACATGCTTTTCACATATATGTTTTGTTTAAGTGTTGTAATTGCAGGATTCGTAGATCATCATGAGATCAAAAGAAAATTCTATGTCTTTGTTTATCGGTGTGTGTTCATATGTATATATTTTATTTTTTCGTGATGATATATTTGTAAAACATGATTTTTTCTCAAAAATGTCAAGGGGGAGATTATAAGAACATTTATTTATGTAATGACATTATTTTGATCAAAAATCATATTGAGAGTTTTGTGTTTTAGTTGGGTTGTTAAGTGTTAAATGTGTGTACAAAGTGGTAAAGATACAAAGGATATTCAGTGGAACAATGTCTGGAAGCGACAGTGCAAAAAAGCAAAGATTTCAGAGAAAGTTATAAGTTGTTCCACCGAGTACTCGGTAAGGTACGAACTTTCGCATGGTTTGCGCAAAAAGGGAAAAAATCACCAGTGTTTTGCGAACTTGTGCACGAAAAGGTTCACCGAGTACTCGGTAAGTGGCTACGCAGATTTATTTGTGGAAAGTATTGAATTGAGATTAAATCAATTCCTAACCACTTTGGGACGTGATTATAAGCTATTATCAGTATGTTGGACTATTATTGATATATTTATTTATATTTGGAATATTTAAATGGTGGAAATACGAATCATGATTGAAAAATGATTCTAACCATTAATTGAAGACTATTCTCTCTATATATATATGAGTTAAACCTAATAGAAGAATGTGGCTTGTGTGAGAGATTTCTGAAATTATTCTATAGTTTATATATTTCTACATAGATATATAAAAAGAGAAAATTATTGAGTGATTATATATTTTCTACTTCTCTCTTGGTTTGTGGTTTTCCAATTGTGCTTCTATACCAAAGATCATTATGCACAATTAGATAATCTAGTTACTGAAAAATCATCATACCACATTGATCGAATCAGGAGATTTCGTGGTTCTTTGATCCATTGAGAAGCGGAGCCGTCAGAGTACGGAGAACGGACCGAGAGCTTCATGGAGCGCGAGTGATTCAAGACCGTCAGACATCGAGTGGATAAAGGCAGATCATGAGTGATTTATAAGTCTAAAACTTCATAGAGTCTTGTACTTCTTGATTCATAGTGTATCGATACCCGAGCGTATCCGTTGTTTTTTACTTGAAGTCTTTCCAAGGTTTTTCCACGTAAAAATATTGATGTTGTCTCTGATTTATTTTCAATAGTGGACTGTTTAACTAATCAATCAAATTAGGGGATTATTATAGCAGTTAATTTGTAAAGCATAGTTTTATACTGGTGAACTGTTTAACTAATTAATCAAAGTAGGGGATTACTATTATAAAATGGATAACTGCAATGCCTCACGAGTAATCTAACATTGACCTTCCTCTGCCACAATCTATTCCTTGATCTCACAATTTTCAGTTTGTGAGACTTTATATGGAGTTGCTATATAAAGGACTCGTTTAATAATATTGTTGAAAATACATTGATTTTTGTTTTTCAGAACAATTTCTTAAAGGTAATATTAATCATTTAAATTCCAATGTTAGGGGACTATACTTATCTCTACATAAGCCCCAAATACTAAGGATGCGTTTGAAAAGCCTGTTTTTTGTATTTATTTTTTGTCTTCAAATATAAAAACTGTATCTGTATTTGTTTTTGTTTTTTTAGCAAAAAACTAAAAATAAAAAAGCGTTTGGATCAAAATTTGTATTGAAAAATAAAATGGTATTGGTGGGCGGCGATGGTGGCCGGCGGCGGCGGGGGGCGGTGGTGGTGGGTTATTGGCGGTGGCGATGGTCGGCGGCGATGGGGCCCTGTGGCGGCGGCGACCGGAGGTGGTGGGGGCCGGCGGCGGCGACCGGTGGCGGGGGTGGTGGTGGTTGGTGGCGGTGGCAGAGGTGGTACCCTAAACAGTGAAAAAACTCAAAAAACAATTAAAAGTTGTATTTGGTGTTTTCACCACTTTTATCCACTATTCACATAAAACAGTTTTTTGGACAAAAGAAAATGAACAGTAAACGCGTTTGCCAAACGTGTTTTTGTTTTTGAAATGGGTGAACAGTAAAAAAAAATAAAACAGAAAGCAAGGTATCCAAACGAATCCTAAATAACTTGTGTGTCATGACACCAATATTTCAATTTGCACAGTTCCATTTGAATACCTCTATTTTTTGAAGAAAATCCACCTCAACAATAATTAAGATTGAGTTTTGAGATATAAATGTTGTTACTAAAACATGGTGTTTACAATAATTGCTCGAAAGACAACTCGTACTCAACTTTCCTTAATTAAAATATATGATATTCCTTGATTGAGGACAAAATCTGAGATTTGATATCACTTGATTAGAGACCGAATTTGAGTTGTGCTTATATTGTTTCATTGAGAGCACTATAAATATGTCTTGTAATCTGTCTTTGAGGAATAAGAAAATACTCTATTTTTCTCTCTACAATATAAACTTCTATATTTTCAACATAATTCCTACAAACAGACCCTTAAAGTTAAGGGTGCGTTTGGATAGCCTATTTTTTGTATTTGTTTTCTGTCTTCAAATATAAAAACTGTTTTTGTATTTGTCTTTATTTTTTTCAGCAAAAAACTAAAAACAAAAAAGAGTTTGGATGAAAATTTGTATTGAAAAATAAAATGGTATTGGTGGTCGGCGGTGACCGGTGGCGGCGGGGGGCGGTGGTGGTGGGTGACTAGCGGCGGCGGCGGGGCCCGGCGGCGGCCGGAGGTGGTGGGGGCAGGCGGCGGCGACTGGTGGCAGGGGGTGGTGGTGGTTGGTGGCGGCGGCGGTGGCGGAGGTGGTACCCTAAACAGTGAAAAAACTCAAAAAACAATAAAAAATTGTATTTGGTGTTTTTACCATTTTTACACACTATTCACAGAAAACAGTTTTCTTAGGGAAAAAAAAGTGAACAGTAAACGCGTTTGCCAAACGTTTTTTTTTTTAACTCGGTGAACAGTAAAAAACAAAAACTGTTTTTCCGTATCCAAACGGGGCCTAAGTAATTTAAGTTTTAGATCTCTAATAATGTCATCATATTATTTAAAATATTAAAATACCCTTGATTTGATGTCACCCAAAATATCTTCATCACTTCTCAAGCAAGTTGGTGAGTTTATTTCAATACTTTTGTCACTCTCAAGGGTACTTTGGGTTTTGATACTTTTGTTCTTTCTTAATTAAAATTACTTAAGTTTAAAGTACTTAGTTAGGGGTATTTTAGTATATGCAAAAGAAAATTAGTTTAACATCAATCTCACAGGGGAGGACAAAGTAAATTTACATAAATTTTAATTTGTGAGTAATTATGTAAAATTTTAGAGGAGATCAGAGTAATTTACCCTTTCATATAATTAGGATATGCTACTAGTTTTTATATGGTAAATTACTTTGACCTCCCCTAAGGTTTTGCATAATTACTCTCAAATTAAAGTTTGTGTAAATTTACTCTAACCTCCCCTGTAAGATTAATATTACACTAATATTTGTGTGCATCTACTAAAGTACACATAATTTTAGTGTTTTAAATTGAGTAATTTATATTAAAATAACATAATCAACTTGCATGAGAAGGGATAAGAATGTTTTGAGTGGTGTCAAATGAGGGATACTTAAATGATAAGAGGTCATTAGACATGCAAATCATAAATTACTTCAGTTTGAAACACTTAAGGTAATGATACTTTACAATATGCACAAAAATATTAATATAATGTTAATCTTACAGGGGAGGTTAGAGTAAATTTATACAAATTTTAATATGAGAGTAATTATGTGAAACCTCAGAGGAGGTCAAAATAATTTATCCTTTTTCTAATTATATTGGAATTCTCAATCTTTGTCGGTCTAGAATTTTTTCAACTTTAGTGTTAGGATTTCAATATCATGATTTTATTTATTCATCAATTCATTCATCTACTAGGATTAGGCATTAAAGAATTCGAATTGATGTGCATGGATATGAAAGACATTATAAGTGAACTTACCCTTCCTTTAAAATATTAGAAATAGTTTTATAATTGTATTTTAACATTTTTAAAAACCAAACGAAAATATATGATAATAAAAGGGTTAATTTCAGTAAACCCCCCTATACTATCCAGATTAATCAACTAACCTCTTGTGTGTTCACTTTGCCCCCTATACTATTCAATTTCATCAAAATGCCCCTCACTTCTCAAAATGCCTAAACTACCCTCAATAGTATAAGGGGGTTTAGTGAAATTAATAGTATAAGGGGGTTTAGTGAATTATTTCGGAAAAAATAATATATATTTTTTGCAAAAAAAAAAAATTTCGAAAAACAATCATATTTTGTTCCAAAATATGAATTTTTTTTTTGAAAAATATTTTTTTTTCCGAATTATTTTTCGGAAAAAAAAATTTATTTTGGAACATAATATATACATTTTTGTTCCAAAATATTATTTTTCGAAAACAAAATTCATATTTTGGAACATAATATATACTTTTTCGCAAAAAAAAAAAATTCGGAAAAAAAAATCATATTTTGGAACATAATATATATTTTTCGCAAAAAATTATTTTTCGAAAAAAAAATCATATTTTGGAACATAATATATATTTTTTGCAAAAAAATTATTTTTCGAAAAAAAAATTCATATTTTGGAACATAATATATACTTTTTCGCAAAAAAAATCATATTTTGGAACAAAATATGATTTTTTTTCGGAATTTTTTTTTTTGCAAAAAGTATATATTATTTTTTCCGAAATAATTCACTAAACCCCCTTATACTATTAATTTCACTAAACTCCCTTATACTATTGAGGGTAGTTTAGGCATTTTGAGAAGTGATGGGGCAATTTGATGAAATTGAATAGTATAGGGGGTAAAGTGGACACACAAGGGGTTAGTTGATTAATCTGGATAGTATAGGGGGGTTTACTGAAATTAACCCATAATAAAAACTTTAAATCTTATAAAAATATTTTAAAATTTTTGCAACACACACAAATATATATTTTTATTATTATTACATAACATAATTTAGAAAAAAAAAAAAAAAGTCCCCATGTCTCTCACACAGTTCGACTCACTGCCCTTTGCCGATCAAATCGAATTCATGAAGGTATATATGGATCTAGATTTGTATATATATACATCGTATATATTTATATGGTTCTCTCAGACTTGCACTCTCTTTTGATTTAAATTTTTATCCCTAATCAGCGTAAGTACCTCTTTGGATCGACGGCTAGGGTTTCAAAATTTCTGTAACTTTAGGTCAACAGTAAACTCAATTTTATTTAAATGCTTCTCGATCATGTATGTCTGATATTGAAATTGTTTATGTTTTGCATCTGTAAATGGATTTCTGTTATTGTCATTACTCTCCTTTGAAATTGGGATTAGGGTTTTAGATGTTCGTTGAATGAAGTGATTATTCTTTTAAAGCCTCAATTATTTATGTGTATATAAATAGTAGTATAGTCCCAGAAGGATTAGGATATATGGAGATTGTGGGTGGAGGGTGGTAGCTAGTATAGTCCCACAAGGACTAGGATATATGTTATATCCAACTATATATACATACATGTACTAATCAATGCGGCCATGTGTTCTGAGATTTGTTAGAGTATGGATAGCAATTACATAAGAGAGCTGCGAGTTCGGTCCTTTTGGTGCGGTGATATAACTGGGAATGGTGAGATTGATGAGTCGGAGCTGAGTAATTGCAACAACATCATAATCAGATTCATTGTGAGAGAGTATTATGGTGCTTTAAATACCCGCAAAGACGTGCTCATCTACAAGGGAGACGCCATCAGTGTCATGTCATCCCAATTATGTCCGTACAACTCCTTAAACCGTCATATCGTCTCCACATTAATCACACGAATGGACATCCCTTTCCCCCTCGAGAATATAGTATGCTACTACAAACCTGACAGGCCCGTCTTGTCCAACATAGACGATCTAATCACTCACGTTTTGGATGATGCGGCTTCCATGATGCAAGCATGTTCCCAACCTGGCTCCCATGGTCCCAAGTTATTTAGGTTGGACATGCACATTATGAGTGTACTATTTCCACCGGGCCACGAAATTGAAGCAGTGAATCCAGCGAGCTAGCTAGCTAGGGAGGAAGTATTAGGACTCTTATGATCTTTTTCTATTAGTTTTAGAGTGTTTTTATATGATTTGAATATCTTACTAAACTAGTTTCGAAGTTTCAAACTCTGTTGCTAGGGATATCTTTCGAAGTAGGACTCGGTCTTTGCTATTACAGATGGACTTTGGGTGTACAGCTCCATGGGTATAGCCCAGGCTTATTGAGTATTTTAGGGTTGGTTTTTCCCTCTTCAATGGCGATTCTTTTTTTTTTTTATTTTTTGATAAGTGGTGATTCTTTTCTTCTCTGACTGAAAACTGTAAGCACCAACTTGCCCCAACTTCTCTGAAAAATCAGTGTTATTATGTCACATTATACTACACCATGTAGTTTCTATGATAAAAATAATTTGACTTTATGATACTATTATTACCTAGAATTGGTGCTTTAAAACTGAAGTAAAAGGAATATTAATTTAAAGTCTCAACTAAATTATTCCGAAATATAATTTTAGTATACCAGTTCCATACAAGCAAATCAGAGATGGTTTAAAAAAAAATCACTTTGCCCTCCTCTTATACAGAAACCCCCCATACACTTATCAAATTATATAAGCTTGCCCCTTCCCTATAATTTTGGACCAAAATGCCCTTGGAATTTAATGAAAAATGATTTAAAATTTAAAAATATATATATAGAATTCGAAAAAATATATATAAAATTCAAAAAAATTGAAGCAGGCTTCCATGATGCAAGCATGTTCCCAACCTGGATCCAATGGTCCCAAGTTATTTAGGTTGGACATGCACATTATGAGTGTACTATTTCCACCAGGCCATGAAATTGAAGCAGTGAATCCAGCGAGCTAGCTAGCTAGGGAGGAAGTATTAGGACTCTTATGATCTTTTTCTATTAGTTTTAGAGTGTTTTTATATGATTTGAATATCTTACTAAACTAGTTTCAATGTAGTACAAGTTTTCCTAATTGCATTGAAACTCATAAATCTTTGTCCGTTTTAAATTTCTAAATTTCAGGTAGTTGTTTTAGTGTCAGGATTTCTTTTGCTATAATATCATGTAATGCAGGGATTTTATTTATTCATTACTCAATAATATATCAGATTTGTTTACAAGTTCTATTTTACCTTTTTGGATTCAAAGAGTTTGCAGTCTTCAAATTGAGTTGGTTACTTGGCTGTTTAATTAAGGCTACTTCTCACATCACATTAAAGATTTGGGATATAAATTATAATTAGTATATATATATTTGCGTTTTCCATGTTGTTTAATTTCGTGACCCTTTAAAATTTCAAGCTGACATTTACCTGTAAGATTATCTCCGAGTTATTTTGTCCATCCAAATCAATTTCAACAGACCGAATCAAACACTTGTTGAGCCTTATCGGTAAATCTATTATATCTAGCTAAATCAGTTTGTTTGTCGTTGCTATGGATGTTTTCTCTCAAATTACAAACAAACCAGTGTTTTGAATGACATTTGTGCTCTTTTTAACTTCCCCTCTTGTTCACTCCCCTTTAGATACCTTGGTCTTCCACTCATCACTTCTAAATTGACCTCAGGGGATTGTAAAGTTCTCATTGATTCAATGCTATCAAAAATTTCTAACTGGACAACTAGAGCTCTATCTTTTGCAGGAAGGCTTCAGCTAATAAAAGCCACTCTAATTCACACATTTTGGACCAACCTTATGGTACTACCTAGTAAAATCTTCAAGCAGATGAATTCAATTATCCAAAAGTTTCTGTGGAATGGTCCTGCAATGACTAAACTAAGGGCAAAAGCTAGCTGGGCTCAGTTATGAGCTCCAAATGAGGCTGGAGGTTTGGGAATTCAAAACATCCAGAATTGGAACAAAGCTTCCATCCTTAGGCATGTATGGATTCTATGCTCTAAAGGCTCTACTAGTGTTTGGAAGGAGTGGGTGGAAGCAAACCTCACCAAAAGACAGAATTTTTGGGAAATGTTAATCCCCCAGAATTGCTCTTGGTTCTGGAGGAAGTTACTTCAATTCAGAGACATTGTGGCTCCCTTGTGGCCCCATTTTTAAGGTATTTCTTAACTCTCCTCACAGGCAAGCACAAAGTTTGTAATGGGGATTCAACTCTGGTCTAGTATGATAATTGGCTTCCTTGTGGCCCCCTTTTTAAGGCATTTCTTAACTCTCCTCCAGGCAAAGATGGCAATACAACAAGTCTGCAAAGGTTTCTTCCCTCATTGTTAATGGAACTTGGGTCTGGCCTAGACATTTTACAAATTTAGTAAACCCTTACTGTGACCTAACCTCCATCCCTCTTCCAAACACAAACTGTTCCGACATTGTTCAATGGACCCCATCTCCTACAAAGTCATTTACTGTCAAGCACACCTTAAGAGCTCTTAATGTGCAGCCTACCCCTGTGCATTGGCACAAGCTCGTCAAAGCACTCCTTCTGCCTATGGCTGGTTATCCAAAATAAAGCATTCAATATAAATGTGGGTTCTATACCCCTGTGCATTGGCACAAGCTCGTCAAAGCTACTCACAAAGGGATAAGCCTTTTTTCCTATACACCTTTCAACTGAATGTGTGTATTCTTTGCCTAAAGGCTGCTGAATCACACAACCACCTTTTTCATGAATGTGAATTTTCTAGGCTGATTTGGGAAGGCATTCAACATAAATGTGGGTTCTATACACATGCAAACTCATGGGATCAGTTCATATATTGGGCATCATTAAACTGGAGAAAAGCTTGAATATGAGCAGAATTTTGGTTTGGAAACTTTCTTTATCAAGCTATATCTACCATATTTGGAAGGACAGAAATCAAAGGATTTTTAGAGAAATTTACTTACCTCTTTCTCAGGTCCTCAATGCCATCATCAATTCAGTGAGGAATCGTTTGTTTTATGTTAAGCTTTGTCACTGTCCCCTTGCTGAATCAATTGCTCTGGAATGGAACCTTCCTTCATCATTCTATGATCATTCCCTTCTTCAAATTCCAACCTAACCAAGCAGTGCCCCTGTTTTCTCCTCCGTTGAGCCTCCCTCTGTGGGTAAAAGTTAGCTGGACCCGAGCTCCGGTGGAGGGCTCCAAGAGACAGTGCAACTCGATCTGCCTCGAAATCAGCTACCGCGAAACGGACCTGAAAATAATAGACAAGATGAAAGCAGATGGTGAGGAGCAAAGGGTGCGATCACTAAAATGAGCGGGAGACCAGGTAGGGAGCCATAGGAGATCTCTCTCTTCTCTCCACCCTCTTTCTATCTCTCTCTTTTCTCTCTAGTTTATTTCCTCTCTATCCCTTCTTGAAAAAAAAAACTCTCCAAGGTCCTAAGTTGATGCCTCTCATGTTCTCAAATGCTCCTATTTATAGAAAACAAAACTTACCATAAAATTATATAAATTAATAAATAATATTATAATATAATAATTACATATTACAATAAAACATTTACATATTCAAGTCCCTCACAAGGTGAGGCCTCACGAGGGCGAGAGACTACATAATATACAACATAACATACAGAACAAATTATATATTATAATAATATATTATAGTAACAATTAAATAATATCAAAAAATAATTACATAGCCGAGGCCCTGACCGGGTCAGGACCTCAGTAATATATATTTCATATAAAAATATAAATAATAAAATTATAATAATATAATACGATAATTAATACAATAATAAAATAATATATTATATTAATAATTACCTATTATCGAAAAATAATTACATAGCCGAGTCTCTAATCGAGTCAGGACCTATGTAATATATTTTTATGCATTTATACTATTATGCACTCAACTGATCCAGCCTCTCCCATAACTCTAACTATCCACCGCACATGTTATGGATCATACTAGCAGTCACTAAAGAATATTTCCATGGGAAATGTTCTTCTGTATGCTCCTATCATGATGAACCTGCACCCCTTGTCTCCAAGCCACATGCTCCATCAAGTCCCTTCATAATGTGAAGATGTGTTGCGCTGGTCATGCGTCACGGCTACGCAGTATCTATGACTGTAGCCGGATCATCATGCAACGGATCACTCCCCAATAATCCCCGCAATGTGTGCACCCACTGCAAGGATTGTGCATAATGGTGGGAGACACCCCCAGGATACCGTCATCGCATCGGATGTTGTAAGTTTAGTATGAGCTTGCCCCCCGTGTCAGTTGCTCGGTTCGGTGAGCTGTGCTCCCACAAATATAAGCTATTCGGCTAGTCCAAGAATCACCCCGAGATAATACTTGTATGGTGGTTGTAGAGTTCACAAGGTCGTGTCACCCAACTCCAATCGGAATGAAAGGCCCGAGGATACACATACGGTCCATGGAAGTTCACCGAGACATGTCGCTGAGCTCCAACCGAATAGTGGGTTCGGGGCCCTACCTGGCAGCCCCGAACCATGGCATAGTTTTCGGGTAAAAAATTTCCTCCTTCCACACCCTCTCCAACCTTCGATGTTCGGTCATCCCTCCCTCCAGCCCAACCACCGCAACCTCCATGAAGCATTATTTTTGGGATTGAAACGCAATTGAGTTGCCATCTTTGCTGATTTGAGGATTTAAGAGATGACTTTTGGGATTTTCTTCTTTGTATCTCTTTTGTTGATGCTAGGGATTTGTCATTTTCTAGGGTCGTTTAGTTTGGTGTTATTATGGTTGTTGGCATTTATGGCCATGGACTGACACCAATAGTTCTTTTGTTTTTCTTTTTGGGTTTTTTCAAGGCCCATTTTCTGTCTCGGTATATGCTTTGTTTGTTTATAATATAATTTATTTAACCAAAAAAAAAAAAAAAAGATTATCCCCTAGCCTTTTTTTTTTTTTGATTTGGACAGTCTCTCATCTACAAGAGAGGTTTATATGGTTTTGAAATAATATTATTTTTATTCATCGCGTGACATTTTACATGCAAAAAACAACTATCTCAATATTAAATGCCAAAATGATTTTTTTTTCTCCTTTGAAAAATCGACATCAAAATAAATTACCCACAAAATGAAACACATAACATACAAAATGAATAGAGTTCAGATGAGCTTTAAATTTTTTAAATTTGGCTCATTGATGAAACAAACCTAAAAAGAGCTTTGACTCGACTCATTGGGTAAAAGCCCGATCTGAACTTTAATTTTCACAAACCCGAGTCTATTCAGGAATACCTCGATTAAGTGGCAATATATGTTCCTCATATCAATCGTCACTTAGATATAAATGTTGCAAATTCCTTGTTACACTTGTTTTTATTTTTCCAATATCATGTTCCTCTTTTTTTTGTTTATTTATTTTTTCCTTTTAATTTTCACCATTGCATATATTTCTTAAGTGATTTTTACGAAGTGATAGTGTCGGTCCTATAATTTTCAGCCACTTTTTAGTTATGTTTTTCTATTTCAACACATTCTTTTGCGATTATGAGATAATCTTCTATTTTACTTAAACAATCCAGCTCACGAATTCAACGAGCTCTATCATGTTCAATATCAGCTTATTCAAAATACAAGTCTAAAAAATGTGCTTGAACTTGGTTAATCTACTAAACAATATGTAGTTGAACTCTTAACGAGTCAAGTTTGTGCCTACTCACAAACCATACAATTCATTTGCGGCGCTAACTCTCATTATAGTATGGTCTTAATTTGATAATGTTGTAGCTCCCTTATAATGAGTTACAAACACTACAAGAAGTTCCTATATAGCAGCATTTATTTAGTGATAATTGAAATAATTGTTGTCACACACTTACTTCTAACAACATTTTTTTAATTTGTTACTAAGATAATTTTAAAAATGCTACCAAGACACAAACTGGTGACAATCTATACACTCTCTCTCTATCTTCCTCTCGCAAGACACAACACGTGACAATCTTTTTTCTCTCTCTCTCTTCAACTCTCACAGATCTAACCTTTCTATCTTCATCTCTCACACCCACAGATCTGCTCTCTCCTCATATATACACACATACACATATATACATACATATACACACATATACACATATATACATACATATACACATACATATACACACACATATCTCTCACCGGAGTACAAACGGATCGGAGTTTCTCTCGGCTACTCACGAATCTCACCGGAGTTCAAACGGATCGGAGTTTTCTCGGCTTCTCACAAATCTCATCGAAAATTCTACTGGTCGGAGTTGTCAGGTTCTATGTTCATCACCTAATCTTAGAATTTTTTTACTTATCTTCTGTTATTTAGATTTTTTTCAATGATTGAAGTGAAATCTTCGTTTATAAACCCTAACCTGTAGATCTACTGCTATTGAGTATACCTGAGCTACAATCTCCAGATTCAATGTTCGTTTATATTTCATTCCTTGTAATTATTAAGTTCAATTTGTGTATATACTACTAATTTGTTGTTTAAAGTTCCATTCCTTGTAATTATTAAGTTCAATTTGTTTACATACAGTTGATTTGTTGTTTTCATCAATGTCTCTGTACATATTTTGTGAATTTCAGACTTGTTTATAATTCAGTGACTAACAAATTGATAGCCTCAACGAAAATCTCACTTTCTATGTAGTCTTCATGGATTTTAATTAGTCATTGATTTAGAAAATTGAAACTCTAGGTTGATACTGATATACAAGAATTTGATCTGCTTATATATGTTTCTTCTTCAATTTTATTTACAATTTTATCTGCTTCTATAGTATTATTGTTATTATCATTATTATTATAATTTGTGTAATTGTCTTTAGTGTTGTTCCAGTTTGGTGTTAGTATGATTATTTGTTTTTGTTTTAGTATACCATTAACTGAAATCAAAGGATTCCTGGAATTTTGTTCCCTATATCTTGAATTATTTTGCAGAATATTCTCTATGAAGCATACATTTGCTTGTTTAATTTTAATGCTAAAAGTACAAATGGTTCACTGTCTTCCAAATCTTAAATCAGTCATTTGGTTCTTCAAAATGTATGAATTTGTTTGATCTATAAATAGAATTCTGAAGAATATCACTGAATCTTTTGGATAATTGTTTTTTAAAATTTTCCTGTTGAATAAAACTCCACTCAATTCAATCTAATATCACCTTACCTCCCAACTATTTGAGTCATTTATACAAGTCCCAGATACATGAATCCTGTTTTCTCATTTTCCTCCAAGGATTTAACCTCATTTTCCTCCAATCTAACCTCAATGCATGTTTTCAGGGTGCCTTTGTATCATTTCGGCACTGAGGTGATGAGAGACCGAAAACCTGTTGTGGGATATTACCACTGAGGTTGTTTTGACTAAGATCCAGCTCTACTAATTGTTGGCATGCCCCAAGGGTAGAAGGTATGTTGCCACTGATATTGTTTTCATTTAACTTAACGTTGGTTAGGAAAGTTAAATTTCCAAAAGAGATTGGGATATTTCCGGACAACTTGTTTTTCCTGAGATAGAGTTGTTGTAGCTGTTGAAGCCTACCAATGTCATATGGAATGTTTCCTGTAAACTGATTGACTCCCATAGACAAGACCTTTAGGTTAGCAAGGTCCAATATCCCTGTTGGTATGTTTCCATATATAACATTGTTTGATAAAGATATAATATAAAGCTGAGTAGATAGGTTGCCGAATGACTCAGGCAACTTTCCTCCAAACTTGTTTAGATGGAATTGCAATATCTCTAAGCTTGAGGCATTGGTCAAAGATGGCAGAAAGTTCAAGTCATCCGATTCGCCACTTCCAAGATTGTTGGCAGAAATTATAAACCGGTTAAGTTGTTGTAACTTTTCGAAAGTAGGAACTTTTCCTGTGAGCTTGTTCTCATCGGCATCAACGACCACTAGATTGGTTGCATTTGAAATTGAAGCAGGAAAGGGACCAGTGATTTGGTTCAGGGACCAGAGATAAGTGACAATCAAGAGTGAGGAATGGCTTGGCTTCGATCTAATGATTTTCTTTTTAATTTTGTTGAAGCTTAGCATGAGTAATACCATTAGTCGTTCAAAGCAAAAAAGTACTCACACAGGAGGGACAAAAAGCTTAGCACGAAGACGTGAAGAAGAGGTAAACTATTGTGGTAATTATTCTTATTTGAAATATATTTTGCTTGTTAAATTTCTAAACATTTATTCTGGACTTCAATGGTATTTTTAATTTGAAACAGCGTAAGAATAGACCTGATGGGAAAGAACCAACACGGGCAGAAATGTTATATCCTAACACACATGGAAGAATGGACGAGCAATGGATGAAGCATCTGCAGAAATTATTGTAAGTTGCAACTGGATTTCTTCTGGTTTTGGATTTGGTTTTCCTAGTTTGTGAGGGTATTAGGAATGGAATTGGAGAGGGGTGGAAGGGAGGAGGGTGGTCTTTGGTTGATTGAGATCTCATAGGAAAAGCTCATCGGAATTCCCTCATTCTTCATCGAATACTGATCACCAGTGTTATGTTAGCTGCTAAATTTCTCAAAGATGAGTGAGTATTCTTTTCATTTCCATTTTTTTTTCTTAGTCATAGTGAATTACTTAGTAATGAGTAAGGTTGTGAATTGTTTATCTTTGAGCTTGAATGTTTCTAAGAAAATGGTGTTTCATACAATTGTAGGCAATGCTTCATATGCAAGAAGAGTACTAACTAATAAAGCTAGTGGCTCCTTGCTACTACTATAATATTTGTTTTTCACAAAAGCTGATTAATTACTAAACTCCATGTTAGTTTGGTTCAACTTTGTAACTGAGTTTGTTTGCTATCTATGCATTTTATCTTTTATGCAAGCTAGTCTTGTATGATGTTCATCTCTATGTTCACTCTCGTACTCGTCAGTCTCTTCTAGTCTTTCTTGCCATCTCCTGTTTAACCACTAATTTGCTCATATGTTGCTTATCTAAAGTTATAAATTTTATCACCATCCATCTTCATGTATTAAAGATTTATATTGCAAATGATTATGTTAAATCTTTTCTTTCAAAATGTGATTATTGTATTTCTGCATTTGTGATAGTAACAAATTTACTTTAATTTTTCCCGAGGGTTGTATATTTTAATTCATCATTGGTTTGAAAGTCCCCTAATAAGTTTCGTGCTGTGATAAACATATAGATACAAGTTGATGTGAAGTACACCTTAATATTTGCCAAACAATGTGAATGCTTTGTAAGATAGAAAGTGAAAGCTTAGTCTCCTAATGCTTCATGCCGTTATCCATACTTTCACTTTCTTTCCGAAATATTTGGGGGGGAAATTTATTCCCAAAGGCATTGTAACACCCTGTTTCATTTTCCCTTTATTCTGAAATTTATTTCCGATTTATTTTCGGTGGTGACGTTACTTGTTCATGACGTCATGGTTACTCTGGTATTTTACGAGTGAATTTTTCGCGTTTACGTTTAGATTCGATTGCGTGACTTGGCGATCAATTTACTGCTCATTCCCAGCCTATAAAAACTGTTCATACTGAGCAATGGACACCTCAAACTAATCCTATTAATTCGCAACAGGTAACTTCAGTGTAAAATGATAAAATCTCATGAACCTTATTTTTTGGTTGGGCTGGATGAATGTTGGGTATGATTCCCGCCCCGAACCTATGCCACCTGGTCAATTTACTGCTCATTCCCAGCCTATAAAAAGACAACAGGTTATAAATTTTTTTATATAATGTAGAAAGGGACAATTTCACTACTTAATATACATGATTATTGGTCCATTCTTTATTATTACTTCTATCATGAAACCTATGGTATCTTTGGTAGGTGAGAATGGAACAAAACATATTGGGATCCAAATGCTTAATATTTCTTTTGTTTTGTCAGGGCATGAATGAAGTATTTTTGTTAAGTCTTAAGAAGTCGGATGTGATAGTTGCCCACGGAGTTCTTATGAGTAAGAACCCGCTCTCAAAAGTAAGGGGCATTGAATTGGGACCTCTTAATTGGGAGGTATGTGTTATAGTGTCAATAATGCAAAATGAACCATTACCTGTGGTACATGTTTCAAAACTGTTGGAGATGCGGCTGGAGCTACTGTCTCTTGGCCTTCAGCTTATGTAAGTACAATTCTTTATATATTTTGTCATTCAATATATTTTCAAATGAAACTGATTTGAAACTTCTACTAATGCAAGATAAAATAAAATAAAAAAATAGTTGTTATGCCTTAGATGAAAAACAGCTTCAAATGAGTCATTAAAATTGTTGTGAGATTCTTTCATTGTAAATCTTTTATATCAGGTTGCACATAGACAAGGATCATAACTGGATGATTTTGAGGATGGTTATGCGTTCTTGAGAATGGTACATGAAGTTGGGAACAAGGTACTTAAAACTAGCATTTTCTGCATTATTTAACCAACATTTTTTTAGCAAATGAAAAGATGGTTCTGTATAGAGGGTTGGGTGGGTTGGGGGCCTTTTGCTTTAATTGGAGACATTAGTTAATGTGGTTCCTGTAGGTGGCTAGTTTTGATTTCTTGATATTTTGTCAAAATTCAACTATTGGTTTTCTTGTGTTTTGCCTGAAGTAGCTGAAATTTGAATTTGATTTAATTCACTTGTGTCCTTGTCTGATTGCTTTTGAATTTAGTGAGGATTTCCTGGAGTAATCTGATGTATATATAGATATAAATTGGGGTAAGTTCAATATTTTGACATTCAAGTACAATACCACAGCTTGTGCTTGTTTACTTTTTGGTGAGATGCGGCATATATTGTCTTTTTCTATAATCCATGTGCATATGTAAGAGAAGTACATTGAATTTTTTATTCCATGTTGCAGATTGATGAGGATGATGATGGTGATTTGGAGGATTTTTAAGGGCCTGTTTGGTAACGCTCCCGTTTCTGCTCCTGCTTCTATTACTGTTCACAGAGCAGGGCTGTTTGGTTGATTGCTCCCGCTTCCAAAATCTGGAAGCAGTCTGGAGCAAAACCTCAAATTTGGAAGCAAGACTCACCTTGCTTCCACTTGCTCCCATCACCATTTTTAGTGGGGCCCATTATAAGTTGCTCCCAAATTCTCCCAATTGTTCCCAAATTCTTTGCAACATGCTAGGTTTGCTTTAAGGTGTATAAAATTTTAAAAAAAAATTAATTCCGAAAATATATAAAATTCGAAAAAAATATATAAAATTCGAAAAAAAGTATATAAATTGTGAAATATATATATAAATTTTGAAAATTATAGAAAATAAATATATAAAATTCGAAAAAAATATAAAATTCAAAATATATATATTTCAAAAAATAAAAGTCGAAAAAAATATTTAAATTTCAAAAAATATATAAAATTTGAAAATTATATATAAATTTTGAATTTTAATTTTTTTTTTTGAAATTTAATATATTATTTTTTGAATTATATATATATATTAATTATCTCTTAAAATAATTTATTTTATATTTTTAAAGGTAAAATTGTAATTTTGCAATAGGAATGAGGTAAATTGCACCCAATTAGGATAGTTGAGGGATTTGTTTTGCCCCTTTTGTAGTTGAGGGGGGTTTTGTGCTCATGGGGCAATAGTTGAGGAGGGTTTTATGCACTTTATCCAAAATAAAATATTATAACCAAAGGTATTGTGTAATACAATATTATAATTTAGAATTTATCTACAAAATTTTTTATAGTTTACAAAAAATAAAAAATTTATTTATAATATTCAAATGAGAGGCATTGTGCAATACAATTTTTATTTTTTTTAATTGTAGAACTTATTAATTTCTTATATTCAATCTAAAATCCAAAAAAAAAAAAAAAAAAATCTCAAATCATTTGAATTCACCAAACATGTTTTGTTTTCACATTTTAGGAAATCAATAGTTCCACCAAACATGCTCTACATGCTTCAGCTTTCATTTTTCTCATATCAGAATCATCAGCACCAAACATGCTTCCGCTTCAGAAAAAACTTGTTTCGTTACACTTCAGCTTCCAAACCCGTTTGAATGCAGGAGCGGGAGCGTTTCCAAACAGGCCCTAAGGATTGTATGTGGGACCTTGAGGATGGTACATCGAGTGAAGGATAAGATGATGAAGAGTTGCCAAAAAAACATATTTTTTTAATGTTTTGTTTTGAATTCCAAAGATTTTATACATTATTATTATTTTCTTAATATTGAGATATAATTACACTATGTATTAGATCTTACAATGCATTTAATTCAATTTTCTGATTTGTTGTGTTATGGGGAGCTAATTGTTATGAAATTTGATTTATGAATGCATGGATTGAATTGATTGTGAAGAACAATTTATTTGATTTTTGTGGAATTTTTTTTTTTTGGTTGTGAATGATATAACAGCAATTCTAACTGCAGCACTTAGAATTGTTGTAATATCCTAGCGACACTGGTTGCAAAAGCAATTAAAATTGCTGTTTGAAAATGCTGCTAAGGAGTAATGGCAGTATTTTTTTTACTTATAACAACAATTAAAATTGTTGTTGAAATCAATAACTGTTGTAGTTAAAACTCTTATAATGAGTTTTAAATTCCTAATTTAATAGAAGAGTCACCTTTTTAAACTATCTTAGGTTATGTTTGGTACGATCGAATTAAATGAATTTGAAAATGGAATAAGAATGGTTATCATTCTATTGTTTGGTTATATCTAATGGTGCAAAGTAACGAAAATAGTAGTGATGAACAATGAAGGTGGCGGTGGTAGAAGTTGGTGGCACGGTGGTGAGGGTGATTTGTTTATTTGAAATGTGAAAGGGTTGTTTTAGTAATTTTATGTTTTAAAAGCATTCCTTAAGAACCATTTCATAAGTTTACTAATGGAATGGATTTTCATTCCAAGAAATGAATTTTCATTCTCAATGAATGACCATTCACACTTAACAAAACATACCAAACCAAGCAATGAATAAAATGAGTATTTTATTCCATTTCATTCCTTCATACCAAATATAACATTAGAGTTACTTTATCATGATCAATCGCAATTTAAAAATAATAATAAATAAGACTGGTACATTTATTTTTACTAGGCAAAAAAACACGTGCAATGCAAGGGATGAAACTAAAAATGAAAATAAATGTTTAAATTCTTAATATTTCGAAAAGAATTAATACATTAAATAATATATAGGATAACAAAGGTTTTAATATAAATAAAACATATTTAATTGGTACTTTTTTTTTGTTTTTCGGATGGATTTAATTGGTACTTTTAAAATATAATAGAGTGTATAAAATTATAAATATAAGTATAAACAAATACATTATACGTGTATATGGTATATATAGAGAAACAAATGGATTCATATTAAACACTCTTCCACCATTTAAGCTTCTAATATTTTTAATTTTTACATAACTATATCAAATTCTTGTAATATCATTAATAATTATCAAGATTATATTTATAAGGTATTAATCATAAAACAACACTATGCATTTAATATTAGAAATAACATTATTTTTGTATTTAAAAAAAGTAAAATTTTTTTATAGAAATAAAACAAGGCCCTTAAACTTTGATAGTATAGATATTGAGTTTAATTAAATAATATATCTTTTTTCCTCTTAATTCTCTTTCCCCTATGAGGTAAATATTACTACTAATTAGAAAAACATGTGAGCCATGTTTGGTAACCGGTCTGGTTTGGTCTGATCCGGTTTGGTCTGGTGTGGTCTCTGAACTGAAAGTCTGTTTGGTAAGTGATTTGGTTTGATGGTCTCGGTCTGAGAAAAATGAAATCAAACCATTTATAAATATATTTTATTTAATTTATTATTTATATTATTATTTATTCATTTAATTTAATTTAATTTATAAATATATTTAATTTAATTTATTATTTATTCATTTATTCATTTAATTTTATTAATTTATAAATATATTTTATTAATGTATTGTTTATATTAATATTTATCCATTATTTATATTATTATTTATTCATTTATTTATTAATTATAATTATATTTAATAATAATATTATTATTATTATATATTAGTTAATTCATTTTGTTTATTATTCATTATTTTGTTTATTGTTTATTCATTTATTTTTATTAATTTATAAATATATTTTATTAATTTATTATTTATATTATATTTATTAATTTATTTATTATTATTATTATTATATATTATTTAATTCATTTTGTTTATTTTTTATTCATTTATTTTTATTAATTTATAAATATATTTTATTAAATTTATTATTTATATTATTATTTATTCATTTATTTTTATTGTATTTATAAATATATTTCATTTAATTTATTATTTAGTTTTATTATTTATTCATTTATTTTGATTAATTTATAAATATATTTTATTAATTTTTTATTTATATTTATTATTTTATTATTATATTTATTTATTATTATTTTTATGTATTATTTAATTCATTTTGTTTATTTTTTATTCAATTATTTTTAATAATTTATAAATATATTTTATTTAATTTATTATTTATATTATTATTATTAATATATAAATATATTAAAAAGTTACCAAATATGGCCTTACAAGTTTTTGGGACCAGACCAAACTATAACGACCCACCTTTTTTCTTGGTCTTAAAAAAAGTTCATTTTGATTGAATTTGGTCTGATTTTATTTTTTTAGATCAATACAAAACAAATATGTTGTTGTCTCAAAAAAAACATAACCATACAGGACCATAACTAGGGTTGCAAATGAGACGAGCTGTTCGTGAATAGCTCGGGCTCGGGCTCGTTAGTAAACGAGCCGAGCCTGAGCACAATTTTCAGGCTTGTTTAGTAAACGAGCCGAGCTTGAGCAATGGTGGGCTCGGCTCGTATATGTTCGTGAACATGAGATCGTTAAGGCTCGTTTACGTTCGTGAACAAAAGCTCGTTTAGGCTCGTTAATATTATACTTATTATTCATAATTACACATTTAAGTTTTAACTAGAAAATTAAAATTAATAATCTTTGTTCATTAATTTTCATCAAGCAAGATATTTTTAAAAAATAAATAAATTTTATTATCTAACTTAAAATTGTATAATATTTTATTAATATTATATCAGTTGGGAATTTAATAAATCTTACTAAATTGAACTCAATTTGACTAAATTTAATTAGGAATTTATTTAATTTCACCAATTTGAACTCAATTTTATCAATTCCACTCAATTGGATTGAGATTATCGTAGGTAATTTGTTTTTTCGAAATTGTACTTTGAATTGGGGATTTGTCAATTAAACTTAATTTCATTCAATTTTAATTACTTTGAATTGGAGATTTTGTCAATTGAATTTAATTTTAATTAATTTGAATTGGAGATTTTATCAATTTCACTTAATTTAATTCAATTAAATTACTTTGAATTGATGATTTAATCAATTTCATTACCTTAAATTGAGAATTTTATCAATTCCACTCAATTGGATTGAGATTATCGTAGGTAATTTGTTTTTTCGAAATTGTACTTTGAATTAAGGATTTTGTCAATTAAACTTAATTTCATTCAATTTTAATTACTTTGAATTGGAGATTTTGTCAATTGAACTTAATTTTAATTAGAGATTTTATCAATTTCACTTAATTTAATTCAATTAAATTACTTTGAATTGATGATTTAATCAATCGAACTCAATTTCATTACCTTGAATTGAGAATTTTATCAATTCCACTCAATTGGATTGAGATTATCGTAGGTAATTTGTTTTTTCGAAATCGTACTTTGAATTGAGGATTTTGTCAATTAAACTTAATTTCATTCAATTTTAATTACTTTGAATTGGAGATTTTGTCAATTGAACTTAATTTGAATCAGAGATTTTATCAATTTCACTTGATTTAATTCAATTAAATTACTTTGAATTGATGATTTAATCAATCGAACTCAATTTCATTACCTTGAATTGAGAATTTTATCAATTCCACTCAATTGGATTGAGATTATCGTAGGTAATTTATTTTTTCGAAATTGTACTTTGAATTGGGGATTTTGTCAATTAAACTTAATTTCATTCAATTTTAATTACTTTGAATTAGAGATTTTGTCAATTAAACTTAATTTTAATTAATTTGAATTGGAGATTTTATCAATTTCACTTAATTTAATTCAATTAAACTACTTTGAATTGAGGATTTAATCAATTGAACTCAATTTCATTACCTTGAATTGAAAATTTTATCAACTCCACTCAATTGGATTGAGATTATCGTAGGTAATTTGTTTTTTCGAAATTGTACTTTGAATTGAGGATTTTGTTAATTAAACTTAATTTCATTCAATTTTAATTACTTTGAATTGGAGATTTTATCAATTGAACTTAATTTTAATTAGAGATTTTATCAATTTCACTTAATTTAATTCAATTAAATTACTTTGAATTGAGGATTTAATCAATCGAACTCAATTTCATTACCTTGAATTGAGAATTTTATCAATTCCACTCAATTGGATTGAGATTATTGTAGGTAATTTGTTTTTTCGAAATTGTACTTTGAATTGGGGATTTTGTCAATTAAACTTAATTTCATTCAATTTTAATTACTTTGAATTGGAGATTTTGTCAATTGAACTTAATTTGAATTAGAGATTTTATCAATTTCACTTGATTTAATTCAATTAAATTACTTTGAATTGATGATTTAATCAATCGAACTCAATTTCATTACCTTGAATTAAGAATTTTATCAATTCCACTTAATTGGATTGAGATTATCGTAGGTAATTTGTTTTTTCAAAATTGTACTTTGAATTGAGGATTTTGTCAATTAAACTTAATTTCATTCAATTTTAATTACTTTGAATTGTAGATTTTGTCAATTAAACTTAATTTTAATTAATTTGAATTAGAGATTTTATCAATTTCACTTAATTTAATTCAATTAAATTACTTTGAATTGAGGATTTAATCAATCGAACTCAATTTCATTACCTTGAATTGAGAATTTTATCAATTCCACTCAATTGGATTGAGATTATCGTAGGTAATTTATTTTTTTGAAATTGTACTTTGAATTGGGGATTTTGTCAATTAAACTTAATTTCATTCAATTTTAATTACTTTGAATTGGAGATTTTGTCAATTAAACTTAATTTTAATTAATTTGAATTGGAGATTTTATAAATTTCACTTAATTTAATTCAATTAAACTACTTTGAATTGATGATTTAATCAATTGAACTCAATTTCATAACCTTGAATTGAGAATTTTATCAATTCCACTCAATTTATATATATTTAATTAATTTTATAAATCTATAATATGAATAAAGACAACATTTCAAAATTTTATAAATCTTAGGATAGTCTAAACCCTCTGCCCAAACACTCCTAGCCCTATACCCAAACAAACCCCACTAATTAAACCCTAATCTGATATACTCTCTTCGAATACACAGATACTCACATTGCACATATACTGATATTTGCGCCGTTCTCTTCTCTCCACCTCCTTCTCAAACCCTAGATCGTGCGCCATTCACTCTCGTGTCGTTTGCAAGGTCGCCTCTCACTTTTCTCTCATTCAACCCTTTCTCTCCTCACGCCTACTTTAGCCCCTCGAGCGACGATCGGCGAAGGAAGCTTGCAAGGTCACTTTCGCTGCTATGAAGATCGATGCCCCCATAGGTAACATCCAATTCATATAGCTATATTAATCAATTTATATATATGTGAAACTGAATATGAAGTTCTTGTTTAAATTCTTGTTTCCATTCTATTTGTAGTTAGAATACTGAATATGAAGTAGATTATGTGAAATTGAACCCTAAAGTGGGATATATATATATATATATATATATATATATATATATTGCATATGTATAACCGAGCACAATTTCGGGCTATGCTTCAATTTTTTTGTACGAACCCTAAAGTTCCGATTGTATTTTGCAATTAGGTAAGGATCCGATTGTATTCAGTCTTCTATTCCTGATTTGGGTAATAATTGATTCGTCGCAATTGAGATGTACATGTATACAATATGCTTGAATAAGCTCAATAAAAATATATAAGACTTGCGTATATATTAGACGTCCATCTATTGACTTTGCGATGTTCATGTCCTCGTTTAGATTTATTAACTTTTTATTTTATTTATTTTGAGTTTGTTTTGATACTTGGGTATCCAGAATTTTGCTCCCCACGCTGGTAAAAAACATACTATGTTAGCACCTCTCACACAAATCAAATAAAGTTAGAGTGGATGTATATTAACATTGTCAGGGGTTAGTGTCAAGTGTGTGTGTCTTGTTATTCTTCTTGGTTAATTTTCTTCATCAATCATTGGAATTTTTTTTCCATATTTGGAGTCTTTGTCGCTTGTTGAGTGTTGAGGAGTGGGTGGATTTTTTCTCTATGGAAGCCAGCAATCAGTGATTTCATAATGATTTTTTACAATAGTTAAAAAATCAGCAAGCAGTTTGAAAAATTAGTTAAAAATTTATCATGTATTGATGAGTGAGTGGATTTTTTCTCTATAGAAGCCAGCAAGCAGTGATTTCATAATGATTTTTTACATTAGTTAAAAAATCAGCAAGCAGTTTGAAAAATCAGTTAAAAATTTATCCGATTTTTTACATGTTTTGTTATGTTTTTCATAATGATTTCTTCTATTATGATTGTATTTTTTTATTGTATTTGTTGTTTAGTTTTAAAATCAGGTTATAAGATATATTTGCCTTAGTAACACGATGATTGTCTAATGGTATATCTAATTTGATGGTGTTCTTAATTGACTTTATTTTATTGTCTAAGTATATTTTACAGCAGTGCAGGTATCCTAACCTATCTTTTTCTGGATATTTTGTTTAATGTAGGTTGGAGTTATTTTGGGAAATATGCAGTTTTTGGGAGCAGTTTACACATTTTTGGGAGCAGTTTATTGATTTAGTCCAAGACCTAATTTTTTTGTAATGCTTCAGTTTGTTGATTTGTTCATTTTGATGTAAATGTATTAATATAGCAGGTTTATTTATGTATTGTGTTGTGTTTGATGGATTTTGGATTTCATAATTTACATAATGTGCCTAACGAGCTTGAACGAACGAGCCTAACGAGCTTGAACAAATTTTAGAAATTAAAAAAAAAATTTGTTTAAACGAGCCGAGGCCGATCACAAGTTTAGGGCTCGTGACGAGCCCGAGCTGAGCTAAAAAATAAACGAGCCGAGCCCGAACACTCCAAAGCTCGACTCGGCTCGGTTCATTTGCAGCCCTAACCATAACCGCCTACCAACAAACAGGGCCGTGATGTCTAGTGGTCTACTTGGAGTCATCTTCGGCAACCGAATCGGAAAAGACAAGTCCCACCCATAAATTCTGTCTCTCTCAAACTCTCTCTCTCTCTCTCTCCCCTCTCACACACACACTATCAATTGCTATTGGACGATCAAAATGGGATTGACGAAGGTATATACACATATCTATATAAACACACACACACACCACTCCCATACTTTCGGTCAACAGTAAAATCAATCATCTTTAACTGGTTCTAACAGCATGGCACTAGATCATATAATTAAGTCTGATATCGTTATTCCTTGTGCTTTGTGTATTTTGTTTATAGATTTCTGCTGCTATCAGTACTCTCCTTTGAATTTTGCAAAGAGTCCTCATGAATAATCAGGTATAATTTTATATATATTGCAGAAATGAACTTTGAATCTTTTGATTAATGTGTTTGAATTTTGTATATATGAATTGCATTCGTTAATTAATGGTCTGCAATATATTTGACCTGCATCATTTGTTATTATAGATTTTGAGTGGTCATGTAACTTTGAATATTTTGAGAGTCATTGGACACATCACTTTGTGTTCAATTATGAGTGTTACTGTTACCAATTTAGAATATAAGGGAGATTTTTATGTGGACTAGATACACATATACATTTTTGTAATAGTTATTTTGAGTGTTCCTTCTCAACTACACAGAGACAGAGCATATTGTGTATCTAATATCGAGAGGATACATTCAAAGTATTTAATGATACAAGGGAGGGATAGAGATGCCTGTCTAAATTAAAGACAAAACCAACCCTCTACGTAATAATGAATCTGATGATTCATTTGTACATATCGGTGATAAAAGAACATGCCGTCATTTTCTTACATGCATATTTCTTTTTCTAACAAATAGTTGCGCATTTTTTGAGAGTGGGAATAAAGGTGGAGCCTTTTTGAGTGATTCACTTTTATTCAAATAAAAATCCCAAGACCCATTAGTTGTTTTAATTTCTTCAAATCTTTGCGTTTTAGCATTTAGGTCTCTTATTTCACACACACACACACGCACATTGATGTACATATTAAGGTGTAGATTGTGATAATTTGGAGGTTTAGATCCAGTTGCTGGTGGGTAATTTTTAGACTTCGGACACATCCGACACAGAAACCAGAGCTTAAAGACCACTATTTGGCAATTTATATTTTTCTGATTTTTTAACTTTTGATTTTGATTCAGAAATAGTAGCTGAGCTGAACTATTTCTTTGTGGCTTTGGCGTAAAAAGAAGCAATATTTTAATGTGAGTGCTTGGGTTGGTTTGTTCATGGGTTTTGTGTAAAATATATATTCAATCACTTCTTGAAGTAGCAAAAGTTGCAAACTTGTTTTCTGATTAGTGGAACATTGGTATTTGAAAATGGAGGAACAAACAATATTGTAAATTAAGAGAAGGTCGAGGAGGAAGAGTTTCGGAGCTGTTGCCAAGACAAGGACGAATTAAAGGAGAGGGAAGAATCGGCAAAGGAAGGTTTGGATGGCAAATTGGACGAATTTTCGGTGAAGATGTTCAAGATTGTGTCAATAAGAGCTCAAGTTGGAGAGTCTGGTTCTGGGATTTCTGGAATTAGGGTCATTATGGAGAGAGCACCAAATCTTCCTCTTATTCGAGTTCAGAAAAGGCTTAATTTCTAGAAACAGGCTGTGGTAAAAAATCCAAATTAGAACAAGCTAATGGTGAAACTTTTGCCATTACCCTCAAGAATAAACCCATCATCCTCCAGTTGTTTCCTGGATATACTGTCAAACATCAAGTCCTTGGTTCTGAACTCCCAAACAAAGATATTCTTATCGGGTTTGACATTCTCCAGAAACTCACCAAAATCTCTTGGATCCCAAAAGGATTGAAGTACCCCATAAGAGGGGGCTAGGGATATGAAATTAGGATCACTAACGGCCTCTTGGCAAAAATAACGAGAGAGTTCCGTGAATGTCACTGATTGTGCTGCAGAAAATTCAGGGGACTCTATATGATGTAGCCAGCCTCTGGAGACCAGTCTATGCTTCAACAAAGCTTTTGCAGCAAGTTTGATCAGAATGCCATCAAAAATATCGTCCCGATGAACTGCATGTGCCTATTTAAAATCAACAATGTAGCACTGTATTAGCTTTTTAATAATAATAAAAAAAAAAAATCCATAATTCTACACGAAATGCTCTACATGTATGCATTATAACCTGGCACTGGCAAGAATTCATTTAACATGTATTGGGAATCTGGGATGTTCTTTCCATAACGGAGGAAGGCAACATTTAAGTTCTGGTCTACCAATATAGTTATCCATGCATATAGAAATCCTCTATGCATATATGTCAAAGAACCCCACTGATTTGTTAGAATTCTTCACTCAGATAAGCTGCCTCAAAGAATAGATACTAATACTTACTGAGTCAAGTTTTAACTGCACAGACATGAGGGGATTCATCAATTTATAAGTTGTCTAACTTGCTTGCTTCTAAACCTTAAACAGTACATACACACACATAAAAATATGTATATAAATATGCCTCTGACAGACCTTATTAACCTCAAATCATAGAAGACATGCTATTTTTCCAGCTGAAGGACTTGAATTTGATAGGTCTTGCAGGTGCAAGGCTGAGTTCAAACATTTCCTATGACCTGACTCTACAGACTACATGCATAGTGTGACAAATTGCCGTCAATGAAACGGTTCTTCATCAACATAAATTTTTTCTAAATTTTCATGTGGTTTAAACACAAAACTCTGTTCCACTGTAAAAATTTCTGTGTTCAATCCTATAGCTATGAGTATGAATTTCTTTATAACCAGATTCAAACTCTCTAAGCAACTTTACTTTCCACAAAGCAAGAATGGTCCTTTTAAATAAAAATCAAAAGCAATGATCCAGAAAGTTCATAACACGACTTCAGGCAAATGAAGAAGGTACAACCTCTATGACTGTGAATCGAGTAGGTAAATTTGGATTAGCTCCTTGGATTTCGGGTTGAGTGGCATGGATCTCAACTCCAAAAGGCCAGTATTATGATGTCTAAAAGACCTATAAGCTAACTTTCTATCTGACCGCAAAGAGCATCGGACCTGAGAAAGTCTCATTTTTCACTTTTTTATTTTTATTTTAACATAATATGAAACAAATATATACCTTATGAAGCTGGCATATGTCACAATGTTTCGGTTTTTAGTTTTCATAAATATAAACAAATAAATAAAATAGCAATTACTGAACCTAAGATATAGTAAAATGTGAGAACTGATTCAACAACAACAATAACTGATTCTACAACAATTATTCAATTCATCAATACATACATACAAAATTGAAACCTCTCTAGGCCATGTCACTACATAAAGTGGAGTGCCATGTCACTCTTTTAGAGTGTAGGGTCCTTTATTTTATTTGGAGTGTGGGTATTGTATGGTATGGGATTGTATGATTCACTCTACTTTATATTATTTTATTATCAAATTTTTTTTAATTATTAATAAAATATTTAATATAAAAAATATATTAAATGTCATTAAAAAATATAAGATTAAATTTTGTACAGATAAAAATTAAATATGCAAAAAAATAAAAATATATTAAAATAATTTAACACACATGAAAAAAAATACATTATACATTAACACATGAAAAAAAATACATTACACATTAATACACAAGAAAAATAACAAACATGCAAAAATATTACATTACATAATTTAACACACATGAAAAAAAATACATTAACATTTTATCACTTATAATGATAAAATTAAACATTTTCTTGACTTAAACGAGCTATAATTATCTTTTGTTGAGTCTCGATCCATGCTTTGATCATCGGTGTTGGAGCATCGTTTGAATTTTTTTCCATCATTTGTCTTTCCCAAGCACTTTGCTCCTTCTCAAGCTCCATTCTTTTTAGTAAAAAAATAAGAGTTTTTTTTTTAATTAAATTAAATTATTATGCAAAATATATTTTATATTCAAATTAATTATATTATCATTGTTAATTGAATTGAATTTAAAGTAAAAATGAAACATATTTTGATATTTTATCTAAACAAAAATGATAAAAAAATATAATAAGCGAATAAATATACATATGCAATTAATAATTACATATATTTTAAAGCCAATAATTACCCACTTTTATGTAATAAGTTATCTCTAAAGGGTTTACTTTGGGTTTTTTTTTATCAACAATAAGATAAAATAATTTAATAAGATAAAATAAAATTTTCATGCATTATTTTGATCTTTTTCGATTATTTTTTTGGTGTGTAGTTAAAATCTTTGAGCAATGACATGTAGGCAATATAGCCTTTATACTTTTGGACAAATTTATCGAATTAAAAAAGATA
This sequence comes from Cornus suecica, assembly GCA_963922005.1. Classification (NCBI taxonomy): domain Eukaryota; kingdom Viridiplantae; phylum Streptophyta; class Magnoliopsida; order Cornales; family Cornaceae; genus Cornus; species Cornus suecica. Next base: position 10,115,636 of record OY998238.1, on the reverse strand, counting down.
AAAAAACAAAAATAAAAGGCAAACTCTGTAGAGAGTCACGCCACTTGACTAGCTGACTGAGGCGAGTGAAGTACAAAATTTTATGTGAATCCCACCAAAGCGTTTCCCCACTCCAAACCAAACAAACACTTCGTGACTAACTACAGGCCCCTCCCAATCGCCACTTCAAATTGGAATACCAACAACATAAAGGGAAAAAGAAAAAAGTATACCAACACCATAGTCATAGACTCATAGCAGAACATTCAAGGAAACCCTCTTTCAGTCTCAAGATAGTCAAAAAGAAATCCAAGTCTTTCTATATTATTTGATTTCACACCATAAATTGATATTGAACCATTAAGAAATTTCCCAATTAGTCAACAAAACAATCGATCCAAAACAGAACTCCATAATCTCCAAAACACAAGTAATTAGAGGATGATTCAACATCAATACATACATAAAAAATCAAACACAGATTTGATTATTTCATCTATCAAATCACTTACCCACATAATATAAATTAGACTTCAATAATATTAGCGATTCATAACTGCACCAAACAGAACCAAAAGTGAGGGAAATTTCGAACCTGAATATGGAGTATTTTCCCAGTCTGCGTAACAAAGGGGTGCTCCAATAACTGGGTCGCCGTCCACCGCCTGGAAGGATCCGTCTGAAGGCAATTAGAGATAAAGTCTCGAAACTCCATGGAAGCCCTGCGCGGTGCATCGCGTCATACGGATTGCCCACATTAAACCTCCCCAATCGCCCTTACGCACGGCCGGAAATGGTAGCCGACCCAAATACAGCTCAAGAATGCTAACACCGACACTCCAAATATCACCAGAAAATCCATCGCAGTTTCCCTTATTCGAATCATTCTTCTTGATTCCCTCGGGACTCAGATAAGCAAAAGCAATCGTTGCCGGAGATGTATAGCAACTGTCCATAGTCTGAGCTAACATTCTTGAAACCCCAAAATCTGAAAGCTTCACTTCTTCTCTTCCATTCACCAGGAAATTGGAGGGCAGAATGTCCTTCCAGATGCAGAAAAATTACACTAAAATATTTGGGGTAAAAAATTGGATCACTTCTCATTCATGAAAATAATGTATTTATACATAATTATAGAAGATGGGTAAAGTTCATGTATCCAAGTTTATCAATCCCTTAAATAAGGTGGTTTGATAAACTCTACTCTTTTTTGACTCTTTATTCCATAATTGGACTATTCCTTATGGAACACTTATCTTCTAGAATTTTCCATAGGCCCATTATTTCATTAGCTCACTCATTTTCAACCCATTCGCTTCCAGCCCATCGGCCTTCGGCCCATCCGTCGTCAGCCCATCAGTCATGTGACCCATCTCGGTTGGGCAGATATTTTTAACTATTACACAGGCCCCTGAGATTATGGGCTTTTGTGAAAAGCCCATGACCGAAAATTTTAAACACTGCTATATATACATATACATACATGCATTTTATGGGAAATGGGGGTTTGTTGAGTTGTCAATCATTGATGAGCTTTTAATGTCAGTTCAAACCAAATGGCCACTATCTCCTCAATTCTTGCACCATGACGGCTCTTCGTGGGTTGCGCATCTTCCGGGTTTTGTGCAGTCTCTTGGTATGTCTCTTCTATAAAAACCCACCCTATGTTTTTTCCTTTCTTCATTCTCACTTTGCAAACTTCTGCTCTCGCTTCTCTCTGCCTCAGCTTCTCATTTCTGGAATTTATTTCTTTGTACATCACCGCAATTCATTCCGTCGATCAGTTCAGATCTATCAATAGAGCAGAAACCCTGCTGCTACCCGAAGCTTTTGTGACTCATCCTTCTCCAGCTGAGTAAGTCGATCGGTCTTTTCTTCTCATTTCTTTCTTTAATTTTCACCTCTACCCCCTTTTGTTTCTTCTACCTTTCTTGACACCATGTCGGATAATGACGATACTCAGTCAGTAGAGGAGGTCGTTTTGTCCTCCACTACGGGCACTAATCCTACCAGTAGTGACAGTCCCCAGTCTAATCGCCAAGGAACCTCAAAAACAACCGACTTTCCTGGCTCATCCACAAACGAACCTGTAAAACCCAAAACCTCCGAACCGTTTGTAGTGGCCCCACTAAAAAGAGTCCGACCTGAAGTAGACGTTAAACACCTTCGGGTAGAGACCCAAGTACCTGGGGACGTTGATGTATCCCCCTACCCCAGTTACCTAGACTTCACCCAGAGCCAGGGACTAGCTCCCAGTAGCATTCTGCTATCGACATCTCACTTTAGGGTTTTAAGGTTCCCCCTTCACCCTTTTTTTCACTACGCTTTCTTTATGCTAGGCTTGCATCCCCTTCAGCTGAACCCGAACAACCTTAGGATCATTTCCATGCTTCTGTTGTACAACAGGGACTTAGATCTCAACTTAGGTTTGGCAGATCTGCTCCTTTGTTATTTTTTCCAGAACGCCCGAGCGAGTAAGGGTAGATACAATCTCTTTCCCTTCCAAGGCCGGAGCATATGTACCGATACAGAAAAATCCGATAAGGGTTGGAAGGAGAGAATGGTAGTAGTGAGCGGCAACTGATCTTACCCTTTCTCACGTATATTCCCGATCCCAAAAGTTTTCGGTGCCATCCGTCTGCCCCTCTATCGTCCCCTTCATAAAGTCTCCTGTCTCTGCGAACATTGTGATCTTCATCGGGGATACTATGCCTATAAATTCCTGGGTTATGAAGATAGGGACATTCCTCTCACCTTCATAAAACAACGTATAGGCCTCCTGAAAACCCATATCTGGGGCAAAGCCAGATCCGCTACTGACCTGCTGACTTTGGAAAATCTAGAGTCGATTTCTAATTTGGGCGCTGCTGTTGACAGGATGGACTTGCCTGATAAACCCCTTTCTGCCAGAATTCCTCAGGTTCCCGAAGGGGTTACCCTTGTGGATATTGTGCCTTTATCCACAGCACCGCCTGTAGCTTCGGTACCTCCTCCTGCTCAGAGCCCGACAGCGCCACCAGCACAGAACCCGGTAGCTCTACCCCCGCCTCCTGAAAAATCCTCCAGTTATCAGGACCCGATCCAGTACAGCTGGTGGAGTGGCCACTAAAAGGGCCAGAACTCAAGTTGACAATGCTTCTTCAAGCAAAACTCCTACTGTTCCTGAATCATCCCCAACTTTGATTCCCTGGGAGCCGAAGTTCCTACTTCCAGACGGGACTCCGGTCTGCGCTGATCAAATCACCCTTAATCAGCCAGAAGCTCTTCGGGCTATGGCCAAAGGGATCTGTACACCAGCTGATAGGGTCGCCCAGACAAAAATCACTAGAACTGATCTGGCAAAGAAGACTTCAATAATGGTCATGGAGGTAAAAACTTTGTTCATTCTTTTGTACTTGATTTATTTGTTGCTCGCCCTTTCGTGTAATAATCATTTTTTTACTGTGCAGCTTATCTATGGCGTCCAGGCCTACAACAGCCTCTTGGAGACCAACGTCAAAGAAATGGCAGTCTGAAGGCCCAGTTTAAACAAAATGATGCCCACCGAACTGCTCTGGTAAAGGAGACAGATGGCCTTCGCCAGACCGTCTCAGAGCAGAAAATCCTTATGAAAACTGGCGAGGCGGAGAAACGGGCCTTGATCGTTGAAAAACTGGCTCTGGCTGCTGAACTAGAGGAATCAAGAGCAGCTAACAAAAAGATGGCAGCTGAAAAAGCAGAGTCAGAGAAACTCCTGGCAGAATCAGAAAAGCTGTTGGATCTTGAATGGGCCAAAGTGGAAGTGTGCCGCTTAGGGGGTCTTGACATGTATAATAGATACTGTGTCATCTGTGATATCCGATCGGCCAGAGCTTGACGAAGGAGGCACGAAATGGAACATATTCCTCTAGAGGCTCGGGAGTTCAAGACCGTAGAGGAATTTGATGCCCATATGGGAGTGCTAATGCCTTACGAAAACCCTTCTGCCTCTGAAAATGAGAAGAAGTTTGTTGTCATCCTGAAGGAGAAGAATATCATCTTCCCAATCAGTAGTTCAGGTTTTTTAACTTTATCTGTACTTACCTCCCTTAGAAGGGTAATTTTGTAACTCTCTTTTTCCTTATTAATGAACAAGAATTTTCCCTCCCTTTAGTGCTTATTTTTTTCTTGTTTTGTCTTTAGTGTTTTAATCATTTATGAAAACAATCGAGCCTTCGGGCATTTGGCTCCTAAGACTTGTTTTTATCCTCTGGTTAGTTCAAATCAGGTTTGAACTCAAACACTTAGGAAAATTTTAATAAAGAATTGAGCATTCGGGCATTTGGCCCCTGATGCTTGTTTTTATCCTTTGGTTAGTTCAAATCAGGTTTGAACTCAAACACTTACGAAAATTTTAATAAAGGATTGAGCTTTCGGGCATCTGGCCCCTGTGGCTTGTTTTTATCCTCTGGTTAGTTCAAACCAGGTTTGAACTCAAACACTTAGAAAATTTTTAATAAAGGATTGAGCCTTCGGGCATCTGGCCCCTGTGGCTTGTTTTTATCCTCTGGTTAGTTCAAATCAGGTTTGAACTCAAACACTTAGGAAATTTTTAATAAAGGATAGAGCTTTCGGGCATCTGGCCCCTGTGGCTTGTTTTTATCCTCTGGTTAGTTCAAATCAGGTTTGAACTCAAACACTTAGGAAAATTTTAATAAAGGATTGAGCCTTCGGGCATCTGGCCCCTGTGGCTTGTTTTTATCCCTTGGTTAGTTCAAATCAGGTTTGAACTCAAACACTTAGGAAAATTTTAATAAAATGGAACACTTGTATAGAAGTAGAATGTATCTTTATTGAAATGAATTTGAAAATCATGAAGTAGAGGTGCCGGACATAGGGCACAGATGCTTTATAAAAAAAAGGTGTCATAGTAAGACACAACTTTATTCCTTAACAAGAAAAGTAACTATCTAAGGATAATACCTCTTTAACAGATAAACATTCTGAGAGTTGGACTCGAGGCGTCCTGTCTCGTTCTTCCGAACCCGATAAGCGTCGCGCCCAATAACCTCAACAAATGTATAAGGTCCTTCCTATGTCTCTCACAATTTGCCCACAATCCCGATCTTTCTTCTAAGTACTATATCGCCCACCTGGAACTTTCTTATTTTGACTTTCTGATTGAACCGTGCCCTGATTTGTTGCTAATAGGCAACCAGTCTTATCCCGATAGTTTCCCTTCTTTCTTCTAGGAAGTCTAGATCATGGGCTAGGTGCTGATTGTTTGGACCTTCTTCCCATGCTTGACTCCTTAAAGTAGGTACCCTTAGCTCGGTCGGGATAACTGCTTCGACCCCATAAGCCATGGCGAAAGGGGTTTCCCCAGTGGGTTGCCTTGGAGTAGTCCGATAGGACCATAACACTTCAGGCAATTTTTCCAACCATGCCCCTTTTGCGTCTTCAAGTTTTTTCCTTAGTGTATCAAAAATAGTTTTGTTTGTTCTTTCAACCTGCCCGTTTCCCTGTGGATAGCCAACCGAAGAAGTATTCTGGTTGATCCCATGCTTTGCCAGGAATGCTTGAACTTTCCTGTTATCCAAATTGGTGTCATTATCCATCATTATAGTTTGGGGTAGGCCAAATCTACAAATGATGTGACTCCATATGAACTTTATCACATGGCTCCCTGTGATTGTGGGGTACGCCTCGGCTTCTACCCATTTGGTAAAGTAGTCCGTAGCCAAGAGAACATGTGTGGTACATCATATTGCTTGCGGGAGAGGACCCAAAATATCCATACCCCATTGGGCAAAAAGGTGAGGGATAATTGTGGGGTTCAATAATTCTGGCGGTGGGTGAATGGCATCTCTATGAAATTGGCACTTTTTGCAGTGTCGGGTGTAAACTTCAGCGTCCCTTGCCAGATAGGGCCAGAAGTATTCCTGGGAGTGAACTTTATGAGCTAAAGATCTTCCTCCGGAATGATTACCACAGGCTCCTGCATGAATCTCTTCCATGACTGTCGAAGCTTCAAAGGGCGTAAGACATCTCAAATATGGCCCGGAAAAAGACTTGCGGTATAATTGGCCGTTGTAGATAGCATATTTGGCTGCCTTCATTCTTATCTTCCGGGCTTTTGATTTTGACTCAAGCAATGCACTAGTTCTCAAGTAATCCGCTATAGGATCCATCCAACTCGGCTCCCAGGGAATGACCACTACTTCCTCAGGGGGCACCAAGCTGGATCGGGCGATGAAGTCTATCGGTACAGTGCGAGTCATGCCTTCTCCTGCCGTGGAGGCCTGGCTAGCCAGATGATCTGCTATGGAATTATATCATCTGGGAATTTGCTCAAAGGTTATTTACTGGAACCCTTCGGCTTCCTTTAGAACCAAATTCCTATACGCCTCCATTTTGGACTCTCGGGTTTCATACTCCATATTTAACTGGCGTACAACTAACTGGGAGTCACTTTGAATCTTTGCTTTCTGTACATGGAGGGTTCGGGCCAACCGAATTCCCGAAAGAAGGGCTTCGTATTCGGCTTCGTTGTTGGAGGCAGGAAACTTCAATCGAACGGACTGTTGGATTTTAGTACCATCTGGTGTTACGAGCTCAACTCCGATCCCTGCTCCATTGATATTTGATGATCCGTCCACGAACACGACCCATAATCCAGACTCACATTCTTCTACGGAGTCTGTAGTTTCTGTTTCCAACAGGAAGTCAGCTACTGCCTGTCCTTTGATGGCCGTTCGGGGGACATAGGTTATGTCGAACACGCCGAGCTCTATTGCCCATTTGGACACCCTTCCTGACAACTCAGTTTTCCCCATTATAATCTGATCGGGGTGACCGTCGGCACTATGATCGGGTGTGCCTTAAAATTTGAAAGCTTCACTTCTTCTCTTCCATTCACCAGGAAATTGGAGGGCCGAATATCCCCATGAACGATTCTCCGTCCGTGGAGATAGACTAGCCCACAGAGAATTCGGCGCGTAATATTGGCCAAAGCGGGTTCGTCCTCGACGTGCATTCCTTCCAAGGTTCATGCGGTCATGTACCCGAAGAGTACCTGAACCTCGTCGGTGTGATTAAAGATGCCACCGTGGCACTTCAAGATGTTAGGGTTTTCTAAGTCTCGGTTAAAATCGATCACGCGCCATATCTGGATGAGGACGTTTTCCTCGTGATGGCCATGGATTACCTTCAGGGCGAATAATCGGCCGGAGGGGCGATGACGCACTGTGTAGACGATGCCGCCGTCGCCACTGCCGATTATGTTCAGTCTGTCCAAGTCAGTGTAATTGATCACCTGAGGTAGAGAGGAGGAAGACGATGGGGCGTAGGTGGGAGGGAGGGGGATAGGCACAACTAAAGAGAGTTCGCGGTTTGCGAGGGCTAGGGTTCTTGGACGCCGCCGCTGACGTTTACGGTTGGTGGCGGCGGCGCCCGGTGGCAGAACCATTTTCATTAGGTGTTGAATTTTCGCGCGCTTTAATTTGGGTGGAAGTAGAGAAAGAAATGGGAAGAATCTTGAGGAATAGGAAGACAAAAGAGCTGTGTGAAGTGAAAATCGAAATCGGGAGGGAATATAGATTTAATGGGGTGGCAATCAGGTTATGATCCTGTGTGGTCGCAGTGACAATGGACGTCTATCCACAATTGATGACTCGTTTAGGATTTTCAAAAAATTATTTAATTATGTCAAAATACTTTCAAAATTGATGACTCGTCATGAAATAAGGATAGGATGAAATAAGTAAAAAATGTTCAATTTATTTTGGGAGTTACTTATGAAATTGGGAATTTTTCCTTTTGGTAGAATTTTCAGTAAGGGCTATTTGACAAAACTGAAAATTAAGTATTGAAAATATTAAGATCTGAATTTTAAGTATTGAATATTTTAAGCGGTGTTTAAAATATTATATTTTTTGATATTTTTGTTAATTTCAATTTTCAGACTTCAGTGTTAAATGATGACATTGTCACTTAAAATTTTACCTCATTTTAAGTGATTTTCAAATTTTTTATCAAACGCACTTAACTAAATAAGTACTGAATATTTTTAGATTTAAATGACAAATAAGTGTTATCAAACATATCCTAAATATAATTAAGTAAGTGTAATTGATTAAAAGGTATTTATCGGGAAATTTTTTATTAAAAGGTTAGGATGGTTTCATCAAATTAGGCTTAATAATGGTGAAATTGGTTGCCAAATTTGAGGGCATTTACAAATACGACTTAATTCTTTCAAACGGTTTGCAGAAGTACTGGTTTTTCATAATATTAAGATAAAGTAAGTGAAAATTGGATTAAATCTTGCAAAATGTCTAAAATTGTAATAAAAAAAATAGATGTTTTTATAAATTTGTCACAATATTTGGAAGGTCTTATTATTTTGGGGGTTTTTCAGATATGTGATTTTTCAATAAATGTTGCTAATTAAGTGAAAAATGATTGAAATTTTGATGGATATTATCACATTAGGATTAATATTGCTAAATAAGGTTAAATTGTGAGTGCTTTAATCGTGTACGGTCACTTTTGGTGCCAAATATTTCTAATGTTTACATGGAAGGTTATGTTGGCAAGGGGTGTACAAAAGAACCGGAATTTACTGGAATTGGCGGTTTGGTTCGGTTCCAAGGATAAACGGTACGGTTCTGGTTCTCAATTTTCAAAAACAGTAAATTTTGGTATGATTCTAGTTCTCGTCTCTTTGGAATCGAAACTGGAACCGATTCTATATAATAATATATTATAAATATATTATTGGAAAGGAATAGTTTGTTGGAGACCAAACAGTGTGGTGGGTGGGCCACTAGTGGCCTCATTTGGAACACCATTCTCTTTGCCATATGATTTTGGGTATTAACTTATTAAATGAGGAGGTGATGAGTTGTCAACCACCCACCTCACTTTGTACCTCTTCTGTACATGTATCATTGTGACAATAAACTTCTTGGCAAAATTTTTGTATTTTGTATTTTGTAAATGAGGAGGTGATGGTTTGTATTTTGTAATAGAAATGGCAAAAATTTTTTAAAGTACTAGGAAGTGGAATCGAATCGAAATTCCGGTATGATTCCTTATCCCTACGGTTCGGTGCCGGTTTCATATTTAAGGGAATCGAAATTTTTGGTACGGTTCCGATTCCTGCAGGAACCGGTACCATACCGTACCATTTGCAGCCCTAATATTGGCACCAAGATCATGCATCTAGTCAGTTAAACCTGGGTGCCAATGGCATTGCATGGGTGTTACTAAACGAAATTTCATCGGTGTTCCTATAAATTATCAAAAAGAAAGTAAAAAAATTTCTATAAAACAAATTATTAATTCCGTAATTTTCAATTTTGCAAACTTTAAAACAGTAGCCTAATCCATTTGTGAGACTAAATAGTATTCGTATCATGAGAAATAAGATAAGACTTGGTGATAACTAGTATAATCCCACAAGGAATAATAAAGTCCCACAAGAAAATCTAACTATATACTCCCTCCTCCCTTCCACGGCAATGCTTGTCCAATTTAATTTTTTTAACATTTTATGGTTTGAGATTAACTAGTGTGCAATTTACAATTCTGCCCTTAATGATATAGTATTATGGTGGGGCCCGATATTTGTTTGAAGTTAGTGGAAGAATGGTAGTTGGGAAAAGTGGGAGGTGAAATTGCTTTGGAATTCGAAACTGTACAAGTAGTTTTGGAGAAGTAAAGTTGCAATAGTGGAGAACTAATATGAGAGAGGGGTAGTATATACGTACAATATAGTATACTAATATGAGAGAGGTGCGGTAACATAACTGGGCATGGTGAGATTGATGAGTCCAAGCTGAGTAATTGCGATAATATCATAATCAGATTCATTGTAAGAGAAACTTATCAATTTTCAATTTCCCACAGTGAGCCCGTTCATAGCAATTGAACGAATTCAACAATTTTAGAATAAAGAAATATATAATAATCACTACTTCTACTGTAAATCAATATATTGAAAGTGAATATGAAAAATGAGTAATGTAATGAATTAACAATGGAGAAATTTTGACAAGAATTATAACCAGTAAACAAAGATATAATAGATCCCCTTTCCTTGAAAATACTCCCTCTATTTATATCCAAGATTTGGGATTTGATAACGTTCTTATCATCAATTTGTTGCTTGATCTCCTCCTTCTATTACTCCATTGCTTGATTTTAGGAGACGTTTTCTGATAAGATTTGTAACTCCCTCCCGCATTATGATTTGGTGTTTATCTACTTGATGTGCTTGTTTTGGAGCTGGGCCTGGATTACATTTCGTTTTTGAAATAAGGTAGGAATTTGAAGAGTCAAATAACTGCCTATATGCTTTGCCATCTTCATTTCTTCAGATGACTCCACTATCTCATTTTCTTTTGAAGAGATACACTTTGTGAGGGGCGATTTATTGCTTCAAAGCCTTTAAAGGTTTTCAACAAGGTTAGTTCCCGAATCTCTTCCTTCTTTCAATTTATTTTTTTCTCTATAAATATGAATGATGACAGTTGTCGTACCGCTTCTCCCGAAACGATGGTTGTTGGTGTCCTGGTCGCTTCATCTTCTCAGAGGTCAAAGTCTGTAAAGCCTAAAACCAAGAAAATCTCCCGTAGAAAATTGTTAAAGCTTCCCTTTTTTGAATGATGTAAGATCAAATTTGGAATCCCCGATGATGTGACCATAGCTTAATACCCTGCAGACTTAAATTATGAGGCATACGAAGAGGTTGGAGAGGGTAAAGTCCTTTTTTTCTGAAAAATCACGTAGTTGTTGTAATGACCAGGTTAATTTAAATAATTTCTTTTTCTTCGGTTAATATATATATTTTTTATCTTGTGCATTACGTGGCATTGCATGTGTTTTCGTGCATTAAGGATTTCATGATTTGAATTTTTGGGTTCATTCCTATGTTTTGTAAAATTTTCATTTTTGTCGTTGATCGGGTAGTTTCGATATTTTAATTAAATGTGGGGGTTACTTTTGAGTTTGATAAAGATGAGGGTAACTTTTGCAATATATTCATTATATGTAAATGTGTGACCAAATTCCACATGTTTATTTTTATTTTTATCTTCAACTTTCCAAAAGCATATTCCTCCATCATTTAAAGGTGCAATCATATATCTATTATATTGACACCACTTTATGACATTATTGATGAAAGTTTTCAGCCATTATATTGATGTGTTGAGGTTAGCTTTTGCATATTCTCAACAATCAAGCAAAACCATTTTTTCCATCATTCTCTATTTTTCTCCTATCTTCTTCTCTCTACATTTTGGGCATCTTAGAGTGGGGATTCAATTTTGTGCTCAACTAGGAAGTTGTTCTACGTGTTCCGATCTTCGGTTTAATACCAATTACGGTATGTGATCTATATTATTTAATTTGATTTGATTTTTCAAAAATTCCAGATTGCTAGTTTACATGTTTAGTGAAAATCAAGGCTTTAGATCTCTAATTTATAATATATGTACGGATCAAAATTAGTTTATGAAAATTTTACAGATCATATATAGGTATGTGATTATATGTTCCTGAAAATTTCAGAATTTATAGATAAGTAGAGAGTTAATTAAAAATCTAGGAAAAACATGTTATTCGAATATTGTTGTTGCTGCAGACCGTTTTTTTTTACTCGGTTTGAGAAATTTATATACCATGTTAAATTATTTATAAATTTTTGAAACTTTTACAATATGCTTTTGTATATGTATATTATCAGCTCTCAAAATTTCAGATCATTTAGATAAATATTAAATTTTCTAAAAATCACGGAAGTACGTTGTCCAGTGATATTTTACTGCTTGCTGATCCGATTTCGGTTTCGGTTTAGCCAATTGTTTCATATGGTTTCGTATTCTTATAAATCTTGAAACTTTTATTATAACATTTTGTATATGTCTAGGACATATGTACTGAAGATCAAGAATTTTAAGTTAATTTATACTGGTAATAAAAATTGTTGAGTAGTAACTGTTCAGTTTTAACCGTAGTTTAAAACCGGAACTTATGTTACCGATTTGAGCTATCTATAATTCTAATTTTGTACTTATAATTTTATCACCTGATCTTGAGTATATAATATGTAAATCTGGAGATTTCGGTAGTCATATAATTCATGGATAGGTTTGTAAAAATCTTGGAGTAAAGGGTGTTCAGTTTTCGGAACTGTTAGGAAAGCTGTCTTTTATAATTATTTTGGACCACTGTCCTTTGATTAAAGCTTATGAAAATTTTACAGTAGACCTACGTATAAATTTGGAGTGTATCCTGTAAATTTAATATTTTTATCAAACCTGTAGATTTTTCTAAAAATCATAGATTACCTGCTGTCCGTTTTACGGTAGTATTCGAAACCGAACTTTTCGATTCTTAATTAAGTAGCTAAATTTTGTCTATTAATTCCGAATATTTTTGAGTAGATATTTATATATATCAGAATGTTTATTGGAAAATATTATTAAAAAAATAATTATGGTTATGTATATAAAAATTATTCAATATGTGTTAATTGGTTTCGGGCATAACAGGGTACAAATGAAGGCGTGAAGGGAGAACCGTCCGTTTATTCATTCTCTACACAACCATATTGTTTTGATTGTTGGTATTTTACTGGATATTTTATCAAGTTGAGGTAGAGATTTATTGGGGTATCGTGTGAGTTTAAGAATCTTCATTTATGCATTTTAATGTTTATATATAGATTCATCATCTTATTGTGCTATGTTTGACATGAGTTGTGAAATTGCATTAATGTGTTTAAATGCATTGATTCATGCCACGATAGAATTTTATTAGGTGGATCATGGAGTGCGGATATATTTATTACTTATGTGCGCATGTGAATGACATTTATTAATTGTGAATTGTGAATGGTGGATTGGTTGTTGATTTTGGGAAATGGTCGTGTGGTGTGAGCAATGGGGGGACGAAGGAGCTCCCGGGGTGCAAGTCCTCGAATTATCGCGCGATTGGTTGACGTCACCGTAGGGTTAGTAGCCCCAAGACGACTAGGCAGATGAACAGGTAGTTCATGTCCTAGGGTTTGTTTCACGACATAATTTTCCCATTTGATGATTTTGAATTTGATGCTATTTCGGTTGTGATAGTTGGATTTGAGTTCATATTGAGAGTATTTGTTTTAATTTCGTGATTATAGAACTTTTAAATTATCTTGATGGTATTATTTAAATTATTCTACATGAGTTTATATTGTGATTCCTTATGCATTTATATCTTGACATTGGACTAGGGTAGAGACTTGACCCTATACGTATTCATTAATTTACATACTTGCGGAATCTTACGCTTCATGATTTTTCTCTACTGGGCCGTTTGTGCTCACCCCTTAACATTTTTCAGGAAAAGAACCATTGGTGGATGATGCGTGAGCTATTGGAAATTTGTGGAATTTGAACCTATAATAATTACATCTTTATGTAATAATGGAGATTGCGTGCTTATTATGATTTGTATTGTTTTTGGCTTTGAACTAGTGTGTTCGTGTTGTAATTTGATTTGATTTCGGAATTTGTATGTGATTTTATTATTTCTATTTCGCTTCCGCGCTAGTGAATTATAAACAATGTCGGTTGACCAGTTTGACCATTTGGTATTTTTATGAATTTTAATTAAATTTAAGTCATTATCCGGATTTTCGGATTCGAGGCGTGACAGTTGTCCTTCGTTTTCCCCTTCATCCCTTTTACCATCATGTCCTATTCAAATTGGGTCTTACCCCTTTGCAAGTTAATCCCAACTTTTTTAGGGTTTTATCTGTGATGCTTGTTTTAAACCATGAGCGTGGTCTGAATTTGGGTTTAGACAACTTCCTTATTTGCTATAAAGTTGATTAGATCAGAGACAATCTTGGTCAGTATCATCTCCATCCTCGTTCTACCCTTAAAATTTGTGTAGGTAATCCCTCGTATGAGAAATAGTGGAAGGAGAAGATGGTAAAAATTGGGGGAAATTGGTGTGTTGACATGTCGGGCCCGTACCATCTCCCAAGAACCTCCGGCACTTGTAAAAAACTCGAGTATGGGACTAATCCTGGCAAGTGTCCTTTTTTTATCTGCTCGATTTGATTGCTCATTCCCTTATTGTAGTTCTCCGCCTTCAATACTTGAATAAGAGAGTCTTCTCAGATCTGCCCTCCAGCAAACTTCTCCTAACTTCAGAAAATCTTTAGTTGATCGTTGTTGGTGAGAAGGACGCTACCGTTATGGAGATCCCGATGCCAGCTTCTAAGAGGAATAGTTCCGAAAGAAAGGTCGTTGTTGCTCAATCATTTGGGAGCGATAAAGGGAAAAACAAAGTGATCGATTTGATAGAAAATCCAAAAGTACTGAAGGCCCTCTTAATCAGAACAGGGACTGAAAGCGAAGTCCCTCCTCAAAAGAAACTGAAGCTCGAGCCTCAGATAAAGGGTGATACAGGCAAGGTTGTGGAAAATGAAGAGAAGATTTTAGAAAAAATAAAATATGTTTGTGGTTACACTATTCCTAAGTGTTGTTTTGCCCCCAAGTTCGAAGGCGATTGGAAGCCAACCTTTCTTAAAGCTGATGGCAGTCCTTTGACTTGTCGATCGATGGCCATGGTTGATCCTGATTCCTTGCTTGCTTTGGCTCGTGAGATGTGGCCTCCCAAAGATGAAATTTTACAACAGCACATAGATCGAAGGGAACTTCTGGACAGGGCCCCAGCTTCCATCCTTAAGGTAATCACTGACTTTGCAGTTCTTCTACCGAAACATTTTATTCATAAAATAATTTCTCATTTTTACCCTTCTGCTTCAGTCCGTTTTCAATGTGTTGGCTCTTTGGAAAACAATTGAAGCCGATGAATATAAGATCAAAATTATTGATGCGGCTTGCCTGAGGGCTGATGCTCGCGCTAAGTCTGTTGTGAAGGACAAAAAGATCTTGCAGGATGAGATGGTCAACATAAGCACTCTTCAGAGAGCTTCAGATAAACGGATCAAAGGACTGGAAAAGAAAGATGTTGATCTTGAAGATAAAGCGTTGAAGTTGGAGAATGATAATGCCGTGCAGAAAGGCGCTCTTGAGATTTGTCAAAGGGGTGGCTTGGACATGCATCATCGTTATGTCAGCATGTTCGACATAAGATTTTGCGATGGATTTCACTTCTGTCACGAAGAACTTTAGCTTGATCCCTCCAAGCGCAAGTACAACGATCCAGATAGCCACGATGCGGCGTGTGAGGTTGTTCATCCATACAAGGATCCTGAGCCAAGCAGGGATGAGAATGAATTTGATCAATTCTTACAGCATGGATTCATTCCAGTTCCCATTCCTGAACCTATTTATGTCGTTCCAGTTGATAAAAATGTTTTATTTGACGTGCCGAAAAGTGACGCTCAATCCGTCTTCGTCCAAGTCGTTAACTCTGAGGCCAATGTTCATCCTCAAAATGCACCTCCTTTATAGTAATTCTGATCATTTTGAATAATTTTATTTTTTGGGTCTATAAAAATATTTTGATTACTCTTTTGCTCATGATTTGAGCAATGGGTGCATGACACCTAATTTTTTTTTGAACAGGGACACAGTTTTTGACATCTGCTTTTGATGGTCTTTCCTTTGGTGCTTTTTGCACTTATAATCGTGAACAACTTCTAAAGACTTTTTCATCCTCTGAATGGTCTTTCTATGAGGTTTACTTATAATCTTTTTGGTGCATTTGCACTATTAATTTTTATTTTATTTTGGTGCTTTTGCACTTTATATTCGAACAGGTGTCATCCTGTTGATGGTCTTTCTTATTAATGCTTGGTGCTTGTGCACTAATTTTTATTTTTTTTTGTTGGACAAGGAAATATGTCCTCAAAACATCGAATGCTTCTTTTTTTCTCTATTTGATATTCGAACACAGAATTCAAGATATATTTATAAAAATTGAACTTGAAACTTTATTGATTTAGAAAATAAAATGTCATTGTGCTTACTAATAATATATTTTCAAATGAATTGCATTCCAAGCTCGTTCAATCACATTTACGTGTTGATCGGCCAACCGATAAGCTCCTTTGCCGATCACTTCGATAATAGTGTATGGCACATCCCACGTATGATCCAACTTGTTTTATCTTTTAGCTAGGACTCTGAGCACGTGTTCTCTTACCTGAAACGATCTAGGTTTTACCTTTTTATTGTAGCTCATCACCAGTCTCTGTTGGTATGCTATCAATCTGATCAATGCCATCTATTTCTTCTCGTCGATTAGATCTCATTCAATTCTAAGTATTCCTTTATTTTGGTCGGGATTGAAGAGGTATGTTCAGGTCGTGGGGATTTATGTCTCGATCGGAACAACCGCCTTTACTCCATACGCCAATCGCCATGGCCAAAGGCGATAAGCCCGTTGGCTTTCTTGGAGTCGTCCAGTAACTCCAAAGTACTCTTGGTAGTTTGTCAAGCCATAATCCTTTTTCTTGAATCCTCTCGAGCTTTCTCTTTATTCCAACAAAGATCGTTCGATTCGTGATCTCGGCTTGCCCATTCGCCTACGGATAATTGATCGATGACAAGTTCTAGTTGATTTTGTATTCATCAAGAATTTTTCGTACATGCTGATTATCCAGATTAGTACCATTGTCCATTATAATATATTTGGGTATGCAAAATCTATAAATTATATGGTTTAAAATGAAATCTATCACCTGGACATGAGTTATTCTTACGTATGTTTTTGTCTCCACCTATGTTGTGAAATAGTCTATGGCCAGTAATACATGTTTTTGATTTAATGTTGCTCGAGTCAGCTGCCCAACAGAGTCCATTCCCCATTAAGCGAACGGTACTGGGGTTGCCATTGTTGACAAGAGTTCTGTTGATTGGTGAATTATACTGGCGTGCCTTTGGTATTTATCACATCTTCTTGAGTACTCATCTGCATCACGAATCATGTATGGCCAAAAATATCCTTGGGTGATTGACCTGTGAGAGAGCGATCTACCCTTAGTGTGCCCCCCGTATGATCCTTCGTGTAATTATTTGAGGACTTCCCTTGCTTCTGATGGAGTCAAACACCTTAAATAGGGACCAATTAATGATCTTCGATACAAGGTTCCATCTACCACAACATATTTTACTGAGGTTACTCTCACTTTTCTTGTTTCTCTACGATCTTTCGGAAGTAGGCCGGTTTGTAAGTACGTCAATATAAGATCGATCCAACTTGGTTCGTATGGTATAACGAATACCTCATCTTTCTTACTGATCGAAGGTTCGTCCTGCTCATTGACGGGGATAACTCTGGTCATATCTTCTCTTGCCATTGAAGCTTGGTTTGCTAAATGATCAGCCGTTTCATTGTCCGCTCATGGAATTTGTGTGAATGTTACTAGCTGAAAACTCCGCGCTTCCTTATCTACTGCTTTTTTGTACTCTTGCATCCTTTCTTCCTTCGTATCAAAACTCCCATTGATTTGTTTAATGATTAATTATGAATCACTAAACACTGTTACCTTCTGAATTTAGAGTTCTCTTGTTAATTTGAGACCAGCTAATAGTGTTTCATATTCCGACTCATTGTTCGAACTTTGAAAGTTGAGTCTTATAGATTGTTGCAGCCTCATTCCTTCTGGGGTAATCAGCTCCACCCCGAGACCTGCCCCCAGACCGTTCATTGATCTGTCAATGTACAGTTTCCATACTGGCCCTTCTATTTCGGCCTCCCCATTATCAGCTTTGTACTATAGCAGGAAATCCGCTACCGTCTGTCCCTTTATCAAAGTTCTGGGCTCAAACAATAGTTCAGACGTACTCAGTTTGATCGACCACTTCGTTATTCAACCAGAAAAAACTGGCTTTACTAAGATGGCTCGGATCGGAAAGGTTGTTGGAATAATGATCAGATGAGACTCAAAGTAATGGCGTGGCTTGCGTTTGGCTTGCACCAACGCCAAGATTATCCTCTCTATTTTTTAGTATCTTTTCTTTGTATCGAGCAGTGTCTTGCTTGCATAATAAATAGAAAACTGACAATTTCCATCATTCTTCATTAGAACTGAATTGACAGTATTTGGGGAGACCGCCAGGTATAACGTGAGTACTTCATGATCTCTGGGAGCTGCCAATATTGGTGGGCTGACCATGTAATGCTTTAATTGCTCAAAGGCTTCTTGCTATTTTTTCCCCCATTTAATCGTTCGTTTGGATCTTAGCACATCAAAGAACGACTTGCATCGATCTGAGAGTTTTGAAATGAACCTGCTAAGCGTTGTTATTCTTCCTGTCAGGACCTGGATCTCCCTCAGGGTTCTTGGAGCTTTCATCTGGATAAGTGACTAGACCTGGACTGGGCTGGCCTTGATTCCTTCTTTACTGACGATGTGCCCCAGGAATTGACTGGAAGCCACCCCAAATGTGCATTTGTCTGGGTTGAGCTTCATTTGATGAGCTCGTAATGACGAGAAGACGTCCTCCAAATGACTCAAGTGACCGTCTTTCTTCTTGCTTTTAACAACCATATCATCGATGTATGCCTCCATTGTGTCTCCAATTTGCCTTTTGACGATCATGTTAACTAGTCGCTGGTATGTGGCCCCGACATTCTTTAGACCAAATGACATCACTTTATAGCAGAAAGTGCCTTTTTCAGTGATGAAAGATGTTTTGTCCTCATTTTTTGGATTCATCGGAATTTAGTTGTAGCCTGAGTAAGCATTGAGAAAGCTAAGACGTTCAAACCCAGTAGTTGCATCGATCATTTGATCAATTTTCAGGAGCGAAAAACTATCTTTTGGGCATGCCTTGTTCAGATTTGTAAAGTCTACGCACATTCTGAACTTCCCGTTCTTCTTTTGTACCACGACCACGTTGGACAACCAACTTGGATAATGGACTTCCTTAATGAAGCCTGCAGCCAAGAGCCGATCAACCTCCTCGGATATGAACCTTCCACATTTGGAACCTATCCGGCGAAGGTGTTGTCGCACTAGAACTGCATTTGGGTTAATACTCAAACTATGCATAACAACTTAAGGGTTAATACCTGGCATGTCGCTGTGCTCCCAAACGAAGACATTGACATTGGCCTTGAGCAGTGTGATCAGTTCGTTCTTTTCTATCGGGCTGAGGCGAGCTCCAATTTTTATCGTTTTGTCCTTCCTTTCATCGATTAGATCCACCACTATGGTTTATTCCTCTGATTTATCATCCTGAATGGGATGATCACTGGTTTTTGGTAATTGCTATAAGGGAGGATCGTCTTCTGCTGACTTCAGACATTTCAAAATGATGGAATAACATTCCTTGGCCACAACTTGATCGCCTGGAATATCGACGAAGCCTCTTCCAGAGGGATCAACACACCTCATTACCTAATGAAGCGTTGATGGTACGCCTTGCATTCGGAGGATCCATCCCCTTCTCATTATCAAGTTATAGGATGGTTGAACGTCCACGCCTTACATTCGGTGGATCCATCTCCTTCTCATTATCAAGTTATAGGATGGTTGAACGTCCACGAGCACAAAATTCTCCGTCAAGGTACGTTTCCCAGCTGTGACCGGCAAAGTTAGAACCACGACCAGGCTCACCCTTCGTCCGTTAAACCCAGCCAATGGATTTGTTGTTGATCTGATTAAGCCCAAGCTGATGCCGATCTTTTCGAAAGATGATTTGGTCAAGACATTCGTGTTGCTCCTTGGATCAATTAAGACTCGTTTTACTAAACAATTTGAAATAATGAGAGAGATTACTAGCGGTCCTCGTGCGGGAGTTGCACCCTCCTTAAATCCTCTTGGGTGAACGAGATGGTTGGTGTCGAAGAGTTGACGATTATGTTCACCTCGTCTATCCTTCTGATTTTGTTGGCGTTCCTCATTCGTGAACGTTGCACCGATCGACTTTCCTCGTCATCCTCAGGTTTTCCATGAATGGTATCTATAATTTTCACTGGTTGTCTATCAATGACTTTGTTGCTCTTTGCATGATCTTGAGTTCAGGCACCTCTATCAACGTACTCCCCGAGTTCTCCTCATGTGATCATTGCCTCAACTTGCTTTCTCAGATTCCTACAGTCGTTGGTAAAATGACTAAAGTTATTGTGGAACGCACAATGTTTTGACCTATCCTTCAGCTCCGGGGCTACCCTCAATGGCAGAGGTGGGCGGAAGATACCTTTTGATTTATTTTCTTGGAACAACTTTGCGAGCGTCATTGTGAATGGAGTTTCCTCTTCCTCAATCCTGTGTCTTTTTTCTTGTGAGCGATTAGACGGTGTTCGGGAACTACTTGCGTCATCTGATTTTTTACTGCTATGAGTTATCCAATCCTTTGATTTCCCTTCTACGTTTACCAATTTCGAACGATGACTTCTGACAAATTCATCCTCCTCCAGCCTAAGGTAGCCTTGAGCCCTTAAATTAAGTTGTCCCATGTTTAAGGGTGTGGACTTCACTAAGGATCAGTGAAAACTAGTTCCCTGCTCGATGGTCACTTTGAAAGCCTCCACAACTGCCGATTGATCGCATCCCGGGATCATTCCCATCTCCAAATTAAATCGCGATAAGAAACTTTTCAGGCTTTCCCCTTTTGTTTGCCTCATTGTGAACAAGTTGGATATCGTCCTCTTTTGTTTCCGGTTTTTAAAGTATTGGGCCAGAAAGCGTTCCATGAGTTTCTGGAAGCAATCGATCGATCCGTCGGGCAATTGGCGGAACCACATGAGTGTTGGTCATGTCAGGCTGGTGGAAAAGGCTTTACACATCAATGCATCATCGACCATGTCCAATGTCATCATTTGCTCTACATGAAAAAGATGTTTGATGGGATCCTGCATTCCATCGAACTTAGTAAAAGTCGGCATGAGGAACTTGTCCGGCCTCCTGTGCTGCATGATCTCCCTGCTGAACGGAGATTCGATCATTTTTGTCGTCATTTCTACCGCCATGTCTATTGGTGTCTGCATTATGAGATCTTTGACCTATTCGTCCACGATCTTCTGAAGCCTGGTCATCATGTCGAAGGGCACGGCTTGAACTAGGACTTGTACATCCTGATCGGTTTTTTATGCCCTTGGATGAGTATGAGATTTCTCTGTCGAACTCTCCTGATTCTGATTATTTTCTTCTTGATCCTCCGGGTTGTTTCGCTGACCCCCCAAAGGATGAGCCCGTTCTTCAGCTTGATTCAACCGAGCCCTCAATTCCTGATTTTCTCTTTTGAGAGCCTCTAAACGCTAGAGTATCGCGTTTGTGGCTCTTTGCGGTACTGTTGAGGTTTCTCCATTTCCAACTCCCATGGATCTAGTAGTCACCATTTTTTGAACCTAGGAACTTACGTTCCCACAAATGGTGCCATAGTGTGAGCCCGTTCGTAGCAATCGAATGAATTTAATAATTTTAGAATAAAGAAACAGATAATAATCACTACTTCTACTGTAAACCAATATATTGAAAATGAATATGAAAAAAGAGTAATGTAATGAATTAACAATGGAGAAATTCTGACAAGAATTATAACTAGTAAACAAAGATAGAATGGATCTCTTTTCCTTGAAAATACTTCATCTATTTATATCCAAGATTTGGGATTTGATAACGTTCTTATCAACAATTTGTTGCTTGATCTCCTCCTTATATTACTCCATTGCTTGATTTCAGGAGACGTTTTCTAATAAGATTTGTAACTCCCTCCCGCATTATGATTTGGTGTTTATCTACTTGATGTGTTTGTTTTGGAGCAGGGTTTGGACTGTTGTTAATGGACTGAGCGTTCGTTTTGATGGGCTTGATTCGGTGTTGGGCTTTGCATACTGTTGATGGCCAGGTGGAAAAATGGGCCTACACCCACCAAGACCAAGACATAATCACCTACAAGAGAGACACCCCATTAGAGTCTTCATATATATATTTGCATTTTCCAAGTGAAGATGTGATATCTTTAATTTATTGACAATTAGATTTTAGGCATCTAAGATTATCTCCGAATTATTTTGTCCATGAAAATATATTCTTAGTCAAAATCAATTTCAACATACGTAATCAAACCTTGCTGAGCTTTATCCGTAATTCTATTATATCTAACTAATCAGTTTTTAGTAAATATAAAAATGGCCCTTACAATTTATATATATGATGTCAAAACAACTATCACAATATTTTTTTCATAGAAAATTCCATTTCAAAATAAGTTACCCTCAAAATGAAATACATAACATATTCTCATTATGCCAACAAAATGAATAGAGTGAAGGTGAGCTTTAAAAATTTCAAGTTTGGCTCATTGATGAAACGAACTTAAAAAGAGCTCGAACTCAATTTAGTGGTTAAATGAGTTTGAGCCAAATGTTAATTTTCATAAGTCGAGCCTGAACCTATTCAGAAATACCTTGATTCAGTGGAAACATATATTACTCTTGTCAATAATCATTTAAATTGAATATCATGTTTATATATTTGTTTTTAACATGTTTTTATTTTTTGAATATCATGTTTCTTATTTTTAATTTTTTTGAATAAAATAAATTTTAAATCATATAGAAATACTTTAAATTTTTACATCATATCTAAATTGTTTTATTAACTACATCATTTATTTTAAAAAAAAAATTCTTGATTACACTCCTTATTTTAATTCTTTATTTAAGTCTTCTTCGGGGTCAAGTGGGGCCCAATCGGGGAAAAAGAAAGAGGAAAAAGAAGTCCCCACCTCTCTCACACAGTTCGACTCACTTTACTCATTGCCCTTTACCGATCAAAACGAATTCACGAAGTATATATAGATATAGGTTTGTATATATATGTACATCTTATATATGGTTCTCTCAGACTTTCACTCTCTTTTGATTTTGGAGTAATTTTTATCCGTAATCAGCATTCAATCAGGGTAAGTACGTCTTTGGATCGAAGGCTAGGGTTTCAAAATTTCTGTAACTTTAGGTCAACATTAAACTCAATTTTATTTTAATGCTTCTCGATCATGTATTTATGTTATTGAACTTGTTTATGTTTTGCATCTGTAAATGGATTTCTGTTATTGTTAATACTCTCCTTTGAATTTGGGTTTAGGGTTTTAGATGTTCTTTGAATGAACTGGTAATTCTTTTAAAACCTCATTTTTTTACATGTTTTTGCTAATGCTCTTTTTAGTGAATTCGTGTGATGGTTCTGATAGGTACCACTTCATCATTACCTTTGTCAAATCAGTTTTTCTTTGAGGGGCGATTATGGAGTTAATTTTGACAAATTTTAAAAAAATAAATAAATTTGCGTACTATTACAATGAAAACATCAATTATAGAAGAACATGATGGCTTAGAAAAACAATGTTAATTATATCGTCTTAAAAAAGCAGACATTGTTTTGTGCCATGTTAACATGAACAAATTCTACAGAGGGTTCTCATGAAGACACGAAGAATCAGATATAATTTTCTATATACGAGACAAACATATGATATTGATTATCATGTTTGAATGTATAAATGGTATGCATGAATGAAATAACAAATTAGAGACGTACTGCTGCTATTCTGCTATCTTCGGTTTTCTATCCTTGCTCTACATTACTACCCAAAACGAAAGAAATAAAGAAGTACACTGGATGATTGACCTGTGTCATTTATGTGTATAAGATTTATTGTGTAATTCTTGTTGAATATATGATACTATTGGTTCTGATTGGATTACATACATACATATATATATATATATATATATCTGTGCTTATGTTGTTGTGGCCCCAAATTGGGCTATGTCGTTGACCCAAAAATTGAGCTTTGACCCGTTTTTATTCTTATGGAGAGTGGGCCTATTTAGTTCTCTCTTGTAACCCAATATACAAAAAGGGCATCTATGGTTTGTAGTGGTGAAGAGATTTAGACCTTGAAATGCGCAAAGCAAGAGAGAGCTAGGGCTTGTTGGGTGAAACTTGTAATCTCCTGTTTTTTGCGTACTGAAAACTTTCACTGGGTCTCCACCGAGGTCGTAGACACGATTTGTGTTGAACCTTGTAAATCTTTGTGTTCTTGGTGTGGCATGTTAACTTTTCTGTCGTGATTTGTGATTTCGTGTGGATTTGGTGTGCTTGCTATAAAAATGTTTATGCTACACTAGTAGAAGTTCTTTGCTCAAATAAGTTCCGGCTAAGGGCCGATGAGATGGCAATCAAGAATCATAACTGGAGTTCATGTTCGAATTCCATAGATAATCTGAATGGGATTTGTCTGTAGTCATAGAAAAATGAGAGACTCCATAGATTCTTATTACTCCACTTGATATTTTGAAAAGGCGTTGAATGCACTTGAAAATTCATTTAAAAAAGGGCGATGAACCTCTGTAATTGGTATTTAGTGGATGTAATAGGCCCTTCAACTTTCTGATATAGATGTATCTATGTGATATTGAGTATTATGGTGTGGATAAAAATACATGTTTGGCTGCAAAAAATGCCATAATTTTGCAAATTCAATAAGAATTTGGTGTACTTTAGTATTCAGCAGCTATGTCAAAAGTATGTAAAATGATGCTGCTGTGTATCACACTTTGAACCATCAATGGAAATGATAGTTTTTCCTAAGCACTATGTACAACTGAATTTTGTAACATCTTTTTTGAATTTTATTTTTAAAGTATAAGAATAAATTATCTTGCTCAACAACTGAATAAATTGAAACTAGGTCCTAAACCTGAATTACGTCCTATACACAGAAACAGTCAGTGACCACTAGGTTAAACCAGCTAGGTAATCTATGCTTTCTCCTTTGTTATTGCTATCCTTGTTTTTCACACGTATGCATATTTGGTCTGAGAGACATAATAAGGGAGAATGCCCTTCCTTTCCTTGCTGCAAAATCAATGATTTTGATATGTCATTGCAGTTGTTCAAGTAGCAAGCTAGATTTTGATTGAATATCAATGGATCGAGGAAAAAGGCCGAATCAAATCGTCAGTAACAGAAACAATAAGATTTACATGGATCTGAAAGACATAATAAGGGAGAACGCCCTTCCTTTCCTTCCTGCAAAATCACTTTTCAGGTTCCAAGGTGTTTGTAGGGACTGGAAGCTTCAGATTTCAACTCCCTTCTTTGCCCACAACCAGTCTCTTTCCTGCCGTGCTATTTCAGGCCTCTTTTTCCAGTTATGTGGGTCTGCACCATCATTTGTCTCTGTTGACCCTAAGTCCTGCGGTGTACCTGACTCATCTCTTAAGTTTTTACCCGCACAAGTTGAAATCGTGACCTCTTCAAATGGATTACTTTGCTGCAAGGGGTGTACTGGGGATAAGGCCTACTACATCTGCAATCCGGTTACAAAACAGTACCAGAAACTTCCTAAACCCACTGCTGATCATGGTCCTGATCCTGCTATTGTCCTCGTCTTCGAACCGTCACTCCTCAACTTTGTGGCTGAATACATGCTGATTTGTGCTTTCCCCTCTGCTGAGATTGAGGATGCAACTGAATTTGAGATATATTCTTCTACAGAAGGAACTTGGAAATGTTCGGGGGAGATTTGCTATGGCTGCAAGAAGCTCGTGCCAAGGTCAGGGCTTCATGTTAACGGTGTTGTTTATTGGCACTCCAAGCATTATGGAATTCTTGCCTTTGATATCAAGAAAGACAGATCACAACTCCTCAGAGGCTGTTACTATAACAAAGAATCCTTGGGAGTGATGGACGGAAAGCTTTGTTCAGCTCGTGTAACCGGTCGTGACTTAGTGGTGCAAGTGTTGTCTAATGTGTACTCGAACACAATGCATATGGGCAGCCATGCCAAGATGTGGGAAGAGAAGGTTCATGTCACTTTAGACGCTGCAGTAGTTGGTGATATTGACCGGGCACTGGTGGTGTTCTCGGGAAGTGATAAGTTGATTGTTCATTCCGGGAAAAAACTCTTTTCTTATGACTTGAAGACTAAAGAGACTGCAGTCCTGTCCCGTGCAGTTGAGTTCGATATGAGGTGTGTTCCTTATGTGAATAGCCTTGCCTATATCTAGTTTACACCTCTTTAATCGGTATCTTACCTATTTCAAACGCCCTTTAATCATAGGAGTTTAAACTCTCGACTCAGAGCAGCATTTTCCATGTTAAATAGTAATAGTTATTTGCCTTAAATGCTCGCATTACCTATATGACTGATTAAGAATTTTTCGGGTTGTACTTTTATGTCACGGGTATCCTGCCATTTACTAGACTGGCATCTGTTTTTGTTGATATACATTTTCTGAATCTATTTCTGGCTAGATTGTGACTTCAGGCTTTGATGGATATGAAGTGCATGAAAAACTATTAGATGGTGTTAACTTTGTAGTGAACCATGATTTGCAGGTAATGAAGATGCATAAAAATAGTGAATTCCTGATGAAACATTGGCCTCAGCATTGTGTTGCTTTGTTTTCCATCTGAAAATATATAAATGCTGCTTAATTAGGCCTCAGCAAGGATTTTCTTTTGATATTTTCTCAGCATATTTACATTATTATATAATTTGTCAAACACAATTATGAACTGATACTATTTGTTAATGACATGGAGCTAGAAGAGTGACACCATCCATGGAGTAAAATTATTATTTTTTAATTTAACAAATATTATGTGAAGTGTTTAGACTTGGGCTATGCGTAGTGGTGACTGGTGAGTCTGGTGATTTTACTTTGTCATCTCTCAAGTTCTCATTCAGAATGATGTCTTAACATCAGTTCATTCTCACCTTCAACTCAAATTTTGAATGTTAAGATCCAATTCAAAAGCACAAATAAGAAGGAATAAAGTGGGTTACATTTAGACCTATCAATGGATGGGATTCGGATCGGATTAGTTAAATCCAAATTCAATTTGTTAAAATATCGGATTCGGATCATAATCGGATTATCAGATTTTATTTTCAATCCATATCCGGTTAATATCGGATTGATAAGGATGACAAAAACTCTCAATCTGTGATCGGAATCCGAAAATTCGATGGATTTTTACTTAGTTAATTCATATTTGAATTTTTTCATTATAGGATATCTGATCCGATTATCTAATTAAAAATATATATAAATCAATAAATACTGAAACACTAAAATTATTCACAACTAACATTTATATACATGTACAATATTAAATATATACACATAAAAATATCAAATATATATATACAAATATATTATATATCGATCGGATTGACATATATTCAAATTTAATTTGTTAAGAAATCGGATTATCGGATTTTATTTTAAATCCATATTCGGCTAATCGGATTGGATTTAGATTAAAATCCGATTCATTGACAGGTATAGTTACATTTCCCCTTGTTGCATTACTACTTATAACTTACAAGGGAAGCGAGGTATAATTAGGAATGGCAATGGGCGGGGTCGCACTCCCCATCCACATCCCCGTTTAACTTTGTCACCTTCATACCCGCCCCATAACCGGTTATTAAACAGGGTGGGGCAATTTTTCACTTCAAAAAAAAATATAAATCTTATGCAAATGAAAATAATTAAATAAACTTCTTAATTGAAATTTTTAACTTAATATTATTGTACAAGTATCAAAGTAAGTATCTATAATTTTTTACATTGTTGAGATGAGATTAAGACGAGAAAAGTGAAAAGGTAAAGAAATTAGGATTTGGTATGTGATGAGAATTAAAAATAAATAAGTTAGGAGACTAAGGTTTACTTGTGGATATATATTTATATATGTATATAAGTGTAATATATATAAATTAAAAAGGATAAGTATATAATTTACTATAGAAGCGGAGTGGGGCAACATAATCGGGGCGGGGAGCCCTCCCCTGTACCCTCCCCGGAACCCCGCTTGGGGTTTTTACCCTCCCCTATACTCGCCCATATTTATTTAATCGGGTCCCCAAACTCGTTTAAATCGGGGCGAGACGGTTCCCCACCGGATGGAAATTTTTGCCATTCCTATGGGTGCGTTTGGATAGCATGTTTTTTGTATTTGTTTTCTGTCTTCAAATATAAAAATTGTTTTTGTATTTGTCTTTGTTTTTTTTCAACAAAAAACTAAAAACAAAAAAACGTTTGGATGAAAATTTGTATTGAAAAATAAAATGGTATTGGTGGGCGGCGGTGACCGGTGGCGGCGGGGGGCGGTGGTGGTGGGTGACTGGCGGCGGCCGGAGGCGGCGGCGGCAGGTGGCGGTGGTTGGTGACGGCGGTGGCGGGGGCGGTGGCGGAGGTGGTACCCTAAACAGTGAAAAAACTCAAAAAATAACTAAAAGTTGTATTTTGTTTTTTTACCACTTTTACATACTATTCACAGAAAACAGTTTTCTTGGGGAAAAAAAGTGAACAGTAAACGCGTTTGCCAAACGTGTTTTTTTTTTTGAACTCGGTGAACAGTAAAAAAATAAAAACTGTTTTTCCGTATCCAAACGGGGCCTATATATAAAATGGATCAGTCACATTTTACTATCTGCAAATTGTTAGACAAGTAATAATTAGTAATCAACTAGTCTTTATATCCTGTAAAGACAATGAACCATTACATGAATGAGAGATCTGATATAAGAAGGAAACAAAGGGCCGTTTGGGAACCATTGTTTTTGTTTTTGTTTTGAGAACCAAAAAACAAGAACAATTCTTGTTCTTGTTCTTATTTTTTCACCCAAAAGAACAAGAACAAAAAACATGTTTGGGGTAAAAAAACACACATATTCTCACACAATGTTTCATCTCTACCACAATTCATTTTTTTTGGAAAATCCCAAAAAGAACAAAAAAACAAGTTTTTGTTGTTCCCTTATTTTTTCTACTATTCACGAAAACAGTTTCTAAATTGAGAACAGAACAAACAGTAAAAAGGGCTGCCAAACATGTTCTGTTCTCCTGAACAGTGTCAAAAAACAAAAAACAGAACAAAAACACAGTTTCCAAACGGGGCCATAGTAATTTATCTTTGAATTAGTTTTTAGTTTTTGTTTAGGTAAGTTATACTTTCACCCTCTCTTATTTAAATAAATTATATTTTTTCTTTCTTATTTAGATAATTATACTTTGACTATTTCTAAGTCTTTTTCGGTGATTAATAATTGAAAATTACTTAATTACCCATCATAATATTATGTTATAACTTTATTCAAAAATATCTTTAAGTGGTTTTACCCATTTGCCCTTCAGTTTAAATTTAACTTAACCATGGTCAAACTAATCTAACCTAAAGCAAAAACAAACCTAATTTCTAACCTACACTCTTTCATCTTCTTCCTCACATATATATATATATGAATGTGAATTGTAAATAAAAAGCAAAATCAACCACGAAGTCATACCTATACAGAGAGTCTTGGGGAGTAAATTCTCAACACCCACTTACTGCTTTCCAAAAAGCACCACAAAAGTGACTGCCGGCAATGAAATGGGTTTCAAGAGAGGAGACCCAAATATTGAATCCCGATCTATATATGTATGAATATTGATCTATATATATATATATATGTTTGAATATTGGTTTGGTTTTGGTTTTGGACTTTAATTTGAAGACCAAACCATGCTTGGTTATTGGTTTTTGGGCTTCTTAAAATCAAGCATTAAAATGATGGTCTTGCTTGATTTTTAGCTTATAGCCGTTATTTTTGACTAAAAATCCAATGGCCATTTTTGACTCTATACACACACTAATAATGAAACCGAATGCAAAACATGAAAGCAAAATTTATACACACAATAATGAAATCTAGTCGCCATTTTTCATAAATTTCCAAAATTTATACACAGTAATAAATTTGAAAAAAAAATATAAATTTCAAAAATAATATATATATAAATAAAATTCGAAAATAATATATATAAAATTCGAAAACATATATAAATTTTGAAAAAATATATAAAATTCGAAAATAATAAATAAAATTAAAATATATATATATAAAATTTAAACAAATATATAAATTTTCAAACAATATATAAAATTCAAAAAAATATATAAAATTCAAAAAAAATATAAAATTTGATAATAAATAATTAAATATATTTATAAATTACTTAAACAAACAAATAAATAATATTAAATGATAAATTAATAATATAAATAATAAATTAAATAAAGCATATATATAAATAAAATAAAAATAATGAATAATAAACAAAATGAATTCAATAAATAAATAAATAATAAGCAAAATGAATTAAATAATACAAAAAATAATAAATTTGTTATTTATTTCTGTAATATATATATATTTTTAATTTATTTATATTTTTTCGAATTTTATATAATTTTTTTGAATTTTAAATATTTCTTTCAAATTTTATATATTATTTTTTAACTTTATAATTTAGGTATGTTTTTTGAAATTTAAATTTTTTTTGAATCTATATATTTTTCTAAATTTTTATATATTTTCAGATTTTAATATAATTTTTTGAAATTTTATATATTTATTTTTGAATTTTAATATTTTTTTCGAATTTTATATATATTTTTTGAATTTTAAATATTTCTTTCAAATTTTATATATTATTTTTGAATTTATACATATTTGAAATTTTGTAATTTTGAATATTCTTTTTGGTATATTTTATTGTAATTTGTATATTTGAGCCAAATAATTATTTGGTTCTTTTCGAATAAATTGAAAAAAAAATAAAAAAAAATCGAAAATCATATATAAAATTTTAAAAAATATTTAACATTAGAAAAATATATATAAAATTCAAAAATATATATATTTTATTGACATTCTATATTATTGAATACAATTTTTTTAAAAAATTGATATATTTTATTGACATTCTATATATATATTTTTGAATGTTATATAATTTATTCGAATTTTATACATTTTTGGAATTTTATATTTGATTTTTCAAAGTTGATATCATCATTTGGTATTTTATATTATTTGTAATATTATATATATATATATTTTTTTATCAATTTATATTATTTTTTCTTTTATATATATAATTATATCAAATTTTATACTTCATAAAATATATAGTTGAATGTTTTTTATATATATAATAGTCTTTATTAGGATATAAATATTATATCTAATATTTTAATCAATCAATTTTAGAATAGACCATTTATTGGAAACAGACAATTTTCCAAACATGGTTTGGTTTTAATTTTTTCAGACCAGACCATTTATCAAACATAATTTTAATCAGCACCAAAACCAAACCAGACTACACAAGATCAAATAAAACCAGCCCAAACCAATTCAGCCAGACCACTTTTCAAACATGCCATAAGAATCGGACCATCTATTTAAAAGGTGGGTGTGTTGTATTTGATTTCTTTACCCTTGTTGTTTCTTCCTCCCACTGCCCCATACAAAATTTCAAATATTTTAGTTGAATTTAATCCAAAAAAAATAGTCCTCCCTCATTCTAAAAGAAAGCGTTCATTTTTACTTTTTTTTCCGTCTCAAAATAAGTATCACATTTAAAAAATCAAAGCACTTTATCATACCACTTTACTAATTTACCCTTTATGCATTGAAAATATAAATCATCTACACAATAAAACATCACATCACTATAGTGGAACCAATGGTAAGTTAATATTTCATTCATTACCAATATTACATCTTAAAAAATTGAATTTTTCAGAAGGGACTTATAAATTGGGACAGAGAAAATATTATTGTGTGTGTAGATATATATATATATATATATATATATATATAGATAGATATAAGGGTTATGTTTGCTATATATATATAGATAGATTATTAAGGGTTGATATATATGTATATGTATATATATGATATCTATACATATAAGGGTATTTTTGTCCATTGTAAAGGTTAAAGTGAGGGCAAAATCGTTTTTCCATTAACTAAGCGGTAATATAGTTATTTTTTTTTCTAAAATTGAGATGATATCATCTTTGACCGTCATTGACTGTTCCGGAAATCTGACGGAGGGGATTAAGTGAAAACAAGATCCAAACTAGAGGGCATCAAACTATAATTTTCCAAATTAGAGAGGTCAATCTATAATTTATCTAAATAAGAGGGGTGAAAATGTAAATTATCCTTTTTGTTTTTGTTTTTTGTGTCCGCCTTTTTTTGGGTAATTTGCATGGACACCTCCTGAGGTTTGGGTTAATTGCAGTAAGATGACAGTCAATGCACAAGTTTGCAGAGACACCCCATGAGCTTTCAAAAGTCTTGCAATGACACCCCTTTGGGCCATGAATAGTCAGATTTGCCCTTATTTAATTTCAATAAACTCCCATCTACTATTGAATTTAATCAACTAATCCCTCTTATATCTGGATTGCCCTCTATATTTTCCAATTTAATCAATTAACTCCTCCTATATCCAGATTGTCCCCTATACTTTTCAATTTCAATCATATTACCCCACACCCTTAAACAATATATATATAAAATTCAAAAATATATATCAAATTTAAAAAATATGTATAAAATTCGAAAATATATATATAATTTAAAACAAATATATAAAATTATAAATATATATATATATTTCGAAAATAATATATAAAATCCAAAAATAATATATAAAATTCAAAAAAAGTATATAAATTTTGAAATATATATATATATATAATTCGAAAAAAATATAAATTTTGAATATATATAAAATTCAAAAATAAATATATATATATATATACATATATAATTTGGAAGAAATATATAAATTCAAAAACATATAAATTTAGAAATAATATATAAAATTCGAAAAAATATATATTTCGAAAAACAAAATTAAAATAAATAAATAAATTTAGAAGAAAAAAATATATATTGGTAAAATATCATATCTTTTCTAATGAAGTGAATCAAACTACTTACACCAACAACAATTAGTGGTCTTTTTATATATTATTTTCCAATATATATATATTTCGAAATTTATATGACGCTTTCGAAATTTATATGATAATTTCAAATTTTATAAAAAAAAATTCAAAATTTACATATTTGTTTCAAATTTTATATATGTTTTAAATTTTATATATTATTTTCAAAATTTATATATTATTTTTGAAATATATATATTTATAATTTTATATAATTGTTTTGAATTATATATATATTTGAATTTTATATATATATTTGAAATTTGATATATATGTTTTGAATTATATATATATATATATTGTTTGAGGGTGGGGGGTAATGTGATTGAAATTGAAAAGTATAAGGGGCAATTCAGATAAGTAGTTTTATTCACTTCATTAGAAAAAATATGATATTTTACCAATATTTATTTTTTTCTTCTAAATTTATTTATTTATTCTAATTTTGTTTTTCGAAATATATATTTTTTGAAATTTATATATATATTTTTGAAATTTATATATTATTTCTAAATTTATATGTTTTTGAATTTATATATTTCTTCCGAATTATATATGTATATATATATATATTTTTTTGAATTCTATATATATTAAAAATTCATATTTTTTTCGAATTTTATATATATTTCAAAATTTATATACTTTTTTTGAATTTTATATATTATTTTAGGATTTTATATATTATTTTCGAAATATATATATTTATTATTTTATATAATTGTTTTAAATTATATATATATTCGATTTTATTTTTTTTTGAAATTTGATATATATATATTGAATTTTATATATATATATATTGTTTGAGGGTGTGAGGTAATGTGATTGGAATTGAAAATTATAGGGACAATCCGGATATAAGAGGGGTTAGTTGATTAAATTCAATAGTAGATGAGAGTTTATTGAAATTAAATAAGGGCAAATCTGACTTTTCATGGCCCAAAGGGGTGTTATTGTAAGACTTTTGAAAGCTCAGGGGTGTCTCTGCAAACTTGTGCGTTGACCATTATCTGACTGTAGTTAACTCAAATCTTAGGGGGTGTAAATGCAAATTATCCATAAATTTTTGTCAAAAAAAAAAAGTTTCTTTGTCTATTCACTTTAATATCCATCCTATTTTTCCATACGGACCAATGGGACCATACTTATTTATTATCTATAGTCTTTTCACTATTGAAATAGTACAGATGTTTTTTTTTTCGTATGTAAATAATGTAGTAGTACATGTTAATTGAAGTACTTAGTGACAAACTTTTATGCATTTATATATATTCATATATATTATACTAATTCTACTATGACACCTATCCTCCTCACATCAAATATCTACAGAAATTATGGCTACTCTTTTGTATGAAAAATGATATTTCCAACTTATGTAGAAGAAATAGATTATCTAATGGGTTAATTTCAGTAAACCCCCCTATATTATCCAGATTAATCAACTAACCTCTTCTTTGTCCACTTTGTCCCCTATACTATTCAATTTTATCAAATTGCCCCCCTCAGCTCACATTTTGACTCAAAATGCCTAAACTACTCTCAATCAATATTATAAGGGGATTTGTTGATTCAACCATTTAAATTTTTTTTTTCAAAAATCAATTATATTTTTCACAAAAATTATAAATTCAGTATATTTCTTTTGCAAAAAATCTGCAACATATGAAAATTCATTATTCACAAAAAATTCAAAATTTTTCCGAAAATCTGCAACATATGAAAAAAAAAAAAATTTCAAATGTTTTTGCGAAAAAATCATATTTTGTGAAAAAAACATTTTCTGAAAATCTGCAACATATGAAAAAAAAAAATTTCAAATTTTTTTGTGAAAAAATCATATTTTGCGAAATTTTTTTTTTTCCGAAAATCTGCAACATATGAAAAAAAAAAATTCAAAATTGTTTTTGCAAAAAATCATTTTTTTCCGAAAATCTGCAACATATGAAAAAAAAAATTCAATATTTTGTTTGCAAAAAAATCATTTTTTTCCGAAAATCTGCATCATATGAAAAAAACAAATTTTAATTTTTTTTTGCAATAAATATTTTTTTAAAAAACCTGCAGCATACGAAAAAAAAAAATTTCAAATTTTTTTTTTTTTGAGAAAAAGTATTTAGAATTTTTTTTTTTTGAGAAAAAGTATTTAGAATTTTTTTCCGAAAAATATTTTTTTTGCCAAAAATATATATTATGTTCCAAAATATGATCTTTTCCAAGAAATATATATATATATTTCTGAATTTATAATTTTTGTGAAAAATATAATTGATTTTTGAAAAATAAATTTTTTAAATGGTTGAATCAACAAACCCCCTTATACTATTGATTGAGGGTAGTTTAGGCATTTTGAGTCAAAATGTGAGCTGAGGGGGGCAATTTGATAAAATTGAATAGTATAGGGGGCAAAGTGGACAGAGAAGGGGTTAGTTGATTAATCTGGATAGTATAGGGGGGTTTACTGAAATTAACCCTTATCTAATTTACCTAAAAAAAATAAAAAATAAATAGATTATCTAACGTGGGATGCAACTTATTTCTATGTTTTCAAAGCACATCAAACATCCATGTCCATATAGTTAGAAATATGAATATATGGCATGTTTGGTTCGCAGTTCGGTCTTATAATAATTTTTTTGGGATCGGACATCGTTTGGCAATACGGTTCCAAAAAAAGAAGGATCACTTGGGACAAAAAGGGGTAATTTGAGACAACCAAAAATGATGGTATCAAGTGGTCTTATATACAATTGTCTTAACACATGAGACCATAAAATTTGAAATATATATATAAAATTAAAAAATATATATAATTTGAAAATAATATATAAAATTAAAAAAATAATCTAAAAAATTTGAAATAATGTATAAAATTTGAAATATATATATATAATTCAAAATTAATATATAAAATGCCAAAAATATATTTAAAATTTGGGAAAATAAAAAATAATGTATAAAATTCAAAAATAATATATAAAATTTGAAAAATAATATAATTTTTTTAAAATAATGTATTAAATTTCAAAAAATATATATAAAAATCAAAATTAATATATAAAATTTTAAATATATATATAATTTAAAAAATAATATATAAGTTTTGAAAAATAATATAAAAAATTTGAAATAATGTATAAAATTCAAAAACAATATACAAAATTAGATATATATATATATATATATATTTGAGAAAATATAAAAACTTTGAAAATAATATAAAAAATCAAAAATAATATATATAATTCAAAAAATAATATAAAAATTCAAAATAATTTATAAAATTTGAAAAATATATTATTTTTGAATTTCTTATATTATTTTCAAAATTTTTATATTTTTTCAAATTTTATATATTTTTCATACTTAATATATTTTTTGAATTTTATAAATTATTTTTTTATTTTTTGTATTATTTTCCAAACATAAGACCAAACAGCTTGAATAAGATCATAAGACCAAACAGTTTTACCAAACAGACTTTCAGAACACCACCCAGATAAGACCATACCAGACCGGACCGCCTACTAAACAAACAGACTTTCAGAACACCACCCAGATAAGACCATACCAGACCGGACCGCCTACTAAACGGGCCCTATATGATTCATTTATTTACCAAAAGACTAAACTAAATATCTAATCTAACCCTAGACCTACCATATAGACCTAGGAACTCACTCAGGTCCTTCTAAATCACCTAGACATAGACTTATATACACATGATTCAGATAAAGTGCAATACCTTTGATAGAAAACCAATATAAAATGTTTTAGAGAATAATACAAATATATAAGTATGAATGTGTTACTGAAATATTAATTTGAAGAAACAATTATTTTTTTTTTTTTTGGGTGAATAAAAAAATGGATCCGAATATGTTTTGCGAAGGGCTTTAGTGACTGTTTGTTAGAAGGAGTTGGTGCCAAATATATAATTTTGGGCTAAAATTCATGGCCCAACCCATGTTTGGTAATCTTGGTATTGGTGCAACAGTGTCAAATCATTGGTACCAAATATCTCATTTTTCACACCATCTCAATAAATGGTTTTGTGTGGTTTGATTTTGTTTTCTCACACCAAAACCATTATTTAACCCAAACTAATTCAATTTGGTGTATAATTGTTTAACCTAAACCAATTTATTTATAATATTATATATATATATATTCAAAAAATAAAATATTTATGAAAAAATCAAATGAAAAAATATATTTCGTAAAAAATAAAATATTTCGGGAAAACAAATATTTCTGGAAAAAATAAAATATAATAAAAATATATTTATTATTTTTTAAAAAATATACAAAATATATGTATTTTTATTGAAATCTTTTATTTTTTTGAAATATCTTATATAAAATATTTTATCTATAAATATTTCGAAAAAATTAAATATTTAGATATTTTATTTTTTAAAACATATATATTTACAAAATATTATTTTAAATAAATAAAATATCAAAATATTCTAAGTAATATGACTGGTTTCAGAATTTCAGCCCATATACCAACTCTACCAAACATGGTTTGGTTTTTCAGTTTTACTTTTTTCACACCAAAACCATCTGCACCAAACATAATTTCAGTTCAGAATAAAATCACACCCAACTCAACTGAAACTAAAATAAAAAATCAATACCGTACCGGTTGCCAAACAAGCACTTAGTTGGTACATTGAGCCAACTATATATATATATATATGTATATATATGTAGATGTATATAAATGGATGTAATCCTGTTGTTTTCAATAACTTTAATCATTTTCACATGAACGTGAGTTCCTAATATTTACCAAAATTAGACATAAAGTCCACAAGTTGGGCCCACAAACACCTGGCCCATCTGGCCCAGCCCACGTGCTTACATGTCATTCGTGTCGCAACTCTAGGTGTGGAACGGGTATCATATTCTCATCCTCGAACTCGGTTTATTTTTTCCGCCCCGTTTCTAATTATTTTTCTTTATTTTCCATCCCGTACCCGCCCCGCGACCCCTTTATATATAATTTTTACTTGTACCAACAAATCCAGCATCAGATTTGAGCAAGGAAGACGGAAACTTGTATCCAGAAGATGAGTTATGTTTGGTGCCAAGGATCACTTGTTCCCAATAAACCTAATGTTTGTAAAAGCAAACAAATCAGGAAAAAAATAATAATAAAAAAATAAATCCAAATCTACTGTTCCGTAACTAACAAAAGGAAGATATATATATATATTCCCTAACTTGGGTATTTATTTGTTTGTTTGTTTGAAAGATAGGTCTGAAATTTATGGGAAGTATTTTGATTACTTACAGTTTAGTGCAATTTCTGAGTGAGCAAACAGAAATTGAAGAAGGAAATTGGACATACCCGACTAACTTGGGTTTCTTGAGTTCCATGGCAGTTGCCGCTCCAAGCCGACAACACTTTTTCTCTCTCTCTCTCTATGAAATAGCAGAGAAGAAAACTGATCTACTTAGTTACTACCAACCACAAAGCCCTAATTAGAATATGCATTAATATTAGCATAACATTCTAATATTATTATTCGGGGCGGGGTGGGATGACCCATGGATAATTTTTTTTTACCTTATACCCATCTCAATTAATTTAACAAAACGGAATGAAACGAAATAAACGAAACGGTACAGGACAAGTCCCCATCGGGGCGGATTTTTTTTTGCATCCTAGGCAACTCCGCTTGGTCCGGGCCGAACCATTGCTCATAGACATTTTATTGCCACGTGGCAAATACTTTTAACGTATTATATAATTCGTCTTGTCACTGTCCTGGACTCAGTGATCTCCAGTTCCAATTGTTCCTTTTTCAAGCAATACCAAAACCACCCTCTTCGATTGACCGTGGGCCGTGGCAATCACGCTCTGTTATCTTTCTTTTTATATTTTATGTATATGATTATTTGTTTCTTTGAGGTAAAGAGTAGTTCAATAATGGAGTTATTAAATGAATTTGACGTCTAATAACAAAAGGATATTAGAGAACGAGAATAAAAATATGCATACCACTAATGGTTTTTTTTTTTTAATTTACCAAAGTAGGTTTGAGTTCTTGATGTTATTTCTAGGATAATTTGTATTGACACCTTCTGAGATTTTGATCAATGGCAATTAAATTATGGTCGACGGTTTTTTGGTACTCACACTTCCTGATGTTTCAATTTTGTTGCAATAACACCCCTTGGACTGGCGAAATGACTAGAATGTCCCTTTAATTATTTCACTTATTACATTAGGGTAATATATAAAGTGTGAAATTACCCATATGCTTAAACACTTCACTCCTCTGAAATTACTAATTACACTTCCACCCCTTATTACAATATATATATATATATATATATATATATATATATTACGAAAATTATAATTTAATTTTTTTTCTTTATAAAATTCTAAATAAACACATAAAATTCGAAAAACATATAAAATTCGAAAAAATATATATATTTTTTAAAAAATATATATATTTTTTAAAAAATATATAAAATTTGAAAAAACATATAAAATTCAAAAATATATATAAAATTTGAAATAATATATAAAATTAAAAATATATATATAAAATTCGAAACAAATATATAAAATTCAAATATATATATATATAAAGTGTGACTGAAGTTTAAGTGGACAAGCCTCAGAGTCATTAGCCAAGGTAACGGATCATCTCTAACTCTCTGTAGAGCTATTTCAATAGCCACGATGGCGACACATGCCCCACGATGGTGACCGAAATCGGAATCGAACTGATACTTTATTAAAATATTTTAATCAAAATTAAATATATTAATATTTGGATCAAAATTAACGGTTCGGTTCCGGTTCTCATTTTTAAAGAACCGAAAGTAAATTTTTATTTGGATCAAAATTAACGGTTCGGTTCCAATACTTTTGGTTTTTTAAAAATGAGAACCGGAACTAAACCGTTAATTTTGATTCAAATATTAATATATTCACGATGCGGTTCAATTTTGATTCTGACCGAAACCGGAATTGAACTGATATATTCTAAAAACTCAATTATAAAAATGACAGTTTTCAAATAATTCATTTTTATTATTTTCAGAAAATTATTTTTTATTTTCAAAATTTTCGAAAATAATTTTTAAATATACAAATCAAGCAGAACTTACATAATTTTCCAAAGGTTTGAATCTTGTAAAATTCACATAAGCATCCACATGAAATTACACTGCATCACAATTCACAAATTTATCCAGCCTTGCATGTTACTTCAAATACTATTAAAATAGGTTATGACCTATGATAACTTTGACCATCCACTTTTAAACAAAATTCAATTCTAAGCACACAAATTTTGAAGCTTGTAATTAATTAAAACTTGCATGAAAATTGAATGAAATTAATGATTTATAATTATAAATTTCCTTCCAAAGACTAAGTGAAAAATTATAATGAGTCCTCTTTTTTGCACCAAAAGACAAAGAAAATCTAGATTATTTATTTCGAGTCCTACTTTTGAAAAAAAAAAAATCATTAAAGTCTTAATTTTTCCGTCCATACCCTTATCAAATAAAATTATAAATTCATAAAAGAATTGCAATATGATATATATATATATATATATATATATATATATATATTAACAACTTAGTTCCTAATAATATTGAACTATGGGTTTAAATAATGATTAGTATAATTTAAATTTAATTGAAAAAAATTAAATACACAACAACTTTAGTAAAAATAATAATAATTTACTTTATACAAATAACATAAAATTTTATTATTTTTTTTTAGTTTGACGTAAGAGGTCATTTAAAACTTGGATTAATTTTTTTTCTTTAATTTAACATTCCCATCTAATTTAATAAGAGTTTAAAGGAAATAGTTAGTGATATAGGACTTAAATGAAAAAGATAATAAAAAAGTAAGATTTTTTAATCGTAAACGGAAAAATAGGACTTATTGCTCTCTTGGGTGGGAAAAGTAGAACTTAATTAGGACTTGATTACAATATAGTATTATTATCAATTTAACTGACAAAACTTGAGGCCAATAGGGTATATATTTGTTCAGATAAGCATTCAAAATTTTAAAAAAGGGGGTAAAATTGTCATCACAAAAGTTGGGCCCACAAATTATATGGGCCCACGTTTCGACCCTTCGCTGCGAAGTGTTCCCGAATATACAATGTAATTAAACTAACTCTATACCCAACCGTGCGGTGTTTGTAAGCAGAGCAACTACTTCTCTCTAAACTCTCTCTCTTTCTCTCTCAAATCTCTCTCTCTCTATATATCTTTGATCGTTTTCGGTGCTAGGGTTTTGTATCTCTCTCTCTCTCTTTGCCACCGTCGTTAGGGTTTTTCAGTGACTGTCTCTCTCAAAGACACCAATCTCAAAGTGCACGGATACTACAAATTCAGGGTAAGTTTCTGATCAATTTCAAGAACAGTTCTTTTATATTCAACAACACCACATGTTTACATATATATATATGTATATGCGTATATATATCATATATATATATGTGTGTGTATATATGTTTAATGCTTTGTTCTTTGGGTTTTTTGAATGATCAATGTGTTTCTTGTCAAGTTTTTTTTTTTTGTTCATAATGCGTGGCTTTTAGTACGGCAAGTCACAAGTTTTTTGGGATTTCTTTACTTTTTTTTATTTCGATATAGTATAATATACGTATATTTATATTTTATTCCTTATACACACACACATTTCTAAGCACACAGACAATGATGGTTTCTAACCCAGAGCGAAGGGGGTGAAATCGAAAACCAAGTAATATTTTAATCTACTCTGTTCTCGATCACGATCCTCGCTTCATAATTTATAAGTCTTGGGTTTAGGTTTGTTCATTTCCCTTTTTTTTTTTTCTTTTTAATTTCCATTATTTTGTCTAGTTCTCTTCGTCCCAATTGTGTTTTTTTTCCTCTTTTTTTTTGGGTTGTTTTGTTGACTAATTGGGACTAGAGAGGTTATATTTGGTGGGAAATTTCTTAATGGTTCAATATCAATTTATGGTGTGAAATCAAATAATATAGAAAGACTTGGGTTTCTTTTTGACTATATTGACTTGACTAAAAGAGTGTTTCCTTGAAGGTTCTGCTATGGTGTTGGTATTCCAATTTTCACATATTTCCTTATATTGTGTGGGTAAGTGGTTTGATAGATGAAATAATCAAATCAGTTATTGATTTTGTATGTATGTATGTATGTATTGATGTTGAATAATCCTCTCTATATGTAATTACTTGTGTTTTGGAGATTATGGAGTTTTTTTCTCTGTGTTTTGGATGAATTGGGAATTATATAAATTTTCAATTTCAGTTACTGTCTTAGGTCCATGATGGATTGAATAATTGTTGTAGAATCAGTTATTGTTGTTGTTGAATCAGTTCTCACATTTTACTATTTCTTAGGTTCAGTAATTGCTATTTTATTTATTTATTTATATTTATGAAAACTAAAATCAGAAACCTTGTGCCATATGCTACCTTATTTTTCTTAAGGTATATATTTTTTCTCAAGGAATTATATTATATATTTTTATAAGTAGTATTATACTAATGTTCAATCATGCCTTTATCTTTTATTTTTGTACTCTTTGTAGAGGTTATGCATATCATCTGGAAGTACTTTGAACTTGTCTTTACATGGTTTACAAGTTATATAAAGCATTCTATAATAATTGAAGTTGGTTCCTATTTTAGGATAATGGAACCATTTGAGGAAGACTGGATGGACTCCACGGATGATGACTCCTTTGTATTGGTTGATGCTAATTCTGATTCCGATGGAGTTTTGGCCCTTTCCAGTAATGATTCCGAGGGAGATTTTGCTTTTGCGGGTACTGATTCCGAAGGATATTTTGCTCTTGCGAATACTGATACCGAAGGAGATTATTCTCCAGCCAATACTGATTCTGAAGGGTCAGAGGATTCCAACATGGTTTTGGATGAGAAGTTTTGCATGGACAAGGAGGGTCCCATGGTATGCTTCCCTCGTTGCTATATAATTTCATGAGTTTTATCTTAATTCTTCAATGTGAATCAGCGATGGGCTTCTGCTTTTCAGAGCAATGTTAGAGAACAGTAGTGCTGCTCTGGAAGTTAGATTCAAAAAATTATCTTTATAGGTGTAATTTTAGGAGAGATGATTAATGGTATTGATGAACTTGAGGAATTCGAGCAAAAATAGAAATTGTTTCCCTGAAAGAACTACAAAATCAAGGTCATTGCCATGATTAGGAACACTTGTAACCTTTTTCAGTTAGTTATAATTGCAAGTTAGCTCACTGTTTCTCTATGAACACTACTTAAAACTGTAGTTTTGATTGAAATGATTTTGTGCATCTCTGTTGCTAGAATCATGAGCATGTGATACACGGCATTATATCCAGTCGTTGTCCTCATGAAAGCATTTTCTGGAAAACTGAACATTCATATAATCGAATAATTTGCACCCTTTTGATTCTTTCTTTTTTGTCATGCTGTAGTGTTGATGGGCACACTGATGAACTTTTGTAGCTTATACACACTTTCTGATGCATTTATGCTATCTAATTTTAAGTCGAATTAAAAACTTTAAGAAAGGTAGAGGAATCAGACTCGAATGATTCACTTTTCATTTGTATACAAATAATGTTTACATGTTTCCTACTTATAGACTATACAAAGCATAAAATCACGAATTAGATAACTATCACAGCTATTCTATGGTAATTTAAAGGGATGGACAAATCCTATAATTACAAATTTACTGCTAGGATCTCGGCAATATCTCAGCCAAATCATTCAAACTTTCCAACACGAATAAGTCGTTGAAACTTGAAAATGCATCATATAAGTACATGTCTACTTACTAGTATATTGTTGCTGTTAATTTGATTTCTTGACTTGTATTTTCACCAATTTTTTTCTGGGATCATTTCAGTTTCATCTTCTTACATTGTTGTTTGAATTCACTATTAAGTACTTGCTGTTAGCAGCCTGCCAATTCTATGCCTCGTATTTACCCAAAGATTTCTCTTATGATTATGTTGTTATTGCCTAGCAACAGATGATGGCTAGAAATTAACATTTATGATATGTATGTTTCTGTTAAAAACTGGAGATGGTTTCCCGGATCACTAGGATGATTCTGACGAATGGAAGTGAAACGCTTCTATCATTGCTGGCAGTATTACTCTGTTTCTCTAGGCAACAGAATTTCTAAGTTAAATAATTGGGTAGGGGGCAATTTTCAGCCCATATTTCTGTGCAAAAAATAAAGAACGATACCAGTTCCTTTTTCTATTGCTTTAGGTTTCATGCAGGGTCCTTGTTTCCATTATTTAAATCTGCT
Organism: Cornus suecica; assembly: GCA_963922005.1. Taxonomy (NCBI): domain Eukaryota; kingdom Viridiplantae; phylum Streptophyta; class Magnoliopsida; order Cornales; family Cornaceae; genus Cornus; species Cornus suecica. The sequence continues at coordinate 10,071,564 of OY998238.1, read as the reverse complement.
CTTATGATTTAAATGGGAATCTTTCTGAAATTTTTATCCTCCATGATCGGTAAACAATAAAATTTTTATATTGCTCGAAATTTTGTAAGGACTAATAAAAATACCCATCCATAATTGATCAGATTAATGGCCTCTTTCTTTCTGTATTTATATGCTTTATTGTCTCATTTTTTTTTCCGCCTATTGCAGCGTAAACGTTTTGGTGTTGTTAGGCTGATTGTAGACGGGAGTAACTATGTACTACCAGCACATATCAAAAGCAAGGAGGACGTGGAGATTAAAGATGTGGTGAAGGATCATGTTCTCGCTTTTCTTCCAGCTAAATCACTCGTCAAGTTCAGAACTGTTTCCAAAGACTGGGATCGGTGGATAGTTCATCCATTTCTAGCACACAAGCAGTCCTATCTGTACAGAGACGTGTGTGGTTTTTTCTGCCAATCTGGCACCAGAGCTCCCACTTTTTTGACACTTGATCGATCTGTTTGTGGGATTCCTAGTCCCTCCCTCGAGTTCTTGCCTGAACCTGTGGTAGTCAGAAGCTCCTGCAATGGCTTGCTTCTCTGCCAAGGATGCAACAGGGAAAATAAGTACTACGTTTGCAACCCAGTGATCAAGGAATGGAAAGTGATTCCGGAGCCTATGTACTATCATGGTTTTGAACCAGCCATAGTACTTGTCTTTGAACCATCTGAAATCAATATCGCCGCTGATTTCCAGGTCATCTGCGCTATCCGCTTGCCCGATCTGCCAATATTGTATTTCGAAATATATTCTTCACAGGAAAATTCTTGGAGGCTCTCTGCTGCCCAATGCTTTGAACTGGAAACCTCGGAACTGAAGAATGGCGGATTCTACATGAAAGGATTCGTGTACTGGGCTACATCTTGTGGTAAGATACTGGCATTCGATATGAAAAACGAGTTCTATGGGGTTATGCCTCTCCCTCCTAGCACAGCACAAAAAGGAGTTCTTACACAAATGCACGGGGAGCTATGCTATGTTCATGCTTATATGCAGACCGGGAAATGCACAATGAATATCTATTCGGGAATTAATATGGACCTGAAGCTGACGATTGAATTTGGGGATGTGGAGAGGACAGCTATTGAGTGCCAGGCATTGCCTTGTGTTAACAGCGATTTAGTGATGATTCTTATTGGGAGTTCGGTATACTCTTATCACGTGAGAGATTATAAAGTTAGAGTCGTACGCAAGCGTGGGAATGATCGTCAGTCGTGTTACCTGCCATATGTGAACAGCCTCGTTCGCCTGTTACCGGATCCATCTCTCAGTGATAACGGGAGCCATTAGTGGCCCAAGTACGTTGTTTTCATATGTTAAGAGTCGAAAGAGGATGATAGTTTTTTTCTGACGTTTTGGTGATCAAGTTTGAATTACAGCTTTACTACTACGGCACATATATGATCATATGGTAGGATGTGTTTTTGGTAGTAGTTTTTTCGATCTTTAGTGATGAGTTGAAGTTTGAACTACAACTTCAGAACTTCTGCTGCATATGTATACTCTTGTAAGGTTGTTTTGCCTTTTCTGAGCACTTGATTATCAAAATTTTAAATGCGTTTCGTGGTGAATTTGCGTATATAATTATATTATGATAAAGTATAATTTATGTTTCTATGAATTTATTAGTTCTCCAGGAAAAGCAACACTTGATAGTGGTTCTCCATTTATGATGGAAAACAAGGCTTTGCTTGTTCCGACATGAATTGCTATCTGAATATATTTTCGTTTTTTTTGGTCTATGGTTATTTTTTCGGAAGTTAAGAAATGTGGTCGGATGCAGATTTATTTTCTGGTGGTTGTAGTTATGAATGTGTGCAAAATTTTTATGCTGGAGCAAATGGAGCCTTGATATATTGCTGTTCAATGTGTTAATACAAGATTATATATCTTCTCAGAAATAGTCATAAATGTGACATATGTATGTTGCTATTACTTCATGGACATGGAATTTGTATTATTTGTTGGTACAACATACAGGTGATGAACCCTATGATCACAAAATTCACAGCATGACATACAAAAATCAGCTTTAGGGTGCATTCAAAATGTGAATTCTGGTATAATATGCACTTAATGCACTTTCAAATTTCCCCCCTATAATTATGCACTTTCAAAATGTGAATTCTGCTATAATATATGTTTTAAGTTGGTTAGCTACATATTTCTTACCCTATATGATAAATATGGCAGTGGTGGTTTTGTTATAGGGGGTATCTTCAAATGTTTTTGTGCGTTAAAGACCTTTGGTTATTTTATTTGTTTTTTCATTGCTTAGTTGGATTCCCGCTTCAGTTTCTCAATTTCTCTTGCTTCAGAATTTTCCATTCTTTGGAATGCTTTTAAAACATAAAATGACAAAAACAATCATTTCATATTTCAAGTAAACAAATCACTCCCACCACCATCACCTTTCACATTTCAAGTAAATAGATTTTGTTGGTTATCAAAGTAGGTACCTTTATAATATTTATCATGAAACCAGATCTTTAATTATGATAAACGAAAACAAGAAGTTTTCAATAACCATGTAAGTAATTTCATTAACAAATTAAAGTCACTCGCCTATTTATGGGCTCTGGTGAGAGGAAGTCAGGTGGGGATAGTTGATGCCACCACTCCTTGCAACGAGAAGGAGGAACGAAAACAAAGATTGACCGGCCTAGGGTTTCGCTAGCTTTAGGAATTGAAGTTGATGCCACCACTCCTTGCAGCGAGAAGGAGGAACGAAAACGAAGATCGACCTGCCTAAGGTTTCGCTTCCTTTGCCAAAACCAGATTATGATCTATGTTTTGTCTCAACTTATGAAAATCTTATAGAGACAATTAGACTTTAGTTTGAGTTTCAAATGACGCTAGGGTTTGAGTTTGAAAATCAAAGATGGAGAAATAAAGATGGCTCTAAAAATGTAATTAGGGTTTAGCAGAAGAGTGAAAATGGCTCTTCGTAAAAAACGAGGGAGACCGAAATGAGTTTGAAAATCAAAGATGGAGAAATAAAGATGACTCTGAAAATCTAATTAGGGTTTAGGGGAAGGGGAAAAGTGAAAATGGCTCTTCGTAAAAAACGAGGGAGACCGAAATAAATTGGGTAAAACAAATTTAAAATCAATGTAAATTGTAAGGGGCAAAACCGTCAGTATATATGAACAGTGTTGCTACACCACTATATACTCATATGTATAATATATATATATATATATATATATACGTATTATACATAAATGTACAGGGACATGAGTAATTTTTTTTTGAGTAATTTGCAATGAGACCCCTGAACTTTAGGTCAATTGCACATAGAAATTGGTTAACGCAATTTCGGTCAAACAACCCCCTGAAATTTCAGTTTTCTTGCAGTGTGTAACACCCCGTGTTATTTTCCTTTTTCCTGAAATTAATTCTAATTTAATTTCAGTAATGACGTCACTTGTTCTTGACGCATTGTTTATCCTTGGTATTTCGCGTGTAAATTTTTCGCGTTTACTTTTAAAGTCGACTAGATGACTTTACGGTTTCTCTTTGACGACTACGCGAGTTCTTGTTCTCGACTACGCGGTATCGTTTCGACATTTAATGTTTAGTACTTCGACTGGGCGACGACACGTTTTATTTGATCAGGCTTGTTAGGCGTTATGACGTTTGGGTTCCTATCCCGGTGTAATTATTTCGGACTATTTTAGTTATTTGGCGTCCCGTGAATTTCTAAGCTAGCGTGATTTTAATTATAGGCTCCCGATATTTTTGGAATTTATTGGACATGTATATTCTTAATGGGGAATGATATATATATGTGGGTGTTTATATATATATATATATATATTTATTTAGATAAATATATATGATATATAATATAGATATATCGGTATTGAGAATGAGCAGATCTCCTTCATGCACGACCAACCCTCAAGCCATTCTCTTCTCCTTTCTCTGCGCGAAAAGTAGCCACGCCATACTTCTCCTCCATTGTCGCCAGCGAGAGAGAGAGAGAGAGCTTGGGCTGGACGAGAGAACAGCAAGCAGCGGTGCCGGCTGGAGCAGCGGTGGTGGCGCGAGGCAACGCGGCAGTGACGGCGGTGGCGACCATGGCTGGCAACGGCGTGTGCAGAGGAGCAGGTAGCTGCAGCTGGTGGCGCGGTCGTGCATAAGCGAAACATGCCGGTTCAGCCGGAGCTTCGAGCGGCCGGTTCGGCGACTTCCGGTGGTCGGTTTGGGCCGATTTTTGGTGAGTAGCTTCGTATTGGCTTAGTATTCATCATACTTTAATTTCGTATTTTTTCGTTGAACGGTTTGTCTGGAAATCGTATTTATAGGTTATGATTTTCATTTGGGTTATTTTAGATTTACCCAAATTGATTAACCTATTGCTAATGGGCTTCGTATATATCGTATAGATTGTCGAGGCGGACGTTTCAATATATTCGAAATATTTTTCGGATGACTTTGGTCGGCGGGCTCCATATACGAGTGCTGATACTGTTCACGATGGGCTGTTCTGTAAGCGTATATTATGTGAGAAATTTTATTTCTCACTCCGTATTGTTGACGTAGTTGGGGTGTGCAAATCCTTATTTATTTTAATATAGATATATTAAATTGTGAATTTTAAATATCTATATTTGGGTTAAAATCGAAGTAGGACTTAGAAATTAATTTGAGAAAATTAATTAAATTATTTCCTATGAAATTAAATAATTTCCTATTTGAATTGAATAAGAATAAGTGGCTTATAAATCCCCTTGATAATTAATTCGGTTAGTAGAATTCTTGTAAAGGTTAGACGTGGACTTATGAATTGATATTAATTCCCGTTTGACTGCATTAGGGGATATGTGAACGTGAGAGACGTGAAAACTTAGACGTTATGTTAGGTTTCCCTTATTATACGTGGATTATTTGATTTAAATTGTTTAAAGGCATGGTAAGGGAAATTGAAAATATTTTCTTAAAGAATTAAAGAAAATATATTGTTGAAAACATGAATTGAACATGAACTTGTTTCCATGTGATATAAATGCAATTATCGTATTTTTAAAAGTACGTTAAAGAGATTTTGAGATTCATGTTGATTCATGCGGATATTTCATAAATATGATGCATACATATTTATGTTGAGATATGATTTTTATTGTACACCATGTGGTGTGAGCACATGTGTGTTGGTGCATGTAGTGCACGATTTCACCTTTTGCAGAGAAAAGTCAATTGGTGTTGTTTGCATCCGTTGCGTATGGTGCATGAGTAGGATTGTGTTTGGATCGTCGAAACAACTGGCCAGGGGGTGCTTCTTGCTCCCACGGAACTAAAAAGTCGAGAAACGCAGATGTGATAGGGGGAAGACTCATCGTCTAAAGCCTATGTGCTCGACTAGGTCGTGGTGACGTCTTCCTTAGTTAAAAGTGTAAAACACTTGGGAAGAACGGTACGATAAGTCCACATTCCCTAGTGAGCTTGTATCCTCAGGGGAATGGTGGAGAATGATCCGTACCTTTGGGAAGGGTGTGTTTTTGTGTACCACAGGCAGTCTGTGAGTACCTTGCATTGCATATTATTATGTGATTTCATTGATATGTATATATATGATGTTGGAGCATGTTATTTATGAATATTCTAAAATAAATTCATATTTTATAAAATGCTCAGTTGAAAGTGATTAATGTGAAAACACGACTTTAAATGTGGTAATTGTTAAAGTATAAATGAAACGTATATCTTTATACTTGTGGTTGTATACTTAGTACCCTTGAGGGAGGTTAAGTATATTGGTATAGTGATCTATGTGGCTAGTTGAGGCTAGTGGTGGACCGTAGACTTGATGTTGAGTTGATGCGTTAGAGAATGCGGTTAATAGTTTTGTGATTGTGGTTAGTTGTGTGACCTTATTGGAGATTTAAGGTTAGGGATTGATTTTAATATCAATTGAGATTTGAGGCCTTAGAGAAAACGGGTTTGAGATTGTGAACTTAGTGGGTGTTGTTGTATAGACCTTTAGGTGCCTTCCACTTTTGAGGAATAGGTTATCAATCGTAACTGAGATTTTGATTGGGAGAAAAGAGGTTATGGTGAGTGACTTTATTAAGTACTCGAGGTACTGTAGCTTGACAGTCTTGGTTCTAGTGCTTAGTTCATTCTCCTAAGTATTCCTTGTACTGTGTTTTGTACGCTAGTACATGTCTTTGACTTCTATGTCATTCCTTGAGTTGTCGATTACGGCGTGGTGCCGAACCTCTTCCATGTGTCGTCATTTGATTTGGTGGAGTTGGAAACGGATGGTTGTCTTCCGTGAGTCCAACGTGTTGTTCTTCCTTTACTGTCCTTTTGGGCATTATAGGAATCTGTAGAGTTGTGTTCACTCTTATTCGGCTATCTTTCGGAAACGGTGTTTTCTAAACTCTTTATATTTTAAAGGAAAAATCCGTTTTCGCCTACTCCCGTAGCAACTAAAAGTTTCAGCACTTTATAAAATGATCTTAGGATTTTTCTTAAAAAGATTTTTAACTTCTAAAAGCCGGTGATGGCAACTGACGGAGACCGGGGGCAAGACGGTCATTTTTATTGTGTGGTTTATTAAAATAAAACTATTTTATTACTTTTCTTGGGATTCTAAGATTTCGAGACTTCTTTCTCAAGATCTCGTCCTGTAGAGTTTTGAAAAGCGGTCTCTTGTTTCACTTTTTCTTCGGATCATTTCTAAGTCTTGGTTATGAGGCTTGGTGTTGTTCAGTGCACACATATAGTGTTGCCTCTCACTTCTTCTTGGTTCTTGATGTCACCACCTAGGTGATTGGAGTTTTTCGTATGTTCATGGATGCCGAATGGGTTGGTCCGAGTTTTAAAACCTTTTTCTTAAAAACTATTGAATCTCTGGGATTCATCTTTTTATTACTTCCACTCTTGGCCATTCGCTTGTGGTTTCCTTGTTCGGGTGTTTTCCCTAAACACGTGTGGTGTTCTTAAGCTTGACATTGTTGTCTTGGTTATTGTTGGTTTAACATTGTGAACTCTTTTCCTTTGCTTTGTTTTGATGACCCTTAGGTGGTCGTTCATGAGAGTAGTGTTCGTGTGCTCTCTGTGAATTGGTTGGGTGGTTTTCCTTGGTTATAGTGAGAGCGTTAGTGATTTGATTGACCCTATTGATGATAGTATTATGAGGTCGATGTGATGATATGATTTATGGTATTGATGAAAAGATGTGATTGAGGTGATCTAGCCCTTGAGAGGTAGGTTTTCTCTAGGAATGGGATGATGTTCTTATATATATATAGATGACAATTGTGTTAGTATTCAAGGACGTGAGTGCTTTCCCTCTTGTGTTATCGGGGAGTGAGTTATGAGTATTCCTTGGTACTAGTGGTGGATTTTGATCCTTGTGGATATTAGAGGTGAGTGTGTTTTCCCTCTATTTCGATTTCTGGTTAGCGTCGTGAGTGCTTGAGGACTTGTTAGATTTGACCTGGGTGTCGTGTACCTAGTGTACGTTGGTGAGAGTAGTGTAGACTACCGGTATGGGTTCTTGGAGTACGAGTCTTAATTGTACCTTATAGACTCTTGTTGTGTATTTATATATATATATATATATTCCCGATACATATATATATACTCGTTTACGGTAGCTTATGAGTGTGTGCCTTGGGTTTGCGTGGATGGGATTTGTTGGGCTATGTATATCTTGCTAGATAGTTTAGCATTACCTAAACTGCCAGAGGATTTGGTAGTTAGAGTATCTTTTCCCACTGAGCTTATTTGCTCACATGGGAATTTCATTTGCCCCCTAGTATTCCACGCCAGGTTGTAGAAAATATACGACTATGGGCAGGATGCAGTGCAACGACAGTTTTTCTTGGTTTTCTTGTTACAGGTTTTGGAGTTGCGCAGGGTGATGCGGTTACGGTTGCAGCACGACTGGTTTGGGGATGATAGTCTTCTGTTGTTAGTTTCTCTACCCATTTGTATGGGATTGTCATGTATTTCTTTTGGGAGCCAGTCTGTTGGCATATCCCTATTGATGTATCATTTATTTCCTGTCTTTATTATTTCAGGATGTTATTGTATCTATTCTGCACAACTAGGTGCATTTCTGTATTTTTTTTTGAGCATTTGTGGCTCTGTTGATTATAGAGGGTTTGAAGGGGTTTTGGTTTCTTTCCACTATCTTGACCCTAGTAGGATTGATGAATGTGGGGCTTGGAAGCCATTGTTATTATCGAACTGTTATTGGCAGGTTATTGTGTTGTGGTTTTGTGTCCAGATGTTCTATTTACAAACGGAATTCTGCCGGATTTTCGTTAGATTCCGCTGCTTTATCATTCATTTGGGTATGAAATATATCATTTATATCATTAATCCATACGTTTTCATGGTTAATGATATCTTAGTTGGTCACTCATATTAAGGATCACATCCTTGATTCTTTGGATGTCCCGGTTCGGGAGTTCTAGGAATTTAGGGGCGTGTCTGTTGGTATCAGAGGATACTATTGAGTTTCTAGTATTCGGTTTGGCATGGAGTATATTCTTCTTTGTTATTCCATGTATTTCTTTATTATTGTTGACTCTAGTGGTCGCTTGACTAACGTCACCATTTGGAAATTTGCTGATTTTATATATTAGAGTTTTGGGGATTTTAGGGGCGTGACTGCATGGTATCAGGGCATTCTTACCCTTTTGTAGGTGTTTGATGATTGAAGGTCATTGATTCTCATTTATTTTTACTTTCGTACTCACTCCCTTAGCTCTTAGGCTCAGGTTTCTAAGTCCTAGGAATTTGGGGCGTGACATAGTGACACCCCCTGGAGGGGTGAAAAGTCCTGAAAGCCCTCGACTTATCTCACTTATTATATGAAACAAATATTTAAGTGTTGAAATTATCGCCATGCCCCAAATGAAAACCTTAATATATATATATATATATATATATATATATACTAATAAAATGTACGTGCGATGCACGTGATACAAATTTAAGGTATAATTTCGATTGACATTCTTAATTAAAAATAGTTTAATAATTTATATTTTTGGTAAGGAAAAAGAAATATTTTATTTTTTAATGCTAAATAATGAGTTAAACTACTAAGAATATATGAAAAGAATATAAAGTAGTAAATTACTTTTCATTGTTAATATATAAATTTTATCAAATTAGATGATATACTGTTAATATAGGATTCATAGAGAATTAGTGACATTAAGTTTCTTATAAAAAATAGATTAAAACACTCTAATTCAAAAATCTTATTAAATAAATTACATATTTAAGCACTATATAAAAATTTATTAACAAATTGAAATCTAAATTTTAAAACACTACACTGATATATGTGATATTGAAATTGATTAGAGAGAGGATAAACTCAAAATACATGTATTAAATAAAATTTAACCATAACATACATCCCAAAAAGAGAGGATAAACTCAAAATACATGTATTAAATAAATTATTTTATAGACAAAAATGAATGTAAAATTTATTCAAATAATAATTTATTAAAATCAAATAAAACAACCATTGAAAGTTAAATAAACATACTTCAAGTCTCAATTTTTTCCCTAGATCCGTCGTCTTGAATTAATATATGTGATATTGAAATTGATTAGAAGTCTAAATGATTAAGAAATTATGAGAGTTTTATACATCTCACTGTAGTTTTATTTTATCTTTAACTCAAACTACATTGATAAAATAATATAGAATAATTTAATTGACACAAGAGTTTAGTTGAATAAAATATTACGAACCACTTAGGTCAACTACAATTATGAAATAGAATTTAAATATAATTATTTTTGAAATTAAAATAAAATATAAAAATAAAGAATAATTATATAAAAGACCTTTTTTTAAGAGACTGCTCAAAGGAAGGTCTTTTTATTTTATTTATTTTGTTATCATTTAATTTTAATTCATTTGTTGTGAGGTATTTAATAAGTTTTAATTTTTCCAGTTTTTTATTTATTTATTATTATTATTCATTTATGTGCTTGTGAATGGAGGTTTATGAGTACTATTAGGATATAGAAAGTGATGTCATATATATATTTTAGAAATATATATATAGTGTTATTTGTGTAATTGTATGATTTTTTTTTCTTCCCAACAGGAATTCTATGCTTGTTTCATAATATAATATAACATCATATTATGAATTATTAAGAATTTATTTACTGATATAGTAAAGTATTATTTAAAATGATAATTTGCATAAGGGTTGTTTTGTCATCTAATTTAACTAACAAAGGTACAAAAGTAATTTCAAATCCTTTTATATTAAAGCAAGAGTACCAGAGTAGTTTTAAGTACCGTAAACCTTCCAGGGATGTCACTGTAAGAAAATTGAAAATTTAGGGGACTGTTTGACCTAAATTGCGTTAATCAATTTTTAGGTTTAATTGACCTAAAATTTAGAGTTCTCAGCAAATTATCCTCTATTTTTTAGTCCTATCGACCTGGCACATGCTTTCATTCACACGGGACCCACATAACAGCATGGCAAATCCGAACCTTGGATCCGAAACAGAGGATTTTTTTCCCTCTCCCTCTTAACGACCATACGTACGAATGCCCAAATCCCCGAAAGTGACGGACACCTCTCTCTCCAACTCACTCACTTTCTCTCTCTCTATATATACGTGAAGGTAGTAGTATCACCCCTACGCTCGCAGTTCTTTAGCTCTCTCTCTCACCCCTCTAGTACTCTGTTCATTCTCTCTCTAAGATTTGGGGTATTGAAGAAAGAAAATGGCTTCTAATCCACCGCCATTAATGGCAACGATTGAATCTCTGAGGAAGGCTTCGCTGTACGTGGGTGATCTGGACCCAGAAGTGACTGATAAAGACTTAACTGAACCATTTTCCAAGATGGGTCAATTAACCTCTGTTCGCATCTGCAGAGACAGGGTCTCCCCAAAATCTCCTTGTTACGCTTATGTCAACTTCTTCTCTCCTGATGCTGGTAATCAATGCTCTATGCGTGTGTGTGTATGTTTCTGCATTCTTGCCATTAATTGGTCTTCTTCGATTAATGGGTCTTGTCGAGGGTTCTAATTTCCTTTGTTTTCTGTTCTTTAATTGCTTTCAAATTGTAATGTTTTCTTGTATATTATTTCTTCTGTTCAAGAAATGGGTTTTGTTTATTTCATGTGTTTTCTTGCAAATCTCTCTCTCTCTCTCTCTCTCTCTCTATATATATATATATATATATGTGTGTGTGTGTGTGTGTGTAGAGGTACGTTTCACTGAATTCTTGGATGTTCACTCGTTCATTATCTTGATACGGGTTTCCTTCTATAAATACCGACGCATATATATATATATATATATATATATATACTTGTAAAATAAATAAATAAATTATAATATAGAAATAAATTAATAAAAAATTAAAAAAAGAGGAGAATAATACAATAGGTAGTTGATATAATTGTTAGGTGAGAAAAATTTATAAAATGTAAATTTATTATTAGTTGATTTTTTAAAAAAATAACGTAATGAAAAATTAAATTAATCAATTCAAAATGGGTTAATTACAAGAAACCCCATATACTATCTAGTTTAATCAACTAATTATCACTGTGTCCAGTTTAAGACCCCCCTCAATTTTACTCTCTTTCTCTACTATACCCCCTCAATTAATTATACCCCCCTCAACTTTCATTTTCTTGCACCATGGGCTTGCCCTCAAATTTTTTTACCCTTTTACCCTCCAAACTTTTTGTATTTCCACCTTACCTTTAATCATATCCTTACTATTATATTTCTTAATTCTTTAAATTATAAAAATATTATTTCTTTTAGTTAGAATATTAATTATGTCATTTACCTTTAATGTATTAGACTAAATATACTCTCAAATGTTAATTTTTTTTTATAAGTTCTAATTATTTTATTTGTAAATCAATTAACTTGGTATTAAATTTTAGTTTAATTTAAATCATAAAACTCAATCCTAATTAATATATTCATAAATAAATCACAATTTATGAAAACAATATATATATTTCGGAAAAAATATATATATATTGGAAAATGATATATATTTCGGAATATATATATAATTCGTTAAAAATATATATTTTACGAATTCTTTTAAAAAATATGATTTTTTTCCGAAAAATAATGTTTTTGGGAAAAATATATATTATGTTCCAAAATATGATTTTGGGTCAGAATACCTAAACTACCATTAATAATATAAGAGGGTTTAGTGAAATCAAACCTTCAAAAAAATTATTTTTCGAAAAAATATGTATATTTTGGAATATATATATATATATTGGAAAATGATATATATTTCGGAATATATATATATATATGATTCGTCAAAAGTATATATTTTTTGAATTGTTTTAAAAAATATGAATTTTTTTATGAAAAATATACATTATTTTCTAAAATATAAAAAATATATATTTCGGAAAAAAATTATATTATTTTAGGAAAAAAAATCATATTTTGGAAAATAATATATATCTTTCTCAAAAAAATTATTTTTGGGAAAAAATCATATTTTGGAACATAATATATATTTTTCCCAAAAATTTTATTTTTTGGAAAAAAATCATATTTTTTTAAACAATTCAAAAAATATATATTTTTGACGAATTATATATATCTATATATATTCCAAAATATATATCATTTTCCAATAAAACTTAATTTCATTTAAATCATAAAACTCATTATCCTATTTATTATTTTTTTTTGCCAAATGAAACTTTCTTTTCATAAAAATATATTCATAAATTGTGATTTATCTATGAATATATTAATTAGGATTGAGTTTTATGATTTAAATCAAACTAAAATTTAATAACAAGTTAATTGATTTACAAATAAAAAAATTAACATTTGAGAGTATATTTAGTCTAATACATTAAAGGTAAATGACATAATTAATATTTTAACTAAAAGAAATAATATTTTTGTAATTTAAAGAATTAAGAAATATAATAGTAAGGATAGAATTAAAGGTAAGGTGGAAATACAAAAAGTTTGGAGGGTAAAAGGGTAAAATAAATTGAGGGCAAACCCATGGTGCAACATTTTATGAAACTTTAGGGGTTCTAAGCTCATTTCTTAGTTGAGGGGGTATAGTAGGGAAAGAGAGTAAAATTCAAGGGGGTTTTAAGCTATTTACCCTATATATATATATATATATATATATATATATATACTTGTAAAATAAATAAATAAATTATAATATAGAAATAAATTAATAAAAAATTAAAAAAAGAGGAGAATAATACAATAGGTAGTTGATATAATTGTTAGGTGAGAAAAATTTATAAAATGTAAATTTATTATTAGTTGATTTTTTTAAAAAATAACGTAATGAAAAATTAAATTAATCAATTCAAAATGGGTTAATTACAAGAAACCCCATATACTATCTAGTTTAATCAACTAATTATCACTGTGTCCAGTTTGCCCCATATACTATTTAATTTCATCATTATGCCCCCTCACCTCATATTTTGAGTCAAAATGCATAAATTACCCTCAATAGTATAAGAGGGATTAGTGAAATCAACCATTTTAAAAAAATATTTTTCGAAAATCAATTATATTTTTCGCAAAAATTATAAATTCAAAATATATGTATATATATATTTTTCGCAAAAAAATTATTTTTCGGAGGGAGTATATTATTTTCCAAAATATGAATTATTTTGGAAAAAAATATATATTTTTTGCAAAAATATTATTTTTCGGAAAAAATCATATTTTGGAACATAATAGTATATATTTTTCGCAAAAAAATTATTTTGCGGAAAAGATCATATTTTGGAACATAATAGTATATATTTTTTGCAAAAAATTATTTTTCGGAAAAAAATCATATTTTGGAACATAATAGTATATATTTTACGCAAAAAACTTATTTTTCGGAAAAGATCATATTTTGGAACATAATAGTATATATTTTTTGGAAAAAAAGTATTTTTCAGAAAAGATCATATTTTGGAACATAATATCTATTTTTCGCAAAAAAAATAATTTTCGAAAAAAAAATCATATTTTGGAACATAATACTATATATTAAAATTTCATATTTTGAAACTTAATAAATACTTTTTTGCAAAAAAATATTTTTCAGAAAAAAATCATAATTTGGAACATAATATATATTTTCCGAAAAAAAATTATTTTTCGGGAAAAAATCATATTTTGGACCATAATATATATTTTTCACAAAATTTCGGAAAAAAATCATATTTTGAAACATAATATATATTTTTCGGGAAATTTTTTTTTTTCGAAAACAAATCATATTTTGGAACATATTATATAGTTTTTGCAAAAAAATTATTTTTTGGAAAAAAAAATCATATTTTGGAACATAATATATATTGTTTGGAAAAAAATCATATTTTTGAACATAATATATACTTTTTCGCAAAAAAAAATATTTTTCGGAAAAAAAAATCATATTTTGGAACATAATATATATTTTTCGGAAAAAATCATATTTTCCGAAATATATATATATTTTTTGAAATTTATAGTTTTTACGAAAAATATAATTATTTTCGAAAAATAAATCTTTTTTTAAGGTTGATTTCACTAAACCCCCTTATATTATTAAGATAGTGTAGTTTATACATTTTAACTCAAAATGTGAGGAGGAGGGGGCATAGTGATGAAATTGGATAGTATGGGGGGTAAAGTGGATACTGTAGGAGTTAGTTGATTAAATTGAATAACATAGGGAGTTTCTTGAAGTTAACCCATTCAAAAATTCTAATTTAAGAAAAATTCTAAGATACAAATAAGAGTCGACAATAGTAATAAATTTTGCATAAATTTTTATACAAATAGTGAAGTAAAATAATTTTTATAAAAAATTTAGCAAAAAAAAATACTAATTACCATCCTTCAACAGAAACTAATAAATACTGGGAAAAAAACCCAGAAGTAATATAACACGAAACAAGAAAAAAAAGAAAAGGATTATAACAGATTTCCTTAAACTAAATCCAAGGTGAGAAAAATAAATAAAATAAAAACAAATTTCAACAAGAAAATATATAACAAAAAGGGGAGACATGTGAATTAAAAAATAATTAAACAAAAAAAGAAATATAACCAAAAGTACTTAAAGAATATAAATTATGTTTCAAATGCAATATTTTCTCCCCTCCTAATATATATAGTAATAGAGATAATATATATATATTTATAAAATAAATTAATATACATTGAAAGCCCAAAAGATAAAAAAAAAAAAATTTCTCAAACTCAAATTTATATATAATTATGAATAGTATAATAGATAAATAAAAATTCAAACGAAAATGTATTCCAAATAAAAAAAAATGAAAGGAAAAAAAAATATCCCAAAGGAAAAAAAACATATTAAAATAAAAATAAAAATAAATAAACTAAAAGGAGAAAGAACGTAAATTATTGTAATACCCCGTGTTATTTTCCCAATTTCTTGGAATTATTTTCAATTTATTTTCGATTATGACATCACTTGTTCATAACGTCATGGTTATTTTTGGTATTTCACGTGTAAATTTTTCGCATTTACGTTTCGATTCGACAACACGACTTTGCAATTGTCTCTTTGGTGACTTTGTGGGGTTTCTTTGGTGATTACGTGACTTGACGTGATGGTAGTGTTTCAGACTTGGTGAAACGTTGACGTGAATTCTTATTATCGACTAAGTGGATTCGTTTTGACGTTTAGCTTCTAGAGCTTTGACTAGGTGGCGACACATTTTGTTTGACTAACATTTAAGGTTTCGACTCAATTGTTTGAGTTCGGCATTTAGTGCTTTAGGAGTTCGTCGTTTTGTTTTTCTTTGTAATGGGATTAGTATGTGCTTTATTTGATTGACGTGCTATGTGTTTGTAAGTGTGCCCCTATGTATTGTTTGACTTGTGTGTTTAGGGGTATTTGTGTTACTTTGTTTGTTTATCCGTATTTGTACTTACGTGACGCGTATGACCCGTTTGGAAACTAGTGTTTTCGTTTTTGTTCTTGTCCTAAGGGTAACCCGGAAACAAAAACATGTTTGGTTGGGAATTTTGTCTCAAAAATTTTCAAAAACAAAAAACAAAAAAACACGTTTGACAGACCTTGTTTTCTGATAACAGAAACAGAAAAACATGTTTGGCAAGTTGAATTGTTTTTTAAAAGATTTTACTAAAAATTTGCCTAAGTGTTGGAATTGAGAAAATTCCGACAACACCTTCCCCTAAAAACGACTAGTAAATTTTTTTTTTCCTTCATAAGTAGCAATAAATAAATTAAAGAGAAAAATAAATGACATGATTATTTTCATACCTAACATATTTTACATATATGATACTCCATTAGTGTCAACAATATTTTACAATCCCACCATGAACTTGAGTGACTAGGATCTCTTCATTTTAGTACAATAACAAGAAAAGACATTCTCATTATTTATGATTGAATTTAATTTTTTTTTCTAAAACAATGTATTTTCAAAACTGAATTAAACAATATTTTTTTTTTGTTGCAATTACAAACCAAGCAGCCATTAGGGCCTGCTTGGCATCCATGTTTAAAAACTATTCAACATGAAACTGTAATATGTATCAATACCATACACAACTATTGTTTCTCATAAAGTTCAGGCTCATAATTTCTCCTCCAAAATCTATAACTCACAATGACTTATGCCAAATAAATAGAGATGTGTTCACTGTGTCACTTGCTAATCCTCCAAACTAAGATTTTATTATTTGAGAAAAGACTGGATATGAGTCATGCAACCATTTGCTAATCCTATCAGACTGTTGTCCACAACTTCCATTATCCAACCATCTAGATCCATATAAATTAATTTGATCTGAGTCTTTTTACCGATCAATCATGCCAAAGTCCTACAATCCCAAAATGATGAACTGCATTTTTTGATCAAATGTACCAAAGGAAGTGGACCACCAGAAAATACCAAGTTATTGTAACAGTGATGAAAGAAACTGATTCCAACAAGTTTGGTTTTATAATAAGATTTACGTAGCAGCAGTACACTCTGTGTATGGTACAATTCAAACAGAAAAATGAAGCCGCCAATAAATTGAACATAGTATTTCTTGAATCTGATGACAAAACAGAGTAATAGAGAAAAAGCTCATCATGGTAACAAAGTGCAATTATACACATAACAGACATCCTTAAATAGATACACATATGATTTTACATTTTTGTTATGGGCTACACACATAAGCAGCAATATTAATCCTTCATCCACTTCCAGTAAACTCCACCCCTTTACAACCGAAGTTAAATATTCGTTATTCTGCAAATGCTTTAAGATCATCTTTTATCACTTACATGATTTAAATGTCAATCCACAACCAAATATGATTAAGCATAACAACTCCATAAAAATATCAGAAAAGTGAAAAGGGGTCAAAAAATAGGCAGGAAAGATACAAAGCAGCATTTCACTTTCCAATAGTTCAAATCATACAAAGTGATACATTAAGCGTGTCAATTGGCCCAAACCTAGTCAGCTAAAGTATTGCGAAAATTATGCATAAATTGGTTGCCATGATGAACATGTAAGACCTCGACATCATCATCATCATTATCTCCATCATCATCATCATCAATATCATCATCCCCTAAAACTACTGGAACTGGGCGGGTGGAGGACTCTGGGACATATTCTAGTATTAAAGTGGAAGGTTGGGCATGAACCTGTAGCTTCCCCATGTTGCCAGAGTCAGATTCAGTTACTATAGATTGGAAAACAAAACAAAAATCCCATTTCACATATAAGCAGTTAACAGATTCATATAATCAGATTCATGCAGAAGTTTCAACTACTGCAGAATGCTTTCACACATATTGAGCTGACAAAAATCACAGAAGATACAACTGTTTGGACATGAAGAAAATAATTTGTTATCACTTATCTGTTGTTAACAATAACAACCAAATTAGGAGCACAACCAAGAAAAAACACAATCTTTTGTAAATTCACTTTTAAATGGTTTTGCTTGCAACATAAAAACACAAATTTATACGAATCTTAAGATTTTTGTCCAATTTGAAGAAAAGTAAATTAACCAAATAATTGTTTTATGGGCTAATGGAGGACTGAGATGCTTCCTAACCGACAGTACCAGCAAATAGGATCCAAATCCAAGCCAAATGTTAATCTCTCTCTCCCCACCCGATCAAATTAGAAGGCAATAAAAGATACTATAACACTAATTAACAACATCGTATAAAAAGGCATTATTAAGATACTACAACACAAATTAACAGCATCAAATTAGAAGGCATTGTTAAGATACTACAACCTAAATAAACAAAACCAATTTAGAGGCATTCTTAAGATATCATAACACAAATTAACGTCATTTTAAAAGTCATTGTTAAGATACTACAACACAACTAATCAACATCCAATCAAAAAGCATATTGAGATACTATCATGCAAGTTAACAACATCAAATTATACGATACTACCAGTGTACAATAGCACAAATTAACAACACCCAATTGAAAGGCATTATCAAGATACGAAACACAAATTAACAACATCTAACTAAAAGGTATTATCATGATACTATAATACAAATTAACAACATCAAATTAAAAGATACTATCAAACAAATCAACACCGCCAAATTGAAAGGCATATTATCAAGATACTAAACACAAATTAACAACATCTAACTACAAGGTATTATCAAGATACTATAACACAAATTAACATCAATTTAGAAGACATAATCAAGAATACTCACAGATTCACAAAATCAAATTAGAAGGCATTCTCAAGATACTATAACCCGAATTAACAATATCATCAAATTATAAGAATACTAAAACACAAATTGACATCAAATTATAAAACATTGTAAGATACTTAACATCGAACAAAAACACATCATTCAGATACTATAATACAAATTAACATCATCAAACCATCACATTGTAAACTAGATCAAAACCTAACACCGGCATCGCCGACAATACCGATGGGCATTCCCGCGAAAAGTCCTGCAAGGCCACAGGAAAGACCGGACGAGAGATGTGCATAGCCATCAAACAAGTAATAGGACTTGGCATTGGGATTGATCCCAGTACTGATGATCACAGCGATGATCAATCCGTATATACCCAACACTCCCGCCATAACCACCGGAACAATCGACTTCATCACCCCCATCGACGCCACCCCTACGCTGCTATTCGCCGTCCCATATGCAGCTCCCATACCTGAAAGATCACAACAACCGATTCTCAAAATCTATACAAAATCAATAGATATATATATATATATATATATATAAATTGGTATGTTTATATAGGTAGAATAGATCTAGGGTTAGAGTTAGGGTTACAGGAGAAGACGAGGGCAACAGCGGCACCGAGGAAGCCGAAGAAGGGAACAGTTTCATCACCGCTGAAACCTGAAACCATTTTTGCCCCCAAATTTGATTGGATCTCAATTTTCTCAAAACTTTTTTGGATTTGTTGTATAGATAGAGGTTTTGAGAACCTTTATGTCACGATTTCATGACTGATTCGAGAGGGTGTGAAAAGATTCGCCTCCAAACCCTAGAAGAGAGCCTTGTCGGCAGAGAAGAGAGAGAGAAATGTCGAGAGAGTTTTTGGGAGATTTGAGAAATGTGTTTTTTGATTATCAATCCGGCTACACTCTAAAGAGGGCAAAAGAACATCAATTTGGACGAAAATTTGCTCCTTATTTTTTTTTTACTGTGCTAGGATAACATGTGTGCCCAAAATTTTGCCAAACAACTTCTTACTCTCATTTTAGGGACAAAAAAAAATAAAAACTAGAGCAAAAATACTCTATCCAAATGGACTCGTAGTCTTAGACTTACTCGTTTGACTTTTTGAGTTTCCTTATTTTAGGAGCTTAGATGTGTTCTATATGTACCCGGTGGTTGGGTTTCGTACCCCGAATCGTTTATTTTATTTATTTGCCATTGCGATTTAAATCGAAGTTGTTAAGGACGTGTTTGGTTCATGGGCTTGAGCTGATTAATAATGAGAGTTGATTTAGTGTTCGGGTTTTACACCTCAGACTATTTATTTTGGATTATAATAATTATCGGGCGTCCCTTAGGTTTCCCGGATTCGCGTATCTTTCTTTAGGAATTTTATGATGATATTCCTTCTATTATTATTATTAAATTAAGGTTAAATATTTTATTTTCGTTCTGCACTCGGAGTAGAAGGTTTTAGTCTATTTCTTCTCGATGGTTATTCAGTTAACGACATAACAGGCTATCATGCCAATTTTTGTGAGAGTTTTCTGGCTTTATTTTATGATTAATTATTTTAAAGTGAGTGAGAAACATTGGATTATTATTATTAAATAATAATTAAAGAAATGAAATAATAAATATAAAAATATATAGATATACGAATATATGTATGCATCGTGTGTGTGGCTGAAAATCGAGATCAGCTTTTTCTTCCTCCCTTTCACCTTCGATTCCAGTCTTCTTCTTCTCCACCATCATCATGTTGCTGATGAGAAAGAGAGAGAGAGAGTAGGCTGAAGGGGGGAGAAAGAGCGTCGTGACCTAGAGTGGTCGTTGGCTGTGGAGGAGCGGTGATGCGAACTGTTTGGGATTGAGGTTGTCGGACATGGCGATCGCAGTGGTTCACGATCTGGGCGAAGGTCGTCGGAGAAAAGATGTGACGACAGGCACAACGGCTTGGTGGTGATGGGTCGCGCCAGGTGAGGCGCGACATGGCGAGGGACTTGAATAGGCTCTGTTCGCCGGAGAGAAAGAACGACGATGATGGTGTCGAGGGTCGGTAGAGTCGCGCTGGTGGTGGCGCGGTGTAGCCGTGCGTGGTGGTGACAACGATGAGTTTAACCAGATTGAGTTGGGTCAACTTAGTGCCGATTCTTACTTCGTTTGGCGCAAAATTTAGGGGATAGCTTGCACTCGATGTCGTACACGATATACCTGAATTTGGTACAAAAATGTTGAACGGTTTGCCGAAAAATATGATTTTTAGGTACGATTTTTCGTTTAGTATTTTTCAGATTTGTTCCGTTTCGTTAGGCTATTACTAATGGGTTTCAATTATATTGACTAGGACAACAATGCGGTCATTTTGATCCGAGTGGAAAGATTTTCGGACAACTTTAGTCGGAGGGCCTATTTTCAGGCGCCGACATTGTTCATGGTGGGCCGTTTCGGGATTGTTCTGTAAACGTTAATTTAGGTGGGATATTTTTTTAAATATATCTAATATTCATACTCGTGGCATAGAGAGCCGTAGATTTTTATTTTATTTTATTTATTTATTTACCGAGCATGCTTTAAATATTTATGAAATTATAGTTTTCCTGATGTGGTATATTTATGAATATGTGATAGCATGTTTCATGTATCTAGCTATAGACGTGATTTAGAAGCTTTATAAATACGATAATAAATGTCTCTAGGTGGGCTAGAAAAGAAGCGAAAAATAGTAATTCACTCGAGAAATTAAATAAATTAAAACCTACTTAAATTGAATTGAAATAGGCGGCTTAACACCCCCTGGAGCTTAAAGTAGGTTTGTGAAAATTATGAAAAGTGGACGTTGAACTTATAGATTGTTTTAGGTCCCTTTCTGGTGAATGCTGTTAAATGATGATTTGTAAAATCTCTACATGTGTAATTACCATGAATTAATCTAGGTCTTGAACTATAGACGTGAATTAGTTTTTTATTTTATTTTATTTCTCGTAAATTATAAAAGGTTGATAAATTGTGAACTAATGACCTTGTGAGGGTTAAGTTGTGATTTATTGCTCTAATTTAATTATAAAGCATGTTTTGAATGAGAAATGTAAATCTATGCTGAATCATTGAGTATTGGGTTCATGTAGAGGCAATTAGCATTCATGTAGCACCGTGGACATATATATTGAGTCGGTGTGAGTTGCATGCCTCATTTGTATCATATATGCGTATGGACTGTGTTGGATAGTCGCAACAACTGGCCAATGGGTGTTCTAGCACCCAGGGAGCTAGCATCTCTCGAAGCCTCAGAAGTTGGGGGCGAGGGCTTAGGCCTCACTTGTCGTTCTGGACGGACTTGTGGTCTCCGTACGCTATTTGGCGACACCCACCCTTCCTTTTGTGGGTTTGTTACCCCCATCAGTGAATGGTTTAGAATTCCTTGTTATTTGTTTGACCTTCATGTTTACAGGGTTGCACTTGAGTTGCATTGACATTTACATTGAGCATTTATTTTCCATATGGTTATTTATTGAGATTACATGTTGTTGATACTTGTGGATATTGAGCATGTGATACCTGAAATTATTTTAAAGTTTTATATTACTCCCTTGGGCGTTATGGTGCAGTGGTTGTGATTGTATTTGAGCCTTTTGTTAAATCTTGTATAAAAGTTATATCTCAATGTGAATAAAGGCTTGAAAACTTAAAGTTGAAAAGTGAAAAGCATAACAATAAGAATCATGGTTAACAGAGCCATGATTGGCAGAAATTCTGGTTGATTATATGAAGTCAATTAGGACTTGGCCTTGTAGCGTAAATTATTCCCCTTGAGTCTGGCTTCTAGTTTAGCTGGTCAACCATCATACTGGGACTTAGATGAGGTTGTGTTTTTCGGCCATATAGGCCTTTGTTTTGGGTTATTGATGTTACCACGGGGTGACTGGCGTACCCCTCCGGTGGGGAGGTAAGTTATTAAGTTAAAAGTCGGTCTAGGCTCGTTAGTCTTACCGTCTCTCTTTCAACTCCTATATTTTGAGCTTGTCGCTCTTCATTTCACTTTGAATGTGTTTTGAGAAGTAAAACGATCTTTAGCTCGTGTCCATTGAAATCTTGGTTACAATTTGGATCTTTGGGACCAAACTAAGACTCTTTTAATGTTTTGAAAACTTAAAGCTTTTGGGCTTTTATAAAGCTGTGGTTTTCATTTAACCGGGCCCCGATAATTGTTTTGAAAAAATCTTAAGTTAAAAATTTGTTTTATAAACTATTTTTGAAGTCTCAGGATTGGAAGTATCAAAAGCAACCCCGTTTTGAAAAGTGTCAGGAGCTTTCATTTTAGAACATTCTTGTGAAGTCATAGAGTTCAGGGTACTGTATGCCCCTATTTTTGAGACCTCGAGGTTGTGCCGAGATCTTGGTATCGTTGGAGTTCGAGAACTCCAGGTTCCTTCTAGTTGTTTCTAAAATTCCTTTTGAGCCAGTTATGCCTTGAAGATATGTTTAGAGTTTTCTCAAATTTTTAAACAAATATTAAAGGTCTGAGGACCAGTTTTAAAAGAAGTTTAAAAAGGGATATTGAAATGGTTTCTATTTTGAAATCTTGTGGTTGAGTTTCCTCCTCGTTATCATTGTTCCTTGGCTTTTAGCCGAATTTGGAATTATAAGGTTACAACCTTTGGGGTGGACCTTATATACATTTGTGTTGTTATTGCCCTTGTCATATTCTCGGCTAGGAGACGTTATGCTGATTTGCGCACACATAGTGCGATTCCTATTACTTTGGTTAGGTTCAGAGACATTGGAACCAAATAGATTTGACCGGGTCCCAAACTTTTTCTTAAAAACCGATTGAATCCTTCGGGATTCAACATTGTTTCTTTAAAAAAACCTGAGGGCCACAACATCCATTTGGGACTAACTGACTTCGGTACCCCTTTATTGTGCCTTAATAGGCGGTGTAAATTAAAGATTGTCTTTAAATTGTCGAATTTAATTTAGTGGAAGAGTTTTTCACTCATGTTACATTTGAGGTTTAGATTATGGCAGTGTGTCCAAACCATATGACTACTAGTTAGTTTTATAAGCCCTCTTTGTTATAGGAGGCCTTGGAGAAAAGATCATTTAAGTGAACGGATTATTTCACTAGTTCTTGTGGATAAGAGGACATGACTGATGTTAGAAATTTTGAGAGTGACACTCTCTAGGAATGATTTGATAGCGTTGCTGTGTAAGATTCGTGATTTAGTTGGGGGCGTGATTATGGTTATTCCTTTCCTGTAGTCCTAAGGAGTGACCTATTTACCTCTTAGGAACTTTGAGTGGTGTGCTCGATGCAGGATATGATGGATAGTTAGTTTTTGTAGTAACTCTAGACGAGGGTGTGTATTAGACTGGTTGTATATACGCCTATGCGGGTATGATTAGTTATCTATGGGGCTTTATGTGTGTACATGTTTATATATATGTTGTTTTGACCTGTGTATATAGGTTGATGACATTTCTATTGTTGTGTTATCTAGTGAGTCTTGATATGATTCGGATTATTTGTGGGGTTGTTTTGGGGTCTCGGATTTGGCGTGGGTGCCAGGTGAGACAACTGACTGACCTAGGATAGCTGCATGCACACGGGATGGTTAGAGGTTCCTAGCGGCTAGGGGTGTGTTTGTTAGGGATATTTGGTGAGCCGTGATTTTTGCTCACCCCCCACACAGATTACAGGTTTGCAGGTGGATGCAGCACGACGTATTCAGCAGCGATGGTACGGGTGAATTGGGACTTTTTTTATTTGTATTGTTCCTTTTATCCGTAATTATCCTTGTGTATTCTTATTTCTCTTGGGAGCCAGTCTGTTGGCATATTCTCTTTCGTTGTATATTTCATTTCAGGTATTTCTTGATTCGGGGTTGTGTAGAGGTAGCGATGTTCTTTTCCACTACCTCGACCCTAGTAGGTTTCTGGAATATTGGGCAACGTGTCATTGATTCTATTTCTGTTATTATGGGTAGGTTATTCTGTTGTGTTGTCCGAATGTTCCATTTACAAATGGAATTCTGCTGGATTTTCGTTAGAATTCAATACTGAGTTTCTATCACTCAGGTGGCATGGAATACTTTATTTTCATTCTTATTCCATGTATTTTCTCGTTATCGTTGATTCTATTGGTCATTTTTTTGTGACGTCATATCTCGAGATTCGTTGATTCTCCTGATTGGAGTCTCAGAAATAACGGGGCGTGACAATTATGTTGTGATTCGATTCCTCAAAACTCAAACTACTACACAAATACATATAATTATAAAACATAAAATTTAGTTAATATATCAAAAATTAAAAATAAAAGAACTATTGAAACTAAAATTAATATGGTTTAAAAAAAGTAAACTAAATAAATAAAAATCCGATCCATATATCAAAACAGAAAAATCTTGAATCAATTCCTTAAACTTAAATTAATACATATGGATGTATCACAAAATAAATAAATTTATATTAATATATTTCAAACTTTTTATAAAAAAAAAACCTGAAACTCAAGTTAATTTAATTACAAAATGTCATGTAAGCCGATAATGGAGACAGAGATATAGAAAGTGTACAATGAGGGATCTTTATAGGTAGCCCGTCTTTACTTAACTCGGCCCAAGATTCTTATGCCTTTCTTGGTTCCCAACTGATTATTTTCGACAAGTCTTCTTTCATTTTTAGAGTAAGAAGCGGAACTACTGGGATGAAATGAAAAGTTTTTCTTATAATTATGCCCAACAACCCACTTGAGCAATTTTCATTCTCCCATTGATTTGAGAAATTATTGGTTACAACAGTGATACTGCATCATTTGGCTGACATGGTATCACTTGCCAATAAAATTAGAACATGTGTAATAAAACCTAGCAACTAAGCTTTATGATATATATATATGGAAATAAAATAAAATAAAAAAGGCATCTTCAAAATTTCACACATTATTCCCAAAATAATTAAAATATATGTGGTCTCTCTCTTCTCTCCATTATAGTCTGTAGAGAATCTATAACCCAAAAGCTCACCACTTTCTATCTCAATCTGCACATACATCAAGTTCATTATATATATATATATATAAATATAAATATTGTATAATTCTGAATTTTGTTTGCCAACCAAATATAATAAAATTGATTCCTTACTTTCTTCCAAATCAACTTACCGATCCAATAAAGAAGATAAAAAATTACACCAGTGTAAGACTTATATTTGTGTGATGCTAAATTTGAAATGGGGTTATTTTTTGTAGTTACTTTTACTATAAAATGTTTTCTTTTTCCTTTTTTTTTTAGCTTTAGACTTTGGGACTTGGAATCAGGCAAATTCATTGAGTTTTAAGGTTTTGCTTTAGGGTCCGTTTGGCAACCCGGTCTTGGTCTTGGTCTTTGATTTCAAGACCAAGACCATGTTTGGTTGGCCGGTTTTGGATTTGGTTTTGGACACCCTAAAACCAACCACTAAAACCTGGTTTTGGCCCACCATTTTTGACTTTTCTCTCTCTCTATATATATATATATATATGGGCGAAAATATGAATTATTTAAAAAAAAATTTTATATTTTTCGGAAAAAAATTAATTTCCGGAAAAAAATTATCTTTTTCGGAAAAAAATAAATTTTCGGAAAAAAATTATTTTTTCGGAAAAAATCATATTTTCGGACAAAAATTAATTTTCTCCAAAATTTTTTTTTTTCGAAAATAATTTATTTTTTTGGAAAAAAATTAATTTTTGGGAAAAAATTCTTTTCCCGAAAATATTTATTTTTTTGGAAAAAAATCATATTTTTGGGAAAAAATTATTTTCGGGAAAATATTTATTTTTTCGGAAAAAAATCATATTTTTGGGAAAAAATTAATTTTCGGAAAAAAAATATTTTTTCGGAAAAAATATATTTTTGTCGAAAAAATTAATTTTTGGAAAAAAAATCATATTTTAGGAAAAAAATCATATTTTTGGAAAAAAATTAATTTTCGGAAAAAAATATTTTTTCGAAAAAAAAATATTTTTTCGACAAAAATTATTTTTTTGAAAAAATTAATTTTTCGGAAAAAATTAATTATTTTTGAAAAAATTATTTTTTATATTTTTGGGAAAAATATTTTTTTCCCGAAAATTACTTTTTTTCCAATTTTATATATATATATTTTTCATATTTATATATTTTTAATACATATTAGTATATATATATATAATTATACCAAGACCAAGACCAAGACCAAGACCAAAAGCAAAACCAACTCCTTACCAAACACTATATATTGATTTTAGATTTACCTAAAACCACCCAAGACCAAAACCAAGTTCCCAAACGGACCCTTAGTAAAACGCAACTTGGAATATCTACAATGGAGAGAAGAGGGAGACATGAAGAAATATATTTTTTATTTTGGGTGCCATTCCTGAAATTGTGAAGATTGCTTCTTATACCTTTGTTACCATACATGTCATAATGTTGATATAGCAATTATATTACACATGTGATACCATGTCAATAAAATCACCGTTGCAACCAATAATTTCTCCATTGATTCCTATGAATATAGGAAACTTGTATTTCTCATTTACAAATCCATCTTTGTTTATGCTGCTAACTCTCAGTTTGGTCCTACTTCTGGTTCATTTTGTTACTAACAAATCAAGGGGTGGAAATATGAAATTGTTGTTTAATTAAAGTAGAATTCTTATAAGCTATTGAGAGTGGGAAAATAGGCTAATTAATTCATCTTATATTATTTAGCTATACTGAAATACTTTATATTCGTTCTTAGATAGAATTCTTTGAAAGTTGGATGGTACCAAAGGTGTAGTTAATTATATAGGTTTTTTAAAGATAGACTTTAATACTAATTAAAAATAAACAACTATGGCAAAATAATATCCAGGTCTTTAGATGGATCAAATTAAATGCTTTATCTAGGAAATCATGCCATATATTGCAACAACATGGAATTTTAAAGGGACACTGAAATTCATCTCTCATGTTTGTTTAAGTCTCATCTTTTTTTAAAAAAAATAATTTTGTCAACTGGTGGAACATACCAAGAATATGCAATATAAAAAGGAAAAAAAATAGAATTAATATTAGCAAAATACTTACCAAAAGGTCTAGAATGGAAATTACACAATCAACCAATTAAAAAGGAAAAAAAATATAGAATTAATGTCATCAAATCAAAGGAAAAAAAAAAGGAAAAAGAAGATTGCACCTTGTAGAAGAAGATATAAAAAGGAAAAAAATTATATAGAATTAATATCATCGAAGAAAAAAAGGAAGAAGAAGATTGCACCTTGTAGAAGAAGAGGAAGATGCAAAGATGGCAACGTAGAAGAAGAAGAAGATTGCAAGAATCGTTTGTTTACAATATTAGTGTTCTAATATAATTAGGTCTTTAGTTTAAGGGTTAATTAAAAGTAAATTGATAGAAGTAGAGTTATAATTAACTTGGTAGAAGTAAAGTTTAATTAATAGAATATACGTATAATTAATTTTTTTTAGGTAAATTGATAGAAGAAGAGTTAGAATTAAATAGATAGAAGTAATAGAATATAATCGTAGAATAATTTTTGTTTAGGATATATTAAAAAAATGAGTAATATAAATAATAGAATTCCTATTGTATAGGTATCGGTTTGGAATGAATCCTATAAAAAATGATTTCTAAGCATAGTTAAATTCAGAGACTGCAATTAAAATATAATTTTAAAATAAAAAGGAATAGGGTTGGAAACTCTTTTACACTTTTAATAGTAGTATAGGTATAGATATATATAGTCGGACACATTAATTCCTTGAATCAATTCCCTTCTCTGAATCCCTATATACTAGTATTAGTGCTATCATTGAATCAAGCTCTCCTTGCTGCTGCTATGGCCACCACACCACAAGTCTATGTTGAGGCTATGAGTTATATCCATGATATACTAAAACAACATGAGTCTCTCAACCTTGATTTAGATATTCATGTGGAGCAAACTTTTCACTCCACTGACGGAATTCGATATTGGGGCGAAGATGTCACAGACGTCTCCACAAACCATCCATCCGAGTCCGTCACCTTTGATCTCATCTCCACCATCCTTGCTCGCATCAAAATCCCCTTCCCTCTACAGAAGCTCCACTGGAGAGGACCTCCAGAGCCACCCCCTGGCAAAAGCGAGGAAGCCGACTTGGACAACGTCCACCAACTCATCACTCACGTCTTCAACGAAGCTCGTTCCCTCCTCAATAGTTGCTCCAATTATGGTAAAAATTTCGGAGTACTGGACATCTTCATCGAGATAAGAGTGATTCTACCCCGCCATGAAATCGAAGCAATGAATCGTGCTAGGGAGACCGAAAAATGGGAGTTGCAACTCCATAAATATGTTTCTTGGATAATACGGCACAGGCCCCCCGATATGAACTTCGAATGGATATGGAGGGATATAGAATGGCAAATAAGGGATACAGCACCTTATAAATCCTTTTTGGACGACGTCTCTGAACGGAAATTGAAATCGTCATTGTTGGATCGAGCGTGGAGGGAGTATTTCGGGGGTTACAAGTCAGTTCCGGCCAGTGGATCATCCGTCCAAGCATTAGAGAGGGTTAGGTCAGAGGAAGAAGAAAGTACTTGTGCTATATGTAAGGATGATATATTGATTGGATCGCGACTCACTCGCATGCCATGCTCACATGCCTACCATGCTGCATGCATCCAGGAATGGCTGAGAACAAGTCATATGTGCCCTTTGTGCCGATTCAAGTTGCCAACAGCTTAATAATTTTTTTTGGGACATACTTAGGTCCTTCCCATTAGTATGGTCCAATACAAGTTGGACACTGTGGTTAGAATTTTTTTGAAAATGAAATTTGAAATAAAATCAATAAATACACAAATCAAAGTTTAATTCCATTTAAAAATATTTCTGTCACATGTCCAACTTGTATTGGATCATACCAATAAGAAGGACGAACTTGGTCCTCATGGGGCAGGACCTAAGTATTGGAGAGGACCAAGTTCGTTTATGTGGTTCAATATAAATTAGACATGTAGTCAAAATCTTTTTCAAAAGAAATTGACCTTGATTTGTGTATTTATGAATTTTTTGTTCACATTCCTTTTGAAAAAGATTTTGGCCACATATCCAATTTATATTGGATCACATCACATTAGCGGGGAGGACCAACTTGGTCCTCATGGGGCAAGACCTAAGTATTATCCATTTTTTTTTATATAAAAAAAAAATCTTTACCATATATATTGTAATTAAGCAGCTATAGGAAGTAATATACTACTGATGATCAACTGTTCTAATAGTATTTGTAACGGTACTGGTTTGGAAGATTATTAATAGAATTGTTGTTTGTTTTTCTACAAAACCTTCAATGTCATGATATATATCTACACAATTAGGCCTTCTAAGTAGGGTACACACGGTCCGGTTCGGTTACGACCGAAACCGATACTAGACCGTTATTGTGGGTTCCTTAAAAATGAGGATCGGAATCAAACCGAAGCGAATCATTTTTTTCGGTCGTTAAGTATCAAAATATAATATAATTATAAACTAAATTAAATATAGTATCCCAACTATTACAAACCCAAAATCAATTGTATAATTAGTGAAATGAAAGTAATTATTTCAAAATTACATCTTCTAAAAGTGGTGATCTTTTTGGATTGTTGAAATCAATTACATGAAAATGGTCTATATGGATTGCAATATATTGTAGTCAAATATATAACTATATGTTTCAATTTTGTACATATGAATTGCATGAATTAATTAGTGGTCTGCATCATTGATGATTATGAGATTTATAGTTTAATTTTGGTTCTGATTGGAAAAAAATTAAAAGAAAGAGTAAAGGGGCTACATTTATTTTTTATTAGGAGTTTTAGACCGCATGTTTGGATTAACTTTTTAAAAGCTGTTTTGACTTCTTGTTGAGAAAAATTGTTTTGAACGGTGATTGACAAAATTTTTAGAATAGAGTTTAGAATAAGGTATGGGTTAAAGTTTCTCAAAACGGCTTATGTTTAGGGATGACAATGGGGCGGGGCGGGGATCACATCCCCCATCCCCGTTTAATTTTGCTACCCCCATACCCGTCCCAAACCCGATTATTAAAAGAAGCAGGGGGGGAGGTTTTTCACACTTAAAAAAAAAGTATACGAATGAAGGTAATGTGTAATTTCTTAATTTATACTTTGGATATATTATTATTATTATACGAGAAACAAAGTAAACCATGCAATTTTGAATATAATTGATATGAAATTAAGAGTGAAAGGATAAGGGGACTAGTATTGAGTGAAATATAAAAAATGAAAGAGTTATTTTATATAAAGGGTAAGTATTAATAATATATGATAATGTTGAATGTATATTAGTAAAAGAAGTAGTATAATCGGGACGAGGCGGGGCAGGGCAACCCCTCCCCATACCCGCCCCGATTACCAATCAAGGATTTTCCCCAACCCTCATACTCGCCCCCATTTATTTAATAGGGTCCCCAAACCCGCTTAAATCGAGACGGGGCGGGGCGGGGTTTTTTGTCATCCCTACTTATGTTTCTCTTTTTCTTCTTCTGTGTAAGGCCAAAAGCAAAAGCTCTGGCAAACGAGACCTAGATATGTATGCAATACATATATGGAGATTCTGGCTAGAGGGTGGTACTGTTAAATGCATTGAAGGGGTATGTTGGTCCCAAGATTATGCATGTGTTTAGTTAAACCTTGGGGCTAATGGGACTACATGGGTGTTACTATAAATTATCAAAATAGGGAAAAACAATTTCTATAATAAATTTTTAATTTTATAAACTTTTAAACCGTAGTCAAATTTGCATAATTTCAATCAGACCTCTTACTTTTGCGATTACACCTTGACCATAAATTATTGTTGACTTTTGAAAAAACATAATAAAAACTTCCTTTATATATATCTTGGTCCACAAAATATATACTTATGACTACCGAAGAATTATTGTGGCCTACCAAAAATATAAAACATTACATATCCAAGTCTTATGGGTCTGTTTGGGAACCATTGTTTTTATTTTTGTTTTGGGAATAAAAAAAACAAGAACAGTTCTTGTTCTTGTTTTTATTTTCTCACCCAAAAGAATAAGAACAAAAAACATGTTTGGGGCCAAAAATATATTTTGTTTTATCACACACTCACACACACGCGCGCGCGCACATATACACTCACTCACACACACACACACACACACACACACACACACATATCTCTCTCTCTTTCTCTTCAAAAGATTAAGGTTAAAGGTCGAATTGGGGGTGGAGGTCGAAGGGTTAGATTCTGATTTCGAATTAGGGGTTAGGGTTAGGGTTTCAAATTGGGGGTGGATGTTGGTTGTGGTGGCGTCGTGGTGGTTGCAGGTGGTGCCAATCAGAAGGTGACATGTGTCACCAATTGAAGACCGTCACGTGGCACTACCAGAAGTGGCCGCGTGGAACAAGTCAAGGACTGCTGCGTGGCATGGCTAGGGGCTGCCATGCGGCACCAGTGAGAGACTGCCATGTGTCACGGCCTTACACTGACACATGGGCCTACCAGATTCTAACACGTGGCACGGCCAGGACTGCCATGTGGACTAACCAGATGCTGCCACATCATCAGTTCATGGCAAAATTACAGATTTTCCCTCCGTCGCTATTTTGGTCAATTTGAGCTCGTTTTAAGTTTGATTTGAGCAAACAAAAAGTCATTTCTAGCTAATTCGACTGTTCCGGATCCAACTATGAGCTTCATTTTTCCATATGAGAAAAGGAGAATTGGAAAAATCGAGTTTTTGATTTCTATTGCTCTTGTTTGATGAGTGCATTCATCAATTTATGGTTCCGGTGTTTCATACGACTGAAACAATGGAGACCGAGCAATCCAAAGTACGAAAAGCAGACCGAGCAATCTGAAGTACGAAAAATAGAGTTTGAAAACTGGTTCTGTCATACCCCAAAAATCACAACAAAATAAATACTTTCCATTACTAAAAATTATCGGGCATGAACTACATAACCTTACTCCAACACTTAACACTAATGGTATTAAACCAAAGTGTCTTCAATAACAACTAAAATTGTTATAAGTAAGGTCATTATTATATCAAACTACTCATTAACAATCAGTTACATGTGAGCTTATTACAGTTTTCTCAAACAAGGAACAAAAATAAATCCTTGATAATAAGCACAAAATCTGACGACCTTCGAGTGTCCTCACCACAAGCTAATCAACGTGTACCTGAAATAATAATAGGGTGAGCTCACAAGCTCAGCAAGAAAAGCTAAACACAATCATTGTTCAGCAAGTTAACCCGGCGTTATATATCCGTATATAAAAAGGATTCAGTCACGTTACAAAATATAATACCAATTAGAATTCATGAGCTACTCAAATAATTTATTTAAAGAACAAACCTCGTCAACTGATCTCACTTGAGCCCCAGGCTCCCCTCCTTCAACGATATGGTGTGCAACGAATAGTCCCTGACTACCGTTAACACACAAGTGGCTGGGTAGACGTCCAAATACCCAGATGGTCCCGGACCACATCCACATAAGGGCACATTAAGCCCAATGGCCATAATAACAGGTAGTGCACACCTCAAAGGCAGGTCCCGGACCATGCCTAACAACCTACTTCAAAGTTAGTCTCAGATTGACACCAGACATTCACATCGCACTGTCACAAACTCCAATAGCATATACTGTATCATCTCACAGTAAACAAGTAAATGAATAAATAATATATATATATATATATATATATATATATATATTGAAAGAGTCTTACCAAAACAAGTTTAGAATACTCCACAGTTTTCATAATTATTTTCCAACAAGATAAATATTCTAAAAGTGATATATAAGATTACTTTAAATCCTTATAAACAATATTGGTTCCTTAAATTTTCACCCATTTCACCCTATAAATATACGCAAATCATTAGTATTTATTAACTGCTAAATTTAAATAAGAAACAATCATAAAACGTTCTAATAGATACTCCAGAATATTTACATACAGAATACACAGTAACCACAATATGCACGTATGACCTAATATTAACTAACACGTAATTTAGAGAGCGTAGAAATGAATACATTTAAACTACTGTTCATATAGGTTGCAGATAATTAATATACTAATGTTTTCCTATAACATATTTTTCACAAGGATACAAATAACACATTAATATTGATTGATATCGTGTTAACAACACCATCCACTAATCTTCTCCGGTAACCTATTGTTTACAAAGGATACAACCAATAATTTTATCGTTTCATGCTATATATATATATACTCTTTTGAATATATTAGGTTTAAATAGAAAACATTTCCTAATCCAATTATTCACGTAAACATACCGATTATAACTTAATAGTACTCATTACCCACGAGACCCTTAACCCAAATCCAAAACCACTATTATAAATCATGTCATATTAAAATAGAAATCATATATGGTTTATAAATTAATCATATATTGTTTACACATTGTATAATCACATTACCTAACTAACAACAAGTAGTAATAACATCCCAATTATTATTTACACAGACGACTAAGTATACGATAATGATTTAGGTTAACCACTTACACTTACATCAATGATAAACTACTGTATAGCATTGTACATCCACTACCGCAACAATCTGATATACATCACTACGACTATTGTTATGATATTTAATAGCGATAAAATACTTGTTATTTAGCAACGTACTAACAATAACCTAATGTAACGATAAAATAATTATTGTTTAGCAATATACTAACAATAACCTATTGTAATAATGATACCACGTTAGTTAATAACCTACACTGTCCTATTGTATTCAACAACGTGAATACAACTATCCTACAATAACCTATTATATTCAACAGCGAAACGAAATCACATATACTATAATAATGACAGAATCGTATATTTCCTATTTAATCGTCGCTATACAAATTCTATCAAATTTTGTGTAATCAATTATGTTAGGTTTATTATCAACACAAATATATAAAACTAGATTACACATATACAAACAACGTACTACAATCAATTACAGTTCACAAATATATATTTCCATACTCTTGTAACAACTCATAAATCATAATTATATATAGACGTATAATGCAAGGTTAACTTGCTTGGAGATGAATAACGTGCACTCTATTGCTCACAAGCTCCTGAGTGCTACATCGTCCTTCCAGCTACAATAGAAATATCGTGACCTCCCAAGTTAACTCTCCACATCCCCTTCAGTAGCCTAATATATCACATCTCTTCAGAGACTCTAATCATTTACTTTAAACCAAACTCTTTTCAAATTTCAATTTTACATTTCAAAATTCCTAAAAATATTCATTTATCCATTCTAATCATTTTCAAATATTTATTTGATAAGTATATATATAAATATACATATATTTTACGGTTATTACAGGTTTGATTAGTATTGCTCATGTTTTGTGAGGTACCATCATCAATTTATTATTTATGTGTTTCATACGGTTGAAACAAGGAGACTGAGCAATCTATTCAGAGAATTAGTGTTGTCAAATGTCAGGACGAGTGGTTCTAAGAGGAGAATCATGATGTCAAATGCAAAGTTGAGGTGGAGAAATAGGACGACACAATAACTTTGGCATGTGACAATGCGAATGTTCCAGATATACAACTTCGAGAAAGTAGAGGATAAGCCTTGGATACCAAGCGTTAAGACTTCTCGTGCTCCGAGATAGTGGAGGATAAGCCTTGGATGACAAACGTCAGGACTTCTCAAATGAAGATTGGAAATTCTTAAATCGTTAAACTTGCGGTACAATCAAACAATACTCAAGTTCGGCACAAGAGCTCAGGGGAGGTAGAGGATCAATGGTCCCATCTCCAGGACAGGAAATCAGTCAGCAGCTTAGGTATCATCAATAAAGACTAGTACAACCTAGTGTTTTACTAAGGTGGAGATTTGCTCAGACATACCAGCTCCAGGAAGCCTAATACAACCTAGCACTCAACCAGCTCTACAATATGAATTGTATTGGAGAGCGGTATCCAGAAGAGCAGATGCAACAAGCAATTCAAGAAGGGACTATTCAGACGAGGTCTCTAGTAAGAGATCTTTAGCACCGGTAGCCAGTCATCCGCTGAGGGGAGGTGAAGAGAAATGCAATCTCCAGTACCGGTAGCGATAACCAGTCAGCAGCTGAGGGGAGATGAAGAGAGTTCCATCTCCAGTACTGGTAGTCCAGCCAGCAGCTCAGGTGGAGGTGAAGAGAAGTTCCATCTCCAGTACTGGGAAATATAGTACTGGTAACCATTCTTGCAGTTGATCATCCTGAAGGTGGAAATGATAATCAGGAAGAGTCAACAACTAGAGAGAGCAGTTGAGGGAAAGGTTTCCAGTAAGAGATCTCCAGCACCGGTAATCCAGTCAACAGCAAGGTAGCTCAGTTGAGGGATAGGTCTCTAGTAAAAGATCTCTAGTATCAGTAATCCAGTCATCAACGGAGGTGAAGAAAGAAGTGTCATCTCCAGTATCGGGAAATGAGTCAGCAGCTGAGGTTAAGATGAAGAAATGTTCCATCTCTAGTACTGGGAAATGAGTACCGGGAAATCAGTCAGCAGCTGAGGGAGGTGAAGAGGAGTTCCATCTCAAGCATCTGTAGTCCAGTCACCAGCTGATGGGAGGTGAAGAAGTGTTCCATCTCCAGTACCGGGAAACGAGTACCAGGAAATATGTCAGCAACTCAGGTGAAAAGTGTTCCATCTCCAGTACTGGGAAATGAGTACCGAGAAATCTGTCAGCAAGCTCAGGTGGATAGTGTTCCATCTCTAGTATCGGTGATTAGTCAGCAGCTCAGGTTGAGGTGGATAGAGTTCCATTTCCAGTATCGGTAATCAGTCAGTAACATACTGACCAGAAGAGGTCTCCAGTAAGATATCTCTAGCATCGATGACTCGGTTGAGGTGGAGGATCCATCTCCAGAACCGGTGATCAGTCAGTAGCTAGAAGCTATTGACACTAACAGATCCAGAAGAGAGACAAGGTAGTTTATGCCTTTCCAGCGACATACGATGATGGTACACAGATAAAGAAGCAGTACATAGTACTGATGGTACAAAGTGGATGGATGCAAGGAATGACGAGATGAAATCATTTCACCATAATCAGACTTGGAAGTTAGTCCTGCTTCCAAAGGTTAGCTACAGATGAGTTTATGTCAAGGTGTTTCGAGCATAAACAATATCTCTCGGGGATCAGAGCTCATAAAGGCGCATTGGGGTAGCGTAAATCAGTGGACTCAATCATTGGTCTTTTTCGTCATGGTGGAGATTTGTAGGAATGGTGACTCAAAGAGATGACCAAGACCCATCCACTTGAGGATGGAAACTTCTGTCAGCACAACCAAAGCCATCTCAAGTTCATGCATGTGCCAAAGTCAAGAAAGGTGGTCATGCGTGAAGAAGTTGAACACCTCTGCCAGCAAGTTGTAGCCAACAACTTGGCTACATCTTCTTTGCTTCAAACACCCTATATATAGGGGTGTATACATGTGTATAAGAAAGGTGCATTGGCACAAAGCTGTGAGAGAGATGAGTGAGGGTTGAGAGAATTCTCCCTGTGAATATATTAAGTTACCTCTGTGGACATACTCATTTTTTGGAAACCACATATATATCTGTGTCTCTATGTGTTTGTGTATGTTTGGTTTGAGTGGATTCAAGTAATAGGGCACAACAAGGATGATATACTGATTGGATCGCGAGTTACTAGCATGCCATGCTCTCATGCGTACCATGCATGGCCGAGTGGCTGAGAACGAGTCATATGTGTCCTTTGTGTCGATTCAAGTTGCCAACAGATTAATAACTTTTTATAAGTTCTTTCTTTACCATCTGTTTCCCATATATGTTGGAATTAAGCAGCTATAGCAAGTACTAATATATATACTACTGATGATCAAGTGTTTTAATTGTGCTGGTGCTGGTTCCAATTTCACTCTCATGCTTCAAATTGAAAGATTATTAGTAATAGAATAATTGTTTGTTATCTTTACAAAACCTTCAGTGTCATATATATATACAAAATTATACCATCTACGTGATTGTAAATTGTTTTATCACAAGGAATGTAACTACTTTCTGGAATAGTTTTGATCATATATGTTTCTGCTATAGCAGGGACAAAAACAAGGTAGGTATTTCTGTTGAATGTGCATAATGTTGTGGCTAATGATTCGGTTTTGGTCTAAAAAAAGGTGAAGCCTTTAAGAAGGTGCATGATGTAGGACAGGTTTCTTGGTTGGTTTTTCAGACCTATTGCTAAACTATCCAATTTTTACCAACAAAAGAAATTTTGTTTAGTGAAAACGGGCCAATTAACAAAATTGAAACACGGAACCCAAATTATGTTGAACCCGAAATCTAATCGTATGACGGTGTGAGGCCCCAAATCCACTTTTGCAATTTTTGTTCGTGGTCAAGATGAACCCCGATTTGGATGAAATTTCAAGATTAGTATTTTTATTTAATTGGGATTCTTATTGTATGTTTTCATAATTTTTATATACTTCTATTTTTTCATATCAGTTTCAATAATTAGTTTCCTTTTAAAATTAGGTCTCCTAATTCATCTAATTAAGATTATGATTTCTTTTCCCTATAAATATAATGTAATCGCAAAGATATATATATATGATTCATTCATTCTAGTGAATGACATATATTTATTTCAATGGGGGCTTAAAAAAAAAAATTTAATGGGAGCTTAGTTGTGAAGAAATTTAAATTATGTGGTATCTAAGATAAAAAAAAATATTCCACCCCCACTGGTCCTTCATTGAATCCGTGTCTAATTCATTCAATAATATTATTTCAGATTTCTTTATAAGGTTTTGCATCTTTCGTTATTTGTATTTTTTGTAGGTTCCTTATAGAACCCTTATTCACTTCCGCAACATCAGTTGGTGATCGGTGTCTTAGGTCGGTTAAAATAATAGTTAAGAATAAAACTATATTGACCAAATTTTACCTATCGCAAGTGCACGAGTCGTATTATAGTATAGTAAGGCTTGAGACAGGTTATCGAACTCAATGGACTAAATCGTACTCTAAATTCTAACAAAATAATATTCTTGAATTGTCACTGATAATTTGGTTTAAATTTTTTCATATTAAACTAATTAAATAAATAACTAAACTAAATAAAACAAGTAAAAATAGATTGAGAAAATTCGATAGAGACAAAGTCTAGGGTGTATCTAACACCACCACTAGCCACGTACTATAAACATACTATTCATTCTACTATAAAAGGGAGAGACAGCTCCGACGAATCAAATTAGCGTCGCTATAAGCAAGCTTCTAGTCCCCAACAAAGATTACATTCAACCGGGCTTAGTCACAACTCATCTTCGGAGTGAATACGATTAAGGTGTGCGCAATTACTCTACCCTACTCCTACAATGTATTAAATTAAAACACAACCATCACACATTCCCTTAGCATGAATTGTCCAAACTAGGGTTTCCTGTTTTAAGAACTATTATGTAGAAAATTAGCAATTTAACCTTCGGAGTTCCAGCTCGTAATGATTAAATGTAATCGTGCAAAATTAAACAAAACACCAATCTAGAATAGGGTAATGTAAAATCTTATATAAACAGAATATCATAGTCTCTTATCTACATAATCATCATAGAATCGCTCTTTAGCTTCCCGTTCTATAATAAAAATAAATAAAACATAGTCTACATTACTCAAAACCCTAGACACCGTTCAGTTGCTCATGTCTGTCGGAGATCGCATTGTTGATGGTGAGCCCGAATCCATGGACCTCATGGTATTTTCCTCTATTTTCTCTTGGTTTTCTCCTCTTCATCGCTCTACAAATGTGTTCTTCTACGTAATAATTTTTTTTTTCGGTAATTAAATTTGAATTGACGAAAAACCAAGCAGCTATATAATGCCAAGGACAAATCCCCCAACAAGCAACCAAAGAAAATGGCTAAAAAGCCAAGACAATAAGCTTAAACAACAGCCTCAAACATAGCAACACTAACAAACCAACAGAAGAAAAAAGGAGGAACAAACTCCACACTCAAGCAGCTATGATTCCCATGTTAACAAGATCCTCAACAACAACAGTTATATCAGTCCCATCTCCATTAAACACAACTTCCAAAAGATGCCATGCAGCAGCAACAGATCTAGCCTTTGGGTTGTCCTTCAACTTGAAGGTTAGAAGCTTGATGTAATTTTCAATCTTTCTCCATAAACGAGAAGAACTGACGCCGGACAGAATAGGGATTATTCTGCAGGCTAGCACAACGGGTAATTTGCAAAGAAAAAAAGGGAGAAATTCGGCCCAAAATTCAGAGAACACTCTGAAATTCAATGA
Source organism: Cornus suecica (assembly GCA_963922005.1). NCBI lineage: Eukaryota > Viridiplantae > Streptophyta > Magnoliopsida > Cornales > Cornaceae > Cornus > Cornus suecica. The sequence goes on along the minus strand of OY998238.1, from coordinate 10,031,401 downwards.
AATTCTTAATATTCAAAACTAATTTAAAACAACCCACAAGCCGGGTTTAAATAGCTGAAAATCAAGGATTTTACCAAAAATAGTAAAACCCTAAAAGTCTTACCAAAACGAAACAAGGAAAGAAATCAAAAGATTACCAAAAATCTGGCCCAAATCGGGTTCAGAATCAATTCCTAATTGACAAATAGAAAATTACCCTAAATAGCAAAAATTAACTAAAAATAAAGATTTGAAAAGGAAAACAGCAGATCACAATTTCCTGCCATCCTTGCGCTGATCCTCCTGCATCAGTCACCCCGGGTTGGAAAGAACTCGTCCTCGAGTTCACAGCAGCATCAGCAGAATCCGCAAAACAAGGACTCAGGTGTTTCACATTAAAGATATCAGATGTTTTCATGTGACTAGGGAGACACAACCTGTATGCGTTGTCATTAATCTTCTGCAATATCTCACAAGGTCCAATATTCTGCTCCTTAAGCTTATTATACTCGCCAACAGGGAAACGATCACGAGTTAATACAACCCAAACAAAATCACCAACATCAAAAAGTACCTGACGATGATGACTGTCCGCTCGAGTTTTGTACTTGGCATTACTCTCGTGAATGACCAGTTTCACTTGCTCATGGATGCCTCGAAGATGTTGGCCATTAGACGACGGAGACATCGGCTGATTAAATGCAAAAGGAGACATCATAGAGACTGACGAGGGAGAACCCTTCTTTCGGACAACGTCTTTAGATACTACGTTCTCGCAACTGCCACTGTCAATAATCATCTTGCAGACTTTGTCGGCCATGGTGCAGGTTGTATGGAAAACATTGGTTCTCAACCAATCATCTTTGGAATCGCTTCTGAGAGTCAGGAGGCTCTTAGGAATGACCAGAGTTTCATGGCCGTCCCCATACAACACATCATCATCTCCTTCTGTGTCATACACTGGCTCTCCAACGAAAGTATCGGTTTTCAACCAATCATCTTCGGAATCAGAATCTTCCGAAAATATTGGCCCTAACTGTGAATACGGATTTTCGAAGGTGGAATTGTCGGTATCAGAATCTTCCACATCATGATTACCGATTTCCTGCGCCGCCAGACGCTGGGTTAACTCTGCCACTTGCCTCTGCAAATCCTCAATCATGACATCCTGAACGTTACGATCACGGTGCGGGACTTCCTCAATCGGAACCTGCCCATCACGACCACCACGACCACGACCACCAGCCATTGAAAACTGATGAAAATACCGCTAGGAAGATGCTGAGCTCTGATACCAATTGACGCCGGACAGAATAGAGATTATTCTGTAGGCTAGCGCAACGGGTAATTTGCAAGGGAAAAAGGGGAGAAATTCGACCCAAAAATCATAGAACACTCTGAAATTTAATAAAATTCTTAATATTCAGCAACTAATTTAAAACAACCCACAAGCCGGGTTTAAATAGCTGAAAATCAAGTATTTTACCAAAAATAGCAAAACCCTAAAAGTCTTACCAAAACGAAACAAGGAAAGAAATCAAAAGATTACCAAAAATCTGGCCCAAATCGGGTTCAGAATCAATTCCTAATTGACAAATAGAAAATTACCCTAAATAGCAAAAATTAACTAAAAATAAAGATTTGAAAAGGAAAACAGCATATCACAATTTCCTGCCATCCTTGCGCTGATCCTCCTGCATCAAGAAGCCAACTTTTTCCCAAATAAAACCCTAGAGTTTCTTTCCCTCCATAAGAAATAAATAGCAGCTGCAAAGCACACTCTATACACAAAAGCATTGATGCAGTTGGTCCCTTTACTCCACATGGCAGACATCCAATTCACTACATGCAAAAAGGAGAAATCACCCACATACACCCCACATCTGTGTTGTATCCAACACCAAACCCTAGAAGAATATATGCACTTGAAAAAGAGATGTTCATGGCTCTCATCTTCTTCTTCACACAATGGACAGACCACATCACTACCACATTGATAAGGAAGCATATCCACTACAACAAATAAGGCATTTTGCGACCAAATATTTGGTTGCAAAAAACTGAAAATTGGTCGTAAATGGCTTTTAGCAACCTTGGTCGCGCAGCCGTCGCCAAATAGTTGGATTCCCCTTATCCGTACCAGTTTTGAATCAGCTATTTAATGCCCGAGGAAGGCCCCCAAAGAAGTCGTTTCCAGTCCGTCCCCCGGCCGGCACGCGACAACCCGCTCTCGCCACATGAGCAATTCAAGCAATCCACCGACAGCCGACGGGTTCGAGTTTGGGACCCCCGTGCCCAGCCCTCAGAGCTAATCCTTTTCCCGAAATTACAAATCCATTTTGCCGACTTCCCTTGCCTACATTGTTCCATCAACCAAATGTTATTCACCTTCGAGACCTGATGCGGTTATGAGTACAACTGGGCATGGGAGGCACTCGGTCCTCCGGATTTTCATTCCCCCGAAGCAGATGGTATTTTCCGACCAAAATATGAATTGGTCGCAAATAAGTAAGTATTTGCAACCAAAAGAAGACCGTCTGCGACCATATATTTTGGTCGCAAATTGTCTATTCATTTGCGACCATATTGATTGGTTGCAAATAGTCTGGTCACAAATACATTGCTTTTTACCAACTATTTATTTGGTCGCAAATACATTCCCATTTGCATCTATATCAATTTGTCGCCAATACATTATTTTTTAATGACTATATTTTTTTGGTCGTAAATACATTACTTATGTGACTAAATTAGTTTTGAGACCTTTTTAGTTTCACGAAAACATATTTTAAAATTTAAAAACAGGATTATAATTGAATAACCTCAACACAATAATTAAATATAAATAAATGATTTAATTAATTCTCTCAAATAAAATACATTCATGAGAAATTCCATACATATAAAAATAGATTGCCAATGACCAAAAAAATTAAAAAGTGAATAATGTCTTCTCTCATTTTCAAACACCAACTCTAGAGCTACTATTTGTCTCCAAGATAACATTTCTCTTGAACATAATCAATTCACATATCTTATTTTATGACTTGCAAGTAACACATTCATTAAGGCCCCGTTCGGATACCGGTCTTATCTGGTCCTGTCTGGTCAGGTCTATGTGATGTTCTGAAAGTCTGTTTGGTAAGCGGTCTGGTCTAATGGTCTTGGTCTGAGAAAACTGGAACCAGACCATGTTTGGCAAACTGTCTGGTTCCAAACTTCTTTGAACCAAACCATGTTTGGCAAACTGGTCTGGTCTTAAATTTCTAGTAAACTGTGAAAATATTGAATATACTTTATATGATATTATAACCTTAAAACCCACAAAATTAATTTTTAAACATTTGTTAAAGTCTTTTTGAATGATTTTTATTATGTATTTCTTACATAATAATGTTATATTGGTTTAGTAAAAATTTCTTAAAGTATGATTATTGAACTCCAATTATCAAATATAACAACAAATAGGTTTTATACAAGCCACATTTTTTATTATACAGAAATTACAATCACACGAATTTCACAAGTCATGCAATAATATTACATAACAACTTCAACTGTCGATAACGTGCAAATAATGCACTCTGATATTTTGGCTTTTAAAAATATATATTATTTATCATTAACTATTTACTATTTATTTATTATTTATTATAATATATATATTTTTATTATTTTTATATATTATTTAATTCATTTTGTTTATTATTTATTCATTTATTTTTATTTGTTTATAAATATATTTTATTAATTTTATTATTATTTAATATTGTATTTATTTATCATTTATATTATTATTTTATTCATAAATTTTTTTTATTTATTCATTTATTTTTATTAATTTATAAATATATTTTATTAATTTACTATTTATATTATTATTTATTCATTTATTTATTTTTATATTTATTTATTTATTTTTGTGTTTTGGTTTATATATTGGTTAGATGTGGTTCAATTATTGGAGGACATCTTGGTTAGATTTTGGATAGATTTTGTAACCAAACTAAATATAACCACCAAAAATTGTGGTCCTAAAAAAGATTATTTTGGTTCAATTTGATCCAACTTGGTCTGATTATATGTTTTGAAACCAATACAAAATAAACATGGTCTGGTCTCAAAAAATCATAATCAGACCAAAAAAAGGAACCATAACCAATAAACAAATATGGTAGGGTACTATTCCCAGGATACCAAAAAAGATCGTAGTCTGCAGCTACATGAATTTTCAAAATGTTAAAAATTAGAATTGTTCATGCATCTAACGTAATATGCCCACTAAAGCAAAATGAACTAATTTCTAATTCCAATCAATCATCGCTAATATAAATGGAGTCTATTTAGTTAAAAAGATAAATAAGTGCAATGCTATTTTACTTTCTCAGCACAAGTAATACTTGTACACAAAGCAGTAATACTAGTACACATACCAGAACTCCTAAGGTTCAATCAAAATTAAAACACCACTTAGATGATGGGGTTGCACACAAAACATGCACTAGTAAGCATGAACAACTTTCTACTGCAATTTGATACACAAATCCAGTAAAATACTTCAATTTGATACAGAACTTTCTACTTCAAAATACCTATTATTTCAAATTTGTCAGAAAAAATGTGTATCTTTCTAAGTTTCCAGATTAGAAATAGCTTCCTTAAAAAACCCTTCTAGCACTTCTAGATCAAATGAAATATGATTTTCCTATCTGAAGTTCAAAAAATGAAATTCTTTAAATTGGAACATCCAATCCCTGAAATATTATCTCATTCAATTTTTAACATAAGTTTATACATAAAATAAAAATAAAAAATAAAAACTGAAATAAATCAACCAAATCAAAATTAAACATAAAGAAAGAAGTAATACCTTGAAGTGATGAAAACCTCAACATCTTCAGTAAATTGCAAATCTACAACAGCCCAAATGAAATTCTTAAATTTTGTAGCCATATTCAAAATTATATAAAATCCAGAAAACAAAAAATGAGAAGAAACATTCAAATACAAGGATTAAGAGTGGGTGATCTTTGTTCTACAAGCCTGACCGAGCTGGACGCAGACAAACACACACATATCTATCTATCTATCTATCTATCTATCTATATATATATATATATATATATAATCTCCATTATCGCTTAGATAAAAGAACATGAGTGGAGAAATTGAAACCACACTGGCAGATTGGTGAAAAAGAGAAACGGTGTTGATCCTCAAACTAGCTTCCTCATCGAAATGCTTGCTTCGCTCAACATCTTCATCAGCGACTTCAACACGGTGTTGATCCTCTGCCTTGTCACCTCTGCAATAAGATCAGAATCATAGGTAGCCAAACTCTTCTTCCATATATGCATGAAAAAGAGAACACCAGAATTCATAAACCATGATAACAACACTATAGTTTCTAATGACACCTCTATTTTATTTCCATGTACAGTCATTATGTAAAAGGTCTACACTACATTAAGTGCTAAAAATCATTCTTTTATTTCACTTCATCTATAGTTCATGACCCATCATTTCTTTCAAGCAATTGTGCTTAAAATATATGCAATTTTGGGCACCAAGACCAGAAAAATGATAACTTTCAAACACAAACCAATTTTAAATTCAACAAAATGTATGACAAAATAGTCCAAATCCAATACGACGAACTATTAAGAAAATATGGTAACAACAACAGTGAGTGCTAAAATCTCATGTCCAGAATTAAGAAAATATGGTAACAAAAGCACAATTGCTTCACAGTAATCAGATTAACCAAATTAAAATCCAATGAACAGCTCTTCCTCGGAGTCTTTTTTCCACATACATCCATCATATGCCAGTTCAAAAGTGAGTACTAAATTCTCATGTCCATTCAATCCAAAATTCTCAGATTTATCAAAATTTCAGTTCTAATATTAAGAGAAATCATGGTGAAAGGAGCAAAACAAACATGAAAAAGAAGCAATACACATATAGAAGCAATACATTCATATCTATACATGCCCTAGCTCTGTCGACACAAATACATATACACACGCATATACACCAACACATATATACACATACATATAAGCACACATATACAATCGAAGTTGTGCCGACACAAACAGAAACAAAAACACCCATGTACATGAAAGTTTTCCCGGCCCATACAAAAGAGGATCCCGATAAGATTGTGACGCCGGACAGAATAGAGATTATTCTGCAGGCTATAGCAATAGGTAATTTGCAAGGAAAAGACAAGAGAATTCGACCCAAAATTCAGAGAATACTTTGAAATTCAATAAAATTATTAATATTCAAAAGTGAACAAAAACAACCCATAAGCCAGGTTTAAATAGCTGAAAATTGAATCTTATAGGATTTTTACCAAAAATAGCAAAATCCTAAAAGTCTTACCAAAATGAAATACGGAAATAAATCAAAAAATTGCCAAAAATCTGGCCCAAATCGGGATCAGAATCAATTCCTAATTGACAAATAGAAAATTACCATAAATAGCAAAATTTAACTAAAATTAAAGGTTTGAAAAAGAAAACAGCAGATTTAGGCTAAATCACGATTTCCTGTCATCCTTGCGCTGATCCTCCTGCATCAGTCACCCCGAGTTGGAAATAACACGTCCTCGAGTTCACAACAACATCAGCAGAATCCGCAAAACAAGGACTCAGGTGTTTCACATTAAAGATATCAGATGTTTTCAAGTGACTAGGGAGACACAACCTGTATGCGTTGCCATTAATCTTCTGCAATATCTCACAGGGTCCAATCTTCCGCTCCTTAAGCTTATTATACTCGCCAATAGGGAAACGATCACGAGTTAATACAACCCAAACAAAATCACCAACATCAAAAAGTACCTGACGATGATGACTGTCTGCTCGAGTTTTGTACTTGGCATTGCTTTCGTGAATGGCCAGTTTCACTTGCTTATGGATGCCTCGAAGATGTTGGCCATTAGACGACGGAGACATCAGCTGATTAAATGCAGAAGGAGACATCATAGAGACTGACGAGGGAGAACCCTTCTTTCGGACAGCGTTTTCAGATACTACGTTCTCGCAACTGCCACTGTCAATAATCATCTTTCAGACTTTGTCGGCCACGGTGCAGGTTGTGTGGAAAATATTGGTTCTCAACCAATCATCTTCGGAATTGCCTTTAGGAGTCAGGAGGCTCTTACGAATGACCAGGGTTTCATGGTCGTCTCCATACAACACATCCTCATCTTCCTCTTCGTCATACACTGGCTCTCCAATCTCCTCAGTCTCGTCTTCCTCAAGCAGTAAATTTTTGCCCGTCTGACTGGCAGCCTTCCTGCAATGGGTTGCTATATGCCCCTGTTCACCACATCGAAAACACTTAATAGTAGGGTTAGGATTACCCTTTGGTGGCTGCTGGGGAGGATGGGATTCTTGAGGGCGAGATGGCCTACTGCTTTGGTCGTTTCTGATGACGGGTCGTCTATTCTGTTGTTTATCTACAGCAAGGGCACGCTGGTAGGCTTCAGAAACTGTCCACAGCGAGTGAAGGCTGAGGGCATCCTGTAGAGGTTGTCGTAAACCCCCCAAATATCGGGCTACCATCTGTTCTTCTGTCTCAGTTAGATCATTCCGGGCGATTAACTGATAGAACTCCTCTGTATAATCTTCCACGGATCTCATCCCTTGCCTCAACGAATGAAGTCGCTGAAACAGGGTTTGAGTATAGCCAAAGGGAAGGAAGTGGCTCTTTATCTTCTTCTTCATCTTCTCCCAATCAGTGATCTTGGCCTTGCCCTACCTGTTTCTCGAACGTTTCAACTGCTCCCACCACGCAGATGCTCTACCCTTGAGTTTGATGGCCACCAATTTTACTTTGACACGATCTGGGACCTCTTTATAATCGAAAACTCGCTCTACTTCATTCAACCAATCAATAAGGCAGTCGGCTTGTAACGTACCACAAAACTCGGGCAGATCTATTTTGAAGCCGAGATATCCATGATGGTTCTCTCGACCACGGTGCTCCCGGTGATACGGATTTTCGAAGGTGGAATTGTCGGTATCAGAATCTTCCACATCATGATTACCGATTTCCTGCGCCGCCAGGCGCTGGGTTAATTCTGCCACTTGTCTCTGCAAATCCTCAATCGTAACATCCTGAACATAACAATCACGGTGCGGGACTTCCTCAACCGGAACCTGCCCACGACGACCACCACGACCACGACCACGATAATTAGCCATCGAAAACTGATGGAAATACCACCTCAGGAAGATGCTGAGCTCTGATACCAATTGACACCAGACAGAATAGAGATTATTCTGCAGGCTATAGCAATAGGTAATTTGCAAGGAAAAGACAAGAGAATTCGACCCAAAATTCAGAGAACACTCTGAAATTCAATAAAATTCTTAATATTCAAAACTGATCAAAAACAACCCACAAGCCGGGTTTAAATAGCTGAAAATTGAATCTTATAGGATTTTTACCAAAAATAGTAAAACCCTAAAAGTCTTACCAAAATGAAATACGGAAATAAATCAAAAGATTGCCAAAAATCTGGCCCAAATCGGGATCAGAATCAATTCCTAATTGACAAATAGAAAATTACCATAAATAGCAAAATTTAACTAAAATTAGAGATTCGAAAAGGAAAACAACAAATTTAGGCTAAATCATGATTTCCTGCCATCCTTGCGCTGATCCTCCTGCATCAGATTGATTCCAGAAAGCCCGAGATGATGATCCGGTCCTTCTACCTACATCATAACCCGACCAATACGTCAGCCTTGTGGTCCGTCCCGAGATTCGACCGCCAGATCCATCTTGCGACCCGACTCGAATAGCATACTAGAAGTAACTCGAAGATTCTAGAATAGACTTGTAGCTCAAGGTAATGTCATAGAATAGGGATAAAATAGCTAACGTGTAAAGTAAGGATAAAAGTCCAAAATAAAAAATGTTGCCCTAATGGGCCAAAAGCCCATAGGGAAAATGTATATAATCCAATGAAGAGTAATGAGAATGTATCTTTTGTGTTGTGCAAATTTTGTATCTACAACCCCCAATCGAAGTTGTGTACACACACACATATACACAAACATACACACACACACAGCTATAGATACACACAAATACATACGCAGTTATAGATACACAGCTATAGATACACAGAGGAACGAACCTGATCTGAGCTTGAGGAGGAAGTGCTATTCCCAAATCGAAGCCCTAGAGCTGTCGCGAGCTTGAGGATGAAGATAATCACAACAATCGACAAAGAGAGAAGGGGATCCAGTAACAGTCGCACGAAGACGCCCAAATCGCTAGAAATGTCGAGAAGCGAAGAACAGCTAGGGCATGTGTTGGTCCATATGTTTTGGGCCTGTTTAATTTCTATTTTTTCTCTTATTTGTTTTTTAAGATGCGTTTGGGTGGAGGTTAAAAGTCGCCTAAAATCTTTTATTACTTCATATTTTCAGATAAAGGGGATATTCAAAATTTTGTGAAAATTTTAGCGGTTAAAAACCTAAGACATGTTTTTGATCGTAAAGAGTTTATAAATACAATATTTTTTATTTTTTATTTATTTTTATTTAATCATTTTACTTATTTATTCATTTATTAATTGTTTTAAATTTTTATTCATTTATTATTTTGATTAATTATTGTTTTCATGAAATTAACTTCAATTTAGTAAAACTCTAATTCAATTTCATGAAATTGAGTGAAATTAACTTCAATTTAATGAATTTAAGTTCAATTTAGTAAATCCACACTTCAATTTCATGAAATTGACTTTCATGCAATTGAGTAAAACCCCAATTAAATTTCATGAAAATTGAGTTCATTTGTGTAAATCTCCAATATTCAATTGAGTGGAATTGACTTCAATTTAGTAAATGCCTAATTCAATTTTGTAAAATTGACTTCAATTAAATAAAACCACAATTCAATTTCATGGAATTGACTTCAATTGAGTAACTCCCCAAATTAATTGAATAAATCCCCAATTCAATTTCATAAAATTAAGTGAAATTGAGTTCACTTTAATAAATCTTTACTTCAATTTCATGAAATTGACATCAATTGCGTAAAACCCCAATTAAATTTCATGAAATTGAGCTCATTTGTGTAAATCTCCAATTCAATTGAGTGGAATTGACTTCAATTTAGTAAATGTCTAATTCAATTTAATGGAATTAAGTTCAATTGAGTAAATTTACAATTCAATTTAATGAAATTGATTTTAATTAAGTAAAACTCCAATTCAATTTCATGAAATTGAAATCAATTGAGTAACTCCCCAAATTAATTGAGTAAATCCCCAATTCATTTTCATGAATTTGAGTGAAATTAACTTCAATTTAAGTTCAATTTAGTAAATGTCTAATTCAATTTAATAAAATTGAGTTCAATTGAGTAAATTCACAATTCAATTTCATGAAATTGACTTCAATTGAGTAACTCCCCAAATTAATTGAGTAAATCCCCAATTCAATTTCATAAAAATTGAGTGAAATTAACTTCAATTTAATGAATTTGAGTTCAATTTAATAAATTCACACTTCAATTTCACGAAATTGACTCCAATTCAATTGAGTGGAATTGACTTCAATTTAGTAAATGCCTAATTCAAATTAATGAAAATGAGTTCAATTGAGTAAATTCACAATTCAATTTCATGAAATTGACTTCAATTTAGTAAAACCTCAATTCAATTTCATGAAATTGAGTTCAATTGTGTAAATCTCTAATTCAATTCAGTTTAATTTATTTCAATTTAGTAAATGTCTAATTCAATTTAATGGAATTGAGTTCAATTAATTGAGTAAACTCACAATTTTATTTCATGAAATTGACTTCAATTGAGTAAACCCCTAATTCAATTTCATAAAATTGACTTCAATTGAGTAACTCCCCAATTCAATTTTATGAAATTGAGTAAAACTAACTTCAATTTAATGAATTTGAGTTCAATTTAGTAAATCCACTGTTGACCCAAGGTTTTTCCACCATGGGTAAACGTGACATTTTGATGATAACAAACCATTGAATGTGGTGAATTTAATGTCTACTTGAGTTATGCTTAATAGGTTATTGATTCAAGATAAACTCAAGAGAGCTAGTGGATCCATGAGAAGATCAAGCAAGGTGCTTAGAGCTCAAAAGACATTGGAGACAAGGATGGAGACATCAACGCAAAGCTGAAAGAAATTGAATATCAAAGAAATGGGTAAAATTGTCTTGGGTGAGTGTTAGATTAAATGTAAAGTTATTTTTGAAATAACTTATTTTAAAGCTCAACTCTTGACCATATAGCATATAGGATCATGCATATCATTCATGAGTTCTTGCATCATTAGCATTAGACTATGAACATCATTTAGTCTTTGCTAAAGTTGAGTTAGTTCAAGCTTTCATAAGCTATGGAAGAACTCAACAAAGATGTTGTCCTAGAACCATTAACTTAACTCATATCACTTGAAATGGATTCTAGATGCATGTTAAAGCTTTGAACAAAATTGTTAAAACATGAAAAGCTTTTGTCTAATATTGAGAATTTGTTTAAATTGGAAAAATATTTTATGATCTCAATATTGACTTTAGGCATTTCAAGGACCTTAATAAGTTTCTAAGACATCCTAGGAGTGTGTCTAAGTCATTTCGGAAATATCCCAAAAGATTTCACGAAAAACCATCAAGTGGGTTAGAAGTTCGAAATGAAGCGCCGCATTCAAACGACCATATCGCACTTAAATATGGGTCAAATAGAGTTATTCAAAAGCCTAAAATCAAGATCTTGAAGTCTTCTTTCCAAAAAGATAAAGAACACCTTCATCCGAGTTACAGAACTCTAGTTATGACCAAAAGAGTGAACTGTGTCGAAACTGGGTTGAACATACCAGTCGACTGGGTAACCACCCAGTCGACTGCCTGTTGACCCAGTCGACTGGCTGAGCCAGAGAGTTACAAATAAATTTCGGAATGAATTTTTGAAGACCCAGCCGATTGCCCCAAAACTCCCAGTCGACTGCCTCATCCGGAATTTGAATTCTAACGGCTAGTTTCGGATCCAAAGTGTTCCAAAACTTCCCCAAACACCCCCAAACGGCTATATTATGTTCCTATACTATATATATGGCTTATATGAGCCAAAAATGGTAAAGAGAAGAGAGGGAGATAGGAGTATGAAAGATCTATCATTTATGCTTCAATATTGAAATTATTTTTGGGTAGAAAACTCCTACATGAATCACCAGATGAGCATCATTCATATTTTCTTCTTGTGATTCATTCTTCATACTTGAGTTGAGCTTTTCAATTGAGTATTTCATTTATGACTCTATGTATGTGAGGAAGTGAGCTTTGAATTTCTATATCCATCTATTGAGAGATATGTTGTATACACTCAAATTCAATTCATATTCTTTGTGAGTGAAAGACCAAGAAGTTGTCTTGGCATGGGTTGGGCTTGTTGAAGCTATGTAAAGGTTTTTCTCTACCTTGAAAAGAGAGGATTAGGTTGGCTCTCCACCCGCAAGAGTGAGCAAAGGTTGGCTCTTCACCCGGAAGCAAGAGTGTTCGAAGGTTGGCTCTCCACCCGTAAGAGTGAGCAAGGTTGGCTCTTTACCCGGAAGAAGGAGCGTGTAAGGGTTTGTTATTCACCCAGAAGAATGAGGCATGTAAGGGTTTGCTTATCCCCGGAAATAGAAGCACGATAGTGGAATCCTTGAGAGGTTATCTCAAGGCATGGAGTAGACCAAGATTTGGTTGAACCATGTAAAAATCTCGGTGTCTATGGTGTGGATTTTCTCTAACCCTTATCTCTTTACTTTAAAAGCAATTGTCATTTTCAATCTTGAGATTTATATATCAATGCTATGAAATTGCTTGTGTTTGTGTATAAATGAAGAGGTTAGGAAAATGAATAAGTTTAAGTGAATTGATATAACTTATCTTCATCACACCATAACATAGAATGCTTGGTTGAACCATATAAAATCTTGGTGTCTTGACTTGCATTTTCTCTATCCCTTAATCTCTCTACCTTATAAGCAATTGTCATTTACAATCTTGAACTTCAAATTGATGTCATGCTATGAAATTGCTTGTGTTTGTGTATTAGTGAAGAGGTTAGGAAAATGCATAGTTGAAGGAAATTGAATTGTGTTTTTGGATAAATATGTTGTAGATTATAAATTATCCATTTCCTTATTTATCTATAATCTAAATGGATACCAAGTGTTTGCTAGAATTTATCTTCAACACACCTTAGCATAAAATGATTATATGCACCCCAAGTGTTTCACTATATGCTTATTCAATATAAGTTTATATTTGAGAGTTTATGTGTCAACTCATTGTTTGATCATTTTTCATAAACTCTACAAAACGTTCTTCATGACAAATTGTATTTTGTATTCTGTCTCTAAATGAGAAAAGTGCAATTACATGTTTAATTGAATTGCATACTTGGGTGCACGAATTATTTCTCATCATACTTGAATCGAACATGTATTTAATTGTGTAAATTACTATTGAATGATTACAAGTATGAAATGTGAATGTCACTCAAAGAGATTATCTAAATCACTAGGTGTTTGACAATAGCTTAATGAAGTGTAATTTGATAAAATAAAGTCAAACCGAAAAAGTATCAAAGTTTGTCATTGACCCTATTCACCCCCCTCTAGGTGTCAATATGTGGCCAACATCCACACTTCAATTCATGAAATTGACTTCAATTGAGTAAAACCCCAATAAATTTCATGAAATTGAGTTCATTTGTATAAATCTCCAATTCAATTGAGTGGAATTGACTTCAATTTAGTAAATGCCTAATTCAAGTTAATGAAATTGATTTTAATTGAGTAAATTCACAATTCAATTTCATTGAATTGACTTCAATTGAGTAACTCCTCAAATCAATTGAGTTTTAATTATTTGTTTTTCTAGTAATTACAATTTCTAATAATTAATCACAGTAAAGACATCAATTCAATTGCAACGATAATTATTTTGGTCGCCAAAAAAATCAATTCTATTACTACCATAATTCTTTTAGTCAGCAAAAAATAAATTCTATTGCGACCGTTATTCTTTTAGTAGTAAATAATCAATTCTATTGTGACCATAATTATTTTAGTCGCAAAAAAAATCAATTCTATAGCAACCATAACTTTTTTGGTCGCCAAAAACCCATTTTATTGTGACTTTAACTTTTTGGTCGCCAAAAACCAATTCTATTGCGACCATAATTGTTTTGGTCGCTAATATCCATAGCAATTGCAACTCTTTTTTACTTTGGTCATAAATACCTTACCTTCAACGACTAATTCATTTTAGTCGCAAATAATAGGGTATTTGCGACTATTTTAGCTTAGTCGCAAATAGTTTGGTCGCAAAATGGGTGATTTTTTGTAGTGATCTTTGGTACTAAGTCTCTTTGAAATGGCAAGCCATAAAATGAAGGCACGCACTAATTATTTTTCGAGAGAAAAAAACCCCTTTATTTTTTTATATACATGACCTTTTATAGAGAAAATAAATCACATTCCTAAATAATTTGGGAGATCTAATTAAAAATAAATCTAATTATTAAAACTAACACAAAACTAAAGTTTCTCTAAAAATTCTGAAACAATTAATTACAGAAGAATACTAATTAATAAATAAAACTAATACTAAAATATCAGCTAAATTGGAGTTTATCTTGACTACCAATAAAAATCATGAAGCTTTTAGCAATCTTCCTAATAATAATAAAATCGTGGATTTGACGCCTTAAACGATGCATTTTGGCCCAAAATTATGTGGGTTCACTGTTATACAATGAGTTTTGTTTATTGGCATGTTTCCGCTAAAAAAGTTGTCATTTCTTATTAAAATTGGACATTCTGATGGATTACGCGAAAACTGCAGACTCGGTCTCGGTTCTCGAATGGTCTTGAGGCGACATTCTAGTTAATTCACTGAAATTAACTCTTTTTTCTCATAATACACCAGAAACACACTAAACAAGACAAACCGTATAAAAATATCAAAGTAATGGAATAATCAGACTAACAATGACAAGTTATGGGCGTAGAATGTGTAACATCCGGCTCCTTTTAGCTGGTTCCATTCAGAACAAAAGAGACGAAAAACAAGTCCAGAGTAAGTAGCAGTTTAACATCACTTTATTACTGGTGTGTAATGTGGAAGGAGGAAAAAGGGAATTAGTAGTTTATGATGATGCATAATTGCATATGCCCCTTAATAAGATTAAATTGGAAAAAGAAACCTAAAATACGTATCTTTTTTACCCATATTTTCAGAAGTTTATGCGAAGAGGTATTTCCATCACTAAAACTTTAATCGTGAGTAATTTTTTTTTAACTTCGTATCTTTCAAAACATAAAAGGAATAAAGGAAGCTAAAATAAAAACCGTTTGAAAGAAATCATTAATTGTTATTAAGGGGTATATGCATCATTATAATATAAGTCTAATGGTAACTCAGGTTGAGAGACTATATATATATTATTATTATTATTATTATTATTATGATTGTAAGGGCTATTGTCACAAAAATTGGAGGTACAGAGGGATTTAATATAATTTATGTTGGGTCCAAACCAGTATCAAACTCAAACACACACACACAATAGACACCAAATTTATAGTGGTTCCCTAAAAATCGGGTACGTCCACTTTGAGAGATTTCACTATCTTCGGTTTGAAGAATAACCGAGAATCGAGAGGAGGATACAATCGCTCTACTCAACCTAACACTCTATCTTACAACATCACAGACTCTCTCTGTGATTTTCTCTCTCACAAACTCTCTGCTCTATATCTCTATGTTTTTCACTTGTGGCTTATTTCCAACTTCACACAATACCCATAAATATATATAGGTGTACAACCGAATACATCCAAACCCTACTTGCACAGGCGTGGGTTATGTAGTCTTCAAGCGTGATCACAAACTGCCAAATACTCTTCATGCTGGCCGTCTTTCTTGACTTGATGATTGCGTGCGAGATGATGATTTGGTAGTAACCTTATATCCTCAATTAACCTTAGCAAGTGTTTAATCCGACAGGTTGGTTTAGTTGGTGTCTCATAAACATATATAGGTCTTGTGTTCGAATTTTACAAGGTACCAATGACTTACGAGCCTTATTTGATTTGTATAGGAGATCGATTCGCACGAGTTGCCAATGGTAAAAATTGAAAAAAAAAGTTGGATTCTTTTTACAAGCCAAAAGTAAATACTAATGTATTTTTTACTACACTTCATAACTTTTGAAAGAAAATAAATGCAGTTTCTCTTTCATCATGTACTGTTGTAAACACCTAAAAATGTTCAACACTTCTTCGACCCCTTCCATTAATTTTTGGAATTTCTTTATATACATCCCCTAAATGGACTTCCTCCTGTACATTTAATCAGGGTCCTTTATTACATACCTCCTCTGAATGGGCTTTATTATTGGGTTCATAAATATCTTGCTGGCCCATAAACTTGATGGGCCTGATGACAGATGGGCTCAATTGGGCTGGACATTTTCACTATTACAACTGTACTATGCATCAATCATATATAGTTGGCAATATATAACAAATAACAAAACTCAAATTAACATCTTCCCTAACCCTGAATAGTAACACATTTATTAGTAACCTTATATCCTCAACTAATTAATTGTAACAAATGCTTAATTAATAAAAACAAACAATTAACGAAAACAAATATTGCCACGTTGGCAAAGCAAAATGACAATTGTTAGGCCATCCCACAACCCTATAAGGGTCTCAAAACAAACTTTCAACTAATTATTAAAAGTCAACCATCCAAGAAACAGGTAAGACAAACTAACAAACAAACACCAAAAGTAGAGGTACCCAATCCCAAAAAGATTTGGAGAGAGAGAGGCACGGCAAAGGAGGCAGCTGAGGAAGGAAGGAACAAGAATTTGCCACCCCTTTCTACCATGCAAAACCCTCAATAAAAAAACTACTTCCCCTCTCTCTTTCCTTCCCGCCTCAACCTCCTATACATCATCTCCCTCAGGTACATTTTCTCTCATTTTCTTAGTTGCCAAACAAGAAAATAATAATGATTAATATACAACACGTTTGAAAAATGTTCAGGAAATTAAAAAAGTTGATTTTCGGGGGTTGATTCAATTCGATAATGTGCGTGGGTTGTAATATTTTTTGTTTATTGAATACCAGCATTCGAATTACAAGTGCTGACTTATTTTGAGAAGAGGTCAAAGGAGGCATTGAGTTTCCGGCTAGATTATTTTTTATCGTAAATTAATCTTGGCCGGAAGCTCGTCATAAAATGGATACTACATTGGATACACCATCTTCCGATTCCTCGCCATCATCGCCTCCTCCTTCATCACCTCCGCCCTCATCGCCGCCACCATCATCACCTCCGCCCTCATCGCCGCCGCCAGAATCACCTCCTCCAAAAAACTCATCACCTCCTCCAAAGAACTCATCTCCACCACCAAAAGACTCATCACCGCCACCAAAGGACTCATCACCTCCAAAGGACTCATCACCACCTCCCAAATCCTCATCACCACCTCCAAAAGACTCATCACCACCTCCCAAATCCTCATCATCGTCTCCGGGATCCTCGCCTCCCTCACCGCCCGATAAACAATCCTCACAACCTCCCAAGTCCTCCTCCCAACCCCCTCAACAATCCTCTCCTTCCCCTCCCAACTCCGCCCCGCCCCAAAAAGGATCATCATCATCATCATCACCATCACCATCATCGCCACCTCCCTCCTCGGACTCATCAAACTCGTCCTCGCCACCACCAACGCAATCAAAAACTCCTTCAACCCCCGGTGGGTCCTCTCCGCCGCCAATTAATAGTAGTCCTGCTCCACCGGGGACGGTTACTCCTCCACCATCAAATTCCACTACACGTTCACCATCATCCCCTCCGGGCACATTTGCACCTCCTTCTATCGATACGGATGGGCCTGCAGCTGAGAATAACTCATCAACGCCTAATTCGTCGTCACCTCCGCCTAGTGGGAACATAGCGCACAATTCTGACTCACATTCATCGACTTCAGCTATTATTGCTGCATCAGTCATTGGGGGTGCATTGCTCATTGTTATGCTCATACTTCTTGTAGTGTGTATCACAAGGAAGAAGAAGAAGAAGGCAGGGCCTTACTATATGAGTCCTGCTAGTGCTACGTCCGGACCTACTCCTAGAGGTAATAATTCATATACACTATATATATATATATATGTGTGTGTGTGTGATTCATATATATATATATATATATATATACTTGTGCAATCCTTCAAATGTTGGTTATTTTTTTGTACTTAGAGAAATTTTTATTGAGGAGTCTGTTATCAATCTCAATTAATCACAATTGAAACACAACTAAAAAGTTGAATAATGCTGACACATTTTTTTTTTGAAAGTGATTGGCCGAAATCATGTAGTCAGGCTATCTTTCATTAAATACTAGTGGAAACTTTGTCGGTATATGTATTAGAAAGAATTGTTTCCATGTAAGTTATTTTGACGTTATTTTGATCGTTTTTCACGAGGAAAATAAAATATGAAGGGATAAAAGGGGAGATTTTTTTTAAGCATTGAAAACTCATGCTTTTGGGAAGAAAGCAAACCATTTTTTCATTGTTATTGTGTTTCTATAGCATTAATTGACATGAATTTATGCATATAACATAATTTTCGAATTCTTTGTAGTTATTTTTAATGTAGTAATGGTCACTCCGAAATCAAACAAAAAAGAAAAACAAAAAATACTTTATTTGTCCCATGTCCCATATTAGTTGTCCACTTTCTCAACTTTACTTATTCCAAGATTTCGAATCTCAAAATAATATAATTTAATATTTTCTCAAATTATTCATCTTCATTAACTTCAAAAGTAATGAACCCCACTAAAAACTATAATTATATTATATTATATATCTTTACAAAACAAAATAACCAAAAAAATATAAAAAAGTCAAACTTTTTGTGGGCAGAGGCTCGCGCACACACACATATATATATATATATATACACTAGGAAAGAGCATGTGCGAATGCACATAGCGTAAAATCTAGTTTACAAGTTTTCTAGATCTTATAAATTTTGTCTAAAAGATGCATATAGATGCAGAGATATAAAATAAATAAATTAAACTTGATCAAACTCAATATCTATCAAATTATATTGAAAAAATAAAAAAATAATACCAAAATAAAATGATAATTTCATAAAAGGTAAAACTTAAAAGAATACTAAAACCAAAAAGAAAAAATTACAATAAATAGATACATTTAAAGCCAAGGGCTAAACAATAATTAATTTATTAAGAACTCAAATTAATATCTCACTAACTATATACAAAATATTTTCGGTTCTTTTCAATCACTCATCTACAATAATTAAAAATACACAAATACGATAAATAACAAGCATATATAAATATATATGAAAAATTAAAATTAACCATAGCAATAGAAATGCAATAATAATAAGAAGAAGAATATATAACTATAATTCTTGTTTATGGTTATGTACGTCGTTGCGTGAATTTTTGTATGAAAAATTATATAGAATATATATAGTGATGAAGGAGTGTGATTTGAAGGGTTTTGAGAAGTGACTTTTGAAAGTGAAACAATATGTTGAAGAGGTGCTACCGCTAATATAACCAACACGCCTATTAAATTTTAAGAAACACACCTCTTTAGTTTTTATTTTATTTTTTATTTAAAATTTGAAAAAAAAAGGTTTAGAAATAATAAAGGTGAATACGGGAGCCCAGCCACATGTACTTTTAATAGTATTATAGATATAGATATATAATAGTGTTGATTGTTAACATTTTTATTTATGTAAAGGTGAATACGGGTACACTGAAGAGTGGCAGCAATGGAACGCCGCACCCCAGACCACAGACCACGTTGTAAAGGTTCCACCACCAGCGGGTATGATGGGTACTCCCATAAGTAGCCATGCAGGTAGCTGGGCTCCACCGCCTCCGCCGCTAACTGGATTGATGACCTCCTATGCCACCTCCGGCCCCCATCAGCCTCCTATGCCACCACCGTCGCCACATTTGGGACTAGGTGGCTTTAACAAGAACACCTTCACTTATGAGGAGCTAGCAGCTGCCACAAATGGATTTTCGGACAAAAATGCTCTTGGTCAAGGCGGGTTCGGGTACGTGCACAAGGGAGTGTTGCCTAATGGGAAAGAGGTGGCTATTAAGAGCTTGAAGTCGGGTAGTTCGCAAGGAGAGCGGGAGTTTCAGGCCGAGGTTGATATCATTAGCCGTGTGCATCATCGACATCTTGTTTCGCTTGTTGGATATTGCATTTCTGATGGGGTGAGGATGCTGGTGTATGAGTTTGTTCCCAATAAAACCCTAGAGTATCACCTTTATGGTATGTTCTTACAATCTCAAACTCATATGCATTTGGCAGTGTCACTAACTTTTCGTTTGGTGACGGGAATAATAAGACTGCTTTATTTGTTACTGAGCCATGATACTCCGACTGAATTGCTGGACATAACTGGGAATTCTGTGTAAGAAACATTTTCCATTTGTTACTGCAAAGAAACATTGAAAATGGATCTTTGTAGAATTTTCAAGTAAACTCAACCAAGCAAACTCCAAAGTGTGCCCCATTAATCTTGTATTGTCAAGAAATAACATGCAAGATATATATGTTGCTTTTACTATATATCATCTATATGATTTTTTTTATAGTGGTTAGAATTCGAATTTCTCCATGATTAATCGACGGAATTATATGAATTTTCTTGTAATTATATTAAATTTTGGTAGCAGGAAAGGGTCTGCAAGTTATGGACTGGGCTACTAGGCTACGTATTGCATTGGGATCAGCCAAAGGGCTTGCTTACCTTCATGAAGACTGTATGAGATTCGATTAATTCACAACTTTCTCAATCTCTCTGTCTCTATAAGTCTCGCTGTCTCTCACTCGAATTTGTTGGTTATAATGTGTAGGCCACCCTCGGGTTGTTCATCGTGACATCAAAGCTGCAAATATTCTACTTGACGAGAACTTTGAAGCCATGGTACAATACATAGCTATGAATTGGATCAACATATTTCCATAAGGCTTACAAAAAAAACTTAAACTGATTGATTTTTGTGGTTATGCATTATTTTACTCTCAGGTTGCTGATTTTGGATTGGCTAAACTTTCTAACGACAATAATACTCATGTTTCTACTCGTATCATGGGTACATTTGGGTAAGTCATACAAGTACAATATATATACATATATATATATTTAGTTCAATATTCTTTTTGGTGTTTGGTTGAATTTAATTCTAATTAGCCTTTTTAATTGTATAAGCATAGATATTGACATTTATATATATATATATATATATATATACATACAAATTATAGTAGGTAGTGTACTTGATTTAGGTAGCGACTTATGCTTGTTGTTTCTACATATAGGGTCCGTTTGGATACGGAGAAAATATTTTTTTTTGTTTTACTGTTCACCCAGTAAAAAAAAAAAAACACGTTTGGCAAACGCATTTACTGTTCACTTTTTTTTTTCCAAGAAAACTATTTTCTGTGAATAGTGTGTAAAAGTAGTGAAAACACCAAATACAACTTTTAGTTATTTTTTGAATTTTTTCACTGTTTAGGGTACCACCTCCGCCACCGCCGCAGCCACCAACCACCACCACCCCCGCCGGCCCCCACCACCACCGCCCCCCGCCGCCGCCGGTCACCGCCGGCCACCACCGCCGCCCATCAATACCATTTTATTTTTCAATACAAATTTTCATCCAAACGTTTTTTTGTTTTTAGTTTTTTGCTGAAAAAAACGAAGACAAATACAAAAACGATTTTTATATTTGAAGACAGAAAATAAATACAAAAAACAGATTTTTCAAACGCACCCATAGAGTTATGCATGTATATATGTTGGCATACATATACATATGTATGACAGTATGAGCCTATAATTTGAATTGCAACATATAAATAAATGCAGGTACATGGCTCCAGAGTATGCATCAAGCGGGAAGCTTACAGAGAAATCTGATGTTTTCTCATATGGAGTGATGCTCTTAGAAATCATAACAGGAAGGCGACCGGTGGATACTACTAACATAATGATGGAAGACAGCTTAGTAGACTGGGTTAGTGCTTAAATAAATTAATTAATCTTGATATATCTAAAATGTTTCCATATAAGAAGTTTAATTAATTGTTTTAGTTTTGTAATTTTAATGTCGTTGCACTCTAACTAGCCTTCATTTTGTGTGGCCCTATATATATGTGTGCGCGCGCGTGTGACTGAACAGGCTAGGCCGCTTATGACAGTGGCATTGGAAAAGGGCATCTACGATGAACTGGTAGATCCACGCTTGGAGGGTAACTTCGTCCCCGAGGAGATGGCTCGCATGGTTGGCTGCGCTTCTGCTAGCATCCGTCATTCTGCTAGAAGGCGTCCCAAAATGAGCCAGGTATGTACTTCAACTAAATGTTGACATGCCTAATCATATTTTACTTATGTGACAAAATATAATTAGTTTTCGTAGATTGCAGACATTGTCTCACCGAGACAGTGACAGACCAAGAACTTTACATCCGTGTGGGGTGTATTTGTTTAAAAATAATAACAGTAAGAGCATATAAGAAATATACTAATTTTTAATAAGGGTAAAACATAAGAAGAGAATTTCAATGGAGGCATAAACAAAAATATAATAAAATTTAGGGCATATAAAAGCAAAAAAAAAAATCAATGGAAGCCAGTGGCCCCATTGGTCTCCATGTATGTCATTGCCTGCATCGAGGCCTGTAATTATTAAGCAGCTTTACACAAACTATTTTGGATAATTTGTTTGTCTTGATATAAAAATATTGCATGATTTGTTGGAGAAGCAAATTTGTGTATGTATATTTGATGATATGATATATATATATATATGTGTGCGCGTGCGCAGATTGTAAGAGCATTAGAAGGGGACTCGTCCATGGAGGACTTGAATGATAGTGGAAAAACTCGCCAGAGCTCTTTGAAGTACGACACGGCTGCATACAATGCCGACATGTCTAAGTTCAAGAGAATGATAAACTTGAGCCAAGAGGACTTGGATAGTAGCGAATATGGGCACTCGAGCAGCAACGACTCGAGAGAGATGATTCCGTCTGTGAAGACAAATAAAGTGAAACTATAATTCGAGCATGAACACATATACAAATGTAGGCACAAGTTTAATTAATTTAACACGACCAAAAGTGCCAAAATTTGTTGAAATCAAGTGTCAAAACGAATTAGTCTCGCTCAACATGATGCAATAAAACGAGACTCAATATGAATCCCATTCTATTGCATTTGAATGATATCAAGCCGATTTTCGATTACGCTAAGACAGTTAGGTGATTCGTGCACGAAATATCTATATAGTGCACGTCAAGATGAGTTGATTTAATTTTCAAAAATAGAAAAAGTAGAAGAAAAAAAAAAGGAAGAACAAGAAGAAAATGAAGAGTTGGTTTATGATATATAGATTTTTAATAGAATGTGTCTTTACACAAAACATATAAATCTATTTATGTATGTGGAGGGCGACCTAGCTTCTTTTATGTTAAATTTGAGTGAATTGTTCTAGTTTATGTATTGGGTTTAATTTAATAGTGTTCTTTGTAGTTGAATCAATAATGCCATGCATTTAGAGGCTTAATTAATTTGGAGACTTTTTCATTGAAAATTCTTGTAATTACAATTCTAATGGGAGGTTCAACATTGATAATGAACATTTATTGAGTAGAATTATTTATAAAGTCGATTTGTTGTTGTTGTTGATTAATTGATCTCTTAAATTTTTGTTGTTGGTTGGAATTGAGTATTAACCTAACAGCATAGGTGTAAAAAAAATATGCAATTAGCTAGAATCAACAACAATGTTTGAATATATATATATATGTATATATATTTTGAATGAAAAGAAACTCCCACCCCACACACTTACAATGTCTCCTAGAAAATTCGAACCCTTCATCTTTCAATTGGGGAAATGAGATTATACCATTGCTCCAAGGGTGCGCCGGTAATATTGTCCAATATATTATACATACTTACTCGAGTCTATGAAGAAGTTAAGACTTTATTATTATTATTATTAAATTTTGTATTATTGATTTCTTTTGCTTAATCTCAACATTGACAGATAAAGACCCCAAATAGATAACAATGCATGCATATTTTAAATCCCAATATTGTGAGCATCTAAGAGGAAGATTCTTATGCATTATTAGCCCTTGCCAAAGCTGCATCTCCCAAATTAATTGATTATTCGAAAGTCACTAGATAATTTTTTTTTTATAGCTTTAAAATTTAACTGGTGATTGATAAATTACTATAATAATATTTTTTTCACTTTTATATTGGAGTATAAAATTTATCAACACAGCAGGCTCTACCCTCTGTTTTTAAAGACAGAAGAAGAGAGTTGTCAAAATATAATTTAAAACGTAAAAGAAAAGAAAAAGGACAGGGATACGGCCCATATATGTGTATATAAATTTATATTTTTTTTTCTTTCTAAATCACATTAAATCTATGAAGCACGTATACGAACACGACACAACAAAGACATATTGATACGACAAATTTAAAAAAAAATAGAATACGACACGACACGCCTCCGACGTATTTATATAAAAAACACAATTTTCTTATATATACATATTATATTACACAAATACTTCATTTATCACTTAAATAATGTGAACTAAATAAATTTTTAAACAAATAGGTTAAATGAAATGTCTGACATGTTCAAAATTCTTCATTTCACTACCATCTAAGTAATCAAATGCATCTCCCCCAACATCCGACATCTTAACCTCTCTCTTGTTATATTGTATAATTTTTTTTTATTGAAGACAAATATTGGAATGTAAAATTACCGAATCTTCTGCTCTTTGTGATGTTATGTTGTTTTTGTTCAAATAATGGATAAATAAATAGGTGCTCCAATTCCTCTCACAAAATGAGGAGGAATAAATATGTTCAAGTATTTTCAAAACCAAATATTAGATTAGTGGTGTTGAAGTTCCATAAATGATCCACCAAATTACCAGTTTCATAAGTCCTTTATCTTTCATGGAATCAATTGACCCACCTCGTGTCCACCGTATGTCCAATATAAAAAAAATTTAGGACACATTTTTGGCGGGACACGTGTGTCGGATAAAGTGACGGATCTAGAGATCCAACTTAGTGGGGGCTAAAAAAATTTATAGTGGATTTTTGGTATATAAATACTAAATATTTATTTAAGTGGGGGCTTAAAATAAATTTTTAGTGGGGGTTTAGTTGTAAAAAAATTTAAATTATATAGTATCTAAGGTAAAAAAAATTCAATGGGAGCAGCTAACCCACTTATCCCTTAATATATCCGTGCCTAATGGAACATGAGTACCGCAACCCTAGACGAAGTTTCCGTGTTTCATAAAATCGAGCCAAAAAAATCAAAACAAAGGATCTGACCTGATGTGTGCATTCTAGAAGTCACAATTTGCCATTTTTTGTAAAGTATTTTTTAAGTCATGTAAATTAATTTTTATCTTTTCTATTTTACCGTGCATGTTTTAATTTTTAACAATTTCTAAAAAAATAAAGTTTTGACAAAAAGTATTATAAACATTTTATGAAGTTTATTTATCCACAAATTTGGAGATATACTTTAATTGTAAATTATTTTTTTTGACAATCAAATACCAAAAACTAATAAAACATTTTAGATCCAAACAAAGGGCTTTAATGTAAACAGAATTTATGATACAATATAAAAGAATGATATATATATTGAAGTTTATTTATTGGGTAAATAGTAAAACCCCCCTAAAGTTTACTCTATTTTCTTAATATACTCCATCAATTAAATTTAGCCCCCTAAATTTTCATTGTTAGGGGACTAAATTTAATTGAGGGATATAGTAAGAAAAGAGAGTAAACTTGAGGGTGGTTTCAAGCTATTTACCCTTATTTATTATATTTATATATAACCGATTCCAGAGAAAAAATAAAATCAATCGGTACCGACTCAGCAACGAGTTATGATGGAGTCAATTATATTCAGGGAAGTGTAAACCCTAGAGCTTTCACTCTCGTTTGCTCTGCAACTCCATTGGCGAATCCATCAACAGTGATTAGATGCATTAAATTGGGGCCGTCTGATCAGAATCGCGCGACTCAGCATTTTCCTGGAAACCCTAAGCTGTTTGGATCTCGGAAAAAAATGGGGGATTACGGCGATGCCTTGATGCGCAACAACAACGCTGCCGTACAGGCGCGCGCCAAAGTCCAGAACCGCGCCAATGTTATGCAACTTAAATTGGTATTCCTTTCTCTCTTTCATCTATTCAATCAATGTTTGTATCAATTTCTAGGGTTTTCTTCAACAATTTCGGAGTTGCGTGAGTCTTCTCGTAAACCCTAGTCTTCGTTTTGAGTTTCACTTGATGCGTGTGTTGGTGATGCCGATTTGGAAAATCTGATTCAAGATTTTGTGTTCTGGTTTGAAAATTGGTGGTTTATGCGCAATTTGTTTGAAAAAAGATCATATATATATATGTATGTATAGTTAATTTGTATTGGCGTTAGATTAATTTAAACTCGTCAGATTTGCTTATGTACGGATCTTAAATCAGACCTCTTACTTTTTTTATACACGTTAGATTCCTCTCCCTATGTGCGTGCTTATCTTGAATCAAACCCTTACATTTTTTGATGTGTTTGTTACACATAAAATTCGTAGGTCGTCACTTTCAACCATTGTCAGAAATATTTAATGCTTATATAGTTCAAAAGTTTTGAATAATCCACAAATTGTCCTATGTAGTAAGTATAAGGAGGGTTATAGTTAATGTATAGACATACCTGAGAGGTCTATATATCAATCCCAATTGCAATGAATCTTGATAATTAAGAAGTGAAAATTGACACTGTAATTAACCAATTAATAGAGATTGGATGATGAAGCTTTGTTTAAATACTAAGCAAGCGAACGGATTTGAGGTCTTCTGTTTTTGGCAATTTTGTTGCACATTTCTCAACTATCCTCTGTTATATCTCTTCTCATTTAGCCAAATAGTTGTTCATCAGTTCATTCAGTTGAATTATAGTTTTTAAAAATTGAATTCTGTAATGCTGTAATGTTCTAGTATTGTTTAGGAATCCTTTTTGTATTCTAAGGGACGCACTCCCCTTTTGAGTGCCTTTTATACTATTCTCTTACTTCTCAAAAAAAAAAATGTTCTAGTATTGTTTAATTCTTGTTTTTTTATTTTTTCTTCCTTATTTCACAATGACTTAGTAGACATAAATCATATTTTATTTCGAGTTCTGTTGCTTTATGACTATTAGATTGTAGATTTTTGTAGTTTGCAAAAACCCAGTCTAATTGTGGACAACCAAAATACACATATTTCAAACCTGTATGGTCTTGTGGGTGATTTAATATAGGATGACTAGACTAGGTTAGTGAACATTACTCATATCTTGTGCAGTTGTTCGGGTTGTTCCAAGTGTCCATTTTGAATAATTTGTTCTTCTCTTTTCAAATGCAGATTGGGCAAAGTCATCCCACTGGTTTGACGGTCGGCCTGCTGAAGCTTTTTGAACCTCGACCTCCATTGGAGTATAAACCACCTCCAGAGAAGAGAAAATGCCCACCATATACAGGTTATCTTCGGGATTCGAATTGTATCAACAATGTTATTAAGTTGTTCTGAATAGCTCTAAATTACTTTTCTTTATTTCCCGTCTTTTCATTACAAAGGAATGGCACAATTTGTCAGTAACTTTGCTGAGCCTGGAGATCCTGAATATGCTCCACCTGTCCAAAAGGCTGAAACTCCTGTAAGAACCTGACTTTTACCTGAAAAATACTTGTATATTGAGTGATTGTGGCATTATGCATACCGTTTTAGAAGATGTAATGGAAGGCTCTCTCTCCCTCTCTCTCTGTAATGATCTTATGTGATACAATCTATGGTTTAGAAGACCACTGCTTTTACCTTGAAATGTGGTTAAGGATAATAACTGTAGCTTTACTTCAAGCATATTTTTTCTTGATTAACTTTACATAATACTTGATCCGATAATGGACATTCCTGTGTACCAAAATCATGCTCTGCCATAGAAGTTGTGGAATGTGAATTGATTTCTGATTTTGAGTCAGCATTTTTCTTTCATATAACGTATGGCGGAACTTGAATTGATTTCAGCAGATAACTTGATTGGTCTTCATTACTTCTAGAAACCCTTGTGGAATATGTTGCATGTATTGCACATGTATGAGTACTTATATTTGGTATGGGATCAAACCTACAAGTATGTGTGCTTAATGATGCATGATTATGTCACACAGTGTAGAAAATTATGATTGTTGACTAGACATCTGTGATTAGTTTCTTATATGCTCTTGCATAATGGGTCTCTTTAGCATTTGTTTGGTTGGGGGATAACCTAATTTCATGCTTTATATATATATTTTGATTCATTTTGGTGGGTCCAGGCACAGAGAAGGGCTAGAGTCCACCAGTTAAGACTAGAGGAAGGGGCAAAAAAGGCTGCTGAGGAGTTTGAGAAATGTGACTTTGCATATCGCCTTTTTTCTAATTATACAGTATACACTAGTGAAGTTGATGCCATGGATTTAACAATTTAGTCATCTTTGTTCTTATGTGTCTTCTTTGCAGATGATCCTAATAGTGACCCAAATATTTCAGGAGACCCATACAAAACACTGTTTGTGGCTAGGCTTGTGAGTGATGTTATCTCATTTCGTATCAACTTTCTAGTGTCTATTCATTTTTTGAAAGTATATATATATATATATTGCTTGTATTGATTTTTTAAAATTATGCTTTCAGAGTTATGAAACCACTGAGAGCAGAATCAAAAAGGAATTTGACTCTTATGGGCCTATCAAGCGGGTAGGTATTATAGAGCATCCCAAGGGGGCTCAGGTTATATTGCCTTTTTCTTTGGTAAGAAATTTGCTTATGTGGTGGCATTGTTCTCCTGTTCTTTGATTTTATTTCAAAGTTTTTATATCTTTTTGGCTCTATTTTCAAACTTTTATTTTTTGTATTCCATCTTTTAATTATATATTCTAACTTTGTTATTTCCCAATTGTTTCTAAAAAGCTTTCATTGAGTTGAGTTATATTATACCTTATTCTTCCTAGAAATATTATACTTTTATGTTATCATTCTTATTTCAATTCTTGTCACTGTAACACCTTTAAAAATATTTATGCATAGAGTGAAAAGATGAAGCTGAATGATTATGAAATGTTTTCATCTTTTCGTTAAGATGTCAACATATTTTTTAGCCTTTTGTCTTTGTTGGAACAAATCCTTCTCCTCAGGATACTTCAAATTAATATTTCTCTAGTCATTTCATTCATTTTTTTTTTTGTGTGAAGTATAAAGTACAGTGTGAATGACTAGAGACAAATATATGACCACCAAATTGTTTTGGGTATTTGTCGTTTATCTAGTCAGACCCTGATATGTTGGCGATTTGTTTGGCTACCACTTGTTCTTATGTCCTCCATTTTGGCAAACTTCATTGAAATTATTTGTTGGAGTTGTCAGATTCTTAGATGGTAAGCACAACTAATGAAGCATAGTCCACGTTCTATTTGGCATTTGTGAAAAGTTTAAAGGAAGAATGAGCTTATTTTTGCTCCAAAACATTACTGGTGGAGGGTTAATTGAGCTGGTAATAATCGCACTCCGTATCATTGCCTATATGCCTTAATCTATGAGTTCGCTTCCTTTATCCCGTGGTAACTTTCTTAACCCCAAGTAATTGGGAATAAAATACTTGGCTGTTATTGTTGTTGTTATCCCATCGTTACTCTCTCTGGTACAGTTGGATTGAACTTCTTCTTTGGGCTTGGGTCTTCTATTAAGTTCTAGGTGATATTCTAGTTTTAGATTACTCATATAAGCGGTAATCCTGGTAAGGGTGGTTCTATTGTTCCACAAATGATATACTCGGTTTGTAGTATCTCTACCAACCCAATCCTAAATATGGTCCTTCATACTGTGCTGCAAAGCTGGGAACTTTAAGTGCAGATCGGTGATGCATTGTGCCTTTTTTTGCCATTGTTTGCAAGCGACAACAGGGGATCTACAACTTTTTCCTTCACTGGGTAATATACATAGGGGGTATTAGCATCTCTCTCTCTCTCTTTTATTTTGATATATAGTACATGCAGTTTCTGCTACTAAACTTGTACTTTTGGCTTAAAGGCTGTCAAAAACATATCAGCACTTGAGAAGAGTTTCCCTGGTATTTCAGATATTATTTATTATACTTCGTTATTCAGTATATATTTCCCTGGTAAGGGGAGGTTTGTGTGTTTCAAAACTGGTAAATTGGCCACTACATCAATATTTCTCCAACTCTAACACTGGTGGTGATGCATCTCGCCTGGGAAGCTGTATGAACTTAAGGTGAGCACGGCTAAGTGAGGCATAGTGCCTGTCTGCCGTGCCATTAGGATTTATCATTTCTGATTTTTCAATAGCATCACTTGAAAAAGTTAATTAGAATCTGGAGTGAAACACTGTTTCTTTTCTTCGGAATTGATATTTTTTCTATAAATGTTGCTTATATATATATTTTTTTGCAGATTCGATTGATTACTGATAATGTCACAAATAAACCCAGAGGCTATGGTTTTATTGAGTATATGCACACAAGGGATATGAAAGGTTTGCTTTAATCTATTTCAAGTATTTGATATTTTATCCAACATTTTTGACATTTGGTCTTTGAGTGCATGTGAATGTCTTGCAGCTGCTTATAAACAAGCTGACGGTAAGAAGCTTGATAATAGAAGGGTACTTGTGGATGTTGAACGTGGTAGAACTGTCCCAAACTGGAGACCTCGTAGACTTGGCGGGGGACTTGGAACAACTCGGGTTGGAGTTGGAGGTGAAGATATAAACCAGAAATATGCTGGGAGGTAATTGTTCTGCTTGCTGTATTCACACTAGCCTCTGTACATGATGAAAGAAACTTATGAATTCTCTTGCATCCAGTATAGAGTGTACTTGTTAAGAAATTTATTCACAGCAGTGATAGAGAATGAATAGGAGTAAAGTTTTACATAGAAATAAAATGAACCTGGAATGGGCTTTAAATGGGCTTGGCATTTTTTTTTTGTTTGTTCAAGTTGGGCTTGTATAGACAATTTCCAGGATGACATTTATATGATTGGGCTTGGGCAAAGTTGCCTGAGCAACACAGCATGCCAACCAGCCCAACTCTAGTGACTGACCTGATCACCCCGAATTTAATACAATCAACTTAACAGTATAGTTTATAAATTATTTATCTGATCTCCTCCGTTGGGATTGTTGTTCACTTGGTAATAAAATAATAGAGGTTTAACTTTTAGTGCGTATTACCAAAACAATTCTAGTTAGTTGGTGGTTTATGTGCTTTGTTAGATGTGAACTTTAGGGGATGACCAAATGGCAGGCCATCCCATGGTTAGGTGCATGTGTGACTCCATTATGTGGTAATAATTTTGAGGTCTTATGTTTTGTATAGCGTTTAAGTTTGTTTTTAATTGCTCAGAGAACAACAACCATCAGGAGGACCACCTAGGTCTGAGGAGCCAAGGGCACGAGAAGACCGACATGGAGACAGGTGATATTTCTGTTGATTATCTTGCTTATCTTTTGCGTATACTAGGTGTAATTGGTTATGTGTAATAGTAAAAGCTCATTACGCAAACTGGTTGGACTATATAAGGGATGAGTTCCTCATCCAGGGAATGCCTTGTTGCAGTTGACAAGAATTATAATTTGTTCATTGCACACTGTTTACATAGTAGTCAATACTATAACGAGAAAACTTGTTAGATTGACGCAATAACTCTTCCCAGTGTAATTTGGATCAGAATATGGAAGTTTTAACAGACCCCGTAAATGTCTTGTTCATGTCAATATAA
This sequence comes from Cornus suecica, assembly GCA_963922005.1. Classification (NCBI taxonomy): domain Eukaryota; kingdom Viridiplantae; phylum Streptophyta; class Magnoliopsida; order Cornales; family Cornaceae; genus Cornus; species Cornus suecica. The sequence continues at coordinate 9,999,405 of OY998238.1, read as the reverse complement.
GATAAATGTGGTTGCTGTTGAATTACAATGCTTCAGGGAAAGGGAAAAATCTCGTGAAAGGGGAAGGGACCGAGAGAGGGAATGGGAGAGGTCCCATGAACGCTCTCATGACAGACCAAAGGACCGTGATCATAGAGATGATAGGCACCACAGAGATCGGGACAGAAACAGAGACAAGGAAAGAGACCGAGGTCGTGACCGTGCACGGGACCGTGACCGAACTCGGGACCGTGGTCGGGACTATGAGCGCGATCAAGAAAAAGACTTTGACCGCTCTCGTGATCGCCATCGAGAGAAGGAGAGGGATAGAGATTATGAAGTTGAGAACCCTGACCATGACCGTGGCCATTCCCGTGACAGAGATTACGATTATGACCAGGTGGAGTCAAAACAGGAGCATGTCAAACGGTCTTATGAACATGCTGATCTAGAGAAGGGTCCTGGATGGTACGATGAGCCCGAGCATGGGCATAGACATTACAAGTACTATGAACCCCAGCGAGATATTGACAATTTGGATACCCAAGGAGATAATGACCGCTATGATAATTCTGATAATGACCATGATCGATACGATCGAAATGAGGACAATTACCATTATGATCGAGGAACATCCGAGTCACATGAAAGAGAAAGAACTCGAGATTTGGATCGTGAATACCAGCGCTCAGAGAGGTCACTTTCTCGTGAATACAAGTACTAAGCAATTTTATGGTCTCCTGAACTGGTGAGGTGAAAAAGCTTGCTCATGCTATTTCCTTTATTTTTCGTTTTTCTTTTTCCAATTTTCCAGTTTAATATTCTGCAATTATGTCTTCTCCTGATTCGCTACTGAACTTGTGAATGATTTTAGGGATGTGGTTAGTTCAAGCTCAAACAGGAAGTGCTTCGGAACTCCAGAATTTTGTGGAGATTTTCGGTTCCATTAGTATCCCTCTGTTCCCCTCCCCCCCCTTCTTTTGTTCTTCTTAAAACCTATGTTTTGTTATTAGAAAACTCTACTTCGGGCTCTTTAAGGATATCCGCATGTGTTTTGTATTTTGGTTTCTATTGTTTGAAATAAACAGAAGAAATTTCGTATTAATATGTGTAATGTTTGGCCCGTACTCTACAGGGGGTTCTTTGTTACGTCCTCTGATTGTTCTGTGAGTGGATTTAACATTGTGGAAACGAAGCTATGATTGTTTTGATTTCGATCACATAGGTGATTTCTAGGTTAAATACCTTTATGTGACCCGGGGCTAAAGTTTACGATATTCTTTTAAGCAAATATAAGATTATTGATTTGTTATCAAATGTTGTTCCATGTGCAGTATCCAATCCACTGTTTCTTCTCGAAGGTGGGCAAGATTGTAACACAGGCAGCTACCATCCTTGCTTGGGAGTTTGGATAAGTTTCGTGTATCGATTGAATTATATTTGTTTTGGTATTTAAGAAATTTTATGTTCTGTTACAAACAGTTGCACTTACCCTACTACACACCAATACATGCATGCTAATAGATACATAACTCAGATTCCTCACGTACACCTCCATGATCTCGGGAATTTGTATGTGATCTCATCACTTTGAAATCAGCAGAGAGTTGAAGTTGTTGAAGGGGCAAAACAGCTTTTTCCATGGTGAGCAGTGAGGGATTCTGGGAGGGAAGGTAATGTAGTTTTGGTATATAATCCAGTTTAGAAATTTCTGTGCCGGATGGATTTCTTTGATTTGGGTGCTGTTGTTTTGGAGGACATCTTGTTGGCTCATGTATTTTGGAACATGAAGGGATTTGTGGCGGTGGATGAGATTTACTATGTTTTTTACGGGGAAGTGGAATATTATTAATATATGCTATAATTATAATAATAGCAAGGAATTCAGGTTTTTTATGTCGAAATGGTGTTGATGAAATATTCATTTTTGGAATGGCATTTTCCGAAATGATAAAATGGACACAAATTTATGAGAATTGATGTTATTTCCGTTATCTATTCACACCCCCATAATCCATGAACTTCAATTCTCGCATAAATTTAGAATCACGAGATTTGTTTGATCATTAATGATGTAACATGATCATATTCTAACTTAACAAAAAGTGATCAACTAATTTTGCCCAAGTCAAACGGCTTGGATTTTTTATTTTTTGGGCTGAATTTTGTAGTACTTTTTAATAAATACTGCAAGCAAATCTTTCATAAGTGGACTAGCATGGTTCAAAATTCCAAAATTATTTTTTTCCACGCAAGGAAAAGACATTAGACGAGTTGAAGAATGCAATTAACACTTTTTTTCATATCAAAGGAAAATAATTGAAACGACTAAATAGTTTTTGTGTAACTTGGGTCAATAATTCTCATTTCAGACCTAATTCCCAAAACAGAAGAATAGAGTCATTTTCAAGAGATTCTCACAAGACACAATAGTACTGAAAAATGGAGTGTAATAGTATTTCATGTGAATGATATATAACGAAGAAGAAGCCAAGAAGCAACCATGAAGCTTCCATTGCTTTGCTAGCAACCAACTCTTAACTGCATGCTAGTACCAAATAAGGTCAGTAGTAGAAGTATTTCCTCACTTTCATTATGGCTTTCGACTTTCTATTTCTCAACAGTACTTTCCCTAACTTATATGCTCCGAAATTTCCTGAAAAAGCCCATTTGCTTGTTTTTTTCTATCTTTTGATTCTCATACACGAGTTGCAAAAAAACTAAAATGAAAACAATAAAGGACAATACTTGGGTCCTTTCGGGGAGGATGAAGTTGGTCATTCCCTCTTCCATGACCCAATAAAATTAAAACACATGTCTCATATTAATTAAAAACCTTATATGGGTATTACGTACTCATTGTTTGATGGGTTTTTTTTAACCCATATTTGATTTTTATTTTATTTTTCACTTATTCATCTAATTTTCTTCATCGTCGATAATATAAACACTATTCTCTTCTTTCCCGTGTCTCTCTGCTTATTCTCATTTTCCTCTACAACCACTAGTTACATCTATTTCAAAACCCTAGTAAGTTGATGTGATTTAGTTATGTATTCCAAAACTCTTATTCACCTAATTCTCTTCATCTGAATTTTTTTTTTCAATAATCTTCAATCCGATGATATTTTTATATTTTTGCTCTCTTTTTTGGATTTGTGAATTAATTTTTTCGACTACATATAATGTTTGATATGGAATTAGCTTCCCAATTCCGTGAATATATGTCCTTTCTACAGAGTCCTGTAGACTTTCATGAATTTTTGTTAATAACTTGACATTATATCTAATCCAAGATAGATTACAGCTCATTCTTATCTATTATCTCTATAAATTTGCAATGCATATTTCGTAATCTTCTTCTTTTATTTATTTATTTTTATCTACTAATAAAAGTAGGATAAATAGCATTAAACCCCCTCAACTATACTCTCTTTCCCAACTAACCTCCCTCAACTATGTTTTTGACTGTAAACCCCCCAAACTATCATGATTGTTACAATTCAGTCCTTCCTATCATAACGCCGTTAGTTAAATTTAGGACAATTTGCACTCAAAACCCCCAAAGTTTTGGTCAATTGCACTCACCCCCTGAAATTTCATTTTCTTTGCAATGACACCCCTGAAGGGGTTAAGACCCCATGAAATGACTCTTGTGCCCTTGCTTTAGTGTAAATTTGTATATTAAACTCAATTTAGAAAAAAATTCAAATATTTTGGATACAAGAATTTTTGAAATAGGGATATCTACATATAGGTAGACATAAGAATCACTAATTATAAATAGGTAAACTTTTACCTTTCAATTACTAATACATCAACTTAACTAAACTAATTATAAATGGGTCAACTTTTTTGTTTAAGGACTCAAATACCCCCAAAAAAACTCCAATCTTCTTTTTATTCTTCTCTCCCATTCCAAAATCCCCAAACACTCAAAAATAAAAATAAAATATTTCGGAAAAATTATAAATATTTTGAAAAAATTAAAATATTTTGAAAAAATAAACTATTTCGGGAAAAATAATTATTTCGGGAAAAACAACTATTTCGGGAAAAATAAATATTTTGGATAAAATAAAATATTTCAAAAAAAAATAGGAAATAAAATATTTCAAGAAAAATAAAAAATTTGGAAAATAAAATATTTCAAAAATATAAAATATTTCAGGAAAAATAAAATATTTTTCCTGAAATATTTTATGACATGCATTCAAAGCAATTCATACTAAACAAGTAAGATTTAGATTATGTCCACTGTCATATTGAAATAAATTATCTAAATATAACTCACCTAAGATTTATTACTTTTTAAGACACCAAATTTTAAAACAAATTCAACTCGTTCTTGATACTTCTTGACACATTTGACTCCAAAATATTGCATTGTAATCACCAAGAGGTCTAAGGCTTGAACACATTTCGTTGAAAAGAAGAAAAAAAAAAGTGAAAAAGAAATAAACAAAAATATTTCAAAATATTTTATTTTTCCAAAAATATTTTATTTTTTTGAAATATTTTATTTTTCACGATATATTTTATATTTTCAAAATATTTTATTTTTCTCAAAATATTTTTTTTCAATATTTTTTTTCCTCATTTTGTTTTCGAAATATTTTATTTTTCCAGAAATATTTTAATTTTTTCAAAATATTTATATTTTTTCCAAAATATTTTATTTGTATTTTTGAATGTTTGGGGATTTTGGAATGGGAGAGAAGAAGAAAAAGAAGATTGGAGTTTTTTGGGGGTATTTGAGTCTTTAAACAAAAAAGTTGACCCATTTGTAATTAGTTTAGTTAAGTTGATGTATTAGTAATTGAAAGATAAAAATTTACCTATTTATAATTAGTGATCCTTATGTCTACCTATAAGTAGATATCCCTATTTCAAAAATTCTTGTATCCAAAGTATTTGAAAAGTTTTCTAAATTGAGCTTAATATACAAATTTACACTAAAACAAGGGCACAAGAGTCATTTCATGGGGTCTTAACCCCTTCAGGGGTGTCATTGCAAAGAAAATAAAATTTCAGGGGGTGAGTGCAATTGACCAAAACTTGTATCCAAAGTACTTGAATTTTTTTCCAAATTGAGCTTAATATATAAGAGTTGTTTGGCTATTAATTTAGCCAACATGCCTTTTATACTAAAGCAATGGCACAATAGTCATTTCATGGGGTCTTAACTCCTTCAGGGGGTGTCATTGCAAGGAAAATGAAATATTAGAGGGTGAGTATAATTGATCAAAACTTCAGGGGATTTAAATGCAAATTATCCTAACTTTAACTAACGGCGTTATGACGGGAGGGACTAAATTGTAACAATTTCATAGTTGAGGGACCATCACTTAGTTGAGGGGGGTTAGTTGGGAGATAGTATAGTTGAGGGGGGTTTAATGCTATTTACCCATAAAAGTATTATAGGATTTCATCGCCCTTATCTAGAGGGAATTTTTTTTCAGAAATACATTCACAGTCGATATTAATTTTTGGAGTTTGCAGTTGTTATTTTATAGTTGTTGAAATATGGATTTTTTTTAACTACTTTGCTACCGTGCTGATATCAGAACCAGTGAAGGCTAAGCATCCAAAAATCACATATGCTAATCTTTATCACATAAGCAGTGGTTGTAGAGGAAAACAGGAATAAGCAGAAAGGCACGGAGAGAAGAGAATAGGGTTTACTTTGTCGACAATGAAGAAAATTAAGTGAATAAGTTAAAAATAAAATAAAAATCAGATCCGGATAAAAAAAAAGACCATCAAACAATTGGTAATACCCTTCTAAATTTTTTAATTAATATGAGACACGTGTTTTAATTTTATTGTACCATGTAAAAGGAGATGACCAACTTCATCCTTTCTGAGGAGGACCCAAGTATTGAGTATTACACCCGACCTACATCAACATGTGGTATATATTATACATATATATATATATATGTGCGTGTATGTTGCTATTTAATATTTAACATATTTGAATATTGCTTGGTTGGTTGGTAGAATAATAAAAAATCATGTATATGATATATCACGTTATATGCAAAACGTAAATTAAGGACTTTTACGAGTCTATATCTTTCTATGTTATTACTTGGGATTTGAATTCTCGATTTTTCATAAGGGACAAAAGTGATACCATCTCAGTAAAGAATGAATGATTTCTGTTTAAAATTATACATCAACATAAAATGTGGAGCTTAGGAATGCATGTTGTGTATTATTTACACAAAATAAAATAATAATTGGCGGACTCAATTGAGAGAGACTCGTGGCCTTGCGTCTTAGGAAACATTAGATATTAAGGTCGATTCATATTGGATATGAATAATTCGTTCAAACCACAATTGCAAATATAGTTCGAGTTTTATTTGATCCATGTGGAAATATGTCACTTTGTATGGGTTTCATAGATGTGTTGGGACAAATCCCCTAACAAAACCACTACCAAAAGAAGAATTTTTTAATGAATGAATGCGAGTGAATGTTCAGTAAAATATTTGGAATTTCTCCATGTCTTAAGTTAAAGAATTTTGGCTACGACCAAAACAATTAACGTATAATTCACAATAATTAATTTGAGACATAATATAAATTAGGAAGGAAAATAATCATGTCATATTAAATAGGGCTATGAATTTGAATAATTTGGTAGCAATTGAAAGGTGAAAAATGATGACAATGGCTAGGAATTACCATCCATTGCTTGAAGAAAAAGCTCTAAATGGTACACAACACAGTACAGCAAATTGTCGTAATTCAAAATGTCCATTTCCAACAACTAGTGAAGATAATTTATTCCAACCGTCAATGTAAACAAGGACACTTTAGCTTAATCTTGTTAATGCCAAGACACTATCAACTGAAATGAAGCTTCCATTGTTGCTAAAACTGTAAAGTATTGGTAACCAAATCATAATATTAAGAAAATAAAGAAAAACACAAATCCAAGTAACGAGTCTTGCACTTTATCTTCTTTTCTTTTTTTCTTTTTTTTTAATGTGAAGGAACTCGCTCGCTCACACACTCACTCTGTCTTTTTGTTTAGTTCTTTTGTTGTAATTTTGGGAATTTTTCACATCTAAAAATAAATAAAAATTAAAAGCCATTTAATTTGTTAGTGGGGGATTCAATTTTCAACTGAAAACATCAATTTCAAACACCTGCAAATTTCTGTACTTGTATTTGAAAGAGGTGGGCCCAAAGTGTGAGGAACAAGAAGAGAGAATGAGTCACAGAATCAAAATGCTATAGTGCAGTAATAGGTTAAACTAAACAGCTTCCAGGAAATTTCCAAGAGGCCACGTAAAGTAAAGGGAGGAGACAAACTTCTGTAATATGCTTCCCGCTCTTTTCGCAGTTTCAATTTTCTGGAACGTTAGTTTTGAAATTATCTATATATTTGTTCAGGATACAAATTTTGTACATATCAAATGAAGACAAACTAGTACGGAATTTATATTGCAAAAAAGGCTTTCTTATCAATTCAGGTGTGACTATACAGTAGATTTCAATGGATCCGAGGTCATATAAATAAGTTTCTTTTTTTCCCATCAATCCAAGTGTGGAAAGAAGAAGAAAAAAACTATAAACGAGCCAATATATCACCGTTTAATAAATAGTGCAGTGCACAATAATGATATTTTCCTGAAGTACAAGGGTCAATTAACAAGAACAAAAAAACTGCAAAGGTCGGGTTTAAGGTCAATAGGTATATATTGGGGTAGCGGCTAATGTTTTCGAAGCACCCCCAACTGTAATTCAGTGATAAATTTTAGGAAAAATAAAACAAACTAATTGTTTATTACATTGAAAAATTGCCTTTAAATCATAAATCAATTTCTTCTGTTTATAAAGATAATGATTTTTTGCAATCCGCAAAGGTATTTTGATTAAGTTTGAATTTAGTGATCTACCACCAAAAACCAGTTCTACCAGGTCTAGTTCCACGGGTCAGGATTCGACTTCACCAACTTTACCTTATAACTTAATACTGATACTAATAAATGTATAAACAAAAAGGTGCCATCATACAAGCCTATCTGTCATTTGTCGTATCACTGAAGTACGATAAGTGAATGCAAAATATAGAGAACGAGAGATATTTTATAAATGTAGAGAGCAAGCAACACGAGTGCACCTCACATAACCATCTTTTTCTCCACCTGCATGCTTTTGGAAGGATATATAATAAGAGGAATCATACGAGAGAGTGAGAGACACATACCATCAGAGCTTAGAATATCGAACGCACAACATGGCTTTATTGGAGATGAACCAGAGAGCCAAGGCAGTTGCAGCAACAGCAGCATGGGTAGTGTGTTGGAGCATCTTCACGGCGAGTGACCTGGGCAACGCAGAGAGACTCTTGAGAACCACCGGGCCAGGATATGCTATTGAGAAAGAAATGAGACATGGATTTTTGGTCAGAGTGGTGCATTTCTTCTGGCAGAGTGGGAAATCTTCTTACGAACATGTGTGGCCGGTGAGTCTTGCTCTTCCTCATAGTCCTCTACTGTTAACGGCATCTTGATGTCCTAGATTTCTCTTTTAGTAGTCAAAGTATCACCACTTTTCCTACCAAAATTTATCATCTACAGTGTTGGTATTATCTACTGATAGATTAAACCTTTTTTTGGTTAATTCAGGAGATGGAGTTTGGTTGGAGAGTGGTTGTGGGGTCAATAATTGGATTCTTTGGTGCAGCTTTGGGGAGTGTCGGAGGCGTAGGAGGCGGTGGAATTTTTGTTCCAATGCTGACTTTGATCATTGGTTTCGACCCCAAGTCTTCTACTGCCATTTCTAAATGTTTGCAACTCCTACAACCTTATTACAAATTCCCAAAATGATAAACTATAATAGTTCTACCAACTTTAACATCTCCATACAACTTTTTTGTTTGTTCAACTAGTCTGATATGTATCAACATATGTCTAAATATAAATGTTTATGCACCTGCACCATGCATGCAAGTTTCCTACGGTAAGAAGCACGGGAAATATTAATGTGCATGCATATATGAATGAAAGCATCATCACATATAAACATAAATACAAGCACAGAAATGAGCTAGCCTGACCTCTAGCATGCAGTAGAAGATTTGATCCGTTACTAGTTACCACCTTTTCTTTTCTTTGTTGCGTAACTATCCACACACTTGATTCTTAAAATTCTTTAACAACATATGATTTTGGGATCACAGGTATGATCATGGGTGCAGCAGGATCAACGGTATACTACAATCTGAGACTAAGACACCCGACATTAGACATGCCTCTAATAGACTATGACCTGGCATTGCTGTTTCAACCCATGCTAATGTTGGGCATCAGCATCGGAGTTGCCTTCAACGTCATCTTTGCTGATTGGATGGTCACTGTTCTGCTTATCATCCTCTTCATAGGTACACAAAATGGATAATATAACATATGTTTTCATTGATTTCATTCCAGGATGCATCTAAAAGTTAATAACTTGCACTATAAAGTAAGATTATTACGTTTCTGCACTTCCTTTTTTATTAGCAAAATTCAAAGGCGGTCATTTGCATTTGGCTTCAGGAAGATTATCCTTCCAATTAAAATTTTGTCGCCAAAATGATCATTGGTAAAAGTTACGGCTTTATATGGCAACCTTGTTTGTTCAACTTCTGTCAAAGCACTAACTTTCTGTTTTTTCCTTTTCTTTCCTTGACAGACTTTCTTGTCAATGCACTCACTCAATTTTATTAGAGTTCTTCTTATTAAAGAGGCTAACAAGGTGATATATAATGGTTATAGGTACATCAACTAAAGCATTTTTCAAAGGCATAGAAACATGGAAAAAAGAGACAATGATGAAGAAGGTAGTTTCACTCACTTACTATTTATTCAGGTCTCATCAGATTTATTTTTCATTTGCTGCTCTCTTGTTAATGAGGAGTTTGAGATTCGCGTCACTTTCAGGAAGCAGCCAAGTTGGAGTCAGAATCCAAACCAGTTGGTGAGTTTTTGATTGTCCCTAAAACGGAAAACTTTCTTGTAAATACTTAAATTAACTACCTGGAAATTTCACTGTAAGAAATGGACTGGCAGGTAATAATAGACCATAATATAGTTGTACATTTCAAAGATACGAGATTATATTTCTCTCTCATATAGGACTATATGGAGTAGAAATACAACCACCTTATACTGTGGCCTCTCATATGAGCATTAAGAAAGAAAAAGGCCTCCAAATAGATCGAATTAGAACCAAGTCCAGTCTGTTTGTGGAAATCCACAAACAATAAGATTTTTGAAAAAAAGGATTTCGTAATTGTATTTTTTTAATACCCAAGTAGTCGAACAAATTTTGAGTTCTCCACTCTCTAATTACCATTCATCCATTACATCAAGGAGCACATCATTAAATAAAATGTTCCATTTTTCTGATGGCCATGTAAACAGAACTCTTCCACACTGTGATTGAACAATACTGCAATCAATCTATCCCACAATCAAAATTTGAGAATTAAATAGATTGAATACTAACCCGTGTAATTGCAGAAGGTTCTGGAGAGGACTACAAACGACTACCAAGTGGTCCAGCTGCTTCAGCAGATGAAGATGTAAGCACGTGAATTTCTCAGTTTCTTCACAAAAGTCCTTTTTACAACTTTGTTACAGTTAGTTTCTCCTTATTTGAGTCATCATAATCTCCATGCAGGTTCCCCTGATATACAACATTTACTGGAAAGAGTTAACGATGCTGGTGTTTGTGTGGATAGCTTTCCTTGCTGTTCAGATCATTAAGGTAAGTTACCGCAATCCATAGCACTATGGAAGAAGGTAGTTTAGCTTTCTTCTTTTCGACCAGCTTTTTTTCGATTTCCATCTGCTCTGCTCCATACTCCCAACCACTGAGGTGAACCATTTTTAATTTGCTGCAATGTTTTATGGGACCTTTACTCCATAGCATTGAGAGGTCAAGCAAGTTCACCTGTTTTTCTATCCAATATGACAAGTTTGCTACTATACATATGTTGCTTGATGTTTTTAACTGGACATATTATTTGCATGAATCGTTATGCAGACATATACTGTAACCTGCTCCGTAGCATACTGGATCCTGAACTCCTTGCAGGTAATATCTCCGACCTGAAACAGTTGCAATTCTTTTGTGAAATTACCAACAGCATACATCTGCAAGCACGCATACGAATGACCGTGCGCGAGAGCACAGAGCTTGAAGTCACTATATATATATTTTCTATTTCAAGCAAGTTTGGCATTCAGAAACCCCACAGCCAATAAATAAACTACATATAATTCAAGAACAAAGTCATGCTCCAAACTATGCAGGAGAGGATAACAACAGTAACCGACCACAGTATATTATTAGGATATTCACTACTATAGTACCGTTCACATATTTCTACGGAATATTAGATGAGATGACAAAAAGATATTCTGATAATCACAAGATAAAATGCATGACAATTTGACCCAAAACAATCAGTTCGTTGTCATACAAAATATACACGCCACAAAACATCTCAATTTACAATAGTAGTTTTAAATATATCTTGTGAATTGATGGGATTGTTCGAATAGCTCAGTGTATATACTTCTTATCACTAGACTGTAGGGTGATATAAAAATCTAATTTGTTCTCTGAAAAATCTATGCCATTAGTGTTTTCACCATTACTCGCAATTATCTCTTTTCAACCATCATGAAACCAAGCTTGGAAAACACTAAACAGAGGGCAGTTGCTATAAGTACCCAATTTCCCAGGCATCTTAGGAGCACTCACCTAAGGAATTCAACAAGACTAGGATAAGCAATATCGTCCTGGTTCTTGCTAAAACCAGGAGGTCATTAACTAATTTCAGATTAAGCAAGCTTTACAAATCACATATGAATTTTTTTTATAGGACTGAACCTTTTCGACTTAAAATTCCTATGTTATTAGGTGCCTATTGCAGCATCTGTTACGATTTATGAAGCGGTATGCTTATACAAAGGCACTAGGGTGATTGCGTCCAAGGGAAAGGAAATCACAAATTGGAAGCCCCATATGCTGTTTCTGTACTGTTGCTGTGGAATTGTAGCTGGTATGGTGGGTGGACTGCTTGGGTTAGGCGGAGGCTTCATCTTGGGACCCCTTTTCCTTGAACTGGGAATTCCTCCTCAGGTAATTTGAACTGCTCATTATGCATCTGTCACTGTAAAGCATATGAACAAAGCACGTGGAGGTTAAGGAAAAATAGTAATAACAGGAAGACTCAAATAATGGTTCCTACACATTCCAAGGGCAAAACGTTTAGATATTAGTTATAGTCACTTCTTTGTTCATGAGAGCTCTGAATTGCAGAAAATTAGTGCTCAACTCAGGTCCCAGCACACCCAAACTGCTCTGGAACTAAGGCTACACTCTTACATCCTAAATTGAGGATCAAAGAATAATTGTGTTCTCGGGTAAAATAGTTAAAATACTAATTATGTGAGCAAGTGTGTAGTCCACATTTGATCGTACTGTAGAGGAAGTCTATGATACCAGTCAGGTGCCTTGCACGTGACCAAGCCAGTTGATTGACTCCGTCGTGTTTAACCTGATTTCATTCGAGTCACTGATGCAATTTCATACCCCAACTGCAGCTATTATCATCCAAAACGAAATTCACGTGCCAACTCAACTAATCGAAAAGTAGCCAGCCTTAGTATCTGTGATAAGGCACTGTATTTGCAGTCCTGAACAATATATTCCCATAATATGTGGTATAAAATAAGTATTACTTTGATGAAGTTGTTCTCATTAGCAGGTAGCAAGCGCAACCTCAACGTTTGCAATGGCATTTTCATCGTCCATGTCGGTTGTACAATATTACCTTCTGAATCGTTTCCCGGTCCCATACGGTGAGTAGCAATAGTGCCAGAAGAGGCTTCCCTATAAGTTGTATAACCAAATAGTAATTCTGGTTAGTAAAGTCAAATCTTGTAGCTATCTCAATATAACCTCACAACATCTACTTTACCATACGTTGCAGCTGCTTATTTTGTTTTAGTTGCTACTGTTGCTGCTCTTGCTGGCCAGCACGTGGTGAGGAGGGTCATAGCGTTCCTTGGCAGGGCATCCATAATTATCTTCATACTGGCCTTGACAATCTTTGTGAGCGCAATCAGCTTAGGTATACAATGTTTTATATCAGTTGAATCAAAGTTTATATCAGTAAAAAACTAAAAATTTCATTTCCCTCTTTTTTTTCTTTTAATATTATCCTTTGGCATGCAAGAAATACAATAACTTTCTTTCCGCAAAATATAGGTGGGGTCGGTATAGCAAATATGGTGGAGAAGCTGGAGAATCAAGAGTATATGGGGTTTGAAAATTTTTGTTACCTGTCTTAGATATGCTTTTACTGCCACTGTGGAGTTTCTCAGCTGAGAATAACTCCATCCATACTATGTAAATCTCTACATAGTCAACTATTTATCCATTTGTTGTCAGCAAATGTCATTACTTCTATATGTTTATTGATGTCCTAACAGTTTGTGCTGGACCTCCATAGCAGAACTGCATCATGTTTTCTACCTCTATCAATAATTATTCTTCTGTAGAAAACTTCGCAAGAACCTTGTTTAAATTGCTATGTAAGATAATTATTTGTATAATATTAGTACGCCAGCTCCAAGGCTTTACGTTTCTTTTATGTTCCTTGTAGAATATTTACCATTTCATCCTCCAGAAAAATGGGGAACAGATTATTAAATCTTCTCTCCTCTGTCAGAATTTTAAAACACATAGCACTAGAAAAGATGAAACCTTCAGCTCCTAAGGCTCCAAGACCTTGTTGATTTACAGACACAGTTTCATACTAAATAATCTTCTATGGCAAAAGAGAGATTTCGAGCCTGCATGCAGCAAGCATCAACGACTGATAACCTAATATATATCACCAAGTATATCTCACCCATAATGGTTATGGCCAACCTTCAAGGGTCACCAAGTATGTTTTTTTTTTCAAATTCACAAACATTTTGTTCCCTTCCTTTACTCTAAATATTAATAAATTGTTTCTGCATCTTGTACAATCACGTCATTATTTATTTGCAAATTTTCGTACATTGACGACAATGTAACAGACACAACCTCGAATTCTCAATATTAATCAAATAAACAAAATCAAAATGACATTCGGAATTTTTACTTACATTTGTTTTTTGGGGGGTGTAATCTCCGCCATTGATGCTCGAACTAGGGATTGATATGAAATAGTGAAACCATGGGTTCAGGGTTTAACAGTGATGACCACGGTTAGGGTTTTACCGTTTTAGGGGGAAGAAGTTTCTTGTTATGCTATGCTGCGCTTGCATGATGCGTGCAGGAGCTTATCAGGTTCTAGCCGGGAAAAAATGGAGAGACTCACTTCATTCATGCTGATTTTGTTATGAAATAAAAAAATTGAACACTTGCTACCAAAAATTAAATTTGATTTTTAAATTCCCACCTCCTATATAACCGCCTCAAAACAAAATAAAAATATTTTTCTCTATCTCAAAAATCATCCAGCCCTAGGGACCAAATTTATATATTTTTAAATAAATTAACTCTCCAGACTCAAATTTAGCTACTCAAACAAACATAGAGACAAAATACAAAAAGTAAAAAACAAACATATGTACCATATAAGGGGATTAAAATTAAGGCAATGTTTGGTAGGTTGTCTTATTTGGTCTGGTCTAGTCTTTATTTACAGGGACCAGACCATATTTGTTTCGACTTGGTCTCAAAATTTGGAACCAAACCAAATTGAACCAAAAGGGATGTTATTGGAACCAGATTTTTTTATGGTTCAACCTGGTCCGGTTTGGTCTTATTAATAAAATATATTTATAAATAATTAAAAATTAATAAATAATAATAATAAATTAAATAAAACATATTTTAAAAATAAATAATAAATAATAAACTAAATGAATTAAATAATAATAAATAAATGAATAAATAATAAAATATATTTATAAATAATTAAAAATAATTAATTAATAATATAAATAATAAATTAAATAAAACATACTTAAAAATAAATAATAAATAATAAACAAATAAAATTAAATAATACATTATAGTAATAAAAATGAATACAATAATAATAAATAAATATAATAATAAAAAATGGACTAAATGATAAATTAATAAAATATAATCGTAAATAATTAAAAATGAATAAATAATAATAATAAATTAATAAATTAAATAAAACATATTTTAAAAATATAATAAAAATAATAAATAATAAACAAAATGAAATAAATAATAAATAAATACTTCATAATAACAACAAAAAATGAGTATAATAATAAAAAATAAATATTAAAATAATAAATTAATAAAATATATTTTTAAATAATTAAAAATGAATAAATAATTTATAAATAAAAATAATGAAATAATAATAAATAAATAGAATATATTTAGAAATTAATATATAAATAATAATATAATAATATAAATAATAAATTAATAAAATATATTATAAAGTGAATAAATAATAAATAAAATAAATAAATAAATAATACATAAATAAATATTATAATAAATAAAAAATAAATAGTAAGATCAGACTACTTAGCAAACAAACTTTTAAATTCAAGATCTAGACAAGCCAGACCATACTAGACCAAATAAAATCGCCTACCAAACATGGCCTAAGTATTAACATTCTCTCCTCGCCTCTTTTGTTTTAAAAAATAATTAAACCATAAATATATATCCATTAAACAAGTTAAAAACTAACATCCTTCTCATTCAATTGACAATTAATTACGGTTAACATTATAGTTCTCGTGCTTGTTTGGCAACCGGTGTGGTGTTGATTTTTGGTTTTGGTTTGGTTGAAGTTGGGTTTGGTGTGGTTTTATTCTGAACTGAAACCATGTTTGATGCAGATGGTTTTGATGTGAGAAAAAGTGAAATTGAAAAACCAAACCATGTTTGGTAGAGTTGGTATGAGCTGAAATTCTGAAACTAATCATATTTGGTAACTTGGAATAATTTGACATTTTATTTATTTAAAATAACAATTTGTAAATATATAAAATAAAATATATAAATATTTAATTTTTTCAAAATATTTAATTTTTCATAAATATTTAATTTTTTCGAAATATTTATAGATAAAATATTGGGTTAATTTCAGTAAACCCCCTATACTATCCAATTTAATCAACTAACCCCTACTGTATCCATTTTGCCCCCTATACTATTCAATTTCATCAATATGCCCCCTCATCTCTCAAAATGCTTAAACTACCCTCAATAGTATAAGTTAGTTTAGTGAAATTAATAGTATAAGGGGGTTTAGTGAATTATTTCGGAAAAAATTTATATTTTGGAACATAATATATACTTTTTTTTTTGCAAAAAATATATATTATTTTTTCCGAAATAATTCACTAAACCCCCTTATACTATTAATTTCACTAAACCCCTTATAATATTGAGGGTAGTTTAGGCATTTTGAGAGGTTAGGGGGCATATTGATGAAATTGAATAGTATAGGGGGCAAAATGGACACAGTAGGGGTTAGTTGATTAAATTAGATAGTATAGGGGGGTTTACTGAAATTAACCCTAAAATATTTTATATAAGATATTTCAAAAAAATAAAATATTTTGAAAAAATAAAAGATTTCAATAAAAATACATATAATTTGTATATTTTTTAAAAAATAATAAATATATTTTTTATTATTTTTTCTATAAATATTTGTTTTCCCGAAATATTTTATTTTTTATGAAATATATTTTTTCGTTTGATTTTTTTGAAATATTTTATTTTTTCATAAATATTTTATTTTTCGAATTTATATATATATATAATATTATAAATGAATTGGTTTGAGTTAAACAATGGTACACCAAATTGAATTGGTTTGGGCTAAAGAATAGTTTTGGTATGAGAAAACCAAACCAACTCCATCCAAACCATCTATCTCAATGGTGTGAAAATTGATGAATTTTGTATCAATGGTGCATCACTATTCAATCACAACTCCTTCTACCAAACACGTGTTGGGCCACAAATTTCATCCCAAAACCACAAATTTTACTCCAAAACCTCCAACCAAACAAGCACATAATAAATATGTTCCATTTATAATATAATAGGTACTATTATGTTTATCACCATTTAAGTAATTAAAATATAATTAACTTCGGGCGGGTTCTCACAAGGGAAATCCTGATTGTTGCCACTGTGCGGCTGTGCCCAAAGCCAACTTGTTTCAACCCCTTATCCCATTTGAATAAACGGTTGCCAAAAATCGTTTTCAAAGAGTAGTTACTCGCGAATTGAGAAGATTTGTCATTACTAGTCTGTTATAGTACAATTCAAACCTCTTTTCGACCCACATCAAAGAACAATGAATTCCACTAAAAACTACAACTATAATACTATACTCAAATTAGTTATCCAAATATAACTTTTCAATAATTTTTTTGATTATTTTGTATTTCTTATTTTGCCATTTGATAATATAGTATGGTTATAGTTTTTAGTGAGACTCATTATTTTTTGAAGTTAATAAAAATAAATAATTTTGAAAAATATAAGATTATATTGTATTTGGATTCGAAAGTAAAATTAAAAAAATTGACAAGTAATATGGAACAAAAAGAATATTATCAAAGGGTAAAATAAAAATACAAAATACTCAAAAAAGAATATTGAAAAGTCAAAATAATATTGTTGGTATTTTCACAATTGCCTTTTAAATTTTATTTTAAGCATTTATGAAAAGACAAAGAGTAAAATGCAATCAACCCCCTTGAACTATGATCATACATGCAAATAACTCCCCTGAACTATAAAAAGTGCAACAAATCCCTTAAACTATATCAATTTGTTGCAAAATGCTCCCATTGTCTTCAAATTTTTTCATAAATGATCAAAACACCATTTTCTTATTGAATTAAGCTTAATGCATTTCTTACTAAGATTATGAACTAATTAACACTAATTTGATAGCATAATCTTCACTCAAATATTCATAAACAAACATATAAATTTTAAATTAATTAATTAAATCACGCTTTTAGACTATTTTAATATAAAATTTTAAAAAATGATTTAGTCTTAAGTTAACACACTTTGTGAATATAACATGAGAAAAAAGTGTCTATTATTTAAGTAATTTAAGGTTTTATGATTTTTTTTTATGAAAAGAAAATTTTCTTTTACGGTAAAAAATTTTAAAATTAATATAATATGTTTTATTATTTAAATAAAAGTAGATACTATCAACTTAATTATTTACAAAAATAGTTACAAGTTATAATTTTTTATTTTTCATTTGAGGAGGTATTTACTCTAATATAATTAAGGTGAAAGGCATATTAATATATTAAATAAGAGAAAATAATATTGTTATAATTCAAACAATAGATAAATTTAAGAAGAAGAGTAAAATAGTTTTTTAGTATAAAATCGGTGTTATTTGCAACAAATTGATAGTTTAAAGGGGTTATTTATAGTTCAAGGGGTAAATTGCAAAAGAACTATAGCTCAGGGGATTTTCTGCATTTTACCAAAAGACAAATGATAAATTTTGGTTAGAATGTATTAATGTTGAAGATAGCTATTATGCAATTAAATTAATTATTTAATATTTGATGACTACGGAACTTTATAAAATAACTATTCCTATTTCACATGAGATAAACACACAAGAATTATAATCATCATGATTCTCCAACCGGCTTTCATTTATCACTAGATTTTACTTCTTATAAATCTTGCAAGTTTTTTTTTCCCTCTTTTGTTGTTTAAGTAAACAGAGAACCTGTGACCGTTGCAATACTCGAACAATGTTTTTTATTTCTTATTTTCTATACGAAAAATGACTTATCTAAGGCCAAACGGAATTGTTCATTTATTTATTTGTTTTGTAAAAACAAAAACTGGTTCCACTGTAATTAGGCAAAGAGTCTAGGGCAAACACAGAAATTCAATTTCCCGCTCAAAGCCCAAGACCAATCACTTTCAATCAAATAGCTTTTCGCCTAAAATGTGTGGAAACTGAGTCGACTCTGGTCTGTTCTCGCTTCTCTGCAACCCTATCTCATCGTCCATCACAAAATTTTCCTCGGTTCGTCTCCCTTCAACACTCTTTGCGTGTATGTGTGTGTATATATATATATATATGCGTGTGTATTGTTCTTCATTATGTCGCAAATATCGTAAATCGGTACCGTAAATCTGCAAGAACCGAAACCCTAGTTTTTCCCTTTTTTTGTTTCTCGGGTTTTATTTTTCAAAATGCAAATTTTAGATCTCTCTATTTTTGGAAATTGTGTGTGTTCTTGTGTCTCTCTTATACGATTGTATCGTATGGTTGATTTATTTATATATATATTTGTGTGTGTGTATATATATATATATATTTCTGGTTCAGGAACCTGGATAACAAGTGGAGAAATGGTGGCTGATGAAGGAGTGAAGAATGAAGACGCTGCTGATTCTCCAACATCTGTCCTGGAAGATGAGGTTTGGTTGCATTTTGCTTTCCATGGCGTCTCAATATCTATATATATGTATGTCTGTGTGATAGTGAGTGTGTCTTTCTTTGTTCACATGTGCTTAAATCTTTTACCTGTGTATACCCTCCCTTTATGTGTTTGCTTAGCTTTCTAGATTTTGTCTTTTTGCTTTCTCTGTGTCCTTGTTTGTGTCTCTATCTCTATATCTACATATATGCGTCTAGGCCATTTTAAAAGGGAGGGAAACCTCTTTTTACAACGTGGTGTGTGCTTTTAGACCTATATGTGGGTCTATGTGTGTGTATATATATTTATATCTAATTTTCTGTTTTCTATTTTGGAAACATTGTGTCAGTTTTACATATCGAGATTTCTTTTTCTGGGAGATGTGGGTTTATTTTGCATTATTTTTCAGCTGTTTTTATGCGTTGGATTTTGTTTTTTGTTTTCTCTATGTGTGTTCATTTATATTCTCCACTTTATATCCCAGCCGGGGTGGGATTCCATTTAAATTATCACCAATTTTATATATGTTTGAATATATCAAATTCAGTTTGTATTTTCAATTTTAACATGAAGGGTGAGTGCAAGGAGAAAGTCGAAGTCAAGTTAGAGGAAGAAATACTCGTGTATCCAAAAAATGGAGATTCTTCTCTCATATCAGGAACCATGGTAGAGGAGGAAGAAAAGCTACTTGAAGCCAGGGTGAAGGAAGATGAAAAAGAGAGACTGAATGAGCTCGCGGCACCCAACTTGAGTGACACCCAGTTCACTAAATTGGACGAGCTTTTAACACAAACCCAGCTTTATTCAGAATTTCTGCTGGAAAAAATGGATGACATCACCATTGTATCCTTTCAAGCACTTCTTTATGATGAAATTTTGATATGTACATTAATATATTTTGCTGCTGATTGAGTTATTCACTCAAATGTTTTGCTAGAATGGATTGGAAGGGGAGAGTGGAACTGTTAAAGAAAAAAAGAAAGGACGTGGTTCAAAAAGAAAAGCTGCGACAAATTACAACACTGTATTACATTTCCTTCTTTCTTTCATGATTTATTCCAATTATTAAGAAATTCAGTATCTTGTATTTTGCTTGGAGCACTCTTGTTGTGTCAACAGAAAACAAGTATGGTACTTCACATGTAACATATTGTCTTGTTTTACATGTAATAGTACATGGAATTTTATTCTTCTTTTGAAATAATAACCGTGTACATGAATTCATAATTTTTTGAACCTTTTATACAGGGTTACGCGACACATGAAATTTTAATCCTTCAACCCTAACCAAATCCCAGACATAGCCTGACTTTCAACCCTGACCAAACCAAGCCTAACCCATCCTTGAATTTTTAGAACTCGGATTCAGGTTTTGGGTTACAAATAGATTTGACTAACAGCCTGTATCGTATCTTCCCATATTGTAAAATGTCCTCTATAGTATCTTACTTTGGGAAGGGAGTTTAGAGAGAGATTCCTATAGAGGGGAAAGGAGGAATTCTATGTATGTGACACAAGTAGCTGTGGGTTGGGGTAAAGACGAGAGAAGAGGGTAGGGTTCCTTTTGGATAAAATTTCTTTTTAAATGACTAAGTGATATCACAGTTCTGTTTTTGCCTTTTCAATATATTCTTACTATTGTAGCTTCAATATTTTTATTGTTATTATAATATTGAGGCTACTATAGTAATTTTACATGCAATTTTTTATTCTGCTAGGTTTTCCAACACTAAAGGGGTGTCAGAGTTTTGACCAAATTGTAATACGAGGGCGCAACTTGCAAAAGCCATCTCGTAGCCAAGAACACCTTAATTATGCAGTAATAAAAGAAAATAAAATTATTTTTGTTACTAAAACAATGTAAAACACTATATCTAAAATGTATTTATTAAGGAACTAATTTCTATCTCTATCAGGAAAGATAGGATGTTGTTGTTGTATATAAATAGTTCATAATCATGAAGCCTGCACATTTATGCTTCGTTTGGTTGGAGGGATGGAGAAATGGATGGAAGGGAGAGTGGGAGGGATGGATCAGACATCCTTAGGGAAGGGATTGTATGTCTTTTGATTTTTGTTTGGTTGAATGGAATAATAGTAGAAAGGATAAATGTAGTAATACCTTTAAAGGGCTAGTTCTTTCTCACTGCAGTATTTGGGGAGAATGAAATGTGCGCAACCGTAGTTCTGCATGCAGAGATATAGTTTCCAGTTCTCCACCAGTGACCTTTAGATCACAACGGAGCAATCTTATCATTGCACGAAGCCCCACCATCTAATGTTATATTGTGTAAACTAATCCAATTACAAGTTTATTAGTGTTTCAGGCAAAGATAATGTTTTATACGTTGTTTTATACAACCCTTTTGGTGATTTATATATATATTAAAAAAATTGTGACGCTCTTTGGTTTGTTGTAATCATATCATAGGATAACTGGGTACGATGCAATATGCCACAATCAAGTAATAGTTCTGGTTTCCCAATTAGCAATCATACTGGGACCACTCATATTGCGAGGTTAAGGCCAAGGCAGAGTTAATTCAACTAACCGATGATCATCTTTTGCATGGTTGGTTTTAGATAATAAAATTAATCTCTAATTCCTTGCAAGCCTCATTGCATGTTCTTGTCCTATCAAATAAAATCATAAAACTATCTTCTTTAATATTGTTTGGTTTTTTGAGGCTGAGAATTCAACTAAAGTCCATGCCTGATCTCTTCAGTTGCTCTCCTTTATTGTATTTGGACACATCTTATTTTTGTTTCATGCATCTTTAAAACTTCGTTCTTGACCTGCATAGTCTGTGACAAAAGCATGAAATTTTCTCAGAGGAGGGCCAAGAGAGCTGTTGAAGCCATGCTAAGTAGATCTCAAGAAGGCGCTGCTCTAAAAGATATGGACCTCACTGAAGAGGAGAGAGCTGAAAAAGAGCAGGCTGAAATTGTGCCTTTGTTGACTGGCGGAAAGTTGAAGCCTTATCAAGTCAAAGGTGTGAAGTGGTTGATCTCGTTATGGCAAAATGGCCTGAATGGAATTCTGGCAGATCAAATGGGGCTTGGAAAGACAATTCAAACTATTGGCTTCCTTGCACACTTAAAAGGGAAAAGTTTGGATGGGCCCTATTTAGTCATTGCTCCACTTTCTACCCTCTCAAATTGGGTAAATGAGGTGTCAAGGTAACTTTGTGTATTAATTCTTTATTGAATAAGGGGACCCCAGTTAGTTGGAATTGAAGCTCAAATCATTGTGACTAAGCTCAGTTTCAAGGATGACATTGTTTAACTTTGTTCCTCTTATTTTTAAAACTTTATGTACTTTTTACTAGTACGCAGCTTTGATCATTCTGCCTTATTCCTTTTCTAAGGTTTGTTCCCTCAGTGAATGCAATTATCTACCATGGAACTACAAAAGAAAGAGATCTGATAAGGAGGAATCACATGCCAAGAACAATAGGCCCCAAATTTCCCATTGTAATTACTTCTTACGAGGTTGCACTGAATGATGCAAAAAAGCACCTGAGACATTATGAATGGAAATATGTTGTTGTTGATGAGGTGAATTGTAAAATTAACTAGTCCATCAAGTTGACTTATTATTTTATACGCACATGTGAAGTCATAATCTCAAGTTGAGCATTTTTCTTTCTGGCATCCATGCTATATTTTTTTGTTGTAGGGCCACAGGTTAAAGAACTCGAAATGCAAATTACTACAGCAGCTGAAGTTCTTACCTTGTGAAAATAAGCTTTTATTAACTGGGACACCTCTGCAGAACAACTTGTCTGAGCTATGGTCATTGTTGAACTTCATATTGCCTGATATATTCTCGTCACATGAAGAATTTGAATCTTGGTATCATTTCCTTACAGTATTGCCAAATGTGATTTTTGCATGAACTTGACATAATCATATTGTGCGCTAATGTGAATATTTTCTTTTTGTATTGACAAACTCTGTAAGTTATTTTTAAAGCCTATCTTGCCTTGGTTGTTGTGTCTGTGTCTATATATGCCTATATATGTTCCTCTCATAGGGCTACATTTTGTTTTAGTTTAAGGCCATCTGAGCTCTTTGCTTTGCTTGCGTTATATGGGAATGATATGATCAAACTAGAGACCTATCTAAGTTTGTACAGCCAAAAGGATCGATGTCGGTTTCAATGTCCAGTTTTTATCACTGACAAATTATGGTCAAAGGGTCATGGTATTCTAATTAAACTGTTCAGAATGAGTGTAACAATGCTTCATCTCTAGTACAAAGTATCTAGTTGTACAAGTCACAGGCTACTTGGGGGTGTCCCCTCCATACCACGATAATAGATGAATCAGGACATGTGGAAGACTGAATTTCTTTCACATTTTTTGCCGGGACAGAGTTTAAATTTTTTCCCTTTGTCATGTTGTAATATAGAAGACTGATTTGCAAAGTAGGGTTTACATCTAAGGTTCTACGTAATGGTAACATTTTGTAACAGTAAAGATTGTGAGGCAACTGGACATAAGTGTATCTGTGTACAAGGTTGCCAAAGTCGTGAATTTATTTCAGCCTCACCCAATTTGCCAAAATGTATCAGTATGCTTGATTTAATTCCATATTTTCATATACTTGTCTTCCTAAAGATGATCTAATATGTTAAGGCTTTGTACGTTTTCATCGATGTCACTAATTTGACCTTTCACTTATTTTATAATCGATGCATTTAGTCATGAACATATATCCTGTAACACACATTAAACCGTGTTCTTGTTTCAATTCGACCTTAGTACATAACCAAAGTCTTGAAAGTGGGGTTACCAGTGTGAAACAAAAATCGCCATTTGTAAAAGATTTATCAGAATTGTTGTTCAGAAGTAGAACCCCATTAAGACGTACTACTGTGTTCTCTAGATTTTTCCTCAAATAATAATTTATGTTCTGTCTTACCCAAAACAAAGCGAATAATATAAAGAAATTTAAAAAAAATTTAAGTGAAGATCTTATATAGAGGTGTTGGAGGCTAAGGTCCAAAGATTTAGGAGTTTTAGGTAGAAGTCTGATATACAAGTCCTGATTGTGCAGGTAAGGGAATGATGAAACAACGGAACCTTGGTCTTTTATAGTTCCATTTTTCTAGGAATTAGAATTCGAGATCAGGCCAGGACCTCTGTAGTGGGGTGTACTAAGGATGTCACCCATTTTTACTGGTGTGTAATGATCTGCAGGACTGCTATAACTTGGCATGACCATTTATTTAGACCATGCTTACATTTTTCTTATTATGAGTTTTTTCCCCAAATATCAATGTACATTTCAGTTATTTGACTAAAGGGCTTAGTATTTTATAGTCCTGTTAGACTGTTAGGAATATATGATTTGTATTATTGTAAATATGCATTTGTATTTGAGGTGGGATGGGGGAATGGATCAACAATCAGAACTGTGGCCTGTATAATTCATTCCCCTTCTTTTTGTGGTTCGTAGTCATGTCTGGTCTTTTGTAATGGGCTGTAATCTAAGAAGCATGGATACGGAGCATGACTAATATGCATTTGAATCTCATCTTCATGTATATCGAATGAGACAACAAAAGAATTTTGATTAATTTCTAAATTTTATACTGGAGTACATAAGTTAGAAGGCGCAATGCGAGTGTAAAGAAATGTGTCATGTCATATATGATAGATGTGTTAAGTTTTTGTTCTTTAGAGGTTGAACACTTTGATAAATGTTCATAATATTGTTTTCAAGGAGGCCATTGTGTATGTTTTATACAGGTGAAGAGTGTTCGAATGTGTTGGGTGAGTGGCAGTGGTGTCGACCTAGTGTCAAGATGTGTTGGCCAAAGGTCTAAAAGTATAAAATTTGTTTTTAAGTATTGGACATGGTCATTAAGTGTCTGACACGAGTCTAGGAGTGCCCATGGAGTGTTGGTATCGGATGCTTTCACAGCACCTCGTAGAAGTGTCCTTGCTTCTTAGACTGTAGTAAGAAGGTTGGTCACTGTTATGTTAACACAATGATTGGCGGGCAACTACGACTTGCAATGTTTATTTTATAAATCTATACTTACATTTCGTTGTTTGAGTAAAGAGATTGTTATTGTCATTCGTTGAACCTGCGCTTACATTTCTGTTGCTTGAGATAGAGTTTGTGATGGATTGCTGCCATGAATTGATGGGGGCATTGAAGATCAATTGTATTGCATACTACATACAATATAATTTTGCATGCAAAGCAGAAGCTTCTCTTCATTATTCAATGTGAACTGTTAAATTATCATTTTGTACCTTGCAAACAAGCTTCTATGTTCCTTTTCCAGCTAGCCAATATATGAAATTATGACGGATTTCTCAAACATATATCATGTACATTTGAACATATGACCTAAACAAACCTGCTATAAATTTTTACTATCTCAAGAATAATTTACACCCTTATATAGTTGAAGGAAGTTAAAAAGCTGAAATATGGGTTCAGTTTGGTTTCTATGTGGAAAGTGAAATCTATTTTGAGTTTGTTCCTGAAAATTCTTCTCCTGTACATTTTCTTCAACAGTAAGATGTTATTTTATTTATTATTTCTTAAGTGATAGGAAGACGATAAAATTAACTGCTTTTGGTTTATACAATGAATGCTTACTTTCTTTGGCCTGATTAATGTGTTCATGGTATGATTTTGTACTTAGGTTTGATCTTTGTGGTAAGTGCAACAATGCAGCGATGAAGGAAGAGTTGGAGGAGAAGAGAAGGGGTCAAGTATGCATTTTTTTTAACTTTATTAGACTTGAAAAAACAATTTTTTACGTTTTGTGTAGAGTGCTAATTGGTTTGCTTACATGCAGGTGGTGGCTAAGCTACATGACATATTACGTCCGTTTCTTCTTCGCCGAATGAAAGAAGATGTTGAGCAGATGCTCCCTCGGAAAAAAGAGATCATTTTATATGCTAAAATGACTGATTATCAAAAGGATTTCCAGACTCGACTAATTAATAAGACCCTGGAAAAATATTTGCGAGAGAAGGTGGACACTGGTAATGGGACCTTTTTTTTTTTTTTCCTAAGAAGCTGCATTAGCCCGATAATGAAACACTGTGAAACTAGAAAAAAATAATAATAAAGAGAGGGGACATGTTCTCCGTGTCCATTTCTCTGCAATTCCCGAATTTCATTTTCTCCTAGCTGTACAATTTAAGAGATTTCCTTTGTAATATGTATCATTTTTTAAATATCGTGTTGCAATGTACAGTTTTTGGATTGGGAGTTTCCAAATTTGCATGCAAAACATATCCAATGTACTCAGGGTATGCATTATTAACAACAGAATGCCAAATGGGGAATTCTTCCAAGGCATTCTGCAACATATCAATGGAGCACAATATGCAATGCCATATGTTCTAATTGCTTCCTGACCCCAAATAAACGTTTGGAATGTGGTTTAGGTTCCTGATCAGGTTTTGAAACTTACAATAAGTTGCTGTCATGTTGACACACTTTTTGTTATAATACCTATTTATTTGACCTGAATTGGGTCGTGGGTGCACATGCATACATATCGTTTGGGATATTCTTGATTGCAACTTATTTGTCATAGGCTACCAACCTAAGGTTGATTGTATCACTCTAAACATTTTTTATGTTCATTTTTTTCCATAAATCTCCAAATTGAGCTTTTTAGTTTTTAAAATTGCAGGACGGGGAATGAAAGGAAAGCTTAATAATTTGATGATTCAACTACGGAAGAACTGCAATCATCCTGATCTCTTAGAGTCAGCCTTTGATGGCTCTTGTATGTTTTTTTTCTTTGTTGCAATATATCAAGTATATCTGGAGTGAATGGGTTCTCTTAAACTTTGCAATCTTTTCCTGCTTATTATCGACAGACTTCTACCCGCCAGTAGAGCAGATAGTTGAACAGTGTGGCAAATTTCGATTGTTGGACAAATTGCTGACAAAGTTATTTGCTCGCAAGCACAAAGTACGCTTTAGTTAGTTTTTTTTTTATCATTTCCGAATTTGTTGTTTCATTCTCTTTATCTTCTGTTATATTGATACACAGGTTTTAATCTTCTCCCAATGGACCAAAGTTTTGGATATAATTGATCACTATTTTAGTGAAAAGGGATTTGAAGTTTTTAGGATTGATGGTAGTGTAAAATTGGCTGAACGACAAAGACAGGTAACTGCTACCTCCTGAAGTATTTCACGTTGATATTTCGTCTATAGAAATTTAATTTCCTTTTTCAAAAATTGTTGTGTTTTACTTTTTATACAATTCGCCGGCCATGGAATTGTTGGGTGAATGCTGGTTAGTGCCACTAGGCTAATCATGGAGAGGATGCAGTATATTTTTGTCTCTGGGTAATCAGGGTTTGCTTTTGTCCCTCGGATTCTGTTACTTTCTTTTGATACTGAGGTTGTGATTTATACCATCCAAAAAATTTGACGGTATACCCTTCTTTCAAACGTCTTATGAATATTGTCAGATAAACGAAGTTTATGTCATTTTGACATTCCTCCTTCAAGCCTGTTTGGGGATATGAGCGTGCTCATTTCCGTCTTTTGTCCAGTCTATATTTACAAAGTTAAAATGTTTGTTGATGTTTCTTGTATATTGTCTAACTTGATCCTGGAGATGCCTTCAGTTCTGTTTGTTGTTTTTGTTCAAAATTAACCTTTGATGCACTATAACTGCGGCCTGGTCGTGGGCATGGTATATTTCATAATTATCTACCCTTTTCTACTTACTGGGTCAGGTAGGTTTCATTTGTTAGTAGTTTTGGTTTAGTTTCCTTCTGGAAAGTTTTGAGCAAGATGTCCATGAAATAGGTAGTTCCAATTGTTTATAGGGAAAAGATTCTGTGTAGAGAATTTGCTCACATTTCTAATTATCCATAAAAAGGTGGCTGCATTTTTTTTTTAATCTCGTCCACACTTTTTTATTGAGATGGTGTTTTGACCTTCCACTCTGAAGTGCTTCCAATATCCTTTTATATTGTATGATATACTTGGATTATGTTTGGTTTAGTGTTAACCATCTGTTTTTTGGCAAACAGATCCAGGAGTTCAATGATGTGAACAGTACTTACAGGATATTTATTCTGAGCACTAGGGCTGGTGGGCTGGGTATCAATCTTACTGCAGCTGATACCTGCATTTTATATGACAGCGACTGGGTGTGTTCCTGTTATTTTGATTCTTTTTCATTTAATTTCATGGTTCTTTTTATTATTCTTTTTAGTTTTTTGTCTATTTCAATGCCTTAACTGTTTCTTATTTCTAACTTGATTTATTATATTTGATTTGCATTCCAGAATCCTCAAATGGATTTGCAGGCCATGGATAGGTGTCATAGAATAGGTCAAACAAAACCAGTTCATGTTTACAGACTGGCAACAGCTCTATCTGTAGAGGTACTCTCTTATAGTTGGCCTTGTTCATGTATAGATACAGTGCAGTTAAATGTTGTTCTTTCTGGCAAGGAACGAACTGAGGAAGTATGTGCTATCAGGGTCGAATGTTGAAGAGAGCTTTCAGTAAGTTAAAGCTTGAGCATGTGGTGATTGGTAAAGGACAGTTTCAGCAAGAAAGGACCCAGCCGAACAGTGCAAATATGGAGGTTGGTAATATCTGCAACATGTACATCTATGGGCTCAAGTCTTATTTATTAATTTTTTGGTTGCCACGTTGGCATTCTCTAACTAGACAGTGATTTTGTTGCCCGGCCTTTGAAGGTCGCAGTGGGGAATGTTGACTACTCTGGAATCCTTACCTTGTTCTCTATCATGTATAAGAGACCAGAACAAATATATGACCTGATTCAGTTGTTACTATGTGATTTTGCAAAATCACAATACCTTTGACATAAAGTTCTTCACCGCTGCTAATATGATGTTCTTTGGAACTGTATATGCATTGAAAACTGGCATATGTAGATAGGGCGTGATCGAGGCTTGCCTCCACACAGATCTTGCAGTCCATGCTTTATGTGTGTCCATGATTTGAAATTTTAATAGTTATATATGCTTTAGTTTGGGAGAGGTTTTTGTTGTCCATGTGTTGGTTTAGTAGCCTAGTTTTAGGTGTCTAGGATATGAAAATATAATAGGTTATTTACTTTAGTCTGCGACGACATGACAAGACAAGGACACAAACATAGTATCTAGGTAGGACATCTCTTGTATCCATCAAACATGGGTGTGTTTCTATGGAAAGAGAGAACTGATTAGAGAGAAGGAGAGAGAGAGATGGAAAGATAGCAAATGAATGAATTCTAATGAGAAAATGAAAATATGTTCGAGTGTAATAGATCTCTTTAGGAAGTTCATGGTTGGGGTAAGGTTTCTAAAATTTTATAAGTTTAAGTGGGTTAGATTGGGTACCCATTCCCAAACTGCTAAAAACTTGCAATTATGATGGATTTTGATTCATTACCCATTAATGACCCCACTTAGTTAAACCACTCATTATCGGCGGGTTGACGGGTTTGGATAATTTTTGTCACTCCTACCTAGCACCCACTAAGCAAGGGTTCCGGGGAGAGTTCTTGTCCCATTCCCTTCGTCGTGATTGCCCAACTGAAAGTATGGAACTTCCATTTTATGGCTTATTAGAGCTTAACTGATACTTTTATGAGGAGAGTTATTCATCTGTGGGTGAGAACACTACACTTCTCTGAGTATAAAATTTTATTAGTTTTTGGAATTACATGTAAACAAATTGAATGATTGTCATATGTTAAATATATGTTATATAGGTACAATTATATATATTTTCAATCCGATAGGAGTATAAAAAAAATCGGATTAGCTCTAATCCAAATCTGATGTGTTAAGTTATAGCATTATTGGATTCGGATCTTTATAGGTATGTTGAAATGGTACTCAATCCATATCCAAACAATCGGATGTGATTTAGTAGAATAGGATCCACGGACTGGTCTGGTTGTTTTTGACAGTGATATTATGACAAATGTGCAAGGAAACTGTTTTTACTATTTATTAACGGAGCCGTTATTTCAGGAAGAGGACCTCTTGGCACTGCTCCGAGATGAATATGATGCTGAAGATGAGCAAATACAGACAGAAATTAGTGAAGAAAACTTGGAGAGGGTGTTGGACCGCAGCGATCTGATCGCTAATCCAACCAGTGAACACGGAAAACCTGATTTTACTGTGAGTGAACTCCCCCTTAAAGGGCCTGGTTGGGAGGTGGTGATTCCAACTTCCAGTGGAGGCATGCTTTCCACTCTCAGCAGCTGATGGTTGTTCTAGTTTGGTGATTTGGGTCAGTTTTTTTGGATGCAGATCCTGCGTTTGTCAAATTTGGTTAGAAGTATTTTTTTCGGATGTGAGAAAGCTTTCTTTCATTTTGTAGATGTCTGAAATGATATCCCTGGAAAGGAGCTATTTTTGTAAATGGATTGAAGCATGAGGACGTCCTCGACCGGAGCGTTAGGAATAGTTGAAATTATGTGAAATTGCTGTATGAACTTAACATCCTAGTAGTGGTTTAATGAAGTTATTGGATGAATTAACAGCGGTGCATAATTCAGCTATTGTTTTCCATGTGTTTTATTTAGACCCGTAAACGAATCGGATTTGGATCGAATCTGTCCTGATCCGATAATTCGATGAATTTTTGCTTTCTTAATTCATATTTGAATGTTTTGATTATGAAATTTTTTAAAAATAAAATTAATAAAGAATATTTATTTTTTATAATTATTTTATGACACTAAAAATAAAATTATGTATTTATACTTGTAGTGCATCAAATAACAAATAAAAATTTAGAATAGAATTAGAGATATTAATACCATATACAATTAATAATATAATTATATATATTAAGTATATGACATTTAGTACTCAACATTTATTTATTAATAAATAATAATATTGTTGATCAATCATTATTAAAAAAAAAAACAAAATAATTAACAATTAATTTTATATATAATTATAGTACTAAATATATATACATAAAAATATTAAATCTATATTGATATATATATATATAGGGTTATGAGCGAAAACCCCCCAGCAGTTTCATCCTGGTGCGAAAAACCCCCTACAGTTTCAAAATGTGTGTATAAATCCATTATGTTTAAAAAATGTGCGATTTACCTCCAAAATGAAATTCCTAAAATACCCCTTATAACCTAATAAAAATAATAAATATTGAATTAATAATAATACTCTATAATAAAAATATAATAAATAATAAATAAAATAAATAAATTGATTAAATTATAAAATCCCAAAATAAATATTAAATTAGAAAATTTATATATAAATTTTGAAAAAAAAACATATAAAATTTGAAATAAATATATAAAATTCGTAAAAATATATAAATTTCAATATATATATATAAATTTTAAAAAATAAATATTAAATTTCCAAAAAAACATATAAAATTCAAAACAAATATATAAAACTCGTAAAAATTATATAAAAATTCAAATAGTTGTGCAAATAAAAGTATAAAAAACACAAGTAATCAAAGTACAACACACCACAACAACATTTAAAGTCAAATAAATTAGAAAACCATGAATAGAGGCTAAACAACTATACAAGTATACATTAATTAAAACTTCAAAGAGCCAAAATACAACTTTTATTTTGAATTTATATGTTTTTCAAATTTTAATATATTTTTTTCAAAATTTTTATTTCCCCCGAATTTTATATATATATTTCCGAAATTTATATATGTTTTCGAATTTTATATATTTTTTTGAAATTTAATATATATATTTTTTGAATTTATATATGTTTTTCCAAATCCTATATAATTTTTTGAATTTTATATTTTTTTCGAAATTTAATATATATTTTTGAATTTTATATATTTTTACGAAATTTATATAATTTTTCAAAATTTATAAATGTTTTTCGAATTATGCTAAGGATATTTCAGACAATTCATGTCAAAATGGGGGCAAAACGCACGTATTTGAAAATAATGGGGTGTCAAAGAACAACAGGGGATATGACTAATTAGATCGGATTCGGATCAAAATCCGATCCATTAACAAGTTTAGTTTTATTTCTATTTTTTCAAAAAATTTAGTACCCAAGCTTTTGGACTACAAGGTCTGAATCTTTATATAAAAATAAAAGTTCCGTTGCCGGGAATCGAACCCGGGTCTCCTGGGTGAAAGCCAGATATCCTAACCGCTGGACGACAACGGATCTGCTTGAATATTTTGTAGTTTTGATTTAATCACTAACCATAACCCGCATTATGAGAGGATTACAATTGTTATTACTACAATATATGAATTTGATACTTCAACTTTATGAATTGGGTAAATTATCCTTTCACCCCCTCGAGATATGACTTATTATAGTTTCATTCATGTCCTTAGGATAATTATAGTTTCACCCCCTCTAGGTCATCAAAGCCCAATTCTAATAATAAAAAAGTGAAATGACATATATACTGTAGACACTAAAATTGTATGGGTTCAAGCCCAAAACAAATAAGGTCCAACACAAAATATTGGGCCGCAAATTAAATTAATTATCTCAATCCCTATTGGTCTAATTTAAATTATTTGATTAAGTCTAAGCCCATTTAGTTAAATAAAAGAGATAATTATTGAACTATAATATTATTTTAATATTATAATTTGATAATTATCAAAAAAGGGACACATGTCATCATTTTATTGGTCCAGATTGTCTATAAATATAGACATGATATAGAATGAAAGGAGAAGAGAAGAATTTATGTGAAAATCAGAGAAGCTCTCCTAGAGCAAAAATACAAAATTCTACAAACACTTTTTTCTCCCAACAAAATCAAGAGAATAAAAAGAACAACAAACACATCCAAATTGTGCCGTTCTTTTCCATGATTCAACAAATTCCAAAGAATCACTCAAATTCAAATATCAAAGACAAAGAACAACAAACACATCAAAGTTCGTGCCGTTCTTCTTCAACAACTCAAGAAATCAAATAAAATTGTTTGAGATCAAGCTTCATCAGCACTCGACCAGAAATCAAAGCCAAATCCGATTCAAGATTAAGCCTCCACGACCTTTGAATCCCTTCAACAACTCGATTCAAGATCAAGCTTCGACAGCCCTTGAATCCAACCGACAAAGGAGATCGAATAAGAGGATAATATTCTTTTTATTGTAAAAGAATAAAACAGAGGATTGTACTACCATTGATTTAAAATTAATAAAATTATGATTTGTCGTATATTTTCGTTCCTGTATTTTTGGACTCGAAATTCGTTGTCTACAAATTTCTGGCACGCTTGGTGGGACCCCTTTGCCTCTCATATATTTTTCCTACGTTAAATCCGCAAAACATTTCTTTGTTAGGATCTATGGTGCCCTGGAAGGTTCAGACTAATAAGAAAGACGATGGTGCAAAGACTTTCATCAAGGTTGTCACGACAAGTCGCACAAAGCCAAAAAATTATGTCAACGAAATCGTCTGCAACAAATTCTTCACAAACGATGGACTCGTCTGTAAATTCTATACAAACAACGAAATCATCTACAAATCCTTCATAGAGGACGGACTCGTCTACAACAAATCTTTTACAGACGATGGAATCGTCTTCAAAACCTTCACAAACGACTCGTCTGTCTGTAAATCCTTTACAAACGGAGCGTCTGTCTACAAAACCTTCACTAGCGAAGCAGCCGTCTGTAAATCATGCACAAACGATGCGACCGTCTATAAATCCTGCACACATGATGAGACGATCTACAAATCCTTCAAAGATGACGGGACAGTTTGCAAATCTTGCACATACGACACGACGGTCTGCAAATCCTTCACAGACGACAGACTCGTCTACAAATTCTAGACAGACGACGAAATTGTCTACAAATCCTGCGCAGACGATGAAACCGTCTGCAAATCTTTTATGGATGAAAGAATCATCTAAAAATCCTTTACTGACGAGATCGCAATATGTTCGTTTAGAAGTCCGCCTACAAGCGCCCACATCTGAACAGGTGGGTAACCAGATTATTCATCCTTTGACGGGTTCGTCATTATCTTTCCAACAACTGCAAGACAAGAAAAACAGAAAGAACAATGACAAAATATTAAAGAGTGCTATCAAATAGTCCATCACAGTTGCTGCTATACCAGTGAAGAATTTTGTAAAAGATAAAGAAAAATCAAACAAAAATCAGCAAATTATGGTGAAGGTCAAATCCTCCAAACTTGTCAAAGAGGAACCTCTCTTCTCTCTAGGGGCAATAAATAATGTTTTTCCAACTTTAAATGCTCAATTTTGCTCAGGAAAATTACTATCAAAATGCATCTCTGATAGTCATTCAAAAGCCTTCTCAAAGGGTCGAACCAAAAATTCAAACTCGAGGTTGACCCATCCAAGAATAGAGAGCTTTTCTAACTTAGTCATTATGCCGGTCATGATGACTACTACTATTTCAAGCGAAGAGCAATTAACGAGCAAGACTCGTGAAATTGAAAGATTGCAAAAGACGATCGGCGAACAACATCTAAAAATTACCTCGCTAGTAGAGAAGTTAAAATTGCATGGCATTGTCGAGTTAAGTAAATGTCAAGTTTTTCTTGTTGATTCAACACATAATGTTACTCCCGTTGACAACAAAAGTCATACATTCTTCACAACTCAAATGGCTAGTCAAGTAAATCAAGATGTCTCCATCGCCTCGCTCTCTATTAAACAACTTCAAGACATTATAGTTACAAGCATAAGAGAACAAGTTGGTGGCGTCCCTGAAAGTACTTCCACGTACTCAAAGCCTTACACCAAAAGAATTGACGGCTTAAAAATCCTGTAGGATATCAACCACCAAAGTTCCAACAATTTGACAGAAAAGGCAATCCTAAACAACATGTTGCGCATTTTGTTGAAACTTGAAATAATGTTAGCACATACGGAGACCTCATTGTCAAGCAATTTGTGCGGTCATTAAAAGGAAATGCATTTGATTGGTACACATACCTTAAAGCTGGAAGTATTGACTATTGGGAAATGATGGAGCAAGAATTTCTCAATCGTTTCTATAGTACTTGAAGAATAATGAGCATGTTATAACTCACTAATACTAGACAAATGAATGACGAGCTTGTGGTTGACTATGTTAACCGTTGGAGAGCTCTAAGTCTCAATTGTAAAGATCAAAATTCTGAAATCTCCGCAGTTGAAATTTGCATGCAAGGCATGAATTGGGAATTACTCTACATTCTACAAGGAATGGAACCAAGTACATTTAAAGAACTTGTTACTCGAGCACATGATACGGAGCTTAGCATAACAAGTCGTGGTGCCAGAGAATACATTTATGATGTGTGTGACAATCTCTTCAAAGGCAGGAAAATTGAGTCTAACGACGAAGAACTTGTGTCTGACGACGAAGAAACTCAATCCGACGACGGAGATTCTTAGTCTGACGGCGATGAATAAATTGAGTCTGAAAATGAAAATTTTGAGTCTGATGATGAAGAAATTGGGTTTGACGACGAAGAAATTAAGTCCAGCGACAAAGAAATTGAGCATGAAAACAAAGAAAATATATTGTCAAGTTCAGACGATGAAAATACTACATCATAAATGACAAACATTGTTGTTAAAAATTTGCATGACAAAAATCATCTTGTCGCTTCGTCGACTTTGTCTAGAGATGCTAAGTCACGGAGGCATTGAATAAAAAAATCTTGGTAAAAGATGAGACTCATCAAAGATCACAAACTCTCAAATAGAAGAATTTTGAGAAAGTTCTCTCAAATTGTCAAAAATTCAAATTCTCTTCAATCTGTCACAAGACAGAAAAATAGTCGTCGAAGCTCGTGAAGTTGCTCCTGATTGCACGAGCCTAAATTGTACCATGATCCTAGCCCACATGATTTAAAACTGTGGTTGCACGAAAAAAAAAACATTGAACTACGTAATGACTTGATTCATCTTCTGAGGATACGTAGGCAACTTAGAATCTTATCCTGAGTTCAGTCAACCAAAAAAAAAAAAAATCAACTCCTGGCCCGCAAGAGTATAAACTGTGAACGGCGAGATATTTAAATTCTTTGTTTGGTAATAACAAACTATTTTATTATCAAAATGAAGGTTTGAGAATTTTTCATAAATTCTTCAAGTACATCTTTTGGAGAGAAAAAAAAGACAAGGCAACAATGGTGGATCATCAATCTATTGTTTCTCGCTTGTTAATAACTTCTTCATCAAGAGAAAGAAATGCTAGTCTGCATGTCAATCACAACAAAATCCAACAGTATAACATCTTCCGACATGTGAAGCTTTATTGTCGTCGGCGCAATGATATTCGTCGCTCACTAAATCCATTTGTCACCAGAAACTACAGCTTGAAAGAGAAATTGTGTCGCACTGGAAAAAAGAAGATTTGGCTTGTCGTCAAAACCTTCACTTTGACAGAACAATTGTCTTAGTCATCGAAAAAAGAAAATCCTTCTATCGTCAGAAACTTCACTTTGACAGGAAATTTGTCCGTCATTGAAAAACAAAAAGATTTGGCTCATTGCCAAACCATTATTGTGAAAGGAAAATTTCGTTAGTCGGCGAAAAAGAAAACGCAGACCCTCTTGTGAAAGAAATTTTTCGTCAATCATCAAAAAAAAAAAAAATTGCCAACTGCTAAAACCTTCACTCTAAAAAAGAAATTTCGTCGGTCACAAAAAAAAAAGGGGGTTTCGGCCTACTGACAAAAACAAAAATAAAAATATGGTCAAATACCAACTATCATTGCAAGGGTTTGCACAAGGACATACGCACCCCTGCAACGATAATTTTGGTATGCGCTATCTCTGTGAAGGACGCAATGTCTGTTGACAAAGAAATTGGAGACAAATGCATGGTCCGACAAAAACAAAACAAAGAAAAAAAAGAAAAAAAGTTGGAAAATTCGGGGAAAAAAAAGGAGTAAAAAAAATCCGTGGAATAACAAAAAAGAAAAAGGTTGAAAAAAAAAGAGAGTAGGAAAGTAAAAAAAAAAAAAAAAGCAGAAGCCAAGATGTTGGAAAAAAAATGAAAGTTCGAAAGAGATAAACTCAATTCTTCTCTCTCTCACCATAACCTTCTCACCACAATGCTGCCGCAGTGTTTCATAGCTTCAATGGCAAACAACTGCACAACACGGGAGTCGACAAGCCATGATTCATGGGAAAAGCTTGTAGCCATCGATCAAGGATTGTTGCCGCTACATGGCCCGCATGATTCACAGGTTTGTTGTCGCATGGTGACTGGTCGCTGACAAGCATGGAGCCATCGGTCCCGATCATTGAGTTTCTACCTACGCGATTAATGAAAATTTCACCCGCACGTTCTCGCCGTCAAGCATGGAGCCATCAGTTCACCGAGGTTTCTGATCCACCGTTTGGTGCCCTCTTCAGTCATCGCTTGAAGCCTCCATGGATCAGGGATCATGCATGGAGATTTCGGTTGTCGTTGCAAAACATGAACCTTACGTCTCACTAGTTTGTGCATGTAGCCGCCTTGTCAATGAATTTTTTCCCCATCGATCGCGGTCAAGCATGGAGCCGGTGCATGACGTACGTTTCTGACAAAGCTTGTTGTTCAATTACCATGCTTGAAGCTTCCTCTGGTTGTCACTGCATGTTGCTGATCCGTCGGCTGCCGTTTTCTCCGGTTCTACACCCGTTGCCAGTGCGTGTTGATGATCTGTTTGTAGCTACGGGCGTTTTCTTTGCCAAGTCCACCATTGTTGAAGCAAGGTTCGAAGATGAGTGAAAAGTAGAAAAAAAAAAACCAATCGGTGTTGCGAAGTTGATTTTGATCTCACGTGGTTTAAAGATTATCGGAGAATAATGTCACTATGGTTGTCTATATATAGCCAACAAGCAAGTAATTCCCACAACAAAAGGAATTGAAATGCCGGTGGTATTGGATTTCAGTTGGAGTTGGATAAAAAGCAAACTCAACTTTGATAAGGAATTGGAATTCGACAGAAACACTTGTAATGCCAATTTTTGTGAGTGAATTGAAATTTCGGTTGGAGTTAAAAATTAAAAAAAGAGAAAAAAAGGTTCAACATTGACTGGAAATTGAAATTTCTTTTAGAGTTGGAATCCAACAAGAATTTGGAGTTAGAGTTCAAAAGGAAATTCAGATGGACGGACGAAATAATTTCAAATTGACGGACGAAAGAAATTCAGACGGACTGACTAAAGGAGTTCAGATGGATTGACGAAAGGAGTTCAGACGGACTGGCAGAAGAAGTTCAAATTGACTAACAAAAAAAAATAAATGAAGATTGA
The DNA here is from genome assembly GCA_963922005.1 of Cornus suecica. NCBI lineage: Eukaryota > Viridiplantae > Streptophyta > Magnoliopsida > Cornales > Cornaceae > Cornus > Cornus suecica. Next base: position 9,960,662 of record OY998238.1, on the reverse strand, counting down.
TCGACAAAAGGATGCTCCAAGTCCCGCTTAAACTAGATGACTAATCCATGTGCAAGACTTGGAGTGGGGGCAATCTGTACACTAAAATTGTGTGGGTTCAAGCCTAAAACAAATAAGGCCCAACACAAAATATTGGGCTGCAAATTAAATTAATTAGACCAATCCTTATTGGTCTAATTTAAATTATTTGATTAAGTCCAAGCTCATTTAATTAAATAAAAGAGATAATTATTGAACTATAATATTATTTTAATATTATAATTTGATAATTATAAAAAATGAACACATGTCATCATTCTATTGGTCTAGGTTATCTATAAATATAGACATGATAGAGAATGAAAAGGAAAATAGAAGAATTCACGTGAAAATCAGAGAAGCTCTCCCAAAGCAAAAATACAAAATTCTACAAACACTTTTCTTTCCCAACAAAATCAAGAGAACAAGAAGAACAACAATCACATCAAATCATGTCGTTCTTTTCCGTGATTCAAAAAATTTCAAAGAATCACTCAAATCCAAATATTGAAGACAAAGAACAACAAACACATCAAAGTTTGTGCCGTTCTTCTTCAACAACTTAAGAAATCAAATAAAACTATTTGAGATCAAGCTTCATTAGCACTCGACCAAAAATCAAAGCCAAATCCAATTCAAGATTAAGCCTTGACGACCCTTGAATCCCTTCAACAACTCGATTCAAGATCAAGCTTCGATATCCCTTGAATCCAACTGACAAAGGAGATAGAATCAGAGGATAATATTCTTTTTATTGTAAAAGAATAAAATAGAGGATTGTACTACCATTGATTTAAAATTAATGAAATTCTTATTTGTCGTATATTTTCGTTCCTGTATTTTCGGACTCGAAATTTGTTGTCTACATATACCCCTGAACATTTCTCAATTATGGTGTAAAAAAATGGGTTTTTTGTCTGATTTGTCCGTAATTGTCCAATTAGAGTGTCCAAATTATGACAAAATGAAGCAATAGTGTAGTAGACTGGAGCAAAAATATTCATAATAATAAATCTAGAGGTATTTTAGACATTTCACCTAGTATTGACCGGATTTGATCACGTCGAAATTTCATTCCAGGAGGGTATTTGTTACAACTTCCAAACTTGAGGGGGTGAAACTGTAATTATTCAAAAAATAGGAGATGAAACTATAATAAATCATATATTGAGAGGGTGAGAGTGTAATTTACCTGATGAATTTAACTAACACCATTAGTATAAGTTAAGGTTCAATTCAATTATTTTGTACCAAATTTGAGTTCAACATATTAAAATTAATATTTCTAAGAAATATAATAAAAACGAGCAATTTTAATCTCATTTCATATACTATCAAATTGATCAATGCAACATCTTTTAGGTTTATTTAAAAAAATATTCTTATTCAGAAACTTCTCAAAGAAAAGTTCCCCCACATTTCCTCTCTTTTTAGCCAAGCAGAGGAAAGAGGTCTTTCCGTTCCTTCCAATTCACTATTAATTACATACACTGATACAAATCAGATGTATATATATATATATACACACACACACTATTACCAATAGTTCACCGGGGAAAACAACAGATTTCACTGTTTCTTCGCTAACCTGAATTAAGCTCGTGTGGCACAGCTACCAAAAATCTATCATTTGAATGCGGTTTTATTTCGGTTTGAAGTAATATCACATCAAAACGGTCACCGGAAATTGAACACCAATTCATATTGCTGTCAAGTTTGGGGTGTTTCAGTTCAGTTTGAGGAATCGGAGACATATCTCCGATATTAGATAATGATAACTCGTTCTAAACTCGTTGAGCAACTCAGAGACTACCAGATCCGATCTCAGCACAAGTGTCCTGCCCTCACTTACTTCTCTCACAAACCCCATATCTCTACCTGGTATCTCTCTCTCTCTATATATATATATATATGTATTTGATATATTTGAGAATGCTTATTCGATTTCGTGTGGTCTTCTGCGACTTTCTTTTTCAGAAATTCAAAGCTTTCTTGTGTAGATATGCATGAATTATGATTAAACTTCAGATATAGCTGCTTCTTGGAGAAATTATCATGTTTAGAATGTGTTGTTGAAACATCTTATAGTATCCGTTAGGTTTTGTGTGATTATTAAATATCTACTATGAAAATTAGGGAAAGTACTTATATAAATGGATATTATGATCTCTTAGCAATTTCTGTGGTTTGGATTTATCTTATTTAATCTAATGAAAAGTTTCTCAGTGATGTGCTTTACCAAGGATTACTATTATTTTCTAATTGCTTATATCACTAACTGCTGAGATCAATTTCATATCCATTTATAGTATGGGGATTTTTTTTCTTAGTTGTTATTTTATAGATGTTGAATTCAATTAGTAGATCGCGTAGTTTTTGGAAATGAAATATAATTTTGAAGCCGTAATTAGTAATGGGATTTTAGGAAGACCGAGAAGAGTTCACGCAAAAACTGCAGTACGCTACGCCCTGACGTCACCTTAGCCTAGCATGTCGACAACTTGTCTTGCAATTTTCGGTTAATATGGGTCTATATGGAATTGGCTTAACTTGCTTCTTGACACATGAGGTGTATAATTTATACCAAGACAGACTTGGCTTAACTAGCTTTTTGGCACTTGAAATATAGAGTTTATAAGACAGTATGAAGCTAACGGTCCATCGCTTTGAACTTCCCAAAGCCTACAACCAGAAACCATAACAGAAACAGTTTAGGAGTTAATCGTTATACGTGTGTGTGTGTGTGTGTGTGTGTGTGTGTGTGTGCATGAATACACCGAGGTCATATTTGCTTGTTCACCGGTTGTACTCTTGTAGAAAGAGTTGTCTTCAAATTCATGTGGATCTCCCTATGCTTGTTTCAAAGGGAAAATTTCTCTTTATCCCTTTCATTTTTTGGTAAATTAAACCTAAAGGTGGAAATACTTCACACAACCTGCTAACATGATTCAAACACATGTGATTAATGGGTTTAGGATTGGCTTAATCGTGTCAACCTGAATTGACACGCTAATTTAATATGTGGTGTATCTATCATTTGATTATACCAGTTTAACTTACCATAACGAGCGACCATATAATGTGAATGTGTCGAGTTAATATCATAAATGACCCCAATAGTATAAAACTTTAACTAAATGTTTCTTGTCTTGTCTTGTCAGGTCGTGACCCACTTATTAGACAAGTTATGTAGGTTGTGTTGTATTACCTATTGAAAAATGGTGTTGACCCATATTACAGAATATTCATGTTATGCCATATTACAGAACACAACACCACCAATTGGCACTCCAACAAAGTTAAGTGCATTCGTGCATGCATTTTTTTCTTTAACTGCTATTTGAGCAGCTGATTTCTTCACAAAGTACTATTTATTTAAGCTAGGGGATCTCTGAACATTGCAGGACCACTTTAGATAACTAAATATGCCGCTCCTTTTGTATAGGAGGTCCAAATATCATGTGTGCGCGCACACACACATTAATTACATACAGTTGATAATACCTGTGATGGCACACACACATTAATTACATACAGTTGATAATACCTGTGATGGTATATACTATAATTTTTGAGATATGACAATACATAACTATATACGTATACGCATGTGTCTGTGTGTGTGCACATATATACTGATATGGCATCATATCTGGGGTAGGACATGAACTTGCTTAATTACTATTTTTAGTTTGTTAATGTTTCAATATTTCATTTGACTGGGCATCCATCTATGCCTCTTGCATATCCAATGAAATTCCAAGCATAAGGGCATTATGCGATTGGGGTCCCTCTGGGTAGGCATTTGGAGAGGAAACCTTGAGACAGATGTAACCTTTGTAATTTGCATTCTTATGAGGCGAACTCTCACCGGTAACTCTGATTCTCTAGCATTTAACCAAATATAATGTCTGGAGATTGTGATGTCAAAAGGAGTCCTTTTGAGGGTGTTAAAAACTTTAGTTACATATGAAACTAATTTTTCGCTTGTGCATGTTTCTGTAAAAGTGAAAGTGGGATAAAGGTCTTCAAAGTCATGCTTCATACTTAGCTTTCAAATGTATTTTCTATAACAGCTTAAAGTATTTTTCATCTTATTTTTTTTTCTTTTCAACGAGAATAAACAAGGAATGTGTGGTGTAAAACTTTTTCACTTCATTGAGAAGGGGGAAGACAATTCTGGTCAAGTGTGTTGTATTAAAGAGGGAACATTATCGAAAAAGGAACATAAACGATCACTACATAAAAATGGTTTTTCATGAGTAATATGGAGTCGAAAGTGACATTTTGGTGTTTAACAGTTCTTTGTTTTGTTTAGTTGTTTTTGTTCTCTCTGTTCGCTCCATTTGTCAAAAGGACAAAAAAAAAGATGAAGAAAGAAAATCAAAAGATGGGCATCGACTTCACTTGTTACCACATAGATAGAGAATGTTTTGTCCAAAACCTTGTTCATATTCCCACATAACTATATTCACTTAGCAAAACTCAAGTTCATGATCATCTGTTGGCCCTTTCTGGGTGAAAAGGATCTCTAATGGTTTGCAAGTATTTCAAGACTTTGAGTTGGATATGTTCAAATGGTTATTTGTCTTACTGTGTGATTTGAGGATTAAGCCATTAGAGCTAGGTTGAAGGGATTGTTTTGCCATAATAGGTAGTGCCTTCTAATGAAGTACTTTTTGCATGATTTCTTACGGAAGTTGACATCTTGATTGAGCTAGGTGGCTATGTTTTTCTTAAAGTTGCTTTTGATCTGATGATAAAGGTGTAAAGGTTGATAGTATAGTCTCATGTGGTGAATTTAAGAAAGATTAAAATATTTAGTGCAACTTAGATCTGGATTTAGTGAATTATAGCTGGTGTAATGTTAGTGAGCCTTTGCTTCTTTAGAAACTTTGTTGGATTGGTTGTTCTCTTGATAAATAAAGATAAGAGGTTGTCATTACTTGGCATGAAGTGTTGTAGTAAGTAAAGTAAACAAGTCATGTAGATGTGCTCAGGCTGTTACATATGCATCCATCTTGATGGCAGGATTTAGAAAATTTCCGGAAGACTATTATTCCTCAGAAAACATTATAATCATGTAAGTTCATTGATCTATAATGGATCCTTTTAGTATCTTGATTGATGTGTTGGATCTTAGCTATCTTATGTTAGAGATATAGTTAATTAGCTTATAGTACCTTTCTATGCCTATGTTCTCGTGTGTGTGTGTACAACATCAAAATTTTCTGTAAGGAATATAAGGTGCGTTTGTTTATAGAATATGAAAGATCTAAACTTAAAATGTAAGAGGGAAATAATTATCACCACATTTAGTATCATTATCTTGGTCAGTTTGGAATGAATTCCTTCCTTAGGCTAGCAGATAGGGATGATTTATGCTCTTTGTTGCCTCACCTCTTTATACAGCATTGGGCTTCTGAAGCACTGATATCATATTTCTTATATATTGCATGTTATATTGTATACATCTTTTTTTTTTTTTTTTTGAATGTTAAGGAACTCACACACCCACCCCCACGTGAACCCTATAGGTCTCGAACTCCTAACCTCGCCCAATTTGGGGAGGAATGGAAATACCATCAGACCACAAGGCCATTGGTATATTGTATATTTCTTGTCCCGGGAAAAAAGAATAGAATGAAAATATATATTGCCTCTAGCAACCAGTGTTAATCTTTAGCATATGTGAAATAGTTAGTATATAGAGGTTACTTCTGTTGATCACTATTTACAACATTTTTAATCAAATAAGGTAAAAATTACAAAAAGTTCGATGTTTGTCAGTCTTATCACTGCAAATTAGGATTTTTTTTTATTCTGTAATTTTATTTCCTTTCTGATTTTGAGTTTCTAATTTGTTTGTGTATGTGTGTGTGCCTATAAGTATACATGTATATAAATGGAGAATGTAGATTTTGAAATATATATATGAGAAAGTAAGTCGTGACTTTTTTCCCTCTTATCTGCTTTTTAGAAAGAAAAATTTACGATTGCAAACAAACATCGAAATACATAAATCCTTATAACTTTAGTTTCGCATAGGACAACAACAAACATTGATGTTGGGAAAACCCAAATTAAAAGAAAAACCGCCTGATTCGAGATTTCCGCATTCACCGTGGAGAAATGTTATGGAAATATAAATCCAGGAAAATCTTGATTTCTGTGTTCATAGTGATGGAATATCACTATACAAACATGGGATTGTACATGATGTACTTTCATTTAGATTTGAATACACCATATATATAATTAAGTTATTAGTTCTTTTGCAATTATGCTGCTTTGTGATTAATTTGGCGTTACACTTGGCTTTTCTGAAGATCTATGTCAAGTTGTCATTAGGTTTTGGTAGGAGTATTTGATTCACTCTCTCATCACTCATTTTCCCTACACAATTTGAATTTACCAAAACCATTGTGTCTTAACTCTGCACATTTTTACTAGCTTGACCTCTATGTTATTTTGATTGTTGGTGTGTAGTCTACATGTATATATCCACGCCCCGGATATATCAACTTTCCGAAGAGGACACATGCTGGTCGCACTGTTAGATATTTATATTATATATAATACAAGTGTATCAATCATTTTGAAGCAATAAATCATTTAAATCAAATCGGTGGATGTGGTTTTTGGGCTGAAGTTCAACAATAGCATTGTACACAGATCCCTCCATAGTGTGTGTTTGGATATGAGCACTTCACCTACTTTTGATAAGCATATAACACAAATGGACATGAACCACTTCGTACTTCCTTGTCATTGATTTTAAGTATATTGGAGATCTTCATATGCCGCTAATGCCATTAACTTTAAAAGTTTCTTATGATTTAATATATATATATATATATATATATATATATATATATTTTTTTTTTTTTTTTTTGCAGGACTGATGTTGTTGTGGCAGTCTTGTGGGCTTCACTGTTTTGCATGCTCGTAGTTTCATCCAATGTGATGCTTTACCACAGACACTTTTGGCTGTCTTTTGTGATTATATGTTTGGGCATCCTCATTCCCGTACGCCTGAGAATTACTAGGCAAGCATCGGCAAGGAAGCGGGATAGAAGATTGTTGTTACCACTGTCCATGTGAATATCCACTGTCTTTGAAGCAACATTACCGCCCGAGAACTTGGCTGGCGAATAGTGCACACCTTTGTTTTGACGTGCACACCTTTTTATATGCTTAGAGAGCACCGATCTTACTCTTGCCAACCTCCTGTCCGAATAGATGGTATGGTTCTCTTTTCTCTTCAGGATCCTTAAACGCAGATTTTGAAAATTAGTTTTTCCTTCAATCTGTAAACCCCACAACGAATTTGAGCAGAGTTAAAGGTCTCCTAGCTAAAATCTTTTCCCTCACTGGCTTGTAAATGTTATTGCTCAAAATAAGTTCTATACCTGTTTTTCATATCGAGCCTTTAGATTTCATGTTTCTCCAGGTTTGAGAAGTGGTACTTGTTAGGAATAAGGAAACCAAAGCTAATAATGTAGGACCTGCCTTTCAAAAAAAATATATATAGGACCTGAAAAGGACCAACAAACTACTTACGGAAATAATTACCCCTCCGTGAAGAAAATTGGACAGTAATCGAAGGACTTCTGGGTTGAATTGGCTTGCTAAAACAGCAATGAGTAGATATATCTCAAGGTTCTTGGGCATCTTATTTATTTTGTTTGGTCATTTCTAAGTTTTATTCTTTTGGGTTTTGGGGCGCGGGAAGTCATCTGCATGCATTTAACTAACCTGCATACTACTTGTCCTATCTAAGAAATTTTGCCTCAATTATTAGAATATCCTTTTCATTATTCATAATCGTTATTGTAATTAGAAAGGGATATTGTCCGAGTTCAGAATTGTTATGTTAGTTTGAGTCACATAAATATGATTCTCAACCATTTTTGTTTGGGTAAATTTCATCCATTTTTCTGAGGGTTTGTCTTAATTACATGCACCTCCTTTTTCATTTTGAAAATCAAAAAATCACATGGGTTTCCCCCAGTGGTGAAATGAATTATTTTTGTTTAGGTAAATTACATTCCCTACCATAGAGAATTGCTTTAATTACATGCACCTTCAAGTCCCTATTTCTTCTTTTTCTCTCTTATCTATGTTCCTCTCAACCTCTCATAGTCTCCATGCCCAGGGGCGGAGCCAGGAAATTGGCCTGGGGGCAATGTAATTTTCTATTACTTTATTAATAATTTTTTTTATTTTGTTGGGTTACCAAAAGAAATTTTTAAAAAACTTGGGGAAGGGAAATGCAAATTTTTAGAAATTTATTGATAAAAATTATATTTTTCTAGGCTATCTAAGGAATTTTATAAAAAATCGGCAGGGGTCATATGCAATTTTTATAACTATATCTATAATATATAAAAAAATTAGGCTAAATTTTTTTTTTTGAAAATATTTAGGCAGGGCCATGGCCCCCCTAGCTCCGCCCCTGTCCATGCCTCCCCTCGCGCAGCATCTCCTCCTCCCACCATTGCCGTCATCATTGTGGTCATGCTAGTGCATGATCACCTCCCTTCTGAATCTCTTCTTTTGTATCAACCTCAATGCCCATTTCAAACAATATTGTAGCCCTAATCCCCATGGGGTTATTTAGGAATGGTAGCGGTATTGGTTTTCTTCCTTTGAAGCATGTATGAAATACTAGGTGGAGTGAAGAAATGTCCAGGTTGCTTTGATGCATGTTCAAGATGGTAAACTAAAAAATGTAGGTTGCATGCAAAATTAGATGTCCCTGATTTAAATAATGTCAAATTAATAAGGAGATGTTTGACTTGTTTTTTCCATTTATTTCAAACTAAAGGCAATTAATAGTTAATAGTTAAAGACTTTTAAGGTGACAGTTTTAATAGTTTAAGTAGTGAAATCATATATTTTTGTTCTTAAAAGAATTGGTTAGTTTTACCTACATTATGAATTTTTTTTATAACTTAAAGATAATAAACTCTATTTTCAAATTAAATTTAACCACAATGGATTTTTTTCAAATCTGAGAATAGTGGCTTATAATTGATTAGGTAATTGGACGTATAATTTAACCGTTTGTTTTTACAAATGTTTTTCCACTGACTTATATATAAATCCAGCTAACAAATTAATGGTTGTGATTAAGCAAAGTGGACAAAGAAGATATATCAACAAGAAGTGTCTATACTAGACCAACATATTCTTTAACATTCTATTAAAATCTGTGATGTTTTACACGTAATGTTTTACGCATTCGGAGCCTCTTGAATATTTTTACTATTAAGAGACTAAAAACAAAATATTCTTCGAATTGCACCCTGTCCTGCATCTCAATATTCTGGCCACAAATATCTTCAAAATCTCCTCGCGTTTAGTTTAACTACAAGAAAGAATAATTTCTTTTCTTACTGCATATATATTTGATTAGGATGAAAAATTGAAGAATAATTCCATCGATTTTCTGATTGCAATTCAACCATGCCAAGTTAGCTTGCCTTTTTCTTTTTCTTTTTTTATCAATATACTCCTGTTTAAATATTTCAACTGTTTTTCTCGTTATCAACATGACTTGAGTTTCATGTTCATGTTTAGAAATGATAGAAGAGACCTCATTGGGGAAGAGAATGAGTCTTCACTTTTTATTTGATTGAATAAAAATGATAGATGAGATGACAATTCTTTTGTTTTCTGATTAGAAGGAAAGGAAAAATATTTTTTTTATTATTTTCACTAATATACCGTTTACTAGAAATAATAGTAATTATTAAGGCTAAAGGTGAAATTGCATATTTTATGATAATTGAATTTTTTTTCCCTCCTTTACTGTTGAATTTGGGTGGACCGAAAACATGAGGAAGGAGGGAGGGATGCTCATAATACTCTTCCTCTTCATCTTCCCTTTTTATGTTTAAATCAAACACAAAAGTATTAACTTTCACTCCATCTCATTCATCCCTATTCCAACTTTTTCTCAAACCAAGCATGGCATAAACACTTCATACAAAAGATATATGTGAACTTTTCCATCTTTTGAGTTTCATTGATTACTATGCACGAAGCTTTCTACAGGATATAAGGTGGCCAAGCTAAAGAGAGTTGTGTTGCAAATTGAGTTATAGTCTCAGCTAAATGTATTTTTCTAGGTTGATCCAGATGCAGTTACAAGTTTTTTTTAATGTAATCGTGGTATTCGGGTCAGCTTAGGCGCACCTCGACTAGTTCTTGGGACCCTGGAGTTAACGACCAGTTCAACCCTTCAGTGACCCAAACTTTTTATAGCCAACGGGAATCGAACCTGGAACCTGCAGTTACAAGTTATTCTACCCTATCCAAACACATTGAAAAATACACTTTTTGATGAGTTTGTGAACTCATCTTTGATAGGAAATGTTCTCTTTTATAACCTCCCGAGTCATAAGGGTCTGCTATTAGGTACTCTTTCTTCTGATAATTAGGGTGTTCAGAACTTTTTCTTCGACTAATTTACGAAACTTGTGGAAAATGACATCTCCACCTAGATTGTGGATTGTGAGGGACTTGACTCTTCTTATTTTTGTTAACAAATAAAACTTCAGAAAGGGAAAGAGGAAGAGGAAGCATCTCAAAAAAATACTAATTTGGTTTATTTAAGTTAAACCAAATTATGAGCTCCCTCAAGATAAATGGCCATTATGAGCTCCCTCTTTAAGTTGATTAGACAGGGCAATACATAGTTACACTTGTATAGAAGACCGAAATTTTCGGGGAAATAATTTTCCACTAAGTTTATCATGATGTAAAAATTTCCATATACTTTAGTTTATATAAGCTTATATATATAATTAAAGTCGCAAATGGACCATTTGTTGCTGTGCTGAACATTTGTTTAAGAAGACTAACAGCTAATGGGGACCATGGGCTCGATATTACATAGCAGAAAGCAAAAGCATTCCCTAATTAGTATCTCTCATCCCACCCTAAAAGTAAAAGGCTAGGTTTATCCCGGTACTTTGTGGTCTTAGCGTTCATTCACACCTATTGCTATATATTTATGTTATGCATTTAGGTTAATTCTATTTTCGCTTTATGAGGTTTGCTCTAAATACTAACCTTCCTTTCGCCCCCTTCGAATTCAAAAATAATTCTAATTATATCGCTTTGCATTTGATTTTTGTCCTAATTAAAAGTATTTATCAATAAATCAGATTTTAATCCAAATCCGATTCGATTAGTCGGATATAAATTATCAAAAAAAATTCGATAATCCAATTATGATCCAATTATATATATATATAGTCTAGAAACATCAAATGATTTCTCATAAGGTTGTTCCGGTTATTTTTTTATTGTTTGATATTTTTTATATGGGTAATTTGCAGTGACACCATCTGAGGTTTAGCTCAAATTCACCTAACCTCCGGTTAACGCACAAATTTACAATAACACTCCTTGAGTTTTAAAAAGTCTTGCCGTAACACACCCCTTTTGAGCCGTGAAAAGTAAGGATTGCCCTTATTATAAATAGGGTTAATTTCAATAAAACCCTCTCTACTATATATAATTCGAAAAAATATATATATAGAAAGACCACTAATTGTTGTTGGATATATTTTTTGAAATTTATATATATATTCAAATTTTATATATTCTTTCTAAATTTATATATTTTTCTGAATTATATATATATATTTTTGAATTATATATATATTCAAAATTTATATTTTTTTTTCGAATTTTATATATTTGTTTAGAATTGACCTAAACCTCGGGGGTGTCACTGCAATTTTTTTTTAAAATTCAAAAATATCATGTAACTTTCGAAATCATATAAATTTTGAAAACGACATATAAATTTTTAAATATATATATAATTCAAAAAATATATATATTTTGGAAATATATATATAAAAAAAGATCACTAATTATTGTTGGTGATAAGTAGTTTGATTCACTTCATTAGAAAAGATATGATATTTTACCAATATATAAAAAAATTTTCTAAATTTATTTATTTTTTCACATTTTGTTTTTCGAAATATATATTTTTTCGAATTTTATATATATTTTTTGAATTTATATATTTTTTGAATGTTATATATTTGTTTTGAATTTTATATAATTTTTTCAAAATTTATATATTTTTTTCGAATTTTATATTTTTGTTTTTGAATTTTATATATTTTTGAAATTTAATATATTGTTTTCGAATTTATATATATTTTTTGAAATTTATATATTTGTTTCGAATTTTATATATATATATATATATTGTTTGAGAGTGGGGGTAATGTGATTGAAATTGAAAAGTATATGGGGCAATCTGGATATAGGAGGGGTTAGTTGATTAAATTAGAAAACATATGGGGCAATCCGGACATAAGAGGAATTAATTGATTAAATTCAATAGTAGGAGGTTTATTGAAATTAACCATATTTATAATAAGGGCAAACCTAATTTTTCACGACTAAAAGGGGTGTCACTGCAAAACTTTTTAAAGTTTAAGGGGTGTCATTATAAACTTGTGCATTGACCGGAGGTTAGGTGAAATTGACTTAAACTTCAAGGGGTGTCACTGCAGATTATCCTTTTTATATTTATTTTTTGGCTGGGTAAGTAAGGCCTGTTTGGTAGAGCTGTGTTTGTGTTTGTGTTTGTGTTGAAATAAACAAAAAACACGTTTTTTATTTTTTTGTTTATTCATCCAAAAACAGAAGTATGTTTGGTAGGGATGTTTTTTGGGTTGAAATTGAAAAATTAAAAAATCAAAAATTAAACATTAATAATATAAATAATAAATATAATAAAATATAATAATAATAAAAAATGAATACAATAATAATAAATAATAATAATAAATTAATAAAATAAATAATAAATTACATAAAACATATTTAAAAATATAATAAAAATAACAAATAATAAACAAAATGCAATAAATAATAATAAAAAATAAAAAATAAATATAATAATAAATAATAAGTAAATATAATAACAAATAAATACTTCATAATAATAATAAAAAATGAGTATAATAATAATAAATTAATAAAATATATTTTTAAATAATTAAAAATGAATAAATAATTTATAAATTAAATAAATTAAATAATTAAATAATAATAAATAAATAAATTTATAAATTAATATATAAATTAATAAATACTAATTTAATAATATAAATAATAAATAAATACAATAATAATAAATAAATATAATAATAAAAAATGGACTAAATAATAAATTAATAAAATAAATAATAAATTTCATAAAACATATTTAAACATATAATAAAAATAATAAATAATAAACAAAATGAAATAAATAATAATAATAAATAAATATAATAATAAATAATAAGTAAATATAATAACAAATAAATACTTCATAATAATAATAAATAATGAGTATAATAATAATAAATTAATATTAAATCAATAAAATATATTTTTAAATAATTAAAAATGAATAAATAATTTATAAATTAAATGAATTAAATAATGAAATAATAATAAATAAATAAATAGAATATATTTATAAATTAATATATAAATTAATAAATAATAATTTAATAATATAAATAATAAAATAATAAAATATATTATAAAGTGAAGAAAGTGTAAGTGATAAACACCCCAATAAACACCAAATTCATGTTTATTCTCATATGCCTAAAATTTGCCTAAAGTGAAAAAGTGTTTTTAAATACACATATCCCAAAAACACTAACCAAACAAGTTTATAAACACAAAACACAAAAACACCCAACCAAACAACCCTAATTGTTTAGATTTTTTTCTTTGGTGGACTCGCTCTTCACCAACTATTGACGGTGCTGACATGATGATTGATGATTGGGGAAATGGTGCTACTAAATTACGAGAAATGTGGCCTTTTGTGATCCACTGATCCAATCAGTTATGTCAGTGTAATAAAAAGATTTTCGACTTGTCAATTAATTTGCTAATTTAATATTAATACAATTAATACAACATTTTGGGATATTTAAGGATTGGGATGCATTTATGAAAATAATTTTTTATTTTTAAATTAAAAATAAAAAATTATACAAAAATTTTGATTGGTTAAATTTTTTAGAATTATTTTTAAAAAATTCGGTTATAAAAATATATATCTACTTTCGAAAAACCTTCTTTTATTATTAAAATAATTTTTGTTTTCAATATATTCGAAAATATTTTTCGAAGATTTTGAAAAGAGTTTTCAAATATGAATGTCAAACATGCCCTTATTTCTTTCTACGGACAAATTGAGACATGCAAAAAATAACCTAAAGACAACACTAATTCAATCCGAGATGGATATTATTTAAATTGGTTGTATGGATTGATACTATCATAAAACGATATTTTCAGAGTGGATGGAATGAATTGGTTGAGCATGGTGTGGGTGTGGCCACGTTTCATGCAAGCAACCAGGCGTGCGCAATGATTGAGAAGTTCTTTCGGCCTTTGCTTCCTACTAAAATCATATCATTATGGAGCTGGTGGTGCTATGGACCATGCAGACACACTGACACGATTATATATATACATATAGATATATGTATCTCTATCTACTTTAACACTATGCTTTTTGCCCTCAAAAAGTTTCCGCTTTGCTTGCATTGTATTTTTTAAATCAGTTTTTTTTTAAAAAAAATTTGAAAATAAAATAATTGTAAAAAAAATTATTTAGTTCTGTTTTTTGAAAATAATTTTTTAAAAATTCAGTTATAAAATTATCTATTATTAGATAATTTATTTTTATTATTCTCTGTTATCAAAATTCTAAAATTCAAATCAAGCATACCCTTTCTCACTATTTGAATTGACATCTCAACCTAGAATTGGCTTTAGATTGGTGGGTGGTATAGGAAGCTGTCTGCTAATATATATAATCCAAAATATATACTCTTTATCTGAATTTTATATATATAGATATGCTTTCTTCATTCTTGGAAGTTTCTTCCATTCCAAAACCCTAATATGTCTCTCTCACAAACTGTTTAATCTTGTCTGTATGTATATATTTTAGTCTAATATACAGTATATATTCAAACCTATATAGGATGAGGTTCTGATTTTTATTGAGACTAAGAATGACATCCATCGGCTCAAAGGTAATCTGGTCTCTGGTCTTTGGGCATCTTTTATTCCAAAAGTTAGTTTAATGAGTGGGGTTTTTTTTAGATGTGGGATTATCCAAATAAATTTTCCCTCATACATCGGGTCTTGAATCGGAGTAATGACAATCCATTTCTTTCAAAATCTGGACAAAGATTTGTTGGTAATCTAGCTCTAATACTATTATTGGATGTTCTTGAACTTCAAAATTAGTTCAAAGGTTGAAGCTTTTCATTACACTTATATACCGAATATCATCCCCTTCCACAACCGATCTAAGACAACCCAACAAAAAATAATGTTATTTTTAATCAACATTTATTTAAGAGAACAATCTCTTAGACGTGAAAAGCAATAGGAATTCACGCACTAGCTTCCAAGACCATTTGTGATGAGGTCAAGCCAAGGGGATACTGTAGCTCTCGTATAAAAAGTTACATTTCAAGTGTGACGTCCAATTAATTAATATAAATTCAAATTATATAAGTTCGATAAGAATAAATTTAAGAGTGAATCTACTACCAAAAATCATCACTCAAAATTGTGAAGATGCTGAATGATGAACATGTGAAAATATGTGTCTGTCATCTATTCATTCATATCCCGTTAATTGAATATCATTTGTATGTGACAAGAGTTATTAGAGTAAACTAAAGAGAATATTTGTAATTGGAATGGAAATTGAAATTGAAATATTTCCAACTCTAAATCTTATCAAAGATATTTAAGTTGACTTTTGCTGTCCATTGGCTAACAAACCAGAGCGTAATCATGATGGGGTTGTGAATGGCCTCCCTCCCCAATAAGGTAGCTGGTTGGTGCGCAATAATTTCCATAACTTCTTGCATGTATGACCACACGTGAGATATATGTATTTGTATATATGAATCAATAAATCATGGGCTTATAGTTGCAATCATGGGTTAGCAACTTAGCATACGTGGGTCAAGGGCCACCCGAGCTGCATGATTGAGGTTAGGTACTAGTTCATTCCAATTTTTTTTTTCTTTTGGCAAGAAAGTTGTAGTTAGGTATTGTTTGGATCCGTTTTTTTTGAAGTTGTTTTTTATTTTTTGAAAAAAAAGTTGTTTTGAATTTTTTGAAAAAAATTTAAGCCTTAAAAAAGCGTTTAAAATAAATTAAAAATTTTAACTTTTCAAAATAAATTTTTTTTTTTTTTCTTCTGTATAAAGATAAAAACAAAAATTATACCAAATGAAGCCTTAGAATTAGTAGGATGGGAACATATCCAACCGTTGCGACAATAAGCATGCGCCCAAAAAAAAAACAAAATGAAAATATAGACATTTCTTAACGAAATGATCAGTTGAACTTGAATATTCTGAAATTCAATATTTGATTTATTTGCAGTACTGTGTACAACATTATTTAAGATGGTGGTTATCTTTTTAGTTTTTGCGTATAACGATGTTGCACATTAATTTTGTATGGCTTCTAGTGAGAAATACATTTTCTATTTGAGAGGTCTTGTTATATGTCATGTACCAGCCATTACTTCCTATAATAATTTTTCCGTATGGCGACACTTGTATATGTTATATCATGAAATAGTCCAACTTTCTTACTTCAATGAATAAAGAAAAAACTATTCTTTAATTACAACATTTCGATTGTTATGTTGTATCCGCGGTCTTGTCTTCTTATTTTTAGTAACTGTATCATATTTTATTTATTGATTATCAAATTCCCTCTTTATTTTTAACTCTGAATTAGGGCAATACTTCCAACAAGACTAGAATTTTTATTCGAATGCTTCTTCACATAAATTGTGCTGTCCATACATCTAATTTCAGATTTTTTGATAGTCGGCATATCACATTGTACTTCAAAGAGTTGAGACCGAAAGTCCCTTTCAAAGAAGAAGACAACGAAACATTCTAAGAGTAATACAATGATTTTTTGGGGGATAAAAAGAGGGATAATTATGTTAATGTCATGCATTATGTGATTTTCATATGGTAATTAAACATGCATTTATATAGAAGACAAAATAGAAACAGTTGCGTATACAATTAAATGTGTAAGATATATGCGATTCCACATAATATATCAATATATATTGACAACCAAAGTATTGGAATAGAGTTACATAATGAATTATTTTTTCATGGTAAATAGGAATATAATAAAAATATTAAATAAATAGTTCAATATCATGCAACGTCAATTTCATATGGTAAAGATGTGACACATTGTGTTTACTACAATATAAGAAAACATAGTCAACGACTTATGACAGCTCTGTCATTATAGTTGGGCCAACGTGTCAATTTGATAAACATTAGGGTTATTCTCACCGACACTCTCAAACATATCCTAATCTCACACTGTCTTCTTTAATATTGAGTATTTTCACACGAACCCTCTTTGACACACTGCCGTTAAGTTTACTGACATTTTATTGTAAAATTACTAATTTACCATTCAATATATATTTAAAAAAATGGTAAATTGCAGTAGCACCCCCTGAAATTTCACTTATTACATTAGGATAATATATAAAGTATGAAATTATCCATATGCCAAAATTGCAGTAGCACCCCCTAAGATTTCATTTATTACATTACGATAATATATAAAGTATGAAATTATCCATATGCCCAAAATATATATATATCACAAAAAAATATATATATTAGAAAACATATATATAAAATTTGAACAAATATATAAATTATAAAATTCAAAAATAATATATAAAATTTGAAATAAATCTTTAAAATTCAAAAAAATTATATAAAATCTGAAAATGCAAAAGAAATATAAAATTAAAAATATATATAAAATTTTGAAAAATTATATTAAAATCTGAAAATATATAAAAATTTAGAAAAAATATATATATAAAGGGGAAAAATATATAGATTCAAAAAAATATTTAAATTTCAAAAAACATACTTAAATTATAAAGTTCAAAAATAATATATAAAATTTGAAAGAAATATTTAAAATTCAAAAAAAAAATGTATAAAATTTTCAAAATATATATAAAATTCGAAAAAATATATTTTAAATTTTGAAAAATATTATAAATTCGAAAATAAATATAATATTAAAAATATATATAAATTTCGAAATTATTTTTTTTCAAAAAAACATATTAAATTTCGAAAATAAATATAAAAATCGCAAAAAACATAAAAATTTTGAAACAAATATATAAAATTCAAAAAAACATATAAAATTCAAAAAAATATATTAAATTTCGAAAAAAAATTATAAAATCAAAAATATATATAAAATAACAAATATATATAAATTTTGAATTTTTTTAAAAAAACATATTAAATTCAAGACAAATATATAAAATTAAAAAAAAAAAACATATAAAATTCAAATAATATATATATTAAATTTCGAAAATAATTATAAAATTCAAAAAAAACATAAAAAATTATAAAATTTGAAAATAAATATAAAATTCAAAATATATATATATATATATTAAATTTAAAAAAAATACTAAATTCGAAAATAAATATAAAATTAAAAAAAACATTTAAAATTTATTTAATTATCTCTCTCTCTCTCACATACACACACACACACACATACACACACACACACACACATGCACATGCACAGATGCATATATATACACAGTTACACACACATATATATATAGATCTATACATATATATATATAGATCTACACACACCATTTTCGACACATATATATATACACGGGTATATGAGTATATATAACAACATATATATATATATATGTATATATGGGTATGCAATATATACAATCCCCATCTCTCTCTATATATAAATTAGGGTTAGGGTTTTGGGATGCCCAAATTGAAGAAGAAGAAGGATATGCAAGTCATTTTATATCATTTTGAGGGCAAAATAGACAATTCACTGGGTGATTAACGGCACAGTTTAACGGCGTGGAGACGGAGGGGGTCTTTGTGGAACAAAATTCAATTTTGAGGGGTCTGAGTGGGAATAGTGAATATCGATGGGGTTTGTGTGAAATTAGGATATCTTTGAAGGGGTGTCAGTGATATTTACCCTAAACATTATATCCTACATAAATTAAGGATAATTTGCAATGACACCCCTAAGATTTTAGTCAATTACAGATAGATATTGGTCAACACACTATTTTATAAAGGCACCCCTGAGATTTGTAAAGTATAGTAAATGATACCCATTGGAGGCATAAAATGACTTTAATGCCCTTATAATTATTTTAATTTTCATGTGACGTCTCTAAATTACTCTCATGCCTAAACCCTACATTTTATCTATTACACAAACCACCATTATCATCACACTATTATTATTAAAAAAATTATAATAAATAAATAAGATATACAATATATATAATTTTATTTTAAATATAAAATTCAAAAACATCAAAAATATTTTGAAATATATATTTAAAGATAAATTCTACCACCAAAAAAATTTCATCAATAATAATACTAAAAAATCCCATTATTTAATTACTACTCTTAATTTTTAATATATTACTATATAAATATTTCTCAAAAAGCATTAAAGGGTTATATCTAATAACCATTATAGGTATTACATATCTAATAAAATATATATAATTTTTTATGTACGAATAGAGAAAAAAAATATTTTTATACTATTGACAATCAATAATTTTAATGAAATTTGGTGTAATGAGTAAAGTGTAAGATTTAGGTATAGGGGTAATTTAGAGATTTTACATGAAAATTAAAATAATCAAGGGCACTAAAGTTATTTTATGCCTCCAAGGGGTCTCATTGCAATAATTTATAAATCTCGGGGGGTGTCTCTGTAAAATAGTGTGTTGATCACCATCTTCCTGCAATTAACTGAAATCTCAGGAGTCTTATTGCAAATTACCCTTAATTTATCTATGATAGATGCCTGTTTGGAAACCTTGTTTTTGTTTTTGGTACTATTTAGGAAGAACATATTTGACAACTCTTTTTACTGTTTGTTTTGTTCTCAATTTGAAAACTGTTTTCATGAATAGTAAAAAAAAACAAGAGAACATCAAAAACCTATTTTTTTGTTCTATTTGAAATTTTCCAATAAATAAAAAAAATTAAAGCTAACCCTTTACCCAGCAAACCCCCGTCGTGCTCCTCCCTCCACCACTAACACCCACCACGCCGCCGCCACCTGCAACTCCTATCGTGCTCTTCCCGCCACCACCATAACCACTAACACCTACCTCCGATACACACACACACCTCTGTATTTCTTAATCAACACCACCACCAACACCCGCTACGCCGCCACCACCTGCAACCACCACCAATCGGCACCACCACAACCACCAATCAACACACACACACCTCTGTAATTTGACCAAAACCCTACCCCCAATTCTAAACCCCCAATTTGAAACCCTCCACACACACCCCCACCAGTACACCCTTCAAAACCACCACCACCAGTAATTGAAACCCTTAATTGGTTCTTGTTGAGAGAGAGAGATGTATATTCGACTGTATGTGTTTGTGTGAGAAAAAAAAATTTATTTTGGTCCCAAACACTAATTTTGTGTTTTTGTTTTTAGGGTAAGAAAATAAAGACAAGAATAAAAATTGATTATTGTTTTTTGGTTCTCAAAATAAAAACAAAAACAAGAACAAGAGTTCCCAAACGGGTCATAATATTTATCAAATTGACACGTTGGCCCAATTAGAGCTGACAATTCGTGTCAACAGGGCAATCTGATACTAGTCGATAGGAAAATCAAACATTTTAAATATGACACAATCTAACACGAAAAATAAAAAATAAAAATGAATTGAATTTGAATTTGACACGATTCAATAATAATTTATTAATATATTTCAATACAAGATCAATTAGAGAACAGAAAAAATCAGTAAATAAATATAATAATAAATATTATCGTGTCAAATATATCAAATCGTGTCAGAAATTGCTAAGTTTGTACCCCCAATTATAATGACTGAGCTGTCATAAATCGTTGACTATGTTTTGTTATATTGTAAACAAAATGTCTTACATCTTTACCCTATGAAATTGACGTTGCATGATATTGAACTATTTATTTTATATTTTGTAGATATTGAACTATTTACTGAAAATTTAATATTGTAGGTATGCCTTTACTCACCTAAATTTTTAGGCCTGAGTGTAGCGACAACAAAATATTGTAATATATTGATTCTGATGACATTAATAAGTTAGTGTATGATGTTGATTTTTATAAGGTGAGTATCTTTGTAACATTTCCATACAGCGACATTTAATATGTCATATAGTGATTTGTTGTGGCCAAGGAATAGATTTTCTAGATCATTAGTACTCTTATATGTCGATAAGTAATTCGACTGTACAAAAGATTTTACTTTTAAATATCACAATAGATTTTCTGTATAGATATTATAATACATATGTTATTAAGAATATCTATCGTTTACATAATTTTTTTTATAATTATAATATTTGGATCAGTCTACGCGCATCTCGATTAATTCACAAAATTCATTTAAGACGACTCAAGTAGACTTTTCACATTGTGCATGTTTTTTGTGCATCATTGGTCTATACACAAGATATAATAAAGGGATATTATCAGTAAATTCCTCTATGGTTAGCAAAATGTATCAACTTGCCCCCTTTTTATAATTTTGGACCAAAATACCCCTGAAGTTTAATTAAATTAAATATATATATATAATTCAAAAAATATATATACATAATTCGTAAAAAATATATAAAAATTACAAAAAACATATAAAATTCGAAAAAATATATAAAATTCGTAAATATATATATAAAATTGGTAAAATATATATATATATATATAATAAAATAAAAACATATAAAATTCGAAACAAATATATAAAATTCGAAAAAAAACATATAAAATTCAAAAAAACAAATAAAATTCGTAAAAAATATATAAAATTCAAATATATATATATATATAATCCTTTGGCCTACTACAATAGTATATTCAAACAAGATTATCCAAAACAAAAAGGGGTAGGAAAATCATAATATTTGATTTTTGAGAAAATCATAATACAATCCAAGAAAGTGCTTTTCCCCTATAATTGATTTTTTTTTTCAAAAAAAAATATATGTCACAATAGAGTATAGTCATAGTTTTAAAATAATGTGTGGTGTTAAAAGTGTTTTTTTAGAAATTAATTGCTTTTTTTCATTTCCAATGCAATAAACAAATTGCGGATTGAACTTACCCTTTTTTAATATGGAGGGTTCAACATAATCTACCCATTCATGTGATTTAATAATAAAGTTATATGATTTGATTCCTAATTAAAATTAAAATGATATTTATGTTTTCGAGATATTTTATTTGATTGGTAATATGGTTTTTCTAAATTTTATATATATTTTTTTCGAATTTTATATATATATTTTTCCCCATTTTAAATATTTTTTGAATTTTATATATTTTTTTACGAATTTTATATATTTTTTCAAATTATATATATATTTTTAC
This sequence comes from Cornus suecica, assembly GCA_963922005.1. Lineage (NCBI taxonomy): Eukaryota > Viridiplantae > Streptophyta > Magnoliopsida > Cornales > Cornaceae > Cornus > Cornus suecica. The sequence goes on along the minus strand of OY998238.1, from coordinate 9,938,065 downwards.
GAATTTTATATATTTTTTCAATTTTTATAATTTTTTTACAAATTATGTATATATATTTTTTGAATTTTATATGTTTTTTTAATATAATTAAACTCCATGGGTATTTTGGTCCATAATTATAGGGGGAAGGACAAGTTGATATATTTTGCTAACCATATGGCAATTTTCTGAATTAGAGAAGAATTAGTTGATCAAAAATAAAATTATAGGGAGGTTTACTGATAATATTTCTATAATAAATAAAGTTGCAAACTATGTATACGGGTGAAATTATACAATACCTATGGTATAAAATTTTTGGGTTCATGGTATGACCTCTCTTTCAACAATTAAAATAGTTGGAGTTTGAGTCCAATAATAAATGATATTAATGTCATGTAACCGGTAGAGCTTTTTTAGGGGTGTAATTAAAAAGAATCACTGACATTAAAATTAAATCGTGATTTTGATATAGTTTTAAACTTTTTTTACTGTTTAGTTTCGATTTCAAAAATTGAACCAGCCAGGGCATGTTTGGTTGGGGTGTTTTTGTGTTTGTTTATGTGTTTTGTGTTTATAAACTTGTTTGGTTAGTGTTTTTGGGATATGTGTGTTTAAAAACACTTTTTCACTTTAGGCAAATTTTAGGCATATGAGAATAAACATGAATTTGGTGTTTATTGAGGTGTTTATCACTTACACTTTCTTCACTTTATAATATATTTTATTATTTATATTATTAAATTATTATTTATTAATTTATATATTAATTTATAAATATATTTTATTTATTATTATTATTATTTCATTATTTAATTCATTTTATTTATCAATTATTTATTCATTTTTAATTATTTAAAAATATAATTTATTAATTTAATATTAATTTTTTATTATTATTATGAAGTATTTATTTGTTATTATATTTACTTATTATTTATTATTATATTTATTTATTATTTTTTATTATTATTTATTTCATTTTGTTTATTATTTATTATTTATTTTATTAATTTATTATTATTATTTATTATTTAGTCCATTGTTTATTATTATATTTATTTATTATTATTGTATTCATTTATTATTATTATTATTATATTATATTATATTTATTATTTATATTATTAAATTAGTATTTATTAATTTATATATTAATTTATAAATAGTTTATTTATTTATTTATTTATTATTATTTTATTATTTAATTCATTTTATTTATAAATTATTTATTCATTTTTAATTATTTAAATATATATTTTATTAATTTAATATTAATTTATTATTATTATACACATTTTTTATTATTATTATGAAGTATTTATTTGTTATTATATTTACTTATTATTTATTATTATATTTATTTATTATTTTTTATTATTATTTATTTCATTTTGTTTATTATTTATTATTTATTTTATTAATTTATTATTATTATTTATTATTTAGTCCATTGTTTATTATTATATTTATTTATTATTATTGTAATCATTTATTATTATTATTATATTATATTATATTTATTATTTATATTATTAAATTAGTATTTATTAATTTATATATTAATTTATAAATAGTTTATTTATTTATTTATTTATTATTATTTTATTATTTAATTCATTTTATTTATAAATTATTTATTCATTTTTAATTATTTAAATATATATTTTATTAATTTAATATTAATTTATTATTATTATACACATTTTTTATTATTATTATGAAGTATTTATTTGTTATTATATTTACTTATTATTTATTATTATATTTATTTATTATTTTTTATTATTATTTATTTCATATTTTTTTTATTTGTTATTTTATTATATTTTTAAATATGTTGTATGTAATTTATTATTATTATATTTATTTATTATTATTGTATTCATTTTTTATTATTATTATATTTTATTTTATTTATTATTTATATTATTAATTTTTAATTATTGATTTTTAATTTTTCAATTTCAACCCAAAAAACATCTCTACCAAACATACTTTTGTATTTGGATGAATAAATAAAAAAACAAAAAACGTGTTTTTTGTTTATTTCAACACAAACACAAACACAAACACAGCTCTACCAAACAGGCCCTCCAGTAGTTTATTATTTCAGTTTTGGTTCTAGGTTCACTAGAACTATACCGAGCTGAACTGTAAACTAATTATAAATCAATAATATAATATAATTTTTTTTTAGAAAAATTATATACTGGCATAAATGCACCAATATATTTTCAAGAGTACAATAAAAATTAAGACCACACTCGAAAAAGTTTTACTTCTAAATTTTGTATTTACCTTTTAAAAGCCCATCAAGCATTAGGTCCATCAGGCTGAAGCCCATCAAGCATTAGGCCCATCAGGCTGATGACCCAACAAGGTTATTTAAAGCCCGAAGAAAAAGTCCATTTCAACTTGTATTTCTTTAAAAACATAAATAATGATATAATAATGATGCAAACAAAGTTGTGTTGCCCTAATGAGCTAAAAGCCCAAAAAAAAGATGTATATAAAAAAAAAGTCAAAACTGAATAAAATATTAAATTCTTGTGTTATGCATTTATTGGCATTTACACTAGTCCAACATTAATATAACCTCATACCCGATCACATGAATCAAAAATCATTTGTTGGACACCTGTATATGAGATGCTTTTATTTTGAGAAATTAAATAAATAATTTATTTTTAAGATAAGAAAGTCACACATATTGCCTCAATTAAAGTAATTAAAGTAAGAATATGTACCACTTAATCATTAGACCTTTGATAACAAGTTGCATGAAACTTAAAACCAATAAAGAATGTCCCTTAAAACTATGTTGTTTTCCATTAAAAAAAAATTAAGAATGTCCGTCACAAGCATACGTTTTAGAGTTTAATATAAACACTTCAAATAAAAGACAGCGTGGTATAGGATATCAACCATTTTTAATTGCTGTCAATTACTTAACCAAAATATATAAAAAGGTGCAACTATTAACATGAAAATGAATGGGTTAAAACGGTTAAAGGGGATAAATTTGCGCTCATACATTTGATTACATGACTCCATAAAGCAACCCCATCACAAATATGTAGTAAATTTTGTATTTAATAAATTGTTTGTTTACTTGGTTCCTCTGTTGACCAAAATCTTTTAAAAATGAATTCACATTGATTTATATTTTTATGAATTTTATGTTTAAGTTTTATTTTTTAAAGAAAAAATTAGTCGCGTGTTCAAATTATAATTGAACACATAATCGGGGAGGACGAACTTTATCCTTAGGAATGGCAACGGGTGCGGTTCTGGACGGGTGTGCCCTCCCCCACCCCGCAATCATTAAGAAACCCCATCCCATCCCTGGCTAAATATGGTGGAAGGTCATCCCATCCCCGTCTCCGTTAGATTTTTTAAAAATCGTTGGGTAGTTAACAGTTAAATTTTTTAAATATGTCACTTTAAAATTAAACAACTCCACAAAATCATATACTTAAAACACGAAATTCAACATTATAAAAACTAAATAAACTTTCAAATTATCCAATAATCCAAATTACAATACATTTTAGCGAAAATAACAAAAAAGAAAAAGAAAATTGTCCAATATTATGTTCACTTCAATCTAGACAAAAAAAAAATAGAGTTTAGAATAAATGGGTTATACTTATTTTCCATTTACTATATATATATATATATTAATATGTCTAAACGGGGCGGGATCACCTAAAACCGTCCTCACCCTGTTTATGTACGAGTTTTTTTTCATCCCTATCCCCACCTGTTACTCGGTGAAGTCTTGAAGTAGGTTGTGGCATACCAGTGTGACATGGGAGGATGACACAGTGGCAATTTTGGCAAATAAGTCCAACTTTGGAAGTCGGGCTTAGGAGCATTGGAAAATTATGGGAATTTAATTGGAGATGTTCTATATCATAAGAAGATGATTTGTTAAAGAAAATTCGAATTTGGAATTCGGGAGCTTCGAAAAAGGCCATTATGACTCCTCAAGCAGGGTTAATATCTGTTCTGGTCAGAGCTATATTTGTGAATTTTGCATATATAGGGAGGGGTGAGTCTTTGACCCAAGTAGACATTCAACCACTTAGCAAGGCCATGGGCAAGCCTTGGCTAAGGCATGTATAGGAAAACTTGTTGGCTTGTAAATATATGGTTTGACATGGTTCGGTGGCACGGTTGACAAAGATGGCTCGGTTAGACACTGTGGGTTGTGTTGGAGCATGCATAGCTTGACAAACTATATGTGCATACCCATGAGTGTGCCAACTTGCCTTTGGCAAGGTGATGCCTTAGCTTGGCATGCATTGGTGTGCATATAATGGACTTGGCTCGGCAAGCCATGTGCACACCAAGCTTTGGCTAAGCTAACTTGCCCTTGGGGCAAGGCTGTGACACTAAGACAAACAATGGTTGGTGCAAGCTAGTTCAAGACATGGGCATGAAGAAGCATGCCTATGGTGCCAAGGCATTGACAGAACCAAGACATGGGCATGGCTAGGTGCTGGCTCGATGGTGAAGGCATTGTTTCAGTCTTGGCAATGCTCTCAAGTGCGTGTAGGCTTGAGAGGAGCTATGACAAGGCATTTGGCTCAACAAAGGCGAACATTATGCAGTGTTGGCATATGTTTGGCACAGATGGCTCATGATGGTGCAGCATGACTTAGACATATGAAATGATGGTCAAGGCTAGGTGTGGCTCAGACATGTAGTTGGACAGTTTGATGACACACAACCACCAAGGGGAATGTGGCATTGCAGGAGGATGCCACAACATAATGCAATTGAAGAGTGCAATTGTGTGACAAATGTTGACAACCTCTGATTGGTTCTAACACAACCTAAGTGGATGGGGCTGTCATCCACACAGATAAGTAGTTTTGTGTATTTGTCTATATAGGCACATATGTATAGCATTTGTATGGGCAACGAATTTCAGAGAGAGATAGTGCTTGTGAGTGTTGTAGTGTGCCTGAGTGAAAGGAATCTTTGTACTATTTGTGCTTATAGTAAAAGGTTGGAAAACCATTGTTGTGATTTTCTGTAAATTCGTGGGGGTTGTTATTATATTGCATTTCATATACAGTGTGTGTGTGTTTGTGCAAATTTAGTGTAACTCAGTGGCACTAAGTGTATGAATTGACTGACTTGATTGATGTCAAGTGCCATCATAGGATAATATTTTGTGTTCAAAATTAATCCATGTGACACCACCCATGTAATATATACGGGGCACCCAAAACCTCTATAAAACAGGTTGAAACGGGCGGGAAAATTGCCATCATATTTTCTATTTTAAGACTAGATATTTTCTGTGACACCATACCCTAATTTTTTCTTATTTTAAAACTTTAGTCACTTACGTGTTAGACTATATATTTGCATGTTTATTGGACATATTTGGTATCATTAGTTGTCATTTTGTTAAATAACTTTAGCTTGTTAGCAGCCTTTCCTCAGTTTCAAGGCTTAAAATTATACTTTATTGAACCGAAAGATTTCCAAAACTAAAATAAAGATTTTGATAAATAGCAAAACGACAAGATAGGAGAGTATTAAAAAGAGCTTATTGGCTAAAAAGCTTCCATTAACTTTTGGTTTCTTTCAATAAAACCACCTCTTTTAAAGCTCCTTGTCATCAGATAAAGGTCTTTCTGAATTTCAGTTTGTGCTGACTATAGAGATAGGGAGAGAAAATATGTCTGACTTGGAGTTTTTCCTCCTTCTAATCTTCTCTCTTCTTGTAATCTTCAACTTCATTAAGAGAAAGCAAAATCATAGTGCTCTCAATCTTCCACCAGGTAACATGGGATGGCCTTTTCTTGGTGAAACGATGGGCTATCTCAAGCCCTACTCAGCCACTTCAATAGGTGAATTCATGGAGCAACACATATCAAAGTAACTCTCTCTGATCTCTCTCTCTATATATTTATAGTATATATTAGTGTTAAGAACACAGACGAACTTTTCTGTGCTCTTAACAAATGGATCCATGATTAATTATGTATCATTCGGTTCATAACATTTTTAAAAGGTACTGATATCGTTACGCAACATCGATATTCATCTCATACTCACTTTTATGACTTCTATTATCCAAGTTCGTTACACCATTACCACTATCAAAACCAATACAACGATGACAAACAAGGGAACCGCAACCCTAAGTCTTCACCGAAGAGGAGGGTTGCGTTAGCTAACTTGACAGCCAACGTAAAACTTTGTCATGATCACGCTACGCGTTTTTTATTTATTTATTAACTTTGAATTAATATTGAGCAGGTATGGAAAAATTTACAAGTCGAATTTGTTTGGCGAGCCAACGATAGTGTCCGCGGATGCTGCGCTGAATAAATTCATATTGCAAAACGAAGGGAAGTTGTTTGAATGCAGCTATCCAAGCAGTATTGGTGGGATTCTAGGAAAGTGGTCTATGTTGGTTCTAGTTGGTGACATGCATAGAGACATGAGGCTTATCTCTCTCAACTTCTTGAGCAACACTAGGCTTAGGACTCAAATATTACCAGATGTGGAGAAACATACCTTGATGGTACTAGGCTCTTGGAAGGAAAATGTCCCATTTTCTGCTCAAGATGAAGCCAAAAAGGTATGTATATATATATAGACATATAAAGTTTGATATGTTTTTACTATTCTATACATCTAGAGGAGCAATTAATATATATATATTTTGAAATTTTAGAGGAGCAATACTATGCATGGTTTACTTATTTGAGAAGTATTAATTAATTTGCAGTTTACTTTCAATTTGATGGCAAAACAAATCATGAGCTTGGATCCCGGAAAACCCGAGACTGAGCAGCTGAAGAAAGAGTATGTTACTTTCATGAAAGGAGTAGTATCTGCTCCTTTGAACTTGCCGGGAACTGCATACAGAAAGGCCTTGCAGGTATAACACAAATATACATTATATGTATATATATGCAGGGGCGGAGCCATGTGTTAATTACTTTTACTACCCCCAAAACTTATATGGTTTATGAATAAGTTCATAAAATTGCATATGCCTGATTATATGTATATATAATATTAGAAATAAAAAAACTATCATTCCTCTTGTGCACTAAAATTAAGTACTGAATTTTAAGTCCTGAAACGGTATTTATAAGTTTATCTTTATTTATTTTTTGTGATCGACAGTCTCGATCAATCATTTTGAAATTTATTGAAAGTAAAATGGAAGAACGATCTCGAAAAATGAGAGAAGGGAGTTGTGAGGAATTGGAGGAAAGTGATCTACTTGGATGGGTGTTGAAGCACTCCAACCTTTCTAAAGAGCAAATTCTTGATTTGGTACTAAGCTTGCTATTTGCTGGCCACGAAACTTCATCAGTGGCCATAGCTTTAGCTATCTACTTCCTCCAAGGTTGTCCACGTGCGGTTCTACAACTCAGAGTAAGAATCACAAATATATCATATATATATATATGCGTGTATCTATATTTACTCCTTTTGATTCTATAAACTGTTTTAATATTGATACATTACTGTTACATATATATGTCCATTTTTTTAACATGATAACTATGGTGACAAATTCAGGAAGAGCACATAGAAATTGCCAGAGCCAAGAAACAATCAGGAGACATGGAACTAAATTGGGATGACTACAAAAAGATGGAATTTACCCAATGTGTAAGCTCTCTTGAACATCTCTAATCTAATCAAAATTGTTATATATATACCCATATTTTTTAATTTTAATTATCAGAGTATAATATTACACTCATTAATTTACTTCTTTCTTTTTTTCAATTTATTGCTAAAGTCGTACTGTATATATAAATGTATGTTTGTGAAGGTTATTAGTGAGACGCTGAGGCTTGGTAATGTAGTGAGGTTTCTTCACAGAAAGGCTGTCAAAGATGTCCGGTACAAAGGTATATATACAGAGGTGACTGACAATTCAGTAAATATATAATAGTACGCCGTTCACCGGAATCTGACCCGTGCTGAATATATATATATATATATTGTTTTTGTGGTGTGTTTAAAGGGTATGACATTCCATGTGGGTGGAAAGTGCTTCCAGTGATTGCAGCCGTGCATTTGGATTCTTCACTTTTTGACCAACCTCAACACTTCAGTCCATGGAGATGGCAGGTCTGTCCACTAAGCTTTTAGACTCGTGAATGCTTTTGATTTAGACGTTTTGAAATAAGAATTGATTTTTGAATATATATATATAAACAACAAAAATTGGGTGTAACATATTATCATGCTAGCTGCTTCATCGACTTGGTTTTCTCCTTGCTAGAACACGTTATCCGTACCCGGATTTAGAAATTTATGAAAAGGGGACGATCTTTAATATGTGAAAGTAATACAATTTTGTTTTTGATAAATTTATAGAGGGCAAAGTTAATATTTTATTTATATAAGACCTTAAAAAAAAAAATTAACATATACTAAATAATATCTTCTAGGGGGGCAAGTGTTCCTATACCCAAAAGGGTAGCAGCAGCCTCATTGCCTCTCCGCAGAGGATGGTAGAGATTACTACGTGTTAGGCAGTATTCCATATGTTAATAAAAATATACAATTACATGAAATGATCTTTGTATATTTGGAGAGGGTATTCTCAAAGAGAAAATGTGGGCTTCATGGATCCAATTCTGCTTCATTGAGAGTTTCAAGTTAAGGGTGTGAAGTGTCGGTTTCACATGATTCAATGATTCGGATGATGTAAAAATTTTAATTTGATTATTGAAATCTTAACAAGGGAATCCACTATCATGCATCAATGGTTCAGATTTTGTCATGGACTATGGGACCCGCACTGGATCTGTACCCACACTGCAGAGGATTAATTTCCGTGTTTCATGGACACAGAGATCAGGTCTTAAGGCCAACGTAGGATCCATCTTATCTTTTTGATAGTCGAGGTGTCCAACAAGAAGCCCAACTAATTTATAGGATCCGTACAACTCGGTCTTTTCATACTGATCGAATAAAGCTATGATTATATTCGCAATCATAACAAGAATAAATTATTTGAACCCATATTAAACAAATCCGAGGCTTAATATTTCTCAAGGCACCGGATAAAGATTTTTCCCAATTGAACTAATTTGTTCGGGTTAAAATTGTTTTACAATTTAAAAAAAAAATGCATAGAGAAATTCTTTCTTAAAATTTGTAAAATTGATATGCAAAAAATATCTAAGCAAGGCAATTGGAGTCCCAAATGAATATCTTTTTGAACACCGAAAAGACAAAATGAATGTCCGGAGATAGAGGGGATAAAGTCTTTTAGGCCCGTATTGGTAACCGCTTTAATTTTAGTTTTCTACTTTTATTTTCAAAATTACAAAATGAAAGTGAAAAAGTTGTTTGGTAACTAATTTTAGTTTTCATAAATTTTGAAAAAACCAAATTTGATTTTCAAAACTTTTAGATTTCCTCTGTAGTTTTGGAAGCTTGAAAATGAAGCTTCCGAATTTTGTTTTCAAAACCAAAAGTGTTATAACTGAGATTTCTTGAAGTGATTTTCTTTGTAGTTCTTGAAGCTTGAAATAAAATTTATTATGATGATAAATATGAACATAAAAAAATAAAAAATAATTAATAACAAATAAAAAGAGTTAATAAATAATAAATAAATAAAATGATTAAATAAATAATTAGTAATAAATAATTAAAAGTAAAAAATAAAATAACAAAATAAATAATAAACAAAAATGACAAGTAAATTTGAATAAAAAGACATAAATAGATAAATAAAAAATAAAAAATATTAAAAACTAAAAATAATAAAATAAAATTTATAAATAATTAATAATAAAAATAAAAAAATAAAAAATAAATAAAATACAAAAATAGATCAAGAATAAAGAATAAAGAATAAATAAATGAAATAATAAATAAAAAAATAGAATTAGTAAATAATTAATAAATAAAAATTGAGTAAAATAATAATAAATAAAATAGAATTAATAAATAATAAATAATTAAAAGTAATAAATAAAGTAAAACCAAATAAATAATAAACAAAAATAAAATGAATAAATAATTAATACTTAAATAAAAATAAGAATTAAATAAATATTAAATATTAAATAAATTTGTACAAAAAAATAATCTAAATTAGTTCATTTTATTTTTATTAGTAATTAGTTCATAATTTATTATTTTTTAATTTTTTTTCGTTACCAAACACATTTTCAATTTTTTGCTTTAAAAAATTCCATAACATGAATTTTACTTTCTTTCACAATGATAACAAAACAACTCACAACTTTTATTTTATAAAAATTAAAATCACCGCTAAAAAAAATAACAGCGTTACCAAAGGCAAGCGGTCCACCGTATGAAGTGTCGTGATCAATAAACACAAATTTCAAACGGTAGTGGTCAAGGCCCTACACTCGTGTGCTGAAATTGGGCACCATTCTGCTCGTGTGCGCGGACAGCAGTGCTTCTTGGTGGGTCACTCTTGGTGATTCAGATTTCCTAATTAAGAAAATTAAATTTATATTAAAAAAATATGATGTAATTTGAGCAAAGACATAAACGTTATTTTTGAGCGATCGACTTGAATTTCAAGTGACAAGGTCCAAAAACATTAAGGCCCCGTTTGATAATCGGTCTGGTCCAGTTATTTTTAGTTCGGTCTAATTTAGCCTGTTCTGATCCGGTCTGGGTGATGTTCTGAAATTCTGTTTAGTAAACGGTTTGGTCTAATGGTCTTGGTCTGAGGAAACTGAAACCAAACCATGTTTGACAAACTGTCTGGTTCCAAACTTCTTTGAACCAGACCCTGTTTGTCAAACTGGTTTGGTCTTAATTTTTTTTTATAAATATAATTCATTTAATTTATTATTTATTCGTTTATTTTAATTAATTTATAAATATATTTTATTCATTTTTTATTATTATATTTATTCATTTATTATTATTTTTATGTATTATTTAATTCATTTTGCTTATTATTTATTTATTTATTATTATTTTTATGTATTATTTAATTCATTTTTCTTATTATTTATTTATTTATATTTATTTTTATATATTATTTAATTCATTTTGTTTATTATTTATTACTATTTATTCATTTATTTTTATTTCTCTCCAAAATTATTTTTATTCATTTATTATTTATATTATTATTTATTATTATATTTATTTATTTATTTATTATTATTTATTATCTTATTCATTTTATTTTATTTATTTTGTTCATTATTTAATTCATTCAATTTATTAATTATTATTATGTATTATTTATTTCATTTTGTTTATTATTCATTTTTTTATAAATATAATTCATTTAATTAATTATTTATATTATTATTTATTCATTTATTTTAATTAATTTATAAATATATTTTATTCATTTATTATTTATATTATTTATTATTTTATTATTATTATATTTAATCATTTATTATTATTAGTTTTTAATTCAATTTTCTTATTATTTATTATTATTATTTTTTTATGTATTATTTAATTCATTTTATTTATTATTAATTATTTTTATCTTATTTATAAATATGCTTTATTTTATTTATTATTTATATTATTAATTTATCATTTATTATTATTTATTTATTTTTAATTAATTTATAAATATATTTTATTAATTTATTATTTATATTATTATTTATTATTAATATATTTTATTATTCATTATTTTGTTTATTTTTATTCATTTATTTATATTAATTTTTAAATATATTTTATTTAATTTATCATTTATATTATTATTTTATTCATAAATATATTTTATTTTTATTTATTCATTTATTTTTTTAATTTATAAATATATTTTTTTAATTTATTATTTTTTATTTTTATTTTTATGTATTATTTAATTCATTTAATTTATTATTTTATTTTTGTGTTTTGGTTATATATTGGTTAGATGTAGTTCAATTATTGGAGACATTTTGGTTAGATTTTGGATAGATTTTATAACCAGACCAGATAAAACCATAAAAAATTGTAGTCCTAAAAAATGTCATTTTGGTTCAATTTGATCCAACTTGATCTGGTTATATTTTTTAAGACCAAGACAAAACAAATGGTCCGGTCTCAAAGAACCATGACAAGACCGGAAATATGAGACCATAACCGATAAACAAACAGGGCCTAATAATTTGTCGTGGTGCCTGAGCTTTGGTCAGTAATTTTTTAGGAGATCTTAAGTGCTTTTCATTTTTATTGTTTCTTAAATTTACTTTAAGCAATTAAACAACTATGTTTAAATCTAACATTTATATATAGATATATATATATATATATAATTATATGTTATCACTGTTTTGTAGATAAATGGTGGCTCTTCTTCTATTAGCTCAAGTGTGACAACAAGTAGTAGCTTCATGCCATTTGGGGGAGGACCGCGACTCTGCGCTGGATTTGAATTGGCTAGACTCGAGATGGCTATATTCATCCACCATTTAATACTCAATTACCGATGGGATTTAGCCGTTATTGATCAAGCTTTTGCCTTTCCCTTTGTGGACTTCCCAAAAGGCCTCCCCATCATAGTGCAACACTACAGTTCGTGGTGTGATCAACAGTCCACGACGACTTAAAATTGGATCAAACTCTCATATATATGTAGGATATTGAATCAGATTATAGATTATTTTTCAGTTTGAGGAGATATTTTATTTTTTAAAAGTGTTGGTTGTTGTTGAAGTTGTTACTTGTTAAATGCTCTAGGTAAGTACAGTAGTTAGACTTGGATAATTCATTTACTGGACTTTTACTGAATCAAAAGATTGAAAAGTGAATGAGGATATTTAATAATTTTGATATATAGTGAAAGATATATAGGACTCAACATACAAAATATTTTTGTACAATGATAACAAGTCTCGTAGTGTAATTTTATTTATCATCTAGACTATGTATATATATATATATAAACATACATGTTTTATAATAATTGGAGCGTCTGGAACTTTCGTCATTTATTAATTCACGTAATCCGTACAAAACGATCCTACATCTTTTTCAATTAAGCCAATAAAAAAAAAAATTCCTATAAATTTGTATCAAAAAAATTTATTTATGAGTGCTACTTTAGTTATAGTTAATTTGATTGGATGAGAAGGTTTTTCTAAAGCCTACAACAAAAGTGCATTTATTTGATATTGTGATTAATGTATGCTATAAACAGATTATATCAAAGAATAAGGTACTACTATAAGAAACCCTAATATAATTAGAAAACAAATAAAAAATTCTCATATAAGAAATAAGACTATAATACATTGCAAAATATAATATGCTATAATATAACATATACCTTAATAGAGTTGTGGCACTGCATTCAAATATCATTTTGAGTAGGTTCATGGTATTAATCAAATGCATGCAGATCAATAGTGAGGTCCATGCCAGTCATGGTCGGAAAATTGAAAGGCCAACTACTTAAATTCAATGCACTAAAGAGATAGCATATATACAGAATGTTTCTTCTATATAAGATTTGTATGAGACGATAGATCGTCCTTATCCTGATCAAAATGAGCAGTACCTACTTGTTGATACAGAGATCCGAGTCAGACGATGTTGAGCTGTCAAATTGTTTATTGATGACGCTGGATTACCTGAAGCGGGAGGATCAGCGCAAAGATGACAAGAAATCGTAATCTAGCCTAATTGGGGCGATTTCCGTGCACGTGTCGGTTTTTTGGCCATAACTGGAGCTACAAGTGTCCGATTCGCGCCCGTGACCCCAATTCGGAAAGCTAACTTCGGCGCGCACGTCGTGGCCACCCGAGCAACGCTCAGTGCACCTCGTTTCGAGCCCTAAATCCGCTGTTTTCCTTTTCAAATCTTTATTTTTAGTTAATTTTTGTTATTTATGATAATATTTTATTTATCAATTAGGAGATGATTCTGAACCCGATTTGGGCCAGATTTTTGGCAATCTTTTGATTTCTTTCCGTATTTCGTTTTGGTAAGACTTTTAGGGTTTTGCTATATTTGGTAAAAATCCCATTAGGGATCGATTTTCAGCTATTTTAACCCGGCTTGTGGGTTATTTTTTGTCATTCTTGATTATAAACAATTTTATTGAATTTCAGAGTGTTCTCTGAAATTTTGGGTCGAATTCTCCTGTTTTTTCCTTGCAAATTACCTATTGCACTAGCCTGCAGAATAATCTCTATTATGTCCGGCATCACTTGTCTCCCTCTCATCACTTCCATGTTAGGTTTTCTTTCCCTTTCCATTGGTGGTTTGTGTTGTTCTTATTGCATTATATGTATATATATATACAAAAAAAAAAAATTCATCCAAGAGTTTAGACATTTATTTATTTATTTTGTCGTGATAATAAGGCACTTTTCAAATTATTTAGGAGCTGAATGTTATAACTGCTAAGTACAGCTATTCTTGTACACACCATCTTTGTGGCCTAACTACATTGGGTCAACAGTCATAAAGACTCATCTTTGGAAGTCCATAATGAAACGGGCCTCAAAGTCCTATGTACTACAGACTGGTCTGGTTGTTTATGTGGATATATTGATCTTAAACCTAACTGGGTCTTTGATACCATGATAAATGTACTAGTGTAGGTGGTGGTACAATCATATATACCAAAAAAGTTATTTTGAATATATTTTGAATACTTTTTTCCCAAAATAATGACTTTTTTCTAATTTTCCAAATATAATGATTTTTTAATTAGTTATTAATCGACATTAAATATAAGAATTGCATCATTATAAATAAAAAATTTCGCGGTACATGTTTATTATTATTTAAACTTATTATATTTGTATATATATTTTTATCTTCTATAACTAATCATGGATTGAAATATATTAAAATATTATAATTGGATCGTGTTAAATTTATTTTAATTTTACTAAAAATACGTTAAATATTTGGTTTGGCGATGAGTCGTGTCAAATTTAATTTAATATGTATGATAAACATATTAAATCATTCATATTGTGGATAACCTAACACGATTTAATTATTAAATGGGTGTAATTACACGAGTTATATCAGGTTACCTATTTAAATAATAAATTGAATTTGTGTTGAGCATATTTGACATATCTTTTTCGAATCAATCAATCTAATAAAATACACTCTACACAAACACTACCTACCAACATGAATTGCTACCTTGCTCTAAGCGAGTGATCCTAAAAATTAGATTTTTGGAATTTTTGCTTGGAGGTAAAATAGTTTTATTTTAAAATTTATGGGGGATTTATATTATTTTAAGATTAAGGATTAATTTCAATAAACCCCCCTATATTATTGAATTTAATCAACTAACCTCCTTTTGTCCGGATTGTCCCCTATGCTTTCCAATTTAATCAACTAACCTCCTATGTCTAAATTGCCCCCTATACTTTTCAATTTCAATCACATTGTCCCTCACTCTCAAAATATATATATATAATTCAAAAAATTTATTAAAATTTGAAAATATATATAAAATTTGAAAAAATATATAAAATTCGAAAGCAATATATTAAAATTTGAAAAAATATCTAAAATTAGAAAAAATATATAAAATTCGAAAAACATATAAATTTCAAAAAAATATATAAAATTTGAAAAAAATATAAAATATAAAAATATATATATAATATTGAAAAACAAAATTTGAAAAAATATATAATTTTAGAAAATATATATATATTGGTAATATGTCATATATTTTCTAATGAAGTGAATCAAACTACTTACCACCAACATCAATTAGTGGTCTTCTTTTTTATATATATATATATTTCAAAATTTATATGAAATTTTCGAATTTTATAAAAAAAAATCAAAATTTATATATATTTTTTGAATTTTATATATTGTTTTCAAATTTATATATTTGTTTCAAATTTTATATATTATTTTTTGAATTTTTATATATTTTTTGAATTATATATATTTTTTCTAAATTTAATATATTGTTTTCGAATTATATATATATTTTTCGAATTTTATATATTTGTTTCGAATTTTTAATTTTTTTTCAAAATTTAATATATTATTTTCGAATTTTATATATTATTTTCAAATTTAATATATTTTTTTCAAATTTTATATATATATGGTTTGAGGATGTGGGGCAATGTGATTGAAATGAAAAAGTATAGGGGACAATTCGGATATATGAGAAGTTAGTTGATTAAATTAGAAAATATATGGTGCAATCTGAACATAGAGGGGTTAGTTGGTGCAATCTGAATATAGAGGGGTTAGTTGATTAAATTCAATAGTAGGGGGAGAATTATTGAAATTAACCGTAAGATTAATTATGCTTACAATCGGAGTGGCATTTTAGTAATATAACAGCTTTAGCAACTCTCCGAGTCTCTCTTTCCCATTTCTGGAGCGTCCCATTCTACCTCCTCCTTCCCCTGCAATAATAAACCAGAAGACAACCAGTAGATTAAATACCAAATACATATGCACACACGTATATATATATATATATATAAACAGAGATGTGGCGGTTCGCTTCTCGTGGCTCTCCGGTGACTCCCTCATACCTCACATTCCAAGATTCTTCTCCACCGATACGGTATAGTGACTATAGTCCCTCTCCTCCTCAATTTCACTATCCACCATATCTCCATGAATTTTAAGTTTTTGATGCTCATCTCTACACACACATATATATACACACGCACATATAGTATACACACACGCCCCTAATTTTTATCTCTAATCACCTATTGCTATCTGTTTTCTCATTTGTTTTTATGGATTGTGAAACTTGTGTAATGTATTTTACGTGGGATATCTGAGAGCTGAATTTAATTTATGAAAATTATATTTCAAGTCCATGATGTTCATTCTTTGCAATTTCTATCGTGCTTGTAAATATTGAACTTAATTCACCATTGTATTGTGTAATTTGTTGTAATTTATTTGGATTGTTCGGGTGTGATTTGTGTAAAGCAGAGATCATCCTATACCATAGTTGATCACACCTATGATGCTGTTGTGGTGGGCGCCGGAGGTGCCGGGCTCAGAGCAGCCATTGGGCTTTCTGAGCATGGATTCAAAACCGCTTGCATTACCAAGCTATTCCCAACTCGCTCGCACACCGTTGCAGCTCAGGTATCAATATATCAGCTTTCTAATGGTGTGTTTGGCCCAATTTTCAGTGTGGCATGTAAGTTCACATCATGTGTGTGGAATGTTAAGGGCCCGTTTGGAAAGGCCCATTTCTGTTTTTGTTTCTGTATTTTGGACTCAAGCTGGGGACAAAAACATGTTTGGGTCATCTTTAAGCCCAAAATGTTTTGTTGAACAGTGTAAAAGCAAAGGCCCATTTTGGCCCGATTTCAAGGACACCTTGTTGGTGTTTTTTTTATTTTATATATATATATATATTTTTTATGTTTTTTTGTCTGTTTGTACTTGCCCTATTCAGCTAATCAGAAAAACAAAACAAAAAAAAAACATTCCTCTCTCACTCACAAAAACAGTTTTTCTAGGGTTCTTGTGGAGGTGATTCTTGAAGAGCGATCACGACCATGGAGATTCTTGAAGAGCGATCATGAAATCGCGATTTCAATAAGGAAACGTCTAACCTACACACCAACAATTGTCTCACCTTTACCTTCAGAATTGAATCGAACGATTTGAGTCACACACATGTTTGGTCTCGTCTCTCTTTCCTCATTTTTGTTTCGAAATTCGTCAGATCTGCTTTAGTTTCAAGCCCTTGATGTTGTTTGTGTGTGTATATATGTGCGACATGGCAATTTTGTTTGTGTGTATTTGATTTCATCTATAAGGTTTCGAAATAGTATGTAATCTTCCCTGCTCTTTTCAAATATGTTATACTTTGTATGTGATTTGGGGTTTGGGTCAATTTTTCTTCTAGGGTTTCGAAACTGGTTGTGTGTGTGTGTGATTTGGTCTATGGTGTTGAAACCCCTTTCAATACTTTCATGGTGGCCTTAGGGTTTGATTGGAGGATGAAATTACTAAAATTTAGAACAAATTGGGACCTACTCACTATAGATTTGTGTTAAAAAAAACGTGGCTTGCACTTACCCATTTTAATTGCAGTATGAGTCGTGAAAGGTGTTTCCTATGAACTCGTATTTTCAAGTGTTACTTCCTCGGTTTGTTGATGACCGAACTGAGCAATCCTGTATCACAATGATGTGCATGTTGTTGGAGCAGTATAGGAAAGAGCTAGAAAGAATACCCTGTAGGACTTCGCTTTTGAAGGGTGAAAACTATGTTCTTGAATTACTTCAAGGGAATCCGAGTAGATGTTACGATACCCTAAGGATATACCCCAGTGCCTTTAAGTAGTTATGTGATGAGTTGCAGGGATTAGGGTTAACGGACTCTAGAGGCGTAAAGGTAACAGAACAAGTAGCAATATTCTTGTTAACTTTAAGCCATAATTCACGGAATCGGTTAGTCGCTAAAAGATTTCAGCATTCAACTGAAATCATATCCCGGCACTTCCATAACGTTTTACGAGTTGTTGGAATTCTTGCGAATGAAATCATTGTCCCTCATGACTTAAATGAAATTCCATAAAAAATTATGCACAACAGGGGAAAGTACTACCCGTACTTCCAAAATTGTGTGGGTGCAATAGACGACACCCATATCCATGCCCATATGATGCCGATAAGTCAGTGTCGTATAGAGGTAGGTAGGAAAGGCTATCCAACCCAAAATGTTATAGCCGTATGTTCATTCAATATGTTATTCACTTACGTCCTAGCAGGGTGGGAAGGGTCCGCAAATGATTCGAGAATCTTGAATGAATGTCTTGCGAGGGAGCATTAGAGGTTTCCCAGAGCTTCAGAAGGTAAATAGCCCAAGGACTTATTTATTTTGAAATAACCCAGTGACTTCTTAAAAGGCCAATATTTTGATTTAATTTACTTAAGTCCTTTAACAAATTATGAATATGTTAAGAAAATACTATTTGGTGGATTCCGGATATACAAATCAACCTGGATTTCTGGCCTATATCGAGGCCAAACATATTATTTACTTGAATTTCGTGCTCGAAATAATTGAATTCACGGCCGAGAGGAGTTGTTTAATTATTTGCATTCTTCTTTACGGAATGTTATTGAAAGGTGTTTTGGCATGCTTAAGATGCGCTTTCTTATACTTAAGCAGATGCCTCCCTACAAGTTCCCAGCTTCTTACAACTTCATAAGGTTGCACGGACATCCGAATGATATCTTTGAGGATAGATTGGGACAGAAATCTGGTGAAGGGGGGATGGGGACAATGATGGAGATGATGATGTTGATGATAATGTCGAGGTCGAACATGTTCCGCACGACGCCCAATTTATGAATGATACTCGCAATGCTATAGCTAACGATATTTGGGCCACACGACGCAATTAGTATACCATTTTTATGATAAGAACTATTGGATGACTGTAACATATTTGGACCGAAACCCTTTGTATTTCTTGTTATTGTACTGGACTTATGAGATCCTAGTAACTTGTTTTTAATTTGGGGCTGTAAAATATTGTTGACATGTATTCACTACTATTATATATGTAAATTATGTTGGGTATGAAAATAATCAGGATGTTTGGATACGTCTTGTGATTTATTTCTTGCTACCTTATCGAAAAAAATAAATTTACTTGTCGTTTTTATGGGGAGGTGTTGTCGGATTTTTTTTCAGTTCTAACACTTAGCCAAATTTTTAGTAAAATCTTATAAAGTGTTTGGCAAGCTAAGTTGTTTTTATAAAAATCTTATATGAGGGCCAATGATTTCATTCGCAAGAATTCCAACAACTCGTAAAACGTTGTGGAAGTGCCGGGATATGGTTTCAGTTGAATGCTGAAATCTTTCAGCGACTAACCGATTCCGTGAATTATGGCTTAAAAATAATAAGAATATTACTATTTGTTTCATTACCTTTACGCCCCTAGAGTTCGTTAACCCTAATCCTTGCAACCGATCACATAACTGCTTAAAGGCACTGGGGTACATCTTTAGGGTATCGTAACATCTACTCAGATTCCTTTTAAGTAATTTAAGAACATAGTTTTCACCCTTCAAAAGCGAAGTCCTACATGGCATTCTTTCTAGCTCTTTCCTATACTGCTCCAACAACATGTACATCATTGTGATACAGGATTGCTCAGTTCGGTCATCAACAAACCGAGGAAGTAACACTTGAAAATACGAGTTCACAGGAAGCGCCTTTAACGACTCGTACTGCAAATAAATGGGTAAGTGCAAGCCACGTTTTTTTTAACACAAATCTATAATGGGTAAGTCCCAATTTGTTCTAAATTTTAGTAATTTCATCCTCCAATCAAACCTTAAGGCCACCATGAAAGTATTGAAATGGGTTTCAACACCATAGACCAAATCACACACACATAACCAGTTTCGAAACCCTAGAAGAAAAATTGACCCAAACCCCAAATCACATACAAAGTCTAACAGATTTGAAGAGAGCAGGAAAGATTACATACTATTTCGAAACCTTATAGATGAAATCAAATACACACAAACATAATTGCCTTGTCGCACACATATACACACACAAACAACATCAAGGGCTTGAAACCGAAGCAGATTTGATGAATTTCGAAACAAAAATGAGGAAAGAGAGACAAGACCAAACCTGTGTGTGACTCAAATCGTTCGATTCAGTTCTGAAGGTAAATGTGAGACGATTGTTGATGTGTAGGTGAGACGTTTCCTTGTTGAAATCGCGATTTCATTATCGCTCTTCAAGAATCGCCTCCACAAGAACCCTAGAAAAACTGTTTTCGTGAGTGAGAGAGGAATGTTTTTTTTTTGTTTTGTTTTTCTAATTAGCTGAATAGGGCGAGTACAAACAATCAAAAAACACCAAAAAGGTGTTCTTGAAATCGGGCCAAAATGGGCCTTTGTTTTTACACTGTTCAACAAAACATTTTGGGCTTAAAGATAACCCAAACACGTTTTTGTCCCCAGCTTGAGTCCAAAAAACAGAAATGGGCCTTTCCAGACGGGACATGTTTTTCTATTTCTGTTCTCAAAACGTTCTGAAAAAACAGGGTCTGCTAAACGTGTTTTTTGGTTTTTTGTTTTTATAATTTTTTGAGAGAAACATCCCTACCAAACGTGTTTTTGTATCCGGTTGTCCCTAAGAACAAAAAAAAAAATATTTTTTGTTCTTTCACTTAAAAAACAAATACAAAAAGAAAGGGTTTCCAAACGGGCCCTAAGAGTAAAAATTTTCTGTGCATTTTGCCAATGTTAGGTTTCGCGCCATATTTTAACTTGAAGCGGAAACAATTTTTTTGTTGTGTATTGTGTTCAATACTCTTTTGGAAAACATGTTTGGTATTGGTAAATTAGTTGCGATTTTTCTTGAAGTAAAAAAATGAGATATGTTTAGCAAAAAGGTTTCGCAAGTTCGAAGAGTACATTATGGAATTATAGAATGTCATTTAGTTTCCAAAAAAAATATATTAATTATTTCTTTTAGTTCTGTTCATCTGTACAGTACCTGCTGCTACAGTACGGAAATATATAAAAACAACAATTGGTTATTAAAACTTTCAGCCACTATGCATGAAGCGTTTTCGTACAGTACAAAACTAACTATCTTTTACCTAAATGTTGAAGGAAGAAATACTGCTGTAGTTCTAAAGCAATAATGAAAAATACAAAGCAAAGACGCATGCTAAACAGGCCCTAAGGCCCCTAACTAAGTGCGGCTCTGAACTTTGCTGGGTATAGATGTTGCTTTAGGTAACCTATAATTGTTCATTATTTTCTTTGGGTTGTTTCATTAGCCAATATATTGCGTGGGGTGTTCTGATTTTTATCATACTTTATTTTGAATAGTCAGATTCTATTTATGTTCTAGTTTTTCTGTGCCTTGACTAGACAGCAATATTCGGATGATGCTTTATCTAAGACATCAAATTAAACTATGTTATACTTGTCGGTTGAATATTTTTTCTCTTTCAAAAAGAGAAATAGAATGTGTGATTGAATGCAGTATTAGTGAAGATATCTTCCATTAAAGTACTTTCTGTTCACCTTTATTTTGAGGCCTACATATATTTCTTTTGTTTTTCTAGATTTAAAATTGCACGTAGTTGCACTGTCTTAGCGTCAACATGCTGAAACTTTTATTGAGCTAGAACTTCTTATCTCTGATGGCCCAACTCTGTACAGGGTGGTATAAATGCTGCATTAGGGAATATGACTGAGGATGACTGGAGTTGGCACATGTATGACACAGTCAAAGGAAGTGACTGGTTAGGTACAACGCTTTTCAAGATTAGTCACTCATCAATCTCAATATGATTTGCACATAAAGCAAGCGGTGTACGTACGAGAATCAATGCAAGTATTATTTTGATTGTGTAGGTGACCAGGATGCTATTCAGTACATGTGTAGGGAGGCGCCGAAAGCAGTGATAGAGCTTGAAAACTATGGGTTACCATTTTCTAGAACTGAAGAGGGCAAAATATATCAAAGAGCATTTGGTGGTCAAAGTCTAGACTTTGGAAAGGGTATGAAGATTCTGTAATTGAAATTTAGTTGCATGATTTCTCTTAAGCTATTTGACACATTGTTAATTTCATAGGTGGACAAGCATATCGGTGTGCATGTACTGCTGATCGAACTGGGCATGCTATGTTGCATACTCTTTATGGCCAGGCCATGAAACACAATACACAGTTTTTTGTTGAATATTTTGCTTTGGATTTACTGATGGATAGTAATGGTATGTTTTCACCCTGTTAAAAATTTATATCATTTTATCTATTATTTGATGATTGAAAAAATACACCATGCATAAACAACTAGAGATATAGCAAACTATGTTGTTTTTGAACCTAAAAGAAAATACAATTTTTTTACTATACGCAAGTAATTGTATGTCTACACATATCTTATTCCTCTTCTCTTTAGGAGGTGCTTCTTTACGCCATGTATCTAGTTATTAGTGGCTTTCGTATCAGGTGGCTGCCAAGGAGTTATTGCATTAAATATGGAGGATGGGACATTACATCGGTTCAGTGCTGCTTCAACAGTTCAAGCAACGGGGTATTCTCTTTGTTGTTGAACTCTATCAGACTCCAGATCAGCAAAATCTGTGTCTAATTATGTTATGGATATCCCAGGGCTATGGTAGAGCATACTTCTCTGCAACCTCGGCTCACACATGCACCGGAGATGGCAATGCCATGGTTGCACGTGCTGGGCTCCCCCTCGAGGTTTCGATTATTTTCCTTTTTACTTGAAATGTGTTACTGGGAGGTTTTTTTTTTTTTTTTTTCTTCAAGTTTATATAACTGTTGCTTATATCTTCTTGTAGGACCTTGAGTTTGTGCAGTTTCACCCAACCGGTATATATGGTGCTGGGTTCCTCATCACTGAAGGTTGGTGCTTGTTACATTGTAGTTGTAAAATTATTTACACTTGTATTCTACAAACGCTGCACAAAAAGGAATCTGAGTTGTGTCAGTTCGACTTTATGCTCCATGTAACCATTCTTCCGTAAATAGCTCATCGAAGCTGCTACCATAATTTGAAATATTTTTTCCTCTTCTTTCCTGATTTATTTGTGACATGTAGGATCTCGCGGTGAAGGTGGTATTCTGAGAAATAGTGAAGGTGAGCAATTTATGGAAAGGTACGCACCCACAGCCAAGGATCTCGCATCGAGAGACATTGTTTCAAGATCTATGACTATGGAAATTCATGAAGGTCGTGGTGTAGGTATGATCTCTTTACTACCATTTAGGTAGTGAATCTAGAAAATTTGCCTTGTTATCTATTGTATTCTAGAAGCATATATGATTTCCTAATCTTTGTTCAACTGATAGATTTTCTTTTCCCACCGAGTGGATTTTGCTCTAAGACCTCTTCCAAGCAACACAGCCCAATACCATCTGATCAAGGCCTAGGAAACAATTCAATTGACAGCTAAGCAGCACGGATTCAACATGAAATGATGACATGTCATATTTAAAACAAAAATAAAGTTGGACCCAGATACGGAGTGGACGCGACTGGTATATGTAAATGTATATATATATATATATATATATATATATCGAATGAGACTATAAAAAAACCTCAGTTTATTTGAAATTCTATACTGAACTTGCACAAATATTTGAATATAAACTAGTATATTACATTATATGTGATATTGTTATCCTATCTTGTCGTTATAGTTATGGTTTTGTTCCTTAGCAGATGAACTCGTTGTTGCATCTTCAAAATGTTGTTTCTAGGAGTTTTGTGTGTTTATTTTCTATTAGACGAAGAGTATGTGAGGTGTTAGTTGAGTGTCCGAGATGTGTGGACTAACTGTCCAAGATCAGGCAAGTGTCCGAAATAATAAAATTTGTTTTTCAATAATGGAACACGGAAGTGTCGGACACGTCTCTAGCAGTGTTGGACACAGACGCAACACCTCATTGAAGTGTTTATGCTTCTCAGATTAAGTCCCATTAAATAAAAAACTTTGTTCACTATCTGATACTTATTATATGCTCTTAGTATTTATATGTTGATTTTTAATAGGACCCCTGAGGGACCACATTTATCTCCATCTGAATCACTTACCTCCAGAAGTTCTCAAGGAGAGACTCCCTGGTTAGTGGTATCTCTGAAACTGCTGCCATTTTTGCTGGCGCTGATGTTACAAAGGAGCCGATTCCTGTTTTACCCACTGTTCATTATAATATGGGTGGAATTCCCACAAATTACCATGGAGAGGTAAAATCTGAATATAAAATGTGAACTTGATATCTTGGAATAACTTCTTTCAGTCGGTAAAGGTTATGGAATTCTTATAATTTTTTATTTAACGAGACATTTTGCTCCTTAGTGTTAAAAATTAAATTGAATTCTCCACATCCAAAGCATCATCCACTGAAAGCTCCATTCACCACATTCATGCACCACCTTAAAGGTCAAGATTTGCTGCACCAAAACCATGCGTGAAGATTTGCACGCTCACCTCTACCAAAGTCAAGAATGTCTGCAGATGAAGATTTGGTGTATTGATTTACTTTGTGAGTATATCTCTTTCAATTCTATATATATGGGTATGATGGTATTGTATTAAGCATCAAGTAAGAAGCTAAGAAAAAAATTGTAGTGTGAGGAATCGTTTGTACTCTGTTTTGTATTTGAAATAGAAGAAGTTTGTTTTTGCATATATTTGAGAGTGATCCTGGGTTATTACAATCACCATAAGTGATTTTCAACTTGGTATCAGAGCAAAGGTGAAGCTTGAACAAACCCAGAAGTGAAGAACAAAAACAGAGCCGAACCTTTCGAAGCCTATTCGTGAGCCATAGGTGTTCAAACCACAAGTTTGAGCATAGATCTAGCTTCCTTGTTCCAGCAGGAACATAACGGCGAAAAGAACGTGGCGAAACTCCTCCACACGCGCCCGCACACGCCACCACAAGGTCTGAGAGTGAATCCCACACGCAGCCACGCGCCTGAGTCGTCTTCAACCTCGAGACGCGCGTGCAGCCCACGCGCTGCCACATCAGCAGTGACGTCATCCCTTGCCACGTCCGTTGCCACATCACCCTGCCACGTCATCCTCCACGTTAGCACAATGCCACGTCAGCAAAATTCTAGAAAATTACCAATTTACCCCTTGTTGGTATTTTTTCCGTTTCAGGCTCATTTTAACTTCGATTTGAGCAAACGAATAGTTGTTTTTGACTAAACGGAACGCTCTGGACGCAACCGTGCAGTTGGTTTGACCAAATTCAACACCGATTTTCAGAATTAAGAACCTTAAGTGCTTAAGTAAATCCGATGGCGTCCTCCAGCAACTTTTCCCAACCCCAACTTCTGCTCTTCGATAAAACCAATTACGAGAATTGGTCTATCCAAATGAAAGTCCTTCTTGCCTCACAAGATTTGTGGGACTTTATCGACACTGGTTATGAAGTGCTAGTTTTAAAAGAAAATGAAGATCGATTAAGAGAGACCCAAAAGGCCGTGCTCAAAGAAGCCTGAAAGAAGGACAAGAAGGCGTTGTACCTGCTTTATCAAAGTGTCGATGAAACAAGTTTTGAAAAGATCTCAGTTGTTAACACCGCCAAGCAAGCATGGGAAATTCTTCGAAAAACACATCGAGGAATTGAAAAAACAGTTAAAGTTCGACTCCAAGTTCTAAGGGGTGAATTTGAACTATTGCAAATGAAAGACACGGAGTCAATTTCTGAGTACTTTACCAGAACATTGACCATTGTGAATCAAATTAGAAGATATGGCGACAAGATTGAAGATGTTCGTGTGCTTGAAAAGATTATGCGCTCCCTCAACTCAAAGTTCGAGCATGTAGTTGTCGCTATTGAAGAATCAAAGGACCTCGATGCAATGACAGTAGACGAGCTGATGGTTACGTTAGAAATTCATGAACAAAGAATCAACAAGAAGAACACCTCAGGTACTCTAGAGCAAGCTCTTCAGTCAAATTTAACATTTAAATAAAATAAAGAAGAGCGATGGGGAAGTTCGCAAAGAGGCCGAGGTAGAGGTCGTGGCTATCGAGGACGAGGTGCTGGATCTAGAGGCGGCGGTGGAAGAACCAATTTCAATACCGAAAGAAATAATCAAGGCGGAAGAAATCAATCTTTCAGAGGACGAGGACGAGGACGAGGCCGTGGAAGCAACTTCAATAATCGCCAGAATTATGACAAAAGCAATGTGCAATGCTATAATTGCAACAAGTATGGACACTACAACAACGAATGCAGAGGAAAGACAGTTGCTAAAGGAGGCGAACAAGTAAATTTTGCCGAGAAAGAAGAAAATGAGCCGAGATCAATGTTGTTGATGGCTCAAAATGAAAATACCGATAACGAAGGTATATGGTATCTAGATTCAGGAGCTAGCAATCACATGTGTGGAAACAAACACATGTTTGTCGAGCTTAACGAGACTAGGCAATGGCAAGTCTCATTTGGTGATTTCACAAAAAATCCAGTAAAAGGAAAGGGCAATATTCTGATCAAGCTCAAGAATGGAGATCATGACTTCATATCCAATGTTTACTATATTTTAGATATGAAGAACAATATTTTGAGTCTCGGACAGCTCCTGGAGAAAGGCTACGACATCAGCATGAAGGATTTGTGTCTAACAATTAAAGATACAAATGAAAATCTCATTGCCCGGATAAAGATGTTAAAGAATAGGATGTTTCCTATTCACATCCAACACGATGTAGCGAAGTGTTTAAGTGCAGTTGTTGAAGACAAGGACTGACTATGGCATTTGAGATACAGACATCTCAACTTTGAAGGCCCGAAGCTGCTCGCAAACAAGCAGATGGTGAAGGGCCTACCTTACATCAACCGTCCTAATGAAGTATGTGAATGTTGTGTACTTGGGAAACATCACAGACTGAGCTTTGCTAAAGAAGTCAGATGGCGATCAACAAATCTGCTGGAACTCGTTCACACAGATGTGTGTGGTCCATTGAAGCCAATATCATATGGAAAACGCAGGTATTTTCTTACCTTCATTGATGATTATAGCAGAAAGACATGGGTATACTTTTTGCAAAAGAAATCAGAAGTATTTGACAAGTTCCAAGAGTTTAAAGCTCTTGTTGAGAAGCAGAGCGGCTACAATATCAAGACGTTGTGGTCAGATCAAGGAGGAGAATATATGTCAAATGCATTCCAGAATTACTGCAAAGAGCACGACATCCAACAACAAACAACAACGTCCTATACACCTCAATTAAATGGTGTTTCTGAAAGGAAGAATCACACGATCTTGGACATGGTCAGAAGTATGCTGAAAGGAAAGTCAATGCCCAAGGAATTTTGGGCTGAAGCGGTATCTTGTGTTGTCTATATGCTGAATAGGTGTCCAACCAGAAGACTCCAGTTCAAGACACCTGAAAAAACCTGGAGTTCATACAAGCCGAGTGTCAATCACCTCAAAATTTTTGGGTGTATTGCTTACACAAAGATCCCAGAAACCAGAAAAACTAAGCTCGACAACAAAGGATAGAAATGTATCTTTATCGGCTATGGTGACAGAACAATGGGATATAAGTTGTTTAATCCCATCACCAAGGAAGTAATTATGAGCAGGGACGTGATCTTTGAAAAAAATGAAGCTTGGAGCTGGGACCAGAATGAAGATGGAAAAACCAAGGAGCTTGTACTTGAAGAAGATGAAGAAGTAGAAAAAGAAGTTGCAATGGAGCCGCAAATTCTACCACATCAATCTCCTGTACCTGCAAAAAATGATCCTTCATCGTCATCATCACCAGATGAAAGATCAAATGAAAGACCCAGAAAAGTGAGAAGCCTGATGGAACTATATGAAGCCACTAAAGAAGATCAAGACCAGAATTTGTTATGCTTATTTCTGAATAGTGATCGTGTTAGCTTCACAGAAGTCATCCAAGAGAAGAAGTGGAAGTCAACAATGGATGAAGAAATCAGGGCCATAGACAAGAATGACACATGGGAGTTGTGTAGTCTACCAAAAGGTCAAAAGCCTAATGGAGTCAAATGGGTCTACAGGACAAAAAAGAATGAAAAAGGCGAAGTTCAGAGATACAAAGCTCACCTGGTTGCAAAAGGCTACAAACAGAGACAAGGACTAGACTATGGTGAAATATTTGCTCCCGTTGCCTGATTAGAGACAATTAGGTTGATGATATCTATTGTTGCTCAGAATAGATGGAAGTTGTACCAACTTGATGTGAAGTCAGCATTTCTGAACGGATTCCTAGAAGAAGAAATCTATGTTAAACAACCGCTGGGATATACAAATGACGGACATGAAAGACGAGGTGTACAGGTTGAAAAAAGCTCTTTATGGACTGAAGCAAGCTCCACGTGCATGGAATACAAGAATTGACAAGTATTTCCATGATAATGGGTTCGAGAAATGTCCATATGAGCATGCATTGTACCTGAAGAAACGTCTAGAAGGAAGCATACTATTTGCAGGTCTGTATGTTGATGATTTAATCTTCACAGGAAACAACCCAGCCATGTTTGAAGAATTCAAGAAAACCATGATTCAAGAATTCGAGATGACAGACATAGGTCTGATGTCACACTTTCTTGGAATTGAAGTGAAGCAGAATGCTGAAGGAATCTTGATCTGCCAAAGTAGATATGCAAAGGAGATTCTCAAGAAGTTCAGAATAGAATCATGCAATCCAGTATCAACTCTGGTGGAAAGCAACGTGGAACTTAAAGAATGAAGGCGGAGGAAATGTTGATCCAACATACTTCAAAAGTTTAGTTGGAAGTCTTCGGTACCTGACTTGTACCAGACTAGATATACTCTACAGAGTTGGATTGATCAGCAGATACATGGAGGAACCAGATCAATCACACCTGAATGCTGTAAAGAGAATACTCCTCTACATTAAAGATACGATCAATGATGGCTTGCTATATACCTCAATTGATGAATTAAGATTCACTGGTTATTCAGATAGTGATTGGGGTAGAGATTTAGATGAAAGAAAAAACACAACTGGATTTGTGTTTTTCATTGGAGATACAACATTCACATGGTCATCCAATAAACAACTGATAGTAATGCTATCATCATGCTAATCTGAATACGTAGCAGCCAGCTCAACTGTGTGTCATGCTATTTGGTTGAGAAATGTGTTGGAGCATTTGTGTTTTCCACAAGAAAAACCTACAGAGATTTTCATTGATAATCGTTCAGCAATTGTACTTGCAAAGAATCCAGTCTTCCATGAACGAAACAAGCATATTGATACACGGTATCATTCCATCAGGGAGCATGTGCAGAATAGAGAAGTGAAACTAATATCTTGCAAGACAAATGATCAAATTGCAGATATTTTTACAAAGCCATTGAAGCAAGACATGTTCAACGGACTGAAGATAATGCTAGGAACGCAGAAGTGTGGAGAATCAAGTTTAAGGGGGAATGTTGAAAATTAAACTGAATTCTCCACATCCAAAGCATCATCCACTGAAAGCTGCATTCACCACATGCATACACCACCTCAAAGGTCAAGATTTGCTGCACCAAAACCATGCGTGAAGATTTGCACGCTCACCTCTACCAAAGTCAAGAATGTCTGCAGATGAAGATTTGGTGTATTGTTTTGCTTTGTCAGTTTATCTCTTTCAATTCTATATATATGGTTAGGATGGTATTGTATCAAGCATCAAGTAAGAAGCTAAGAAAAAAATTGTAGTGTGAGGAATCGTTTGTACACTGTTTTGTATTTGAAATAGAAGAAGTTTGTTTTTCATATATTTAAGAGTGATCCTAGGTTATTACAATCACCATAAGTGATTTTCAACACTTAGGTGGTAACCATCAAAGGCAGTGATCCAGATGCAGTAGTTCCTGGACTGATGGCTGCAGGGGAGGCAGCATGTGCTTCTGTTCATGGTGCCAATCGGCTTGGTGCTAATTCTCTTCTTGACATTGTTGTTTTTGGTCGAGCTTGTGCAAACAGGGTTGCAGAGATCCAAAGACCAGGCAAGTAGCCTTGTCATATTTTTATTAAGACATGTTTCATTGATTGAAATTAAGATGCCTTCCTTTTTTATTGTGCAGGGGAGAAATGAAAACCTTTGGAAAAGGATGCCGGAGAGAGGACTATCGCATGGTTAGACAAGATAAGAAATTCAAATGGTTCAATTCCAACTTCAAAAATCCGATTGAATAATGCAAAATAATGCTGTCGTGTTCCGCACACAAGAAATATTAGAGGAAGGTATACAAAAAGATCAGCCCATCCCCACTCTAAATAAACATAGCCTCTTTTTTTCTGTCAAAAAAACACATGAAAATAAATAATGAAAGAAAAGAATAGAAAGAAACAGGGCAGGGAGGGGGGAAAATTATTTTTCCTTGGCTTTGTTGCTACACCAATAATATCTTGCTTCATCAATGTTATGGTTACTTTTTTAGTATACTGCGTCTTTAGGAATATGAAATGGACTTGAAAGACACATCCAAATATAATAATAATACAAGGACTGCGAACCAGGATGACTGCTGTTGTGATCTAAAGTCAATCATATGGTTGTATATTTGCTCTTGCAGGTTGTCATTTAATTGACAAAGCATGGGAGAGCTTTCACGATGTTAAGTTGAAGGATCGGAGTTTAATATGGTAAAATTGTGTATGGGGTTGTTTGGAGATGGTAATAGTAATCCATGAAGTTCTCCATTTTTATCGGATTTTGTTGTCTTACATTTATGGCCAGGAATTCGGATCTGATAGAGACTATAGAGTTGGAAAACCTTTTAATCAATGCATGCATTACCATGCATTCTGCTGAAGCTAGGAAAGAAAGCAGAGGAGCGCATGCTAGAGAAGATTTTCCGGTTAGTTTAGGTTATATTCAGCTGCAGTTTTCCTTTGCCTCCCAAATTGTATTGAATCTTTGGCTGTACAGAATAGAGATGATGAGAATTGGCTGAAGCACACGTTGGGGTAAGTCTTTGTTTTATAGTTATTTCTTGGTATTTTGTCTTTGTTCTCCTTCCGAGTTCTCTCTTAAAAGTATTGTACTAGTTCTTTATAACAAAGAATGAACCCACCCACTGGACACTTTGGATTCTTGGATGGTGTGCAAACTCAGGATGCGCACAATGCACACTGACCCTGTGCATCAACTCCCTCACCTGTTGTGAACTCGAAGTAGAGACCTAAGGGGAGTACCCCAAAGGCCTTAGCAGCCGAGCTGCCCGTTTGGTTAATGACAAAATTGAGCTGCGGTAAATTGGGTCCATTTAGTTCCTATCAACGCTATAGAATCCTCATAAAATTTTGCAGGAAAAATTACGATATTATCGAGTGGACTGTAGGGAATTTACTCCACAGGATAACACTGTTTATATTGTAGTTCAAAGGGATTTGCCTTATCAGGGGATTGAAAATTGTAGGAAAATTCTCTCACCTATAGCTTCATTGGTGTTCCCTAGGAATTCTAGAACCAAAATCATCAGTTTTTTTAAAAAAATTAACTGGTGTAAAATGTCTGAACAGTAGGGAAGATCTTGATATCAATCTCAAGGGTAATAGTAATTGCATCTAGGCTTTGTTTGTTTTAAGATGGTTGGAACTTTGATGAGAAAATTTAGTAAATTAATTGTGAAGTTTCTTTCTGTATTTAAGTACATTAACGAGGCATTGAATTATATGTTTTGTTTGAAGCTCATGGTGAATATGAATTGCAGATATTGGGAGAGCAAGAAGGTTCGGCTCGGTTCACAAGCTCGTGTGTATTGATACATCTGCTTAATGCTTTGTTCGATTTTCACAGTTGAGGTTGTAATAAATTATATTCGAATTTTGAAACAAATTTTGCAGTTCATCTGCTTGTTTGTAAATCTCGTCTCTTGATTTTGATATTGTACAAGGCAATAATGAACACATACATACCTTGTGCAATGCCTTGGACTTTTCCATTGCCCAGAATTATCAATATTTTGAATTCTAGGTGATAATTCTGCAACATTTAAATTATTGTAACAATCATTTGCTACCGTCTATTACCATTAACAACAAACTCATATTCTATATATATATATATATTGTTGATTAATCATTTAATATTATATATGTCTCAAATAGTTGGTTAAAGTAAAAAAAAAGAAAGAAACATACTTCTCAAATTTATAATGTATTGTGTAACACAAAGTTTTGAATCTCCGGACATTTTAAACTCGAAATGAGATGAGAGTTCTAGAGGAATGCACGCAAAGGTCTAAAGATAGTTAAAAAACTGGCCCACTGGTCACTCGCTACCTTATCTTTTAACGTAGAACAAACAGAAACATCAAGAGCTGGTGTGACGTGTCCCTCTTAACGACACGTGTCAAGCTCCAAGCACTAGACTCTTCGTTCAAAGCATGACAAGGATTGATTCTATTTAATCTGGACAACATTGCTGATTATTCCACTATAACAACTCTCTATCAACACTTCTCTCGCATACACATATATACATACATTACACATATATAAATATATATAATATGCTCAACGCTATCAAATCTGTTAGAAACCAACCATTACCCACTTTGATCTCCTCACCTTTGCAATCCCAACTCGGACGGAGAATTTCTGGTGTCAGTTTCCGAGCGGCAGCTGCAGAGCCTAATCAACCGGAGAAAGTTGACGACATGGCCGAAAAGCCAGAGAACCCAAACTCCAAACCCCGCGGGTTGGTATTTCACTTCTATATATCTGACCATTCTATATGTATAGAGAGTATAGACACACCTAAGTAGTATTTATTTTAAGGTATGAATTAAATATGCATTTGTGTTGTGAGAAGGGACTTGATGGCTGATTCATATGGGGATGGGTATGCGACGAGGTCGAATGAAGAAGGGTTTGGAGGAGTCTATGGAGGGAACGAGTCCATTCATGATTCTAAGGACAATGAGAAGAACAATATCCATAAGAATCACCCTGAAGGTTTGTATATATATATACTATTTTGGTACAAATTAGTTGTCTAAGTCTTACTTTTTCAATATATAATTTTGGTTATTATGTGTTTCCATTTTGTGATTTGATAATATAATATAGTGTAGTAATAATTTTTAGTGGGATTAATTATTACTTAAGTTACTGAAGAAAAATAATTTGAGAAAATATAGGATTATATTGTATTGTATTGAGATTTGAAGTCAAATAATTAATTTGGGACAAGTAAAATTGAGAAAATGTTCAACTAATATGGAACTGAAAGAGTTTATTTTAATTCCATCCATTGTTATGATATAGGTGTGTTTTTGAAGTGCTATTTTATAAATTTGTTTATCAATTTGTAAGGGGATTTATTGTTGCGTGAAGGATACGACAAGAAGCCAAGTGACGGAGAAGGAAAGGGCGCGAAACAAGAAGACTGCAGATCCATGAACTAGTTTTATTTTTTTTTCAAATGTAGTTTTTGAGTGGTGGTGGAGAAGAAAATAATACGTCTGTAAGATTAATAATACTGTTGTTGTCCTGATACTCTTTATCTACAATGGTGACAGGGAGTTTGATCTTATTTTATATATTCAAAGAAAAACATGTTTCATTTTGGTGGAGAAAATGAGTTCACAAATTTATCAGGCAAGCCCATTTCAAATGTTGATGAGACCGAGTTACAAACGCCGTTAATGTACATTTTGGAAGTTTTAATTTAGTAAACTAACCCCTATTGTGTTTACTTTGTCCCATATACTATTCAATTTCATTACTATGCCCTCTTCTCTCATATTTTGACCTCTTCTCTCATATTTTGAGTCAGAAAGACATAAACTACCCTAAATAGTATATAAAGGTTTAGTGAAATCAACTTTTTAAAAAAATTATTTTTAGAAAATCAATTATATTTTTCGTAAAAATTATAAATTCCAAAAAAATATATATATATTGGAAAATGATATATATTTCAGAATATATATATAATTCATCAAAAAAAATATTTTTCAAATTGTTTTCAAAAAATATGAATTTTTTTCAAAACATATATATTATGTTCCAAAATATGAAAAAATATTTTTCAGAAAATATATATTATTGATTAATTATATATATTCCGAAATATATATCATTTTCCAATATATATATATATATATATTTCCCGAAATATATATTTTTATATTTTGGAAAATAATATATATTTTTTTCAAAAAAATTATTTTTTGGAAAAAATTCATATTTTGGAAAATAATATATATTTTTCACAAAAAAATAATTTTTTAGAAAAAATTCATATTTTGGAAAATAATATATATTTTTCACAAAAAAATTATTTTTCAGAAAAAATTCA
This sequence comes from Cornus suecica, assembly GCA_963922005.1. Lineage (NCBI taxonomy): Eukaryota > Viridiplantae > Streptophyta > Magnoliopsida > Cornales > Cornaceae > Cornus > Cornus suecica. The sequence goes on along the minus strand of OY998238.1, from coordinate 9,903,308 downwards.
TATTTTGGAACATAATATATATTTTTCGCAAAAATCATATTTTTTGAAAACAATTCGAAAAATATATATTTTTGACGAATTATATATATATTCCGAAATATATATCATTTTCCAATATATATATTCCGAAATATATATTATTTTCGAAAAATATTTTTTTCTGAAATATATATATATATTTGAAATTTATAGTTTTTACAAAAATATAATTGATTTTCGAAAAATAATTTTTTTAAAGGGTTGATTTCACTAAACCCCCCTATACTATTGAGGGTAGTTTATGTATTTTGATTTAAAATGTGAGGAGAGGGGACATAGTGATGAAATTGAATAATATAGGGGACAAAGTGGACATAGTGAGAATTAGTTGATTAAATTGAATAGTATAGAGGGGTTTGTGAAATTATCCCTTTAATTTATCTACACCATGCACACAAAATATTTTAATATTTAACTGTAAATTTTTTTTTTTTTTTGGTAAATAAAATTTAATAAAGAAAAAAGAGAGAATATTATGTACAACACAAGGGGCAAAAGCCCAAATAGAGGAGAACAGACCAAACAGGTCAAAAAACATGGGCCTATTAAATCCAACCTGAGGCCTAGAGAAACAAAGAGCAAAACAACCTAATAAAAAAAAAACGAAACAAACCCAAAACCAAAGATTCGTCATCCTTCAATTGGAGTAGTACTTTGTGCAATTTGAGGAGAAAGTGTCAATTGCATTTTTAATGGTAAGGGCAGACAGGGTGTCCCATGGAAGAACACAAGTACATCATCTGCAAATGATAGATGAGACAGTTTGGTTGCATGACATCTCCAATAATAGCCAATTAAAATTGCTATCCAGAGCAATAAATAGTGACGGAACCAGAATTTTGTTTCAGGAAGGACATAATATATCTTATAAAAGGGAGGGCATGAACTAATACAACAACTACTCTTTTTGTAAAAATAAATTCTTCTCATAAAAATTTAAGGCAAGAAAAAAAATCACACAAAAAAAGTTATGATTTTGAAAGTATTATTAATCTAATTCAATAGCAATATTCATATAAATTGGAATAAATAATTACCTACGCAATAAGTGTGATGAGATAATGGTTGAATTATGAGTGGGCCTATACTAACATAACTAGTTTTTTTTTTTTTTTGTTTGGGCCTAATGTAATGAAAAAATTAGTTTGAGACCCCTAGGAAAGAAAAAGAAATTAAGAAGGGCAATTTTAAAATATTAAAGATATATGTATATATTAGTAAAAAAAAAAAATTTGAGGAGGGGCATGTGCCCCCTAAGCATAAGAGCTCCCTCCGCCCGAGAGTTAGTAATTGATGAAAAGATATCTATAGTTAGAACAAACAGGTAAGATGATAAAAGGATCGTTTGAGACCCTTGACACTTTTAAAAAGAGCTATCAAATACCTGCATATTTGAATGTAAGTTTGTCAAATAATTATATTCATCGAAAAACTTTATATAAATAAGTGCTTATGTAAATGACTTATTAGGTCATTCACACTACTCTATCATTAGGTTCTGCAAACTCAGAACTGATATGGGGCAACTTCATTAATTTTCAATTTTGTATAATTGACTGTCAGCTGGTCGTTGGATATATATTTTTCAATAACAGGGTGTGACTAATTCACAGAACTCGTGGAAAGCGATTCCTCCATATAAATTGGTTGACACTTATTTAATTACTCCATATGTCCTAAATTAGTTATACTTTTTAATATTTTGTTAATTATTTATCCAACGACCATGATATTTATCCACAAGTCCTGAACTTGTAGGTATGCCACAAGGTCTAATGGAGAAGGATATGGAGGAGTCTACGGAGGGAACGAGTCTATTCATGATATCAATGTTAGATATGGTGACTCTTTTTCTTGTAGGGAAAGTTAAACTTAGCCACCAAGCTATCTCTATTTGACTAGGATCTTGTTATATTTGGTGACTCCTTTATTAAGGGGGAATATAACTTAGCCATCAAGCAATCACAGTTATGGTAGGAGATCAATTCCTATTGGATTGATTGACTTGTCCTCCACTATAGCCTCTCCTATAAATATAGGTGTAGCCTATTGTATTCGGTGTACCAAGCAGAGAGCCAGAATAGGCCGGTGCCAGAGAGCCAGATTAGGCCGGCTCCAGAGGGCTGGTACTGGTGTGAGTGAAACACCTAGTGCGAGTAAAGCACATGCGGTGCGCAGAGAGTACACATAAAATAGAGAGAGAGAGTTAGGAATAATATACGTTTATATTATTCTAGTGATACAGGCGTGAGCATACACAGTGTGTGTGCGTGTGTGATCTGCGAATCACCCCCTTGTAATCCTCTCAGTGATTTTTTAGTGAAATGGTGCTCTCCGTGGACGTAGGCTTATTTGGCTGAACCACGTATATATTATTGTGTCGATTATTTGGTGTGTTTGTGTGCGTTTTCTGATTTGCAGGTGTGCACGGCTTCGTACATAGGGTGTGCGAACCCTAACAAGTGGTATTAGAGCCCAGGTTGCGATTCGTGGTGTTAACCGGTCGGAGTGGGCTAGCGTTGTATCGACCAGCGGTGGCGGCGGAGGCCGGGAATGGCCAAGTCGTATGTGCGGCGGGGGCCGGTGATGGTCAAGTCGTATGTGGTGGTGTCGTATCAACTAGCGGGAGTGGACTGGTAGCCATGTGGAGAATCCTCGAAATGTCTAACGGAATGTGAGCCCTCGGATTAACTCACGATGGGCGAATGGATGATCGTTTGAGGGGAGGCTCGGACTATGAGATGTGGTCCTTTGTTCGAGGGGAGGATTGTTAAGTATGCGGCCAAAGTCCCACATGGGTTAAAAGTGGGAAGAATCATGGGTATATAAAAGGATGTACATATATCTCAATTGGTGTGAGGTCTTTTGGGGAAGCCCAAGAGCAAAACCGTGCGGGCTAGGCCCAAAGCGGACAATATCACACCATTGTTGAGATATGTGGGGCCCGTAATATACTAACAAGTGGTATCAGAGCCCCAGGTTGGAGCAAATCACGAAGCCCGACGATCTGGTCCAGATCTGATTTTTTCGAGTGCCCTAAATCAGAAACCGACCACATCAAGAGCTTTGACTTGACGAGACGAAGCCATCAGTGTCAAGCATGTTGCTGGAAAGCTCCTCACGCGCCCCCACGCGCCGCCTGAAGTTCCGGCCAATTTTTTGGCTCCGTCGAGCAGCAGTTTCGGTTCAGCGTGATTTTCCGGAGCATCGTTTATGAGAACGAGGCTTATAATATATCTATGGAAATAGAATTCGAAGCCCGACGTTTTGGCGCAAGAATCAGCCCAATCAGAGCAGGGACGCGCCCGCACGCACCCTTAGAAGATACTGACTTCGTGATTAAATTTCTGTCTTTTGTGCGAATTTGTTTTGGCCCGTTCGGAGTCGTTTTTGACCCGTTTTGGACGCGGTCATAGGCGTTCTTAAGATTTTGAACCGCCCCCGACGCAACCGTATACTCGGTTTTGCGTAATTAGACTCTGAATATCTCTAATAGGCTCAGTGGGAGCTATGGGAGAAGAAAAGACAGTAATGATCAATAAAGGTTGCAAGGCAAAAAAGTCAGACGCGATAGCAATCGCAAGACGGAGAGATCAGACACAACAGATGTCACATTGTCTCCACCAGACCAGATATTGCTCATGCGGTGGGAGCTATCAGCATAGTCATGATGACTAAAGTGGGTCTTCGGGCTTGAAGACATGAATGAGAGCATCGTAATGCACTGATCATTGATGGAGTTGATTAATTGGATGGAAAGTCGTCAAGTGGGAGATTGTTAGATATGGTGACTCATTTCCTTGTAGGGAAAGTTAAACTTAGCCACCAAGCTATCTCTATTTGACTAGGATCTTGGTATATTTGGTGACTCCTTTGTTAAGGGGGAATATAATTTAGCCATCAAGTAATCACAGTTATGGTAAGAGATTAATTCCTATTGGATTGATTGATTTGTCCTCCACTCTAGCCTCTCCTATAAATATAGGTGTAGCCTATTGTATTCGGTGTACCAGGCAGAGAGCCAGAATAGGCCGGCGCCAGAGAGCCAGATTAGGCCGGCGCCAAAGGGCTGGTACCGGTGTGAGTGAAACACCTAGTGCGAGTAAAGCACATGCGGTGCGCATAGAGTACACATAAATAGAGAGAGAGAGTTATGAATAATATACGTTTATATTATTCCGGTGATACATGCGTGAGTATACATAGTGTATGTGCGTGTGTGATTTGCGAATCACCCCCTTGTAATCCTCTCAGTGATTTTTTAGTGAAACAGTGCTCTCCGTGGACGTAGACTTATTTGGCTGAACCACGTATATATTCTTGTGTCGATTATTTGATATGTGTATGTGCGTTTTCTAATTTGCAGATGTGCACGACTTCGTACATAGGATATGCGAACCCTAACCATCAAGGACTATGATATGGAGGGAACGAGTCTTTTCACGATATCAAGGACTATGATACGAAGTTCGCTATCTATGTGATTTACTTGACAAGTATCTATACATTACATACGTATGTATTCGGTCTTGTTTAGTTCTGATTTTACTTTTACACTTTTACATATAACCAAAAGAAACAAATAGGGTAGATATATATATAATATATATATATGTTTAATGATTAAAATGTCGGAAGCTTTACCAAAAGCACAGATGGATTGGTTGCCATTTTGATTCAAGGAATTACCTTCTTCTTTTTTTAATTTAGATGGGTTGTATTAAAAACATTTAATATGAAAATGAATAATGATGCAATGGTTTTGGAATAATTTAGTAGTTTTAAAATATGACCCTTAAATCTAATGGTGGATATTAAAATTGAGTAAATTTTATCTTTCCCGTGAGGAGCAAGAGATTACTGATTACTAATATATATATATATATATATATATATATATATATATATGTTTATTTATTTGTCATTTATTGGTGCGTGAAGGATATTATGACAAGAGCCAAATAAGTCCAGTGAAGGAGAAGGAAAGGGCAAGAAACAAGAAGACTATAGATCCATGAGCTACTTTTTTACCCTTTATGTTATAAATAGTTTCCTGCATGGTTTATTTTTCTTTTCTTTCCTTTTTTCTTTAGTATATTCACTTTTTATGTTTGATTTTTTTTCAATGCTGTAAATAAATGTTTTTTAGTGGTGATTGTGAAAAAAATAACAAACTTGTTCTAACCTGCTTGAACGCTCGATGGTTTGAACAGTTACCATATTTCATTATATATTAGAAAATACTTAGATCCTTCATGATAAAAAGGAATGAAGTTTACTTTTCCAAGAATACTTGGATCCTCAACAGAAATAAAATTTGGTCCCTTTTTTTGGTTTGACAAACTAATTACAATGAGAAATATGTGGTTCAAAATTTTAATAAAAATTAAGCTGGATTTTCTTTAAATTTTTATTCTGGTTTATGAATTCATCTCATATTTTTATTTTTTTGAAAAAGATTTATAACTACTTTGGATTCACATATTGTTAGCTCAAGTTGAATTGGGTTGAGTTCATAAATATGAATATCAGGCTCGGCCCATTTCAAATGTTGGTGAGAACGAGTTCATGCACAAAAGTCATTAATGTGTGTCTTCGAAGTTGATTCCAAGTTTATTTACTCCTCACACATTATTTAAAAATCTTAAAAAGTATTGCTCACAATAGTCAAATTCATAGAAGATGTTAGATATGGTACATTTCCTTGCTAGTAAAGATAATTTAGCCACCAAACTATCTCTATTTTGGTAAAAGATTAATTAGAAGATTCTTAATTCGAATTGGTTTGTGAAACCAATGGACTTCTCCTCCCCTCCACCCCCCCTATAAATAAAGGGTCAAGTTCTATTATTTTGTGTGCCAAAGTGAGAGTCAAAATATACCGGTGCCAGAAAGCCAGAATAGACCGGTAGTGTGCAAAGAGAAGAAGAGATACAGAGTGGTATTACACTAGTGAGAGTGAGCGATACACGTGTGAGTTGTTGATCTGTTAATCATAGTGCTCCGTGGACGTAGGCTAATTTGACCGAACCACGTATATATCTTTGTGTCAATTATATTGATGTATATTTTTTATTTTCAGGTGTGCACGATTTTCGAACTAAATGTTTGGATTCCTATTTTTGGGCGGGAGTCCGTAAAAATCCCAACAAAAGAATTATTAGGTCATTATATATTCTCTCAGCCAAACAAATTTATTTTATTATTTCGCACAAGCATCATTACTATATGTATATATGCTTAGGGGTGGTTCAGCAATCCGACTAATTCCAACATTACATTCTCAAAAGTTAAGGGCTTGTTTGGGAAGTGAGTTTTGGGCTTGGTTTTGGTTTTGGTTTTTTATTTGAAAACCAAACCATGTTTGGTTGGTGGTTTTTGGACTTGGTTTTGGGCCTTTTAAAATCAACCATTAAAACCTTGGTTTTGGCCTACCAATTTTGACTTTTTTTTTTCTCTCTCTCTCTCTATATATATATATATTTATATATATAGCCGAAAATATGAATTATTTTGAAAAAAATAATATATAATATTTGAAAAATAATTATTTTTCGGAAAAAAAATCATATTTTGAAACATAATATATATTTTTCGCAAAATATCATATTTTGGAATATATTATATATATATTTCGCAAAAAAAGTATTTTTCGGAAAACAATTTATATTTTGGGACATAATAAATTTTCGGAAAAGTATTTTTCAAATTTTATATTTTGAAAAAAATATTTTTTGGAAACAAATCATATTTTAATATAATTTTTCAAAATTTTATATTTTTTTTGAATTACATATATTTTTTTGAATTTTAAATATTTCGCACTTTTAAAAAATATAAAAAAAAGTGCAAAAATTTTATAATAAAATATAAATATTTCGCACTTTTCAAAAAATAAAAAATAAAGTGCGAAAGTTTTATAATTTTCTGGAAATATTTTTTTCAAAATATAATTTTCTTAAAATATATATTTTTTCAAAAAATATATTATGAAAAACAATATTTTCGGAAAATTAAGTTGGAGAAAAAAAATTTGGAAAAAATTATAAATATTTCGCACTTTTTTATTTTTTTTGGAAAGTGAGAAAATTTTATAATTTTCTGGAAATATTTTTTAGAAAATATAATTTTCTGGAAAGTGTGAAATATTTTTATCAATTATATATATATTAATATATATTATTTGAATTATATATATAATTTTCACATTTTAAAATATTTTTATCAATTATATATATATATTTTTGAATTTAAAAAAAAATTGAAATTTAAATATTATTTTATATGATTTTTGAATTTTATATATTTTTTTCGAATCTATATATTTTTCCCCATTTTATATCTTTTTTTCTAAATTTTTAAAAAATTTCAGTATATGATATAATTTTTCAGAATTTTATATTTGTTTTGAATTATATATATATTTTCGAATTTAATATATATTATTTGAATTTTATATATAATTTTAACATTTTAAAATATTTTTTTCGATTATATATATATTTTTTGGAATAAAAAAATAGAAATATTAATTGTTTTCGGGAATTTTAAATATTTTTAATTATATATATATTCATTTTAATATTTTTTTCCAATTTTATATTTATATTTTCTTATTTATATATTTTTAATACATATTAGTATATATATATATAATTATACCAAGACCAAGACAACTCCTTACCAAACATGGTTTTAGATTTACCTAAAATCACTCAAGACCATCAAGACCAAAATCATCATTCCAAGACCAAAATCAAGTTTTCAAACCTAAGATTGTGATGATTGCTTAATTTAAATTACATCTGAATGAGTGCCCCCAAAGTTTTTAATGTTAAACAGTTTCAAAAGTGATACAATTATTCAATCCTTTATAGATGTTGATGGGGTTTGCTTCAGAATTTTTCTACGCCTATTGGAAATGAAATCTGCAAATTGGTTCCTCACATGTGTCTCTCGTTAGGCAGTATTTGACTCTTGATGTGCAATATTAAATAAGAGAGAATATATATATCTCATGATTTGTAATCATCAATTCCGGTTATAATAACAGTATATCAAATTCGAACAATACTGATTTATAATCACAATATCGGATATGAGTTTGTAAGGATTACAATTTGTAGGGAAGATATTTAAATTTACGAAATAAAACAACTAGATACAAAATACTATTAACTTAAGCTGTGATTTACCCATTACAAAAATTGATCATATTATAAATATATAATTAAAAAACAAAAGAATATGAGGCACATGTGATGGAAGTCAAGGGTCCTCACCATCCCTGCACAGGCCATCGCCGGTGAGGATCCGGGAGCCATGAAGACTTCCTTTTCTTCTTCTCCGCCGGAGCCGCCTTTGGTTGAAGCTGACCTGTTTTTGGCGGGAAAGAGAAGAGCTTGGTGAGAAAGTTCCAAGCCCTCTTTTTTCTCTGCCTATACGTGTAGTGGTTAGTAGATTGTGGTGGTGGGGTGAGTCTCATTGACCGTGATAGTCTCTCGTAGCCGGTGACTCTGCCAATCTCTGACGACACCAGCAGAGAGCTGTTGGATCTAACTACCTTCAATGAATTAGACCCTCTCTCCATTCTGAAACTCCTACCTATCGTCTCCATTTTTATTTTCTTTTCTTCTGTTTCTCTCTTTTTAATAACTTATAAATTGGAGCTAATTACAAATTATTATTTTGGCTCCTCTCTCTCTTTCATTCGACGTAATTGGTAGGAGTCATGTTGATGTAATTTTTGATTGAAGAAGTAAAAACAAGGGTAAATTGCATTGACACCCCCTGAGGTTAGGGTCAATGGCAATGAGATTATTGTTAACATTTTTTTGGCACTCACACCCCTTGAGGTTCCTCCTTTGTTGCAATGACATCCCCTGGGCTGTTAAAATGACTAGAATGCCTTTTTAATTGTTTCACTTATTACATTAGGGTAATATATAAAGTATGAAATTACACATATGCCCAAATATTTCACCCCTCTAAAATTACTAATTACACTTCCACCCCTTATTACAAAATATATATATATTACGAAATTATAATTTAATTTTTTTTCTTTATAATGTAATTTGTATATATAATTACGAATATATATATATATATATATATATATATATAATTTGTAAAAAAATATATAAAATTTGAAAAAACATATAAAATTCGAAAAAATATATAAAATTTGAAACTATATATAAAATTAAAAAAAAACATATAAAATTCGTAAACAATATATAAAATTCGAAAAACATATAAAATTCTAAAAAATATATAAAATTCAAATATATATATATATATATATATATATAAAGTGTGACTGAAGTTTAAATGGACAAGCCTCAAAGTCATTAGCTAAGGTAACGGATCCTCTCCAACTCTCTGCAGAGCTGTTTCAATGGCCATGATGGCGACACATGCCCCACGATGGTGACTGAAATAGGAATCGAACCGATACTTTATTAAAATATTTTAATCAAAATAAAATATATTAATATTTGGATCAAAATTAACGGTTCGGTTCCGATTCTCATTTTTAAAGAACCGAAAGTATCGGTTCGATTCCGGTTTCGGTCGGAATCAAAAGCGAACCGCATCGTGAATATATTAATATTTGAATCAAAATTAACGGTTCGGTTCCGGTTCTCATTTTTAAAGAACCAAAAGTATCGGAAGGGAACCGTTAATTTTGATCCAAATAAAAATTTACTTTCGGTTTTTTAAAAATGAGAATCGGAACCGAACCGTTAATTTTGATCCAAATAAAAATTTACTTTCGGTTCTTTAAAAATGAGAACCGGAACCGAACCGTTAATTTTGATCAAAATATTAATATATTTAATTTTGATTAAAATATTTTAATAAAGTATAGGTTCGATTCCGATTTCTGTCACCATTGTGGGGCATGTGTCGCCATCGTGGCCATTGAAATAGCTCTGCAGAGAGTTGAAGATGATCCGTTAGCTTGGCTAATGACTATGAGACTTGTCCACTTAAACTTCAGTCACACTTATATATATATATATATATATATATATATATATATATTTGAATTTTATATATTATTTATGAAATTTATATATTTGTTTCGAATTTTTTATGTTTTTTTTTAATTTTATATATTGTTTCAAATTTTATATATTTTTTAGAATTTTATATATTTTTTACAAATTATATATATATATATATATATTCGTAATTATAAATACAAATTATATTATAAAGAAAATAAATTAAATTGTAATTTTCGTAATATATATATATATATATATATATATATATATATTTTGTAATAAGGGGTGGAAGTATAATTAGTAATTTCAGAGGGTGAAGTGTTTGGGCATATGGGTAATTTCATACTTTATATATTACCCTAATGTAATAAGTGAAACAATTAAAGGGACATTTTAGTCATTTCATCAGCCCAGGGGTGTCATTGCAACGAGGATGGAACCTCAGGGGGTGTGAGTGCCAAAAAAACGTTAACCGTAATCTCATTGCCATTGACCCTAATCTCAGGGGTGTCAATGCAAATTATCCTAAAAACAATTCCAAAATAGAGATTAATGTTAGGGTAAATTATATTTTAACCCTTTTTGTTTAAATATATTACATTTTTCCCTCTCCTGTTTAAATAATTACACGTTTCCCTCTCTAATTTGCTTTTGGGTAACACTTTCCCCCTCTGTCTGATTTTATGCATGATTTTACATAATTGCCCTTCATATTATGATATAATTTTATGGGTTAATTTCAATAAACTCCCCATACTATTGAATTTTCACATTGCCCCACACCCTAAAAATATATATATATAAAATTCGAAAATATATATTAAATTTTGAAAAAATATATAAAATTAAAAAATATATAAAATTTGAATATATATATAATTCAAAATATATGTATATAATTCAAAATATATATATATTTTTAAAAAATAGAAACAATATATAAAATTAGGAAAAAATAATATAAATTTGAAAAAAATATATAAAGAGTTTAAATAATATATTAAATTTCGAAAAAATATATAAAATTCGAAAAGTATGTATAAAATTTGAAACAAATATAAAAAATTCAAAAAAAAAAATATATTTCAAAAATAATATATAAATTTTGAAAATATATAAATTCAAATATATATATATTTAAAAAATAATATATAAAATTTGAAAAAATATATATTTCAAAAATAATATATAAAATTTGAAAAATATATATAAATTCAAATATATATATATTTAAAAAATAATATATAAATTTGAAAAAATATATATAAATTTCAAAAATATATATATATTTCGAAAAACAAAAGTGAGGTGCAGTACGATGGAAGGGATAGAGATGGGTTGCTGGTGCGGAAAGAGAAAGAGAAAGAGAGAAAAATTGGTTTCAATACTTTTTAAAAAATAAAATAAAATATAGTAATAAATTGGGTAATTGAAGGGAAAATAGGTAAAACCAAGTTTGAAAAAAAAAGGATAAATTTCATAAATATATATTTTTTGAATTTATATATTTTTTTGAATTTTATATATATTTTTAATTTTATATATGTTTTTTGAATTTTATATATTTGTTTCAAAATTTATATATATACTTTAAATTTATTTATGTTTTTTGAATTTTATATTTATTTTTAAATTTTATATATTTCTTTCGAAATTTAATATATTGTTTACGAATTTTATATATTTTTCTCAATTTTTATATATTTGTTTCTTATTATATATATATAATTCAAATTTTATATATTTTTAGAATTTTATATTTTTTTCGAAATTTAATATATTATTTATGAATTATATATATATATATATATATATATTTAGAATTTATATTTTTTTTTTTCCTTATTTTATATATGTTTTCTAATTATATATATATTTTGAATTTTATATATTTTTTCAAAATATATATATATATATTTTAGGGTGGGGGCAATGTGAAAATTTAATAGTATAGGAGAGTTTATTGAAATTAATCCATAAAATTATAACAGAATATGAAGGGCAATTACGTAAAATCATGCCTAAAATAAGATGGGGGGGGGGGGGGGGGAATATGATTAATTTCAGTAAACCCCCTATACTATCCAATTTAATCAACTAACCCCTACTGTATCCACTTTGCCCCTATACTATTCAATTTCATCAATATGCCCCCTCACGTCACATTTTGAGTCAAAATGCCTAAACTACCCTCAATAGTATAAGGGGGTTTAGTGAAATAGATCATTTAATAAATTCATAAATATATATTTTCGGAAATAATTCATATTTCTCAAAAAAAATAAAATTGAATATATATTATATTTTCGGAAATAATTCATATTTTGTTATTTATAAATTTTCGGAAATTATAATATATTTTTCATATTTTCGGAAAATATGGAAATTATAATATGAAAATATATATTCGGATATTATAAATTCATAAATATATATATATTTTTCACTAAAAAAATATTTTTCAGAGGGAGCATATTATTTCGGAAAAAATAATATATAATTTTTGCAAAAAAAATTATTCTTCGAAAAAAAAATCATATTTTGGAACATAATAGTATATATTTTTCGCAAAAAAAATTATTTTTCGAAAAATATCATATTTTGGAATATAATAGTATATATTTTCGCAAAAAAATTATTTTTCAAAAAAAATCATATTTTGGAACATAATATATATTTTTCGCAAAAAAATCATATTTTGGAACATAATAAATACTTTTTCGCTAAAACAAATAATAATTCGTAAAACAAATCATATTTTGGAACATAATAGTATATGTTTTTTGCAAAAAAATTATTTTTCGGAAAAGAACATATTTTGAAACATAATAGTATATATTTTTTTGCAAAAACATTATATATTACACAAAATATTTACCAAAATATTACTTTTTACAAAAAAAAATCATATTACACAAAATATTTTTTTTGCGAAAAAGTATATATTATGTTCCAAAATATGAATTTTTTCCGAAAAATATAGATTATGTTCCAAAATATGATTTTTTTTTCCAAAAAATATATTTTATATTCCAAAATATGATTTTTTTTTTACGAATTATTTTTTTTGCGAAAAAGTATTTATTATGTTCCAAAATATTATTTTTTTTGCGAAAATATATATTATGTTCCAAAATATGATTTTTTCCGAAAAATAATAATTTTGTGAAAAATATATATTATGTTCCAAAATATGATTTTGTTTCCGAAAAATATATTTTATGTTCGAAAATATGATTTTTTTTCCGAAAAATATATTTTATGTTCCAAAATATAATTATTTTTCCGAAAAATATATTTTATGTTCCAAAAATACTTTTTTGCGAAAAATATACACTATTATGTTCCAAAATATGATTTTTTTTTCGAAAAATATGTTTTTTACAAAAAGTATATATTATTTTTTCCGAAATAATTCATATTTTGGAAAATAATATGCTCCCTCCGAAAAATATATATATATTTCCGAATATATATTTTCATATTATAATTTCCATATTTTCCGAAAATTCCAAAAATATGAAAAATATATTATAATTTCTGAAAATTCATAAATATCAAAATATGAATTATTTCCGAAAATACATATTTCTGAATTTATTAAATGGTCTATTTCACTAAACCCCCTTATATTATTGAGGGTAGTTTAGGCATTTTGACTCAAAATGTGAGGTGAGGGGGTATATTGATGAAATTGAATAGTATAGGGGGCAAAGTGGACACAGTAGGGGTTAGTTGATTAAATTGGATAATATAGGGGAGTTTACTGAAATTAACCCGAGAAAATATTATCCAAAATTAAATTAGAGGGGGAAAGTGTAATTATTCAAATAAAAGGAGGGAAAGTGTAATATATCTAAACAAGAGGGGTGAAACTATAATTTTTGCTTAATGTTATTTATTGAATAGCTTAGGACCAATGGATCTTGGGGAAAGTCAACTAATCTAATCGTCTACGCTTGAGGTGGGGGAGATGTGTGGTGTGCTCCAACTTCATATCACCTCTCATAATTAATACTAGAAAGGTTTAATTAATTAGTATAACATTGACGGTGTTAGACCAAAAAACTTGAGACTTTGTGCATGTTTGGCAAATGGAGTAGAGCCAAAATTTTGGGTTTGGTTTGAAAATTTTGCTCTACTCCATGTTTGGTAAATGGTGTGAAAATTTGGAGTAGACACTGTAGCAATTTCATGGTGCAACTTTTGTGAAAGAATGAGCCAAAATTTGGAACCATCATTTTTGATGGTTCATGGTTTTGGTTTTGGAACACTGTAGCAAATTCAATTTTGATATCAATAAATTTTGAAAAATTAAATATTCTGAAAAATTAAATATTTATGAAAAATTAAATATTTCGAAAAATTAAATATATTAATATATTATAATATTAATATTAATATATTAAAAAATATTAATATTAATATATTTTAATATTAATATTAATATTAATATTTATTAATAAATAAAATGTGAAACACATATATTAATATATTTTAATATATATTAATAAATAAAATGTGAAACCCATATATTAATATATTAATATTAATATTTATTAATATATTAATATTCAGAATTTCAACCCATACCAACTCTACCAAACATGGTTTGGTTTTTCAGCATCACTTTTTCTCACACCAAAACCATCTGCACCAAACATGGTTTGTAACCAAAATAAAACCACACCAACTCCAACCAACCCAACTCCAACTCCAACCAAAACCAAAAACCAACTCCACACCGTCTACCAAACAAGCACTAAAATTCAAATCTTTATACTCAATCAGTCCTTTATTCGAATTTAATGTCGGAAAAAGTCTTGTAACATTGATGATTTATTGAGTATGACTCCCATACCAACTTTCATAGGTCGGATCAAAAAATTTAAGTCATTAAATGAGACTAACATCTTATTGAATTATGACTATGGTTTGTCGAATCGGTCATTACAACTTGTTTGTAGTGGTGTTTTTGGTGCCCATTACCATTACATACCGATATATCGGTGTGGGTCGGTTTTCGTAGTAGAACTGGTTGTTACAACAACCATAATCACGATTCTGACCGCTTCTCAGAATATCGTAACGGTTGAAATAACGATAACACTATTAAATTTATTAATAACTCATTTTTTTTTTTACTAAATATGTTTAAAAAACTTAACTTAAATCTACAAAAAAATCGTCTTTATTCATTTATGTTGTCATAAGTATCTAATTAATACATTTTGGGTAACATGTGCAAGATTTTAAAAAATTCATGATTGCAATAACCGAGTCCGTTACGTAACTCCGATACTAACCCAAGTCCGTTACACCGATACCGTTACCGTTACAGCGACCATTACCGCGACTGCGAACCTTGATTATGACTCATGATCCAGGAAATAAGTTATAGCAAACCCTGAGTCCAAATGGGCGAGCCAGTACGATAAAAGGTGATTTTAATATCTTACATGTACTATGAATTAGGTGTATATATATATATCATTGTAATCCTAATTAAATTATAAACAAAATACAAAAACTACTTTAGTGAATCACTTACAAATTATATATGTTTTTTATTCTTTACCTTTTTGCGTTGGATCTATATCTAAACCCTTATACTCCAATTATTTTCTCATATGCAACAAAAACCTCTAAATCTATTAAGAGCATATTATATGTCACTAATCAAAATAACAAAAGAATAGTTGAAAGAGGACATGTAATTTCATTGGTTGTAACAAATTCTTCGTTTAATAATTTAAAATTTAAATAGGAGTTTTGTTTCACAATCAATTCGGGGTAATAGAATAACTTGATATAGATATAGAGGATAGGATGTCATTTTCTGTTATTGACGAAAGATGCTAATAAATATCAGTAGATGTGGTGATTAGGACTTGTGTTAATGTATAAGTTGCAACACCTATTGCGCTCTTAATTGTTTTTTTCTGTAGATCCCACTCAGGGGCTTTAATTGTTAAATGTTCACATCTATGCTGGTTTAAGTGTATAATATGAAAATTATTCAAATGGTAGAATCATAAAATAATTTTGTACTGGTGTTTTTTGCATTATATACCTACAAAATTTACCAATTCTCTCCCTAAAATTAGTAAAAATTTTTTACATATATATAAGTTTTGCTTCCGATAAAATCTTTTACATCTTGTTGTTAAATTTGTTGGGGCCAAACCAATATCAGACACAAACACACACACACAATAGACACCAAATTTATAGTGGTTCAGTCCAACAGGTACCTACGTCCACTTTAAGAGGTTTTACTATGTTTCGGTTGAAGCAAACCGATGATTGAGGGAGGAGGATACAAACGCTCTTTTGACTCTACCTCTAACAAACTCTGTCTTACAACATCACAGAACAACTCTCTGTGATTTTCTCTCCCAAACTCTACACTCTTGTGTATCACTCTGTTTATACACTTGTGTCTTATCTCTCTCATCATTACAACATGCGATATATATATAGGCAGAGAAACGAACCAAAGACAAATACTTCAACAGGCGTGGCATGAAGTCTTCACGTATGGGAGGCGCAGTCATTCTAGACTTTGGTGGAAGCGTGCTTGAGCTTGTCATTTTCTTCCGCATGCGCATGTTGATGATAGTTGGTTGTATACGGCAGCTGTGGTTTACTTGCATGCATGAGAACAGTTGCATGTGGGTATGGAACTAACAATTCTCCCACTTCCATACCAATCGGAGAAGAATGTCTTCAGTTGATCTCCCCCTTAATGCCAATTTGGGGCTGGTGTTAAACCAACTTCTTCTCTGCAAACTTCTAGCTTTACTCTGGACAGGCTCTTGGTCATCATATCTAATCCATTATCATCTGTGTGGATCTTCTCTAGCTGAAGAAGTTTATTTTCTAGCACGTCACGGATCCAGTGATACCTGACGTCGATGTGTTTGGACCTTGAGTGAAATGTTGAATTTTTGCTAAGATGAATAACACTTTGACTGTCACAATGTATGACATACTTTTCCTGCTCTTGTCCCAATTATTGAAGGAACTTCTTCATCCACAAGAGCTCTTTGCATCCTTCTGTTACTGCAATGTATTCAGCTTTTGTGGTGGATAAAGCAACAGACTTTTGTAATCGGGATTGCCATGAGACTGTTCCCCCTGCAAAAGTGATTAGGTAGCCTGATGTAGATTTTCGTGAGTCACTGTCACCGGCCATGTCTGCATCTGTGCAACCTTCCAATACAGGTTTACCACTACCAAAGCATAAACAAATAGTAGTAGTTCATCTAAGATACCTGAGGATCCATTTTACTGTTGCCCAATGGTCCTTTCCAGGATTTGACAGAAACCGACTGACAACTCCAACTGCATGAGCAATATCAGGCCTCGTGTATACCATAGCGTACATTAAGTTGTCAACCGCTGAAACATAAGGCACTTTCTTCATTTCTGCTTTTTCCGTCTCACTTGAAGGACACTGCTTAATATTAAGCTGGAAGTGGCTTGCAAGTGGAGCACTGACTGGTTTTGCTTTGCTCATGTTGAATCTTTCAAGAACTTTGCCGATATATCTTTCTTGAGATAACCAGAGCTTGTGTTTCTGTCTATCTCGAGAGATCTGCATTCCCAAGATTTGTTTTGCCAGTCCCAAGTCCTTCATAGCAAACAACTTGCTCAATTCCTTCCTCAATTTGGTAATCTTGCTACTGTCATGGCCAACGATCAATATATCATCGACATATAACAAGAGGATGATAAATTCTCCCTCAGGAAATTTCTTGACAAATACACAGTGATTTGTAGTGGTTATGTTGTACCCATTCTGGTCCATGAATGAATCGAACTTTTTGTACCACTGTCTTGGTGCTTGTTTGAGCCCATAAAGACTTTTCCTCAATCTGCACACAAGATTTTCTTTTCCTCTGTTTCTGAATCCTTCAGGTTGCTCCATGTAGATTTCTTCATCCAAATCACCATGTAGAAATACGGTATTTACATCCAGTTGTTCGATCTCTAGGTTTAAGCTGGCTGCCAAACCAAGAACAACTCGAATGGAGGACATTTTCACCACAAGTGAAAATATTTCTTCAAAATCAATGCCCTTCTTTTGACCGAATCTCTTCACAACCACTCTTGTCTTGTACCTTGGTTGTGGATTATTTTCTTCAGTCTTCAGTTTGAATACCCATTTATTCTTGAGAGCTTTCCTTCCCTGCGGTAGCTTGACCAAGTCATATGTGTGGTTCTCATGCAATGATTTCATCTCTTCCTGCATGAATTTCATCCACTTCGTCTTTTTACTATCTGCAACAGCTTCCTGATAGCTCTTTGGTTCTCCCCATCACTAAGCATCACGTACTCTGTGGAAGAATATTTGCGATTCGGTTGTCGCTCTCTGGAAGATCTCCTTATTTGAGGATCAACAGGATTTTCTCTGCAACTGGTTCTGGTTCTGCACCGTCATTAACTTGATCTCCTTGAATAGCTCCCCCATCATTTTGTGCTCTCGGTGAAGGATCTGGGTCTAGATTAGATGGTAACTCTTTAGGTGAATCTGATTTCTTCTATTTTTCAAGATCTTCAATGGTCTGATCTTCAAAAAATATCACATCTCTGCTTCTGATGACCTTTTTGTTGATAGGATCCCAAAGTCTGTAACCAAACTCTTCATGGGCATATCCCAGGAAGATGCACTGTTTGGCCTTTCCGTCAAGCTTGGATCTTTCATCTATGGGGATGTGGACAAATGCTCTGTAGCCAAACACCTTCAAGTGTTTATAGGAAACATCTTTCCCTCTCCATACTTTCTCTGGAACATTATCGTTTAATGGAACTGAGGGAGATAGGTTGATTAGGTCAACCGTTGTTCTCATTGCTTCACCCTATAAAGGAGTTGACAACTTGGCATTAGTTAACATGCACCCGATTCTTTCACAGATGGTTCTGTATATTCTTTCTGCAAGGCCGTTATGTTAAGGAGTTTTTGGCACTGATTTTTCGAGTCTGATGCCGAAGCTTCTGCAATACTCCTTGAATGGTCCTCTGTACTCGCCACCATTGTCTGCACATACGCACTTCAACCTTTTCCCAGTTTCTCTTTTAACCTTTACATGGAACTGCTTGAACACTTCCAGCACCTGGTCTTTAGTTTTCAAAGCAAAGGTCCATAATTTCCTGGCATGATCATTAATGAATGTGAAAAAATAGAGGGCACCTCCATGAGTTCTGGTTTGCATGGTGCAAACATCCGTGTGTACGAGATTTAGAATGTCTGGTTTTCTAGATGGAGGGGAACTGCGGAATGCAACTCTGTGTTGTTTCCCCATGATGCAGTCGACACAGGTGTGTAATGGAGTACCTTTCATTCCAGGTAAGAGTTCTTTTCTGGCAAGGATCTTGATCCCTTTCTCACTCATATGACCGAATCTTTTGTGCCATAACTCGGTGGGGACTTCTTTATCCATCGCATTTACCTCAACTCTGCACAGTTTAGCTTGAGTTGTGTAAAGAGAGCTGGTATTCTTTCCTCTGGCCACCACAAGATTATTTTTGGCGAGCTTCCACTTACCATCACCAAAGTGACTGTTGTAGCCTTCATCATCGAGCTTGCCGGTGGAGATCAGGTTGAGACGAATATCTGGGACATGTCTCACATCTTCAAGGAGTAGTTTGCATCCATTGCTGCTTTCCAAAAGAATATCGCCCCTGCCGGTAATTTTGGATGCTCCGTGGTTCCCCATCTTCATAAGTCCGAAGTCACCATTGGTGTAGGATGTGAACATATCCTTCCTTGAAGTGACGTGATAGGAAGCACATGAGTCAATAACCCAGGTAGAATCTTCGGATGTGAAGTGGACACAATCATCATCTTGAACGATGACCATCTCTTCTCTGGCTGTTGTTGCTGCTTCTGAGGTATTTTCTTCACCTCTGTTTATGGTCTATTGTCTAGACTGCTCGGCTTTTAGCTTCCTGCATTCTCTGATAAAATGGCCTGGCTTGCCGCAGTGATGACAGGTTTTGTCTCTTCTGAAAGTGGACTTTGATCGCCCACGATGTTGTGTCTGATTGCAATGGTTTCTGCTTTTGCTTCTACCGCGCCATTCTTTTCTTTCTCGTCTTTCAGTGACAAGAGCTTCTGACTCCGGATTATATCCTTCTTCTTTTCTTGCTTCCTCGTTCAACATTCTATCTTTTGCCATTTCCATATTAATTATTCCATCTGGAGCTGAGTTGCTTACAGAGACAACTAGCGTATCCCAACTTTTTGGAAGAGAGTGTAATAGGAATACTGCATGCATCTCATCTTCTATAACTATTTTCATAGAGTTGAATTAATCTAACAGCCCCTGGAATTCGCTCATGTGTTCTGACACACTTTTGCCGTCTTTGTATTTAAGATTTACAATACGACTTAAAAGATTTACCTTGTTTTGAGATGTTTTCCGTGCGTACATCTTCTCCAATTTTTGCCAAAGAGCATAAGCATCATTGTCGTTGGCAAAATTTTGGTAAATGCTTTTGTCGATCCATTGTCTGATTTGGGCGGCACATTTTCGGTTGAGTACCGTCCAGTCTCCGTCGGTCATGTCCTTCGGTTTGCCGTCAGGTGCATCGTCGGTCCTTTTGATCGGCTTCCATAAATCTTTAATATACAAAAGATCCTCCATCTTTGACTTCCACAATGAATAGTTTGCTGCGGTCAATCTAATCATGGCTCCGGATCCTGAATCTTCCATCAAATCGGAACCTTTAAGCTCTCCCTGGCTTGTTTGATATATTTGGATGGAATCATGCGAGACGGAGTGTACCGTTGCGTCCGGAACGATCGAAAACCTTAAGATCGCCTCTGACTGAGCTCAATTCCGACTTAGGATGAGTCCGGAATAGTCAAAACAAAAGCGATGTGCAAAACTATAATTTTGCAAAGTAGGTGATGACATGGCAACAACAGGGAGTGACACGTGGCAGGCTGACAGTGGTGACACGTGGCAAATGACGTGGCTGACTGATGGTGTGACACGTGGCACACGATGGAGATGACACGTGTCACTGCTGATGTCATCAGGGACGTGGCAGGCTAAGTGACGTCATCGCTGACGTGTCGACGCGTGGGGCGCGTGGTCCTCACACGCAGCTGAGCTTGGAGGCGCGTGCTGCGCGTGGTCTTCACGCGCGCTGGAGGTTGAAGGCGCGTGGGGCGCGTGAGACCGAGGATGCTGACACGCCGAGCGTTTGGCGGCGCATGCGGCGGAGTTGGAGGTTGGTTTCAACGGGAAATGCTTCCTTGTTTGATGGGTGATCTAAAAAAGGGCTTGTGTGGTGGTTTGATCACTAGAATGGTTCGAAATAGAGGTTTAATGCATGACTCTGTTTTTCGAATATTGGCTCTGATACCACTTTGTTGGGGCCAAACCAACATCAAACACAAACACACACACACAATAGACACCAAATTTATAGTGGTTCGGTCCAATAGGTACCTACGTCCACTTTAAGAGGTTTCACTATGTTTCGGTTGAAGCAAACCGATGATTGAGGGAGGAGGATACAAACGCTCTTTTGACTTTACCTCTAACAAACTCTGTCTTACAACATCACAGAACAACTCTCTGTGATTTTCTCTCCCAAACTCTACACTTTTGTGTATCACTCTTTTTATACACTTGTGTCTTATCTCTCTCATCATTACAACATGCGATATATATATAGGCAGAGAAACGAACCAAAGACATATACTTCAACAGGCGTGGCATGAAGTCTTCACACGTGGGTGGCGCAGTCATTCTGGACTTTGGTGGAAGCGTGCTTGAGCTTGTCATTTTCCTCCGCATGCGCATGTTGATGATAGTTGGCTGTATACGGCAGCTGTGGTTTACTTGCATGCATGAGAACAGTTGCATGTGGGTATGGAACTAACACAATTCATTACATAATTTTGTGAGTCTGTCTCTGCCCGTAAATAATGAAGTTGAGATTTTTTAACTACAATTATCCAAAAATCACAATGAATATAATATATCATTTGGTGCCTCTAAACTCGAATATATTTTTCTTTTATTTTGAATTCAACTCCCAGAAATTCGGATCGAGAGGTCTTTATTCAATATGATTTTCTTTTGTTAATTTTTTATATTGCTTTAATTATGTATATGATCAATTCGAATAAAAGAATCATGCAACAACCAGTTCCACATGGATCGTATCTCTCCGGAGATATATCGTATACTCAAATTGCAATAATGAAACCACTTACCGGAGAAAATGGAAACGAATAAATGGGACCCATTAAAATTTTCAAAGGCCACTCGTCATTATTGCTTGATATGCAAAGTCTGGACTGATTTTTCTAGATTTATATGTATTATATATACAAATAGCTATTTTTGTATTTTCAGACCAAGAATTATTTTTATTATTCTCTGATTGGGTAGTATAGATAAAAATAAATAGGTGTGGATTCATTGAAGAACATCTTGTCATTTAGACAAGACTATTTTTCCACGTTTAGCATCGTTTGACAAGTTCAGAAATAATAAAAAAATAAAAAAATCTTGTATTTATAGGCATCAAGATTTAAGCCAGAGAAAAATCAAATAGGAAAATAAATCTGAGGTTATTATTGACTATTTTTTTTTTCTCTAGAAGATGTCGTCGTGTAATTTCTACTATGAATATAACTTGGTAATCACTCTGTTGACCTACAAGCTTATATCTTGCGTTTTTAATTGTGCTGAGCTTATGTTGAGACTTTATAATTTAGACCCACAAATTTCAATTTCACGTTCAACGTTGGAGGGCCATTTCCTATATGTGTGTGTGTGTGTATATATATATATATATATATAATTTTAAGATGTTCAACTCAATGCCTTTCACACCCTTTTTTTTTTTAATGACTTGGATTCCTCAATTAAGAGAACGTGTTATGTGGTGCCATCTAAGCCACCTTGCTAGTTTCATAGTTAATTCTAGTCTTAAATATGGATCATTTATTAAAGTATATGATTGACCTCGTTTTATACACTTTCATAAAAAATAAAAAGGTTTGAAAAGGATGTGAAAGTTAGGTTTCACGAGGGCATCGAAATGTCTACATGCTTCATTTAAAAAAGGAGAATGTTGATTTCATAGAAGATGTTTGGTGTGACATTTATATATTAAGGTGTAAATGTTTTCAATTTGAGACACATTTTTTCAAGCTATACAAAATTCAATGAATTCATTGACATCGCCCGTATTTAATTGCCATCCACACCTCAATTATAAAATCTATTTTGTAGTTGGAATGTCACATCAATAATGAGGTGATCGATGGCACAGTTGTGATATCATTTTAACTTAACCAGTGTTAAAAGTTTAGGGCAACAAGTATCTGAAATTATAGAATCTATAAGTATTTTAGAACAATAAAAATAAGTTATCTGAAAATAGTTATTTTTGTAATTGAATTTTTTTTAAAATATTTTCTAAAAATTGAACCAAACAAATATTTTTACAATTTTCTGATTTTTAATTTTCACAAAATAAAAAAATATTCTAAAAAATATAAACCAATCATGCCCTGAAATTTTATGAAAGGAGATTGTACATATTGACACTTTTACAAAAAAAAAATAGTTTGTCGTGCATCATCTTTAATTTCTTAAAGGTGTTATTTTTTCTTAAAGTTTTATTTGTTACTTTTCAGAGTAAAAGAATTTGTTTTATTTGCACTTTAGAACTTCGAAATATTACCAATCAATAAGGAAATTTCTTTTTCCTATTAGCACGAGCATTCATCATTAAGTAGTTTTGTGCTTTAGTTTCTATGCACTTGGTAAAATATTTAAATCTCATTGTTTTTGAAAAAATTATACCATGATCCAACAGTTGCATAAAAAGAATTAAGGTAAATTCGCAAAGGTTCTTTTGTGGACGGGTGTAAGTGACACTGACATACTATCACAATTACAAATGCACAATCTTATATCGTCTGAATATCTGAAGTGCTATATGTCAATTTAATACATTTTTATGACACAACGCGTTTTAAAATCGTAATAAATGACTGTGAACCTACTAGAATTTCACATTCAAACGTGCTTAACTTGGAATAGTATCAAGGTGACCCCTTGGACTTAACCCTACCTGATAATCAATTTAATTATAATTTTTTTATTTAACTCTATTATTGTTGTATTTTGTTAATTGCTGTTTTATAAGAGAAAGTTGAAGAAATTTCAGATATATAAAATGTGAAGAAAAACAAATTTGCTGATTTAGAAAATTAATATTTGACCAATTATAATTAAATAATAAGTCTTTGATAAAGAAAAGTTTAAATATAGCACATTTGTGACATTTTGTTTTTTTGTCTCGTTGAATTGTAATATTTTCCCGATTTCTCATAACTAAGTTTTTAAAATTTACTATTATTATTATTGTTGGCGGTGGTGGTTGAGGTGTGGTGAGTGTGTTTGGGTTGTTGCAATTTTGCCTATTTTTTTTTATTAATCTATCCACTATGAATAAATGAAGTACAACTCATCAAATCGTGGGCTATGATTCGCAGCAACATTTTCGGCATTAAAATTTCTGTTTTGCATGTAATGAAATTGAACCATACATGCCTTAAAATTGGTGGTATCCGATCCGGTTACAATAAAATCGGAGGGTGGTACTTTTATCACAGATTCACAGCGGTCTTGCTTTGACCGTCTGTATGCTATTTGGTGGGACCCACTAAACGTCCTATAAAACTCCCATTTTGTCCTTTTCTAGATATAACTACACACAATATATATATATATATATATGTATATATATATATATTTTCCCCCTCTCATACTATATATGTATATATATACTATATAGGCGTTCTGGTTAGTTGAAAAAAGAGTAAACCCCACTCTCGTGAAAACGCGGACGGAGCAAAACGCACGGCTCCACCTCTCTCTCTGTAATTACACACACACACACACACATATATATATATACACATATGTGTGTAACTTGATCACTATTTTGTACCGTCAAAGAGCTATAGCAAAACAGAGTAGGGACTCAGATTGCTTTCTCTCTCTAGTGCGTCGTTCAGGTCTTGATCATATCTCTATCTTCATGAATTTAACTGTATGATACGTCACTTTCTGTTAAATATATGTATATATATAATTTGATTTTGTATATGGTTTACCATTTATGTAGATCTGTTACTCACAGATTAGTACTTATTTCAGCTGTTTCTCCATTGAATTGACTTGAATTTATTGAACATAATGTTTAATTTTGATCAAGTGTTGATAAAATTGCCAATCCGGAGTGAAAATGATTTTTGGTTTTTGGTTTGGATTCCGTGTTATATGATCTGATCTGATTAATTTGGAGCTGTAGAACAAGAGCTGTTACTCACAAATTTTTTATGATAAATTTGGCGTGTTTATGCATAAATTTAAACTAATTGATAATAAGAACATCGGCCAATGATAACTGTATGCAATCAACTTCTAGAGTATGATCTAAAAAAAATTGGAGCTCTGTAATTTCAGATTTTCATCAATAGGTAGTATTGAATTTGACTGAGATGAAGTTAATTTTGAGTTTTGACCTGTTCAAGGAGAGAAGGGAGCTACTACATTCACACACATAAAAACACATATGTTTGTGTCTGTAAATTCATGTTAGAAAAGATGCTACACTATGTATCAACTATTTATGATTTTACCCAATTGTTGATCCTCTTTGTGAGTATTTAATCTTGCAAAATCATTAATAAACTCTAACCATGAGATCTGAATTTTGGTTGGTAGCAAATTTTTTTTGATAATGTTTCGGAAATTATTTATTGATCTGAATGACACAATCATACATTTCACATGAATTTTGGTTAGTATATTTAAAAGACCCTGCCATCTACTACATCATGTGTTGTTGATGTGGTCCTATTGTAATGAAGGAGAGAAGTGGAGAAGGACTAAAATGGCACCACATTGGAACTCACATTTAGGGGTAGTCTTCTCTGGTGCAGAAGTCCCATTAGCAGTTGCTCTATTTAGTTTGTATTTATGTAATGGAAGTAAAAAATTTTTACTATTATTATTTTTAATTATTTTTTTGAGAGAGAACGTTTTGAATTGGCTACAACAGATCAAGTTGTTTGATGCAATTACTTCTAGAGTTATGATCTAAAGAAATTTGGAGCTCTGTATTTTCAGATTTTCATCACTAAATAGTAATGAATTTGACTGAGATGAAGTTAATTTTGAGTTTTGGCATGTTCGGAGTTACATGCACCTGTAGCGCACGTCCATCCATTTACATATAGGCTCGAATCATTGACCTCCCAAAATTGGTAAGGGTCTGGTACCGATGGACCATTCGGCCTTTGGTCTCTTTGGGTGTATTTGGTCTTGTAAAATTATTAATCAAGTCTAACCATGAGATCTTAATTTTGGACAATAGAAAAAACAATTGATAATGTTTAGAAAATTATGTATTGATCTGAATGCCACAATCATACATTTCACTTGATTTTGATTCGTGGTTACTGGTCAGTGTATTTAAAAGGACCTGCCATCTAGATCTAGTACATCATGTTTTGTTGATGTGGTCCTTTTGTAGTGAAGTAGACATTGGAATTCCCATTTAATATCTCTGGTGCAGAAGTCCCATTAGCAGTTACTTTATTTGGTTTGTTTTCTTGTAATTAATGGAAGTATTACCATTTATTACATTTTATTATTAATATTTTTTAGTGAAAAAACATTTTGAATTTCTGATCGACTTGTTCGAAGCATTTAACACTTTTTATCCCATTCAGCCAGAAAAATTATTTTAGTTAAATGGACTCCAGAACTCGATAGAAGATCTCTTGAAACTCTTATGTATACTATTCATTTCATGGACCATGTGCTTAAATTTTGGTAGTTTGTTATTTTTTATTATGCTTCAAATCCTTCATAATAGTTGTTTTTACTTGATTGAGTGTATAAGAATTTCCTGATCTTAATTGGAAAATGTTACCAGTACGATGAATAAGGGTGTGGGTTGCAACCTATTTAACTATCCTGTTCGAAAAAATATGCAGGCCACTTTTTTTACTGCAATAAATGGCGTATATGTTCCGGAGAAAGCAATCTCAGAATCATCACGAGGATGATTCTTCGCAACAGGAAGCAAAGGTAATGAGAAGCTTGAATTGTGACATAAAAAAGGCAGAATTCTGCTGATACAAGTGTATGTGTGTATATATCATGTATATGCTGTTTTCAGTTCTCATGATTTTTCTGCACTCATAGTGCTTCTCCAATTGCATTTAGAAGGTTGCTGAGCAATTTAATTAGCTTGAAAACCATGAATAAATGTTAATTTGTCTATCTTGCATCAACATAACTATGATGATAACTCATGGGAGTCTCAGAGAATGGAATAAGAAAGCTAAAATTGCAGTAATAAATAAAAGAATTGTCATGCACGAGTACATATTATACCGTAGTTCATTCTGAAGGGAATTTCAAAAGATGATAAGGATTTCTTTTTCCTCTTTTTGTTTGTAATTATTTTACTAATTCCATGTTAAAAAGAAGAAGAAGAAGAAGAACATGAAAAAGTTAAAATTGCACTTCATTTAATATAGTCCTTTGAAATATTATATAGTGGTTAAAAGAAGAAACTGTGAAATAGAATAATAAAAGATACCTATTCAAGTTCTCTTGAAGACTGACATGAATACTTGTTTTGCAAACAGATCAAAGAACTCAGGGCTGCTCTTGGACCCCTATCGGGGCGGAGTTTGCAGTTTTGTACTGATGGATGCCTGAGAAGATACTTGATAGCCCGAAACTGGAATGTTGAGAAATCAAAGAAAATGTTAGAAGAGACGCTCAAGTGGAGGTCAACATTTAAGCCAGAGGAAATCCGTTGGGTAAGCAGTAGAGAAGTTGCATAAATTACAGAAAAGATATATAATTTTCATTCCTTTTCCCTTTACATTAGAAGGCTGCAAAACCTGTATGAAAAATCTAATGGTCCAATGAATTTCATTTTGGACCAATCTCTGCCTAAGCCTGAACAATAAGCAACAACTCTTTTGACATACAATTGCATACTAGGTACCTATGGGCAGACTTTAAGTTCTAAAATGCCTTCAAATCCGAGACAATAATACGAAATTTAAAGATGAAATGTTGATACTTTAGTACGCTGCCATAATTGAAATGTCATTAGCTTAATCATGTTTGTGGAAATGAATGTGATATTCCTCTGAAATTTGTGGTATGATATGGTACACAATTCAAAGATATCTCACTGAGCCTTCTCTTATTTATGACCTGGTCCATGATCAGCATGAAGTAGCACATGAAGGTGTGACTGGCAAAGTGTCCCGAGCAAATTTTCATGATCGGCTTGGAAGGCCTGTCCTCATAATGAGGCCCGGAATGCAGGTACTTGTCGGGAATTTTTCCCCCCGGAGTGAAATAATTTATGTTACATAGCTTTTGTAAAATTTTCAATCCCTTACTTATTTCCTCTTCATTTTCTTTGATGCAGGTCACAAAAGCAGGGGAAGATAATATTCGCCATCTTTTCTACCTCATAGAGAATGCCATTCTTAACCTTCCCGAGGGTCAAGAACAAATGTCGTGGCTTTTGGACTTCACTGGATGGACAATGAACACTAACGTCCCCGTCAAAATAGCTCGAGAAATCATTTCCAATTTACAGAATCACTACCCTGAGAGACTAGCTATAGTAGTTCTCTATAGTCCACCAAGAATTTTTCATGCTTTCTGGAGGGTATGAGCTCCTGCCCTTATTATCCTAGTCTATTATTAGTTACACTGAAATGACATAACATTAACCAAAAATTCCAAATCTTTTGAGTTGCCTTAACATGCTAATTAGATAGAATTTTTTATCCGAATCCAAATCAACTCGTGCATTTGTTGTTTGATTTAAAAATGATTCAATCGCATTGTGAAAATTATACTCGTAGAACGACAGATGATTGCAGCTGTTCATATCTGTATTAATGGACTTGTCCTACCTTTATCTTTGCAGGTTGTGAAGTACTTTGTGGACCCAAAAACATTTCAGAAGGTGAAGTTTGTTTACCCCAATAACAAAGAAAGTGAGGAGATCATGAAGTCCTTTTTCGACGCGGAAAATCTTCCAAGTGTGTTTGGAGGAAAAGCCAGTTTGAAGTATGACCATGAAGAGTTTTCAAGAATGATGGTGGAGGATGATGTGAAAACTGCTAATTTCTGGGGAATCAATAACAAGCCGTGCCATGTTGCGAATGGAATTTCGGGAGCCGCCATGGATTCGGAGACGCTGAGTGAGTAAAAATGGCCATAAATATGTTGAAATAGTAAAATCTAATGCAATATAGAGATGAAACTGGACCAAACTAATAGTCTCGACTCTTGAGTATCAAATTTGTGATAGGGATTGCAAATGATTTAATGGACATTTGATTTCCGGTGCTTACCACTAACTATTAGGAGAGGTTGCCTTTTACCTCTCCATATAAGTGCACTACTATTTGTATGTATGTAATGGCTATATATAGCTCCCATAAATAAATCTGGTAGTTTATATTGTCTTCGGTGAAGCACTTCTGTGCCTGGGTCTTTTGAACTTCTTAGGCCCTAGTGAACCATTGTTTTTGGCATTTGGGCTTGTACATTTTCTGAGATTATCAGTGTACATTTGGCCAGCAAAAGTGTTAATGAATGAA
The DNA here is from genome assembly GCA_963922005.1 of Cornus suecica. Lineage (NCBI taxonomy): Eukaryota > Viridiplantae > Streptophyta > Magnoliopsida > Cornales > Cornaceae > Cornus > Cornus suecica. Next base: position 9,873,551 of record OY998238.1, on the reverse strand, counting down.
AATAAAAATGGAGACCATGTTAGAATATATTCAAATTAAAGAGAGAGAGAGAAAGTATGAATATTAATCAAAGTGTTGGATACGTAGTTGTCAAAAGCCACCCAGGCGCGTGCCTCGGGCTCCTGGCGGCTTAAGGCGCAGCCATTGCGCCTCTAGAAAGATCAGGTGCGCCTATAAAAATTCCTTGTAATAATTCTGAAAAATTCTTTTGTTTGTTCGACTTTTTCTTTATATGGTCTATCTTTTAGGAGTCATATGACTTTTGTTATAAAGTGTACACGTGAGAAGCCCACTCACAAGCCACAACCTATATCAATATGTGTATATTAATGTGATGTGATGAATAGTTTCCAGATTCGAAAAATTCTATTGACTTTTCCTTTATATGATCTCACTCTTTAATTGGTCATGTGACTTATTATTAAGAGGCTCACCCACAACTCCACAAATCACATCTTGTATCAAATATATGTATACATCACAGATGAATTATATTTTTTTTTTTTAAAAAAAAAGAAAAAATAAGGAAAAGATCAAAGATGACATAGGATTAACTAACTATTTAATTTAGTTAATTTTTACCTCATTTTGTTAGTAGGAATATTGAACTGGAGTATTTGATTGACCCAACTTTTGCATCTTTACTATTGCATATTTTATTAAATTTATTTTATTGCCCTTAATATTATATTGCGTTTCTCTTCACTCGGGCGCGTGCCTCGCCTTGCGCCTCAGGCTCTCGACGCCTTTGTGTGCCTTAAGTCTTTAACAACTATTACCTAAAAAAACAGGTAATAACATATAATAGAAAAGACTTGGTAAACAAAAAATAACAATATATATGTATATATATATATTTATTGGATAAGTTGGATAGTAAAAATTAACTTTACATGTATTCTTACTAGTCTACTTGGTGTATTTTATTACCTTTTATCTCTTTGATTTTATTCACAACAATTCACCTCTATTTTAGGTGAATTGAAAGGGCGGTAGCAAAGAACGAGGCGTAAAAACTTCCTTTACGACCGTGTTTTTTTTTTGTTTATATAAAGTGATTTACCCAAAAAAATAAATAAATTACAAAGCATTATAAAACCTCTCTCTAATATAATTGCTTGCTGCTTTTCTCCACAAATATGATAACTATTACTACCAAAGAATTTTTGAACTTGCCAAATAAAATAAAACTACTCGTCGATGAAGTAAAGTAATTTAACGGTTTTAAAATAGGATAGATATAGAGATATATACGAAACACATATCAGCTGGAAGTGGAACTTTCATTAATTCCCTCCCAAAGTCTTATTACACTCTTACAAGAATTAGGACACATATCCAAAGTCGAGATCTTATACGAACTAGGATAGATAGATATATAAATATAGATACACCAAAGGAACGTATGCAAAGAGCATCACAGGGAACTTTCCATAATTCCCACTCCAACTAGAAATAGGATATATATATATATATCCCATGTTTATAAATACCAACGCACATACATACATGTGCATCTTGTAGTCACTAATTAACTTCTTCAAATCCCTATTCTAAAAATCTCCTCTCGTTGCCATGGACACCACCACACAAATCTATGCTACTGCTATGAGTTATATGATCCCTCATACACAACAACAACAATAACAACAGCATGACTCTCTCTACCTTGAACTCGGCCTTCGCGTGGAGCAAACCTTTGTTTCCTCTGACGGAACAATTCACGTTGTCAGAGACACGTCCTCACACCATCCAGCGGACTCCGTTATCTTCGATCTCATCTCCACCATCATTGCTCGAATCGACATCCCCTTCCCTCTACACAACCTCCACTGGAGAGGAATGCCGCAACCGCTCAATCCCAACAAGACCGACTTGGTCCACCAACTCATCGCTCACGTCTGGGACGAAGCTCGTTTCGCCCTCACTAAATGCGCCAAATCTCGTAATAATTTGGCAAAGTTGTACGTGTGCATTGAAAAAAGATCAATACTACCACGCCATGAAATCGAAGCAATGGAGCGTGCTAAGGAGACGGAAAAACGCGTGTTGGGACTCCATCAATCTGTTATAGGGATGATACAGGACAATCCCAACACGGACTTTTTTACGATATTGATGGATATAGGACGGAGAGTGAGGGATACAGCGCCTCCGTTAGCATACTTGGACGACCACTTTGAATTGAATTTGGAAGTGTCATTGTTGGATCGAGGTTTGATCGGATCTCGACTCACTGGCCTGCCATGCTCTCATGTGTACCATTCTTCATGCATCGAGGAGTGGCTGAAAAAGAAGAGTGATATGTGCCCAAAGTCACCAACCGGCCTTATTAATTTTCAAATTTTTTTTTTTACCCATCTGTTTCAAATGTTTAACTAATTAATCAGTATAGGGTTTTATATACTAGTATTTGTGGTACTGGTTGCAGTTTCAATCTCATTCGGTTTAGGGTTTTGGGTTTAGCTGCAACTACAAGTAGGATGATTATTTGAATACTTGTTATTTTTTTGCTTAGAAAATCTTTGATATAGCATATGTACTGGTTCACATGCAACACATACATAAGTGCAATTTATTGAGTTCAACTTGTTAAAGCCTAATCTCAATAGCAACTTCAATATGCAAAATTAAGCAAAGATAGATAAGTGAAAAACATTATTTGAATCCATCCACATGGTAAATAATCCCATTCTCAAAAGAAAAAACTCTCTAATTAATGATCTAATCATGACTTAAGAGTGTAATAAGGAGTCTTTTAAATCTAAATACATGAGCAGCAACAACCCATCCTTTATGGAACTTTTGGTGCTTTGATTGATTTCCTACATTCCTTTAGGCGCGCTACATGTTGTGGATAAAACCCTGCAGTCATACACCAGCATGGGATAGTTTCAGTTCACTAAATCATATATATATATTAGCTTCTCACAATTGTGTCCTATGGGTAATAGGAAAATGATGTCCTCCTAAAACAAAGCATATGATGTGAATTTGATTTAGTGCAAAAATTTTGGGGTTTCATTGGTTTGTATCTTTGAGAACTGTTTTTGAGAATTCTTAGACAACTTTTTTCTGAGAACAATAGACGAGCGTTATCTTAAAACAGTTACTGTTATAACAAAGTTTTCTGAAAAACAGTTTTCAGAAACTCACCCAAGGAGGCAGTTTTCTGATTTTTCAGTTTTCAGAAAACAAAAAACTGTTTTAAAATATGCAAACCTAGCGCACCCTTTCATACTAGTTAAAGGAGACATGAGGATGTTATATACCTCGGCTCTTCATTACAGAGATTGCCTCCTTCATTGCTCTTGTAATGAGGAAGGGGAATTTCGCCTGACTCAATGCATCTGATGTCGTGGACAAGGATCTCATATTGCCTCTTCACTTCCTCCACAGATTTTCCACCAACGGCCTTGGCAATGTTATGCCACCGCTCAGGGGTGTCCTTATCATACATTGCAATAGCATTCTCAAACAATTTATTTTGCTTCGCCGTCCAGATTGAGTTGGGATGACAAAAAGAAGGATTGGAGTCCATTTTCTAGCAGATTAATCTTGGGAGCAAATTAAGTTTTTATGTATGCCGAGAAAAATGAACTATAATAAAAATGTATAATGTGCTTGAGAAAAGTTAGAAGACTGTGGTGAAGGGTTGAGTGAAGATATATGTGTGCAATCAAAAACCATTTTAAGGTCATGTTTGACATAGTTTCTGCTTCTGGCTTTTCGCAGAAGAAAAAGATAAGCAGAAGCTGTTTTGAGAAGCTGATATCCCCAGCTTCTTTAAAACGTTCTTCCAAGACCCAAAAACTCTTTTAAAAATTTTGTTAAACAGGGTTCAAAACAACTTTTTCCTCCAAAAAATCAAAAATAGCATTTGAAAAGTCAATCCAAACATGGCCTAAGTAGAGACAGTGTGAAAAGCCAATGCAAGTTGGCAAACAACATTTGCAGAACTGCTAATAATTTAATTAACTAAAGACCATGAAACTGAGAGTCAATTGTTCCCTTGTTAAGTCTCTTCTATTTTTATATAGTTTCAACATTAATGTGCAGCACTATGTTTGTGTAATTTATTGGCATGTTGGGTTTATATATTCGAAACACCATTGGTAAATCTGATTAAAGTAAAATGAACCCAAGAAAATGTTATTATTGTTTAAACAAGTGGTCAATTTAAAATGATCTCACTTCACTGCAATCTGAGCACCAGAATATTAATTAATTATACAGTCTGAAATATAGAAGTGCTTTTCATTTGCAAGTGAAACATTGCATCTGTTGGGCATATAGTGTATTGTTTTTGTATCATTATATGCTATACTTGTTGACAGCAAGGACTAGGGGCATTTGTATTTCACATTTATTTATTTTATTTTATAGTTTAATAATTTATAATCGGCTGTATTATTATTTTCCATCCATATATTGCGCTATTTGGGAATGCAGCAAATTTAAAGACATAATTTAATATCATGTTATGTACTTGCTTCTTGGGACAGTCATTTTTGTATTAGTTTATATGGGATGAATGATTAATTAAACATCAATACCTAATTATAAAGATTGCATAATGAAGCATGAGCAAAAGCATGACTTAATTAAACATCAATACCTAGTATATAGTATTTACTATATAGCAGGTGAGATTTAACTAGCCGACAATGCATTCTTGGAAAATAATACTTAGATATGGCAATTTAATCCGACTCGGCCGGGTTCCGACCCATTCAGACCCGAAAGGGGCAAATTTGGTAAGCTTTTAAACGGGTTTGGTATTAAAATTCAAAACCCGAATTGAGTTCGGGTTGGGTTCGGATTTTCTGTAAAACCCGTCCCGCCCCGTTTAGTTATTTTTCTTTTTTTTTTAAGTATATTAAATGTGACACCGCCAAATTTCCATGCATAGGTTGGTCAGACTCATACATAGAAACTAGGAGCATCTTCAATTGACAGAAATAATGACGCCGGACATAATAGAGATTATTCTGCAGGCTAGTGCAATAGGTATTTTGCAAGGAAAAATAGGAGAATTTCGACCCAAAATTCAGAGAACACTTTGAAATTTATTAAAATTGTTTATAATCAAGAATGAATAAAAAACAACCCACAAGCCGAGTTTAAATAGCTGAAAATCGACCCCTAATGGGATTTTTATCAAAAATAGCAAAACCCTAAAAGTCTTACCAAAAACGAAATACGGAAAGAAATAAAAAGATTGCCAAAAATCTGGCCCAAATCGGGTTCAGAATCATCTCCTAATCGACAAATAAAAGATTACCATAAATAGCAAAAATTAACTAAAAATAAAGATTTGAAAAGGAAAACAGCGGATTTGGGGCTCGAAACGATGTGCACCGAGCGTAGCTGGGTGGCCACGACGTGCGCGCCGAAATTAGCTTTCCGAATTGGGGTCACGGGCGCTAATCGGACACTTGTAGCTCCAGTTATGGCCAAAAAACCGACACGTGCGCGGAAACCGCCCCAATTAGGATATATCATGATTTCTTGTCATCTTTGCGCTAATCCTCCCGCTCCAGGTAATCCAGCGCCATTAATGAGCAATCTGACAGCTCGGCATCGTCTGACTCGGATCCCCCTGCATCAAATAAGCACAGATGATAAGACATAAAATATAAATAGGATAATAAGAGTCGATGATAATACTTATACATGAAAGATTCCACACCCAATACATCCTCGGAATAACTTAAGTTTTTAAATTGATACAACTTGGGAATCTCATAACATGGACCCCTATACCACACAAAATTACATTAGCTACAATAAGACTGAATTCCTACCCTGTAGTGGAAGGAAACTGCTGGACCGAGAAGACAGGAGAGACAAATCCTCAACCCTGCGGATGAAATTGCCGAGGACCTCAAATATCAACAAAGGTGGGTCAAACCTACGAGCAAGTTGGTGTGTTTTAAAATATTACTCGCAAGTGCACGAATCAATTGTAGTTTAGGTTATGCAAGAACGAGGTCGAACTCAAGGGAATGCTTTAAAGATAACTTAATTAAACTCAAATTAATCTAAAACTAACCTAGTTTCTCAAAGTTTGTTTGTTGAAGTGATTTTTATACTAAACATGCAATATCGAAATACAAATAATTAAAGCGAGAATAATAGGGAAAAAAATACTAAAGTATCGGAATCCACCACCACTAATCCATAAACTTCTAATTATTCCTTTATCAATTCCAATTTTAGAGTAGTAATTTAGAAATCAATCTTATTACTTTCTTAAGATTCAACAATAACGTACTAATGAAATGTATTTTCAAGAAATAGATTTTCCTTCGCTTTAAAGTGTAAAATTCTAAACATCCTATGTATGCAATTTAATGGATCACAAAAGATCAAAGATTTTTACTTATAAACTCATCAAATCCAAACTTGATTAATTATGATAAGAATTCTTAACTACTATAAATACATGATATTTATAGTGAAAGGAATTTAAAACAATTAATACTATGAAGCGAAAATCATAAGCATTTAAACCATACACATGAAAATTGATAAAAGACTAAAAGGAATTTATTTCATAAATGGTGGTTTCATCATCAACCTTAGTTGAGAATTTAGTTACACATGCTTAAAAAGAAAATAACAAAGTAAGAACAATAAAACCCGGAATTAAAGATAAATTCTTCTCCTCTTTGGTGTCCTTCTTCTTCTCCCTTTTTTTTCTTCAAGATGTATCCATATTCATAGAGAAATATTGGAATCAAATTACAACTTGTAAAAAGAAATGAAATATTCTTTTCTTTTCTTTTTCTTTGAATATACATAACTTTCCATCATATTTTGTTCTTTTCCCATGTGCATTTGAATCTTCCAACTTTCATCCATGTGCATTTGATTCATCTAACTTTCATCCATGTGCATTTGAATCTTCCAACTTTCATCCATGTGCATTTGATTCATTTCTCAAATTACACCTATAAATGAAAGACATAAATGTAGATGTAATTTAATGACATTGAAAATGATTTATTCAACAATTTTATTATATAAATTAAGTTTTGTGCACTTATCATTATTACACTTCTAAATTAATTAAAATAAATAGTTTTACCTACTAACAAATATACATTGTGGGATAAAATATGTATGTAAAATGGACTTATCACAAGTACATCTCTACATGATCCCAAACAGAGTACTAAAAACCATCCCCTTTCCCAGTGACACCTATCCCAAAAATATTAATAAATATTAATAAACTTTACTATACTTTATATTCACTAGAATACCACCATGAAGATATAATTAATTTCATAACTTCCATTTATATTTATTAGGATACCATTGTGAAGATATAAAACAAATACCATAAATTCCTTCAATAAGTCCAATTCTCAACACCTCCATGTCAAACCATAACCACGTACCCGACAACTCAGCCATGCCGTGATAACTCATCCATGTCACGTGGTACTAGTGAGACTGCGTTTATTAGTCAACTTCCTTGTGGTTCCTTTTAAATCTCCCGACCATAGTCATTTTAATTAAATCTTATGATTTTACGAAATTATTAATTCATTTATATTCTTTACTCGGGAATGTATAACAATTTATAACATCGAGTCTGGGGGGTCCGGGAGGGCGGCGCAACATTTCCTGAGCGCCCTCCTGGCGAGGTCTGGGGCAGCGCCCCAACACCAAAAAATATAGTATATTTATACGATCAAAACTGTTAATTTATACGATCGAATATACGTATTTTAGTATAATTCGTGATGAATCATAATAACATATAAATCAATGAACAAATAAAATAGAGAAAAACAATTACATAACATAAGCACTGTTTAAATTAATTGTCAACATTGAAACCTAAAATATTTCTATATTTAGATTTCTATATGTAGTTCAAATCATATGTACCTCAACATAAATCATAATAATAAGACATATACGTATGCTCACAGATCTATACATTTACACATAAATACATACACGTCTATCTACACAAAATATAATAAACATCGTATATATTCATGAACATGAACATGGTAAAACAGATCTGTACATATAACTACAAATGAAGGTATATACGTATAAAAAGAATATATACTATCATATGTAATCATGAATCAAAACCTACGATAACCGATCTATACATGAGTGGTTATATATATCGCAAATCTATTCATATACACATGATCTATACATATACTCTCGGATCTATACATATATGTATAACATAATATATATCATCATATATATACGTAAATACAAACATATTATAACATATCTATACATATGTTTTCACATAATTACGGATCTATACATACATGCATATATACTACATATCTACACATATAGCTACGGATCTACACATACATGCTCATATAACTTCATATCAATACATATAGCTACGGATCTACCCATACATGTTCATATAACTACATATCTACACATATAGCTATGGATCTACATATACATGTTCATATAACTATATATTAATACATATTTGAACATGCTAATACTCATAAGTATACATATACGAAATTAATGTATAACAGTTTATAGGAGCACCAAACAAAGGTTACAAATTTTAGTACAAAGAGGAAGAGTATAACATATGTCTTGCCTGATTTGGAAAGCTTACTACACCACAGATCCAGATCCGAACCAAGTACTTGCTCCCTCTCTCTATATATATATGTATATAGGTGAGTGAATAAGAAGATGAAGAAGAAGAGAGAAGTCTGAAATTCTACTTAGTTTTGAGAGAGAATGAGCTGAATATCATTATGTTTATATAGGGGAAGCTAGGTTATGGCGAATGACCATAATGCCCCTAGATCTGCCACAATAATCAACATGCCACTCGTCTTAAAGACTAATATTCCCTTATCAGATCCCATAATAACGAAAATTACCTAATAGTCGTAAAATGATTAGAGTACCCTTACTCAATAATTTAAATACCCACCATGCCATCCAAAATAAATAAGGCAATAAAATAATTATTTAAATACGGAGTATTACATTAAAAGCATCTCATGAAAATAAATGTTCACTAAAAGTGTTATAGTGATCATTTTTTCATTATAATCAAATGAAGTAACAAAATAATTTAATTATTGAACTTCAATTATTGATAATGATTTTTTTTTACCCTTCTAGAGAAAAAATACACACTTAGACATATTCAATGAATTAAGTATTTTAATTGTGTAAATTTCAATTACTATTCGATCAATTAAGAAAAAATACATACTCGGACATATTTAATCAATTAAGAAACAATACATACCTAGACATATTCTATCAATTAATTGTGTATATAACTATTGAACTTAAATAATTTATAAGATTCTACCTTATATATTTTCAACCATTGATTTTTATTTATGAACATTAAATAGCATTAGGAGCAATCATAACTAAAATCAATGGCATCGACTCATATAACAAAATATATTAAAAAATTTATAGTAACAAACACGAACATCTAAATGCATAGAAAAAAATTAAAAGTTACTAAGGTATTAACTTGATATGTTAATTAATAAAACTATAATTTAGTAGAACCGATGGTAACCCGATAAAACTCGTTTATATCGATGAGTTGGTAATGGTATTACCGATTACAACTCGTCGCGGGTTTGGGGTTGGTTTTGTATTAGTAATTTTTTAAATGGGATGGTAATGGTATTAGCCAAACCCGTCACATTGTCATCCCTAATAATACTCCCTCCGTCCCAATTTAAATGTCCACATTCACTATTCAACTCATTCTAAAATATATATAAAAAAGTTAATGTCACTTTATTTGGTCAATTTACCCTTCAATCATTCAAATTATAAAATATCTAAACTACAAACATCACATCACTTGGTGGGGCCAAGGGTAAAATTAGTTTTTCATTCACTATCACCACTGGCGGATTCAATTCACGCCCAGTGGGGGCCATGACCCCCATTGAATTTATTTTTTTATAGTTTTTACCCTAAGATTTTAGATATCTAGTATTTAGCCCCCACTAATTTTTTTTTTTACCTTAAGTACCACAGAATTTAGATTTCTTTACAAATAAGCCCTCAATGAAAATTTGTTTTAAACCCTACTGAAATAAATATATGTCATTTGTACCCTAAAAATCCAAAAAAAAAAATTTAGCCCCCACTAACACGGATCCCTAGATCCGCCCCTGACTATCACACCAATAAAATTCATCATCTCAAAAAGTTAGATTCCCCGAAATAGACATATAATTTGAGACAGAGGGAGTATCATCTTATGCTTGTTTATTCATAGGTGCCAGACCCAAGGTTCGCTGTAACGGTATCGGTCGCTGTAACGGTAACGGTAACGGTATCGATGTAACGGACTTGGGTCAATATCAATATTACGTAACGGGACTCGGTTATCACAATCGTGAATTTTTTTAAAACTTGCACATCTTACCCAAAATATTCTAATTGGATACTTTTGGCAACATGAATGAATAAATATGATTTTTTGGTAGATGTAAGTTAATTTTATTTAATTTTTTAAAGAGATTTAATATAAAAAATGAGTTATTAATAAATCTAATGACGTCGTCGTTATTTCAATACTTATGTTATGATTAATCAATTTTGTATTACAAAGTTTAATGGTATATGATCAATTACAACTGAATTTGAAATGTACATGTATTTTGAATCAAATAATGACATTGAATTTTTTTAAAATTCTAATAACAATATTTCACTTAGAAGTAGATAATTTTAACTAGAAAGCTCGCCCTAAATATTTTATATTACAAGTACAATATTTATAGAAAGTTAGAAACATGTGATTAAACTGATTCTAGTTGGAAGACCTTAACCTTCATGTCACCTATAGAAATGTAACAAAGAAGTTCATTGTCCCGCAGGTGGGAAGGTAGTTTTATAAATAGAGAAAGAATTAAGACCCAAATGAGATTTATAAATACAAAACTAGCTAGTGAATAGAAGCGGGCCTAAAAAGATGTGGTTCTCTTTTGGGCTAAAGACAAGTGATAACTTGGCCCAGTTAGTGAGTAAATTTTTTAAAAATTAAATAGATCGGTCCAGTTCGGCGGTGTAACGGCCATTACGGGCACAGTATCGGCCGATTCTTTAACAACCGGCCAATTTTTGTGTGAGAACCTTGTCTCCCCGATATATCGGGCTGACTCGGTATCGGCCATTTGGAAACCCGTTACGAACCGGTCGATGCAGACCGTATCTGACCGGTTCGGCGAACTATGGTCAAACTTCATTTCATTAGAATTGATCTTTTTTTTTTTTGAATGATAAGAAGATGTATAAAAAAAAAGAAAAGGCAGAAGCCTTACAAAGAATTACGGGGCATACCCTTGCTTACAATGTGAAAACCAAACAGCCACCATAGAAATAGAAGCTTTATAGGCTGAAAAAAAAAAGAAAACCAAAAGGAATTAAGATCCCTAACAACAAAACAAGGCATGAGGAGCATCAGCATTACGAAGTTTGAATATGCAGACCATATAAAAAAACTAGTCCACCCTAACACAGAGAGCAACTTGCAAAGTAACCCAAGTTGACTGTAGGAGAATCACAGCAAACACAAGTTGGGTGGATTCAGAAAAAGACCTCAAACACTTAAAAGAGAATATGGTAAATCCTATAATGATACCAAAACTTGGTTTTGAGCACTGACAACAAATTTAGAGAGAGGGAATAGAGCATATCGGACATCCGTAATAATTTTCTTCTTGATTTGATTCAATGAGCTAAATTACGAATTGAAAATCCTACAATTTCTCTCTACCCAAATCGCATAAACCGTGGCACAGAAGGCTAGTTTGTTAATAAGAGAAGTTAAACCCTTTCCTTTTAAAGTAATCATCCACTGAAGTAAGTCATTCCAATCCCCATTCGGCCACTCAAGCAAACCTTTATGGAGAATTTGATTCCATAATCTTGAAGTGAAGTTGCATTGAAAAAAATAAGTGATCCGTGTCTTCTTGCCTCAAACCACAGAAAACACAAGTGGCATTCTGAACAACACCAATGGAGAGAAGAAAATACAAAGTTGGAAGTCTATCTCAATGCACCACCCAAACCAAAAAGGAATGCTATGGCACACAGTTAAGGAACCAAATAGCTTTCTTCCAATGAACTTTTTCAAATTTAACTCTCAACATCTCCCAAGCAGAGCTAATAGAGAACTTCCCATTAAAAGGCACCCACAACAATTTGTCAGTTCTTGATTGGTTTGGTAAAAAATCTGGATGAAAAACGGCCCTAAAATCCAACCAAAACTGAGAATTTAGAACGGGGAAATGCCACTCCGAAGCACTAATGAGCCTACTCACAGAAGCATTGTTGGCAAGACTAGATCGAATAATACAGGACGAAAAAAATAACTCTAGAGGCCCTTGAGGATGCCAATTGTCATACCATAAAGAAGTACTTCTTCTGTCACCAATTTTAGATTTAATAGCAAACCTGACCAGCGACCTGGGAGAAAGAAGTTTTTTCCATGTCCAAGAGCAGTATTGAGGAACTCCCAGCTACCAAAAACTTTTGTTCTTGATTAAATGATGTTTCACCCAAGAGGACCAAAGAGAAGTAGTGTCTGGTTGCAAAAGCCTCCAAATATGCTTCATCATAGCAGCTTTGTTCCATTCCTCAAGATCTTTAACTCCCAGCCGGCCCTTATCTAATGGAGCGCAAACCTGTCTCCAAGCTACCTTGTAACCCCCTTTACACATCTTGGAACCCGTCCATAAATATTGCCTAAGCAATGAAATAAGATCATGCAAAACAAATTTTGGAAAAATAAACGTAGATGCCCAATAGACTTGCGAAGAAAAGAGGACTGCTTTCACAAGTTGCAGTCTACCAGCAAAAGATAAGAATTTACTTGTCTAGCTATTAATTCTTGCAGATATCTTCTCCAATAGCGTCAATGGTCTAGAGTTAGAGGTGTCCATTTGTCCCACATCGGATCCGGATGAGAAAATAAATTGGTGAAAGTTAGTCTCACTTATTAATTTAAGTTTTTTGATCGAATAGCGAAACATCCAATCCGTTACAATTGATATTAGAACCAAACCCAGTCTTTGATCCGGTGCCCATCCTCGGGTTGAGTCCGGGTCTAGGTTGGGCCCACAGGGTGGTTCAATCGCAACGAAGGGTTGTGCGAGTTCAAATGGGAGGAGAATGTTAGAGGTGTCCATTTGCCCCACATCGGATCCGGTTGAAAAAGTAAATGAGTATGTAATGGATGGATGTTATCATCACCTATCACCACCGCAAAGCTTCCGTCCAACCCATGACACCTGCAATTTGCCAATTGACATAAGTAAATTCCGAAGACCTTCCTTTAAAAATATGACCATAATGGTTGTAGAACTGGTAACTTTTGCATTCACGATGTTTATTTTCAAATTCAATCCAAAAAATGGTGGACTATGACTGTCTAATATATATATATATATAACCAATTCTAATTGATGTTATATAGTGAATTGCAACTATATCATCCTGTCTTTATTCCGTAAGATATGAACATTATACCGGCATGCAATAGGTTTACCCTATTATTTAATTTTTATTTATATTTCAAACACACTGAAATTTGATGAATAGGAGTACTTGCTTGTCGTCAGCCATTTTCAAATTGCTCTATGAGTTATGGAAGTACTAGGAATCTGTCAGAGGATATTTTCAGAGTTTTGGCCACTACAGTATACACTATACATACATAAAATGAGAAATATATATAATAAAATGTGAATGAAGATTACTTTTGGCTTTTGCATATTGATGTAAATGTAACCTTTTCAATCTTTGAACTTGTAACAGTTCAGAATTTTTATAGCAACATTCATAATTTTAGGACCTTCAAGGTTTATGAAATGTAGGGCAAAAGAAAGTAAACAAAGATGTCAAAAAAAAAAAAAAAGGTCCCACCGAGATTTGAACTCGGGTTACTGGATTCAGAGTCCAATGTCCTGACCACTAGACCATGGGACCTTATGTGCTAAACTCTGGCCACTAACAATTAATAAACATTCTTAAAAATCCCAAACAGAGCAGATCTATTACGTAATATAGAAATTTCAAGAAGTGACTTTGATATATAACTTACCGTACTGTAAGATTGCAATTATCCGAAGAACAAAACACTAAAAAAAAAGAGAAAAAGTTTATAACCGTTGCCGCAAACAATGTCAAAATTCAGCTCACCCTATTGTATACATTAGAGGAGGTAAATTGTTGAAGAATAAATGCAGGTAAATGGAAGCTATTTACAATCTACTAGATGATGAGTGACCACTTGGTGTAATAGCACAAAAACCACCTTAAATGTATAACTCACAAAATTTAGTATACAACTTTTATCACACTATGTTTTCCACTGATATCACCGGTGTTACAACTGAAAAAAAACCACAGAGATATATATTATTTCAATAAGCTACAAAAGAAATAAACAATACATCTCTGGGAAACACTTATGTCACATTCTTTACATGAAAAAGCAGCTTTCAACCTCATCCAAATACCATTCCACTTGTTTGAAACCTCAAAACCTTCATACTCCAATCCTCACACTTGTTAACAACTGATCCGAAATACTTAGGGCAACAACTTTTCACTGTCCCAGTCTATCTTCAAGTCACTGTTGTAGCTTCCCCTTGTACAACCATTGCCAAATCGAGTCAAATGAAGGGAAAAGAGCGGTAGTAAGGGATGACCGGACAGCGTGCAGGCTAAGCCAACTCCTCTACGGAGCCTCTTAATACATATGTGAATAACGATAGTCATCGCTTCCGGAATGCAGAGCCTTTCCGACAGCCTTCATACTCTGCGAGTCTCTAAAGCAAACAAAGTGTACAATGGTCTTACCATTGGGATAGACTGCAAATACGCTAGTCCCGATTTTCTTGTTGCAAAGAGAGCACGTACTCTCGCTCGTGATATTCACAGCTGTCTTCCTTTGGCTGTAAAGTTCGTCTTTCACCTATTGCACACAATGCCATTTTAGAAAACAAATAGTAGGGAAGTATTTTTCACAAGAAGTCAAATCAGATTAAAGTATTTGATCAAGCAGTGAAAGGATTAATGTTTCAGTATAACACAACATATATCTAAGGAAGAAATAAAGAGGCTAAGCTTCTGCTGAGCCATTTGAAATCCGGAATATGTGCCTCCATGAGTTTTAGCCCAAGATTAAACAGTTGATTTTGGCTTCAACCATATTCAATTCCAGTTAAAGAAACATAAATTGACAGCCTAACAAAATATGAACCTTTTACTAGATCGGTGAGAAGAAACAAAACTAATAATATTCTATACTTGGCATAAACAGCACCCCCAGTGCACATGCACATCTAGCATATTGAAGGCGCCATGAGAAAACGATGTCAGCAACAAATACCGTGTTGGCATCAAGAATGGACGATTGGAAGAAAATATATCGAAGGATATAACTGTGAGAATTAGATTTAGCTTTTTTCGATATAGAATGACGAAGTTTAGAAGTGCAATTAAACCCTCAATATTGAATTTCTCAACAAATCGTTAGAAACTCTTCCACATTTGCATCTTGGCAAATGAAAACCAAGGAATTTCTCCAGTTCAGACCCGCATTAAACCTTGATCAATAGATAAAGACAAACCATCAGGTTATTTAGGAGGGGAAGCAAGAAATACATACTTGTAGGTTCTCACTCTCTCTCAAACTTTTGATGACTGAAAAGTTCCGGTGTGATTCACTGGATTTTCTCAGAAGAGGTCCCATAAACTGAAGCAAATTCTGCACAAAACCACAAGAACAATAATTCAGAATACATATTCATCAGAGAATCCTTATAGCATATATTGACATGCTGACACTATCAAAAGCTACTGGAGAATACTCGCCAAAAATAACTAAATGAACTTTTGAAGAGTTAAAAAAGCTTTCCAAAAGTATTTTCAATTGCATGCCCCAGAAAATAGTGTGAAGCATAAAAAGATGAAAAAGCCTATTGTCCAAGTGCACACCTCATGGATGGCTTAAGGAAATGCCTTCAAGCAATTATCTGAAAATTTTCAATTTGCTTAGCCCTAAGGTATGAACACCCATAACACCTTGTAGACAATGCTACTCTGCAAATATCCCTCAGATAATATCATCAAGGGTAGGGATGACAATTTGTACCGCCCCATTGGAGCTCCGCCCCTTTATTTAAGGGTTTGGAAACGCCTTTTGTTTCGTAGGGGCGAGTTTGGTAAAAGAAATTGAACCCGTTACGGGTTATGGAATGGGTACGGGTTTTGTTAAATACCTGTCTCGCCCCATTTACATTAATTTTATTATATCTTTTACTTATTATATGTATAAGACTTTTTATGAATCCTAAATACTTTATTAGTTATTACTGATTCTTTTTTTATTAGGCTCGACATCTAAGACAAAGAAAGAGTAGCCAAATATATACAAATTAAAAACAAGTTCGATTGTAGGATGATTTGAAAGAAGTTCATATGCTAGGTTTTATTTTTGTGTCAAATTTTTTTGTCTATGATGAGATGACACTGAGAATTAGTTGTTAATGGGGTAGGGCGGGGCGGGCACGGGTATAATAAACTATTAATGGGGCGGGCATGATTTATGAAAAGACAACTCGTGAAGGGTATGATATTTTAAAAAATTAAACGGGAAGAGGATTGATATAGGCGAACCCGTTTCGTACCCGCCCCATTGTCATCCCTAATCAGGGGGGCTCCTGTCTCAAAATCCAAATTTTATTGCTTCTGTCATTTTATTTTGGGCAACCTGGTTCATTTCAGGTAACAATTTTCTCATTCGAATTTAGCTCATTGCAAAGGTGTTATCTTCTCAGTTGAGTGGGGTGTTGGATGGGGTGATCTCAGATACTCAAAATGCTTTTGTAGGGGGGCATCAGATTATGGATTCTACTATTATTGCTAGTGAGATGGTGGATGCTAGATTACTAAGTGGGAGACCGGGGATTCTAGTTAAGCTGGATGTGGAAAAGGGTTATGATTAGGGGTTTCTTACATTATATGTTACGGAGGATGGGTTTTGAGGAGCGGTGGTGCAAGTGGATTGAGTTTTGTATTTCTTCGACTCAGTTCTCGATTATGGTGAATGGCTCGCCTGCAGGCTTTTTCGAGAGTTCCCGTGGTCTGAGGTAGGAGGATCATCTTTCTTCGCTTCTTTTTCTTGTGGTGATGGAGGCTTTTAGTAGGATGATGAGCAGGGTGATGGAGTTGGGCTCTATTTCAGGTTTCCGGGGGGGTGATGGGTCTGCTCGGTCTGTGGTCATTTCACACTTGCTTTTTGCGGATGATACATTGTTTTTTGCGATGCGGATGTGGCTCAACTACGGTATCTTCGATGCATTCTGACATGTTTTTAGGCTGTCTCTGGTTTGAAGATTAACACAAGCAAGAGTTTGATGTTCCCGGTGGGGGAGGTGGGCAATGTTTTTGCTCTAGCTACGGCTATTGGTTGCAGGGTTGGCCAGTTGCCTACTGAGTATTTGGGCTTACCTTTGGGGTATTCTGGACATCGAGTGGCATGTTGGGACTCGGTGGTGGAACGGGTGAAGAGGCGGCTGGCGGGTTGGAAGCAACAATATCTTTCCAAGGGTGGGCAATATATTGGTTGCAGGGTTGGCCAGTTACCTACTTATGTTTTATGTTTGTATCGGATCCCTTGCAGTGTGGCTCAGCGGATTGAAAGGCTTCAGAGGCAGTTTTTGTAGGTGGGTTACAGGGAGAGATCCTCGATTTCTCTTGTGTAGTGGGATGCGATATGTCAGCTTATTCAAGAGGGGGGTTTGGATATTCGGCAGTTGATTCCCTTCAACAATGCTTTGTTGGGGAAGTGGCTTTGGCGCTTTGATTCTAAGAGGAACCGTTTATGGAGGAGGGTGGTTGTTTGTCGGCATGGGGAGGACATGGGTGGTTGGTGCTCTGGTGAGGTTCGGATCCGTCGAGGGGTGGGTGTGTGGAAGGATATCCATCGGGGATGGGATTCCTTTGCTACCTTCTTCCGTTTCAGGGTGGATTATAGCCGTCATGTTTGCTTTTGGAAGGACTGGTGGTGTGGGGATAGCTCTTTTGCCTCATTTTTCCCTCAGCTTTTTAGGATTGCCCGCGATCGTCATGCTTCTGTTGCCGACTGTTATCATCTTGATACCGGTAAGCTTGTGTGGGATGTTTTGTTCGTGCGTCATTTCCAGGACTGGGAGTTAGAGGAGGTCGTTGGGTTATTGGAGCTTTTGTATTCTCAGGTTGTGGGCATTAGCCAGGATGCTTTGATTTGGTTTCCTTCTCCCTCACAGCGCTTTTTGGTAGCCTCGTTTTTTCGCTGCCTTTCGCTTAGGGTGAAAAAGGTTTTTCCTTGGAAGGCGGTCTGGCGCACGAAGACCCCTTTTAAGGTGGCTTTCTTCTCTTGGTCGACTGCTTGGGGCCGCATTCTCACTTTGGACGTGTTGAGATAGAGGGGTGTTATTGTGGTTAGCCGGTGTTTTATATGGAGGGGGAATCCGTTAACCACCTTCTTTTGCATTATCTGGTGGCCTTTGATTGTTGGTGTTTTCTCTTTGCCCTCTTTGGTATGCAATGGGTAATGCCGGCGGCGGTTCGTGATGTGTTGGTTGCCTGGAAGAGCATGCGGGTGGGGATGCATGTCCGCCCTTTTAAGAGAATGGCCCCTATGCCTTTGGTGAGGCATATGGCTTGAGCGGAATCGAGGATGTTTTGAGGGCATTGAATCCCCTTTAGGAGCTATTTAAGGATTTCTTTATTTCAAATTTATTTTATTGGGTGGAGGGTCACTATTGTATATCCATTGATGAGAAGTTAGAGTTTTTGGGTTCACTTGGCTCCTAGGGCCTATTTGTGTTTATGGGATGCGTTTCCCGTTTGAGTGTTTTTTATACAATCATACTTATAAAAAAAAAAAAAAATAGCATCCAAATATCAATGAGGCACTTCATATAGATGTGATTGAAAGTTTCGAGAACCTAAACTACCATAATTTGCTGAAATTAAAATTTGTTTCATTCATGAATGTGCAAGCTGCCATTCTTCACCTTCTATACAAACATAAGTTCATAATACCTAGGCCTTACGGGCATGCACCATGCAGCAAAACTACATCATAGGAAGATTAAACACTTCCCTTATGATATTTGAACCTATAACATATAAATTTAAGTTCCCAGAGGCTGAAGTTTGTATCAGTATATCTGTTCAGAACATCATTACCTGTAGCTTAGTTTCCCTCGGTAACAATTTAAGTGCCTGTGCGCCATTGATACGATCCCACCTTCGACTCAATAGATCAAGGACCTCATCAAGCATAATAGTAGAACCTCCTTCATCAGTAAGGTCGTCTGCATCTCCATCACTCCTCCCACTGTCAGTGCTACTAGGACTAATTCGAATGTCTTCTGCACCCTCTATCTCTGCAATTTTCTTACCTGGACGACCTTTACTTTTAACTGAAATCCCAAAACCAACTCTTGGAATGCCAGTATTCTGGGATGATACCAGATTAGTGATCCGCTTCTCAAAGTTCTTTGTCGTCCTTTGAGGATTCAAGTAGATTTGCAGGAGAGTAAGGTATATATTGCTATAGGATTTTACAGGATGTTGATGAAGTAAAGACTCATACACCCGATCACAGTAGGACACCGCCAGTTCAGGAACATGAAGCTAAAAATACAAAGAAAACTTGATTAACTGAAAGAATGTTTAGGATTTGTAAAATAAAACAAATGCAGGCAAATGAAAAACTACAGATTAATAACCTATAAGAACTAGTGTGTTTGCCAACACCAATATGCTGCATCAGTGAACCTTCTGATACTGTCTACATGAGTTGTCATCTTATTAGAAGGTTGCAAAAGGTGGTGGAGCACCTAAAGAGCCTTCACCACTGACTGAGTTATTAAGCAGGTCAACAAGTTCAGACTAACATTTACAGAAACTCTCAACCCAAGCCACACCTAAGTCACTTCTTTTTGCTTTTCTCATCTACCAAATCAGATAATTATAATTATATAATTATATTGCAACTTAGCGTAACAAAAATAACTACTACTGAAAGAAAAAAGAAAAAGAACAAAGAGGATAAACCTAGTATAACAACTCTCAGCTCTGCAGAATGAACCAAACTAAATTTCTAAATAAGTGGGTCACATGGGGAGAACTCACACCGTAATCCTTCATTTAAACAAGTTAAATGCATGTAACCAACGAATAACATATTACTATATCTTTATCAAAAGAATGCACTTTCGTGACATGCAATACAATCTCTATTTGTGATTACAAATTCACAAATGTTACACATATATTGCAAAATATCATCAATTTATATAGTTTCCACAATACTTGGCGATATATTTTAGTTGGTATATATCTTTTATTGCTTGCAATAAATCTATTTGTTATCTGCCAAAGACATTTAAAAACTGAAAAACAAAAACCTCTTTACTTATATGTCATTTCCTCGCCCTTACACTTCGGTGAAGAACTTCCACACTGGTGAAAGAACTGTGTAGAGAACTAGTTCAATAGATGTTAACCGAAAGACAATATATCTCGCACGAATGCAGCACAGACAGAATCTTAATTTACTGAAAGGAAGGGTGTTAAAATTGTTTTTCAGGGATTGAAAGCAACCACACTTCTCTAAGAAGAGTTTCTTTGTCTCTTGCAATTGGCATTAAGTTCACTGGTAAAGCAACAAAACGATTGATATGGAAAATACCTTGTGAACATATAAAGACAAAGCGAGCTCATGTTGATTCAATTTTCCCAACAAAACTGCACGCTCTTCGTATAAAGCATCTGCTGGAAGTCGCTTTAACAAAACTTCTGGACTATATCCAGAAATACTCTCTAAAGCAGATAACAATTTCTTCCTCGTCGGGGAATAAGCCTTTTCATCCCATTCCTGTTGAGTACTCAGCTCTGCATACCAATCAAGCACTTCTGAAAGATAAATTTGCAGCTGCAGTAAATATAATAAACAAGTCATTATTTATATCTAAATAGTTATATTCACCATAACAAACTTTACAACATTTATTCCTGAGTTGTTGGGCTTGGAAGCAGCCATCTTTGCTGACATGACCAAGTCTTTCAAATTAGTCAACGTTCAAATATTGAATATACATATATAGATAAAGATATATATACAAAATTCTTATTAAAACGGGAAAAAAATGTTTTAATAGTTACTAAGAGAAATGCGTGATAGAAGAACTCTACCATTTCATTCTGCAGATTTCCAGAGATGCCATTTTCATTCATTGCAAGCATAAGTTCTAAATAAGTGCCCTGCATGCTTGGAGCATGCTGTTTTAAATAAGAGTTGACCAAATCTGCTGGAATGTTGCCAGACAAAAAGAGCTCAATGGTTTGTGTTGGACAGCTTTCGAGAACGAGCATTGAAAACTCCAAGACAAGCATAGGATCAGTCACGCAGAGAGGCTGCACAAGAAAACTCATAATAAGCACCATATGTATTGGCTCTACATCAGACATAACCAAAGTCATTAATTCTCAAAAAAAAATTAATTCCAGTGAATTACTGCAATTTCTGTACAGAACAGGATTCGATAATGATATAGATTCTATGGAATATTAGAAAGCTACAATCTGGTTTAATTATTATAGAATGCAAGTAATTCAGACAATTCCAAGGGCTTCAATATTGCCAACATTTAAGCATCCAAACTTGAAAGAGGACAAGAATACATATATGTGTGTGTGAGTGCAGTGATAAGTTGAACAAGACAGAAGGTAATGCCCATATAAGCAAAATTACTTTAAGATATTCAATAATCATCTCAGGGTAGAACTTCTGGGTGAGCTCAGCTTGTGGTTGGTCAGATTTTGACTGCTCCACTAATTGATGCAGAAGTTTAAGAGCTTCACAGTGCATTGCATTGCACTTGTACAGTTCTAATAAAGCAATGTACTGATTTCTTTTCTGAAGGAACTCCTCGCATATCTTTACATCACAATAGTTAGGACCTTTCAGCAACTCCAACGCGGCAGAAGGCTGTCCGGTCAAAAGAAGAGCTTGTAGTAGTGCCGTGTCCAGTATTGCTGCCAACTCTCTAGCACCTGAGCTTATGGGGATGTTTACTCGACCCTAAGCGACCAAAGAAAATATATTTAGAACACTAAAAGCAGTAAAAGATGATATTGCTGAAAACAGCCATTATACGCTCAATAAAATAAGAAAATATTGTGAAAAACAGCCATCCCGCAGCATTTCAAGGACTCCGAGTAGGAATGCAAAGAAATTCAAACAGCAGATATCATCTAATAAACCAATTAAATTGGTGAGGATCAATCAAGAGATTTATGATTGAAATCATGAACCAGAGATTCAAGATTTTGAGTTTGGTATGCTAGGGATTAATTAAGACAATTCGACATTACATTGTACTGAAAATCCCTATAAATAACTAACATTTTAATGAAGCTCTTGATCTTGGAAAACATTATAAGATGTTGCCCAAATAAAGCACAGGGATACATTAAGTCAGCCTTCATTCAAGGTTTTAGATGGTCTACTTCTTGATCATAGATTGATTAACCCTCAGGTTGAGGCCAAATCTTTCGATGTTTAACCGATGACATGAGTACCCCCCCCCCCCCCCCCCACAAAATTATCCTCAAGCCTCAGTTGATACAAGTAGGTAAATAATCTAAACTCTGTGATTTAATTTAACTATGTGCAAACAAGAAGAAAACCAACACATTCTCCAAAACTGGAAAGAAGTCCAGACTCCAGACTAAGAGGTTAAGTGGCCTCTCGATACAATCTATATATCTTCCACCAAGATAGACAAGTGATGAATGGCAATTGATCATACTTCTAATTGTGAAAGTATCGAAACACTCTCCTCAAATGACAAGTTATCTTACTTATCCAAAATAACAATAATAATAAGTCCCAGCTTTGCTGAAAGCTATTCTACTAGAAAGAATGAATGTTGAAGTGCATGTTGAAGAAACAATTTCTGCTTAATGAAAGCTGACGTTTTCTACATATAAATATATGTCTATATATGTATCTGTCAGGATGAAATTTCGCAATAAAGAGAGTACAAGCATGTTTGCATGCAATCCAGCATAATTGTTTTATCTTTAAAATAAAGTTTGCAACATTTCAATTAAAGCTTTAACAAATCCATGTCTAAAACATTCTGACTATATTTAAAAACAAACTTATTTTTCCCTAGTTAAAAGACCTAATCAACTCAAGTTTAAAATGAGTCAAGTAAGCTTCTACAACCATGTCAAAAACTAAGATTATATTCAAAATCATCCAATTCACTCTAGCAGAGAAAATTATAATAGTTACATCAGTAGATTACCTTGCTGGGTTTCTTAGACCTTTTGGAATCATAAGATACAAAATTATCTCCAACTGCATCAAAAACAACCTCCTCAGTTCCTTCAGCAGTGGCCTTCTCGATTATACCGTATCTCCTCTTCTGCAAAAACTTGATGAGAGCCATCAAAGTATTGTGGCTCATTTTCTTGGACTCAAGTGCTGCATTCTCATCAGGTTCCAATAACTGAGGAGGAGGTGAGAACTCCATGTCATCTGAAATACCAGATGAAGCTCTTGAGAGATATGGAGCCTCCCCAGCAATGTCCAGAAACTTCTCTGGTTCAGGTAGCGTAGCTGCTTTGGGAAGGACAATTGAAGGATATAAAGAAAGTACATAGGTTATCTCTACTTGAGATGCCAAAAATTGTTCCATGGCCTCCTCATAGCTCCCGTTTTCAAAAAGATAGTGAGCATACCTGGAGGAATCACAATAGATATTCATAAAAATAACAACTTTATGGTTACAAATTTGCAACTCAAAACATAATTTTGATGATTTCTTTAGAATCCATTTACAAACAAGAACATCCACAACAAAAGGCAGAATGAGCACATTAAAGTGAACATTTTAATAATCCAACCTAGGCTTACATTCATTTTAGTCGACTCACTCTAAAGAAATGTCACAGACAACTGTCATCTAGTCTAAATGAAGCACCAGCATGAAGCAACAAGGCCAGCTAGAGCCAGCATTTTGACTCCCTTTCTGGGCCAAAACAAAACAGAAATGCAAGACATAGTAGAATTTCAAAGCATCAATAGATTCTTCCAGTTAGTAATAAATTCAAAGCCAAAAAAATTTTGGTGCAACTTTCGTGAGAAATCAGAGAAACAGTATCATTAAAAATGATCAAACTTATGTTGATTTTTCATTAACTGCTAAAACCTAAAAATACTCATTTGTTATTTATGTAACATGTTTCATCCAAACTTGTCTTACATACCATAGTGATAACTATGTCAACATTAGGAATACCACTTCATACTGCAATAATGCTTTGGTATCAATACCCACAGACATTTTGTGCAGAAGAGCTAATCCCATTATAACACCAAAATGGTATATGCGGACAATAGCTTCCATTTCATACTGATTATCATCATCATCCTTGCATTTATACAAAACAAATGGGATCAGCAACATGAATTCTCTTTTTTATCATATTCTAATTTGATAGATGTCTCCTCTTATATCTAAATTTTTAAATCATTTCTAATTACTTCCTCTGAAAATAGTTTTCCTCAGCCTCTTTGTCACTTACCTTCTAACATGCCTCTAGGACTCGTACCGCTTTGACACTTCGCTAAGTTAGGAATTTGAACGACTAGCATTGTTATGGAAGGACTCAAACATCCTGATCAAGATTTGAATTACTTGGATGAAATCGAAAGATTGGAACAAATTCATAAATTTCAAGAGACAAATAAGATGACGGCTTGTATCTGCAACATTCTAGCTAGTTATACATTGGTGTGTTTGCATGCAATGAGTAAACAAATCATAATCTAGTCTTGCTTTTTAAGTACCCTCTTAACCCAGAACACAAAAGTATAACTGTTCAATGTATATATTCACCTGACATGAATCGACTGCTCCTTCGCAGCTCGAAGGCCTGAATCTTCTGGCGGAAGCAGCTTACACAATGCCAAGGCTTCCTCAAAATTACCAGATGCTGTTAACTGTACAATCTGCATTGCAAATAGATTAACATCATTATTCCAATTTCATTAAATTATTTGACACCTAGTCCATGCATTTCAAGTACATGCACCCACGAGCAATTTTTCACATTCTGTAATATGTTATGCCAAGTTATATTCCTGCTTTTTAACAATTTCTTCTATTCAGTGAGGCGATCTCCAACATTTTATTCAATTTTCTCACCAGAACAGCACTAAACATCATTGCTTTATCAAAATGCTGAAAAAAAACTATGAAAATGAACACCTTAAGATTTTGGCATTCAGTTCAACCCACCTAGACTAGGAAATTTTAGTTCTGTTTAATTTGCGCAAGTCCTCAGCTATAAAACAGAGTGTCAATGGAGACTTGCTAAGAATTGTAATTAAGGATCTAGTATTAGTTTATAATGATTTGATCTATTTCCCATATTCATCCAATAATGCATTATGGGCAGAAAAATGAGCGAGAATATACCACAGGCCTTTGTTCCGATTTTAGTCAAAAACAATCTCTCTTAATGACAAGCATCAACAAGTAGGCCACCACACACAGGATCAACAATGTGGCTCAACTAGAAGCTTCCTCTCCAGAAGTCTTTGATATCATGCATCCCATATCAATACTTCGTGCTTGTTTGGTAGACGGTGTGGTGTTGGTTTTTTGTTTTGGTTTGGTTGGAGTTGGGTTGGTTGGAGTTAGTGTGATTTTATTTTGGTTCCAAACCATGTTTGGTGCAGATGGTTTTGGTGTGAGAAAAAGTGAAACTGAAAAACCAAACCATGTTTGGTAGAGTTGGTATGAACTGAAATTCTGAAACCAAACATATTTGGTAACTTGGAATAGTTTGACATTTTATTTATTTAAAATAACATTTTGTAAATATATATGTTTTAAAAAATAAAATATATAAATATTTATTTTTTTGAAATATTTTATTTTTCATAAATATTTTATTTTTTCGAAATATTTAATTTTTCGTAAATATTTATTTTTTCATAAATATTTTATTTTTTTGAAATATTTAATTTTTCATAAATATTTTATTTTTTCGAAATATTTAATTTCGAATTTATATATATATATAATATTATAAATAAATAGTGTCAAACCATTGGACCCAACTCCAACCAAACCATCTATTGAGATGGTGTGAAGATTGATGGATTTGGGTCCAATGGTTCGACACTATTCAAACACTTTTGTTCCAATACCATACATGCCAAACATGGAGTGGTGCACAATTTTCAAACCAAATCCAAAAAAATGGCACCACTCCCTCTACCAAACAAGCACTTCGTAATTATGCAATGGAACCCGAATAAATTGAAACCAAGTCAGGTGGGTTAAGGGACTTAAGGCTGAAATTCTATGCACACATATCTATGCAAATACGGTCCCATAATATAAAAGCCTATTCCTGAGAAATCTAATGCAACCGAGAATTTTGCAATTTGCAGCATGTCTACTCAATCACTTTGCAACTAGATAGCAGTGGCAAAATTATTGCAGAGACTGAAATTACCTGTGCACCAAGAGGAACGGGAAACAGCCCATAAACTGAGTTGTCTAATGCAACAATTGTGGTGTTGTTGCTTTGGAGAAGACGCCGAACATTGCGGAGAACAACAGTTTGTATCAGTGGATAAGGAACGCGGAGAGACCGTATCTGCAAACATTGAGAAGCTAAAACAAGAAAAACAAAAGAAGCAAAATTGCAAATCTTCCTAGGCCAACGCAAAAGAATAAAAACATTTTATTGCTTAGTAAAATTTGTGGTACCTCAACATGCCTTGGTAAGAGAGCTATTGCGTATGGCTTTTGAGTGACAATAACTGCAGGAGCATCAGACCAACAAATTCTGCCTTCTTGAACCAGCTTTCCATTTTGGTCAACAAAAACTCCAATGTTATCCTAACAAGAGAAATAATTTGTGAAATTGCTATAAATATTCTTCCAGATGAATTCCAAGGTATCATACAAAAGTATAATTACGCTAATCTACTTCATTAATAAATTAAACAAATCAAATTACAAATCTTTCAATATTTAAAATGCTGACTAAAGATATATGATTACAGAATCATTACCAATCCTTCATGTTAAGGTATAACATAACCTACTATTATAAACCCTTTACATGTAGAGTTGTTGTTTTGTGTATCAGAGACCCAATGGCTATGAAAGATGGTAACATTCCATTCTGATCAGATTTCTCTATTTCTTGACCTTCCTCCCTTTATTTTCTTCACAATTTCCGCAAAGAACCCTTACATCCTCTTGTATTTGTGTTCAGGTTATCTAACATAATGCCTGCATAGGTAATTTGTCACGCGAAACAATAGATGGATATTAACCCTAACCATATCCCATGTCACTTACATGAAAGAGAAAATGCCCAAAATTTCTTATCCCAGTTACTACCATCATGCAGTCAGACCATGGGTGAGATCTCCCCACGTGGATACGTAGAGACATGTACAAATTGCATTTGGAAAACACTTACCCCCTCAGAAATAGGTGTAGTCTAGCCACACCAATAGATGTATCAAGAAAAAACTAAAGTAGTATAACCATGAAATATGGAAGTAGAAAATGGATGTCATGATTGAAAAGCCACACGAGCGATATAGAGGCCACAAGACTATCAAAGAAGATGTAATATACTAGTAACAACAAAGGTGAGAGTACCTTCCCCAAAAGTAGTTCTCCGGATGGAAGAGACACCACTAGAGGTGGGGCAATCCTCCCAGAAGGAAATACCTCAGACAATGCACCATTTGTGGCATTTAATATGATATATTCCCTTTTAATCCCCAAGCAGATGTTCTCACCACACCAAGACATTGATTTCACCGTATCTGGAACACCAAATTCTTTCACCTCCACAAATCCCCGTCCTCCTACACATATAGCCAACTTGATCAAATTAGTATTTAATAAGTAAGATTCTAATATATATATATATATATATATATTGCCACATTCTCCCAATCAAATATAGATAAGCTTGACACTTGAGGGCCAATTTGATAGTAAGACCCTAATGCATCTAGAATGTAATAAACAGCGAAACCAGGCCTTAAAATCTTGATTTGAAAGAAGTAAACTAATGCTTTTCAGAATTGCTACCAAAATATAAGAAAATAAAGTATGTTAAAAAACAACAATCTTCAAAAAAATTTAACTGTTTCGAACACTAGATTGCAAAATTTTATATTTTCTACTTTCAATTTTTCCTTGAAATTTTTTGTACTTGTTTTTCTAGGCATTTAGTTTATTAAACGCAAAAAAAAAATGAAAAAAAAAAAAAAGTGTAAAAACTACAAAGTTCATGCCCCAGGCCTCAAGCAAAACTCTGAACACCAAACTACAGCACAAACAAAGTAGCAACCAAACACAACCAGCAAAAGCAATTAACTGAAGTACAAGCATACCCAACAGAAACCAGCCAACATCAAACTATCAAATTAGAGCAAAGGAAATGTCAGATCAGACCCTTAAAGCTAAACCACTTGAGCTAAACAAACATTTACACCTCCAAACTACTGCCTGAATCTCACTTAAAAGGTACCATTGAGGAACCAACTATTCTCCTCAATCTCTTTAACACGCACTTCTACAAATGGGCATTTTACAATGCACACCAAAACAAATATCATGTTGTACGTCTGAGAGAGCTTGAACTCTTTGATTGAAAATTCAACCATTCCTCTCTCTCTAATGGTACTAAAATTCCCTTCGCCGTTGAATCATGCTAGACATGACACTTCGGACCACCTCTACTCTCCCTATCTTACCCTTTCGCACCCCTAAGCCGATCCGCCACTTCAGCATTGATACATAAAGGTGAACATGGCCCAAGAAGCACAAGTTTGGATCCAATACCCCATTCTTCAAGCAAACTTCAAAACCTTAATTAACCATTACAACAGTGGGATCTAGAACCATATTACTAATTTAGGCAAGCAGGCTAGGGTTTAACTAACAACCACAGACTTACTAATATTGATTATACACTCCTCAATTTTCTGATTATACAAACATCAAAATGTTGCAAGCAACAGAAAAAAAAAAAATATATATATATATATATGTATGTATATTACCCTCGTGTCTGAAAACGCAAACCCTCTTTTGGCGGGCGAAGCACAAGAAGCCTCTGCGATCGTCCCAAGAGTAGACGTTGGCGCCTTTGGCCTTGGTGATGACGGCGAAGGTCTCCAAATTGGGGAGTTTGTGGAAGGCGATGGAGTCGGAGAGCGAGAGGAGGAGCTCTCTGGAGCCCAGGACCTCCATTGCCACCATCGACTTCTTGGAGAATCCATTGACGGTGCGTTCGAGGACGTAGGGTTCCTTGCGGAGATCTAGGGTTTGGGAAGGCGGAGAGCGGTCAGCGCCGGAGGATTCTGGACCGTAGATCTTGAGAGATCCATCGGAGCAGCCGATGAGGAGTTTGGAGCCGTACGATTCGATGGTGTCGATCTTGCTAGGGCAATCATGGAGGAGTTCGAAGGAATCGTAAGCACTGTGCACCATTTCTCATCAATTTTTCTGATCTTTAGTTGAGTCTGTAACGTTGCGAAAGAAGTCACAAAGACGACGCCGTAAAAGTGAAACACAGGCTGTACAGCCCTGAGTTTGGGAACCGGTTTACTGTTGTCTCTCCCGCGCTTTTTCCCGGTGCCGGCTTGATTGGATTTTTTTATTTTTATTTTTTATGTTTTGAGGAAAAATAAGTAATATATAAATTGAACTGAAAATAGGTGCCGGATTTTGAAAAAAAAAAAAAACGGTGCTAAATTGAATCTTTATTTAGGAAAGATTGATGTTGATTAAAAAAAAAAAAAGTTGTTCTATTTTTCACATAATTTCGCTTACATTATCCAATTATTCTCATAACTTTTTCATTACCTTTTTGTTGCACTGCAGATTATTTCTATTATTATGTATTTAAATTTTCAAACGTTCAATTATTAGCTCCAATTATGCCATGAATAAGGTGTGTTGTGTAGCGTTTGTCATTGTATAGATTTTCCTTTTTCGATCTAGCCCATCGGTTCATCATAAATGCTTTAATTGCAATTTGAAATTAATCAACTTGGTAATTTTCTTTCAAATTTTTTACATGATACTAGAAGATTTTTGTGATGCTTTCAATTTGAATGAAAAAATACTTGTATAAATGGATGGAATGTTAGCATTACCTTTAGCTTCCCTTTTTTTTTTTTTTTTTTTTGTTGATTCATGCAATACTCAATCTCTTACAACTTATATTAGAGTGGATTCAATCATTGATACAATGCACTTTCTTGGACAGGGCAGAGCCAAGAATAATAGTTAAGGAGGACCAAATGCAATTTTTTATTAGTTTATTTTATAAATATATATAACTTTATGGTTTATTAAAAAAAAAGTTTTAAATCTTGGGAGGCTATATGCAATTTTTATGAAGTTATTCATAAAATATATAAAAAAAAAAATTGGGATAGTAAAAGAATTTTTGAAAAATTTAGGAAGGGCCATATGTAATTTTTAAGGATTTATTCATATAATATACAATTTTTTGTGATAGTAAAAGCAAATTTTGAAACTTGTGGGGGGGGCCCATGGCCCCCTTACCCAATACATGGCTCCGCCCCTGTTATTGGGTGTTTCCCACTGAGGAGTTGTTCATGTGCAGGTTAGATAGACATGGTGTTCAGATCGTAATGCCTTTGTTGCAAATTCAAGTGGAGGAGAATGTTAAAAGACTCCTGGATAAAAGGGTGATTGGGTATTGAGTTATATATAAGACTCACCGAAGACAACAGAAATTTAATGGGCTCAAAACCGTTTGGAAAACCCATAAATATGTAGGCCCATGTATGTAAATGATTATATGGCCCATAATTTCAAGCTCATGTAATATAAATAGTCCATTATTACCTTGAATAAACAAGAAATAACGACCCATTATCAAAAGATAGTGGGTAGTTATTAGTCAAAGTGGGTCATGATCCCATGTAATGGGGACATGATCCTATTAAATAGGAAAGGCATTATAGGAGTGAGGAATATAAATATGGTCATTTGAGCCTAAATAAAGGATCTTTGATGTGAGTGAATTTTTGACACTTACATTTGGCGTCGTCTATGGGAAGCTCGAAATATTTATCCACTCCCAACACTTCCATTTTTTATTGGTAAAACATGGTGTCTACTCAATCAACGAACAATGAAGTCAGGTTCGAAGAAGTCATAAAGCGGTTGAAAGCTGTAGAGCAGAGAAACGCCGCCCTTGAACAGTAGAATGCTGAGCTACTCCATCGAGTGGCTCAGGGCCCATTTCCTCTCCAAAATTCCAATCTAGCATATGGTACAGATCAACCAAGGAACGATGAGCCAGAGCCCTCCAATTCCCATCATGAGCAAAACATATCAGCCACCCAAAGGGACAAGATGCCGAGGGAAGAGGAAGAATCATTTCATCCTATAACAAAGGGGAATGTCAATAGTATATGTCCCGACCCTGAACGACTTGCACGAAATGGCTGCCAAAATCTAGAGAGATGTGATGAAGGATTTAAAATTGCAGACCCCTAATGATCTGGCCATCCATGCAACGACAGATATGACCCAATCTCCATTCACAAAAGAAATTGAAGCAGCAGAATTCCCGAGGAAGTTTGTACTACCAACTTTTACACTCTATGGTGGTAAGAAGGATCCACTCGATCATATCTACCAGGTGCAGACCAAAATGACCGTTTATGGGAGGAACCAAGCACTTCTGTGCAAATTCTTTTCAACCAGTTTGATAGAGGCACCGCTTCTGTGGTTCAGGAAGCAGTCCCCCGGATCCATCAGTAGCTGGAATGACCTCTGCATGCACTTCATCGGTCAGTACTTCAGCAACCGGAGGCAGAGGAAAACGATATCAAGCCTTTTCACCATGACCCAGGAAAAGGGAGAGAGCCTCAAGAGTTTTTTATCCAGATTCAATATGGAGATGTCTTCTATTGATGACTACGACCAATTATCAGCAGTAGAAGCATTCCGTATGGCGGTCATCCCTGGTACAAAATTCCACTATTCACTGGTAAAACGGGCTCCTGTCAACATCGGTGAGCTCAACTCCAGAACACAAGGGTATCTCAGAATAGAAGAAGATGAAGCAGTCAGGCAGAGAAGAGTCTCACTGGTAACGGTGGAGGCAAAGTCCAAAGAAAGGATGAAGGATCATAGGCCTCAACGACTCGAGCTATCCCGACAAACCTCATCATCCAGAATTTTAGACAAGCGTCAACGAACGGAAGAAATAACCACTCCGCTCAAAACCAGCCTTGGAAAACTCTTCCAAGAAAACAAAAGTAAGGGGATTTTCAGACCACCTCCGCCAATCAGGCAACCGAAAGAGTTGAGGGACATGACCAAGCACTGTGCCTTTCACAGTGAGTATGGCCATCATATAAATGACTGCAGGAACCTCCGAAAGCAAGTCGAGGCAATGATCGCCAAAGGGGAACTAGCAGACTACATAATGAAGGATCAACCGAGACCGGACAAACCACACAGGACACAGCCGAATAACTCTACAGCAGGATAACTAGTGAGGGTCATCGACATGGTCTAAGGAGGTGAAGAGGTATTGGAGGCCGAAGGAAGCAGAAGGTCAAAGCTAAGAAAAGCACACAAACTCAGACGAATCGGCGAAGTGTGTCAAACAACCTTCATCCAAGAAGAATCAAGAATTACGTTTTCAAAGGCTGATATGCAGAACATTCGGACACCCCATGAAGATCCTCTGGTAATCACTCTTCTGGTAGTTAATTGTCTGATCAAACGTGTAATGATTGATCCAGGAAGCAGTACCAACATCATGACGAAGTAGGCCTTCGACAAGATCAGAATTGATGCATCGCAGCTATGCCCGGCTCGAACACCTCTGGTCGGATTTGACGGACGACGCGTTGGGCCAATAGGGCTAGTCCACTTATCAGTATCGGCTGCACGTCGAACCTTGAAAGAAGCCTTTGTTGTGGTAGACGTTAAGCCATCATACAATCTATTGATGGGACGATGATGGATCCACCAGATGTAAGGAGTTCCTTCGACTCTTCATCAGGTTATGTTGTGCCTTGATCCGAATGGAGTGGACGTGACAGATATCCCTGGGGACCAGATATCAGCAAAGGAGTGTTATTCAGTATCCCTGAAGGATCTGAATCCAAAGAATAAACAAGCCATGGAAACGTCAGATAAGGCCCTATACAACGAGAAATAACAATTACAGTCAGACCCTTCCTCTGAGGGTCAGGAGACTCAGGCAACCACGGAGCCCCTAGAAGAGGTGAATGTTAGTCAGACGGACCACACCAAAGTCACATTTATCGGCTCATACCTCTAAAAAGAAGAAAAGAACAAGTTGATCCACTTCCTCCAGCTAAACTCAGACGTGTTTTCCTGGTCTCATCTTGATATTCCAGGCATAGATCCCTCGGTCGCTCAGCATAACCTAAACGTTGATCCAGATGTCAGACCGGTGAGGCAGAAGTAGAGGAGGTTTGGGGTAGAAAGGAACCAGATCATATCCGAGGAGGTGGGAAAATTGTTAGAAGCTGGATTCATAAGGGAAGTGAAGTACCCATAATGGCTATCAAACGTGGTGGTAGTCAGAAAGAAGAACGGGAAATGGAGGGTCTGCGTGGACTTCACCAATTTAAACAAGGCATGCCCGAAGGATTGTTTTCCTCTGCCAAAAATTGATCAGATGGTGGATGCCACATCAGGATATGAAAGACTCTCTTTTCTTGATGCATACTCCGGCTATAAACCAAATCCCGATGAATCAGGATGATGAGGAGAAAACATCCTTCATTACCGAGGAAGGTACGTACTGCTACAGAGTAATGCCTTTTGGACTTAAAAATGCAGGTGCCACTTACCAAAGGCTTGTCAGAAGGATATTCAAAAGTCAGATGGGGAAAACGGTTGAAGCCTACATAGAAGACACAGTGGTAAAAAACAGAAGGAAAGACGACCATCTCAAGCACCTAGAAGAAGTGTTCGATGCACTCCGAAAATACGGGATGAAACTCAATCCAGCTAAGTGCTCGTTCGGAGTCTCATCCGGACAATTCCTCGGGCATATCGTCAACCGAACAGGAATTGAGGCCAACACATCACAAGTCAAGGATCTGATAAGCTGCAAAGAGCCAAAAACGCAAAAGGAGTTCCAGATTCTAACAGGAAGGGTAGCCGCACTGAGCAGGTTTGTTTCCCGATTGACAGACCGATGCAGACCATTTTTTCAGGCAATTAGAGGCGAAAAAGGAAGCATATGGGGATCAGAACAAGCCGAGGCCCTTCAAAAATTGAAACAGTATCTCCAGAATCCACCAATCCTCGCCTCACCAAATCCAGGAGAGCCACTGCATCCGTACCTTGCCATATCGGCAGCCTCAACCAGCGCAACACTTGTAAAGGATGGCAAAAAGTGCCAGAAGCCAATCTTCTTCAGCAGCAAGTCCCTATCTGATGCAGAAACCAGATACACTATGGTGGAGCAAGCCGTTCTTTCTCTAATCAATGCGAAGATGCGACTGA
Source organism: Cornus suecica (assembly GCA_963922005.1). Taxonomy (NCBI): domain Eukaryota; kingdom Viridiplantae; phylum Streptophyta; class Magnoliopsida; order Cornales; family Cornaceae; genus Cornus; species Cornus suecica. The sequence continues at coordinate 9,838,866 of OY998238.1, read as the reverse complement.
GGCACTATTTTGAAACCCATCCAATTGTAGTACCAACCAACATGCCTATAAGAGCCATCATGTCCAAACCTGATCTGACGGGAAGAATAATCAGATAGGCTTTGGAACTCGGGACATTCGACATCACATATGTGCCAAGAACAGTCATCAAAGGTCAAACCTTAGTTGATTTTCTCCTAGAAGCAGAACCAGAGTCAATCCTACAGGACCCAGATGAACCCGAGTGGACGCTCTATGTAGACGGATCGGTTGGTTCAGCAGGTTCAGGAATTGGACTTGAAATTATAACACCAAACGGAACCCAAATCCAACAATCAATCTGTCTGGAGTTTTCTTCTACCAATAACGAAGCCGAATACGAGGCACTCCTGGCTGGACTACGACTAGCTCAGAGCCTCCATATTAGAAGGCTCCGTATATTTAGTGACTCACAACTGGTGGTCAAGCAAGTTCAAGGCGAGTATGACGCAGGGGAAAAACTACAGCCCTATAAGAGACTGGCTCAGATGGAGTTGGACAGATTGGAGCAGTATACCCTTGATCAGATCCCAGGGAAGAAAATGAAAATGCGGATCGGTTGGCCAACATGGCGTCAGTCAATGATCAAGATTTGACCAGAGTTGCCCCGATCGACTACCTTGACATCCCGAGGATCCATCAGCCATATGTCGTATGCGCAATACCTTGGGAGCCGAATTGGATGGATCCCATAACAGAGTACCTCAAGAATGATACCCTTCCTGATGATAAAGCAGAGGCTCAAAAAAATCGCATGAAGTCAGTCAGATATGCCTTGCTACATGGCCAACTTTATAGAAGATCTTTTGGGGGTCCATACCTTCGATGCCTCACGCCTTCAGAGGCATCAGCCATAATGAAGGAAATCCATGAAGGATCATGCGGAAATCACTCGGGGGGACGAGCGTTGGCCCACAAAGTCCTAAGCCAAGGATACTTTTGGCCTTATCTCTCCCAGGATACTGAAGCGTATGTTAGAAGATGCAAGAAGTGTCAGTTCCATGGAGACTTCATCCATCCGCCACCAGAACTGCTGAACCCCATTTTCAGCCCGCACCCATTTGCGCAATGGGGGATCGATGCAGTTGGACCACTTCTCATGGCTCTCAAATTAGTAAATCAAGCATTGATAGCAACTAATTATTTCACAAAGTGGGTTGAGGCAGAATCTTACTCCACCATCACTCACAGGCATGTGATCAAGTTCATATGGACCAATATCATCTGTAGATTCGGAGTGCCAAGGGTGATAGTGATCGACAACGGAACAAATCTGGATAATCAGTGGACCAGACAGTTCTGGAATAAACATGGGATTCAGTTAAGAACATCATCAGTCGCATACCCTCAAGGAAATGACCAGGCCGAAAGATCCAACAGAACCATACTGAATACCTTGAAGAAAAAGTTAGAAAGCCATAAGGGAGTATGGTCAGATAAACTTCCAGAGGTGTTGTGGTCTTACTGAACAACATCAAGAATCCCTACAGGAGAAACACCATTCTCGATGGATTATGGGACAGAAACAGTCATTCCAACAGAGCAAATAGTGTCAATAGCCAGAACAGAGCTGTATCAGGAGGAACTGAACAACCAACAACTTGTTGACGGACTGGATATGCTCGGAGAAAAAAAAGATCAAGTCGCCATCAGGCTAGTAGCCTACCATCAAAGGGTCAGGAATGCCTTCAATAAAAAAGTCAGAAGATGAGCGTTCCAGGTGAGCGATATGGTATTAAGAAAGAAGATCGGGTTAGTCGGAAAGCTCAGGGAGAATCGGGAAAGGCCATACACAGTCACAGAGGTCATAGGACGTGGGGCTTATCGCCTTAAGAATAATGACGGCAATATGGAACCCAATTCACAGAATGCCTCATGACTGAAGAGGTACTATCCTTGACATTCATTTCATTTTCAGAATAATTAAGTAGAGGTATCTGAGCCTAGCTTTACTGATATGTTTTTAAATTTCCAAGTTTGTTATTCTGACTCGGTCAGATGTTGTTATCTTTGTAATTTCTTGATTATAATAAGAGATGGTCATTCTTCTTGCAATCAAATAGCCTGATTCATAAACGTCAATAATAAAATAATTCCTAAGTAATGAGATGACAGAGGCTTATAAGCCTGACTCACACTTCCAGAGGAATGAAATTGAAAATAATTCCTAAGTAGTGAGATGACAGAGGCTTATAAGCCTGACTCACACTTCCCGAGGAATGAAATTGAAAATAATTCCTAAGTAGTGAGATGACAGAGACTTATAAGCCTGACTCACACTTCCAAAGGAATGAAATTGAAAATAATTCCTAAGTAGTGAGATGACAGAGGCTTATAATCCTGACTCACACTTTCAGAGGAATGAAATTGAAAATAATTTCTAAGAAGTGAAATGACAGAGGCTTATAAACCTGACTCACACTTCCAGAGGAATGAAATTGAAAATAATTCCTAAGTAGTGAGATGACAGAGACTTGTAAGCCTGACTCACACTTCCAAAGGAATGAAATTGAAAATAATTCCCAAGTGATGAGATGACAGAGACTTATAAGCTTGACTCACACTTACAAAGGAATAAAATATTAGAGTAGAGGCAAATTAGTCTGATTCACATCCACAGAAGAATTAAATATTAAATGACAGAAGCAAATAAAAGTGCATGTCCTATTAATAATCGTTGTCTTGTATTACAAAAATTGCCCGAAGGACATCGTACAAAGTACATCATTACAAAATAAATATAAAGAATCCTAAGTATGGCTTGGACCGCTGAAGTCCTTCCCTAAGGAATCTATATGTTTGGTCGGGGGAAGAATTCTATAGAGGGGTTGAGGGGGTCAGCAGGAAGATACCCTTTGAGGAATTTTGTGAAAAGGTTCTGAGCATGACTAGGCTCGGGGCTGGCATATGGTTTCTGTACCCCTAACACCTCATCCATGGCATCAGGGTCTTTGATCTTCCTCCTTGCTGGATCCTTCTCTCCAACAATGAAGCCCTTATGCGAGAATTTACCAGGCACTATCCTGTTCATCCTTGAATAGTGCTAGTGCATGTCAAGCCCTCATTTCTTACACATCTCCAGAGCAGACTGGGAGATGCCAAACTGGTGTTGAAGAGCCTCATAGTCAGATGCAAACTTCTCATTCTCACTGGACAACTTAGCATTCAGCTCTTTTGCATGTGCAAGTTCTTCCTCCAGCTGAGCAACCCTGGAAGGAAGATCCCCCAGTTGAGCCTTCAGCTCTTTCTCCTTGTCATCCCTCTCAGCCAAGTCGGTCTTGAGGCGCTCGACTTCCTTAGCATTAGCCTCGTGGAGAAGACACAGGGCATTCACACTAAAGAGGGCCTAAAAGGAAATTTTTTAAGGCAAAGTAGATCAACATTAAAAATATAGCAAGGAGAAACATAAAATCAAACAGATATGTACCCCCATTATCAAGCCTGGAGTACGACCAACAACGATGTTAGGGTCGGCCTCTCTCTGCATGGCAAGCTCCTCAGGGGTCCAGATGTTTTTTGCCCGAGCTATCATGGAAGCCATTGAAGAAAGGCTGGGAGCAGGTTGGTCAGAGGAAGTAGAACTCTTGTCCTTGCCATTATGCTTCATTCTCTTGGAAGGTCTCTCATCACTCACGGGTCTAGTGCGAGCAGAAGAGGGTTGGAGTAATTCAGGTATGGTAGTCTGCACAAGTGCAGACCCGAAGGCATCACCCGCTACAACAACAGTCACGATCTGAAGTTCAGAATTCAGAGGCACTTGTTCTTGTCCTACTGGTGGCGCGGCTATCTCCTCTACATCATCATCATCATCCTTGATTACCGGTCTGATCGGATCCATCATGATCTTGAAATTGGCTCCTAACCTTGATATACCCTACAAATTGGCAGGAGTAAAGGTCAGCGCATGATTTACGGTCCGACCAGACCTTTGACTTCAGTAAAGAAAAACGGGCCTCTACATCCTGAGCCACAATGTCAGTATCATCATAACCTAAAAACTTATACACAAAATCCGCTCTGAGCTGATCACACCTAGAGTAAAGACACGACTCCTTATAGATAAAAGAGAATGGAAGAAGGGCCAGACGCTTAAAAACACTCGGGATCGGCCATTTTCTAGAATATGGATAAAACCAAGCCCCCTTTACTAAAATCGTCTTCTCCTTCCAATACTTCTCCATTTTTTCAGTCCCATGGAAGATCGCCCGACCCTTGTAGGGGTAAAAGTTGTACCTACCCTCACAATCCTTCAAGTCCACAATTTTATAACAAAGTAGAAGATCTGCCAGACCCAATGACAATTTTTTGTCTCTGTTTATCAAGATCAACATTGAAATTATTCGGAGGAAGTTTGGGTTGACTTGCAGAGGGGCTATTCCTAAGGTAAAGAAAATGAAGTGAAATAGAGGGTGAAGAGGGAATCGAAACGCCTTTATCTGAAGAGCGAACAACAACACCTCATCCGGACCCACTCCATCTCCCATCCTAAAATCATAGGAATGGTCATACTCCTTCAGGATCACCTCATTTAGGATCTTGCAATCCCTCCTCAAACTCTTAATGTTCACGACTTTCCTCTTATGGGCTTCGAGAGGTTCGGCCACAAACAAGGCTGATTCAGTGGAGATCCCAACAGGTGTGACTTCAGGTGCCTCAACCCTTACCGAAGAAGCATGAATAGGGGCTCCAATAGGCAGACTAGTTGATGCGTCTGCTCCCTCATGTGGGTCAGAAACGAAAACTCCCACTTGTTGGGCCGGCATAGAAACTCCTAACCCGGGTAGGTTCAGGTGATTGGGTATGGGCAAAGAAGAAGAAGGAGAGGATGAAGAAGATGGGTTTGCAGAAGGGAAGCTTGGTGCATCAGATCTTCCATACTCACGAGGAATTGTTCATTCGGTTGACCTTGAAGTGTCATCACCAGACATAATGAAAGGAGATGATAACTTACACAAAATGTATCGGCGGGGAGGTCGAAGAAGCTCCGGCGGCCAAAATATGAACGGCGGTGGAAGCTTGAACACTACTTGTAAATCACACACAAGAATTAAAAAAAAAAATCAGAAATGAAGCCCATAAAGAGATTTATATACACTCAAAACATACCAATAGTCGCCATTAAATGGCTGAGGAGGCACACCGGTTCCCAATGCCTCAAATGCGAAGAAAGGGGAACAGGCAGCCGCCTCTTTGGATTCAAAAATCACGTCTTTTCGCAATCATTGTGATGACATCATCCTATAGCTGTAAAACAATAATATCAGTGCAATTCGGGTCAAGCCCATGAGCTCATATGCCCGACCTGAATGGGGCTAGTGAAGACAACAGAAATTTAATGGGCTCAAAACCGTTTGGAAAACCCATAAATATGTAGGCCCATGTATGGAAATGATTATATGGCCCATAATTTCAAGCCCATGTAATATAAATAACCCATTATTATCTTGAATAAACAAGAAGTAACGACCCACTATGTTATTAGTCAAAGTGGGTCATGATCCCATGTTATGGGGGCATGATCCTATTAGATAGGAAAGACATTATGGGAGTGATGAATATAAATATAATCATTTGAGCCTAAATAAATGATTTTTGATGTGAGTGAATTTTTGACACTTACACTAACCAACTACGAAATTATATCATTCTAACTTGTGTTGAAAAGATACAATATAGTTAGTAACGAACATAACTTTATGCTAGTGGGGGCTTTTTAATTTTTTTTAGCAGGGGCATAATTATTTTTTTAAAAAAAATCAGTGAAAGTATAATCATAAATATAATAAAATTTGGGGTATATAAAGTAAAAAAAAAAATATAGTTTTCACAATTATACAATTGTACAGATTACATTTTGATTGTAGCAAAATTCTATCTCACAATTAAGAAATCCAGAAATAAGAGTGTACATTGTTTTATCAATCAAGAAATGAGAAACTACTCTGAATTTATAAATTCCCACCTTAAATAGTGGTTTTCTTTGTTACTCTTTTTAGGCCAAAACAAAACATTGAAAACAAAATAACAATTTAACAAATTTAAATAAAATTGCAAATTTTAAAAGGGATATTATTAGGAGACCCCCATGTGATTTTCAAAAATGATCAACTATCCCCCCTCCAGTTCAAAACCCCCTTATGATTTTAATTTTAATCAATTTGCCACATTCCCTCTAATTTAAAACAAAAATGCCCCTAATAAAACCAGAGGAGGGTTTACTGTTATGAAACTGTATGGGGGTTTATTGATAGAAATAAATGAGTTAATTTCATTTACACTCCTGAGATTTAATTTATCTTTAATCAAACAAAAAAATTTATATAAATTTTACGATAAACAATTTTATTTATTTATTTATGACTAAATAAAAAATTAATGCCGAAATATTTTTTTCGAACTACCAATTATGGTAAAATATACAAAATTAAGTTTGAAATATAAAAGGAAATATTTTGAACTACGAGTTAGATTTTTTTTCGTTTTTATTTTTGTATATATATATTTTACTTTAAACGAAAAAAAATGATTTATGTCGAAATAAAAAAATAATACCAAAATATTTTAGTTTGAACTTAATATCGGTAAAACAAATTTCTCCGGAATCTTTTTTTTTTTTTAACTTAATATAAAAATATATATTTTATGCCAAAATAAAATATTATTTTTTTATCAAAAAATTAATATTTCATGCCGTAATATTTTCTGTAAACTTAATATTTTATGCCGAATTTATTTATTTGAACTTATTATAAAAAAAAATCGCTAAAAAAATATATTGTATACCAAAATAAAAAAAATTAAATTTTTATTTCGGAAAAAAATTGGTAGTTCAAAAATATATATTTTGGTAAAAAAAAAAAGATTTTTTTCCGATATTAAGTTCAAAATAAAATATTTCGGTATTAATTTTTTATTTTACCCAAATTGGTAGTTTGAAAAAAAATATTTTGGCATTAATTTTTTATTTTTGCGTAAATAAATAAAAAATATTTTTTATCGTAATATATATATAAAACAATTCGTTTGATTGAAGATAAAACAAATCTCAGGGGATATAAATGAAGGTAACACATTTATTTTTATCAGTAAACCCCCTACAGTTTCATATTAGTAAACCACCCTCTGATTTTACCAAGGACATTTTTATCTTAAATTAGAGAAAATAAGATAAATTGATCAAAATTAAAATTATAAGGAAACTTTTTGAACTAGAGAAATGTTAGGGTGCGTTTGGATAGGGGTGTTTCCGTTTTTGTTCTTGTTTTTTTTACTGTTCACGGGAACAAAAACGCATTTGGGAGCCTTTGATGACTTTTGTTTTCGTGAACAATAAAAAAAACGTTTTCTCACCCTTAGTTCAAAATTTGAGAACACCAAAATGGTGTTTTTTTGTTTTCGACACGGTTTGTTCTTAGCAAAAAAAAAAATTAATTGTTGCAGATTCCCTAACCTTCATCTTCAACCTCCAAACTCTAACTTCCATCTTCAATCTCCAAACTCTAACCTCCAATTTTTTTATTTTTTTTTGTTCTCAAAAATTTTTTAGATAAAATTTATAACCAAACGTGTTTTTGTTTTCGGACTACCTTAGGACAAGAACAATAATTTTTTTTATTCTCTAGAGATAAAAACAACGAAGACGAAAATACAGTTTCCAAACTAACCCTTAACCCTTAGTTGATTATTTTTGAAAATCATACGGAGATTTCATGATAATAACGCAATTTAAAACCAGTGGGCACCCCACCCACGGATTGTGCAACATGAAGTGCCTGCGCTTCAACTCAGAGACACGCGTCAAGCAGTGATGACCACAATGGAAGACCATAAATGACTCTCTGGCGTGTCCGAGATCCGAAACAAGTGCACTACTAGTAAAATAAGCGCTGAGGAAAAAAGAGAGAGATGACTCTGGGGCTTATAAATGCGAACCCGGTGGTTCATGCTAAGAAGGAAAGGATCGCCCGCACCGAAGATCCTCACGCCGACGATGCCGTTGATCCTCTCGATATTTACGATATCCTTCAGTTCTCTCTCTATAATCTATTATATATATATATATGTGTGTGTGTATATATATACATATGTTTACTTGTATACACACACCACTTCTTCTCAGGTCTCCGGAGACAATTTCCTGTTTGGTTGCGGAGAAAAAATGAAGGAAAATAAATGAGATTAAAGATCTAAGTGTTCTGTCACTTAATATTTCTGAATTCCTCCATCCGAGGAAATATGATAATCTAAATTATAGTGGACTGGAATTTCAAGTCATTTCCAAATTGAAATTGTCTAAACTTTAGGGATCTTAGGTGTTGAACATAATTTATTTCTATTTTCCCTAATATTTTTGTTATACAATCTGATCTTGACAGATTAAGGTGTCAATAATGATTTTATTGTTAATAAATGTAGGAATTTAGTAATAGACGTGTATGTTTGTGATCTTTGACTCGAATTGATACATTTCGTGAGGGATATAAGAGATCCAGAGCATCCTTATTCTCTAGAGCAGCTCAGTGTTCTTTCTGAAGAGTCTATTACCGTTGACGAGAAGCTTGGGCGCATTCTGTGAGTCTTTGATTTTATTAATTTTCAACTTTCATGTGCATTGTTTCATCATTCAACCTATGATTTTCTTCTCCCGGATACACTAACATTATGCGTGTGAATTGGGGCTTTTTAATTTTTAATTTTTTTTTAAATGAAAATATTATGTCAAGAGCAATGATTTTATTGGATAATTTCATATGTGGACTATGTCCGCTGTATCCAGATATAGGTTACAAATAGGCCTTGTATCATTTTTCTTATGGTAAAATAATTTGTTAATCATTTAATTTAAAAGGATTCAGAATTCAAATTCAAAGTGTTCAACCTAGTTTCAGGCATTCACTTGTCATATTCCTTTGTTTTGATTACAACAAACACAAACAGCTTTGGAAAACCAAATATCAAAAATCTCGAAAATGTGTTTTTTTATTATTATATATATTTAAATTATTATGATTATTTTATTTCATGTATGGAGTTCTGAAGAAACTAACATATAAGTTTCAACCTAGAGTGTTGAGACTTGAGAGCAGAAGTGAAGAAAAAATGGACATGGAATATATATCAGCTTAGGTATGTCTCTAATCTTCCCCAACCCAGGATGTAGCAGAGCGAAACATACATAGGTAATGCACTTTTAGACATGTTTGGGATGTATAGGACAGATCTCTAAAAAGTGCAAGAGTTGAGGTGGCACCAAGATGTTTCAAATGTTTATTTAGAGACGTTTCTGATCATTACTTAGCAAAATAAAAAAGAAAAAAAAAATATTTCCCACTTGCCACATAACAAATTGGTGGTTGCTCTCAGGTAATGCGAAGTGATACTAATTTTGATATCAATCTATACAGTTGTCAAGGGATGATACAATAACACTAATCTAGTCGTCCAGTTCTCGCTTTTTTTTCTATGTTACTTGTATATATATTTCCTTTTTCTTTTTTCCTAAATACTTTGTTGGAGGGGCTTTTAAATTAAATACTTGTGTTATACTCTCCACATTTTGTTACTTATTCTGCGATGATTTGTAGGATAACTTTCACCCCAACCATACAGCACTGCAGCATGGCAACAGTAATTGGTCTATGCCTGAGAGTTAAACTAATGGAGTGTTTTCCTCCACATTTTAAGGTTAGTTATGGGTCTGTATTCAGTTCATGGACAGATTTTCCGTTATGTCTTAGTGCACTGTTGATGGTGGTTGCCTACCAATCTTCTCATGATAGTTGGCTAAAATTTAGTGTAAAAACCTTCAGTGCACTGTTGATTCTCCAATATATTTTGTATTTGGGTACTCTTTATATATTTTAGTATATCACGTGATGATCTTTTAACATGGCTCACTGTGGTGTTCAGAATTTGTATGAGCACAAGGTTACATGAGTAATGCTTATTATAGTTTTGGTAGATAAGTAGACAATACCTACCACATGCTGAAATGGTACGTACCGTAGTAACATAAGCCAGAAGTGTAACTTCTCACCCCTCCCCCTCCCCCTCCCCACCACCACGTCAACTTTGCTACCTGTTACATGGATGCAGTCAACTTCCTTTGAGATCAAATTTAGTACTTCATGTTATATTTAAGGAGATCTTGAAGGAAGTATAAGAAGTTCTTCCCATCCAAGTTTGTAGAAAGAAAAGACTATCGGAGGCTTTGGTTTGAATGTCTCCTATTTATTACATATAAGTGACATTCTTGTCATGATTTCAGAATTGTAAAAACATTTATTGTAATTGTTTATGTATGGCATGTTCTAGACAATAATCATGTTGAGTGTTAGATAGGTTGTGTTGGTTTCAACGACATCTACAAGCTTCGACAAAGACGGAATCAAGCATTGAAGTAGTGAAGAATACAAGTGAAGTGTAAAAATAAATGTGTCAACGCAAAGAAGAGTTACTGGAGGGCAAAAACGTCATTTCCCGACATTGTCACTTCACCGGAGGGCAAAAATGTCATTTCCAGACATTATTACTTCAACTAAAAGCGTCGGGAGTCCGAGACGACTAGTCTAGCTAAAATATGAAAAAACATGTTTTTATAGCAAAAAACGTATCATACCCGACGTTGTCAGAGACAAAAAGAAGCAAAATGACACTAACTTACGCTTTTATTTTTAGAGCTGGGAATGGACCCTACGCCCCTGACCTACGCCCAAGCGTAGGTCAGGGGCGTAGGTCTCACTTTGTGGCCACGTGGTCAATTGTTATGCAGGAGTTGTTTCGGAGTGTTTTCGGATTTTTTCAGTTTTGTCCCTACTTCGAGTTTTTAAGTGATCGGCGACTCCAAATCTCAACGTATAGGCATATACACATATTTACATTATATTTTAGAGGATTTATCAACGTATTGTGAAATTACGCAAAAGGACAAGGTTAGGGTTTTCTTTGACTTGGTCTATAAATACCAAGGTTCTACAAGAGAAGAGACTACGGTTTTTTACGATGATTTTTCAAGAGGGTTTTTGGTGAGAGCTCTGCAATATTCTATCGTTCATATTCTTCTATAGAGTAATACACACAGAGAGGTGATTATGGAGTGATCATACATATTGGTATTCTCTCTTGTGTTGAGATTCTCCAATCGTGTTTCTACACCGAAGTTCTTTATGCACGATTGGATGAGTGGTTGTTGAAAAATCATCACATCGTCCATTGCAACGAGGTTGCATTGATCCGTTGAAAAGCGGAGCCGTCCGAGTACGAAGCGATTCGAGGATTTCAGACCGCGAGTAGAGAAAAAGGCAAATCAGGTGTGATTTGTGAGTTTCTCATAGTGTTTGGCGGAGCAAGCGTGCTTCGTGAAGTACGAGTGATTCAAGGGTTTCAAACCGCGAGTAGAGGAAGGCATATCAGGAGTAATTGTAAGTCTAAAACTCTCATAGAGTCTGTATTTGTTGATTCATAGTGCATCGGTACCTGAGTGTACCCGTGATTTTTTCCTTAGAACATTTCCTTGGTTTTTTCACGTATAATTATGTGTCATCTCTTGCTTTATTTTCTGCACTGCATTGATGTTTGCTTGATATTGCTTGAATAATGTGGTTTGAGAATTAGGATTTTGTGATTGGATTAAAATTGACTTTTCTGCAATTAAATATTAATTTGTCAATAAATTCACAAAAAGTCTATTCACCCCCCTCTAGGCTATTTTCACCATCGTCTAGGTAATTTCAAGAATATATCCAAACTGCCACAGATGAGCTATGTTCCTATGTATGCAACTATTATCACATTGTGTTCTAATGCATCACCTAGACGTTCGAGGAGGTTGTAGTTCCCTGTGTCAAGAGGGAAGTGGTGGGTAGGAGTATCTATGGGAGTGTGCTTGTATCACATACACTTTGGCTATAAGAAGTATCCCTTCCACATTCAAAGAACTCTTTCCCCCTAACAAAAGAGAAATAAAATAATACTATGAAGATAAAGATGGGCTCTGGATGATGTTCCTCTTCCTCCTATCCTCGCCTCCTCCTTTGCGTACCATCCCCTCTTTCAGGCTTTTTTGGGTGTGACATGTTACTTTTCGAATCCTCACTCATATTACCTAAATCTATAAAGCGTCTACCTTACGATCACATGATATAAATTTCTTCATCAGTTTGCATTGTTGGAGTGGAATTGTGTCAGCATCAAAATGTGTAAATATCCTATATATGTGTCAACACAAGGCATGGAGCCTCTTGTATTTTGGTTGACTTGGAAACAAAGATGATTATTAAAAGAATTATAGTCACAGTAATTTGTTCCCAGTGGAGATTTCAGTTTGACTGAACACCAGTACTTTTTCATTCTGCATCTCATACGTATCCTGTAATTTTCTCATCGGTTTCATGATAAAATTGTACAGGTAGATATTAAAGTAGCTCCTGGATCTCATGCAAATGAAGAATCAGGTAATTTTAAGAATGGCTTTGAATCGCTGTCTGTATTTGTAATGGTTTTTCTTATTTTTTATTTGCACAATGGTTCTTGAAATCGCCTAAGAATATAGTTGGAAGGGGATATGATGTATGATGATACTAAGAAACCTTTGGGAGCTATTCATTGGGCATACATGCAGGGTTCTGAACCTGGAACCTACATGTAGCATAACAAGCATTTTGTTCTTAGAGATAATTGCATTTTGATTGAGTTAATTGAATAACGAAAAATTAAGTAAAGTAAAATCCTTCTTTTTTCTTTGAACTCACACAATCAAACATTACCCATTTCCCGAAGGAGAATATAAGAAATCATACTTTAATATAATTTATGCCAAATACCTCTCCTGGAGTTCTTTGTGATTCTATTTGATTTTCCATCCTTGAGTAATTCTTCTGAGCAAGGCATAAAGAGCAAGTGTAGGTGGTATGAGTGCAAACCAGAGGTCAACTTCCTTCATTGCAAGACATTTAGGAGGCTAAGGTTGAGACACTCTAACTCGAGCTTAGTTAATAGCTACTCAAGAGGTTGATTCATATCTTAGCTTGAGCTCAGGAGCTCACAACACTCTTTATAGGAACCTGAGTTTAATATAGCTTAGGTCAATCTGAAAAACTCTTGAAACTCATCCTTTTCATGGGCACTTGTCTGGTCCTAACTGATTGAAAGAGCAACACATTACGTCACTATACATGAATGACAGTAGGCAGTAGCTTATGCCAGTAGTTTTACGTGAAATATGAACCACCATAAAAAGAGCTTGGACTAGAGTTTCAAATAGCTAGTTAACTTCTTAAAAACCAATGGAAATTACATGCTCGTCTCTTAAAATGTAAGTCATACCTATGATGGCCAAGCTCGATACTGCTGGGGCTCAGCTAGCCCATTTGCTAAACTACCTTAGTTCAAAGAAGCTCAGTTATGAGCTGAATCAGACCTGTTGATCAACAACAGTTTGACTCATTTGCACCATTGGTTCTTCAGTTTTTGTTTGATGCCCTTTGAATTGTGACTTTGTGAGTGCAAGGATATGTAGAAGTGGACACTAGAAAGCTACGAGCCTAAGGTCAACACTCAACAGGGTAAGGGAAAAATTGTGAAAAAAACTATCTAAATAGGAAGCAGAGAAAGCAAGAAAATGAGCTTTTCCTGATAAAAAGTACCAATTTTGGTATTTTAATATGCAGAACATTGGTTTTCTTAGTAGCTTCTGTAGACATAAATTTTTTTTGGTGTCTACAGCTTATTTGCTTCACTTTTCATTCCCCTACTCTTGTCAATCCAAACTAATGCAAAAACTATGGCATGTGATTTGTTGACAGTCAACAAGCAGTTAAATGATAAAGAAAGAATTGCTGCTGCTCTGGAGAATCCGAACCTTCGCCAACTCGTGAATGAGTGCCTATACTCCAGCGAACTTTGATCAGCCATAGCTGCCATAGCATAGTGCAATGTACAGTAAACACTTGCTCCTTTTGTTAATGCATGCAGAACAACTTGGTCTTTGTTCTTCACCTTGCTTGCTTTTGCTTTACATGGATGCTTCGTTTTATCTGTAAATAATAGTCTTTTTTCGAATGTTGGAGAAGAAAATCCATGCGATGATGTTCTTGCTTGTACTTTTAAATAGGAAAATGTTTCTGGGGGGAATAGCCTTTACAATCATAATAATAATAGTCTCTCAACCTAAGTTACCATTACAATCACTCTTTTCTCGTTGCACACGTCCAACCTAAGTTACCATTACAATCACTCTTTTCTCGTCCAGCCTTACTAGATTCTTACGAGAATCGGAGCATTTTGTAAGGGCTGAACAAGCTTCGTCCAAGACGTGGTTGATGAGGTCATGAACATTGTCCAAGGCGGTCTTGTTGGAATTGGGGTGGGGTGGGGTGGTTGTGGCATTCCTCTCCAATGCGGCTTCCGTAGAGGGAAGGGGATGTTGATTTGAGTGATGATAGTGGAGATGAGATCGAAGGTAATGGAGTCGGATGGGTGGTGTGAGGACATGTAGTCTCGGACAACATCTCTGCTTTGAATGGTTCGGTATGAGGAAAGAAAGGTTTGATCCATATGAAATCGGAGTTCAAGGTTGAGGGAGTGATGTTGTGGTGGTTGTGTTCTAGGGATATATATCATAGCCCTAGCATAGACTTGTGCTGTGGAAGCCATTGCAGAAACGAGAGTGGAGAGTAATAGAAGAGATGATTGAGAAGGGAATTGGAGTTAAGTTACTACTACTACATGTGGGTTGGTATGTATGAACATTCGCATATGTCCCATTCCTTGTAAGAGTATAAGGAAAGTTTGTTGTGATGCTTCCTTTTATAAGAGCTTTTTGAGTTAAGTCCTATAGTGTTGCATCTAATTTGACGTTCGTCTCATTATTCTTATTTTAAGTTAGATAAATTACACTTTCACTCTTTCTTATTTTTCTAATTACACTTTCACTCCCTTAATCAAATTTTGAGACGTGAAATGATTAAATTATTCATAAATGTGTGTGACGACCTATTTGTCCATCCATAAAGATCCCAAAAGACCAATCTATCCTCTTTTATATGTGTGTATATATTTCGAAAAAAAATTATATATTTTTTGAAAAAAATTCCCAAAAGAAAATTATATTTTTCTATATATATTTTGAAAAAATATATATATTTCAAAATACATATATATATATTCCCGAAAGAAAAATATATTTTTCTATATATATATTTTGAAATATATATTTTTTTCAAAAAATATATATACATATAAAGGAGGGTAGGTTGGTCTTTTCGCATCTTTATGGACGGGCAAATAGGTTCACACACATTTATGGGTAATTTAGTCATTTCACATCTCAAAATTTGATTGGGGTGAAAGTATAATTAGTGAAACAAGAGGGGGTGAAAGTGTAATTTATCCAACTTAAAATAAAAATAATGAGACCAAACTCTAATATATTTTTAAAAAAGGATCAATGCAAAATTATAGGACTTAACACAAAAAAAAAAAAAAAAAAACCTATATAACTATTCCTTTCGTGCATCTATGTCTATATATCCTAGTTCGTATAAGACTTGTACGAATATTAAGGAAAGTTCGTTGTATCATGTATGCACATACTAGTTCGTATAAGACTTGGACAGGGAATTAGGTGATCAACGAATGTTTTTTTTATTTTTGGTAGGTTCAATAATTCTTCGGTATTTACTATATATATTGCGGGCCAAGATATATATATTTATACTACTTTTAAAAAGTGTGAAGAAAATTTGGTGATTCAGTATTTATAGCCAAAATTTTCTATGTGATTTTTCAATCCAATTTCTATTTAAATTATAACTACAAAAATTAATTGGATTTTATAACTTCAATTACAAAATTTAATTGAATTATATAACTTCAATTCAATTTGTACTTAATCATAACTACAAAATTTAATTTAATTTTATAAGTACTATTTTATAACAAATTCTACTCATTATACAATCCTAATCCTATCTCATGATAAACCAAAATCTCCTAATCCTAATAATAAAAACCGAATTGTTTATGAGAAGACAATTCTTAATTTTATGCATGTGTAAAATTGTTTATCCTATAATATATCTGTCATAATTTGTAATTAAAAAAATTGTGGGAAAATAATTTTACATTACTCCTAATCCTAATCATATTTAACAATCCTAATCCTAAATGCACTATAATACTCAATCTCATCTCAATTGTAATTAATCCTAATTCTAATTGTAATACTCAATCTCATCTACAATTCTAATTAATAATCTAATCCTAATATGTTTATATTACGAGAGTTACACCTAATCATAGTGTGATTAAAAGTCATTAGATCAAAAGCCTATATATATAGTTTAAATTGAAACCAAGCCTCAAATTCTTCAACTTCAACCTAAATTCATAAAGTTTGCCACTTCATATCTCTCTTCATTAATTTTTTTATTTTCTTCCTATCATTAATTGCAACTGAGTTTTACCATTTTTAATATGGAATTTTGTCATTCTTCAATTATTCTTTTTGGATCTTCAATTGTTCTTTTTGGTTCGTGTGTATATATTTATGTTTGTATCTATTAAATTGGTGTCATAAAGTTTCTACATGAATTTTTTTACTGGATATTATGAGGACTCTATATCTTCATGTGAGAATTGATTATAATTTTAAATTTTATCTTATATGTTTCGCTCTACTTTTTTGTTTTAATTTTTTTTTTATTGTATAAAATATTTCAAGTAATTGTAAAATTCCCTAAAATGCAACAACATGATAAAATATGCTTACCGGAATATAAATATTGAAACAAAATTTAGGTGATTGTTGTCAAAGGTATATTTTAAAAAGTACTGATAATAAAATCCTTAGAATTGTAATGAGTTTTATCCTTAAGAAATTTCGAATATAATATAACTAATTTTGAGACTTCGATTGAGGTTTAAAAAAAAAACTCACTAAAAAAGTGAATCATTAGATAAACGGAAAAAATAATTAACATGGGATGGCTAAATTTTATTTTTGCATTAGTTTATTTTTTATATTAAAAAATATTTCTATTAAAATTTACATACACGTTCTTTTTAACTAGTTTATATATAGAGAGAGGAAGTTTTTATTATGCTTTCTTTATCAACTTCTTAATTTTTTATTTTTAGTCTATTGTTTTTATATAAAAGAAAATAAATAATTGTTGTAAAAAAAATTTACTACTCATTATTCTTCTACATGTCTTTCACGATTCACTTAAAAATAGTAGTGAATCGTTATGGATAAAAATCAATGATAGAAACCTACTTATGCCATGTTTGACATAGCTTTTGCTTCTGACTTTTCACATAAGAAAAAGGAAAAAGTTGTTTTGAGAAGCTTTACCAGCTTCTTTAAAACGTTCTTCCAAAGTTCAGAAGTTCTTCGAAATTTTTTGTCATACACCATTCAAAACAGCTTTTCCCTTCAGGAAGCTAAAAGCCGCATTTAAAAAGTCAATCCAAAGTCTTAGTATACTAATAAAATTAATTTTTACTATTTTATTTTGTTCATGCTTTTTCTTAAACATTGTCTCATATATCAATTCTATTCTCGTCTTGTCTCATTTTATGCCGATTATTTATTTATTTTTCAAAAGGAATGGTGAATGGATAATAGTACTTTTAAAAAAGGGTAAATTAAGCCAACCTCCCCTGAGATTTCAGCAAATTGCATGCAGATGAAGCGTGTGACATTTTATTACTTTAACCTCCTTTTACTTTGGTGAGTATATTCAATGACACTCTCCCTGTTAACAAACATTTTAAAATGAAACAAATTATCCTACCTTACACGAAAAGATAATAATAAAGACATCATTTCATACTTTTTAATATTAAAATAAAAATTATTAAAGCTAGAAATTACATACCTATAAAAAAATCAGAGTACGTAAAAGTTAAGTATTCTACTTGTGTGTGATTATAGCTGAAACCTCAAGAGAAAACAGTATTAAGCCCAAATGCCAAACAAGACAACCCTTGGTTTAAAAAGCCAAGACACCAATTATCTTAAAAGTTAATTATAGCATCATTAACTCTCCATCGCATTATTTATGATGTTGGCCTTATAAATATAGCATTCAATGGCCAACTGGTAACAACCCTACACCAAACCAGTCTTTCCTCTCCATCACAAGTACTTTTGGAGAAATTGGACCAGAATTGAAAGTAGAATAGGAAGGAAGAGGAAGTGTATTTGTGGGATGAAACTGGAACAGAAAGGTGATGGTTTGTTTAGCATAGGCAAAATATGTTATTAGGCACACAAAAAATTGTGACAAAATATATAGTTATTTGGCAAAAAAAAAAATTTTGTGGTAAAATTTATTATCATTTGACACAAAAATAAATATGTGGCAAAATTTATTGTCATCTGGCACAAAAAAATTTTGTGGCAAAATAAATGGTTATTTGCCGCAAAACAATTTGTGGCAAATTTATTGTCATTTGCCACAAAAAAAATTTGTGGCCAATAACGTTTTACCACGAGGCCATTTTTTGTGTCGAAATATAATTAGACACGGACTTCTAGCCATGATTTTGCCACTGTTGACACCCAAATGAGCCAATACTGGTATAAGAATTGGTGACGACATAGCTAAACCGAATCAGGCCGATACAAACCAAATCAAGCCGAGACCAGTTAAATCATGCTGATACCAAGCCGAAGTAGGCCAATAGAGAGCAGTGAGTCAAGGAAAACCAAAGCCCAGTTGAGGAAGATTTCTAGTGGAGTTATGATTCGTTTTAAGTTGTGTTACTTTAGGAAAATAATTGTTAGGATGGAAGTGTATATGTTTATGATAGTGATTTGATTAGGTTTAGAATAGTAATTCAATTACTTGTGAAACAATCCAAAACTTAATATAAATAAAGGAGAAGACCTTAGTTTTAGAGGTCCCCGACCAAACACAAAAAATCATTATTTTTTTGTGTTTAGTTCACTATGCAATTTACTTTCTTTATTTCAATTCATGCACTTTCAATACCATTTACTTTTCCAGCAATATTTTCATTCCAAGCCATTTATATTCTTTGCAATCGTTTCTTGCAATTCCCTTCTCGGTTACCGAAAGTCCTCTTTGTTGAGGTAATCAGAACCTTTCACGAGAGTTGAGTTATCTCTCTCGTTAATCATCTGATTTTATCCCTTTTATTAAAAAAAGACGAAGAAATCGTTTATTTTGAACCGGTTGAACTCCGTCACCGGTTCTAGCGATGCCCGCATCTCACAAAGAGAAGAATCGACCAATCCCTTCGGCCGATTATTTTTAGAGCAAATAGCCACAATTTTATATATATATATATATTTTTTGAAATATTTTTTTTTGAAATATATATATATCTTTTTCAAAAAAAATATATATTAATCCGAAATATATAGGGCCCGTTTGGGAACCCTTGTTTTTGTTTTTGTTTTGGGAACAAGAACAATTTTTGTTCTTGTTCTTATTTTTTCACCCAAAAGAACAAGAACAAAAAACATGTTTGGGGTCAAAAAATATATATTTATTTTCTCTCTCCTCACTCCCCCTATAGATGATGATCACACCACCTCTCCCTCACTCAAAACCAAGCTCAAACAAACCCTATGCTTGTCCAGTTGCTTTTGCGCAACCCGTACCCTGGACTCGTCGTCCTCCAACGACAATCCTAGTCTCCTTCAGTCACCGTCGACGTGGTTGAAGTCCTGAGCCCAAGACTTGCCGGAGATCAGAGACAAGTGTCGCCACCTCATTACTTGCATTAATAAGCATCACCGGAGGCACTCCTCCGCTGATTTCAGGTATAATCCGCTCAGTTACCCCCTCAATTTCGATGATTTGATTGGGGGTTGAAGAGATGTGTGTGTGTGTGTGTATGTGTATCAGAGGTGGGTGTTGATGGTGGCAGCGAGTAGCGGCGTTGTGGTGGTGGCGACGTGGTGGGTGTTGGTGGTTCGTGGTTGGTTGTTGTGGTGGTGGAGGGAGGAGCACAAAGGGGTTTGAAGGAGAAAAAACAATTGCAATTTTTTTTTTCTTGGGGAAATTCCAAAGAGAACAACAAAAAAGGTTTTTGATATTCTCTTGTTTTTTCTATTATTCATGAAAACAGTCTCCAAATTGGGAACATAATGAATAGTAAATGAGGTTGTCAAATATGTTTTATTCTCATGAATAGTGCCAAAAAATAATAACAAAAACAAAAACACACGTTCCCAAACGGATCCATATATATTCTTCTGATATATATATATATATATATGATAAATGGGGAGAAGATGATGAAATCGAGAAGTATATGGGGCAATCCAGACGTAGGGGGGTTAGATGATTAAATTCAATAGTAGATGGGGTTTACTGAAATTAACCCTTTTTAAAATGAGTTAAAATATATTATAGAACAAAATTATATTTTCTTAGTAATATTTTCTTAATTAATTACTTTTTCCTTCATAAATATTTGTATTAAGATTTAACACACTTGAAATTATCTCCATAATACAAAAAGGTATTGAATACCTCGCATTACTAGCATGCAAGCGACGTCGCCACGTCTTTAAAAAAAAAAAAAAAAAAAAAAGCGACGACGCCACGTGCCATTGGTAGAACACTCGTAAGCATACGACGCCGTGTCGAAACTCCTCCACCACACACTCTCTGCAAACCCTAGAAGTGAAAATCATGGTCCTAACCTCGCAGGTCCCTAAACCATTGCAACCCTAATCTCGCTACTCCGACACGGTCGATCCGCGGACCGTAGACTCCGCGTACGCATACGATCGACGCAACACGTCTCACACAGCTATATATATATATATATACATACATAAGCCTTCCGTAAACGACGAGCCTCGGCTTCATCCCCTCACCAGTGCGAGTTCTGCTCCGTCGAGTTCCACCTCCGCGCCAAATCCCAACAGAGTTCTCTCTCTCTATATATATATCCATATATATAAACACTACGTTTTTTCCCCCTCTTTAGGTTCGATTTTTTAATGCAATTGCCTTCTTGTGTTTGGGGTTGTAACGCTGCCATTTAGGGTTTTGAAATGCCCTCTCTGTTATTTTATTAGATGGATTTTCGTTTAAGTCTCTAGTTTTAATTGCACGCTTTTTTTTCAGTTTTGTTATTAGGGATCTAGGGTTTTGAAATGCCGTCTCTGTGAATTGATTTATTACGCTTTTAAGATTTCTGGTATGCATTTGTTTTTACTTGGAAGTTAACCTAAACCCTAGATGGACTGCAGTCAAAAGTGAGAGGGCAAACTCAGAACCCTAAATGGGCTGCACATCAATCTGAGTAGAGTTCTTTTATACTATATTTTTGCAAAAAAATAAATTAAATGTATTGGTGTTACATAAATAATGTTTTTCTTGTAGTGTGTCAACTCTGATTCAAAAGCGCTCTTAGTTCAATTCGGCGGAACGCGGGTCATCAAAACCCATTGTTGTAGGTTCAAATCCTACAGAGCGTGATTCCATTTGTGTTGACCAAATTACACCGAAAGAGCTTCACTAATCTAAAATAGGCGTTTGAAACTGACCTGCAGATTAAACAAATGTGATGTTGCATATGTGTTTGTAAGTAATGATTCATTCGAATTTGGGTGAGTATCTTATCCACATTGCATTGCTAAAATTTAGGTTGTATATGTGAAAGAGATTGACCTCCCTGATTTTCTCACATGATAGAATCCTCTTTCTATGTAGCCCCCTTTCTTCTCTATACAAAAAGAAAAGTTGTAGCTCTGTGGGACTGGTGCCAACAGTTTATCATGAAAGAAAGGACTCGATATGCCAGGACAGAGCAGTCATCGTGTTCGAGGTCATCCTCTTCTTCTATGTCTTCTCATATTATATGTAATTTGCTGTTGGCATAGACTTAAGTAGTTGCAGACTTAGGTGTTTGGGAACACGTGGTGATATTAACCATCTTTTCGCTTGTGTTCTTTATTTTTGTGTTGGGTTTATCTATTACCAGAGGAAATAGTGAATGGAATTGGATTACATTTTAAAATTCATTTTTCTGGATAAGAATCCATAAAATACGTTGCTGGTGCTTTGAGTTTTGAAAGTTTTGGTTTTGGGGCATTGGTTATTTGTTCGGAATTTTGGTTGATTATGGAGATATTGCATTCTTATAGGATCTTGTATATGGGTTGCCCCTTTATTAGCACTATCACCAATGACAATTTTCTCTAGATCAACAAATACTTTTCGTCTCGCCTTCTGTTGTGCTCCACCTGTGTTTTTCATTCTGTTTTAGGGACACCTGAGAAATTTTTCACAATAATCAATGTAGGAAGGAGAGGCACTTTCCCCAGCATATGGAGAAAAATGAAGGATGAGGCGGTGAATTTTTTTCAGAATAGTCAATATAGGAAGGTAAGGCATTTAATCTTGTCCGTCAGATTAAGAATATTTCCTGGTATATGGAGAAAGAAATCAAGGATGAGGTGGCCAATATCAAGTTGAAGAATCGGTGGTCAAAAGTAAAGGGCAGTAGCCAGTGCTTTGCAGGCCTGGTTTTATATGAACGGTAATGCTGGTACAGTATTGTTTATTCTTTGAGTGATTCCAATTGGTTATTCAAATAATGTTTGGCTTTCAACTTTGTATTTCCCAAGTACTATAAAGTTAAAATTTTTTCTATCATTCTCATAAATGAAAGTAGAAGTTAGAGGTTCTGTGCATGTTTTTCAAATATGTGTAGGTAAATGGTACTTGGCTGGTGTAAGTTCTTTTTTCCTGAAAGAGGAAGGGAATTGTTTGGCCGATAAGATGAGCTCGTCTTCCCCTTCAAGGTTTGTGCGTAAGCGAGACCCTACATTAAGTAATAGGTGACCTTGTACTCTATGTAGCGGTATTTTTGAGTTAACACATAAGATAAAAACCAAATGTTTGTAATCTGAAATTTCATATCTGTATTTACATTTTGCAAAGATTTATTACTTGCAGGAATAAAATGTCTTTTCTAAGCTCTTTTTAATGCTTTGGGAACTATCGAGGACATCTGACTTGTCGAGATGCTTGGTATGCAACATGGTTCTGAATTCTTTTTTTATTGAATTACAATACAAGGTGGGGTGTGAATTTCCTGTAAAGTGGTTAGAAAATGAACAGATGGATATTAATGGTCCTCCCTCTATGATATTCTATTATTACCTTCCTCTTATGGTAGAACGTTTAGGTGATATGATGGTCCTTTTTGTTTCTTTTCCCGAATCTATGAAATTGTTGGTCTATCTTTGAAAGTTTCGAAGAACTATGGCAATGTGATATTTATCCTTCCAAAGCACTTTCGAAAACTTTGGAAACTTAGGCTCTGTTTGGCATAGCTTTTACTTCTGGCTTTACGTAGAAGAAAAAGAGAAGCCGAAGTTGTTTTGACAAGTTGGTACCCCCCAACTTCTTTAAAACGCTCTTCCAAGGCCCAAAAGCTCTTCTAAAATTTTTGTCAAACACCGTTCAAAACAGTTTTTCCCTCCAGAAAGCCAAAAGTAGCGTTTGAAAAGTCAATCTAAACAGGGTCTTGCACACGCCTTTCACTTGTTTAGATTTTCTTAGTCTTTACCATTGTTCTAGCTTCTTTATCGTATTGAAATCTAAGGCAATGCTGCAAGGTCTTTCGTCACTTCATACAATAAGTAGTTATTATGCTAATCTGTTTTTGTGAAACTTCTTTATTCCATTGGTCCTGTAATTGATTGAGTAGAATAAAACATTGTTCTTTTTTTTAATAAAGTTAGTTTTTTTTTTTAAATGACTATTGACTTGTTATAATGATGCCCATAATTAGGTTTTTGTAGTTTGTTTCAGATGTAAAGTAATTATGAAACTCTATAGCCGTTCAATATCTATTTTATGAGGTATGTAGTCTTTTGAAGGTTAATTAATGGAGTACAATTAGAGGCTGGGGAAGGTTCTGGATGTGTATGTATATATTAAAGATTCAGAGGTAGAAATACATTTAGCTGGATACTCACTTTAGACCGGATTCAGTTTGAACTTGATGGGGAGGCTTCTCCGAACGATCTCTTACATTTGCACGTGTACAACAGCCATATCGGTGCATGTGCCTCTGTATTTTATTTGATTTGTTTTCCCAAATTTGCTTTCCTTACTGTATCTAGGTAATTTGTATGACTTCCAGTTCTAGCCGTATTAGAACTATGTTTTACCCTTCTGTACTAGTCTATAGTTTTTTCCAGCTTTTGAATTGCTTGAAGCTAAATTTATTTGGTCATTGCAGGTGATTCATATTTTTTGCCCTTGATTTGCGTGTTAAATAAGGATTTTTTGACATTATCGTGCCTACAGTTAGCTACTCCACAGTGGTATCCTCTTTATCTCTGTCCATATATATACACTAAGTTTGTTTTTCTCCCTCTTGAGGTTCGATTTTTTTATGCAATTGCCTTCTTGTGTCTGGGATTGTACTGCTGCCATTTAGGATTTTAAAATGCCCTCTCTGTTATTTTATTAGATGGATTTTCGTTTAAGTCTCTAGTTTTGGTTGCACGCTTTTTTTTCAGTTTTGTTGTTAGGGATCTAGGGTTTTGAAATGCTCTCTCTGTGAATTGATTTTTACTTTTTGAAGATCTGTGGTATGCATTTGTTTTAACTTGAATTTATATACAATTGTATACGAATCTTTTTTGATGAAATTGCATTTCTTCTGCTCGGGGGTTGTACAGCGGCCAACCTAGGGTTTTAGATGTCTTATACCCTAGATGGACTGCAGTAAAAAGGGAGAGGGAAAACTCAAAACCCTAAATGGGCTGCACAACAATCTGAGTAGAGTTCTATTTCTATAATAGTTTGTACTATATTTTTGCAAAAAATGTATTGGTGCTGCATAAATAATATTTTTCTTGTAGTCTTTCAATTCTGATTCAAAGCGTCCTTACTTCAATTCAGCGGAACGTGGGTCGTCAAAACTGGTTGTTGTAGGTTCAAATCCTACAGAGCGTGATTCCATTTTAGCTTCACTAATCTGAAACATGCGATTAAAATTGACCTGCATATTAAGGAAATGAGATGTTGCATATGTATATGCAAGTATGATTCATTCGAATTTGGGTGAGTAGATCGCCTGTTTGTGAGTAGATTGCCTGTTTTAGGTTGCATTTCTAAAATTTAGGTTGTATATGTGAAGGAGATTGATCTCCCCGGTTTTCTCGCATGATAGAATCCTCTCTCTGTAGCCCCATTAATCCTCTAAACAAAGAACAAGTTGTAAGCTTTGTGGGACTGGTGCCAACAGTTTATCATGAAAGAAAAGACTCAATATGCCGGAACAGAACACCCATCGTGTTCAAGGTCATCCTTCTTCCCTTAATCCCTCCCCATCTCAGTGTAATGTTGACTTAAGTCACAACTTTGTCCTATTTCTAGTGTTATACCATATAGGGGCTTCAAGGATCTAAATGAGTATGATTTTAGCGTTGCTTTATGTTTATTGCACAACCATTGTCTCCACTACCTTCAGCAAATTCTTGTCTCTCTCTCAGATACAGTATACGCAAAGACGAATGCACACGTGCCCACTCTTATGTTGGCATACATGCACAACAAGCATATTGATGCATGTGCCCATAAATATCATTTGGTTTGTTGTTCCGAAATTTGCTTTTGGCGTTCTGTCTTGGCGGAATCTATATGACCGCTGTAACTCTAGTAGATCTGTGTTTTACCCTTTTGTCGTAGATATATAGTTCTTTCCAGCTTTTGAGTTGCTTGAAGCTATTTTTTTTTCCAAAGAAAACAATTCTATGCTTCATTTGCCTGCTAAATAAGGTCTCTCTGTTTCTATATTTAAACCAATTTCCATGTCTACGGCAAGCTACACTACAGGGATACCTCTTTCAACCCTTCAATCATTATATGCTCTTCCAACCCATGAACCCTCATGTACTTGTCCATCCCATAAACCATCGCTTACTTGTCTATCCCATAAACCATCATGTACTTGTCCAACCCATAAACCACCATTTACTTATTTCAGTGACTTGAAACTTATGTGCTTGGAAAACCAAGCTTTGATTATATATGGATGCATCTGTCTTCTGGCATGGTTTACTTTTAATTTTGAATAATATGTTATGCCTTTTTTGGTATTGATTTTTTCCTTCTATTGTTGCTTCGTTGCAAAGTTCAGCTTATTTTAAGCCAATGTAATTTTTCTTCTTCTTTTGTCTTTATTATTATTATTTTTTCTTTGTCTTTTTGCCTTTTGTCTTAATTGTTTCTGATGAAGAATTAGCTGTTTCAGAAGAGCATCAGGTTTGAAGATTTGGGAAGGTAAACCTAACCCCACAAGGGTGCTTTCAACAAGTAGTGATGCAAATCAATGCTTTCTACGTGCTTGAGGTTCAGGCAGAGGAAAAGGATGATAGTGGCAAGAAGACTCCTGGATGATTTGGAAAAAGGTGAAAGCAGCTCTCTCTGAAGTAAGTTTCGCCGATCACTAGCGAGCAGCTAGGGTAGCCATAGTGAGCCCTTGCATATGGTCTCTACGTGTGGGTTTTTTAATATGTTACACTGGATTTATTATGCTGGTATGTATGTCATGATTACTATGTGATTGAAGGCGATTTATCTTGCAAATTTCTTCTCATTTCGCTCATTAGTTGCCTTTTTGGAGGTATATCATCTTCCAATTTGTATTGAGATAACCAAGAATAGACTTATCTATAAGGCATTCATGCTTTTCTTTCGTCTATGCTTCGAAGTTGTTATGAGGTTGATCAACCAGCTTGAATTGTAACCTTAAAGTGCATATACCTATCACCTATATCTAGATCAATATATAGCACTTAGATATCTGTAACTAGTTATAATGGGAATCATCTCTTTCTTTTTTATTTCTTGTTTGTGCCCAAATAATGTTTTTGCTTAGATGGATAGTTGTGATGAAATAGGCACGACTTTCCATCTAAAAAATCTGGCTAACCTTGAACATGGTATAATGAATTGGTGGAATAGTAATTAATTGGTACCTTCATATTTTTGTGTTTTACTCTTATTGATGTTACTTTAATACATGGCCTCTAGAACCTTGAAACACCATCACCTTACCATAGACATTGCCAAGTGCCATCAAGTTTTTAGATTCCTTACTCTGTAGTTATGATGGACTCTATCATACATTTTTTTATCCTCTTATGGAGTAATTGTTTTTCCTTGCTCCCCACTTTAGGGAGTTAAATGCAGCAGGTAAATGGTCCCTCCATTTACGAAATATCTCAGAATCTCTAGGAACTTGATATCAGGTACATGACCTAATGTTTATCCAGGACTTTGGGATGTGAAACCCTGCTTCAAGTCTGTAAGAGAACGCTCGTCAAATTGTTCATCTTTTGTATTTTCCATGGGTACTTCTTAACTTGATTTGAAGCAAAGCAAGGTTGGTATCTGGAACGGATCTGAACCATAAACACATTGGTGGTATTATGATACTCTCTTATCATCTTGCCATGATGATCTGTTTGGGTTGAATACATAATGTTTCTTTCCTTTGCTTTTTGCTTTTATTATTTTTATTAAATGAAGCTGATGATATGCAGTTCTATTTTTAAAATTTGCAGAGATATTTTGCTCCAGAGAAATAACCATTGAGGGGGTATATGTGGTGCAATCAGATATATGACCACCTTAACTTTGTCCTAACGTTTATCTTTAACACATGGTTCCGACTTTTTCAGATGTTCATGATCCCAACATTTTTCTTTGTTTTTTTAATTTTGTTTTTTTTGAGTGTTCATTCCAGGTATGAAATCTGTGCAACTATAAAGTCCTTCAAAAGTGATTTGCTCCGATTCAGTAATAGGTATAACTCTTTTCAGATCAGTCTGAAGTTTTAATTTATTCTGGTTAACCGGATGCACTTTGGAGCTGTATATAGTTCAGCTGGATAATCACTTTAATTTGAGTGAATTTAGTTGTGAAATTAATGAAGGTTTGCCAAATTGGACCAATATTTAGGTCCAACTGTATACATAACTCACATTAACTCTCCATCACCTTATTTATGATATTGGTAGCCGTTATATATACCATTCAATGGCCAACTGATAACTACCCAACACCAAAACTGTCTTTCCTCTCAGTTTAAAAACACACTCCAACTCTCATCATCCTCAGAATCCACCACACACACACAAGATGGTGAACTTTGTAGCTCTACAAAAACCACTATTGCAAGCACTAATGAAACTGTCCGGTATCGTCCCCCACGCGGTCGAGATCGAGCCCGGCACAGTCATGAACATTTGGCTCCCCATGGAAACCCTCAACAACCCTAACAACAACAAACCCGCGGTGGTCCTGGTCCACGGCTTCGCGGCCGAGGGCATCGTGACGTGGCAGTTTCAGGTGGGCTCTCTGGCCAAAAACTACGCCGTTTACGTGCCAGACCTCCTCTTCTTTGGCGGCTCCACCAGCGACAGCCCCGACCGATCACCGGCATTCCAGGCGGAGTGTCTGGCGAAGGGGCTGAGGAAGGTTGGGGTGGAGAGGTGTACGTTGGTGGGGTTCAGTTATGGCGGGATGGTAGCGTTCAAGATGGCGGAGATGTGGCCGGACTTGGTGGCGGCGCTGGTGGTTTCCGGTTCCATTTTGGCCATGACTGACTCCATTAGTAATGCAACGCTTCAGAGTCTTGGATTCTCTTCTTCGTCAGAGCTGTTGTTGCCAAACTCTGTGATGGGGCTCAAGGCATTGCTCTCTGTTGCTGCTCACAAGAGGCTTTGGTTTCCTGATTTCCTTCACAAGGATTTCCTTGAGGTTTGTCTTACTATTTGCTCTTCTTTTTTTATTATTATTTTTCCCGCAACAATGCCTTTTCAGATGTTTATTATTATTTTCGCAACAAAGAATTTCACAATACTAATAGGAGACTCGAAATAAGCTGTTATATGTATTTTTTTATATGTGCTCCCTGCAAACCGATTCTTTCATATATGTACGTAAATAAATATTAAACATGATTCTAATGTGTTTTGAGTTTGACCACTTGATATATATAGGCCCATTTTTTTTTAATAAAGAACACCACTTTGTGAAGCCTGATGGGATCACCAAAGTTGTTGTAGCTTAATAGTATCGCCTTCTTTCTCAAAATGTGTATGTGTGGGAGGTTAGGGTTCGAGTCCAATAGGACTCATGTGGGTGTGTAAGTATTTACCTACCCAAAAAAAAAAAACCTGATGGGATCCTACTTTATTGACTGTTCCTTAAATTATCGAAGTTTATTAGGTTGGAAGTTGGAAAATGTAAAATATCTTCAGTATATTTGGCTGGATAATTTGGAAATATTTTCAAAATTATTTCTTTTTGATTGGTATCATTTTATGATTCTAACATTATGCGTTTAAGCAAAAATAATAATAATAATACTAATAGTTGAGAAAAAGCTAGCAATAGAGAAGAGAAGGCACAATCATTTTAGAACACAATCTCTCTTGACTGTAATTAAATTAACATGGAATTGAATATTTGATCATCAGGTGAAGTGTTAGAGCCAGATAGAGATAGTAGAGACATTTATGCCTATGTATATAAATGATGTAATTTTTAAATAAATGCCTCTCTAGGTCGTATTTATAATTATCTGCTCTTAAAATTTTCAATTTCGCATACTATATAAACAACAAATTATCTAAACTTTGAAGGTCTACCTTCAAGATGATACTGTTATGTAAATTATTTGACAACTAAGACAAAAAATAACCGTTTGTATATGTATATATATATATCATGTGCTATTGCCCATTACAGGTAATGTTCAACAACAGAAAGGAGAGAGGAGAACTACTTGAGGGCTTGATAGTCAACAATAAAGACCCCACCATTCCCAATTTTCAACAGGTAATAAATACCTTCATGCAACAAACCTGATTTTTTTTTATTTACTTTTTTTTTTCTTCATTATTCTCCTTCCTTTCTCATCTATACCTTACTAAAAAATGATAATATTTTTATACTCCAAATGTGTGTCATTTTGCTGTGCAGAGAATACATCTTCTTTGGGGTGAAGATGACCAGATTTTTAAGTTGGAGCTTGCCCAAAACATGAAAGAGTAAGTCTTCGATCATGCTACATATATTGTCCTATTAATCATACATAAAAGTTGTTTTAAACGGTATTTGGCAAAAAATTTAAAAAAACTTATAAACTTTGAAAGAGCGTTTCAAATCTAAGCTTTTCAAAATAACTTCTACTCTTGTTTTTTTTGCGGAAAAGCATAAGCAACTATGCCAAACATGACAATGTCAAACTACATTTTCTAAAGTCTAAACCATTCAATAGGTGGGCCACAGAGTTTTCGTCTTCTTACCATCACCAAATGGTTGAAAACAGTTTTCATCAATAAATAGCCCAAATTGGACCTCCGAAGTAGGTATTATTGATAACCCTTGTTAATAATAAGTCACATTGATATGGATTTGCTTGATTTAATGGCAGACAATTAGGGCACGAGGCAACATTTGAAGGCATAGAGAAAGCAGGTCACCTTGTTCATATAGAAAGACCCTGTGTCTACAATACATGTCTCAAGAATTTCCTTGCTTCACTTCAACAAGTTGAAGCCCGGAAGAAATTAATTTAATTATTTCCACAAAAAAAAAAAAAAAAATTCAAATTCTAAACTCATGTTGATTTGCAGCATTCATTATCTAGGGTTATACTTTTAAGTTCAATTTTCATGTGTCTTGTATGAAGATATCAAAATTAATAAATAAAATAAAAATATGAAATGTAATGACCACTTGAACAGTAGGAGGTAAATATGACATTTTATGATGAAAGAAAATTGATCCAAACAACAGTATATCCTACATCACTAAGCATAACCTTTAATCATATTGGCTAATGTTTCTCGTTGTTATCACTGAGCATAATCTAAGCGGGTTGGTCTAGTTAGAAAAGACTTGAGACTTGGTGTCTCAAGAAATATGAGCTCTTATGCTCGATTCCTACTTTGTGCAAATAATTCGTTAGGGCTACGACCAAGAAATATGAGCTCTTATGCTCGATTCCTACTTTGTGCAAATAATTCGTTAGGGCTACGACCTCGGATATAGTCCGAGCCTTATCCGATGCGTGTGGGGGTCACTTTGCACGGATCTCCTAAATTTGTTGATATGTGTTGACCTAGACATCACGGTTATAAAAAAAAAAAACAGAACTTTAATGGGGATGATTTTTTGTGGAAAAATCAAATAACATTGTCTTAAGATAAAAGTAACATATGATGATGCAATATATATATCTCCATTATATGACATTGTTGCCGATGATATCCATCAGATGGAGATTAATTTTGGTAGCGAGTAACAAAATCCATTAAGTTTGTCTGGTGTATTTAACCTCTTTATCCTCTATTTATAGTGAAAAATTTCAATTCTAACCGTCTCAGTTGAATACCAATATAATACAGTATAATTTTTAACTATTTAAACTACCTTCTTGCAATGAAATAATTACTATATAATGGATCTCACTAAAGAAAATACATCAAAGAAAAAAGTGAAAATTAAATTACTATTTATATAATATAATTATATAAAATATAGATTCTTAAAAGTTCAAATATCAAATATACGGTGGTGTTTGGTAGAAGGAGTTGGTGTGAAATATATGGTTTTGAGATAAAATTTGTGGCCCAATCCATATTTGGTAATCTTGGTGTTGGTGCAATAGTGTCAAACCATTGGTACCAAATCCATCATTTTTCACACCATCTCAATAGATGGTTTTGATGGTTTGGTTTGGTTTTCTCACACCAAAACTATTCTTTAACCCAAAGCAATTCAATTTGGTGTACCATTGTTTAACCCAAACCAATTCATTTATAATATTATATATATATAAATTCAAAAAATAAAATATTTATGAAAAAATAAAATATTTCAAAAAAATCAAACGAAAAAATATATTTCATAAAAAATAAAATATTTCGGGAAAACAAATATTTCTAGAAAAAATAAAATATAATAAAAATATATTTATTATTTTTTAAAAAATATACAAATTATATGTATTTTTACTGAAATCTTTTATTTTTTCAAAATATTTTATTTATAAATATTTCAAAAAAATTAAATATTTATATTTTTTATTTTTTAAAACATATATATTTACAAAATGTTATTGTAAATAAATAAAATGTCAAACTATTCCAAGTTACCAAATATGATTGGTTTCAAAATTTCAGTTCATACCAACTCTATCAAACATGGTTTGATTTTTCAGTTTCACTTTTTCTCACACCAAAATTATATACGTGCGCTTTAGAGGCCTTTAAAAAAAGTATTGAAAACATTTGGGAGGACCCATTTCAACTTGAAACCCAAACTGGCCTCTATTATTAGGTCCCTTCACTCTGACATAAAACTCAGGCCCAACTCACCGAAAAAGCTTTGTCCCTAGAATACAAGAGTTCATTTTACAGCAATTTATTTATTTTAATTATATTTCTATTTTTATTTGTTCATTTTTGTAATCTTTAGTTTCATTGGATTTTTTTTAACACTAGTTTTTATTCATTGTTAATATTTAAATATAATAGCTTAGAAAAATGATTACGTATAATTAATTCCCTTTGTTTCGAATATATCATCAAAACAATATACATAAACCTTACAAAATTGTTTCCTTCCAATTATTTAGTATTACTTTTATATCCAAATGAATTCTAGTTTGTTGCAAGCATATAACGAACAGATCGCGGAACATAACATCGCACAAAGAATTGTGATTCGAACATAAGAATTGATATTTTTTAAGATATTAAGTTTAATTTTTTTTTTTCAACTAAGACAATTCGTTCCTCTTATATATTTTTAAAATTTCAGAGTGAAAAACCATCTTTTTTAAAAAAAAAAATTTTATTTTCAATTTGTGGTCCCGAAAATTAGTGGAATAAAATTATGAGCTGGCAGGCAAACTAGTATTAGTGCACTAAGCTTAAATTTTATGGGGTATAATATAACTAGTTTTATATTTTAAATTTGATAATCATTACTTTGTCTTGATTACCAAGGATGAAGATGATGAACATTGTCAATGAAGAATAGGTTTGAAAAGGAAAGCGAATCATTACTTCAGTTCTGTGTAAAAGACTTTCACCCATTGATTCTCTATCATCTTCAATTCTAATCTTCATCTTCAATTCTTCAACAAAATTACTGTGGCTTTGATGTGTCCCTAGGCATGCGAACCTCTTTAGGAGTATTTAATTGTATTCGGATTAAACATTCTTTTCATACCTTTTGGCAATCTATAATTCTAATTTATTTAACCATTAATTTGCTTTGTTTTCTGTTTCAAAAAATCGTGAGTTTTGCCTCGCATAATTTACGACACCCAGGGGTGGAGGTAGGATTCGAAGATAGGGGAGCCGAATATTTTTTAAAAAAAATTACGCGATATAAATATATTTTTACTTAAAAATATTCGATAATGGATTATATTTGTTATAAATATATAAATAGCTAAACTTTAACTGATTTGTTTTTTTAAAAAATGAAAAATAAAAACTATTTTTTCCGATTCAATCATTATCCGAAAAAAATAATTTCAAAATCTACTAACGAAATTGAACTTTAAGATCAACGAAGGCAAGAAAAACAAATTGTAAACCCTATTTCAAAGAATAAAAATAATTTACTACAAAATCTAAACTAAAAGTTTGAACGATTTCATTTTCAGTAAAGATACTCTAATAGCCTGTAAGAGGAACTCATCTTTCATCTTATAACGAAGTTGTGTTTTAATAAATTCTTCCTTAAAAAATACTATTTTCGATAGTTCAACTACTAGCTTGTTTAGCTCCTCTACCACTCTAAAATGTATAAAAATCTATCAAATGGGTAATTTTAATAACTTCGACAGATTGCAATTCAATAATTGATAATTTTTACTTGAAAATTATTAAACATCTTAAAATAATATGGATGGATATATACAAATTAAACAAATAAAAATGAAGTATGAGTCTTTTTGGTAAAGAAAATTTAGAGAAATATTAAAATTGGAATTCAATTAATCAATAAGGTTATAATGAAAATAAATTATTAATAAAATCTTACCATATTTTATTTTTAATATAATCTTAAATTGTTTCTTTTTATAATTTGGGCTACACATATACTTCTTTCATTTTATTTATTAATTTTTATTTTGAATTAAATGAGCCACAAAATTTGGGTCTTTTAAGCATTTTAGGGGGAGCCAAATCATGCATATAATTTATTTTTTATTTAAATATATATATAATAGAAAAAAAAATTGAAAATTTTGCCCTCCACCCCGACGACACCTATATAAAGCGACTTCTTTACACGAATCAGGTAAAATTCAGATTATATAACTGATCATGACTGACGAATTATTTATGGTCATTAGGATCCAAAAAGCCGTCACAAGTTCTCAAATCCTCTCCCAACTTTAATCTTCTGGAGCAGATTTCCGTGGATGGAGATGTTTAAACAAAATGAACTAGAAAAAAATAACACGCAATGCACTATGAAAACATATTATGAAACTTCTCAATAAGGGGTTGTGAAATGCCACAGGTACCCTCATGGTCATAACTCATGGTTGTATATATCTATAATACTGAATTGTTGGAGCTCAAAACATATTATATATATATATATATATATATATGGGTGAATGGTGCAAAATAACCCTATGGTTTCATAAATGTGCAGAAAACCCCCCATCTATTTCATTTTGTGCAAATAAACTTCACTATTATTTCAAAAGTGTGCACTTTAACCCCCTATAATACTGTTCCGTTTACTTTTTTTGTCAGAATTCAATCATGTGCAGAAAACCCCTATCTCAATACCGAAAAATGGCTTGGAGGGGGCAATTTGCACTTTTTACAAACTTTAGAGTGTTTAAAAATCAATAAGGGAGTTTTCTGCACATTTATGAAATCATATAGGTGTTTTGCGTCATTCACCCATATATATACACACACACACAACATGGATAGAGGTACTACACTTTTTTATTTGGAGTAAATTACACTTTGATCCCCTCGAGATATGTTATATTACACCCGTATAGGTGACCGGAGATGTGAAAAGACTTATCTACCCATATCATATATTTGCATCTAGTTGGGGGTATTCTAGATATTTCATATCTGAAAAAGTGATGACGCAAGCGTTGACTGAGTTTGACATCACCAGAAGTTCAATTGAGGGAATATTTGTTATTCAGTTATAATTATCCAAACAACAAAGAATGCAAGCCGTTTTTTTTCTAGGGTTAACTTCATTTACACCCCCTCAGGTTTGCTTCTACTTAAATCACACCCTCTTAGGTTTGAGAATCTTCAATCACACCCCTTTATGGTATAAAATGTCTAAAATACCCTTAAACTAAACACATTTTAAATCAATTTAATCCCTAAACAAAACACTTCATTAAATCAATTTAACCCTCAAACCAAACACCTCAACCCCAACCACCACCACCACCACCACCCGCCGCCGCCAAAACCACCTCCATCCGCCGCCGTCGACACACCACCATCAACCCCTGTCACCAAACCCTCACCCCCACCATCACCATCCCCACTGGCAACCTCTACCAACACCACCCGCCGCCGCCAAACTACCTCCACTCTTGGTCGCAAACAAACCACCACCAACCCCATCACCAAATCTTCACCCCACCATCACCATCCCCCCTCCTTTTTTCCCCCAAAAACTGATTTGGGTATAACCTAATGGATTTGAACAAGTCTATTTTTCTTCCAATTGAATAATTTGTGTATATAATAAATTTTGATCTAATAATTTAATTTTAAAAAATAAATTTAAACTTTAAGAAAAGAAATTATTATTTTTCATAAATTTATATCAAATATTAAATATTTATTTGTAATTCAAAAAATAAATTCAAAAAAATTAGTGGTTGGGGGTTTTTGGATTTAATTCAAAAAATTAGTTTCCAAAAAAATTAAATATTTATTTGTAAACATTAGTTTTCAAAAGAATTAAATATTTTGGGTTGGGTTTAATTTTTATTCACAAATTCACAAATTTAGTTTCCAAAAACATTAAATATTTGTTTGTAAATGTTTGGGGTTGGGGTTGGGGTTTTTGAATTTTATATATATTTATTTAAATTTTATATGTTTTTTTTTAATTTTTTAATTTTTTTCAAATTTTAATATATATATATATATTTGAATTTTATATGTTTTTTTAATTTTATATATTTGTTTCGAATTTTTTATGTTTTTTTGAATTTTATATTTATTTTCGAAATTTAATATATATTTTTTCGAATTTTATATATATATTTTTTAATTTTATATATTTGTTTCGAATTTTATATATATATATTTTAAATTTATATATTTTTTTCAAATTTTATATATATTTTTAATTTTAGATTTATTTTCGAATTTTATAATGTTTTTCAAATTTTAATATATATTTTTTCGAATTTTATATATATTTTTAAAAATTAATACAAATTAAATGATTAAATTATTGGAGGGTGTCAAATTGATAAAATAATATATTTTTGTTTCTAAATAGCACTAAGTTATCCCATTGAGGGTAATTTATGTATTTACAAAAAAAATTAGGATGATGTCATTGTTAAGGGGTATAAATGATGAGAATTTCAAACCTAAAAGAATATGATTGAAGATATTCAAATCTAAAAAAGTGTGAAGTTAAAGCATTTATCTGTAAATGAAGTTAACCTTTTTATTTTTTTTTAAAGTGAAGTTGTAAACATGTTATGTGCAGCAGTCCATTATTGGAACAAAAAAAATTGTTTTGAATCAAAGCGGGTGACAACAAAAAAGATGGGATATTTGTGTATGACAAATGGAAGATAAATCCCATTAAGGGCATGTTTGGATATGTGGTTTTGGGTATGGTTTTGGTCTTTGATTTCAAGACCAAATCATGTTTGGTCGGTGGGTTTTGGACTTGGTTTTGGGCTTTTTAAAACCAACTACTAAAATCATGATTTTGGCCTACCAATTTTGATTTTTTTTTCTCTCTCTATATATATATATGGCCGAAAATATGAATTATTTTGAAAATAATTATATATAATATTTGGAAAAAAATAATTTTTTTTTCGAAAAAATAATTTTATTCCCAAAAAAATTATTTTTCGAAAAAAATTTATATTTTTGGGAATAAAATTATTTTTCCCATTTTATATCCTTTTTTTTCTAAATTTTTAAATTTTTTCAGTATATAATAAAATTATTCAGAATTTTATATTTTTTCGAATTTAAGATATATTATTTGAATTTTATATATAATTTTCACATTTTAAAATATTTTTTTCAATTATATATATATTTTTTGGAATAAAAAAAATAAAAATATCAAATATTTTCGGAAATTTTAAATATTTTTTAATTATATATATATTTTCATTTTAATATTTTTTTCCAATTTTTTATATATATTTTTCATATTTATATATTTTTAATACATATTATTATATATATAATTATACCATGACCAAGACCAAGATCAACTCCTTACCAAATATTTTATATAGGTTTTAGATTTACCTAAACCACCCAATACCACCAAAATCAAAATCACAATATCAAGACAAAACCAAATTCCCAAACAGGCCTAACAATATGCTCAAGTACTATTCATGATCCTGTGATCATGAATCAAGGCACGTATTGAACAGCAACTTTTCTTCGGAATTGAACGATTTAAAATGGGTTTTGACAATTGTTGGCATTCACAGAATCACAGCCAGAGATAGTGCTCCTATTGCTCCTATTCCTTGTCAAAATCAAGTGCATGTAATTATCCAAATAGAAATAAAAAATAAAAAAAATTGGAGTGGCTAGTGGTCAATGCATGTAATTATCGAAATAGAAATAAAAATAAAAATAAAATTGAAGTGTCAAGTGGTCATTGCAAGGAAAGCAACTCAGTAATTGGCATTAACTTGGACCTTATGAGGATATATTCTTCTCAGCAAATCCTTAGAAGATAAATTGTGGGGGTGTATTTGTTAAAAGCTTATCTTAGTATCTTATGACTTGTGAAGTTATCATAAAGTGAAGAATCAAAGTTATAAAATTTAGAATTAATTACAAAAGCTTCCTTAAATTACAACTGCATACAAATTTGTATTTTATGAATAATTAATTCCTAAAATAAAAAATTAACAAATTTATGTCTTCTCATTATGGTGGTGGTTTCATTCTTCGCCACTCAGAAGGGCGTCTCATTAAAGTTGCATCTTTATTTTTTTTAGAATATTCAATCCTCCTTGGCCGAATTGTCGATGATTTACAGAGAAATCAAATTTCTTACTAACTGGGATTATAATGATGTTATTATTGAAGGTGATTGTAAAAGACTCATGTCACTCTCTCATGTGGTTCACAGTTCTTCTATTCTGATAGAGGATGTTAATAATCTTCTAAATGGTATGAACAAAAAATTTCGATTGATTTGGTATCCCCGCCAATGTAATGGGGTCGCTCTTGGTTTGGCTAAGTAGGCGTTGAACTCTAAAGACAATGACTTCATTGGAATTTTTGGCCTTCCTGACTTATCTCTTTAATTCAAGTTTATTTGAATTTTGTTGTTTGATATTGTTTTGTTCTTTTTCTATTATATTGTCAGGTGAAAAAAATAAAATAAAATCATGTCCATCTTTGCAAATTAAAAAGAAATAAAGGGCAGTCCCGTAAAATCTAATGTCTATAAAATTAACTAATTTGATAAGCAGTCGAAATCTCAGAAGATAATTAGTTTTTAAATAAACCTATGTTAGGAAAGACGTGAAGTTCACACTACGCATCTAATCATCATTTTCATTGGCTAATAAGCTCTAGAGAGAGAGAGAGAATTAAAAGAAGAAATAAAAGCACAAATTATCTTAAAATCGTGAGTTAATTTTAGTAAACCCTCTTGTGGTTTTAAAAAATATCACTTTGCCCTTCTCCTGTATAGAAAATTCCGTTATGGTTATCAAAATATATCAACTTACCCTCTCTCTATAATTTTGGACAAAAATATCCCTGAAATTTAATTAAATTAAAAAAAATCATATAAAATTCAAAAAATATATATACATAATTCGTAAAAAATATATAAAATTTTTAAAAAACATATAAAATTCAAAAAATATATATAAAATTTGTACAAAAACATATAAAATTCGTAGTAAATATATAAAATTTGAAAACATATATAAAATTCAAAAATATATAAAATTCGAAAGAAAACATATAAAATTCATAAAAAATATATAAAATTTTAAAAACATATAAAATTCGAAAAAACCATATTACCAATCAAATAAAATATTTCGAAAACATAAATATCATTTTAATTTTAATTAGGAATAAAATCATATAACTTTATTATTAAATCACATGAATGAGTAGATTATGTTGGACCCTCCATATTAAAAAAAGGTTAGTTCAATTCGCACTTTGTTTATCGCATGGAAATGAAAAAAAAAACAATTGACTTCTAAAAAAACACTTTTAACACCACAAATTATTTTAAAACTATGATTATACTCTATTATGACATCTAAATGTTTTTGAAAAAAAAAAATCAAATATAGAGGAAGAGTACTTTCTTGGATTGTATTATAATTTTCTCAAAAATCAAATATTATGATTTTCCTACTCCTTTTTTTTTTTAATAATCTTGTTTGAATATACTATTGTAGTGTGCCAAAGGATTATATATATATATTGAATTTTATATATTTTTTATGAATTTTATTTGTATTTTGTTTTAATTTTATATGATTTTTTATATATATTTTTTACGAATTATATATATTTATATCAAATTTTATATGTTTTTTTACGAATTATATATATATTTATGAATTTTATATATTTTTTACAAATTTTATATATATTTTTACGAATTATATATATTTATATCAAATTTTATATGTTTTTTTACGAATTATATATATTTATGAATTTTATATATATTTTTACGAATTTTATATATATTTTTGAATTTTATATGTTTTTTTGAATTTTTATATATTTTTTTACGAATTATGTATATATATGTTTTAATTTTATTTTATATATTTTTTAAGAATTTTATATTTTTTTTTATGAATTTTATATGTTTTTTTTACGAATTTTATATATATTTTTCGAATTATGTATATATATTTTTTTTAATTTAATTAAATTACAGGGGTATTTTGATAAAAAATGATTGAAAGGGAATAAGTTAATATATTTTAATAATTATAGGGGAGTTTTATGTATAGGCGAGGGCAAAGTGATTTTTTTAAAATCACAGAGATTTACTAAAATTAATTCTAAAATCGTCTAAAAAACCAAGCTATCATGTTAAACGTGATTAAAATTGAATGAAAATTAAATAGGTTTGGTAATGGACTTTGTGTTGTGTACGTTAAAGATTCTCAGTTTCAAAATGCAGAGGCAGAGTCCATCTCCCACCACACGTACACGCGTGCCAGTGCTGATGTGACATCTCCATAATCTTCACTGGATCTTCTTGTCTTCATCTTTCGGGCACCCAGTAGGCTGCAGATCACCGATCAATTTGTTAGCGGATTTGACTCATTAACAGATCGACTCATGTTTATTTATTTAGTAAATGAATCAAATTTAAACATAATTTTTAAGTTTATTTAGTAAATGAGTCGAGCTTGAACATTACTAAACTTATGAATAGGCTCGTCTAAGTTAAATAGTAAAAATTATCTCATATTTGATAAAATAAAGTGTTCAAAATGAATAAATTAATAAAATTATTGCGAAAAAATTATATGAATTATGTGACCATACATAAAAATTATTCATAAATAATTATACTAATGTAAGTATGTTAAAAACATACATGTAATAACTCAATCTAGATGTTTATTGACAATAATAATATATATTGCATCTGAAATGAATCGTTCGTAAATAAGCTCGGACTCATTCGTTAAGTAAATGAGCCGAATTTAAACACATTTTAAAGTTCGGCTCGTTTGTTGTCTGAGACACACACTACATTAATAAATCCTATCATTATTCAATATCCATTTCCAAATTAATTTGGTGTAGGTGGACTCCTTAATGAGTTTGTCTTTTATTCAAATCCTTAATTAATATCTCATATATATATATATATATATATATATATATTAATTATCCAATTTATACGGATAAAAAATATTCACATATTATAACAACAATAATTATTATTCTTGTTCCATCTTTTACAAACTGTGCTCTTTATTACCTGTGTTCAATAAAAGATGGAAAAATAAATAAATAAAGGATGGAAAACAAATAAAATTGTTTCTCATTTTCTTACTCATTGATGCTGGTCTTTTTTGACATTTTGTTTGAAAGTAACACCGCCAAGATTGGTAAATATATTTGGGTTAATTTCATTTACATTTTTTTAGATTTATTTTTATTTTAATTAGACTCTCTCAAATTTAATAATCTTCATTTACACTCTTTATTTTTTCAAACTCACGTCATTTATACCCCTAATATCACTTAATACCTAAATTACTCTTAATATTAAGATAAGTGATGTTTGAAAACAAGGTTTACTACCCTCAAATTTTATTAT
Organism: Cornus suecica; assembly: GCA_963922005.1. Taxonomy (NCBI): domain Eukaryota; kingdom Viridiplantae; phylum Streptophyta; class Magnoliopsida; order Cornales; family Cornaceae; genus Cornus; species Cornus suecica. The sequence continues at coordinate 9,797,239 of OY998238.1, read as the reverse complement.
CCAAATGAGGTATTAATTTTTTATTTTTGTATAAATAAAAAAAATTTGTTCATAGTAAAATATATATTAAAAAAGTGAAAAAATAAAATCTAATTGGTAGTTTGAATATTTTTTAATATTTGGACTTAATTTTATTTTTATATACTTTACAATAATTGGTTGTTCAAAAAAAATATTTTGTCATTAATTTTTTATTTTGGCATAAATAAAAAAAATTAATGCCAAAACATTTTTTTTTCGAACTACCAATTATGGTAAAATATGAAAATATATATTTCAAATTACCAATTAGATTTTTTTTTTGTTTTTTAAATAATTTTTATATATTTTACTATAAATGATTTTTTTTTATGCCAAAATAAAAAATTAATGCCGAGATATTTTTCCAAACTACCAATTATTTTTAAAATATAAACAAATTTGTCCGAAATATGAAAAAATATTTTGAACTATCAATTAAATTTTATTTTTTAAAAATATTTTACTATAAACTATATATTTTTTTATGCCAAAATAAAAAAATAATGTCTTGTTTGGATAATGAAATATGAAGGTAGTAAACATTGTTTCTAAACACCACATATTTTAATATTAAGGATAATTTCGGTATAAGGGGTGTAAATAAAAATTCTCAAACCTAAGAGAGTGTGATTGAAATAAAAACAAAGCTCGGAATTGGTGTATACCGCCTAAAGTGAATTAATCTGAACTATACCAGAAACGTTAGAATTGGTGTGGTTTTTACTTATTAAGCTTAAATTAAAATACAAACAAACCCAATTATTTATTGCAAGGCAAGCCAATGTCAATGGGAAAAAAAAATGCTTACCAATGAGTAAATTGTATATACTATAACACAAATAAGCAAGCCAACAAGCCAACTTAATAGCAACAATAATGATAATATAAGTACAGAGTTAATTTCACAAAACCCTTCTACTATTCAATTTAATCAACTAATCTCCACGGTCTCCACTTTGCCCCTTATACTATTCAATTTCATCAGTATGCCGCTCCTCTCACATTTTGAGTCATAATACCTAAACTACCATCATAAGTAAATAAATTTGTTCGCCATTGAACAAATTAAATACATTCATATGCCAACTATATAATTAATTAAACCCAAGGAGGTTGTCCTACTTGTATGGAAAAGTCTTTAAACTTGGTGACTCAAGAAACATGAAGTTTCATGTTCGATTCCTATTATGTGCAAATAATTCGTTAAAGTCACGATTGCGGACATAATCCAAGGCTTATTCGATTCGTGAGGGTCACCTTTGTACGGGTCCCATGAATTACGGTAATAAAATAATAATAATAATATAATTAATTATCATATTTAACGGATCCCTAAGGCTGTGTTTGGTAACGGTTTGGTGCGGTGTTAGTTTTTGGTTTTGGTTTGGGTTGGGTTGGATTTGGTTTGGTGCGGTTTTATTTTGGTTCCAAACCATGTTTGGTGCAAATGGTTTTGGTGTGAGAAAAAGTGATGCTGAAAAACCAAACCATGTGTGGTAGAGTTGGTATGAGTTAAAATATATTAATATTAATATTAAAATTAAAATATATTAATATACTAATATATTAATATTAAAATTTATAATATTAAAATATATTAATATATTTTTATTATATTAATATTTTAATATTAATATATTTTAATTTTAATATTAATATTAATATAAATAATATATAATATTAATATATATATTTATATTAAATATATTAATATTAATATTAATATAAATTTTAATATTAATATTAAAATTTATAATATTAAAATATAAATATTATATTCGGTGCTACAGTGATTCGGGTTGCTACAGTGGAGTGCTACAGTGGTTTGCTACAGTACCCGCACCATCCAAAACCATCAAAAAGATGGTTCCAAAATCCTTCACAAATTTGGCACCATTTTACCAAACATGGTTTGATACCATTTTTTGGCACCAAAACCATATTTTTGGCACCAAACCTGTTTGTCGGGCCTGTTTTGCAACTGGTTTTGGTACCAGTTTTTTGGTTTTGGTACGAAATGGTGGTACCAACCCATGTTTGTTAGGAATGGTGTTGGTTCAACAATACCAAACCAATGGTACCAAATGGTGGTACCAACCCATGATTTTGGAACCATCTAATGAGATGGTTTTTGGTAATATATTTTAATATATTAATATTAAAATATATTTTTGGAAATTGAATATATTTTAATATTATAGTTTTATTATCTTTCCTAAAAATTAATATATTTTAATATATTAATATTAAAATATATTTTTGGAAGTTATTTTAATATTATAATTTTATTATCTTTCCTAAAACTTAATATATTAATATTAAAATATATATTTGGAAATTAATATATATTAATTTCCATATTAATATTAATATTAAAATATATATTTTGGAAATTTAATATATTTTAATATTATAATTTAATTATCTTTCCTAAAAATTAAAATATAATATTATAAATTTTAATATTTATAAATAAAATGTGAAATCATTCCAAGTTACCAAACATGGTTTGGTTTTTCAGCATCATTTTTTCTCACACCAAAACCATTTGCACCAAATATAATTTGGAACCAAAATAAAATCACACCAAACCAATTACAACCCAACCCAAACCAAAACCAAAAACTAACACCGCACCGCACCGTTACCAAACGCAACCTAAAAAGATCATTACTTACTCTCTTTCCTGGGGAAATCATTTCGTTTACCTGTGAACCCAACTAATCTTATGATCCCAATTCTACAAATCGAAACTGAACCATGTTGAACTAATAAGAATAATCAATAATAATATAAGCCACCCTTTAGCCGCAAAAATTGACTAAATTGCAGGACTTGGAAATATAACTAAATTGGATTGACCGTCGTAGGCACAGAGATTTAAAATTTTCAATTTATAATAAATTTTCTATTGCGGGTCCAATGCCAGAATTAAATAAGTACTATATAAAAATAACATTCACCAATGCATGGTTGAGCTTTTGTTACGTGTTCAAAACCTTGCAACTAATTTTACATAAATCATAAAGAATTGACCTTTGATCTTTAATTCTGAATTAATATAAGGAGCCTGGAAATTGTTCATTCAGCTACATTGACCAATTAAATATTATTTTAAATAAACTAAGTTGCCCTAATCTTCAACAATTTTCAACATAATCCAACCGTTACATCCTTTCCTTATTAAGTAATTCTAATAAAAAATTATAAAAATAGAGCCACCTACACATATGTAAGTATATATAAAGATGTTTTGTTTCTTACTTTGCCAAACCCATGCCATGTCCCTTGCAAAAACTGATGTCAAGACCAAGGGACCCGAAACCTATGACTATGAGATACATCAAATTTGGTCTAAAAGTGGCACCAAAGTTTTATTGCTGAATAAAAACATTGTATCGAAGATATACCATCATTAAATTAAAGATGTGATAGTGATTCAAGAATTTTCTGTGTCAAGTGATACATCTTGAGAATAATTTTATCTGGTCCATAAACTTATTACTGCAATTATAATATAGAAAATATAAAAGTTGAATGGAAGAATAATCACATTGTAAGGTCCCGTTTCTGTTTGTCTTTATACAAAAAAAAAAAAAATTATATAAATTATTTTGAGAAACGGATATTCCTTAACTTTTTTTAAAAGTTCTTCCAAGATCCAAAAATTCTTCTAATTTTTTTGTCAAATAGCGTTCAAAACAACTTCTTTCTCCAGAAAGATAAAAGCGGCTTCCAAAAAGGTAATCCAAATTTGGAAACCCAAAGTACTTTTGTTTAAAAATTTCAATAAATATCTTGAAGTAAGCATTTTTTATCTAGGTGTTTTGTGTTCATCATGCACAAGCGTTGGTACAAAATATTGTAACCTCCATTTAAATTAGAGTACATGGGAGATTAGAGAATATATATGAATGGAAAATGAACAAATTAAACAAGGACAACAGCTGACAAAAAATAATTTACCAAGAAAAACAATGGAGAGAGAGAGTTTGAGTTTCAAACCAGGAGAACAAGCAATCAAAGAGGGAGTTTTGGTATAACAATTAGAGGACAATGGTAATAGTAGCAAATGTATATCTACTAAATTTGATGACAATAGCTTAAACCCGAAATAGATGCTGTAACACGAAACTTTTTTCAAGAATTCGAAAACCATATAGAATCAGATGATTTTGAATAATTATAATTCTACACATATATAATGTCAGGATTTTATTGAGAGATATTTACTTGTGTGTACTCCTTTTCCACTAGAAGAATTATCCCCTATATGATGCAATAATTTCTTTTATACACAGTAGTATAATAGTGTACCGTTCATACCTTCCTGATTAAATCATATGAAATCTCGAATAGAATATGTCATTTTACTAGAAAAACTAATCAGCTAAATGTGTTTATAATAAAAGAATTTGTAATATTTATGAATCGACAAAAAAATGATGATATTTGTTTTAGCAAATCTATTAGTTCGAGTTCAATCAATTCTACAACAGGAAAAAAATAGGTAGTAATGGATATAATATAATTCTATTAATTAGGCATTACTTATGATTTGATTTGTGTGCTAATAAAATGTAAACCATTTGAGAATAATTCATCACTTTAAAACATGTTTTCTTCATTTCTATAAGCACTGAAACTAGAGGGAGTTTACTGATAAATTATTAATTTTTTTTTATTTATGTTAAAATATTTTTTTATAAACTACCGATTAGGGTAAAATATAAAAAATACCAATTAGATTTTTTTTTTCGTTTATAGTAAAATGTTATTAGTAATTTATTATTTTTGAATTACCAATTATATTTTATCTTATTTGGTAGTTCAAATAAAAAATATTTTGGCATTATAAAATATATAAAAATAATTAATCATTTATAGTAAAATATTGTTAGTAATTTTTTTTCCGAATTACCAATTATATCTTATCCTATTTGGTAGTTCAAATAAAAAATATTTTGGCATTATAAATATATAAAAAAATAAAAATAAAATATCTAATTGGTAGTTCAAATAAAAAGTATTTTGGCATAAATTAATTTTTTTTCGTTTATAATAAAAAATTAAAAACGAAAAAAAAAATTCATTAATAGTTCAAAATATTTTTTTATATATTTTACGTTAATTGGTAATTCAAATAAAAAATATTTTGGCATTAATTTTTTTTCGTTTATAGTAAAATATATATAAAAAAATTAAAATAAAATAAAAAATCTAATTGGTTGCTCAAAATATTTTTTATATCTCAAACTTAATTTTTTAAAATTTTATCCTAATTGGTAGTTCAAAAAATATATATATTTTGATATTAATTTTTTATTTTAATGTAGATAAATAAAAAAATTCGCTTATCAATTAACCTTTCTCTAGTTTTAGGGTTAATTTTATCTTAAATTGGAAAAAAATGAGCAAAGTGAATCAAATTTGAAACCATAAGAAAATTTAGTTGATTTTCTTTAAAATCACATCGGTTTCTTCTTGATAATAGCCCCCGGAAACAACCTTCTCTGATATTTCTAATCAAACTATTATTTACCATATTATTACTGTTTTCACTTTAAAAAACACACAGAAACATAATATATATGTATACTTAGATATATATATCCCCATAGTGGAAAAGAATAGCATCAATTGCACTAGAAAAGAGTGATGGAAGTTGATGCCACCTGGAAGATAAACAGTGTAGTTGCAGACCATTGCAGCAGGCTCAGCCTCGAGTAGAGAGATAAACTAGAGAGAGAGAGAGAGAGAGAGAAAGAGAGAATCTGACACACACCCAAGTGCTGCTGTGCTGTGGACCATATCTTTCTTTTCACTTTAACTCAAACCCCTCCAAGACTGCACATGAAAAGGAAAACCCATCTAATCTCTTTCCCTAAACCTTGTTTGCACTTTCTCTAACTGTGTTTTATGTTTCATTCTTAACCTCTTGCTAAATAAAGGAGGGCATTGAAAGATTGCAGGAAGATTCCAAGCAACAAATGTAATATCACATCATTAGTGTAGTTCTCTCTTTCTATTGCATTTGCTTGGGGTGTGTGTGGTGTTTTGTGAATGTGGGTGTTGTTTTAGGGTTCAAAAGGAGTGCAAAATACAATGGTGAGGCACTAATGAGAGACAGTACTGGACCCAAGTAGTAGAGGACGAGGATGACCTAGCTTGTCGGTTGTTTTGGAGTGAGCACTCATCACTCACTAATCCATCACAACCCACCAATTCATCTGTTTCCTTTCATACATCATTTTTATCAACTTGGATGGCTGCTAGGGAACACCACCCTCTCCTCTCCCTCTAAAATCACCGAGCTATATACATCTACATCTATCTGTGTATATATACATATTTCTATTATGTTTCGATCTTATGCTTTATCTTATATTAGAGCATAATATATACTTAAGCTTTTTCATTAAAATTTGTTTAATAGTTCATGAGGGTCCCATATGACCCATGTCTATGCACTAGACCTATACCTATTAAGTTTCTAGCTAGATTCTTTTTTTCATTTTTCTACTTTTAACTATTCTCGTTTCCTAGCTATACAGTAATTGTACCCAAAAATAAATGTTTTTGTTTTTGTTTTTTTCTTATTTACCAAACGCGCATAGATTTTGCTTTCTAGTGCTCTATAATTTTATTTGAGTATTGGAAACTGCGTTGAAATTAGTGAAATGGGTTGGTGGGTTAGCAGTGTGAAAAGATGGAAAGTTGATTATTTCTCTCTCTGATTAAGTTTGCTCTAGATTAAGATCAGAAGACTTATTAGGGTTTTGTTTTTGAAAAATAAAAAAGTATGTATATTTATGATTTAGTAGAGATCTTGAAGATTATGAAGCTGATTAGTGTTGGATCAAGTGACCGAGTCTAGAAATCAAGCAAAATGGAGCTGAGAAGTCAAGACAACAACAATATAGGTATGCAAAACTCTTTGGACTACAATTCAGCTCAACCCACAACAACAAATGATCAAGAAACCACAATCATCCACCAAACTCAAACCCTAGACCACCCTCCTCTTTACCATCAGCCTCTAAATCACCACCACCAACCACCACCACCACTTCACATATTGCAACCACAAAGCCCAAATCCAGATCCAGTTCTGACTAGCAGTGCAACAATTGTCACTACATCAAACTCACTACCACCGCCACCGCCATCGCCATCGCCGCCGCTACGGCCTGTGATTCAGTATGGGGAGTGCCAGAAAAATCATGCAGCCAGCATGGGCTGCCACGTCGTCGACGGATGCAGAGAATTCATGCCCAGCGGATCCGAAGGCACCCCGGAATCATTCAAATGCGCAGCTTGTGATTGCCACCGAAACTTCCACCGGAAAGAAGTCGAAGGCGAAGCCGAGCCACCACTGCCACTGCTTCCACCACCACCACCGCCACCACAATCTGGTGCAAATTATTTTCACACATACAATCACATCAAGTTCAATAGCAGAAGACCCGTGATCCACCCTAATCACGCTCCAGCTCATCCTCCGCCACCTCAGCTCCACCACAAGCCGCCTATAATAGCCTTTGGCGGGGGCAGTGGAGCTCCGGCTGAGTCGTCAAGCGAAGATCTAAACATGTATCAGTCCAATGGCGGAGCGCAGCTAGGGGTAGCACCGTCATTTTCTTCGTCGAAGAAGAGATTTCGGACTAAATTCACTCAACAGCAGAAAAATGGGATGCAAGAACTTGCGGAGAGGTTGGGATGGAGGATCCAAAAGCAAGATGAAGAAGCGGTGCAACAATTCTGTATTGAGATGGGTGTGAAGAGACAAGTGTTCAAAGTGTGGATGCACAACAACAAACAGTCCATGAAGAAGAAACAATTGTAAGATTTTCCCAAAACTAGTTTCTCATAAATTTAGATGTGCATTATTATAAATTACACTATGTTTGTTTTTAATTCATCTATCAATTTGCATTAGGTCTAAAGATCAAGTTTTCTCATCATGATCGATCTTCAAGTTTAACATATTTGACTTATTTTTTGGACAAGTGAGATATTTTGAGGGGAAGAGAATCATTTCTTTCTCCATATAGATATAGACCTCTAGTAGTAACTCCATCTCTATTATTTTTTTTTTTTCATAATTTTGGTTAAGTATGTCTGACATTTTAATTTGTACCTCTATTTTTTTCCACCTTTTACATGTTTGTATTGTACTTATGATCCACATATATCTATATGGTTTACATTTTTGAGGATTTTATGGCTTATGTTGTGGGTCGTTAATTCCTTCTATTTATATATATATATATATATGATACCTATTTTCGCTAATACAAACAAAATCAATGATATTGAATCATTTTCTGTAATGAGATATCATTGATACCCGTGGATATAGGTGAAGATCATATTAATGTTATACAAGTACCTATTATATTTACCGAAAAATATTACTTTCCCTGGCCAAGCAGTAGCATTGTATCATTAATTGAACTAGACTTAGGGTAATATTTGTCAAACTAAATTGAGTCTGAAATGGAAGTTCAACCATGTTAGTTCTATAAACTAGATATATATATATATATATACATACACATATTACATATGGAATCTAAAATATCACCTACTAAGTTACTCCCAACTTTTAATGCAAGCTATTGTGAATGAGGATTTTATAGGAATATAGGATCTAAATGAATTGAAAAGAAGGATTTGTCATATTGAGTACTACACAAGGTAAGCTTATTAGAGGTATAGATATAAAGATTTATTACACTTTTTTATATAATTGACTTCGAAAAATCTATTAAAGCAATTTTCTGTTTCCTCAAGCAGGTCCTTAATATGCTTTTCTTTAATTATTATTATTGTTTTTTTTTCTAAATCCTTTTCTATGAAATGCATCTTCTACTTTGAGAATTCAGATGAAGGAAACAAATTACATAACTTTCTGGAAAACAAACAAACCTACTTTTTAGTGTTACAAGTACTAGATCACGGACATACAAAAAGAGGGAATGATCTTCAATGACTTGAAGATGACACATAACTATTATGCATATTAATCCATGAAAAATCATGATAGAAGTTACTAATCTAGATACACAAGTATATATATTTTCCGAATCATTCTCTTAGGGGGGCGGATACTAATGTTCTTTGCTGTTAATGCCAAGTCGATCTCACTGGTGACTATAACCTTCAGACATTCCTCCTCGAGTGTAATCCAATTGAATGTCATAACTTCTTTCACAATCTTGAAACAAAAATATTGTTGCACTTTCACACGAATCACCACAATTTTCATGACACCATTTAGTTTTTGTAGCTTCAGTATGTTATCCATGTGTTTTTCTTTAACTTATATGTTGAAACAAAAGATCAATTGCAAATAATAAAACAGTAAAGAATCGCCACACATGATTTATCGGCCAATTTGACATACGTCCACCAGAGCAGTCTTTGTATTTAATTTCTCAAAAATCATGCTTGGAATGCTAATAAATGCATCCTCTACTTTTAGTTTTATCAATTTTCTCGAGGAAAAATAGGTATAGGGACAACTATATATGGATAGCAAGAACATGTAATGGGGCTTGGGGCCACACCCCATCTCAAGTTTGTTTGATCCGACCTAAAAGTGGGGTATTTTATTTTTCTCTTGGGACGTAAGATGGCCATGATGTTTTCAAATACCATCCTTATTATTATCAAATGGTGCCCAAAAAGGGACATCAAAGTAAACTAACTGCTAAAAAGGGATAAAGGAGAATATATCCACAGAATGACCATTCCTTAAGGACTCGTTTGCATCATCCTTTATTGCCGATCATTCTAATATTTCTTTCCTTTGGGCTCCTAGAAGTTTTAATCATGTAGCCCATTCATTGAGTAAACGAGTTTAATTTGAATTATATATCTAGTGATCTTAAGCATGAAGGGTTTTTTTCCCCTTCGTGGATTAATAAGGCGAAGCTCCATACACCCCAATTACAGGAAAAAAAAATATTATACTTGCTCCAGTTATTCACCCCAATTACAGGAAAAAAAAATATTATACTTGCTCCAGTTATTTTTTTGGGCGGGTGACGTAATGTAAATGATAGTTTCTAACAGGTTAGCAGAGTGAGAAGCTTAAACATCATTCCTCAATTACAATATCTTAAACATCACTCCTCAATTACAAATACAAAAAATCCTCGAAACCGTACTCTTCAAATTTTGATGTTAAGCTGTATTGAGCTAATTTTAAATATTACCCAAGCCTAATCTTTTGAAATTCACCAAGTAATAGATGTTTGGGTCTCAAATCTATACACGGAGAATCATTAAAAATAATTCAACTTACTGTTTATTCTCGACAGAGATGCAAAATAGTCTGCAAAATTATTCTTAGAAAGTACTAGCCAGTAGTATCGCATACAGGAATAAGAAATATACCAGTTAAGCAACAAGTCCTTGTTCTTTTGCCTTCTTCAGCCACTTAATAGTACTCTCCAATGTTGAGTAAGCAGGAAGCATTTTTTGATGCCTTTGCCCCAAAAAATGAAAATGCTAGAGAGGTGAACATTAAAAGAATTAGAAGTCGAAAGGAATACGAATAATCACCGGATGCAGCAAAATTGATGGACTCTGAAGCTCTTGATGCTGCATCCCCTGTTTTTTCTATTATTGTGTTAGCGGTCCCTTTGCTTTTGTCCTCGTTTAGTCTAAAGCCCCTTCAAACAATAGTGGAGAACCATAAACGATTCCAACCATTCGAGGATAGTTATATATAATATATATGTTGAAGTATATAAATATTTAAGTTACATTATCTATAATAACTTAATTCTAATAACTTAAGCTTTTAGAGTAGTTGGTTGTTAACATGGTATCAGAGCCAAATGTCTTGTCTTCTAACCTCACCGCCACCTTTTGTTGAAATTATTATTTCACTTGAAGGTCCTTTCTAACAGTTTAAATTTTTAGAATAGTTGAAGCTATTAGATGAGTTGATAGTTAGAATGGTATCAGAGCCAAAGATTTCGTTCAAACCTCATATATAAAATATTTAAATTACATCTTCTCTAATATCTTAAAATTTTAGGATAGTTGGTAGTTAACAAAAAAAAAAATATATATATATATATATATGATTATATGTGTGAAATTTAAGCACGGCCAAAGGAACTCCAGTTGAGCGACCTTTAATTGTATTGTCTTAAGGTGTTAATCTCATTATCTCCTCCGTTTGTAGTTATTTTTAGTTTTCAATGCCTACCATATTCCCGCTTGTTATGGTGGCCCTTCTATTTAATTTCATACTAATCAAACATTGCTGAGTCAAACTTACATAGTTACATTGCACTCAAATCTTCATAAAGTCCGAGTGAGTGAGTAGTACGTATTTGTAAGACAAAAATAATTTAATTAATGGCAATTCTTCATACCGAGTAGGAATTTGGATAACCAATTGACAAGTAACAACCAAAAAAATAAAAATAAAAAACAAAAATCGAGATTGCAATTAAGCTATATATATATATGTAACTTGTAAGTATATAATTGTGTATTGTATCTGTAACTTACTCTGAGAATTTTTCAAGAGTCCAATTACGGAAAGAATAGAAGTAACTTTTACTTCACTATAGGGTCTGGGTCCCAACACCAGCACTCCTCCAAAGTCACCGCCATAAGCCACAGTACTACCAGTCTCGCTCTCTTTGCCATCGCTATTTTCTCTCTCTAGAAATGTTAGATATCTCAAGACAATGAACCCAGAGAGTCCAAGATTCAAATTGAAATGCTAGCCGAAGAAATAAGCGGTTGTTGGCATTGGTAAAGTGAAACGTGGCGGTCAGAGGGAACTGCATGAAGCCACCAGGCCCAATTCATTGCCACGTGTCTCTGTGTCCATCAAGTTCAAGCCCACCCATTGGGCCCCAATAAATATTATGGATAAATTATTTTTCTTTATCACCTAGTCCTTTACCATCACTATTTAAAACATAAATTATTTATATATGTTAATTTCATGAATATCAAAGGAGGATTTTTAGAATCGTTTACGACTTTATAAAATTTTCTAAGATATATGAATATCAATAGTGTATTTCCATCTTAACAGGGTTACCCCTTTGAATGTGGCATTGTAGTCGAACTACTTGCAAGAATAATATGATAATATCCAAATAGGAGAAAGATCTACCTGAGATACAGCGGAATTGTTTTATAATTCACTTAAAAAATAAAAAATAAATTCTTAGTTATAGATATCAAATTAATGATCCTATTTAAATCCTTTCTCCTTTGGAAAATTATGCCCAAGTGATAGATTCACCTGCCTGCATGTATTACTTCCCTTTTCTGTATTGGTTTGAGGTACCACATAGAGTTTGAGGTACCACATAGTTTATCCTATCTCGAGTACCCAATATCTTCTCCACAACCAGAATGTGACCTCATCTCTTTCTTCTTGTGTTGAACATGGACTAGACAGCCAAACTGGGCCTTAGGTATGTTCCAAATTAATTTGTAAATAACTAATGATTTCATTATGCCCGAGTAGAAATTATCATATATATAAATACTATTCTCTCTGTCCCAAATTAGAAGTTCATTTTGAGAAATCTAACTTTTTTAGATGATGATTTTTATTGGTATGATAGTGAATAAAAAATCAATTTTATCCTTCGGAACGATTGAATGATAAATTGACCAAATAAAGTAGCATTGACTTTACTTATTTTGGAATTGAGTGAATGTGAATACTTAAATTAGAACGGATGGAGTATATTATAATGTTTTAACATATTCATGCGGTAAAATATTTCTATCAGAATCATGACATACTCTGTTCCGTCACAATAAAATGGGCTTTCAAGAAGTTCACATTCTTTTTCACCACAAAAATCTAACCAAATAATATAAAGAGTACCAAAAATCGTCTTGGATTTTTATTTTCTTGTATAGATAGTTGGGTACATACACCAGAAACTAACAGATCAAAAATTAGTGGTTACACCAGAATAGGTAAATAACCCAGTAATTAAAAGATAAGATAGTAGTTACAGCAGCTTCCGAAGTTCCCATAAGCAGACTTGGATCAAATTTTGTACCAACATGCTTGCAGGGGAACACCATACCCAATTCAATAAATTTTAAATGGATTAAATATACTCGGATACAATACCAAAATAGTAAGTGATGAAAACAAAATTTCCCCTATTTGAGATCTAAAACGAAGGCCAGCTTTTCTACCTTGCAAAAGTAGAACCCCCCTAAGCTGGCTGGCTGCCTTCAGTTGCCAGTCTTATCCGTTGTTGATGCTCCGCAACCTTGTAATCCACAACCTCCCAGAAAAGCTGGGGATCCAATACACAATCCGGGCGCCCATAGACAGCCGCTTGAACGCTGGCCAGGAGTTTCGCTATTTCACGGCCAGAGAAACCTTCCGTCTTTTTGGCAGCCTCTCGGAGAATGTCGTCTGACAAATCTTTTATGGTTATCTTCTGGGGTTTCTTCTTAAGGAAAAAGCCCTGCTTAGAATCTTCATTACTGTCACCCGCGAGGTATTTATCCAAATAAAGCTTCAGGAGTTTGAAACGCTCTTCTTCCCGAGGATTGGGGAATTCGATCACTTCGTCAATACGGTCAGTTATAGCACTGTCAAGATCTCCTGGTCGGTTTGTGGCAAGAACGAGAACTACATCTCTTGATTGGTCTCCAGTTCGGAACAGCAATGCATTTAGAGCACTTCGCTGAGCTTCACTCATGTGTATACTGTTACGCCTGCATCAATCAATCATATACACTTGTTAACTTGGTTGCCAGAAGAAAACCAAATTTGTTGTCTTCAGAATCGAGCAACATAAATAACAACTACAATTTTATTTTCTTATTCTAAAAAGGTAGCCATGCATCATCAGCTGATTTGATGTTGGCGCTTGTTGGAGCAAAAGTACAATTTGGCTATCAGGCACAGGCACTTGCGCAAAATGATAATGCATGTATCCTACCCCTCTTTTTTGTCATTTTGAACATTACTTTGGAAACCAATAGAAAACCCACAATAAAGGAAACATTACTTCATTAAAACTGAGTTCATGAACGCCATGCAAGAAAGCAATAGAGGAATGCATTCACTGCAGGATCGAGCTTCCTATACTCAATTTGTTAAATGTCAAGGTCTGGCAGAATTGTCAAGACCTGATATACCTCTAACATAATAGTGTCAATCAGTCGACTGTCGACAACATGATGACTGCAATATACGCAAATGTAACTTGCTTGGCATTTATGGAATCAACTTATAATGCCCAATAAGCAATTGTAAGAATACGATGGTGATGATCAAAAAGTTAAGTGGTCCTACTCCTAACATTTTACAAAAAGGGACAGAGAAAATGAAATTGTTTTCATTAACAAATCTGAAGATCATAAATTTACCCAAAACTTGATTCATGGAATCATGATGAAGTGACTTACTCGCATAAAAAGGCATCAGCCTCATCAATAAAAAGCAGCAAACCTTTCTTTGACTTCTTGGACCAATCAAATATTTCATGAATTTTGGTAACAGCCTGAGGACCCAGGGGTGCAACATCCCCTCCAGTCATCATGGCATAATCCAAACCCTGCATAACGAATATCCAAGAGTAAGGACAGTGAGAAGTAAGCAAATAATGCTGTCCAATCTCTAAAAGCATGTCCCAGCCGCCAAGGAGAGGGGAGAGAGAGAGGAGGGGCTTGGGGGGGGAATTGTCAACAGAGACATGAGAGTTAACATCAGGACAAGTTGACATTATTTGGATCATGTAAACAAAGGCAACAAAACCTTTCCCCCCTTATTATTTTGTTGTTTTTTATAATATCTCTACAATTTTTTCTCCAATACGTGTGGAAATTCCATTAATACTGACAAACCAGAAACTAATAAGCAACCAACCCCACCACGTTATTCACATGCATGAGTAGCAATTCGCGAACAACACGACTTGGACACAGTTTTGCTTTTTTTTATTTGGTTCTAACTTATAATTTGTCTGTCAAGATTACTCCCACCTCTCATCGACAAACTCATGGGAGGACCAGTGAATTATTAGGCCATGCACAAGCCAACGGCAGGTGGAAGATAGAGGAATAATAAATTATATAATGGGTCACCACGATACCGATTTTTGAGCAATCTCCCTTGCAACCATGGTTTTACCGGTGCCAGGAGGCCCATAGAAAAGCATGTTACGAAAGGGTGCTTGATGAGACTTGGTGTTCGCAGTAGCTCGAGCAAGATTTTGTATTCTTTTCTGCAAAGAAGGATGAAGAACGACATTTCCAAAGCTCCTTTTATTTGCCACAGGCTCTGTAGCCCCAGCTTTACTGCTAAAATTTAACACCTTATTTGCACCACGAGAAACCATTCCTGACCATGGAAATTTTGCAATGGATGATTCTCGAATAAGTGATGGCTGCCCTAGTATACGGTTGATATATCCCCAAGTAACTCTGGCACCTTCTCTGCAAGAGCGTCAAGGAATAACAGAGGCAAATTATAACCAGGATATATTCCAATCTATCATACATACATATACTACGTATATATATGTTGCATAGTTATACATGTATATGTATAAAAAAATAATTATGGGATGCAATCAAGCTGCTTCTCCACCCATATATGTCGAAGCATATCCTGGAAGAGAGCTAGCATTACTCCACAGACTGCTCACTACATGCCTATTTAATCAGGCCTGGCAAGCATCAAAGAGCATAATACTAGTAATTACTCTTTTTAAAGAATATATACCATGTCCAAAGCACTATAGAGTTTCATAACGACTTATCGTACAAAACCATAAATGTTCGCCCTGTAATGCCTCCACTTAGCATGATTTCAGCCATGCAACCAAATTTATATATTCAATACAACAAGTTCTGGTTTCTTAACAAAAAA
This sequence comes from Cornus suecica, assembly GCA_963922005.1. Taxonomy (NCBI): domain Eukaryota; kingdom Viridiplantae; phylum Streptophyta; class Magnoliopsida; order Cornales; family Cornaceae; genus Cornus; species Cornus suecica. The sequence goes on along the minus strand of OY998238.1, from coordinate 9,781,320 downwards.
AATCATGCTACTAAGTTTGTTACACGTCGTGATAGAAACTCCTCATATGATTTTTAATCACTACTTTAAACATGCCATCACTGTCCCTACCCATATATGGTGCTAGCTTCATGCATCTCGTTTCCAACAAACTTCACATTTATTACTTGTTACAATATATATATATATATATATACACACATATGTATCTATATGTGATTAAGATGAACAAAATGCAATGGGAGGAATAGCATGCAGACCTGGTTGTGTAAATTCCTGCTGCTAATGCAGTAGCTCCTCCAATAGTCATAACCAACTTAGTCCTATCAGTCAACAAAACCCTGACGCCCCCTGCAGATTGCAGTAAAGAACAAGTGTCAGAAAGACATAATAAAAAATAAGTGAGAGAAAAACAACTTTATGTCCATATAAAGACACAAGACAAAAAGGATATATGCTTAGAAGTTATACAAAAAGGAAATATGATTAACAGCAACTGCGAAGTATTACACAGGTCAACGAACAATATCTACAATTTCCAAAATGAAAAAGTATTATTGCAAAAGGAGTACTGTGAAGCAACTAGTACTAATCTTGCACATGAAAAGAACCAATGAAAAACCAAGATGATTGAAATCTTCCTGCAACAACCCACTTAATGTAGACGGCATTGCAAAAATAATAATAACACAAAACCATTTTAGTTAATTTCTACCTTCAATATGACTAAAAGTTGTATTGATTGCAGCAAGCCACTTCTCTCTTTCACCATTTATCCGTTCTATAAGCATTCTCCTGTTATGGTCCTCGGTCAGTTTTGCTTCATGGGCCCGACCTTCGGCCTCAGCCATGGCTTTTACTCGTATGGTTTCCCGTTCTATTTCGGCTCTCTCTTTCTCAGTCAGTCTTTTCTGAGCTTGAATTTGTTCTTCAGTTGCCCGTCTTGCTTGTTCTTTTCGTATGGAAGACTCCTCTTGCATCTTAGCCAATTCAACATTTTGTCGCCTCTGAGCTTCATGATCTGTCTGCAACAACAATGATACAATAAATTATACTGTTGAATTAATAACTAAACATCAACTCAATATTCTCCACCAAGCCCTTTGTGCATCTTTCAATTTTGGGACGTACAAGTTACACTAGAATATATGAGCAGAAAGATATCATCTTACACCGCAAAGCAAGACACATTGCAGATCTGCCTAAAATGATGACATTAGGGGGGCTTATGATACAGAAGAGGAAGACATCTCAGTTAGGACAACCAAGACCAACAAAGTCAACTAGGTCTTCTAAGTGACACTATCTAAGACATTATCCCAGCTCAATGTAGGATCCCTTTCAAGACAATTTACATTAGTTGTCTCTGTATCAATGGAGCTTGAGATACACAGTGACATGGTACAATAAATTAGCAGGACAACATTGACTAGCCCTCTGTAGCAAGACACGTACGTTGCAGATATTCCCTAAGATGACACCAACTCAAAATGCCTTGTGATACAGTGGTGACAGATAGATAGTACAGTAGCAAAATAACAATTCGTATATATATTTCTACCAGACTATCGGATCTTGTACAATATTTTCAATTTTAGTCTGCCATTTCATTTAACATGCAAAATTGGAATCCTTCCATTTTTTCCTTCAATTATTGCTAGGAAATCTGACATCAAGTTTTATTCATATTAATTAGCCATTTCGACTCTTTTAAAAGCAGGAACCAGAATGAACAGTGCAGTAACAATACAAATTAATTACCACCCATTCCAAACAGAGTATAGGAGTCCCTTTCACCACCACAATTAGACAGACCAAATCGCTCTTTTTCAACCCTTAAATACTAGTAATTAAGTTTTTTAGCCAATATAGACTTGATCTTCGGCTTATTCAACAAAAGACAACATATTTTAAATGGCACTAACTCTACAAGGGAATATGAATGCATAATGCCTTTAAATTCATAAATTAACCACAAGTCAAGCACGCAATGCACATTTCTTATGTAGAGAAAGAATCTAATTTAGGGGAAATATCAAGCTTTGATTGGAATCCGACGTAAAATACCTTTTTGTTCAGATTGGCAAAAGATAAATAAAGTAACTCTTATCAAGTTCTGAAGTGGCTAAACTTTTTAAATAACAGATAGATAAAAAGGTCAATCACTCCACCTGCATTCTTTTCCTAGCCAATTCATCCTCGAATCGTAGCATTTGTGCCTTTGCCTGTGCTTGTTGTTGTATTAAATCCCTATGTTCTTCCGCCATTTTCCGCTGCCTTTCCTGCCAATTAAGATAGAAGTAGTCAATGAAAAATAAACCATAACACAAAACCAAGCACAATCTTGGCCAAAAAAAAAAAAATCCCAATTCCTGAACATGTTTCACTGCATAATAAACATAACCAAAAACATGTCAAAAAAGGGAAAAAGAAACCTAAGCAAATTTAACTGTAAAGACCGCGACAACTTCACCACTCAATTCTATGTATTATAAGGAGACAACAAAATTGCATAAACTTTTTCGTTCTAAAAACAATCACAATATGAATGGGGATAGCAATCAATGACTCACTACATCGCGGTGAGATTGAATTGCTTCGAAATGCTTCTTCTCGGCCTCCAACTCAGACAGCCGAGTTTGTTCCTGCTTCCTCATTATCTCAAATACCTGAAAAGCAAAATAAAAAATAAAAAATAAAATTAGAAAAATGAAATTCTACAAAAACCCAATTGCTTTCATTGAAATTGAATTCATTTAATAAAATAATCACTTGTTTAGCATAGGGAGAACTATTAATTTCTCTCAACGCTTTGGCCCCTCTCTCCAACGACTCGGGATCGAAACCGCCTTTCGGCTCTTCAGCCGCAGCCTCCGACTTACTATCCGAACCTGAAGATTCGGATTGTTGTTGCGCCTGCGGAGAAGACGAAGAAGAGAAAGGATAGAACCGAAAGGGAGCGTCGGCGTACGCGCGGGTAGGGTTCGTGGACAAGGAAGCGGCTGCGACAGCCATTGCCGCCAAGGAGGCGAATTTTGAGGCAGCCATTGACGACCTTGGAATTATAGTTTTGTTATTGTTGCTCGAAGAGGTTTGAATTTGAAATCATCTGAGCTCGGAAGCGGAGAGAGTTGGAAAATAGGGTTTAAGGGTTGGCGCCAACATAAACCCTAGGTCTCTGGTGTGTTCTAGGGTTTAAACGTTCGCTTGAATCAAAAAGTAGAGATCCGGAGTTTTCTTGCGCATTGGGAAATGTTAATTTTGGGCCAAACCCCAAGTGGTTAGGACTTAAATGTTACCCGAGTTTTCTTGCGGACTCGGTAATATGGGGTATGGGCTCTAGTTTGGGCCTAACCCAATGTTTATACAGTGTCGATATATATTTGTTTTATCGTCTAGCAACTTGTGGTCCTCGTCCCAATTTTTTGATTATATATGTTACGTATTTATAGGTATGATATATTTTTATGCAATTTATAATATTTTATGAAATGACAAAATGCTCAAATTATTTTATGAACAAATTAAAAAATCTTACGTTTCAGTTTGGACAGATTTTCTCACAATTTACCAATTTCGTTAGCTTCAGTTCATCCATCTAGAAACTTGAGAATTTTGTTTTTACAATTATATGTAGACTCATAATACTTTATGACTTGGCATAAATTCATAACAATTTAAAAGTGAAACATAAGATTTTTTTAAATATATACATAACTCTCCAGATGTATATATATATATATATATTTTATCATTTTAGGTGGCAGGTATATTGATTTCGTTGAAAATAAAAAATAAGTGTTTATATTTTCGAATGCAAGGAGAAATGAATCGTTAAAGTTTTTTAGGAATGTATATATATATATATATATATGTATATAAAGAGGGTGAAGAAACAAAATTGAAAAATGAGAAAGAAAAAAATTATGGTTGATGTTGCACATAATATTCCTTTACTATTATTTTTTTTCACTCAAAACCGTTTACGACATTTTTAGAAGATTAAAATTATATACCAATTTTCACTTCATGAATAAAAAAAAGTACCATTCCCTTAATTTAATAGCATCATATATTAATAAGTTTAGATACTTGCACCAAAAAATAATAATTATATAGTTATTTCACTGAAACGATAATATGCATCTATGCATGAGTGCAAGACTTTAATACATTTACATTTATTCACTTAACAGCTCATAAATCTTTGATCAATCTATTATATTAGATTTTTAATATAAACAACGTTTTTATAAGTCAATATTATATGTAAAAAAATGTAAAAATTGTTAGAATCACGCACAATAACCTTACAATCACATAACGCAACCACAACAATATTAAAATTTAAACATAACTCACAACTAATTAATAAAAGAGAGAATTATATTTTGTAAAAAAATAAAGATAATATTTAGGTTCCACTGATGTGGTTCAATATAACTTGGATACGTGACTAAATCTTTTTTATAAAAGAAATAAAATATAAATTCATAAAAATAGGAATTAGTGTTAATTCCTTTTTTAAAATATTTTGGCAACGTGTCTAAATTATATTAGATTACATATGTGTTTGATAACACTTATTTATCACTTAACTCTGAAAAAATTCAGCACTTATTCAATTTAGTGCGTTTTATAAGAAATTTGAACATCACTTAAAACATTAAGTGTCATTTTAAATTAAATAAAATTTTAAGTGACATGGTCATCACTTAACACTGAAGCCTGAAAACTGAAAAGTAATAAAAATATCATAAAATATAATTTTTTTAAGCACCACTTAAAACCTTTAATATTTAAAATTCATATTTTAAAAAAAAAAATCAGTTTTATCAAACAGCCCCTACATCAGCCGAATGACGAACTTGATTTTGTTACAAGGGTGATACCACGTCATCAGACTGATGTAAAACCGCAATCCAATGAAAATCTTTCTTTTTAACAGGTGTAATCATGTCAATATTCACTAGATGTGGATATAATTTTTTGTTGGTTTTGTTTTCATATTTTTTATTACTTTGTTTCCATATGTTTTGAATGTTGACATTGTATTATGTATTACACCGTCAAAAAAAGAAAGATTTTCATTGAATTGTGATACCGCATCGGCCTTGATGATGTGATATCACGTTGTAACGAATAATTTATATATCAGAGACATAATTCAAGTATTATTCTAAAAATATTGATATTGTAGTCACATTTTATGAGATACGTAAATATTTTGTATTATATGTATAATATCTTGCTCGCTAACTTAACAAAAAAAAATATATCATTATCAACCATCATACAAACCATTTCAATGTGATTGTTAAAAATTTTGCTAATAAATTTGTTTACTTGATTAATAGGATATTTTTGTTAAATAAATATCAGTTTCTAGAATTGTCTAAAATGCTAATACATTTTGTTAAATATGTATGGGTTAAGTGCATTAAACCCCCCTCTTCTTTCTTCTCTTTCTCAACTAACCCCCTAAACTAAGCACTGCCCCTAGGGTTGCAAATGAACCAAGCACTCGACAAGTAGCTCGAGTTCAGCTCGATAAAAACTCGGCTCGCGTTTGTTTATTTAATAAGTGAACCAAACTCAAGCCATTTTTTCAAGCTCGTTTATAAATGAACCAAACTCAAACAATTACAAGCTCGGCTCGAAAATGTTCGCGAACAAAGCTCGTGAACATTTTTATAAACATGCTCGTGAACAAGGCTGGTTAAGAACTTCCCAACTTATATATATATATTATAAATTATTATATTATGTATTATATAATACATAATTATTACCTATTTAAGGACAATTTATTTTATAAGTGAGTTACATATTGGATTAAGCTCGATTGTGTTAAGTATTAGTAAATCTTATTTCATTTCTTCTCCTTCAGAATCCATGGTGTGTGTATATATATATATGAACAATGAATTTACATTATAAATAAATCTAAACTATATTATCTAAACAAATTAAAAGACTTTTGTAAGAAAGCTCTCAAACATGAAAATGGGTAAATAATGTTAAAACTAAGAGATTGTAACTTTTTTTTTAGCATTCTCGTGTTATATCTTTAGGCTTTAAATTACACTTTCATTCATAACTAGAGATGAGAACTTGAAATTTGTCCCACATTGATAGTTTAGGAATAAGAGTTGTATGTGCAAGCTTATAAATAGAGCTTTCTTTTGGCATTTGAAAATAGTGAGTTGTATTGTTTTTCTTAAACAACTTGTGTGGTTACTTTAATAATTTGTCCAACATTGTTTGTTTAGTAAAAGTTATGGATGTGTTATGCCTATAAATATATTATTTCATTTAAAATGAGTGGAAGTGTTTCAGTGTTTTCTATAAATTAGTGTCAAGTATTAATGGCATGAATTATAATTAAATTAGTCAAAAAAAATTAATAAGTCACTTTTATAGTGGTTTATCGAGCCAAGAGTCATACGGCTTGCCGAGTGGCTTGTCGAGCCGCTTGAGCTCGATCAAGCTTTGATCGAGCCGAGCTCAAACACCATTTTTTATATTTTTATCGAGATCGAGCTCTCTTCAGAATGAGCTGAGCCTGAACACTTCAAAGCTCAGTTCGACTCATTTGCAGCCCTAACTGCCCCCCTAAACTATTGCATTTAACCGCATTTTGTCATAACACCGTTAGTTAAAATTAGGATAATTTTCACTCAGATCCTCTGAAAATTCGATCAATTGCACTCGTCCCCTGAGATTTTCTTTTCCTTGCAATGAAACCCCCTGAAGGGGTGAAGACCCCATGAAATAACTCATGTGCCCTTGCTTTAGTGTGAAAGATATGTTGGTTAAATTAATGGACCAAACAACCCTTGTGTCTTAAGCTCAATTTGAAAAAACTTTTCAAATACTTTGGATACAATGATTTTTGAAATATTATCATATTTCTTTAAAAAAAAAAATTAAATTATCATTTTTGTAATATAGGCCCCAAAAGTTATCGTTTTTTAATTTTTCCCTAAAACTAATACTGTGACATTTTACATTACATAATAATAATACACTTTATTTATGATTATATTATTTTTTTTTGTATTTTATAAGGTGATACATGTATAAAATTAATTTAATATTTATTATTATTATTTCTTTATAATTTAATATTCTTTGTGTAAATTAATTTAAGCTCTTACACTGTAAAATAATAACAAACTCTACTTATTGTAATTTTTTATATTTTTATAAAAATATGATAAATGGTTTATTATTTATTAATTTTTTTGTAAAGTTAATTTAAGTCCTTACACTTTAAATAATGAAATTTTTTACTTATTATAAATTTTTATATTATAAAAGGTGATAATGAATCGAAATATTAGACAATCTTTGTGTTTTTATTAGTAGTATATAGATAGATAGATAAATATATATAGATTTTTGTATTTTAAGTTATATATTTTTTTCTTGCCGAAATATATTTGTCTTATATCTTTACTCTATATTTTATGAAATATCCATTAGAGTTACATTTCAATTAATGTATATTAATTAAATAATTTTTTTTTTTTAAAAAATGAAAATATTCATAACTCATTGTCTTATATCTTTACTTTATATCTTTTGAAATATTCATTAGAGTTACACTTCAAGTAATGCATATTAATTAATTACTATTATTTTTTAAAAGTATTGAAATATTTTCAACCCCTTTTCTTTTACTCTATATCGTTTTGACATACTCCATAGAGTTGCACTTCAACTAATACATATTAATTCATTAATTTTTATTTTTAATAAAATGTTTTGAAATATTCTCAACCCCTCACATTTTAGAATAGTTGTTATAGATGTATATACATTTATGGGGTTTTCATCTTGGGACATGGAGGTAATTTCACCACCTAGATATTTGTCTCATAAAAATAAGGAAGACAACACAAGGGCATTCCGGTCATTTCTCCCATTCAGTGGGTGTCATTGCAAGAAAAATGTAATCTCAAGGGGCGAGTGCAATTGATCGAAACCTCATGGGATCTGAGTGCAAATTACCCTAATTGTAACTAACGGTGTTATGACAAGATAGAGTGAATTGTAAAAATCGTGATAGTTTGAGGAATTTACAGTAAAAAAACATAGTTCAGGGGGTAGTTGAGAGAGAGAATAAATAAGGGGGCTTTAATGCACTTAACCCAATATGTATATATATATAAGCTTCTTGAATTGTCTAAAATGCCCCAAATCCTCCACCCTACACGTGTCCCACTCAATTATTCCCTTATCATTTCCTCTTCCCCACACCGAGATTGCCCAACCCTCTCATTTTCCTTTATTAGGGGTGTTTGATAAAACTAAGAATTTTAAAATCTGAATTTTAAATATTGAATGTTTTAAGAGGTGCTTAAAAAAATTATATTTTTTAATATTTTGTTAATTTTCAGTCTTCAGATTTTAATGTTAAATGGTAACCTTATCATTTAAAATTTTACGTCATTTTAAGTGATAAATTTTTTATCAAACACACTTAACTGAATAAGTGCTGAATTTTTTCAGATTTAAGTGGCAAATAAGTGTTATCAAACACACCCTCATGGGTTATGTTGATAAAACTGAAAATTTTAAGATCTAAATTTGAAGTATTGAAGGTTTTAAGCGGTGCTTAAATTTTTTTATATTTTTTGATATTGTTGTTAATTTTCAGTCTTCAGACTTCAGTGTTAAGTGAGGATCTTATCACTTAAAGTTTTACCTCATTTTAAGTGACACTTAATGTATTAAGTGATGTTCAAACTTCTTATCAAACACAGTTAATTGAATAAGTGAAAATAAATATTTTTAAACACACCCTTACTCTCATCTTCATCATTTTCAGCAATGGACAAAGCTTGATTTGTGGACTTGCAGGTGTGTATTTGAGTTTTGATTCTTTGTAATTTTAATTTTTTAATTTTTTTGTAAATATTTTTTGTAAATTTATAGCCTTAATAATATATGAATCTCTCTTGTTTTTCTTTTTAATTTGTTTTGTTGGTAGATCTGGTGTTCTGAGGTGTTTGGTTGGTTGGTGTATTGTTCGGACTCTTGCATTTTAGTGCACTTGGAGAGTATAACTAATTTGTAAATTAGTTAGTTTATTTGTTGAAAATTGGGTATAATTATGTTAAATCAGTTGTTGTTCATAGTTTTAGGTTTGAGATGTTGTACTGTTGCATGTGTGGAATGAACTCTTTTGTAGCAATTGATATGATTTTGTGGAGGAAATGCATGTAAAATTTGGGGATTTTCTTCAATTCATATGGATTATACTGAATACCCTAACCCTAACCCCAGAGGATATTTTGGTCCTTAAATGTTAGCTGATTGTGTTTTTATTACATTTTAATTTATTCGTTCCAAAATAAGTGTTCATATTTCCTTGTCCTAATATAAATGTCAATTTTTGAAAAGTCAAAGTATTTTATTTGAACAATTTACCAATTTAATATTTAATTATTAAAATTATAAAACATATACACTATAAATTATCATATCACTATGATGGGACCTTAGTATTTCATTAACTATAACAAAAATTATCATCTTAAAAAGTTAAAATTTTCAAAATGAACCTATAATTTGAGATAGGAAAAGTATAATAAAGCAATGGTAGTTTAGACTATTCATAGGGTCGTGCTTACCTAACAAAATCTTCATCATTAATTTTTGTACTACATTCTATTTATTTGATTCTCTTAGTGCGTGTTTGGTAGAAGGAGTTGGTGCCAAATATATGATTTTTGAGCTGAAATTCATGGCCCAACCCATATTTGGTAATCTTGGTGTTAGTGCAACAGTGTCAAACCATTGGTACCAAATGCCCCATTTTTCACACCATCTCAATAGATGATTTTGTGTGGTTTGGTTTTATTTTTTCACACCAAAATCATTTTTTAATCCAAACCAATTTAATTTGGTGTACCATTGTTTAACCCAAATCAATTCATTTATAATATTATATATATATAAATTCGAAAAAATAAAATATTTATGAAAAAATAAAATATTTCAAAAAAATCAAATGAAAAAATATATTTCGTAAAAAATAAAATATTTCGGGAAAACAAATATTTCTGGAAAAAATAAAATATAATAAATATATATTAATTATTTTTTAAAAAAATATACAAATTATATGTATTTTTACTGAAATCTTTTATTTTTTCAAAATATTTTATTTTTTTGAAATATCTTATATAAAATATTTTATCTATAAATATTTTGAAAAAATTAAATATTTATATATTTTATTTTTAAAACATATAGATTTATAAAATATTATTTTAAATAAATAAAATATCAAACTATTTCAAGTTACCAAATATGATTGATTTCAGAATTTCAGCCCATATACCAATTCTACCAAACATAATTTAATTTTTGAGGCTTTATTTTTTCTCATATCAAAATTATCTACATCAAACATAATTTGAGTTGAGAATAAAACTACACCAAACCAAATCCAACTCAAACCAAAATAAAAAATCAATACCATACCGCGCACCTGTAGGCACTTATTCACTTCTCTCCTGATTCGGTCAAAGATTTGATTCTAGTACATTGTCTCGTTGTCTGCAATATGATCTACTATATTGTCTCATTGTCTGTAATATGATCTACTATATTGTCTCATTGTGGACCTTCTTCTCTCTATATAAATTCGACATTTTCTAGCGTTCTTCTTTCATGAATAAGAACATTCTAGGTTTGGTGTCTCTAAATATATAATTGTGTCTTTAATTCTCAAGATTTGGGGATCGGCACACAAACTCTAGATCTCTCAATTTTGGGGTCATTTTTTCATTTATTTCAATCAATTTTGTTTGTGAAAATTGTGGATTGATGTTTGAAATAATATTCTTATTTGCAGGTTTTTATGAATCTCAACAATTCTATTTGGGATCAAAGTTTTGGTTCTACCGACTCAGTGAAGAGGAAAGGGTTGTAGAACATATGGCTGCTCAATCCTCAGGTAGTTCATGTTTTCAGTATTATTCCAAATTATTGCTTAATAATTCCTATTTCGAAATGTATAATAATACCACCAAATTTCTGTAATTAATAGGTAATATACTAAGGGCATGTTTGGTAGAGCTGTGTTTTTGTTTGTGTTTGTGTTTATGTTGAAATAAACAAAAAATACGTTTTTTGTTTTTTTGTTTATTCATCCAAAAACAGAAGTATGTTTGGTAGGGATGTTTTTGGGTTGAAATTGAAAAATTAAAAATCAATAATTAAAAATTAAAAATATAAATAATAAATATAATATAATATAATAATAATAATAAATGAATAAAATAATAATAAAAAATGGACTTAATAATAAATAATAATAATAAATTACATAAAACATATTTAAACATATAATAAAAATAAAAAATAAATATAATAAAAAATAAAAAATAAATATAATAACAAATAAATACTTCATAATAATAATAAAAAATGAGTATAATAATAATAAATTAATATTAAATTAATAAAATATATTTTTAAATAATTAAAAATGAATAAATAATTTATAAATAAAATGAATTAAATAATGAAATAATAATAAATAAATAAATAAAATATATTTATAAATTAATATATAAATTAATAAATACTAATTTAATAATATAAATAATAAATATAATATAATATAATAATAATAAATGAATACAATAATAATAAAAAAAATGGACTAAATAATAAATAATAATAATAAATTAATAAAATAAATAATAAATTACATAAAACATATTTAAACATATAATAAAAATAATAAATAATAAACAAAATAAAATAAATAATAATAAAAAATAAATATAATAAATAAATATAATAATAAATAATAAGTAAATATAATAACAAATAAATACTTCATAATAATAATAAAAAATGAGTATAATAATAAAAAATTAATATTAAATTAATAAAATATATTTTTAAATAATTAAAAATGAATAAATAATTTATAAATTAAATGAATTAAATAATTAAATAATAATAAATAAATAAATATAATATATTTATAAATTAATAAATAATAATTTAATAATATAAATAATAAAATATATTATAAAGTGAAGAAAGTGTAAGTGATAAACACCCCAATAAACACCAAATTCATGTTTATTCTCATATTGACGGTAGGTGAATTGATGTTTCTTTTGTCGTTGCTTCACCAAATTTCGGTCAACAAAATTTATAATATCTACAAATACTTTACTTAAAATAGTATAGCAATAAGTAGGGTCGAACCACTCTCAACTTAGAAATCGGTTTGAGACTAGGATCCAAAACTATAATTTTCGAGATAAAAAGAAATCACTTAAAATAATTCTTGAATTTTTGAATAATAAACTAAAATAACTAGATAAAATTATCAAATGGTGGAAGAAATCTCAAGGGAAGGGAATCCACCACCCGGGTCTATATAAATAATATTATATATTTCTATTGCAAATTCTCCTCCAACCTATTAAACATAAACATAGATATTGGTAGGCATTCCCCGTATTTCCATTAATTGGTAATCACGGAAAATCCTCCCTCTAATGTTTTGGTTTAAAAATAAATAAATATAAATAGTGGTAGGCATTCCCCGTATTTCCATTGATTGGTAATCACGGAGAATCCTTTCTCTATTTTCAACATCTATTGTAGGTTTTGTCACTTGAAAGAATTATTTCGGGAAGAGAATTGAACAATAAGAAATAAAATAAAATTATGTATATCTTACCCAAGGTGGCTTCATCACTCCCTTGAGAAGATGTTTAAGCTAGCATAATGATATAGGAATAAAACATGATGATAGAAGAAATTTTCATTAACTAAGAAAAAGATTACAACAAAATAAAAACTTGATACAAGACTAAATTCTCTCTACAATTTCTCACTCTCTACCATCTAACTCCTTACAATTTCCAACTACTCTCCTATTTATAGAGAAAATTGGAATATAATGACATCTTGTAAAGTGAAGTTAGATCTACTTTTCTTTTCTTTTTCTTTGAATATTGATGTTTTCCAAGTCATTTTCTTCTTTCTTCATGTGCATTATATTCTTCATCTTTCATCCATGTGCATTCCTTTCTTCACTTTAATATATTTTCTTCATCTTTTCCAATTCAAACCTATAAGAAATAAAAAGATATATATAAGAACATTTATGTAATAAAATGGTGAATTAAAGATTTATTTTTGACATTTAAAATAGTAATTTTGTGAACTTATCAAATTACCCCCAAACAAGCTCTTGCTAGTCCTCTAGCAAATAAGGACAAAATAGATTAGTTCGCAAAATTAGACTTTTATTAAATTTAACTAAAGATGTGCCACTTTCGCAGGCTGCTTTCGATTGCATTTACCATATGCAATAAGGCCTTAAACCCCTAGATTACCCTAGTTGACGAGCAATAGCCTCGTAAGGGTTGGATATATTACCCACAACTTCTTCATTCTTCATTTTCATGCATTCATGCATTCACATATTCATTAATCAAGTCATGATACAATATATAAGATAATATGAATACAAATACTACCACTCACTACCGAACAATAACTATCTCAAGCTAATGATATGAATGATCCCCACTGAAGTAAATAATTTCGTTACTTTTTACTCCCAATCTAGACAACCTTCCGTGTTTTTGTGAACATTCTACTATGGTATGTCAATCTCTCTTCTTCTACTTCATTGATCAAACTTTGCCATATTTTTCGTAAAAACTCATTATTTCCATCATTTCACTTCCATCCCTTTTTGTATTTATAAGCTCCGGACTTTCCAGCGAGGACTTTTAGTCCCGACCAACTGGGCCCGAACTTCTTCCATGAGATTTATGCTCATTAGTTTTCTCCCCTTTTTACGCGAACAATGATATTGGTGATACCAAGGTCCGGTTACTCAGATCGAAGAACTACTTTTTGCATTTCTTTGAAAATAATTTTTTTTAAATTTTCTCCATTCTATCTCCCCTTCTCCCCTTTTATAGCGGCAAAACTAATTTTTCAACTCCATAGTCAAAGATCAACTGTTTTTCCCATAGTGAATGTGTGCATGTGCTTATAGGTCAAAGCTGTCCTTTTCGGTTTCAATTTCACTAATTTATTTACCAATGTAAAATCACATCATTTCACTAACTCAATCTAATCATTACTCTCATGAGCGGGACTATCGCATCACATATTACGGATATATCATAAACATAAACTTAATCAACTTATAATGCAAAACACTCATGCATAAAAACAAAAAACTTTTCCAAACGAAATCAATTTTTCAATTTTTCAATTTTTTTTTTATTTTTTTTATTTTTTTATTTTTTTAATAATGAAATTTTATTTTGATTAAATAGATATCCACCCCCAAACAAAAATAACACTGTCCCTAGTGTTTAAAAATACATCTAAGAGACAAATTGGAACAAATTACCGCAATTGAGGTGGTGTTTTTGGAGTATAGTCCCTGCAAAGATTCTTGGCACAAGAAAAGTCAAGTGATTGAAAATATTATGACAGACTTTACCTCAAACAAAATCTAAACATATCCAAATAGAGTGAAAAAAATAATAATAAAATTGATAGAAAAATTTACACAACTGACTGGATTGCCTCCCAGTAGCGCTAAGTTTAACGTCTTCAGCCAGACTCAACAGATGTGCTACCCCTAAATAGATCAGTCCGAATAAATCGGATCAATGAGGAAAATTTCCTCATTTTCAGAAGTTTCAAGTTCTAGGAAAGGCTTTAGACGATGAGCATTAACTTTAAACAACTGTCCATTCTTAGGGTCTTGTAACTCAATGGCACTATGACTAAAAATGTGATGGACATAGTACGGGCCTGACCAACGTGACCTTAACTTCCCAGGAAACAATTGAAGACGGGAGTTATACAAAAGAACCTTTTGTCCTATGAAAAACTCCTTTTTGAGAATGTGTTTGTCATGTTCCAACTTAGTCTTGGCTTTATAAATTCTTGAACTCTCATAGGCATCATTTCTGATTTCTTCTAACTCATCAAGTTGAAGGGTCCTACGTTGACCGGCTTTATCATAGTCAAAGTTTATGGCCTTGATGGCCCAATAAGCACGGTGTTCGAGTTCAACATGCAAGTGACATGCTTTGCCATAGACCAATCGATATGGGGACATTCCTATAGGGGTCTTGTAAGCAGTACGGTATGCCCATAAAGCATCCTGGAGACGAAGACTCCAGTCCTTCCTTGTGGGGTTAACTGTTTTCTCTAAGATCTGTTTAATCTCCCTATTAGATACCTCAGCTTGACCATTGGTTTGAGGGTGATATGATAGGGCCACTTTGTGATTGATTCCATATTTGGACAACAACTTTCCAAAGACTTTGTTGCAAAAATGTGAACCATTGTCACTGATTATGGCTCGAGGTGTTCCAAACCGAGGCAAAACCTGGTCTTTGAAAAAACGCACCACAACTTTATGGTCAGCTGTTTTGGTGGCTAAAGCTTCTACCCATTTTGACACATAATCAACTGCTAAAAGGATGTAGAGATTGCCAAACGAGGATGGAAATGGTCCCATGAAATCAATACCCCATACGTCAAAGATTTCAACGACGAGAATCGATTGTTGAGGCCATTCGTTTCTTTTGGTAATCCTACCTAGCAATTGACATCTATGACAAGCTAGACAGTATGTGTGGGTGTCTTTGAAAATGGTTGGCCAATAGAATCCTGATTGCAATATTTTTGCAGCTGTTCGTTTGGAACTGAAATGGCCACCACATGCCTGGTCATGACAGAAGGAAATGACAGACTTTTGATCTACCTCGGGAACACACCTACGAATGATCTGATCTGGACAATATTTAAACAAGTAGGGGTCATCCCAGAAATATTCCTTAGCCTTTGCCAAAAATTTATCTTTCTCTTGTTTGGACCAGTTGAAAGGAATTTGACTAGTCACAATATAATTGACAATATCTGCATACCATGGTGCATGAGATATTTCAAATAATTGTTCATCAGGAAAATAATCAGAAATGGGAATGGAGTCACTAGTGGATTTAATAACAAGACGGGACAAATGATCAACGACTACATTCTCGGAACCTTTCTTATCTCGAATCTCAATGTCAAATTCTTGAAGGAGTAAGATCCAGCGTATCAACCTAGGTTTTGCATCAGATTTGGACAAAAGATGTCTTAACGCTGCATGATCTGTATATATGATGACCTTAGATCCAACCAAATAAGATCTAAACTTCTCAAAGGAGAACACGACTGCTAGCAACTCTTTCTCAGTGGTTGAGTAGTTGATTTGGGCATCATTTAAGGTTTTGCTAGCATAGTATATGACATGTCGTGCTTTATCCACTTTTTGGCCTAAAACAACACCTACTGCATAATCAGACGCATCACACATAATTTCAAAAGGCAAGTTCCAATCAGGTGAGCGAATGATAGGTGCAGTAGTGAGTGCTGACTTTAAGTACTCAAAGGCGGACTTACAGGCATCAGTAAACTCAAATTGTGCATCTTTAGCTAGAAGATGGGTCAAAGGTCTAGTTATCTTACTGAAATCTTTGATGAAACGCCTGTAGAAACCGGCATGACCTAGGAATGCTCTAATATCTTGAACATATTTGGGGATAGGTAGATTGGAGATTAGATCAATTTTTGCTTTGTCTACCTCAATTCCTGCACTGGAGATATTATGACCTATGACAATTCCCTTTTGGACCATGAAATGACACTTTTCCCAGTTAAGTACCAAGTTATTGTCACGACAACGTTGAAGTACGAGAGAAAGATGGTCTAGACATTGCTCAAATGATGACCCAAAGACAGAGAAGTCATCCATGAAGATTTCTAGAAACTTTTCAACCATGTCACTAAATATACTCATCATACATCGCTGAAATGTAGCTGGTGCATTACACAAGCCGAATGGCATGCGACGATAGGCGAATGTACCGAATGGACAGGTGAAAGTAGTTTTGTCTTGGTCATCAGGGTGGACAGGAATTTGATTGTAACCAGAATAACCATCTAAAAAGCAATAGAAGGCCTGACCAGCTAATCTTTCTAACATTTGGTCGATGAAGGGAAGTGGAAAATGGTCTTTTCTAGTCACGCTATTCAGTTTCCTGTAGTCTATGCAAACTCGCCATCCAGTTTGAATGCGAGTAGGAACAAGCTCATTATGGGCATTGGACACAACAGTGATGCCAGACTTTTTAGGAACTACCTGGATTGGACTCACCCATTGACTATCAGAAATCGGGTAGATGATATCAGCGTCAAGAAGTTTGATAACTTCTCCGCGGACAACTTCTTTCATATTGGGGTTAAGTCTCCTTTGAGGTTGTCTACAGGTTTTCGCATTATCTTCTAAGTGAATGCGATGTTGCACCACTAGAGGATTAATGCCCTTGATATCATCAATGGACCATGCTATGGCTTCCCTATTTGTCTTAAGAACCTCAATTAATTGGGACTCTTGTTGCTCAGTTAACTCAGAAGATATTACCACTGGAAAAGTCTCAGATTCACCAAGATACGAATATTTTAAAGTCTCGGGTAAAGGCTTTAATTCAATATTATGTGGTTTCTTTGCATTTTCAGATTCAGTGTTAACTGGCAAGGACAATGATTCAAACTTGGATTTATACTTGGGTGCTTCAAAGGGTGGGGTAGAATCTAGCAAATCATTTACTTGGCTAATGTTATTAGCTTCGTCCAAATTATCATCAAAATGGGCTAGACAATGCTGGAGTGGATCCTCAGGATATGAGTGGTTAAAGGTGTGGTTGGTCAATGAATCAATGAGACAAACATCTTCAACAGACTCTGATTCAATGGGTTGTTTCATCAAATTGAACACATTGACTTCCACTTTCATGTTCCCAAAGGTTAAGGTCATGCTACCATTTCTACAATTGATCAATGCATTAGCTGTGGCTAAAAATGGTCGACCTAAAATGATTGAAATTTGTTTACCTTGGGTTGGTTGAGTGTCTAGCACAATAAAGTCTACGGGGTAATAAAAATCATTAACTTTTACTATCACATCCTCAATGATACCCCTTGGAATTTTGATGGATCGGTCAGCTAACTGAATTCTAACATCAGTTTTCTTCAAATCAGTCAATCCCAAATCCAAGTAGACTGAATACGGTAACACATTGACACTGGCACCAAGGTCCAATAAAGCTTGACCTTCAAAAATTTCTCCTATCCTACAAGTGATAGTTGGACTACCAGGGTCTTTGTGTTTAACCACAGCTTGATTTTGTAGGAAGGAGGAACAATGTTGGGCTATGAAGGCTTCCTTAGGGATATTAGTTTTCCTCTTGACTAAGTCTTTAATGAATTTTGCATAAGAAGGAATTTGCTTAATAGCAGTGAGAAATGGAATGTTAATCTGGAGATTTTGAAAAATCTCTAAGATTTCACTGTATTGAGAGTCCTTCTTATTGTTGACTAGTCTAGAGGGAAAAGGTGCGCGTGGAATAAACGGCTTTGGAATGACCTCATCAAGCTTAGGACCTTGGTCCTTTTTGGATTTTTGGGAATTGGGTGGAAGAGATTTGGATGGTTCAATTTCATCACTGATGAGTGACTCAACCTTATTATCAATTTTGTTTCCTGACCTGAGGGTAATGATGGAATTTACATTGGCATTTGATTGGTCAGAAGTGGAAGGAGTCCCTACAAGATTAACTCCTTGTCTTTTTGGATTGATTTCGGGTTGGCTAGGCAATGTACCCCTTTGTCTTTCAGACAGAGCTGTAGTGAGTTGACTCAACTGATTTTGGAGAAACTGTTGAAATTGCAGTTGATTTTGAGTCAAGAGATCAAAGTTATTTTCTAACTTTTGAAATCTCTGATTGGAATGCTTATTGGATTGATCAAGATTAAGGGCAAACATTTTCAAAGTGTCCTCATAATTGGAAGTATTATTGACCGGTGGGACAGGAGCAACATAGTTGTTCATGGGATCAACTGCTAAATCTCGGCTTGGATTGAACTGGTTATTCCTAGGGAATTGATTTTGAGGAATTATTGGTCCTTGAGTTTGAGGTTGCCTATTGGAGTTACCTTGAAAACCAGACTGACCACTTAAGTTTTGTGGAGGTAAATTTTGCCTCCATGAAAAATTAGGGTGGTTTCTAGTATCAGGATGGTAACTTTGGCTAAATGTATTAGGCAATGGTCTCCTAAAGGTATTAAAAGCACAAACTTGCGCATCCGAAGCTTCAGATGTACAAGAGACCGGACATTCCTCTGTTGGATGGGATAAACCAGAACAAACATTGCATTGTGCAGGGGTAGATATTAGGGCAAATGCATCAAACTTTTTGCCTAAGTCTTTCACTCCCTCAGCAAGACTTTTCATCACAGACTTTAACTTATTTTCAGGTTTGATGTCATAAAAACCAGATGTTCTATTCATTTGATCATTCCTAGAAAATTCATTATCATTTTGGTTCCAATTCCAATTTTGGGCATTTTCAACTAGTTCCTCCAAAAATATATATGCTTGGTCAGGGGTTTGGGCATTGAACTTTCCTTGGTGCATTGACTCAATCATGGTTCGGTTCATAGGTGAAAGTCCCTTATAGAAGAAATGAACTAGTTGTGCTTTATCAAAGCCATGGTGTGGGCATTTGAGTAGCAAGTCATGAAATCGGTCCCAAGTTTGATGGAATTGTTCCTCAATTTTTTCTCTAAAAGTACTAATGGCATCTCTCATTGATTCGGTCTTTTGCATGGGATAAAACTTACTCATGAATTTCCTTGCAAGTTCATCCCATGATCGAATGGAGTCGGGTGGAATGGAGTTTAGCCATGATGCAGCTCTATCTTCTAAGGACAAGGGGAAAAGACGCAGTTTGACACCCTCTTCATTCAAATTTTGATTTTTGAATGTGTTGCATATTGTTAAAAACTTCCCTAAATAGATATAGGGTTGTTCGCTTTCAAGTCCATGAAATTTTGGCAACATATTGATTGTGGCGGGTCTAATCTCAAACTGGGGTGCATCATTCTCAGGTAGAACAATGCAATTGGGTGGGTTGGCTGTGATTGGGGCAAAGTAGTCATTAAGAGTTCTCGGTGCAGCCATTGATGAATTATTGGTGGTTGACAGATTTAACAAGGTAGTTGATTTTTCTTCTAAATCAAAGAGTGAGAGATCACTAGGAAACCTAACTAAACGCTTGTTAACTCGTAACCACTGGGGCATAAACAAAAAGAAACCTAAAAAGGCTAGATGATGGGCAAATCACACAAAAAATTTGGCTTTGTTATCTTGAGCTTAAATTCAAGGGTGGTGAATTTTTAAATCTAATATTGTAGAGAATTAATAGGATGGTGTCCAAATTAATTCTCTCCTAATTAGACAGCTCCTACTCTATTCCAGATTAAGTTGATAGATTACCAATTAAGGATCATCAAACTAACAACGGAGTAGTTCCCAGGAAAGTGTGGCGAGGCACGTGGCCTGCTTAATGGCGCGTCAACCACACTCCTAGACAGAATTTCCTACCGTTTATCAATTTGATAATGACTCACTGGAGTGACTACCAACCGCTTCCTTCTTAGAGGGCCTATGAGCTCGTAACCCTAAATTGGATTATTGCTAATGAATTTTAAAATTAGGCTCATGGTTTAACAAATGCAAGGATTTTTGTGATTTGTGGGCCACGGAAACGGGTGATGAAATCCCGACCGTATCTTGTGGGAATTTTGCCCTTAAGTATCTTATGCAAAATGCTAATTAAAATATGCACACACAAGAGAAAAAGAAATAAAAAAATAAAAAACGGGAGCTTAGGGGAATTTCTAATGTTATTCTATCCTAGAATTCGCATGCAAAATTTGTGTCTAGAAAAACTAAAACTAAAAATAAATAAAATAGAAATAAACTAAATACAAAGGATGGGAACTTAGGGTAATTTCTAATGTTATTCTATCCTAGAATTTGCATGCAAAATTTTCACCTAATCTAGGAAAAAAAATAAAATAAAAAATAACAAGGGTTTAGAGATATGGAACCTGGCTGACGAACCGGTACGGTATCTCCTGCAAAAGAAAATAAAAACAACAAAAATAAATTAGTAAATACGAAGAAGATAAAAAATAAAATAAATAAAAAAATAATAATAAAAATAAAAATTCAATGCTTCTACACAGTGAAACTGCCGAATGAAAAAAATAATAATAAATGAACTCCCTACACTTTCGAACTTGGGCACAACAACTATCAAAAAAAAATTTCTGTTTATATATAAATCCTACTGTTACACTAGTATTCAATGTATAAGTTGGGCACCTTTGTTTTTTTTATTTTTTTTATTTAATTTAAATTTCTAATGTTAATGGAAAGGTACAAATCTGTACTGGAGTCTACTACAGATTCATATAATTTTTTTTTTTTTTTTTTTTCGAAAATTAACAAAAATCACACAATAGAAAAATTAAAATAAACGGAGGGATAGAAAGTTCGGGTGGGTTCCCGAAAAATTTAAGTTGAGGATCGTTGACTCCGAATTCAATGTTGAAGCGGCAACGGCGCCATTTGACGGTCGGTGAATTGATGTTTCTTTCGTCGTTGCTTCACCAAACTCCGGTCAACAAAATTTATAATACCTACAAATACTTTACTTAAAATAGTATAGCAATAAGTAGGGTCGAACCACTCTCAACTTATAAATCGGTTTGAGACTAGGATCCAAAACTATAATTTTCGAGATAAAAAGAAATCACTTAAAATAATTCTTGAATTTTTGAATAATAAACTAAAATAACTAGATAAAATTATCAAATGGTGGAAGAAATCTCAAGGGAAGGGAATCCACCACCCGGGTCTATATAAATAATATTATATATTTCTATTGCAAATTCTCCTCCAACCTATTAAACATAAACATAGATATTGGTAGGCATTCCCCGTATTTCCATTAATTGGTAATCACGGAAAATCCTCCCTCTAATGTTTTGGTTTAAAAATAAATAAATATAAATAGTGGTAGGCATTCCCCGTATTTCCATTGATTGGTAATCACGGAGAATCCTTTCTCTATTTTCAACATCTATTGTAGGTTTTGTCACTTGATCACTCCCTTGAGAATTATTTCGGAGAATTATTTCGGGAAGAGAATTGAACAATAAGAAATAAAATAAAATTATGTATATCTTACCCAAGGTGGTTTCATCACTCTCTTGAGAAGATGTTTAAGCTAGCATAATGATATAGGAATAAAACATGATGATAGAAGAAATTTTCATTAACTAAGAAAAAGATTACAACAAAATAAAAACTTGATACAAGACTAAATTCTCTCTACAATTTCTCACTCTCTACCATCTAACTCCTTACAATTTCCAACTACTCTCCTATTTATAGAGAAAATTGGAATATAATGACATCTTGTAAAGTGAAGTTAGATCTACTTTTCTTTTCTTTTTCTTTGAATATTGATGTTTTCCAAGTCATTTTCTTCTTTCTTCATGTGCATTATATTCTTCATCTTTCATCCATGTGCATTCCTTTCTTCACTTTAATATATTTTCTTCATCTTTTCCAATTCAAACCTATAAGAAAAAAAAAGATATATATAAGAACATTTATGCAATAAAATGGTGAATTAAAGATTTATTTTTGACATTTAAAATAGTAATTTTGTGAACTTATCACATATGCCTAAAATTTGCCTAAAGTGAAAAAGTGTTTTTAAACACACATATCCCAAAAACACTAACCAAACAAGTTTAAAAACTTAAAACACATAAACAAACACAAAAACACCCCAACCAAACAGGCCCTAAGAAGATTGTTGAAAGCTTACTTCATTTCTTTTTTATTTTTTATCCGAAATTCTAAGTTCAACTTCAAGGCAAAAAGACAAGCTAAATCAAATAATTTCTGTTGAACATATATTTTTTCAAGAAATTGAAAAAGCATACTAGAAAGCCCAGTAAATGTTAGGAAATGTTTGTATAATTGCTTTTGAATGCAGGGTGCCTAGTATATTATATCATCTGATTGCTTGTGCTTCAGGAAAACATAAAATAATAAATGAGCAATTTCAATCTAATTATAAAAAACTGTTGAACCCGAATTGGTTCCCATTACCTAAAACAAAAGATTATGGCCAATTAAAACATCAGTGAAGTATTGTTTCTTCATGTCGCAAAAACTTAAATTAATTAGAGCTGTTATTTACCCTTCTATTCTTCCCTCTGTGAGAAATCTGATTGATCAAAAATTCCTATGGGGTTTAAAATTTGTTATTTATTTCCCTCTAATTTACAGGTTTACCTATTGGAAGTGTAAAAAATTCACGGGAATGAGTTGTGACGGAAAAAACAGGTATGCCTTGTTTTTTTTTTACTGCACAATTTTCTTTTGTTAGTTAAAGTATATATGTTGCCTATCTCATATATTTAAATTACCTCTTAAGAATATAGAGAGGTTAAAATACGGACCTTTGATTTAATGTTTTCATTTTTGATGAGTATGGTATACTTGATCTGCGATTTGTGCTACCACTGCAACAAAAACTGGTACTAGGGACAACTTAGGTTGGTAATCAATGTGTTGATTACATCATCCATCCTTGTTTTAAAGGTTAGTTGTTAATATAGGGCAAACAGAGCTATTGAGATTTTAATTTCCTTTTGAAAGGTTTGTTGAGTGAAGGTTAGTTGTTAATATAGGCCAAATATACCTTCTCATAATGGTGCTATACACTGATTTGAAGATTCATCAGTTTCAAGTCAAAAATGAAATTGATAGACTGCGGGGAAAAAACCCAAATTAGAAAAGAATTAATGTTGTGTTTGGTATGCTGGAATGGAATGCCATTCCAACCATTTTCTTGTTTGGTAAGTATTATAAAGTAAGAATGGTCATTCTCTCTGAATGAAAAACCATTTAAGAGAAAGACAATCCATTCCATTACGAAACCTATGGAACCGGTTAGAGTTTGACTTGGACCAAGTCTTCCAAAGAAGTCTTAGTTCATAATTAAAGTAGATTTGTGGTTGGAATGACATGTGCAATACTTTCCGTTACAACAACGATGTAGTTCGTAACCAGTTCTCACTCATGAGAGCCCTAAGAAACATGGGCATTCCATTCCCTAATAAAACTAAAAAACATTTCATTATGTAGTTAGTAATGCTCCAACCAAACATTCTTCCATTATCATTCTCATTTCATTCTCACTTTCATTCCATTTCATTACTACGTAACAAGCGCAACATAAGTAGTGGTGATTTATTTCCATTCTCATTTCATTCTCACCTTCATTCCATTTTATTCCTACATAACAAACGCAACATAAGTAGTGGTGATTTATAATTGGCTTATTTGTGTTTTGTGTTGGTTATGTATAGATTATTTCAAATCATTATTTTGTGTATATTAATCAATCTGCCATTGATTATGTGGATAAATATCTAATACTGTATCATAGTAACTCATGCCCCTAATATGGTTGATTTAGTTCTTTGTCATGTGTTTTCAAGGTATTTTTGGAAAAAAGTGAAAGGAGCCGGAGATTTTGTTTTTAATAGTAACTTTTGTTTGGGCTTTAATCTGTCGAGATCCATATTTTGTTACATTGATTGATTTGAGGCCATTGAATAATATGATAAAGAAATATGCTTATGTTATATGTATATATATAAATATATCATGCACACAAATATATATAAGTGTTACAATAAAGAGGAAACTGACCAGTAATACAGAATGCAAGAAGAACCAGAGTAAATTTGAGCCCTGTGTGATACCACAGTTTTATTAAGGCAATATTGCTCCCTCTACGGTGCTCAAGGATTCCGAACAAATGCCTCCCAAGATAGAACGGATTTCGCCTTCACTATTGCAGCACTGCAATG
Organism: Cornus suecica; assembly: GCA_963922005.1. Lineage (NCBI taxonomy): Eukaryota > Viridiplantae > Streptophyta > Magnoliopsida > Cornales > Cornaceae > Cornus > Cornus suecica. The sequence continues at coordinate 9,756,462 of OY998238.1, read as the reverse complement.
GTGAAGACCGGTGAACTCAAGCTTTGTGTTTTGTACTCAAAACCGAACCAGACCGGACCTATCTATATGTATATGCAAATGCAGAGCAGAGAGATAATTTGTATTTCTGGAAAAATATATGGAAGAATTTTATGTTTTTCTGAATGAAATGCAACAACCTATTATAGAGAATGGAGAGACACTTCAACCGTGTAAGCATCCATTCCACTCCAACAGGTATATAAACTGTATAGGTGATGGTTGATACCAAAAACTGTATACGCAACTCTTACACTTTACTTTATTTTCAATGTGGGACAACCACTCTTACCCAAGTTCAAGTGTGTCACTTTGAGAGATAATTTCTCATTCAATAATTAATAGTTTTGAACATATAATTATACCAACTTGATCTCCTCACCAAGGAGAACACGTTAGTGCTTGGTCCCGTTAAATTTGGAGTTCGGGTCCCATAATTATTTAAGCTCAAAGGTGGGTTTAATTACTTTATTTCTAAACTATTTCCAACATAATAATTGTAATAATTGATGGTTTTCTTTGTCTTATGTGCTACATAGTGATGGACTGTCGTGCGAACTAGTGTCTGTGGAGAATGTCTATCCACTACCGCCATCAACGCTTGAACCTTCGTAGTGTAAGCAATCTTTTTTAGCATACTTGAGTCTGTAGCACTCCACAATTCCGGCTGAAAGCATTGCTGTTATTGCTTTAACGAGTACTGTTCCCTTCCTTTGAAGCTCGGTAAGCCCTCGAGACTCCCTCTTCAACTCTCTACCCTCTGTTCAATTTTCTGATATGAGATTTAGTTTCATAATTCCTAAAAATCAGATGAGTTTATTTTGTTTTTTTTTCAGAGGGAATGTGTATTATGGTTTTGCTTTGGGATCTCTCTCTTGGAACATTGGTATTTATTTCCATGTTTATCAACAACACTTTTTGGCATGGTTTCTTTGTTGAAATGACTTGTGCTATCTCCAGTGTTGCTATGTATATTATCCCACTTATGACTTTGGTATGTTAACCAATTTTTTTATGTTTTTTTGAAGTTTGCTATATTTTATATAATATAAAATATGATTGAAATTGATTTGCTTGGTAATTGAACAGAGTCAGCAGCATAGCAATGATGCTCTGTCTATTTGGAGTGTGTTGACCTCTGTTGCCGGCTGATTTATTCCATTATGAGTGGAAAATATCCCTTCATCGTTGCTACAGCTGTTGGATTATTGTCCAACATTACACAGTTAGCATTCTATTTATATTACTGCAGTGCTACTGCACTCCCTCTGCTCAGTTAAAATAGTTAATTTTAATACATTTTACGTTTTTTTGTATTACTTTTATCATTTTTTTTTTCTCATTTTGTTTTATTTTAAAAATAATAAATAGGACCAGTGGGTGAAGCAACCCCTGCTCACAGCCCCAGCCCAGAAAATGAGTCAGGCCTCCACATGTCCACATGTCTCTCAGACACGACCAACAAATTGAGCCAGGCCGGGAATTTGATTGAAGGCTATAGGAATTTTTTATTTTTTATTTTTTAAAATTATTTTAATCTTAAAAATGAAATTAGGAATTACGCCTGGACGTAGTACTATTCTTTATATATATTAAGATACTCTGCTATGCTTTATATATATATATATATATATATTTTTTTTTTTGTAATATTGGTGACCAGTTTTTAGCTTCATATGACAAGCTCTTTATGTACATTAGATACTCTCCATGCTTTTTCATGTTTTCTAATATTGAAGCCGATTGGTTCTTTATTTATCTTCTTATAACTTATAATGACATCATATATAATTCATTTATTTCGTGATGCTAGATAGTTTGTTACATTATGAGAATTTGTATGAATATGATAGCATGGATGGCATTTTGGTAATTATATATTTAATAATAACTGGAATGGAATTAACTGGTTATACTATACGATAAGATAACAACTTGTATAGAATCTAAAATTGTAATTAACTAAATTAGGAAACTTCAGGAGACATAATTTTTTAAACCACTTAAATTTGTATAAATGCATATTTGACAAAGCTACTAGCCGATAAGGTAAGAATTCTCAGTATAACATCACTTAAACTTTTTAAAATGAATTTGTCATATTGTTGTTTAATAAATTTAGGATTAACTTCATTTACATCCCCTGAGGTTTGTCCTATCATCACTTTGACCCCCTCAGGTTTGTATATCTTCATTTATACCCCCTGCTTTACCTAACTCAATTCATTTACACCCCCCTGCTTTAGTTTATCAGTTTAACCCCTTCCAATAAAATGCATTAATTCCTATTCTACCCCTCATATAACTATTTCAATAAAAGGATAACAACAAAATAAAATGAAATTTATCAGTTTAACCCCTCTAACTCGCTCTCTCTCCTCCTCCGTCGTCCATGGCCTCCCTCCACCACCACACTCCCGCCAAAAACGGCACCACGACCACCACAACCACCGTCGACACCCCAAATCACACACCCAGCAAAAAGGCGAAGCTAACCCTAATCTCCGCTGACGAGCTCGAATCCGAATTCGCCCACCACGTCCCCACCGTGGCGCGAATCAACAACGGCAGCTTCGGTTCATGTCCGACCACCATCATCTGCTTGCAGCTCCGCTACCTCCGGCAACCCGACGACTTCTACTTCAACCAGTTCCAACCCTCGATCCTCAAAACACGAACCTTAATTAAGGACCTCGTCAACGCTGACCACGTCGATGAGATCTCCCTCGTCGACAACGCCACCACCGCCGCCGCCATCGTCCTCCAGCAGACCGGCCGCGCCTTCACCTAGGGAAAATTCCATAAGGGCGCCGCCGCCGTCATGCTCCACTACGCCTACGGTGTCGTCAAAAAGTCCGTCCAGACCTACGTTTCCAGCGCCGGTGGTTGGGTAATCGAAGTCGAATTACCTTTTCTGGTGAACTCAAATTCTGAAATTATCAATGAGTTTCGAAAAGCCCTAGAAAAGGGCAAATCGAACGGTCATAGGGTTAGGTTAGTGGTGATCGACCACATCACCTCAATGCCGAGTGTGGTGATTCCGGTGAAGGAATTGGTCAAAATCTGTAGGGATGAAGGCGTTGACCAAATATTTGTTGATGCTGCTCACAATTGGGTGTACAGACATTGATTTGAATGAAATTGATGTGGATTTCTATACTAGTAATCTGCATAAATGGTTTTTTTGCCCACCCTCTGTTGCATTTTTTATATTTTTGTACATATATGTAAATGCAGAAAAGTTACACAATAGAAATTGGGGTAAAATTTCAGATCTCTTCTCATTAATCAAAGTCATCTATTTATACAAATTACGATAAATGGGTCAAGCCCATGTACCCAGGTTTATCAATCCCTTAAATCAAGGGATTTGATCAACCCTAACCTTTTTTGGACTCTTTCTACTATAATTAGATTACTCCTTGCCTTGTGGACCACACTTTAGTTTCTAGAATTTTCCATGGGCCCATTGCTGTTTTCGGCCTGCTTGTTTTCAACCCATCCACCTTCCGGCCCATCGGTCTTTGGCCCGTCCGTCATCGTCCCATCAGTCCAGTGGCCCATCTGTCGTCGGCCCATCAGTCCAGTGGCCCATCTATAATTGGGCCAAATATTTTAACCATTACACAGGCCCCTGAGGTTATGGGCTTTGACATTCTTTCCAAAACCCATGACCTAATAAATGTAACTACCTATGTATATATATACTAATTGCTTTTATGGGAAATGAAGATAATGAGTTGGCATGTCATCATTGCCTATTTAATGACATGCCAAAACGTGCGGCCACTACTCCCTCAAATCTTGCACCATGACGGCTGTGGCGTGTCTTTCGGTCTTCGTGCAGCCTTTTTGGCTTCCTCTTCTCCTTCTATAAAAACCCCATCTTTCATCACTTCACATCACAGTTCATATTTTGCTATTATCTGTTCTCGCTTTTTGCTTTCTTTAGCTCTCCATTGCTGGGATTTGTTCCTTTGCCATTGCCGTCATTCATTCCGTCGTTCATCTCAGAAATCATAGAAACCTGCTGCTACTCAGAGCTTCTGTAACTCTTCTTTCACTAACTAAGTAAGTCGATCGGTTTTCTTCCTTTCTTCTCTCTTTAATTTATCACCTTTACCTCCCTCTGTCTCTTCTACATTTCTTAACATTATGTCCGATAGTGACGATACCCGGTCGGTAGAGGAAGTAGTTTTACCTACTTCCTCAGGCACCGATTCCACTGGCAGTGAGTCTCCCCAGCCTGTTCCTAGAGGAACCAGAAAAACTACTCTTAAAAGTACTGACCTTCCGGGTTCCTCAACGACCGGTCCTGCGAAAACCAAGCCTTCTGAACCATTTGTAGTGGCCCCACTTAAGAGGACCCGACCTGAAGTGGACGTCAAACACCTTCGGGCTGAGACCCACGTTCCCCAGGACGTTGACGTGTCCCCCTATCCTGGCTACCTAGACTTTACCCAGAGCCAGAGCCTAGCCCCCGGTAGCATTCTGCTATCGGCATCTCATCTTAGGGTTCTGAGGTTTCCTCTTCATCCCTTTTTTCACTATGTGTTCTTCATGCTTGGGTTGCATCCCCTTCAATTGAACCCGAACAGCATTAGGATCATATCCATGCTACTGTTGTACAATAGGGATATGGATCTGAACCTAGGCCTAGCCGACCTCCTCCTTTGTTATTTTTTCCAAAATGCCAGAGCGAGTAGAGGTAGATACAACCTTTTCCCCTTTCACGGCCGCAGCATCTGTACCGATACTGAAAAATCGGATAAGGGATGGAAAGAACGAATGGTCGTAGTGAGCGGCAATTGGTCGTACCCTTTTTCTCGTATTTTCCCGATCCCCAACAAATTCGGTCCCATTCGCCTGCCTGTCTACCGCCCACTTCATAAGGCTTCTTGCCTCTGTGAACATTGTGACCTTCACCGGGGAGACTATGCCTTCAAATTTCTAGGTTATGAGGACAAGGATCTTCCCCTTACCTTTATAAAACAGCGGATAGGCCTCTTGAGAACCCATGTTTGGGGCAAGACCCGATCGGCTACTGACCTGCTGACCATGGAAAATATTGAATCGATCTCTAACTTGGGCGCTGGTGTTGACAGGATGGACTTGCCCGACAAACCTATGTCCGCCAGAATCCCTCAAGTTCCCGAAGGTATTACGCTTGTTGATGCTGTGCCATTGTCAACAACACCGCCTTCGTCTTCGGTGCCTCCACCTGCTCAAAGCCCGGTAGCACCAGCAGTGCCGACCCCATCGGTTCCTCCTCCGCCTCCTGCAAATGCTCCAGCTGTGAGGACCCGATCCAATGCAACTAAAAGGGCTAGGACACAAGCCGAAAATGCTTCTTCTTCAAGCAAGGCTCCGGCAGCCCCTGAATCATCCCAAGCTCTGACTCCTTGGGAGCCTAAGTTTCTGCTGCCAGACGGAACTCCAGTCTGTGCTGATCAAATCACCCTCAACCATCCGGAGGCTCTTCGGGCTATGGCCAAAGGGGTCTGGACACCAGCTGACAGGGTGGCTCAGTCAAAGATCACCAGAACTGATCTGGCTAAGAAGACTTCGATAATGGCTATGGAGGTAAAAGATTTTGTTCATCCTTTCGTGTTTTTTATTTCATTTGCTGATCATTATCTGTGTAATAATCCGACCTTCATTGTGCAGCTTCTCTACGGCATTCAGGCATACAACAGCCTCCTTGAGACTGATGTTAAGGAGATGGCCGGTATGAAGGCCCAAATAAAGCAGAATGAAATCCATCGGGTCTCTCTGGTCAAGGAGACGGATGGACTTCGCCAGACTGTTTCTGAACAGAAGACTCTTCTGGAAACTGGTGAGGCGGAAAAGCAAGCCCTGATTGCCGAAAAGGTGGTTTTGGCTGCCGAGCTGGAAAAAGCGAAAGAGGCTGTCCGGAGGATGGCAGCTGAAAAAACTGAGTCTGATAGACTCTTGGCAGAATCAGAAAGGCTTCTGTCCTTTGAGCGGGAAAAGGTAGAAGTATGTCGTCTGGGAGGGCTCGACATGTTCAAAAGATACAGCGTCATCTGCGACATCCGAGCGGTCAGGGCCTGGCAGCGGAGGCATGAAATGGAGCACATCCCTCTAGAATCCCGGGAATTCAAGACCGCAGAGGAATTTGATGCTCATATGGGAATACCTTTTCCTTATGATAACCCTCCTACCTCTGAGAACGAAAAGCGCTTCGCCGCTATCCTGAAAGGGGAAGAATACCATCCCCCCGAACAGTAGCTTAGGGCAATTTTTTGTTTCCCCCAATGGGCTAATTTTCTTGTAACCTTTATTTTTAATGAATCAAGAACCTTTATTTCTTTTTCCAGCAACTATTCGTCTTTTGTGTGAGTTTTTATGAGACAATTGAGCCTTCAGACATATATGGCCCCTGAGGCTACAAATTTACTTTGATTTCACACATCCAGGAAATTTTAATGAATCACAAAGCCTTCGGGCAAAGGGCCCCTGAGGCTTGATTTTATCCTCTTGGTTGGTTCAAATCAGGTGTGAACCCGAACACTTAGGAAATTTTAGTTAATTGTGAAGCCTTCGGGCATTTGGCCCCCGAGGCTTAATTTTATCCTCTGGTTAGTTCAAATCAGGTTTGAACTCAAACACTTAGGAAAATTTCAGTAAATTGTGAAGCCTTCGGGCATTTGGCCCCCGAGGCTTAATTTTATCCTCTGGTTAGTTCAAATCAGGTTTGAACTCAAACACTTAGGAAAATTTTAGTAAATTGTGAAGCCTTCGGGCATTTGGCCCCCGAGGCTTAATTTTATCCTCTGGTTAGTTCAAATCAGGTTTGAACTCAAACACTTAGGAAAATTTTAGTAAATTGTGAAGCCTTCGGGCATTTGGCCCCTGAGGCTTAATTTTATCCTCTGGTTAGTTCAAATCAGTTTTGAACTCAAACACTTAGGAAAATTTTAGTAAATTGTGAAGCCTTCGGGCATTTGGCCCCCGAGGCTTAATTTTATCCTCTGGTTAGTTCAAATCAGGTTTGAACTCAAACACTTAGGAAAATTTCAATGAACATAAAGCCTTCGGGCATTTGGCCCCTGAGGCTCGATTTTATCATGAAACCTTGTATAAAAGTAAACTCTATCTTTATTGAGATGAATTCGAAAATCATGAAGCAGAGGTGCCTATATCGGGCACAGATGCTTCGTAACAATGGTGTCAAAGTAAGACACAGTCTTATTTATCAATAAGAAAAATAATTATCTAAGGATAATATCTCTTTAACCGATAAGCATTTTGGGAGTTGGATTCAAGGCGGCCTGTTTCGTTATTCCGAACCCGATAGGCCCCGCGACCGATAACCTCAACCACTGTGTAAGGTCCTTCCCATGTCTCCCGTAATTTGCCTACAATCCCAATCTTCCTTCTGAGCACCATGTCGCCTATTTGGAATTCTCTCCTTTTGACTTTCTGATTGAATCGTGCTCTTACTTGCTGCTGATAGGCAGCTAGTCTTATCCCAGCAGCTTCCCTTCTTTCCTCTAGGAGATCCAGATCATGGGCTAAATGTTGATTGTTCGGTCCTTCTTCCCATGCTTGACTCCTTAGAGTAGGTACCCTTAGCTCGGTCGGGATAACTGCTTCAGCCCCATAAGCCATGGCGAAAGGGGTTTCCCCGGTTGGCTGTCTTGGAGTAGTCCGATAAGACCACAATACCTCAGGCAATTTCTCTAGCCATGCTCCTTTTGCGTCTTCAAGTTTTTTCCTCAATGTGTCAAAAATTGTTCTATTCGTCCTTTCGGCTTGCCCATTTCCTTGCGGGTAGCCGACGGAAGAAGTGTTCTGATTGATCCCATGCTTTGCTAAGAATGCTTGAACCCTTCTGTTGTCCAGGTTGGTGCCATTATCCATCATTATGGTTCGGGGTAGGCCGAACCTACAGATGATGTGGCTCCAGATGAATTTTATGACATGGCTACCTGTTATGGTAGGATATGCTTCCGCTTCCACCCATTTGGTAAAATAATCGGTAGCCAGGAGAACATGCGTTGTACATCGTATTGCCTGAGGAAGGGGCCCCACTATGTCCATCCCCCATCGGGCAAAAGGGTGAGGGACAATAGTTGGGTTTAAGAACTCGGGCGGTGGATGAATGGCATCTCCATGAAACTGGCATTTTTTGCAATGTCTGACATAAATTTCTGCATCTCTTGCCAGGTAGGGCCATAAGTACCCCTGGGTGAGGACTTTATGAGCTAGGGACCTTCCTCCAGAGTGATTGCCACAAGCTCCAGCATGAATCTCCTCCATGACTGCCGATGCTTCTGATGGGGTGAGACATCTCAAATATGGTCCGGAAAAAGACTTCCGATATAGTTGGTCGTTGTACAGGGCATATCTGGCTGCTTTCATTCTAATCTTCCGGGCTTCTGATTTTGACTCAGGCAATGTGCCAAATCTCAGATAATCTACTACCGGATCCATCCAACTTGGTTCCCACGGGATAACCATTACTTCTTCGGGGGGTTCCAAGCTAGATCGGACGACAAAATCTATCGGTACAGTGCGAGTCATAGTTTCTCCTGCTGCAGAGGCTTGGTTAGCCAGATGATCTGCTACAGAGTTATCTCCTCTAGGAATCTGTTCAAAGTTTATTTGCTGGAACTCTTCAGCCTCCTTTAGAACCAGAGTCTTGTATGCTTCCATTTTCGGCTCTCGGGTTTCGTACTCCCCATTTAACTGTCGTACGACTAGCTGGGAATCACTTCGTACTACTGCCTTTTGGACTTGAAGGCTTCGGGCCAACCGAATTCCTGCAAGGAGGGCCTCATATTCTGCTTCGTTGTTAGAGGCTGGAAATTCCAATCTAACGGATTGTTGGATTTTAGTATCATCTGGTGTTACGAGTACTATCCCGATCCCTGCTCCGTTGACGTTGGACGATCCGTCTACGAATATGACCCATAGTCCAAGCTCACCTTCCTCTGTGGAGTCATTAGTTTCTGTTTCTAACAGGAAGTCAGCTACTGCCTGTCCTTTGATGGCCGTTCGGGGGACGTAGGTTATGTCAAAAATCCCTAGTTCAATTGCCCATTTTGAGATTCTCCCAGATAACTCAGGCTTCGCCATTATGGATCTTATCGGTGCTACAGTTGGAACTATGATCGGGTGCGCTTCGAAATAATGACGGAGACGCCGCTTAGCATTGATCAGTGATAGTACCAGTTACTCCTGCTTTGAATAACGGGTCTCTGCCTCAGCAAGGGATTTGCTGGTGTAGAAAACCGGTGTCTGGTACCCTTTGCCCTCCTTGACCAGAGCGGCGCTGGTAGATGTTACTGAAACGGCCAGATATAGGTGCAACGGCTCATCGGCTTCAGGGGTTGCCAGGATCGGGGGCTTCGTCATGTAACTTTTGAGTTTGTGCAGTGCCTCCGCTTGCTCGGGCCCCCAGACTTCTCCTCGTGCCGCTCTTATTGCTTGAAAGAACGGCCTACACCGATCGGTTAACCGGGAGATGAAACGACTGAGGGCCGCTATTCTTCCGGTTAGTACCTGGATTTCTTTCTGGGACTTAGGCTCAGCAGTCTCTATGAGAGCTTTGACTTGTGCAGGGCTAGCCTGTATTCCCGTCCGGTCAACTATGTGCCCCAAAAACTGGCCTGAGGATACTCTGAAAGAACATTTGGCCGGATTGAGCTTCATATTATGCTTCCGGAGGGTGCTGAATACCTGCTGCAGATCGGCTAGATGGTCTCCTTTCTCCTTGCTTTTTACCACCGTGTCATCGATGTAGGCTTCGATGGTGGATCCCATCATCCCTTGGAACACCCTTCTGACCAACCTCTGATAGGTAGCACCTGCATTCTTTAGTCCGAAAGGCATAACTGTATAACAAAATGTACCTGACTCAGTGATGAAGGCAGTCTTTTCCTGGTCCTCCGGAGCCATTCGGATCTGGTTATAGCCAGAGTATGCATCCAAAAAGCTCAAGCGTTCGAATCCTGCGGTGGCATCCACCATCTGGTCGATCTTTGGTAAAGGGAAACAGTCTTTTGGGCACGCTTTGTTCAGATCAGTGAAGTCGATACATACCCTCCACTTGCCGTTCTTCTTTTGGACCACCACCACATTTGCCAACCAGGAAGGATACTGGACCTCTTTTATGAATCCTGCTTGCAGCAGTCGATCAACTTCTTCGGCTATGATCTGGTTTCGATGGGCACCCATTCGTCTTTGTTTCTGTCTAACGGGCTTTGCACTGGGATCCACATTGAGAGAATGCAGGGCAACTGATGGATCAATACCGGTCATGTCCATATGGCTCCACGCAAATATGTCAGCATTGGATTGGAGAAGGGATTCTATTTCCTCTTTTTCCTGTGGATTGAGGCCTGAACCAATATAGGTAAACCTCTCAGGGCGATCGTGACAAATTTGAACTTCCAGTAGTGGTTCAACTGCTACTGGTGATCCCGAACCGCCCTCCTGTAATTGCTATTTGGGATCAAGTATTGTCTTGGACTGTGACTTTTGTTCCGGTTCCGTTATCCTTTTTAAGCTTTTCATAGTGACGGCGTAACACTCCTTTGCTGCTACCTGATCGCCCCTGATATCGACTACGTCGATTCCGTTCGGATCAATGCACCGCATGACCTGATGCATGGTAGAAGGGACTCCGTGCATACGATGGATCCATCCCCTTCCCATGAGGAGATTATAGGAAGGTTTGACATCCACCACCACGAAAGTCTCTCGGAGTGTGCGCCTTGCTGCCGTTACTGGTAGTTGGATTTCCCCTACTGGTTCTACTCTCTTTCCATCGAATCCTGCTATCGGGCTTCTGGATGGGACTATCTCCTGGTGATTGATTTCCAATTTCTCAAAGGCCCATTTGGTGATAATGTTGGCACTGCTTCCTGGATCGACCAGTACCCTCTTGATCAGGCAGTTGGAGACCATGAGGGAGATAACTAGGGGATCGTCATGAGGTGTCTGAATATCCTGCATATCCGCAGCGGTGAAAATAATTCGGGCATCCTCTTTCGGGCTTCGAAACTTGGTGACTTCTCCAACCCTTCGTAACTTCTGAGCTTGCCGCATCTGTGATCTACGAGCTTCTTCCGCTTCTGACCGACTGGGCCCTCCATGGACCATGTGAATGACTCGTACGGGTTGTCCTATAGCTCCCTTGGTAGGGGCATGCGTCGCTTGATCTGATCGGGCTCCCTCCTTGGCAACATACTCTGTTAATTCTCCCTTTGCAATCATGGCTTCCACCTGTCTTCTGAGGCTCCTGCATTCATTAGCGTGATGCCCGTACTCGCCATGGAAGGCGCAGTGCCTCGACATATCCCTTTGGTCCATTGGCTGCCTGATGGGAGGTGGCGACCGGTAGATTCCTTTGCCCTTTGTTTCCTGGTACAGTTTTGCCAAGGTCACTTTCAAGGGGGTGACCTTCTCCTCAAACCTTGGTCGTTTTTCTGGGGCTGGGGAAGGAGCAGGAGGTGCGTTCGGTCTCTTCCGGTCTGACGCCCGATCCTTTATCCTGGAATGTTCGGACGCTCTGGCCTCTACTGTTGTAAAGGCAGTCCTTCTTTGTCGTATGGCCAATTCCTCTTCTATTCGGAGGTGCCCTTGTGCCCTAGAGTTGAGCTCTCCAATATCGGCTGGCGGCCTCTTGACCAGGGACTGATGAAACTTCGTTCCAGGGATCAGGGCCATTCTGAAGGCTTCGACGGCTGAATGCTGATCGCAATTGTCAATTGAAGACATCTCCACATTGAACCGTGAGACAAAAAATTTCAGGGATTCGCCTTTCTCTTGGATCATGGTGAACAGACTGGAGATAGTTTTCTTCTGCCTTTTATTGCCAAAGTATTGGGCAATAAATAACTCGCAGAGTCTGAGCCAGCTACCGATCGATCGGGGCGGTTGCTTTCTGAACCACAGGAGGGCTGCTTCGGTCAGGCTGGTGGGGAAAACTTTGCAGAGTAAGGCCTCGTTTTCATTGTACACATTCATCTTGGTATGAACGTGGTAGATGTGCTCTGTTGGATCTTTTGTACCATCGAATAAGGTGAACTTCGGTAATCTGAACCTCTCCGGATACGGCACGCTGGTGATCGAGGTGGTGAATGGTGTCTGAACGGCGTCTATGGATGCCTCAGATGCCAGTTCGATTGGGGTCTGTACCTTCAGGTCCCTAAGCACATCCCGCTGGAATCTGGACATGATTTCCTCCAGTTTTTTCATGGTCAGGACCTCCTCCGGATTATGCGCCCCAAGAACCTGTAGGGATGACTCTGCCTGCTCCTCACGATCGTTATGGGCTCTAGCGTGTAGGTCATCCATGTGTGTCTGGCGGCCTACAGACCGTTCGTGCTGTCCGGACTGCTCGTCGTCATGGATCTCCTGTGGATTCTGTAGTTGAGCCAATTTTGCCGCCAATTCAGCGTTCTGCCTTTCTAACTCGGCAGTCCTCTCCTCTAGGGCTCGTCTGATCGGATCTTCTGGTTGCTGGCCTCCGTTTGGAGTTAAATCGGTATGTTGTGAACGTGTGATCGCCATTATTGGTACGAATCTTACCTTTTTTGCAGAGGGTGAGAAACTTTATTGAAAAATGATTTCAATAATAGGGTTTCCCACAGACGGCGCCAATTGTGTAAATGCAGAAAAGTTACACAATAGAAATTGGGGTAAAATTTCAGATCTCTTCTCATTAATCAAAGTCATCTATTTATACAAATTACGATAAATGGGTCAAGCCCATGTACCCAGGTTTATCAATCCCTTAAATCAAGGGATTTGATCAACCCTAACATTTTTTGGACTCTTTCTACTATAATTGGATTACTCCTTGCCTTGTGGACCACACTTTAGTTTCTAGAATTTTCCATGGGCCCATTGCTGTTTTCGGCCTGCTTGTTTTCAACCCATCCACCTTCCGGCTCATCGGTCTTTGGCCCGTCCGTCATCGTCCCATCAGTCCAGTGGCCCATCTATAATTGGGCCAAATATTTTAACCATTACAATATAAAACAATAATTTTTTTAAAATTTGAATAAGATTAATGGAAGGGTAATTTGGACATTTCACTAGAATTTTGACTAAAGTCAAATGAATAGTAATTAGAGGGGGTGTAAATGAAGATATGCAAACCTGAGAGTGTGTAAGTGATCATAGGACAAACCTCAAGGGGTGTAAATGAAGTTAATCCATAAATTTATGGTTGATGCGAATTCGTACTTCATTTTCATATCAAACAGAATGTAGCTTGGTGTTTGGTAGTAATAATGATTATTATCAGGTCTAAGCTCGTCTTAATCAAAATGGTATTAAAGGGACATATAAAGAGCAATGCTACAAATCATGAATTTATTTTCATAATAGTATCATGAAGCAATAAAATAGTAAGATATTAATTAGTTTCTATTCTCTTATTTGAATTCCAATTTTAAGATCAGCTCAATATATGTGTGTAATTAGCAACAATTTTTTTTTTTCAAATTCATGTAAAAGAATGGTACCTTTATATAACAAACAAATGTTTAATCAAATATATCTGTATACTTACATCGTTGTTCTAATTTGCAAAAGGATGCAATTTTTATAAGTATCCAAGGTGCGAATAGTCATATAATCTGTGTTATTTTATAGTGATATAACATAAATACATGGCACATACTCATTCCAGGAAAACCTGATGACACTATATATATATATTTTTTAATAAAAACTAACTCAACATTTACTAATTTTTTTTTTTTTAATAATTTTTTTTACTAAAAATTAACTCAACATCTTCACAAAAGACTCACCATCCAAATGTGCGATAATGTAATAATGTAGTCCTACACATGTGCCAAACACAGAATTAGAGTAATTCAATAAGCTCAATAGAGTATGATCCGTGCCTAGTACACAATTTTTCGGAGTAGACTACATAGAGCATAACAGTTTAAAAAATTCAAAACCAAATGTTTTGATTCTGTATTTAAACAACATTTGACCATGATGAGACCCACCCATATACGCCATGTTTGGTAGGTGGTCTTTTTGGTCTGGTCTGGTCTAATCTGATATGGAAAAATCTGTTTGGTAAGCGGTCTGGTCTTACTATTTATTTATTGTTTATTATAATATTTTTTTTATATTATTTATTTCTTTATTTATTATTTCTTCACTTTATAATATATTTTATTATTTATATTATTAAATTATTATTTATTAGTTTATATATTAATTTATAAATATATTCTATTTATTTATTTATTATTTCATTATTTAATTCATTTTATTTATAAATTATTTATTCATTTTTAATTATTTAAAAATATATTTTATTAATTTAATATTAATATACTCATTTTTTATTATTATTATGAAGTATTTATTCATTATTATATTTACTTATTATTTATTATTATATCTATCTATTATTTTTATTATATTTATTAATTATTATTATTTATTTCATTTTGTTTATTATTTATTATTTTTATTATATTTTCAAATATGTTTTATGTAATTTATTATTTATTTTATTATTTTATTATTATTATTATATTTATTTATTATTATGTTTTATTTAATTTATTATTTATATTATTAATTATTCTTTTTTAATTATTTATAAATATATTTTATTATTTATTATTACTATATTCATTTTTTATTATTATTAGGTATTATTTATTTCATTTTGTTTATTATTTATTATTTATATTTTATTTTTAAAATATGTTTTATTTAATTTATTATTATTATTATTAATTTTTTTTTATTTATTCATTTTTAATTATTTATAAATATATTTTATTAATAAGACCAGATCGGACCACCAGGAACCACCTTTTTTTTTTGTCTGAAATAAAGCCATTTTGGTCTGATTTGGTCTTACTTGGTCTAACCAAAAATTTGGGACCAATACTACCAAACACGGTCTGGTCCCATAAAATGCAAGATCAGACCAAATCACCTGGGACCAGACCACCTACCAAACATGGCCTAAGAATCACATATGGTTCAAGACAAATCAGGTGGTAATGGTATCAGAGATGTGGCCACCAAAAAGAAAAAAGAAAAGAAAAGAAGATTGTAGTGCGTGTGGGTAAATGTACTAGTATTAGGCCAAGACATATCAATTCCAGTGGAAGAAGATCTTTTAGTTTCTACTTTTTTTGTTTAAATTTTAATCTTTAAGCCCATAACAAGCCAAAATGTTTTTTTTGACGTACCAATTAGGGTAAAGTAAAATATAAAAAAATTAAGTCCGAAAAATAAAAAAATATTTTGAACTATTAAATAGATTATTTTTTTCATTTTTAAATTTTGTTTTTTTATATTTTACTATAAATGAAATAAAAAAATTAATTTATGCCGAAATAAAAAATTAACGCCGAAATATTTTATTTTCGAAATACTAATTAGGGTAAAATAAAAAATAATTTAAGTCTAAAATTAAAAAAATATTTCGAACAAAGAATTATATTTTATTTTTGTTTTGAAGTAAACCCCCTCTGGTTTCAGGAGTAATTTTGCCTTAAATTGGATAGAAGAGAGCAAATTGATCAAATGTGAAATTATAGGAGGAATTTTCAAAGAGCTTTTTTGAACAATTTTAAAATTATAGAGGGGTTTTTGATAATTGCCCTAATTATTATTATGAAAAGGACCATTTGTTGTATATGAGTGCTCTAGTACTAGGGCAAGTCCGGTCATTTTCACTAAAAGAAGAAATCAACAATATTTTTTTGAAAAAATTATAATTAAAACTTAATTGATGTACAAGAATCATTAATTAGTCAAAAAATGAATGATGATCAATATTGAAACTTAATTACCAATAAAAAAATCATTCAATGATTGATTACCACAATACCTTTCTTTTATTAAATGATTTATAAGTGAACAAAATTATCCACACACGACTCAATTAACATGTTATCACAATCTATTAGATTGTGTGAGTCTCATAACATATGATCTTTCATCTTCCACGCTTATATTTTGATATAATTTTTCTTTGAAGGAACTCAAAATAAAAATAGTATGTTCTAAACGATAAACTACAAATAAATAATAATTATAATACAAGGTAAATAATTAAATGAAGTACTTCTATTTTAAAACAAAATTGATAAATAAAACTAAAGTTTGTTCTTAGTTAAAAGACCTCATTTACATAAACATATTTTAACCCTTAAATGTGTGTTGACAATAAATAAAGTTATTTTCAACATAATAACAAATTAATAATAGCTTACTAATAATTAATAATACTCAAACCTCATATATATATATATATACATGTCGAGACGATTTACCAAGAAGAAAAAGGCAAGTATAATCTTATTGATGTATACATATTAATCTCAACAATTTTAAAATGAAATAAAAAAAATCAAAGTTTTGGGCGCATAATCTTTTGTATCCTTATTCTAATTTGTAAAGATGCTTATTATGATTTCAGATACCATAAATTTAAGATTTAAGATGCCTTAATTAGAAATGGTTCCTTACTAGCAATTAAGTTTTAAAATTAGTAACTATTTATGTTTTTGCTACTTTGTAATCCATTTATATCTATTAAATTTAGGTATGGTCACTTAATTATAATTTTTCTTATTTTTTAGGCAAAATAACATAAAATCCCTCTGTGCTTACTAAGGGTTGCAAAACACCCCCTATATTTTTTTTTGCCCCATTTCACTATCCTCGCCTTTCTAAAACAAGCAAACTCTCCCATTTACACCACTATATGCTCAAACTACCCCAAGGTTTCATTTTATCATTATCATTTGTATTAAAATTTAAACAAAATATATAAATTTCAAAAATATATATATTAAATTTTGAAAAAACATATAAAATTCGTAAAAAATATATAAAATTCAAAAATATATATATATTAAATTTTGAAAAAACATATAAAATTCGTAAAAAATATATAAAATTCTAAAAATATATAAAATTCAAAAAAATATATATTAAATTTTGAAAAAACATATAAAATTCGTAAAAAATATATAAAATTCTAAAAATATATAAAATTCAAAAAAATATATATTAATTTTGAAAAAACATATAAAATTCGAAAATAAATATAAAATTTGAAAAAAGCATATAAAATTAGTAAAAATATATATATAAAATTCGAAAATATATATAAAAATTTTGGAAAAAAAATATAAAATTCGGCGAACAAATTTTTCGAATTTATATTTTTTTCTGAATTTTATATATATATTTGAAATATATATATATTTTAAATTTTATATATATTTTTTGAATTTTATATGTCATTGGGGGTGCTTTGTGATCCCAATAGAACAATCAAAATGGATTATTTTATTGGATATGCATATTCATTCAGTACCATTGGAGGAACTGTAAATCATGAGCCACTATATAAGAGAGAAAATTAATATTAAAACATGATTTTTATGGGTTTGTTCTTTACATTTTTCGTCTCTTCAAAGTAGAATCAACATGTCAACATCATTTTAAGTACAACATGCAGCAATACAGTTTCTTATATTTTTAGTACATCATTTTTATTTCTAATTTTATATGTTTTTTTCGAATTTTATATTTATTTTCGAATTTTATATATAAAAAAAATTATATATTTTTTTCAAAATTTATAAAAAAATTTGAAATTTAATATATATATTTTTTTACAAATTTTATATATTTGTTTCAAATTTTATATTTATTTTCTAATTTTATAAATATTTTCAAATTTTAATATATATTGTTTCGAATTTTATATATTTTTTACAAATTTTATATATTTGTTTCGAATTTATATGTTTTTTTCGAAATTTATATATTATTTTCGAATTTTATAAAAAAAAAATCAAAATTTAATATATATATTTTTGAAATTTATATATTTTGTTTAAATTTTAACACAAATGATAATGATAAAATGAAACCTTTTGGATAATTTGGGCATATAGTGGTGTAAAGGGGGTAGTTTGCATGTTTTAGAAAGGTGAGAGTAGTGAAATGAAGCAAAAAAAAGCATAGAGAAATATTTTGCAACCCTTAAAAAATATATGGGGATTTTATGCTCTTTCGCCTATTTTTTATAGTAATAAGTTTAGGAATGCTTACATTGGTAAGTCGACTCCCATGCCTATGTGTGCCTTTTGTGCATTAGACTATTGTAGAGCACCATTATTTCATGTTATTCCAATGTCTCATGTTCGATTTTTATTAGGTGCAAATATTTTGTTAGGGCCACGATCGTAGACATAGTTTGAGCCTTACCTGATTCGTGTGGGGAGGTCGCATTGCACGAGTCCCGTGAATTTGTCGAGGTGCTTGTAAGCTGACCTGGACATCACGGTTATCAAAAAAGAAAAAAAAAGATTAATGCATGCTTTTTGATATTTTTAAAAATTATGTTGTGTTTTGAAATTTGCCATAGTTGTAGTTTTTAGTGGGCTCATTATTTTTTTGAAATTAATGAAGAATGATAATTTGAAAAGTATAAGATTATACCGTATTGCAATTTGAAACTGGATAAAGATTTTGAGATAAGTAAAATTGAAAAAGTGAACAACTAATATAGAACAGAGGAAACATTACTATCTTGAATAGTCTTAAATATGTATAAATTTCTAGTTCACTAGTAAATTAGTATCAAATTAATATTCTTAGCCCCTGTTTGGATTGATTTTTGGAAAAGTCATTTTGAACGATGTTTGATATTTTTTAAAAAAGAACTTCTAGGTATTGGAATAACGTTTTAAAGAAGTTGCAGATATCAATTTCTCAAAACAACTTCTGCTTCTTTTTTTCTTTTCCGTAAAATCAGAAGCAGAAGTTATACCAAACAAGACTTAAAACATATATAATCGAGTGCTTAAATAAATAAATTTCCCTATCTAGATATCTCCCGCCTATTTTCACTCGATAAACTTGTATGTAAAACGCGCACTGCACAAAATTTGAACACGGTTCTCCAAATTTATGACGGAAGATGACTTGTTCATCGTTTCAATACACTGTGATTGCTCTATGCCTCAGATCTCAACTCTCAGATCAGATTGAGCAGACGAGTTTCGGTGAATACCGGACGAGGACAGTCCATTCCGGTAAGTCATGGAAACCCTAAACCGCAAAAATCCACTTCTCATTGCTTATCGATTTTATTTATTTCCAGCATATGAATTGAAAATTTTGTCAATCTTGTTAGAGAAACAACTTGATTGCTCTGGTTGAATTAGAATTTCTGTAATTAAAGACGATGCCTCTTTAATCCTGTAATTTCATTTGCATTACGGCCATTTTTTTATTCGATAATGTGTTTTGATGATCTATAACCATATCTTGTATAGACCAATTTGATACAATAAACGCAATAAAATATCACCATTGATTCATGACTACAGTACTGAATAGAATTACACAATAGATTGATACAGACAGAGAGAGCATGGTAGAATTTTAGAGATGTCGATAGAGATAGCGAGACAGATCATTTTGCTTTTTGATCTAGTTGTGTCTTGAACTTTAATTGAAATTTATGTGCTCCACATGCCTGTCATATGCAAGAAAACATGATTAGTTCGCGGCGAAAATTAGAACATATTCTATGATTTTCTGATTGGAAAGCTAAAACATCCAGGGAGTGAAGAGATTATCAGTTTAAATAAAAAAAATCAAGAAAACAACTCTGAGTGAAGACAAAATTGATTACGAAAAGAAGATAGATCGACATGGTAATAGGGAATAAAATATGGAGTGGAGCATACAAGAGGAGGATTCACATTGAAATAGAAAAATGGGTTAGCGAGCGTTTTGTAAGTAAGCCGGGAAAATTTTGAACTAGGACTGGTGATCATAGGAACATTGTGATGTTATCCGCAATAAAGGGTGGCATAACACTTCATGCGAGTTCTTAGGGACAGGATTAAAGGTTGATGGAAAAGTGGCATCTATTTCCTTTTTAATCAAATAATAAGCAACACAGCAGTTGTTGCCTTAATTTTATAATAAAGATAAATTCGGTGGTGGGAAATTTTGGTTAAGAATCTTTCAAAGCCTTCAACGGTAATAATGGACCACATTAAAGTTTTCAATGTATTCCAACTAAAAGCTACTATCATCTGGATGCTACGATGTATGCCTGAAATTTTGTTTGTATTGGTTGAACATTATAGAAATAGTTACACAACAGAGAATTAGTTGTAAAGTGTTTGTTTCGCGAAGTACTAGGTCAAAAGAGATTAGTATATTACCCACTTTCCACGTGCGCACCGCTTCAGCGGTTGTTCCCTGTTGATCTGTAATTAGGAAATGGGACGCTACCCGACTCAATGTGCTTGAGGTCCTCTACGAGGATTTCATAGTGTCTCTTTACTTCCTCTGCGGATTTTCCGCCTACTGCCCTGGCAACCTTCTGCCAGCGGTCAGGGGTGTCCCTATCATACACAGCGAGGGCCTTTTCAAATAGTTTGTTTTGTTTGGGTGTCCACGAGGAGCTGCAGTTGCGTGAAGCAGAGAGGGAATTTGATGCCATTTCAATTTTTTTAGATTCTGTTAAAAGACTACAAAGTTTGGTGGGCTGTGGAAGATGAAAGGGTTAGGCTCAGTGTAGATGGGAAACAATTGGAACACAATACGAAAATGAAAGGGTGACGGGTGAATCCTGCGAAAAGAAAAAGAAGGGCAAAAGAAAGATTTTTTGCTCAGGAAGGATGACTAGGAGTCAAGGATGGTATGGGGAAGTTGATAGCTTGTGAGCCCTTTTATAAACAGTTGGAAAGGTAGTGGGCTTGAGCCAGTTGGGTGAATATATCTTGCAGAAGGGCAGAATAAGGAGTGACCTGTTCGCTTATGAACCACAAAAGGGAGCAGGACAAATAACAACTGGTGAATGGGGAGAATCAATATCAGAAGACAGGCTTCATGTTATTCTGATGATTCAAGTACATTTTTTTAATGGTTTCTATGCCGAATCAAATGTCTTTGATAAGCTAATAGCTATTGAGAATCAGCATCAGTATACTATCATAGGGAGTGAGAATTTATCTTTCCTATCTTTATATATCTCAACTAGACATGACCCTTTGTCTTTATTTTTGGCAAGGTTTTTCCTTTATCCCTTATTTGTTTTTCACTTGCATTTCAAGGCTCAAGTATAACCTATGTTCTGAAAAAAGGCAGGAAGAACTCATGAATGAGAAATTTTAGGGTTCTCCCTACCGTGATGAGTGGTTGATGTGTCACAAATGGGCGGAACTAGGTTTCGTTAAGCTGTTCTTAACGAAATGGTTGTGTTTTGTTTGCTGGAACATATGTTGATTTCATTTCAGGGTGCATATATAGCAGAGCCATTGGGTGTTGGTCTTTAAAAACTGGACCATGTATCAGTTCGCTGGTGTTCTGATGCAATGCCAATGGGCATATACGTGGCCAATAACACTTTGCGCTTAACAAGACAAGAGGGTCAGTTGTAAGCGAAGAATTGAAACACTGGTGCCACTAACTCTGTGCTGCAAAATATGGATTAATAGCAAAAGAGTTAGCAGCTGGATGTGGATAGACGAGGCTGATATTTAACTATGAGTGATTATACTAACCATAACAACTTAGCAAGGATAACAATCAATAACAATAAGAAACCAGCAGTTGGCAAAAAGGACAGTAGGAGCAAAATAATAACTTTCTAATGGAATACCCTTCCAAATAGCTGTCAACCTCTATGAACTTCTTATCAGTGTTTGGAACTTAATTTCACCATTGACTTTGTTCTTAATAAAACTGTTCATATTTTCTTTTTTAGTTGCTACTTAAATTTGATACTTTTGTCCACGCCATCAATCATTGTTAGAAACTGACTGGACCTCTCCCATATACATGCTTTGGTGAAACGTGAGAACTTGAAATATCATGGTTTATGCATGCTTATGGTGCGAGTAAATCTAGGCAAGCATCGATCCCACGTGATTTATACCTTAATTTTCTTTCAGGAAAGCTACTATAGAATGAAGAGTTCAACTAGGGATAAGAGTCAAACAAGTAATGCTTTCATTTGCCTTGTTACCTTGACGTGTGAGAAAATTATATGAGGGATTCGTGCAAATTTTCTCAATTGCCATGTTCCCTCGCCGTGTAAGAAAACTAACCATTGAGGAATTTTGTCCAATTGCTTGGTTCCCTCGCCGTGTAAGAAACCAACCATTGATGACTAATTAAATTAAACGTAACCATCTGCAGAGGGGGAGGGATGGATGAATGGTTTCAATTAGTCATCAGTGGTTACATTTATTTTTTTCTTTTATGACAAGAAGGGCATTTCCTCCCATTGAGTGGGTCCAATTCCCTTCGGGTCTACCACCATTTCCTAGCAGCACAAAAAGAAAATTTTATAATGCTAGCTCCAGAGAGGGAGTCAAAATTTGAACGTTCACCTTTCAAACATATTCATTTGGCCAACTGTTTTACTCATTGGGTTAATAAGTATTACTCTTGATGTTTACTGAAATTGTGGGGGTGTAGTCTCTGCCCCAACAAAGAAAACGAATTTAGATGTCATAAAATAGAGAAATATCTTCGTTTCCTTCTCTTAACATGGCTCAGAACGCGAGCCAATGTCTTGTCTTATTTTGGTGGGTCTCTACTCCCAACGCCCTATATGCTTTGGTAGCTAACTCGTGCGGATGCCGGATGGTACTACGTATATGATCTATGTGGTTCCTTTTTTAACTTTCCGCAAAGTAGTCTTAAGATTCCATGATGCTAGTCTATGAAAGTTCCTACAAACTTCTTAAATCTTGGAAGATCTTCTTGCTGATGGTTCATATTAAATGGTGGTTCTTGATTCTTCCACTCATTAAAATTCCAACAAAGTGGCGGACTAAAATTTCATTCTGTGACGTAAAAGCCTTGGTCTGAGTTGTATCTCCAAGTTGATACAATATCTAGGCTAGTAACCTAATTTATAATCACATTCAGACAGCTGTAAGTAGCAAGGTAAGAAGAATAATAAATGAAAAAGAGAAAACCACCCGCTTTATGAAAACCTTGGTCATTAAATGCTGTCCGATTTGAAGACTTTCCATACATGTTGGAATATTGTTATTTGGTCATTACTCACACACCCTAACTACACCGATGCTTGAACCCTGTACCTCTCATTTGAGAGTTAGGGTCCAGTACCGTTTGGCCATTAGGCCTTTAGTTAGTCGTACAATGTTTTATTTTTCCTGTTCTCTTATACTATGCCTCTGTGCCTTGACTCATGAAACTCTTTATGTTACTAGAACTGTCTCGCCCAATAGCTCCATGATCTCCATCCCATTTAGATTTCTCCACTCTTGCTTCTAGTTTGGTAGTTTAGAAGCCTAAAATGTTTGATAATACTAATTATCGAGAATTGTAGTCTGTTGCATCGAAAGAAGATACGAGTGGCTATTTACCGGAGATGAATAAGATAATGAGCGGAGATAGTGAAGTTTAATCATTTAACGAGAGACGGGAAGGTGGAAGGATTCCATTTATTTTTCATGGTGGTCCTTTAGATACTTTATGTTTCTGATATTTGGAATCCTTATCAAGTCCACATCTGGAAAAGTAAAGACCGTGTATTTCTTTTTCTCCCAGCTCTTGGACTGTCTTGTTGCTACAATGCTACTCTATTGTAATTTGAAGTTTGTAAGGTTTGTATGGAGATGAGTACCTGAACTTCGGAATGTCAGACACCGGACACTGTTAGATGGTCCTCATGATTTTCAGGAGGAAAAGAGTCCACGTGTACTTGGTCCATGCATCTGCAAGATAGCATAAGCATGAGGACCTCCTTTCGAAGGAATATTGGAACAAAGAACAAATGGCCAAATGTATCTCTAAAGCGTGTTTAATTGTAAAAGTGGAGCCTCTCCGTGATTGTTTATATGCCAATAAATTTGGTATCTACGTCTACGAAAACATTTATGAGGTACATATGCTAACCAATTTTTTGTCTATAAATATACAAGCGTCTATATCTATAGTTTGTATAAGGAACTCTAAGGTGATAACATGTTCGTACTACTAAGCGTCGTGGTCTAGTTGTATCTCTTCTACCTCTCAAAGCAGTAGGGTTAGGGAGGTTAAAAAGAGAAAGGTGATAAAGAGGTTTGTGGCTTGAATCAGTTGGATAAGATATGATGCCATATGGTAGGGAAAAGGAGGGAAATGAATTGATTGTTGGTGTGGAAAAGGGGGATGAGCAGAAGAAAACAAACGAAAAGATCCAATTTTCACCCAAGTTGGTTTCTTTTTGTTAATGAAGCATAGCTTTCATGGAAACTGGTAGATTTCATGCTACATAAAGCTTTTCATTCTCATAATTCATTAGTTGTTGTTGTTGTTATTGGTAAGAAACTAACACACCACAAACCGAACCCCTCACCTCCCCATTTAGTACGTTTTGCTCAAGTAATTTTTAGTGTTCTAACTTTAGAATTGAATATGAAAAAGTTGAATTTTTTTAATTATTGACGTGAAAACTTTCGGAGCCATATAAATTCAATTGATTTCCAGGTCAACTTCTCATCTGTCCTGTCTTGCTTACAGGGCCTCAACTCCATTTTTAGGTGGACATCAATGTTATGTTTGATACCTAAGAAAGAAATGAAATGTAATATTCATTTATTATATTATTTTGTTTAGTATATTTTGTTGAATGAGAATGATTATTCCCAAAAATGAAAAATCATTCCATTAGTAAATCTATGAAATGATTATTCAATTCCTTAAGGAATACTTTTAAAACATAAAAGGGTAAAATGCAATAAACCCTCATGAATTATATTCTCTTTCCCAACAAACCTCCCTAAACTTTGAAAATGGCAAAAAACTCCTTAACTATGACATGAAGTTGTAAATTGCCCAAATTATTTCATAAATGACCATAATGCCCTTTTTTATTGAATTATATTTATATATTTTTCTTATTAACATACATTATGGAATAATTTATACAAATTTGATAATATATCCTTCATGAAAAAGTTTAAATTTAGGGTAAGAAGTTTTATATATTAAATCAAACAAAATTTTAAAAATGAATAATTACAACTTATACATTTTTTATTCGGTTCCGGTTCTAAAAATAAAAGAACTGAAATATTAGGATCAATTCCGATTTTTACCCCTTTGGAATCAAATGGAACCGGAACCGAACACAGTTTTTTATGTATACTTTTTTATTTTTATTAGTGTTATATTCTTATCTTTATATATATTTTTATATTATATTTAAATTTATAAATTATAATTTTATATGTTTTAATTAACTTTAGGTTTGTAATAATTAAAATTTTGAAATATTCTCTTTAATTTAGTTTATAATTATATTATTTTTTGATATTTGGTGTTATTATTATTATTTTTAAAACCGAAAAAACCAGTTGTGATCGGAACCGGAACCGAACCGGTTTTGAACACCCCTAGGTAGAATTAACATCTTAAAAGATCAAAAAAATATAATGGCATAATTAGAAGTATGATTTTTTATTTATTAAAAGGGTCTATTTATATATACCACAATTTATTTATTTTTATTATTCAAGTAATTTTTATATTTTAGAAAAAAAGGTTTTTATTTTAGCATTTAAAAATTTTAAATTTGGGGTGAGAAGTTTTATATATTAAATCAAAGAAAATTCTAATATCAAGTTTATTACTTAAAAATTCAATAATTACCTCCTATGAATTTTTGTATTATTATTTTTGAGAATATACTTGACGCGAATACGATTAAGGTGAATGGTAAAATTAAAATTTAAAAGATAAAAATATAGTGGTATAATTAGAGTAATGGAAAATTTTATTAAAATGGTAGGATGGTCTTTTACAAGGGAATGGGGGCTTATTGCGCCAAATTGATAGTTTAAGGGGGTTAGTTGCAAAACTGAGATAGTTCAGGGGGTTTGTTGCACTTTACTCAACATAAAATGACTAAAATAATCATTTCACATTTCAAATAAATAAACCACTCCCACCATCATCACCTTCCGTGGTTGCTGCCACCACGACCATCTCCATTATTCGTCACTGTTATTTCCGTTACCTTTCACCATTTTTTGTAAATTTTTTATGAAATAATATTATTTGATTAAAATTATATATTTATCATTAAGAGAGATATTTTGAATTTTTTTTTTTAAAGTTGATTTCATTCCTAAATAACTTCATATTTATAATCAAACAATACAATGAAATGATCCAAAGTCTCTGCTGAATGGTACGTTCTGGGAATCAGTATTATTTTATTAGTAGTTTTTAAATCTGAATTGGCTTGAACTTTGTGTGTGACTAATTGCTTTTCTCTTATTCTACTAGACTTGGGCCTGATTATGGATTAAGTGGGCTAAAGTTAGCTTCTAAAACTTCTGCCCATCTCTAGATCTGTGTTTGGTTTAGCCCAGGCTTCATTCTCAATTAGTGAGTATTTTCTAGCGGTTATGTTTATGCAGGAAATTAGTCTGATTTTGTTTCCTCGATAATTGGAGCGTCTGGATCCGTGCAAAGCGATTCCCTTCCATGGGATTGGGTAAGGCTTGGACCATGTTCGGAATCACGGTCCCAATGAATAGAAATATGTTTATATGACCGTATTTCAATCAAATACGGGTCTTCGTCAAAATAACACAAATCTGAATGCGTTTAGTAAGAATATTTAAAGTAAGAATCATTAGCAAAATTGCATAAAGGCACTTGCAAATTGACTTATATATTCATTGCACTAATCTTTCCATAATCCACACGTTGCCTATAAGCTTGACCTCAAGTCCACCTTTGTTGAGTAAAGAAGTCTTCGAGCGCATTTATCCTTAAAGTGTGTCATAAAGTGGTCTTGGTGAATTCGAAAGACTAAAGTTAATCCACTTGATTAGTTAACTCAGAAGACATTAGTGGATTAATGATAACATTAAGTCATAATAGAAGCATACTCGTGTCCTTCCTATACTTCAAAATTTTTTGGTTATTATTCTTTTAGTTTTTCTTAAATAAAATGTAAGTTTTGTATTTGTGTCCCAAATGCCAGCAATTTATAAACTAATCCTTGTGATCATGTTAGCACTAAATGCTAATTAATGTTTGCACAATCACACATATTTAGGGCCTGTTTGGTAGATCTGTTTTTGTGTTTGTGTTTGTGTTGAAATAAACAAAAAACACGTTTTTTTGTTTTTTTGTTTATTCATCCAAAAACAGAAGTATGTTTGGTAGGGATATTTTTTGGGTTGAAATTGAAAAATTAAAAATCAATAATTAAAAATTAATAATATAAATAATAAATAAAATAAAATATAATAAAAAAAAATGGACTAAATAATAAATAATAATAATAAATTACATAAAACATATTTAAAAATATAATAAAAATAACAAATAATAAACAAAATGAAATAAATAATAATAATAAATAATAAGTAAATATAATAACAAATAAATACTTCATAATAATAATAAAAAATGAGTATAATAATAATAAATTAATATTAAATTAATAAAATATATTTTTAAATAATTAAAAATGAATAAATAATTTATAAATAAAATGAATTAAATAATGAAATAATAATAAATAAATAAATAAAATATATTTATAAATTAATATATAAATTAATAAATACTAATTTAATAATATAAATAATAAATATAATATAATATAATAATAATAATAAATGAATACAATAATAATAAATAAATATAATAATAAAAAATGGACTAAATAATAAATAATAATAATAAAATAAATAATAAATTACATAAAACATATTTAAACATATAATAAATAATAATAAATAAATATAATAATAACAAATAAATACTTCATAATAATAATAAAAAATGAGTATAATAATAATAAATTAATAAAATATATTTTTAAATAATTAAAAATGAATAAATAATTTATAAATTAAATAATAAAATAATAATAATAAATAAATAAAATATATTTATAAATTAATATAAAATATATTATAAAGTGAAGAAAGTGTAAGTGATAAACACCCCAATAAACACCAAATTCATGTTTATTCTCATATGCCTAAAATTTGCCTAAAGTGAAAAAGTGTTTTTAAACACACATATCCCAAAAACACTAATTAAACAAGTTTATAAACACAAAACACATAAACAAATACAAAAATACTCCAAAGGGCCTGTTTGGTTAGAGCTGTGTTTGTGTTTGTGTTTGTGTTGAAATAAACAAAAAACAGGTTTTTGGTTTTTTTGTTTATTCATCCAAAAACATAAGTATGTTTGGTAGGGATGTTTTTTGGGTTGAAATTAAAAAATTAAAAATCAATAATTAATAATATAAATAATAAATATAATATAATATAATAATAATAATAAATGAATACAATAATAATAAAAAAATATAATAATAAAAAAATGGACTAAACAATAAATAATAATAATAAATTAATAAAATAAATAATAAATTACATAAAACATATTTAAAAATATAATAAAAATAATAAATAATAAACAAAATGAAATAAATAATAATAAAAAATAAATAAATACAATAATAAATATATATATATAATAATAATAAATGGACTAAACAATAAATAATAATAATAAATTAATAAAATAAATAATAAATTACATAAAACATATTTAAAAATATAATAAAAATAATAAATAATAAACAAAATGAAATAAATAATAATAAAAAATAAATAAATACAATAATAAATATATATATATATATAATAATAATAATAAATTAATAAAAATAATAATAAATTACATAAAACATATTTAAAAATATAATAAAAATAATAAATAATAAACAAAATGAAATAAATAATAATAAAAAATAGATAAATACAATAATAAATATATATATATAATAATAATAAATGGACTAAATAATAAATAATAATAATAAATTAATAAAATAAATAATAAATTACATAAAACATATTTAAAAATATAATAAAAATAATAAATAATAAACAAAATGAAATAAATAATAATAAAAAATAAATATAATAATAAATAATAAGTAAATATAATAACAAATAAATACTTCATAATAATAATAAAAAATGAGTATAATAATAATAAATTAATATTAAATTAATAAAAATATATTTTTAAATAATTAAAAATGAATAAATAATTTATAAATAAAATGAATTAAATAATGAAATAATAATAAATATAATATATTTATAAATTAATATATAAATTAATAAACAATAATATAAATAATAATTTAATAATATAAATAATAAAATATATTATAAAATGAAGAAATAATAAAAAAAGAAAAATAATAATACATAAATAAATATTATAATAAATAATAAATAAATAGTAAGACCAAATTCATTTTTATAAATAGTGGAGTGAAAAAACACCAAATTTTGGTTTTTTCATTTTGTACTAAAAGAGACAAGTGTTTGTTTAATGTGATTTGGAAACACAAACATAAAAATCCAACCAAACATGTGTTTTAAACCAAAACACACAAACAGAAACAGAAACCCTTCAACCAAATATGCCCTAAGGGCACAAGAACTTTTGTTGGGTCCTCATAATTTGATATAAATTCGTGCAGTCTTTCTTTTACTTGGTGGAGTAATGACTTTACTTGTCTATTTAAATGCTCTTGTAGACTAGCTTGATATGTATACTGTAATCTTTTCCCCACTAAGAATTTTTTTTTTTCTCCTTTTTTTTTTTTTGCCAATTTTTATTTATGGTTAGCTTTCTTTGATGCAACCTTGATGACATAGGTCATGTTTGGATTGATTTTTTAAATACTGTTTTTGGCTTTCTAGAGGAAAAAATTGTTTTGAACGGTGTTTGACAAAAATTTTAGAAGAGCTTATGGACTTTGGAAGAGCGTTTTAAAAAAGCTGGGGGTACGAGTTTCTCAAAATATCTTCTGCAGGAAGACAGAACTAGAAGTTATGCCAAATAATGTCATAATAAAATTTGATTATTTTTTTGAATACCACAAAAATATGTATCTCTAATTATTTTCAACTATTGACTATGAAAGGCATAATTTTAAAATATTTAAGGGAAAATATCACATACCTCTCATGAGGTTTAGTGATATTACATGTAGTACTTTTACTGTTTCCAAATGGAGCAGATACCTCTCTTTAGGTTAGCTCCGGCTATCACTTTCACCCCCTTCGTCCAAAGTCAAGTTGGTCCTGATTTTATGTGTGATTTTACCTGATTACTCTTCATGGTTAATTTCAATAAACCCCCCTAAACTATTGAATTTCGTATTGCCCCCACCCTAATGGGTATGTTACAATTTCACCCCCTAAAATTTGAAAAAATATTTAAAATTTAAAAAAATATATAAAATTCGAAAGAACATATAAAATTTGAAAAATCAAGTAAGAAGATGTAAAAAACAAGAGAATATATTAATGTTACAAGAGAATACAAATAAGAATATATAAATTTTGAATTTTATATATTTGTTTCGAATTTTATATATTTTTTATGAATTTTATATATATGTTTAAGAATTATATATATATTTATGAATTATATATATATATATATTTCCAATTATATATGTTTTTTTTAATTTTATATATATATTTTTTAATTTTATATAATTTTCTAATTATATATATTTTTTTGAATTTTATATGTTTTTTCAAATTTTATATATTTTTTTCGAATTTTATATATATATATATTTCGAATTATATATATTGAATTTTTTATGTTTTTTTTCGAATTTTATATATATTTTTTCTAATTTTAAATTTTATATATTTTTTCGAAATTATATATATTTTTTCGAAATTTATATATTTTTTATAATTATATATATTTTTTAAAATTTTAAGGGGTGAAACTGTAATTTACCCATTACAGTTTAGGAAGGCTTATCGAGTGTCATTTTCGTAATTTTATATCATAGCTTCATCCAAGAATGTAACTGGTATATTGAAAATTACTGCGTGGAATATCACTAAAGGAAGATAAGTAATATTTTCCCAATATTTAATAGTTTGCTAGGTAGGTCAAATAATGAGCTTGAAATTAGGCACACCAACCAATTAAGATAACCTGATGTCAATATCAATTGTATCATGGACCTATTCCCTCCAGTTGGGTTCTGACTTGGCATTATGATTGTTTTGGGAAGAAATTGAAACGTCAACTTTTGAAATGAAAGATTATGACCTATTTGGTTTCTATTTTTTAGAATAGTTTTTATCTTTTTAAAAATTGTTAAAGAATTTGTTCCGTTTAATTGTTTAAAAATAAATTTTAAAAATTTTATTTACAAAAATAATTATTTTTATTATTCTCATAAACTATTTTCAGAATATTTAAAAATATTTTTCAGATATACTGTAGATGTAGAAAAATACACAATAGTAATTGAGTTTCAAAAATTGGATCATTTATTTAATATTTCATTAAC
Source organism: Cornus suecica (assembly GCA_963922005.1). Classification (NCBI taxonomy): domain Eukaryota; kingdom Viridiplantae; phylum Streptophyta; class Magnoliopsida; order Cornales; family Cornaceae; genus Cornus; species Cornus suecica. Next base: position 9,725,027 of record OY998238.1, on the reverse strand, counting down.
TATTTATACACAACTTGGTCAATGGGTCAAAACCCTTTTCCCAAGTTTATCAATCCCTTCAATCATGGGATTTTGGTAAACCCCATTTCCTTATGGACTCTATGATCCATAAATAGGATAACTTCTTAACTTGTGGATCACTTATCTTCTATAAATTTCCATAGGCCCATTCGATTCCGGCCCATCTGTTTTCGGCTCATCAGTCCAGTGGCCCATCCTTGTTGGATCATATATTTATTTTGACTATTACACAGTCCCCTGAGGTTATGGGTTTTTTTTAAAGCCCATGACCGAAAATTTGAATACCACTATACATATACATACATGCACTTTATGGGAAATGATGGTTAGTGGGCTATCAATCATTATTAAGCATTTATTGACATTTGAAATGAGTGGCCATTACTTCCTCAATCTCAACACCATGACGGCTCATCGTGAGTTGCGCGACCTTCGGGCTTCGTGCAGTCCTCTGGCATCCTTCTCTCTTTCTATAAAAACTCCCTCAAAGCTACTTCATTTCTTCATTCCACATTTACAACTCCTTGTTCTCAACTTCCATCTCTGAAATACGTCTCTCTCTAATTCCTGAAATCTTCTTCATTTGGTCAGTACAGATCCTCCAGTAGCACGGAAGTCTATTTCCACCCGAAGCTTTCCCTGACATGTCACTATTAGCTGAGTAAGTCGGACGGTCTCTTCCTTTTTCTTTATTTTTCACCTCTACCCCCTTTCTGTCTCTTCTACCTTTCTTGGTACTATGTCTGATAGTGATGACACCTGGTCGGTAGAGGAGGTCGTTCTGTCCTCTACCACTGGCTCTGATCCCACCAGTAGTGACAACCCTTCGTCTACCCATTAAGGGGCCCCCAAGACCAATTCCCCAAAGCACTGATCTTCCGGGTTCGTCAACGAATCCGGAAACACCCATTTCAAGGGGTCCCACTGAATCTGTAGACCCCAAGTCCTCTGAACCATTTGTAGTGGTCCCACTTAAGAGAGTCTGTCCTGAAGTAGATGTTAAACATCATCGGCCTGAGACCCAAGTACCTGGGGACGTTGATGTGGACCCTTACCCAGGTTACCTTGATTTCACCAAGAGTCAGGGACTAGCACCCGGTAGCATTCTGTTATTGGCAGTTCACCTTAGGGTTTTAAGGTTTCCCCTTCACCCTTTCTTTCACTCTGTGTTCTTCATGCTAGGCTTACATCCCCTTAAACTGAACCCGAACAGCCTTAGGATTCTGTCCATTCTCCTGTTGTACAATAGGGATCTGGACCTTAACTTAGGTTTAACTGACCTGCTCATCTGTTACTTTTTCCAAAATGCCAAAGCGAGTAAGGGTAGATACATTCTCTTTCCCTTTCATGGTCGGAGTATATGCATTGATACCGAAAAGTCTAATAAGGGATGGAAATAGAGAATGGTAGTCGTGAGTGGTAACTGGTCTTACCCGTTTTCTCGTATATTCCCGATCCCAACCACATTCGGTGCCATTCGTTTACCCATTTACTGTCCCCTTCATAAAGCTTCTTGTCTTTGTGAATAATGTGATCTACACCTCGGGGATTATGCATATAAGTTTTTGGGTTATGAGAATAGGGACATCCCCATGTCTTTCATAAAATAACGTATAGGCCTTCTGAAAACCCATATCTAGGGCAAAGCCCGATCTGCTACTGACCTGCTGACTTCGGCAAACTTGGAGTCAATTTCTAACTTGGGCGCTGCTATTGACAGGATCTTTCTGCCAGACGCCCTCAAGTTCCTGAAGGGGTCACCCTGGTAGATACTGTACCGCTCTCAACAGCACCTCTGGCGCCTCCAGTACTTTCGCCAGCGCAGAGCCCGGTATCTCCGCCAGCACAGAATCCGGTAGCTCCACCCCAACCTCCTCCAATAAATTCTCTAGTTACCAGGACCCGATCCAGTACAGGCGGTGGAGTGGCCAATAAGAGGGCCAGAACTCAAGCTGATAATGCTTCTACAAGCGAAACCCCCCAAGCTCCGGAGGCATCCCGTACTTTAATTCCCTGGGAACCGAAGTTCCTTCTACTAGATGGGACTTCGGTCTGCGCTGATCATCTTACCATCACCCAGCCAGAAGCTCTTCGGGCTATGGCAAAAGGGATCTGGACTCCAGGTGATAGGGCCGCTCAGTCCAAAATCTCCAGGACTGATCTAGTAAAGAAAACTTCCATAATGGTCATGGAGGTATATACTTGCTCTTCGTTTTGTAACTTGGTTCATTACTTATTGCCACATTATGCACTAATATGTCTTTTCCGTACAGCTTCTCTATGGGGTCCAGGCCTACAACAACGTTGTGGAGTCTGACGTTAAGGAAATGGCTAATATGAAGGCCTAGATCAAGCAAAACAATGCCCATCGGGTTGCTCTGGTTAAAGAGGCAGATGGCCTTCGCTAGACCATCTCAGAGCAGAAAAACCTTCTGGAGACTGGTGAGGCGGAGAAGCGGGCTCTGACTGTTGAAAGGCTAGCTTTGGCTGCTGAGCTTGAGGAAGTGAAGACAATTAACTAGAGGATAGCAGCTGAAAAGGCAGAGTCAGAGAACTTTCTTGCTCTTGAGCGGGCTAAGGTGGAGGTGTGCCGCCTGAGAGGTCTGGATATATACAACCGATACTGCACTATCTGTGATATCCGATCGGTCAGAGCTTGGCGGGAGAGGCACGAAATGGAGCATATTCCTCTAGAAGCTCGGGAGTTCAAGACTGCTGAGGAATTTGATGCCCACATGGGAGTGTCCCTTCCCTACAAAAACCCTCCCGCCTCCGAAAACGAGAAGCGGTTCGCCGCTATTTTGAAGGGAGTAGAATATCATCCCCCCAACCAGTAGAATAGGTTTTTAGCTTTATATGTACTTACCCTTCCCAAAGGGGTATTTTTTATAATTTCCTTCCTTATTAATGAAAAAGAACTTTTCCCACCTTAGTGTTTATTTTGTTCTTGTTTTCATGTAATATTCAGTCTTCAGGCATATGACCCCTGATACTTTTTATTCTTCCTTTGGCTAGTTTTGAAATTCAATACTTAAGAAATTTTAATTATGAAGCCTTCGGGCGCCTGGCCCCTGAGGCTTGTTCTTCATCTCCTAGTTTAGTTTAAATCAGGTTTGAACCCAAATATTTAGGAAAATAAGCATGTAGCCTTCGGGCATTTGGCCCCTGAGGCTTATTCTTATTCTCTGGTTAGTTCAAATCAGGTTTGAACTCAACACTTAGGAAAATTTTAGTTGTTTTTTTTAAAAAAAAAAAAAAATTTGGGCCTTTGGGCATATGGCCCCTGAGGCTTGCCTTTGTCCTCTGGTTAGTTCAAATCAAGTTTGAACTTAACACTTAGGAAAATTTTAGTCTTTTTTTAAAAATAAAATAAAATTGAGCCTTTGGGTATATGGCCCCTAAGGCTTGTCTTTGTCCTCTGGTTAGTTCAAATCAAGTTTGAACTTAACACTTGGGAAAATTTTAGTTTTTTTAAAAAAAAATTGAGCCTTCGGGCATATGGCCCCTGAGGCTTGTCTTTGTCCTCTGGTTAGTTCAAATCAGGTTTGAACTTAACACTTAGAAATTTTTTAATTTAAACATGGAACACTCGCATAAAAGTAGAATGTATCTTTATTGAAATGAACTTGAGAATCATGAAGCAGAGGTGCCGACATCGGGCACAGATGTTTTATTATAATCAAAAGAAGCTGTCATAAGAGAGACACAACTTTAGTGCTTTAACACAAAGAAAATTCCTAAGGATAATACCTTTTAAGCTGATAAGCGTTCTGAGAGTTGGACTCAATGCGGCCTGTTTCATTTTTTCATACCCGATAAGCTCCGCGTCCGATGACCTCAACTACTGTATAAGGTCCTTCCCATGTCTCTCGTAATTTGCCTACAATCCCAATCTTTCTTTTTGAATTTCTGATTGAACCGTGCCCTGACTTGTTGATGATAGGCAGTCAGCCTTATCCCGACAACTTCTCTTCTTTCCTCCAGTAGGTCCAAATAATGGGCAATGTGCTGATTGTTTGGACCTTCCTCCCAGGCTTGACTTCTTAAAGTAGGTACTCTCAACTCGGTCGGGATAACTGCTTCGACCCCATAAGCCATGGCGAAAGGGGTCTCTCTAGTTGGCTGCCTCGGAATAGTCCGATAGGACCATAACACCTTGGGAAATTTCTCCAACCATGCCCCTTTTGCCTCTTCAAGCTTTTTCCTCAGTGTATCAAAAATGGTTCTGTTTGTCTTTTCAGCCTGCCCATTTCCCTATGGATAGCCGATGAAAGAAGTGTTCTGATTGATCCCATGCTTTGCCGGGAATGCTTGAACTTTCCTGTTGTCCAAATTGGTGTCATTATCCATCATTATAGTTCGGGGTAGACCGAATTTACAAATGATGTGGCTCCAGATGAACTTAATAACATGGTTACCTGTGATGGCGGGGTATGTCTTGGCTTCCACCCATTTGGTAAAGTAGTCTGTAGCCAGGAGAACATGAGTGGTAGATCGTATCATTTGCAGGAGAGGACTCACAATATCCATACCCCATCGGGCAAAGGGGTGAGGGATAATTGTTGGGTTCAGTAACTCCGGAGGTGGATGAATGACATCTCCATGAAATTGACACTTTTTACAGTGTCGGGTATATACTTCAGCGTCCCTTGACAGATAGGGCCAGAAGTATCCCTGTGTGAGAACTTTATGGGCTAAAGACCTTCCTCCAGAATGATTGCGACATACTCCTGCATGAATCTCTTCCATGACCGCCGAAGCTTCGGAAGGCGTGAGACATCTCAAATATGGCCCGGAAAAAGACTTGCGGTATAGTTGGCCGTTATACAAAGCATATCTGGCTGCCTTCATTCTTATCTTTCGTGCCTCAGGTTTCGACTCAGGTAATGCCTCGGTCCTCAAATAATCTGCTATAGGGTCCATCCAGCTTGGCTCCCATGGAATGATCATCACGTCTTTGGGAGGCTCCAAGCTTGATCGGACAATGAAGTCTATCGGTACAACCCGAGTCATACGTTCCCCTGCTGCAGGGGCCTGGTTAGCCAGATGGTCTGCTATGAAATTATCCCCTCTGGGGATCTGCTTCAAGGTTAACTGTTGGAACCCTTCGGCCTCTTTTAGCACCAACTTATTGTACGCTTCCGTTTTCAGCTCTCGGGTCTCATACTCCCCATTTAACTGTCGTACGATCAACTAGGAACCACTTCGAATATCTGCTTTCTGCACTTGAAGGCTTCGGGTCAACCGAATTCGTGCAAGGAAGGCCTCATACTCAGCTTCGTTGTTGGAGGCAGGAAATTCCAATCGAACGGACTGCTGGATTCTAGTGTCATCTAGTGTCACGAGTTCTACACCGACCTTGCTCCATTGACATTGGATGATCCGTCTACGAAAATAACCCATAAGCCAGGTTCATTTTCTTCCAAAGAGTCTGTAGTTTCTGTTTCTAACAAAAAGTCAGCTACTGTTTGGCCTTTGATTGTAGTTCGGGGGACATAGGTTATGTCAAAAATCCCGAGTTCAATTGCCCATTTGGATACTCTCCCCGATAACTCAGGCTTCGCCATTATGGATCTGATTGGGGTTACAGTAGGCACTACGATCGGGTGTGCTTCAAAATAATGCCGAAGACGTCATTTTGCATTGATCAATGATAGTACCAACTTCTCCTGCTTTGAATAACGGGTTTCTGCATCAGCAAGGGCTTTGCTAGTGTAGAAGATTGGTGTCTAGTACCCCTTGCCCTCCTTGACCAGAGCGGCGCTAGTAGATGTTGCAGATATGGCCAGATACTGGTGTAATGACTCATCGGCTTCTGGGGTTGCTAATATAGGAGGCTTCGCCATGTAGCTTTTGAGTTTCTTCAGGGCTTTCGCTTGCTTTGGCCCCCAGACCTCTCCTTTCGCCACCTTTATTGCTTGAAAGAACGGCTTGCACCGATCGGTTAACCGAGAGATGAAATGACTTAGGGCCGCTATTCTTCCAGTTAGCACCTGGATCTCCTTCCGGGACTTTGGCTCTACTGACTCCACGAGAGCTTTGACTTGTGCCGGGCTAGCTTGTATTCCTGTCCGATCAACTATGTGCCCCAAAAACTGGCCTGAGGACACCCCGAAGGAACATTTAGATAGGTTGAGCTTCATTTTATACTTTCTGAGGGTGTCGAATACCTGTTACAGATCGGTCAGGTGATCAATTTTTACCTTGCTCTTTACCACTGTGTCATCAATGTAGACTTCTATGGTAGATCCCATCATGCCCTGGAAGACTTTGTTGACCAATCTTTGAAAAGTTGCACTTGCATTCTTTAGTCTGAAAAGCATAATTGTGTAACAATATGTACCTGATTTAGTGATGAAGGCAGTCTTTTCCTCGTCATCTAGGTTCATTCGTATCTAGTTATACCCAGAGTACGCATCCAGAAAACTTAATCGTTCGAATCCCGCTGTGGCATCTACCATCTGGTCGATCTTTGGTAAAGGGAAACAATCCTTCGGGCATGCTTTGTTTAGATCGGTGAAGTCCACGCACACCCTCCATTTCCCATTCTTCTTCTGAACCACGACCACGTTAGCCAGTCAGGAAGGATACTGCACCTCATTAATGAATCCTGCTTGGAGGAGCCGATCAACTTCCTCAGCTATGATATGGTTTCTATGAGCCCCAATCCGCCTTTGCTTCTGTCTGACAGGCTTTGCGCTGGGATATACTGTCACACCCCGAATCCGAAAACCCAGATAATGACTTAAATTTAATTAAAATTCATAAAAATATCAAATGGTCAAACTGGTCAACCGACATTGTTTATAATTCACTAGCGTGGAAGCGAAATAGAAATAATAAAATCACACACAAATCCAGAAATCAAATCAAATTACAACACGAACACACTAGTCCAAAGCCAAATAAGTACAAATCATAATAAGCATGCAATCTTTATTATTACATAAAGATGTAATTATTATAAGTTCAAATTTCCACAAATTTCCAATAGCTTATGCATCATCCCCCAACGGTTCTTTTCCTGAAAAATGTTAAGGGGTGAGCACAAACGGCCCAGTAGAGAAAAATCATGAAGCGTAAGATTCCGCAAGTATGTAAATTAATGAATACATATAGGGTCAAGTCTCTACCCTAGTCCAATGTCATGATATAAATGCATAAGGAATCACAATATAAACTCATGTAGAACAATTTAAATAATACCATCAAGATAATTTAAAAGTTCTATAATCACGAAATTAAAACCAATACTCTCAATATGAACTCAAATCCAACTATCACAACCGAAATAACATCAAATTCAAAATCATCAAATGGGAAAATTATGTCGTGAAACAAACCCTAGGACATGAACTACCTGTTCATCTGCCTAGCTGTTTTGGGGTTACTAACCCTACGGTGACATCAACCAATCGCGCGATAATTCGAGGACTTGCACCCCGGGAGCTCCTTCGTCCCCCCATTGCTCACACCACACGACCATTTCCCAAAATCAATAACCAATCCACCATTCACAATTCACAATTCATAAATGTCATTCACATGCGCACATAAGTAATAAATATATCCGCACTCCATGATCCACTTAATAAAAATTCTATCGTGGCATGAATCAATGCATTTAAACACATTAATGCAATTTCACAACTCATGTCAAAAATAACACAATATGATGATGAATCTATATATAAACATTAAAATGCATAAATGAAGATTCTTAAACTCACACGATACCCCAATAAATCCCTACCTCAAACTTGATAAAATATCCAGTAAAATACCAACAATCAAAACAATATGGTTGTGTAGAGAATGAAGAAACGAACGGTTCTCCCTTCACGCCTTCATTTGTACCTTGTTATACCCGAAACCAATTAACACATATTGAATATTTTTTTATATACATAACCATATTTATTTTTATAATAAGATTTGTCAATAAACATTCTGATATATATAAATATCTACTCAAAAATATTCGGGATTAATAGACAAAATTTAGTTACTTAATTAAGAATCGAAAAGTTCGATTTCGAATACTATTGTAAAACGGACAATAGGTAATCTATGCTTTTTAGAAAAATCTACAGGTTTGATAAAAATATGAAATTTACAGGATACACTCCAAACCTCTACGTAGGTCTACTGTAAAATTTTCATAAGCTTTAATCAAATGACAGTGGTCCAAAATAATTATAAAAGACAACATTCCTAACAGTTCCGAAAACTTAACACCCTTTACTCCAAGATTTTTACAAACCTATCCATGAATTATATGACTATCAAAATCTCCATATTTACATATTATATACTCAAAATTAGGTGATAAAATTATAAGTACAAAATTAGAATTATAGATAGCTCAAATCGGTAACACAAGTTCCGGTTTTGAAATACGATTGAAACTGAACAGTTATTACTCAACAATTGTTTTTACCGGTATAAATTAACTTACAATTCTTGATCTTCATTACATATGTCCTAGACATATACATAATGTTATAATAAAAGTTTCAAGATTTATAAGGATACTAAACCATATGAAACCATTGGCTAAACCGAAACCGAAATTGGATCAACAAGCAGTAAAATATCACTGGACAACCTACTTTTGTGATTTTTAGAAAATTAATTATTTATCTAGATGATTTGATATTTTTGAGAGCTGATAATAGACATATACAAAAGCATACTGTAAAATTTTCAAAAATTTATAAATAATTTAACATGGTCTATAAATTACTCAAACTAAGGCAAGAAAATAATTCTGCAACAGGAATTATATCCGAAAATCATGAAATTCCGGATTTTTAATTAAATCTATATTGATCTATAATTTATGACATTTTCAGGAACATATAATCTCATGCATATACATATGTTGTAAAATTTTCAGAAAATAAAACTAATCCTTACATATTTTAAAAAAATCATAGATCGAAGGCTTTGATTTGCTAGAACAATGAGAACAATAATTTGAAATTTTTGAAAAATCAAATCAAATTAAATAATATAGATCACATACCATAATTGGTATTAAACCGAAGATCGGAACACGTAGAACAACTTCCTAGTTGAGCACAAAATTGAATCCCCACTCTAAGATGCCCAATATGTAGAGAGAAGAAGATATGAACAATGGAGGAGAAAGAAAAAAATATATAGTTTTTGGTTGAAAATTTTCTTTGCAAAAGCCAAACTCAAGACTTCAATATAATGGCTGAAAATTTTAATCAATAATGTCACAAAGCGGTGTCAATATAATAGATGTATGATTACACCTTTAAATGATGGAGGAATATGCTTTTGGAAAGTTGAAGATAAAAATAAAAATAAAAATATGGAATTAGGTCACACATTAACACATAATGAATATATTGCAAAAGTTACCCTCATCTTTATCAAACTCAAAAGCAACCCCCACATTTAATTAAAATATCAAAACTATCCGGTCAACGACAAAAATGAAATTTTTTACAAAACATGAGAATGAACCAAAAAATTCAAATCATGAAATCCTTAATGCACGAAAACACATGCAATACCACGTAATGCACAAGAAAAAATATATTATAACCGAAGAAAAAAAAATTATTTAAATAAACCCGGTCATTACATCTACGTTGAGGGAATGTTGTGCTATTGACGGATTGATGCCAGTCATATCCATATGACCCCAGGCAAATACGTCGACGTTGGAGCGCAATAGGTCCTCCATTTCTGCCTTTTCCTGAGCGCTAAGGCCAGAACCGATATAAGTCAATCTTTCAGGATGATCAGGGTAAATCCGAACTTCAAGCAAAGGTTCAGCTGCTATTGATGACCCTGCACCCTCTTCCTATAATTGCTATTGATCATCGAGCACTGCTTTGGGTTGTGATTTCCGTTCCGGTTCAACCCTCTTCCTTAGACCTTTCATAGTGACAGCGTAACATTCCTTCGCTACTACCTAATCGCCCCTGATGTCAATCACATCAACCCGGTTTGGGTCAATACACTGCATGACTTGATGCATGGTTGAAGGGACTCCGTGCATCCGATGGATCCAACCATTTCCCATTAGGAGATTATAGGAGGGTTTAACATCCACCACCATAAAGGTTTCTCGGAGCGTGCGCCTTGCTGCTGTCACTGGCAGTTGGATCTCTCCCACTAGTTCCACTCTCTTGCCATCAAATCCTGTTATCGGGCTTCTGGAAGGTACTATCTCCTGAGGGTTGATTTCTAACTTCTCAAAGGCCCATTTGGTGATAATGTGGGCGTTGCTCCCTGGGTCAACCATCACCCTCTTGATCAAGTAGCTCGAGACCATGAGGGAGATAACCAAGGGGTCGTCATGTGGTGTTTGAATGCTCCTCATATCCGCAGAAGTGAAAGTTATCTGGGCGTCCTCTTTCGGGCTTCTAAAATCGCTGACTTCCCCAACCCTCCGCAATTTCTGAGCTTGTCGCATTTGGGACCTCCGGGCCTCTTCTACTTCTGATCGAATTGGTCCTCCATGAACCATGTGAATGACCCTTACGGGCTGTCCCATTGCTCCCTTGGCAAGTGTATGCGATGCTTGGTCTGATTGAGTTCCTTCTTTGGCAACGTATTCGGTCAGTTCTCCTTTCACTATCATGACTTCCACCTGTCTCCCGAGGCTTCTGCACTCGTTGGCGTGATGCCCGTACTCGCCATGGAAAACGCAATGTCTCGACATGTCCCTTTGGTCCATCGCTTGTTTAATGGGTGGTGGTGATCGGAAGATTCCTTTACCCTTGGTCTCTTGATACAGTTTGGCCAGGGTAACCTTCAACAGGGTGACTTTGTCCTCAATCCTCTGGTTTTTCTCCGGGACTGGGGAGGGTGCAGGAGGAGCGCTCGGTCATTTCCGGTCTAACGCCTTATCCTTTACCCTGGAATGTTCGGATGCCCTTGCCTCCACGCTTGCAAAGGCTATTCTTCTTTGGCGTATGGCCAACTCCTCTTCTATTCGGAGATGCCCTTGTGCTCTGGAATTGAGTTTTCCAATGTCAGTTGGTGGCCTCTTAACCAAGGACTGATGGAACTTGGTTCCAGGGATCAGGGCCATTCTGAAGGCTTCGACAGCCGAATGTTGGTCACAATTATCAATTGAAGACATCTCGACATTGAATCTCGAGACAAAACTTTTGAGGGACTCGCCTTTCTCCTGGATCATGGTGAATAGGCTTGAGATGGTCTTATTTTGCCTTCTGTTGCCGAAGTACTAGGCAATGAATAATTCACAGAGTCTGAGCCAGCTTCCAATGGATCGAGGTGGCTGTTTTCTGAACCAGAGCAGGGCTGCTTCGGTTAGGCTGGTTGGGAAGACTTTGCAGAGTAAAGCTTCGTTTTCATTGTAGACATTCATCTTTGTATGTACGTGGTAGATGTGTTCCGTTAGATCCTTTGTACCGTCGAACAGAGTGAACTTCGGTAGTTTGAACCTTTCCGGGTAGGGCACACTTATGATCGCCATGGTGAACGGAGTCTGCACGACGTCGATGGATACCTAGGAGGCCAGATCGATAGGGGTTTGTACCTTCAGATCCTTCAGCACCTCCCTCTGGAATCTGGTCATAATTTCCTCCAACTTCCTCATGGTTAGAATCTCCTCGGGATTGCACCCCCAAGCACCTGTAGGGATGATTCCGCGTGTTCCTCCCGATCGTTGTTGGATTTTACTTGGTGGTTGTCCCTTTCTGACCGGTGGCCTATGGACCGCTTCTGCTGGCTGGACTGTTCATCGTTCTGGACCTCTTGCGGGTTCTGAAGTTGGGTCAGTTTCGTAACTAGTTTAGCGTTCTGCCTCTCCAATTCGGTGGTCCTCTCCTCCAGGGCTCGCCTAATCGGATCCTCTGCCTGCTGGCCCCCGTTTGGTGGTAAATCAGTTTGATGTGAATGGGTGATCATCGCCATTGATGGTGTGAATCTCAGCTTTTTCGTAGAGAATGGGAAGCTTATTGAAAAATGATTTCAATAATGGTGTTTCCCACAGACGACACCAATTGTGTAGATGCATAAAAATACACAATAGTAATTGGTTTTCAAAAATTGGATTCTTTATTCAATATTTCATCAACTATTTATACACAACTTGGTCAATGGGTCAAAACCTTTTTCCCAAGATCATCAACCCTTCAATCATGAGATTTTGGTAAACCCCCTTTCCTTATGGACTCTATGATCCATAAATAGGATAACTCATTAACTTGTGGATCACTTATCTTCTAAAAATTTTCATAGGTCCATTATTTCTTTAGTCCATTCGATTCCGGCTCATCCGTATTCGGCCCATCTATCTTCGGCCCATCAGTCCAATAGCCCATTCTTGTTGGATCATATATTTATTTTGACTATTACATATACAAACCAATCATACCTATATATTTAACTTAACAAAAGTTGAAGAATGGGTCAATTCTGCCAAATTAGGAGGTTGCTCATTCTAACACTTCATTTTATAAATTCGAGCTTTTTTTTCCAAGTGGTTGAACCCATAATATATCTGATGTACTATAAAATTTTCTATGTAAGTCAACTCAAGTATAAATCGTTGGCTAGAAAATAGGATAAATATTGGGTTTGATTATCCTATCCAGATATATATATATATATATATATATATATATATATATATATATTTTTTTTTTAAACCAAATACCAATAAATGTTGCAGTCAGTTTTATAATATTTTTTCCTTTTTCGCGGGAATTTATATTGAGTTGCTATTTACCTATACTCTCCGGTAATTATATACTCAGCATCAGAATTATTTATCTCCTAGGCACTGTAAATTAGTACACAGTTGATAATGAGAAGCATTATTAAATAACTAAAATATATTATTTGAATTGTAAGAAAATATTGCATTTCGAGTAGACTTCATAAATCATATCAAGGCTTCCCTCTTTTGTAGCACTTGTAATAAGTCGACCAATAGGAAAATAAGAGGGAAAAATGGAATGAAATAAAATAATTGCATAAAATAGAAAGAAGCCCTTATAGGTAGGGGTGGCAATTTGTGTCAACGGGTCGTGTTCGTGTAGGATCGATATCGTGTCGGGTCGAAATCGTGTTGTTACTATACGTGTCGTGTCGTATTTGTGTCGTGTTCGGGTAGACCCATGTAAATTATGTAATTCATTTAACCTATTTATTATAATATTTTAAATTAAATTTGACATAATTCAACACGAAATAAATTATTTAACTTATTATCAACAAAATTAAATTGATTTTGATACGATCCAGTACTATTTTATTAATATATTTCAATTCATGACCAATTAGAGAAGAGAAAAATATAAAAATAAAAATAAATATAAACAGTTATCGTATCAAACGTGTCATGTTCGGATTATCCGTGTCGTGTTCGGATGTCGTATCGAATTTTCGTGTCGTGTCAATGTTGACAGCCCTAGGTTACTTATATAAGATATTACTACTTTATTGAATATAAAGGCAGTCCAATCAAGGTTCAAAAGATATATATATATATATATATATATATATATATATATATATGATACACATCTCAATCAGCTTTTATTTTCCAATATGGAACCATCGACCGTTGAATACATTAGGAACACTGCAGGAAACTCCGAATCCGTCTAAATCTCATTAAATACGAAGGAAGCATCACATTGATGATTGATCGTTTGGTAGATCAATATATACAGTGATTAGTAATATATCAAATAATATAACAAATTATAATTACATGCGAAACTTTTTTTATTAACAAAAATAGTTTTGTAATTCTGTAAGTGTAGAAATTTACTCACATCAATCAATATTTTATTGAGACTCTCAAAACTATATATATAGTTTTAAGCTCATGGATTATGCGCATAAATACATGGGTCATGACCCACTTCTTCAATAACTACCCACTTCCTTCAGGTAGTGGGTTGTTACTCCCTATATTCAAGGAAGTGGCCTAATACTGATGGACTTGTTTCTATCCTGTGAGTTTCGTACATGGGCTATTTGTCATCTATAAATACATGGGTTTAACTGATCCTGGACCTTACAAATGAGTTTGGGCCTATAATTTTCACTATTTACACTAGCCCCATTCGGGTCTGGCATATAGATTCGTGGGTTTGACCCGAATCACGATGAGATGAGTGCTTTACAGCTGTGTACGGTGACGTCACCACCATCATTGCGAAGAGGCGTGTGGTTTTCGAATTTCATAAAGTCGGTTGTTGGTTCACCATTCACTGTATTTGAGACATTGGGAACGATGTGCCTCCTCAGTCATTTAATGATGGCGGTTGGTATGTCTGATAGTATAAAAACACCCATTTGGTTTCATTTCTAACTCTCATTTTCCCATCTATTTATTTGTGATTCTAAGCAATAGTATCTCAAGTCTTCGCCGATATCTTCAGTCCGGCAACCAGAGCTTCTCCGATCTTCTCGTCGGAATCATTTGTGTAAGTTGATATCTTCTCACTATGTCTGGTAGTGACACCTCTAGGTCGACTGAAGGAACCATTCCTTTGGAGTATGGATGATCTGATGCACCTAGCCCCCCTTCCATGAACCCGTCTTCTTCATCTTCACCTTCTTCCTCTTTGCCCTTAACCAATGTTCCGGACCCTCCTAACTCAGTAGCTCCAGTGCCTAATCGTCATGAGGGGACTTTGGCTTCCGAGATACATAATGGTGTGGACGTGCCTGACATTCTGCCCGTTGGGGCTTTTGCTCCTATTGTTACTGTACGGGCAGATGAGCCTGAAGGCATATCAGTTGGGACCTCTACTGAATCGGCCCCATTTACGGCTGAGCCTCTTGAAGCCCATAAGAGGAAATCTGTGAACATAAAGAGTCTGAGGAGGGACTGCTAGATCCCTAAAGAAGTGATCCTCAAGGAATACGATCCTTCTTATGATTTTAGGATGGGAGACGGAATGAGTCCGAATGAAGTACTAATGTCTGTTCTCCAGATCAAGGCGCTTCGGTTTCCTCTTCATCCGTTGTTCCACTTCATCTTCTTTACCCTAGGGATTGCCCCTCTGCAGGTCAACCCAAACTTCATTCGGATAATATCCATGTTGATCCTGATAAACAGAGATAATAACCTGTATATAAATTTTTAGGTTATGATGATACTGACATAGTGGCTCAGGATGTAGAGGCATGTTTTTCTTTACTGAAGTCTAGGGTCTGGTCGGACCGTAAATCATGCTCCGACCTGCTTACTCCTGCTAATTTGCAGGGTATATCAAGGTTAGGCGCCAACTTCAAGATCATGATGGATTCGATCAGACCTGTAATCGATGATGATGAGGTAGACGAGATGACTGTGCCACCAACAGGACACGAACAAGTGTCTCTGAATTCTGAACTTCAGACTGTGACCGTTGTTATGGCGGGTGATGCTTTTGGGTCTGCACTTGTGCAGACCACTATCCCTGAATAACTCCACTCCTTTTCTGCCCGAACTAGGCCCGTGGGTGAGGAGAGACCCACCAAGAAAAGGAAGCATAAGGGTAAGGACAAGAGTTCTACTTCCTCTGACCAATCTACTTCCAGTCTTACCTCAATGGCTGCAATGATAGCTCGGGCAAAGGACCTTTGGACACCAGAAGAGCTTGAAGTGCAGAGAGAGGCCAACCCTGACCTCATTGTGGGTCGTACTCCAGGCCTGTTACTGGGGGTACGTGTCTGCTTGATTTTATGTTTATTCTTGCTCTATTTTTAGTGCTGATCCACTTTGCCTTAAAATTTCTTTTTAGGCTCTCTTCAGTGTTAATGCATTGTGTCTTGCTCATGAGGCAGATATAAAGGAAGTCGAGCGCCTCAAGACTGACTTGGCCGAGAGGGATGACAGGGAGAAAGAGCTGAAGGCTCAACCGGGGGAGCTTCCTTCCTTCCAGGGTTGCTCAGTTGGAGGATGAACTCGCATGGGAGAAAGAGCTGAATGCTAAGTTGTCTAGTGAGAAGGAGAAGCTTGCATCTGTCTATGAGGCTCCTCAACACCAGTTCGACATCTCTCAATCTGCCTTGGAGATGTGTAAGAAGGGGGGACTTGACATGCATCAGCACTACTCAAGGATGAACAGGATAGTGGCTGGTGAATTATGGCAGAAGGGTTTCATTGTTGGAGAGAAGGACCCAACAAATAGGAAGATTAAGGACCCCGATGCCATGGATGAGGCCTTAGGGGTAAGGAAGCCATATGCCAGTCCTGAGCCCAGTCATGCTCAAAACCTTTTTACGGAATTCCTCAATATCTTCCTGTTGACCCCCTCAACCCCTCTATAGAGTTCTTCCCCAGACCGAACATGTAGACTCCTTAGGGAAGGACTTCAGTGGTCCAAGCCACACTTAGGCTTTTCTATATTCATTTGTAATGATGTACATTGTTCTATGTCCCTCGGACAATTTTTGTAATACAAAACAGTGATTTTGTTTATTAACCAGACATGCATTCTTATTTGCTTTTGTCATTTAATATTTAATTCCTCTATTGATGTGAATCAGGCTAATTTGCCTTTACTCTAAATATTTTAATCTTGTGGAAGTGTGAGTCAGGCATATGAGACTCTGTCATTTCATCACTTTGGAAATATTTTCAATTTTATTCATCTGGAAGTGTGAGTCAGGCTTATGAGCCTCTGTCATTTCATCACTTAGGAAATATTTTCAATTTTATTCCTCTGGAAGTGTGAGTCAGGCTTAATCCGCCTCTGTCATTTCATCACTTAGGAAATATTTTCAATTTTATTCCTCTGGAAGTGTGAGTTAGGCTTATGAGCCTCTGTCATTTCATCACTTAGGAAATATTTTCAATTTTATTCCTCTGGAAGTGTGAGTCAGGCTTATGAGCCTCTGAGACTTCATCACTTTAGGAATTATTTTATTATTAACATTTATGAATTAGACTATTTGATTACAAGAAGGATGACCATCTCTTATTATAACCAGGGAATTACAAAGATAACAACATCTGACTGAGTCAGAATAACAAACTTGAAAATTTTAAAAACACATCAGTAAAGCTAGGCTCAAATACCTCTGCTTATTTATTCTGGAAACAAAATAAATTTGTCAAGGATAGTACCTCTTCAGTCGTGAGGCATTCTGTGAATTGGGTTCCATATTGTCGTCATTATTCCTGAGGCGATAAGCCCCACGTCCTATGACCTCTGTGACTGTGTATGGCCCTTCCCAATTCTCCCTGAGCTTTCCGACTAACCCGATCTTCTTTGTTAATACCATATCGCCCACCTGGAACTCTCGTCTTCTGACTTTTTTTGTTGAAGGCATTCTTGACCCTTTGATGGTAGGCTGCTAGCCTGATGGCGGCTTGATCTCGTTTTTCTCCAAGCAAGTCCAGTCCATCAACAAGCTGTTGGTTGTTCAGTTCCTCCTGATATAGCTTTGTTCTAGCAGTTGGCATTATTTGCTCTATTGGGATGACTGCCTCTGTTCCATAAGCCATTGAGAATGGTGTTTCTCCTGTGGGGATTCTTGATGTTGTTCTGTAAGACCATAGTACCTCTAGAAGTTTTCTGGTCATATTCCCTTATGATCTTCCAACTTCTTCTTCAGGGTATTCAGTATTGTTCTGTTGGATCTTTCGGCCTGGCCATTTCCTTGAGGGTATACGATTGATGAGGTTTTTAGCTGAATCCCATGTTCATTGCAGAACTGCCTGGTCCACTGATTATCCAGATTCGTTCCATTGTCGATCACTATCACCCTAGGCACTCCGAATCTACAGATGATATTGGTCCATATGAACTTGATTACATGTTTGTGAGTGATGGTAGAATAGGATTCTGCCTCGACCCATTTTGTGAAGTAATTAGTAGCTATCAATGCTTGATTTACTGATCTAAGAGCCATAGGGAGTGGCCCAACCGCATCAATCCCCCATTGCGCAAATGAGTATGGGCTGAAAATGGGGTTCAACAGTTCTGGTGGTGGATGGATGAAGTCTCCATGGAACTGACACTTATTGCATTTTCTAACATAAGCTTCAGTATCTTGGGAGAAATAAGGCCAAAAATATCCTTGGCTTAGGATTTTATGGGCCAACGCTCGTCCCCCCGAGTGATTTCCGCATGACCCCTCATGGATTTCCTTCATTATGGCTGATGCCTCTGAAGGCGTAAGGCATCGAATGTATGGACCCCCAAAAGATCTTCTATAAAGTTGGTCGTGTAGCAAGGCATATCTGGCTGACTTCATGCGAATTTTCCGAGCCTCTGTTTTATCATCAGGGAGGATGTCATTCCAGAGGTACTCTGTTATGGGGTCCATCCAACTTGGCTCCCAAGGTATTACACACATGGTATATGGCTGATAGATGCTCGGGACATCAAGGTAGTCGATCGGGGCGACTCTGGTCAAATCTTGATCATTGACTGACGCCATATTAGCCAACCTATCTGCATTTTCATTTTGCTCCCTGGGGATCTGCCTGAGGGTATATTGCTCCAATTTGTGCAACTCCATCTGAGCCAGGTTCTTATAGGGCTGCAACTTTTCCCCTGCATCATACTCGCCTTGAACTTGCTTGACCACTAGTTGTGAGTCACTGAATATACGGAGCCTTCTGATACATAGGCTCTGAGCTAGGAGTGTCTCGTACTTGGCTTCGTTGTTGGTAGCAGGGAACTCCAGACGGATTGATTACTGGATTCGTGTTCCGTCTGATGTTATAATTTCAAGCCCGATACCTGAGCCTGCTGATCCAACCGATCCGTCTACGTAGAGCGTCCACTCGGGTTCATCTGGATCTTTTAGGATTGACTCTGGTTCTGCTTCTAGGAGAAAAGTAGCTAAGGCTTGACCTTTAATGGTTGTTCTTGGCACATATGTGATGTCGAATGTCCCGAGTTCTAACGCCCATCTGGTTATTCTTCCCATCAGATCCAGTTTGGCCATGATGGCTCTTATAAGCATGGTGGTTGGTACCACGATTGGATGGGTTTCAAAATAATGCCCCAGTCGTCTCTTAGCATTGATTAGAGAAAGATTGACTCGCTCTGCCATAGTGTATCTGGTTTCAGTATCAGATAGGGACTTGCTATTGAATAAGACTGGCTTTTGGCATTTTTTGTCATCCTTCACTAGTGTTGTGCTGGTAGAGGCTGTTGATACGACAAGATACAAATGTAGTGGCTCTCCAGGATTTGGTGAGGCGAGGATTGGTGGATTCTGGAGATACTGCTTCAATTTTTGAAGGGCCTCGGCTTGTTCTGGTCCCCATATGCTTCCTTTTCCACCTCTAATCGCCTGAAAAATGGTCTGCATCGGTCTATCAATCGGGATACAAACCTACTTAGTGCGGTTACTCTTCCTATCAGAATCTGGACCTCCTTTTGCGTTTTTGGTTCTTCGCAGCTTATCAGAGCCTTGACTTGTGATGGGCTAGCCTCAATTCCTGTTCGGTTGACGATATGCCCGAGGAATTGTCCGGATGAGACTCCGAATGAGCACTTAGTGGGGTTGAGCTTCATCTCGTATTTTTGGAGTGCATCGAACATTTTTTGAGGTGCTTGAGATGGTCGTCTTTCCTTCTGCTTTTTACCACAGTGTCATCTATATAGGCTTCAACCATTTTCCCATCTGATTTTTAAATATCTTTCTGACAAACCTCTGGTAAGTGGCACCTGCATTTTTAAGTCCAAAAGGCATTATTTTGTAGCAGTACGTACCTTCTTCGGTAATAAAGGATGTTTTCTCATCATCAGCTTGATTCATCGGGATTTGGTTGTAGCCGGAGTATGCGTCAAGAAAAGAGAGTCTTTCATATCCTGATGTGGCATCCACCATCTGATCAATTTTTAGCAGATGGAAACAATCCTTTGGGCAGGCCTTGTTCAAATTGGTGAAGTCCACGCATACCCTCAATTTCCCGTTCTTCTTTCTGACTACCACCACATTTGATAGCCATGATGAGTATTTTACTTCCCTTATGAATCCAGCTTTTAGCAGTTTTCCCACCTCCTCGGATATGATTTGGTTCATTTCTACTCTGAACCTCTTCTGCTTCTGCCTTACCGGTCTGACCTCTAAATCAACGTTTAGGTTATGCTGAGCAATCGAGGGATCTATGTCTGGCATATCAAGATGAGACCAAGAAAATATGTCTGAGTTTAACTGGAGGAAGTGGATCAGCTTGTCCTTTTCTTCTTTTTGGAGGTACGAGCCGATAAATGTGACTTTGGTGTGGTATGTCTGACTAATATTCACCTCTTCTAGGGGCTCCGTCGTTGCCTGAGTTTTCTGACCCTCAGAGGAAGGGTCCGACTGGAATTGTTATTTCTCGTTATATAGGGTCTTGTCTGACGCTTCCACGACCTGTTTATTTTTTAGATTCAGATCCTTCAGAGATATTGAATAACATTCCTTTGTTGTTATCTGGTCTCTAGGGATATCTGTCACGTCCACTTCATTCAGATCAAGACACTGCATAACCTGATGGACTGTCGAAGGAACTCCTTGCATCCGGTGGATCCACCCTCGTACCATCAGTAGATTGTATGATGGCTTGACGTCCACCACAACAAAGGCTTCTTTCAAGGTTTGGCGTGCAGTCGATACTGACAAATGGACTACTCCTATTGGCTCAACGTGCCATCCGTCAAAACCGGTCGGAGGTGTTCGAGCCGGGCATAACTGTGACACATCAATTCCGATTTTGTCGAAGGCCCACTTTGTCATGATGTTGGTGCTGCTTCCTGGATCAATCATTACACGTTTGATTAGACAATTAGCTACCAGAAGAGTGATTAGCAGAGGATCTTCATGGGGTATCTGAATGTTCTGCATATCGTCCTTTGAAAATGTAATTCTTGACTCTCCTTGGTGAGGGTTGTTTGACAAACTTCGCCGATTCGTCTGAGTTTGTGTGATTTTCTTAGCTTTGACCTTCTGCTTTCTTCGACCTCTATGTCCTATTCACCTCCTTGGACCATGTGGATGACCCTCACTGGTTGTCCTGTTGTAGAGTTATTCAGTTGCGTCTGGTTTGACTTGTCCGGTCTTGGTTGATCCTTCATTATGTAGTCTGCAAGTTCCCCTTTGGCGATCACTGCTTCGACCTGCCTTCGGAGGTTCCTGCAGTCATTTGTATGATGGCCATACTCGTTGTGAAAGGCGCAGTGTTTGGTCATGTCCCTCAACTCCATCGATTGCCTGATTGGTGGGGGTGGTCTGAAAATCCCTTTGCTTTTGTTTTCTTGGAAGAGTTTTCCAAGGCTGGTTTTGAGCGGAGTGGTTCTTTCTTCCATCCGCTGACGCTTGTTTGAAATTCTGGATGATGAGGTTTGTCGGGATGGCTCGAGTCGTTGAGGCCTCTGATCCCTCATCTTTTCTTTGGACTTTGCCTCCACCGTCACCAGTGAGGCTCTACTCTGCCTAACTGTTTCCTCTTATTATATTCTGAGATACCCTTGTGCTCTGGAGTTGAGCTCACCAATGTTGACAGGGGGTCGTTTCACTAATGAAGAGTAGAATTTTGTGCCAGGGATGACCGCCATACGGAATGCCTCTATTGCTGACAGTTGGTCACAGTCATCAATCGAAGACATCTCCACGTTGAATCTGGATAAAAAGCTCTTGAGGCTTTCTGCTTTCTCTTGTCTCATGGTGAAAAGGCTTGATATCGTCTTCCTTTGCCTTCGATTACTGAAGTATTGGCCGATAAAACGCCTGCAGAGGTCATTCCAGCTACTGATGGACCCGGGAGACTGTTTCCTGAACCATAGAAGTGGTGCTTCTATCAAACTGGTTGAGAATACCTTGCACAGAAATGTCTGGTTTCTCCCGTATACAGTCATTTTAGTCTGCACCTGGTAGATGTGATCGAGCGGGTCCTTCGTACCATCGTAGAGTGTAAAAATTGGTAGCACAAACTTTTTCGGGAATTCCGTTGCCTCGATCTCTTCTGTAAATGAGGATTGTGTCATATCTGTTGTTGCGTGGATGGCTAGGTCATCAGGGGTCTGCATCTTTAAATCTTTCATCACGTCTCTTTGGATCTTGGCTGCCATCTCATGCAGGTCATTCAGGGTCGGGACATTTGTCATCGGGACCTCCCTTGTTACAGGATGGGAGGATTCTTCTTCTTCCCTCTGCATTTTGCCTGCTCGAGTGACCGATTCATCTCGCTCATGATGAGAATTTGAAGGTTCTGGTTCGTCATCCCTTGATCGTTCTGGCCCATCGGCTGGATTGGAATTTCGTAGGGGAAACGGTCCCTGAGCCACCCGATAGATTAGCTCGACATTCTATTGTTCAAGGGCAACATTCCTCTGTTCTATAACTTCCAACCGCCTCATGACTTCTTCGAACCTGGCTTCATTGTTTATTGACCGAGTGGATACCATGTTTTTCTTTCAAGAAGTAAAAAGCTTTTGAAAGTGGAAAAACAATATATCGCTTCCCACAGACGGTGCCAAATGTAAGTGTAGAAATTTACTCACATCAATCAATATTTTATTGAGACTCTCAAGGCCATATATATAGTTTTAAGCTCATGGATCATGCACCTAAATACATGGGTCATGACCCACTTCTTCAATAACTACCCACTTCCTTTATGTAGTGGGTTGTTACTCCCTATATTCAAGGAGGTGGCCTAATACTGATGGGTTTGTTTCTATCCTATGGGTTTCGTACATGGGCCATTTGTCATCTATAAATACATGGGTTTAACTGATCTTGGACCTTACAAATGGGTTTGGGTCTATAATTTTCACTATTTACAAATTCATATAATTGTTATAAAACTCGTAATTGAATCATTATGAACGAACACGGTGAAAATGATTTGAATCACCGTCATGCTTTTGAATCTGGACCATGTTGACATTCAGAAAGTTTTTATATACATGGTTCTCTTAACATATATAATATATATCTAAAATCGTGTTACACCTTTTTTTATCCCTTTTCTCTTTAGAATTTATTATTTTTCTTTCTAGAAAATAATTTAATTTCTCTTATTACACCCAACTCAACTCTAATTTTATTCGTTTCAAAGTTCTCATTTTCAGTTCTTTTTCTTTTCTATATACTCCCTCTCTCTCCAAATAAGTGTCCACTTTTTTTCTTTTCCTTATCTTAAAATAAGTGTTCATTTTTGAAAAGTCAAATCATTTTATTTGGTCAATTTACGAATTTAACCTTCAACCATTAAAGTTATAAAACATATACACTATACACTATCACATGACTATGACAAGACCATGGGTAAAATTTATATTTTATTTACTAACACTACAACAATACGTAATATTGTTTGGGACGGAGGGAATACATGTTTATACTTGTTAAAAACTCTTCTCTTGCACTTATGTATGATATAATTTTTTTTTGTCTGCTAATTATTTAAATTTTATTATTATATTTCTTTTATTAGAATCACTAGCTTCATAACACATTCCGTGACCTTCAAGTTATACAAAATCAAGAACCTTTACATAATCAGAAATTGAATCTTCATTAAGATCTTGAACGTAAGCATTAAAATATCAATACGTAATATTTTTGTATGCGTCTGTCTGTATATAAACGAACAATATAATATTTATCTAATTATTAAGATTTTAGGGCATTTTTATGCGAATCAGCTACCCAATGGATCTTAAAAGCAATGGACCCAACGTGTGTGCTTTTGTTTTTTACAAGCTTCAATATATGTTGACGACAAATTAATCATACTATGTCCTACCCATGTGCCTTTCCAATTACTAAAATTTTTGAACCCCAATTTTAGGAGCGGTTTGGGGACGCATTTAAAAGGACTTTCTTTCACTAACGGTGAGTGGGCAAAAGTTTTGGGGAGGGAGTAACTAAATACAGACTTAACTTTCAACTAATTTATTATAGCCTATAGGTATAATGTATGTGTTAGCAAGCCACATGTTGTATTCCCGCTATTTCGAAATAATAGTTCTAATTGAAATATTTGATTTTTTAGGAATATATTTTATTATATTTTGTAACAATTAAATTTATGGGACGGAGGAAATATCATTTTTAAGATGTTGAAAGAAATCGTGTCCTTCTGTTTTTGCCCGTTACTTGCTTTTTCTTTGCTAATTAGGTTAATTCTTCTTCTTGGATTTTTATAATTGCATAGAGTAGCTTAAGAACCAATAAATATATATATATATATACATATATGTATATGTATGTATGAATTGTACATTTATATATGTAAGCATGGTCACATACCAATACCTCAACAAGTCCATTTGCAAGTAGTCGTCCCGAATAAGGACGAAAATTTCTACATTATGAGAATGTCCTCTCGAAAAGGCAATCCCAATTCTCTCTAATAAATCGCCATCACGAAAGGGTGGTGGGGCTTATATGTTTCATGACAGATAGGCTTCCTCATTAGCATATGCAATATTTGGGACCCTAAAAATGTTTTGTAAATCACATACGAAACGAAAATTAATCAATGAGAATAAAAATAATTATTAAGTAAATAGAAAATGATAATACTATAAATCACGCAAAACCTCAATTATTACTTGTTTCAGCATGTGTAAGAAATCCAATTTCAGTATAATCTCATATTTTTCAATCCTTTATTGGTTTATTTTTTCTAACTAGATTCTTATACTTAAAAAAAAATAGGGTTGAGCTTCATTTTTCATGACAATTTCGAAGATAGAATTAGTTTAGTTTTTTTTCACAAAGTTATGCATTTAAACACCCCTATATTGCTCATGTTCACACACGTAAGAATTATATGGAAAAAAACAAGAGAGAGAAATTTAGAAAAAACAAAAGCTACTTTCAATTAGAGAATCCAAATTAAGATACACCCACAAATTTAAAATAAAGTTCATTATAATCCGGACCAAGGCAAAAAACTTTCCAAATATATGAAAAAATTCTCCTATTATGATTTGCTAGACGCTCAACATCATGTCGACCCTCACAGATCACATCACTTTTTGATCCTTTTGTAGGTTTTCGACCTAATTTCACAAAGCCAACCACTAAAAAATAAAAGAGAGCCACTCATAATTTATGCTTAAAAAATGACCCATCAAACAAAATTAAAGTTATTCTTAAAATGTCTCTATTTGTAGTGTTTGATATTCAAAACCACTATTTCCACCCACTATTTTGGTCGTTCCACTACCCCAAATCTTTTAGTTTGTACTATGGCAACAAACGAATTGAACTGAGTCGAGCTTTAGAATGTTCAAATTCGGTTCATTTATTAAACGAGCCTAGAATGTGTTCAAATTCGGCTCATTTGGTTAACGAACGAGCCCGAGTCGAACGCTAAATTTAACTAGTCGAGCCCGAGTTCACTCACGAACGACTCGTTTCAGTTGTAACATAAATTATTCTTGCCAATAACTGACTGGATTAAGTTGTTACTTGAATATTTTTAACATATTTCCACCAGTATAATTTTTTATGAATGATTTTTATATTATGACAGCATAGTTCCTATAATCTTTTCACAATAATCTTCGTAATTTGTTTAACTTTAACACTTTCTTCTTTGTCAAATATGAGATAATTTTACCATTTAACTTAGACGAGTTTATTCATGAGTTTGGTGAGCCGAACTTAGTAATGTTCAAGCTCAACTCGTTTACTAAATGAACCTAAAAATTGTGCTCAGGCTCGGTTCGTTTACTAAATGAACGAGTCCGAGCCTGCTCACGAACAACTCGATTCATTTGCATCCCTAGTTTGTACTACTGCATAGCATAATTCATTCAGTAGTACTAGTGGAAACTACAAAAGTAACTAATTCGGTTGTGGGACTTTGGGTTATCTTCTAATTTTTGTTTTGGAGGCTTCACTATTCAATCCATTCCAAAATAAGTAATTTTGATCAATTTATCAATTTACCCTTCAAGCATTCAAGTCATAAAATATTTAGGTAACATTTGGGAGGGCTTTCTTACATGTAGAAGTCTTTCACTGAAACGGGCATTGGAAAATCACGTTGTATAGGAGTGATTTTAATCAAAAAACGTGTTTGGTACATTCATTTTTTAAAATATTTTTGAATTAAAAAATATATAAATTCTCAAAAATCAAACTCTTTGAAGTTACAATGTTACCCTTGAACCCATTTGATGAACAAAAACACATTTCTTTCACTAGAAAAATGGGTCATACAATCCAAATATATATATATGTATATGAATTTATATAGAAGAGTGTGTGTACATTCATGTTTTTATTGGTATGATCATATCAACAAAATATATACCAGTATGTCTCTCTTAAACACTACCCATTTATTCGTTTTATCTCTAGATTGATTAAATAAAAACATATGAGAACCCAAAAAATGAAAACAATTATTAATTTGAAGTGGTTTGATTCGATGAGAAACCAAAAAATAAAAACAACTATTAATATATATATATATATATATATATATATATTAGTTTGATTAGATAAAAGTATATGAGAATTCAAAAATTGAAAACAACTATTAATATGTAGTGATTGATTAGATAAGAACATATGAGAACTCAAAAACTAAGAACAACTATTAATATGTATGAGTTTTTATTTTCTCATGGCCAATCACTATTATTACAGTAGTGTCTGTCATCAATTTTGCATGACTGAAACTTGGGATTTAAACAACTGCGGTGGAAAAAATAATATATACTTTTTGCAAAAAAAAAAAAATTCGAAAAAAAATCATATTTTGTTCCAAAATATGAATCTTTTTTTCGAAAAATATTTTTTTTGCGAAAAAGTATATATTATGTTCCAAAATATGAATTTTTTTTTCGAAAAAGTATATATTATGTTCCAAAATATGAATTTTTTTTTCGAAAAATATTTTTTTTGCAAAAAAGTATATATTATGTTCCAAAATATGAATTTTTTTTTTGAAAAATAATTTTTTTGCAAAAAATATATATTATGTTCCAAAATATGATTTTTTTCTGAAAAATAATTTTTTTGCAAAAAAATTCATATTTTGGAACATAATATATACTTTTTCGCAAAAAAAAAATTTCGAATTTTTTTTTCATATTTTGGAACAAAATATGATTTTTTTTCGAATTTTTTTTTTTTTGCAAAAAGTATATATTATTTTTCCGAAATAATTCACTAAACCCCCCTTATATTATTAATTTCACTAAACTCCTTTATACTATTAAGGGTAGTTTAGGCATTTTGAGAAGTGATGGAGCAATTTGATGAAATTGAATAATATATGGGGCAAAGTAAA
The DNA here is from genome assembly GCA_963922005.1 of Cornus suecica. Lineage (NCBI taxonomy): Eukaryota > Viridiplantae > Streptophyta > Magnoliopsida > Cornales > Cornaceae > Cornus > Cornus suecica. The sequence continues at coordinate 9,697,783 of OY998238.1, read as the reverse complement.
TACACAAGGGTTAGTTGATTAATGTGAATAGTATAGGGGTTTACTGAAATTAACCCTCCCAAAAAAAAAAAAAAAACTCCTCTGCTAGTAATCTAATACTTTTACTAGTCTTGTTCAACGTGGGTTGGCAACTTGGCATGTCAGCTCTTTCCTGGTGAGTTGCGGAGGCCACAACACCATTTTCCATAACCCAACAATTAAATACAAGATTGTACTCCGAATATCTACAATAAAGTACTCTCTCTCTTTCTCTCCCACACCCTATCTCTGTTGAAAGACCTTTCTATTTTGTTGTTGCTTTACTCTTCAGTGGTGCTTTTCATTCATTTGTGTTCTCGAGGGTTTGTGAAAGCTGAGTAGATACAATTAGCGTTTTCTTTCAATTTTTTTTTAATTAACTTCAAAATATCTATTGTAACATCTACCACTTCTCTGTTTGTCTTGTTTTTGTGGGTTTCTCTCACCTATATATGTATACATATACATATATATATATATATATATGTATTTGTAATTGAAGATGTATTATCCCAATTGGGGGTACATATCGTCCAAGAAAATTGCTATTCAACAAAAGATATAGTCAGAAGTTGAATTAGTTGCTCGGAAAGGAAAATTTGCGGTTTGAGAAGTGAAATTTGATCAATTTGATTTCCAGAGTGAATGATTGAGCTTCTCATTGCTGTTCTGCTTTTCAAATCATTGGGTAAGGCTTTACAACGCTTATTTCCTAACCAAGTTATGAACTAGTGATTATTAATCATATTCTCCCACTAATCAGATATACATATATATACAAACACACATGTTTCTATATATATATATATATATATATATTTTTTTTTTTCACGAACTGCTATTAATATTGTTTTGATATCAAAAAGAAGTTTGTGAGTATGCACTGAGCTGAAATTTACTAATTAATTAGAACGTTATTAATAATATATATATATATACTTATATGATATATAAAATAATATCGGATTATTCGCCGACCCAATATTTAGGATATTTCCACCATACCTTGCATTGATAAATTTCTTGCAAAGGGGATATTTAGATTCTTTTTTTTATTTTTTATATATATTTAGAATTTTATTAATACCTCTTTTGAGATATGTATATATATATATATTATATGTGTGTATCAGTATATGTATGTATGCATATACACATAAACCAGTAAGTGATAGGAGTTTTATATTATGCACCTGAACAAATATTCACTGTGCAATAATTGTTATGCGAAATTGATATGGTCAGTGGGTTAATATGAAGTTTCTTTTGTTATCTGCGACTAAAATAAAAATATTGAAGGTGTTTCTTGTCCAAAATTTAATTTATCTGGGGATAGAATAAACAGTGACAGTCCTCCATCATGTAACAATTGCTGCAACAGAGTAGATTTACACTCCCTCATTTCCAAAGAAGTTCTACTCTGTTCTCTAGCACTATCGCTGCTAAGTCCAATTTCAAACTATTAAGTAGTGACTTGTAAGTATGAATAGGGACTTACCCTGTGTTGATGATACGATTCATCAAGCCCCAAGGACTGCTGATATGAGAACTATACATATAAAGATGTCCATCGTACAAAACTCGAGAATTATCCAACAATAATTAACAACTTTAGACTAGGTCTGTCCACCCCACTCAAAATCTCAGATAGATGAGACTGCATTTGATGACAAAAGACAACTACCCTTTATGAAAAGTGGAACAATGCTCATCTATATGTAGATATATATATATATATATATATATATATATATATATATATATATATATATATATATATATATATATGTGTGTGTGTGTGTATGGTGAGTTGTAAGGATTAATAGTTTAACCATCTAAATGTTGATTAAAATGCAGATTAAGGATAATACTTTTTTCTGGATGGGGACTGATCTTGTTGAAGTGGAAGCAACGCCCTGTCAACGTGATATAAAGGTACAAATATGTTGTGACAGTTTCTATTTTCTGTTTTTATGTGAATGTTACTTTGATGGACGCATATTAATTCAGTTCCGTTGGCTTTACAAATGTAACAATTTATTTTGGCAGACATTTGATACTGATATGGTATCTGCTTAATGAAGTTTGGAATTATATGGATAATAAGTCATTTCTTCATATGCTCTTCAAAAAATCCATTAACACTAGAGTTTATAATTTTTTGAAGACGGATATATTGTGTGTCACATATCGTGATGTGATAGTAATTGTCACATCTTCTTGCCTTCTCGGCAGTCTGTGATCATTTGTTCATATGGATGGCTCATTTAAGAGGTCCACATGAGGAGTTGTGAAACATACTCTATTCTGCATCCCGTATTCCTAACAACCCAAAGGCTATTTACCTTTGTTATCCTGTTTTATTAGATATAAATCTCATTAGTGGTAGTTTGTGAATGCAGGTGCATCGTCTAATGTGCCAAGAGCTAATGATATTGTTAAATAGAGTCTCAAAGATCTTCCCAGAAATTGAAGCAGCACGGCCCCGATGCTCAGCTGGATTACAAGCGCTTTGCTTGTTGAACAGTGCAATTGAGAAAGCCAAGTTAGTGCTCGAGCACTGCAGGGAGTCTAGTCGGCTCTACCTGGTATATATCTTACAACAATTCACCAAATGTAGTTAGATTCATTAATCTCAACTGATTATCTCCCATGTGGAATCACCAATCTGAATAAACTTGAAAAAGGAGGGCTATAGTCCTGCAAACTCTTGTCAGGTCCTAAATGTCCTGATATACAGTGAAATAGTTGGAATTCTGCAAACTCTTGCTCTGCGTTTCTGGGGCAACCTTAATGACTGAGTTGTTGAAGAGCATTAAGCCTAGTTAGCGTATACTATACCGAACAATGTTCAGCCCCTGGTCTGTTTATTTAAGACGTAGATGCAATGTTTGTCGTTTGATGAAAAGAAAGGGAAAACTGTAGAATAATCCAATGCTTAAATGGTCCACAAGCAATGATGGCCATCTTAAGTTCTTTGATGCAATGGTTAAGCCAGCCAAGCCTTTACTTAGGATTTCCATGATATAGGCCTCATGACCTCTTCCACACCAATATTTCATTCAAGTATTCATAGGTTTTAAGCCATAAGCTCCTATCTTTCTCCCCGCCTTTGTAAAAAAAAAATGGGTGCATACTGTCAAACCCATCAGGAGGTAGAAGGAGAATAAACAGATGCAATTACATTAAAGAACATTCTGCTAGGAAGACTGTTATTAAATTACCTTCTGCTAGGAACTCGACTTACCTGAGCTTATGGTTATAGTTTGTACTTTGTTGTGCCCTTATTTAGAGCTTGCTTCTTTGTGGAATTTTTGTTCACTTTGGAGATGATGCGGTTAATATTTTTATGTATCATTTTCTATTATATGTCTGGTTCGGTTGGTTAGTGAATTGTCATTTTAATAAGGTATGCTTCCCATCATATCTTCAGGCAATAACAGGGGATGCAATACTATCAAGATGTAAAAGAACAAAGAACTTGTTAGACCAAGGTTTAAGCCAAATTCAGAATATGGTTCCAGTACCGTTGGCTGTGGAGGTTAGACAAGTTACTATTGAAGGATATAAAATATTTAAGTTACACCCTCTCTAACAGCTTAATCTTTTAGAGCAGTTGGTAGTTAACATGGTATAGAGCCAAAGGTCTCGTGTTCAAACTTCACCGCCACCCTTTGTTGAAATTGTTGTTCCGCGTGTTGGACTTGAAGGCCACACGTGAGAGGGCGTGTTGAAGGATATAAAATATTTAAGTTTACACCCTCTCTACCAGCTAGAGCAGTTGGTTGTTAACGGTTACACATCCCCTTTGGACTTTATTGTAAAGAAGAAACCTGCATACAATATAATTTTTGAATCAGGCACAGAAACCTGAAACTCTTCTGTTCTGTGTTGCTTCTTGCATTATTTTACCCCCTTCAGGAGATATATGTAGCCCCAAAACAATGTAGTAAAATGAGAGCAATCTTTTGCAGATTTCCAGAATTGTTTTTGAACTTAGGAGTGCAAAGTTTAGCTTGAATTCATCTGAAGAAGAGGCTGGAAAGGTCGTGCGAACATACCTCCAGCGTTGTGTAACTGCAACAGACTCAATGGAACAATCTGCAATTGAGACTATCCAATTTGCAGCTTCAAGGCTTCAGATTACTTCCCAAAAGGGTCTTGTGACAGAGAAAAGATCTATTAAGAATCTGCTCGGTAAAGTTGGAGATGGTGATCGTGGAAAAAAACAGATCTTGGTTTACCTTTTGAATCTGCTAAATAATTATGGACACGTAATTGGAAAAGAGAGAACAGAGAATGCCTTTGTACGGCATGAAGAATCTTTTTCATGTGCAGCCTCCTGCGAGCAATCCAATGAAGTGGAATCTCGTGTAAAATATGAGCATAATGAAGCTCAGCCTGACATGTTGAGTAGACCGATGCTTCCTGAAGAATTCCTGTGTCCCCTTTCATTAAGATTGATGTATGATCCTGTTATCATTGCTTCTGAGCAAACATTTGAAAGGATGTGGATACAGAAGTGGTTTGATGAAGGTAATGATACATGTCCAAAGACCAATATGAAGCTTGCCCATTTCTCATTGACACCGAATGCTGCCATTAAGAACCTTATTTCAAAGTGGTGCATGGCTTATGGAGTAACTGTTACTGATCCTTTTATACAATCAGCAGAGATTCAGCCGTGGGAAGCTTCTTCCTCTTCAATTGCTAGCTTAAAGGGTTTTATGAATGATCTACGGGTCGATGTCAGCATTGTGTCACTTGAATCTTTAGATACTAGTTACAATTCAGATTCTTCAAGTTTTAACAACCCAAATGGCTTAAACTTGATGTCAGAGCAAAGGAATGATGATTCTCACAGAATTCAGTCACAGGAAAATGCACATGGAATAGATGTGATGTTTTTATCTGAACTTGATGCACTTTCATGGGAATCTCAATGTGAGGCAGTTGAAAATGTCAAAAGCCATCTTAACAATGATGATCAAGCTTGCTGTTTATCATCGGCTGAGAATTTTGTTGAACCGCTTATTAAGTTTTTGAAGCAAGCACATGACATAAATGATATCAAAGCTCTTCGAGCTGGATCTCAGTTGTTGTTAGCTTTTGTAACCCAGTGCAGGTAATTTCTTCTTCTTTGTTGCCATTGCCTGTCGTTGTGACTATGTCCCCATTCTAGGAGCATGTAGTTCATAGTAATCGCCTGTTGTAGTATCCTCCAAATTGTTGTTCTATATGTTCATATTCTGACTTATTATTGGTTTGAAATTACTTGCATTGACTTGCTACTGCAAATTTTAAGAATGTGAAGCTTGAATCTTAGTTTGATATATCACTTATGCCTTGCTGATGTTTCTCTGTTATGTCCGAACTGCATAGACTTCAAACCTATGTTGCATGAGCTCCTTAAAAGTAGGTGAAGTATCTGTGTTAGAGACACAATACTCGGACATAAGTATGGGATATGTGTTCGATGCTTTAGGTTGGCTATGCACCTAAAAACATATCTAGTAATTCGACTTTATTATGTTATTGTTTCAAAAGAAGTGAAATACCTAAAACTGAATCACATTCTAAGTCCATGCAACATTAGCTTTGAACCATGACGAAGTTATTATTATCCATGCTAATTGTGAAAATATGGCTTGTTTGAGTCAATACTAAATTATTGTTAATTACTTTCGTGCAGAAGCAGTATACGAGACTTGCCTGAATATGTATACAACTTATTGGCATCATTGCTTGATTCAGAAGTAACTGAAGAAACTCTTGCCATTATGGAGGTGTTGTCTTGCCACCAATTTTGTAGATCTAAAATAGCAGCATCTGGTGCACTCGCTTCCATCCTCAGTATATTTGAGTCTAAGATGAGGAAATATCAGGAACGAGCCATCAAAATACTGTATAATTTGTCCTTCAACAACGATATTTGTTCTCTTATTGTTTCTTCCGAGTTCATCCCCAAACTGGTTCCCCTTTTTGAGGACACTGCTCTTGCAAGATACTGCATATCCATTTTGAGCAACTTGTGTAATAAAGGAGATGCTAGGGCTTCTGTTGCTGAAACTGAAGGATGCATTGCTTCCATTGTTAAACTACTCGAGAGTGACAGTCAAGAGGAGCAGGAGCATGCGGTGACTGTCCTCCTTTCTTTGTGCTCACAACGTGTTCAATACTGTCAGTTGGTCATGGATGAGGGTGTTATCCCTGCCCTTTTTTCCATATCCGTGAACGGAAATGACAAAGGAAAGGCAAGTGCAATGGAATTGCTTCGACTCCTGAGAGATATTGAATATAGTGACTTGCCAGAGTGCGGTCCCCCTGTATCCAATCTTGATTTCTCCAGAGAGACTACCAACCACAATAGAGAGCAGAAATCGTCTTCCAGGGCATCTAAGTTTTTCGGGATGAAATTATCAATGTTCTCCAAAAGCAGTTCTTTGACACCAAAAAAGAAAAAGTAGAACTCAGATCTTTGTCCCAAGCCTCTCCTGATTGTTAATGTGATATAACGCGTCCTGGTAAAGATTCTTCTCTTCTTCTAAGCTTCTATATTTACTTGGAGGACGGCGTTGAGATTACAGCAAAAAGCTGATACAGCCAAATGCATAAACAGCTAAGTTTTCTCAACTCCTAGCATGAGCTCTTTTTTTTGTTAATATGTTGTTTTGAGTTGTCGTTCTTCTTCTGAAATGTAGAAGTGAACTAAAGATTATTTAAGCATAGTCTTGTAGAGTTGTGTATTGAAGTGCATTTGCATATAAGATGTTTCTTTTGTTTTAGCTCAATTATTCAGCAGTCCGTATACCAGTAATTGAAGGTCAGTAGTACGGATCATGTTTCATCATTTCTGTCCCGCGAACCCCGTAATATCTAACAGACGGCTGGTGTCACCAAGTTAGCTTTGTTATTTTACGAATTCATGTAATTTCTTTTAAATGATTTTTATGGAGGAAATCACAAAAAAAAATGTTCTTTTCTGTTGGGCATTTTGGCTGTTACGTTCTCGATCAACAGATTTGTGTACTCACAGTGGAGGTATCCCATGTAGCATATGGAGAATGGATTGGAACGATATTGGGGTGACTTTAAGAGAGAGAGAGAGAGTAACTGGAATCAGAGAGTGTTGAAATAAAAGATCAATCACAAATAATAAAACAATAAAGAATCAAGAACATACAGGATTATGAGCCATATTTCTAATGCCCTCTCTCACTTTGAAGCTATTTGTCTAATGATTTGTTGTTTACTAGAGTTCAACGTGGACTTGCCATGAAAAATTCTTGCCTGGGCCATTTTATGTTTATATTTGTCATCTTTCTGTATCATCCGAAGTAACTTATAGCTAGATTCATAACGTTTTATAAAGGTGTCAATACAATTTATGTAGCACGGATATTAGTTCATCGTCCGAGTTCGTGTTCATGTTACTGCGACTTGGTCCTTCAGTTTTGTGAGCATAAAATTTTTCTGATAGCCAGCCTATTTTTAAGATTTGGATGATTGATTCAAAACTGACTTTAACTGAAAATTACAAACTTCCTGACAATAGAATACCATAACTCTCCACTGTTTTTTCTTTCTCTTACTAAAATCTCATTGGTGTTTAAATCAGTTCAAAGTTGATGGTTGGTGGTTTAATGTAAAATTAGTGTTTACCTTGTTCATGAAACTAATTATATATAGGGCTTTTTACAGTTACCTCCCTTAAGGTTTGCCCTTATATCAGGGACCTCCCCTGAGGTTTGGAGTTTGTCAGAGACCTCTCCTGAAATTGAAACGTTTCGTCACAGACACCCCCCGCCCATCAAATACACTAACGGAGTAAGGGCATTTTACAGTTACCTCCCCTAAGATTTGCCCATATATCAGGGACCTCCCTTAAGATTTTCAAAATATATAAAATTCAAAAATAAATATATAAAATTTAAAATATATATATATATATATATATATTGAAAATAATATATACAATTCGAAATATATATATAAAATTCAAAAATAAAATATAAAATTTGAAAAAAATATATAAAATTCGGAAATATATATATAAAATCGAAAAAAATATATAAAATCCGAAAAAATATATAAATTTTGAAATATATATAATTCGATCTGAACCAATCCGATCTGAACCAATCCGGCTCATCGCGCTCCGGTTTAGATTGGATCCGTTGGGCAAACAGATATGAACTAATAGTCATGGTTGTGAAAAAAATCTGAAATTGTAACGACTAAAACATTTATTTTCCAATTTGAAAATAGAAGTTAGATAAAAATATTCACATTTTTTTCATTGATAACTGTGATGTCCGGGCCAGCTTACGCGACTAATCCACGGTATCCATGTAAGACTACTGCCCCACATTTTATATATTATTTTTGAATTTTATATATTATTTTTGAATTATATATATTTCAAAAATTATATATTTTTTCGGATTTTATATATTTTTTTCAATTATATATATATTTTTCCGAATTTTATATATTTTTTTCAAATTTTATATATATTTTTCGAATTGTAGATATTATTTTCAATTTATATATATATATATTTCAAATTTTATATATTTTAAAAATCTAGGGGAGGTCCCTGATATATGAGCAAACCTTAGGGGAGGTAACTGTAAAATTCCCTTACTCCGTTAGTGTATTTGACGGCAGGGGGTGTCTGTGATGATACGTTTCAATTTTAGGGGAGGTCTCTGACAAACTCCAAACCTCGGGGAAGGTCCCTGATATAAGGGCAAACCTCAGGGGAGGACTGTAAAAAGCCCTTATATATAAAGACACTTTGTTGCTTTAATTTCAATAAAAAAATTATTTTTATTTTTCACTCCCGCGTAAATAGAGCACTAGACCACTAGAAATTGCCGCGTTTAACCACTAAGCCCCTGGAGATCTTGTTTTTTGATAACTAATTTTCTCTTGAATAGTATTCAAGAAGAAAAAATAAATGAAGAAATGTAGACAAAATGGGTGAAAGGAGGAATAAAAAATTTCTTCTTTTATTTATTTATTTATTTATAATCTCTCCCTGGGTCTTTCTTTTCTCTTCACACGTTATCTTATTCATTATTTCATTTATTTATTTTGTGAAAACGAGAGTATTTGATGACTAATTTTTTCCCAGAGTGGATGATTAATAAATTAGTGAAATCATTACCGAAAAAATTGTGCCTTAAGGACCCCAACATAATTAGGACATTAAAATGATTTAGAGTAGAGTTTATCCACTGTAAAATGGGAGATTATTTTTCTATAGAATATACAAATGAAAATTTGGTTCCACCTACTCTATAATATTATAATTGTTGGTTTACCGAAATTATCATATCCGAAAATTAATGAAGTATACACGTTACGAGATCCACACATAATAAAAGAATGGCATAGGATCCACCAAAAAAAATGCATGCCCTCACGAGATCGCTTCTAAAACCACGATATGGTACAATTGTCAAAGCATTACGGCACCAGGGTACCCATACCAATAATTTTGTCGCAACCAGCAATTTAAATGAATTTCAAATTGAGTAAAATTTTATTTTGAAATTTTACTAATTTCAATATTAAAGTAGATGCTAGAGTAGCTCAGTTGGTTAGAGCCTGTGGCCCTTAACCACATGCAATAAAAAATTGTACCCTTTTATACAATCTGATTGCTTGTGGACCTTTTTAGGCAATCAATTTTTCCTTTTTTTTTTTTTTTTTTTTTTTTTGGTTTTTTGACACTTTAGACAAAAACAAATTTTCATTTTTTTGGGGTTATTTTACCCTTTATACAATCTGAATATTGCTTTTTGACCTTTTTATACAATATGATTACTAAAGAACATTGCGTTATGACCTTGGGGCATAGATTGAAGAAGAGAGAAGCAATTATTCATCTGTTCTTCAATTTGTTCATTCTTGACTGCAAACTTTATGTTTCTGCTCAAGGTGTTTGTTCGGAATTAAAGAAAGTGGATCAGCAACAATCATGCAAATTTTAATAAAAGAAAACCAAACAAAGCATAATATATGATACGAGACAGAAAATACTGTGGAGTGAAACAATTCCTTGAGCAATTTACAAGATAAAAATAGTACATCTGGTATGCATCAAGTATTAATACACAGAGCCAGTGAGAGTCATCACCTTGTGCTCTAAATGGATATAACACACTGCTCTCATTGTTACATTCAACATCAATAAAGCCAAAGTGTGGAACATTTTCAGCACTCAGACTATACATATATGACATACAAAATGCAAATTATTTTACCCAAATTGCTTTCGGATAAACTACTCGCTATCAGTAACGTTTGTCAGTGGTAAATATGTGGCCGTGCACGATGAGCTTCCATGCATAGAATAACCAGAATTCGAATTTATGGAAGCGACTTGGCAAAACACTGCACAACCTAGATAGATGTCATTCACAGGCTGGTTTAGTGTCGAAGCTGCTCAGGCAGATGGCAAAGGCTTGGAAAGCAGTGAGTGGGTAGCAATAATCCATAGTGAAAATGTCTTTTCCGATCTTTCCGAATTGCAGAATTACTTTTTCCTGCTCTGCAGCTGATACATTGTGAGAAGGGTCAACAGATGCTACAAGCTGGAAATTCTTAACCGAAGCAACTGTAACGCGACCTCTGAAGTTCAGGCACCAGCACTGTAATTGCTCATGCCATCTAGGAGCTTTGTTTTTTAGCGTCAGCGGCTCTTTAGAGACCGGGACAGAAACTGGAGATGCTGGGGACCTGACGTCAGTGACCCATTTTTTTCCTTTTGCGGCTGGTGATGGAGAATGTTTCTCAACAGAGGGAAGCGCGAAAGACGGTGGTGTGGGGGCAGTACCTCCCTCCTGAATTGATGAGAGAGGAATGGAATGCACGACACATCGCATCCTCCTTGGCCCTCTAGTGCGGAGGACGTTGAGCTCATAGGAAATAGTAGCTACACTGTAGTTACATGCAGGTAATCTCGGAGATACTTGCTTAGCATGAAATCTTCGACTCGACCTACTATTCAGCTGAGCTGCAGTGTCAGATGAGGGGTGGCAATCAGAAATTGTGAACTTGGTGCCCAGAAAATTAGACCTGGCAGATGTTTTCAACTTCTGTTAGAATCATACAAAACAAATTTAAGTCATAGAAGATTGTTTCGCCCATGTAATGACCAATACTTGCCTCAGTCTTCCAATATAGGCATTACTGGCTCGAGAAAAATCATTCGAAGCCAGAGATATCACAAATTCAGTGCCTGTTGCCCTTCTGATCTTTTTAGCAGCTAACAACAATTTATGGTTGTCATCCTCAGCTGTCAATTGAGTAAAATGGTTAGTCAAAAGAAGAAGATTCCATTTAATCAACAAAATTCAAAAAGAGCAACATAACCTCAAAACTAGGTTGAGGAAAATGTTGGAACTATGTTACACTAATACTATCTATGTCATATAACACTAAACATAATACTCCACTATAATATATATGTCAATCCTATGATATATAACAAGGAATATAACACATCAAGAACACTTGAAGTGAAATTTTAGGTATATCAAATAAGTTTACGATTTATCAAGTGAATTTCTAAAGCAGCAATGCTATGATACAGAAGTTCAAAAAATGATTCTCCATTTGCACAATTCAAGCATGAGCAGATAATGTGACTTACATGGGCTCAGACCGAAGTAGAGACGATATATCGAAGTTGCTCTTTCCCTTTTAATAAAGCACTGAATCGGAGCCTCACGAGGTCCTGGCTACTTGCAAGTTAAAAAGAGGCAAAACAACAATAATAACATAAGATTGAAGCTAAACACTGAAAAATCATAACACAACAAAGAGCAAAACAAAAACAGATGATTAAAAATATACCTGCTTCAATGAAATAGGGAAGGTGAGTCTTCCACATTCCTCGGGAGTCTTCACAATCTCCTGAGTAATCTCCCTCCACGACTTGCAAACTGATGCACAAGACACCACATTGTTCCGGGCAGGCCATGTCGTCTCACTTTCTTCAACTCTCCGGATTATATCCAGGAGTAGTTCCGGTGGTAAGTTTGCCCACTGCCCTTGTTCAATGGGCTCCGATGGGGCCACATCGGGGGCAATGTGTGAGCGCGTCCGGGTGCGCCAACGCTTGCCTTCCCCGCCTCGTCTCGATATTTGCCCAATCCCATCTTTCATCTCCTTCAGCTCTCGCACTATGCTTTTGAAAGACATCTTGATTCAGCATACAAATCAATCAACCCTTCCTTCAAACACTCAACTGCAAATAATATGCAAATGAGACTAACTTATATGTATATTACATACATATATGGTAAGATCATAACTTCATTTTCCCCAACTATCCAAAAATAGTATTATGGATGCAATACTCTGAACCATAAATTTAAACACACACACACACATATATATATATATATATATATATTATAGATATCTGCAGCTTCTGGTATCATATCTAAAATAAATTTCATTGAGAACTTTGACAAGATCCAGCAACATTATTAATATATCTGCATAACACCTTGAAAATGGTATTGTTGATCAATTCTCAACCACCCACTAGAAGAGAACTTCCGTAGATTTATATAAATTTCATTCGCCAAACAATGCAACAAGTTTTCAAGACCATTAATAATAAATAAATAAACCATATCACTAAAAAAAATCAATTAAAAACACACAAAATGCAAAGATAAGAAAACTAGATCCCCAATCTCTTAAATATATACATATCTATATATATATATATGTGTGTGTATAAATCACTTATTCCAAAACAACAATGCCATCAAATTTAAAATGAAAAACACAACAATGCAAAAGAGGGAAATCCGAATTGAGGACAAAAAAAAATATGATAGAGAAAGACAATGAACCTGTAGAATTTGTGCAAACAAGGAGCGAAGAAGTCGAGAAACGAGTCTGAGTTGCTCAGATCGGAGAAGAAAACAATGAGATCGGAGAAAGAGGGGGCTATTAAGAAATGGCGACCATATTGTCCAAAAATGGTTCACCGGAAAAGCTTAGATGGCCGGCGTTTACATTTCAACCCCACCACCAACAACAACCGCAACGCCACCACAAGAATGGTGCCTCCGCCACCACCGGCTCACCGGGAAAATTGAGGGTAACGACGAAGCATGGAGAGAGGAAGAGAAAGGTTGTTTCAATCAAGCGCCCAAAACTCACGCCCTTAAAATGGAGAGGGGACACTATTTATTTCTCTCATCCACCATTTTTTTTTTTTCTTTCACACCTACTATACTATTCTTAATGAGAGCGATTTGGATATGCCTACTCGTACAGCTAACACGGATCTCATTGGTCCACGTGGCTCAAGAAATGTTTGACCGACTCGGAGGAGTCGGCGATTATAACAGTGTTTGACCGAGAAATGTGTACTCCTGTAATAACAGAGTCGACCATGTGGTTATGTTTTTACCGACTCGGAAGAGTCTGTGAATCTAACAGAGTTAGGCCGAGAGACATGGTTTACGAAAGTTGACCATGGAACTAAATTTTGACCGGCTTCTGAGAGTTGGTGAACGTAACGCTGTGCGACCGTCGCCGTTGACCATGTTTCGGCAATTTTGACCGGCTTGTGAGGGTCCGTTGTGTCGGCCCGTTGCCGTTAACCATATTCCAAAAATAAATGATAATTTTTAAAAAATATTTTCAATGAAAACGTCAATGAATAAATATTATCTCGTATTTGATAATTTTTAGTACAAATAATTATATATTTGATAAATTATTTTACATGTAAATGTTCTACAAATACTTATAATATAATTGTAAAAAAATTTCGAGTGAAATAAGTTTTTTATATTAAGATATGTGTATTTTCTCTCTCCCTTTCACAATATATTTTTGGTGAACAAAATATTTAAATGTTTGACACTATGATTTATAAAGTTTCTCATTACATATGCATGGTTAATTAAAGGGCAATATGGACCATAATGATATTTTTCTTTTTCCATAATTTTATTTGTTCTTTGATTTTTAAAAAATATATTTTTTAAAAGTTGTCATAATTGCAATATCAGCCTCAAAAGTTGTCATTTTTTAAAATTTTCCCAAAAAAGATATCCAATACACCTCCTGTCCTTTATGTTTAATTTTTACGATAATACTTTGTTTCTTTATTTTTCATTTAATCTACCAACTATATATATATATATATATATATATATATATATATATATATATAGCTTTTACAGGAGTAAAAAACATTACAATAACAAATAAAAATTGAGAACAGTTTACTAATAGATTGATGATACCATTTGAGAACAATTACTAATAAAAATTGAAGTAAAAAACATTACAATAACAAAGAAGAAAGCTCTAATGGCCATCGCCATTGGGAAATTTTAACAAAATAAAAATTTCAGCACAAAACTTTTACAATAACAAATAAAAACCCTAATAGATTCTCCTACTATGGCTCTTTTTCCTTCAGTTTTACAGAGGTGACTGCATTGATTCATCACAAAATGAAATCATATAAAATACACATACACTGTACCACCGGTCCCATAACTCACATTGTACATGTATAAAAAATTATACATCTGCAAGCACCATGTATGCAATGTGTATTACCCACGAGTTGATGGTGAATTGGGTAACGCCCGCAACCTTAAAACTCACATGACCCATTAACATATATTTTTATAATTTTAATTATATTAGTGTGTTACCTAACAAGATATCGTTAGTTTGGAGAATATTGATTTTATTATTTTTGTCTCTTGTTTTTCTTCTTATTGTTCTTGCTCTTCTCACCCCAACTTCTATATCTTCTCTACCTGTCATCTTTCTCTCTCTCTTCTATTTCTTTCTATTTGGTTATGCATCACTAGTATAGTATATCAGAAAGATTGACTCTATAGACTGCCATGCAAGTGATCATGAAGCTGGGTAGGAGATAATAATTTGATGGAAGAAGAATAATCAGGAGTATTAGTTGGAAGATCCAATTGTTATATATATATATAACTATCTCAACTCTCAAACTGTAAAAAAAAAAAAAAAAAAACTCAAACTAACATTTTCCAATGCCAAACAATCAGGTCCTTCCAACTCTTATATGAAGACACTAATCACAGAGATGATTAAGAAGACGAAAACAAAAGAAATTATAGACCTCTAAGCTTATAAATAACTAAAATAAGTGAAGACGACGTTGATGCAATATCACAATTCGAATCCAAGAAAGCACCGAGGGCGTTTGATGCCCTTTTTAACCAAGTAGTAGAACTTGCAGTTTTGAATTAATCCTGCAGCTAAGACATTGTCATCAAACTAGCACCAGGATTCTGTAAAATCTGTAGTTTTTTAAAATGACGCATATAGCCGAAGAATATAATTGCCAGAAAACTATCAACAACTCACTGGGGCTTTGTAAGTTTTAACACAAGTAAAAAAGTAAGTTGAGCATAAGGAAGAAATTGAAGGCCTAGACTTGGGTTTCATCACACGGTCTTACCAGACAGACCAGCATATGAATCTTGTAGAAGGGCAATGATGTATGAAGGAACTGTTTCAAGAAGGTTACTAGTCTGAAGGCCATAGAAAAGCAAAAAAGGAATATTTCATATTCATCTATCGAAATTAAAATTTCAGTTTCTATCCGATAATGGCGATCTAAAGTCAATAACCCTGGTATCAACATTACTATAAATTCTAATCGCATATATGTTATAAAAATATAAGGTGAAATAACATTCAAATCTAAAACCTAATTATATGAGCTCCAAAGCACGTTCCTCAAGGTTCCCAATTTGCATGCTTACATCAGTCTCCCAACTTTGGATTCTCCTTAACCTTAATTTCCTCAGTGTTATAGTCTCACGTATAAACAAGAACATTGAATTTGTATCAATTGAAGCTTGGAATCCAACTATGATTGAACATGTCTGTCGCCGCCTATGCAGACAACATGGACAGTAGAGAACAAGACACGCTTCCTTCCCATTATGTCACTAATTATATCTGGTTCGTTCAACAAAGTCAATAGCTAAGATATCTTGCATACAAAGACATTCCGTAATAGTTCAAAAACATGATAGCTAGTCCCCTACTCATCATTTACTAGGATATCATTGTGTTCAACATAACTTTTGTTCCCTTGACATGCATCCTCTTTGTGGTCTCTAAGGATTATAAGAGTCATTTTGAATCATATATAGCAGGATCCTTCTATAAATGCAGATGTAACTTTTCAAAAAAAAAAAAAAAAAATTGCAGATGTAATCGGATCCAAACTAAGTTTAGGTGAAGCCAAATTCCTGGTGCCTTTGGTTGAATCTTGACATAAGATCTTTTATCCCTGATACCAAAGATGCTGAACACTAATTTTCGTAATAACTAACTGCAGCCTACAATTGATTATACGGTGGGCATAGCTTAAGCAAACTTGTGTCTCCGTGGTTTATAGGGAGGAAGAAATCTTAGGTTTGTCAATTTTCAGGAGTTGAAACAGGTTTGACTTAGAAAGCTAGGTAGTTAAATTAAAGAGAACTACTTGCTGACTGTAAACGGCGATTATTCAGGGCTTTTTAGGTGTTAAATTTAAAGCCAAAAGAGTAACTAAAATTCCTGGGGTTCATTAGGACTTCGTATGGGAAAGTTTTTGGATGAATAATGGCTATGAACACTAATTAAAGAGGAGAAGAAGAATCAACGAAAACTCATCTAAGTACTCTGGCCTCTAAAAAATCTTAAGTTCTCGTTACTTACTTATATTAAATTGAATGCCTGCATATATATAACTCCTAATAGGACCGATACCCCTAAATAGGGAACTTCCAACACTGAATGAATACTGAGAAAATATTAGACCTGCCTATGAAGAATGTTTTAATGCTACTAGTATAAAGATCCAGAAGGATAAGCAAGATCCCCCATCCATTACTAAAGCTTATTACTGCAATTCAGTAATTTACTCAGATATACTCAATTCCATACACCAGAAACAAGAAACGTATAATTCGTCTTAAAGTTAAACACAAGAGGCCTGAAGCACCTGCCATGCAAAACTCCAGTTTGCTCTTCCCCAATTCACACTCCCTAGTCATAAACTGACATTTTTCATCAACAATATTGCCACAGAAATTGTATCCATGATACATCAGTGGACCCTTATGATCTAGGTTATTAACAAGCTAGAGAGAGAGAGAGACAACATCTCTCATTACCTCCATACTGGCCAAAATGAAAAAACATACAATGAATTTAGTGGAGCATTTTGTTGTACACTGAAACAGAGATACGATATGAGAATGAGATTTAGGAAGATAAAATTGTCCACCAATGCAACCATGATTAAGGGTTTGCAGTTTGACAGAATAAAACAAAGATGTTATTGAAACTTCGGTTCACTAAATACATAAATATGGTCCAAGAGAAAATACTTATTCAGAGATTTTTTAATATACATGCCTGTATCTACATAGTCCAAAAAGAAAAAACAACAAACGGGGTGATCTTCAGCTGACTCAATGGTCATGAAGATTTCATTCTATTTCATATACATAAAACAAAAGAGGGAAGAAGACGTAAAGCTGAACTGACCCACTGAACAATGATGCTCACTTATTTCTTCTATAGCGTAAATTTGATATATTAAAACTTGAGTAGTCTATTATCTTGAAATACTAATTTCCTGATGCTCCATGATTTATTCTCTGTATTGTAATTTCATGTTGACTTCCCAACGAAAATAATGGTATGAATAAAGAAACTTGTAGACGGCTCCTTTGATTTCCATAGGCTCCTAGCAGTTATACCTGTGATTTTAGCTGATGTTTCCTAGCCTCCTCATTCTCAAGCTTCCTCAATGCAGTGGAGCTCAATTTATCTCCAGTAGATCCTCCAGGGACTAGATCTACGACTTCAACCTGCACAGGGTCCTTAGCAATGAGGCTTCATTCTTGAAATATTCTCAAGAAAGTACAAGCCATGAATATTTAGCATGTTTATAATTATATTATTAAATTTCACAGCCTTAGGCAAATATATATGTAGCCAGAAGTCAAACCTTTAACTGCAAGAGGCCTCCCTCAGCTCTCTTCTTATTGACAGACAGTCCACCAGGTAAGGTCTCCTTGCTGCTGGATAGACAATTGTAAGTATCTAATCTTCAATGATAATCACAAAGATAAGGGTGGGAAAGGAAGTTCTTGATCAACGAAAGGACCTGACAACGATAGCCTCCAAATTCTCGTCTATGATCGAAGGACCATAAGGATCTGTAATAGGTTCAACTTGCACAACCAGCTCTGGCTTTATAGACTGGGGCAAAATAAAAAGAAAAGGAAGTGGAATTTTTTTAACATATAGAACTGCAACGAAGAGACTATGTAGACCTATCTATTTTTATCATGTTTACTCCAATTTTTCTTGAAAAGGCTCCGAAGGGAAGCAAACAGTACCTGGACCTCTTTATAACATAATACACCTGAAGTGTACTGGTTTGTTGGTCCATTTTATTTGGCGTTAAATAGTCTACCCATACAGCACATTTCAGCTCATTAATCAATTACAGCAGTAAGATACCTTCCTTTTCCTTTTATTGTTTTGAAAAAATAAGCATCTCACCCTTGAGACGCGGCAGAGTAAAACAGGGCCGAGAGCTAACACACAACAAGAGGATACAAGTGAACACATGAACCCCTCACAACCCGCAATCCAGCTACAATAAAACAAGTCTATGAAACCCTTGTCACTGCACAATCAGTGCAAAAAGCAAGCTGATTTGAAGGGCAGGGTCGTAGACTTGTCTACACTTATCACGCCAATGAAAAAATAAGAAACTGAACAAAGAAGTTTCTTTATTTTGTTACCTTTATGTAATCTTCAACATTTTGCATTCTTTTTCCAATGGGTTGTATTAGATAAGCGTACTGCAAAAAGTGAGTGCAAAAAATATATTAGTCTATCAATCTCTACTGCTTAGACACAAAAGAGTTTAAGTCAATAATTAGCGCGCATATAAAGGCATACATGAAAAGTTTCAAGCAGGCATGAGGAAAGGCCCCCTTTTGAAACACAGAACATTGAATTTAAACTATAATCTAAGTCGAACAGTTACTTCAACAATTAATGCCAAGAAGACTTATAATCTAAACAGCATTGGTGATTGCTTCAGCAATGATCTTGGGAGCCCATTTTTAAAGTCCAAGTCTCCAACACAATCTTGAAGATCAAGAAATTATCTTCCTCTATGCAAACGGTAAACGCTAAATGCTAAACAATACTTAGCACTACATTAGACATATGTTAGAAGAGTGGAAACTCTCAGTTTCACCAACTTTGTGCACAGAAAGAAGCTATTTTCTCGAATTTCATCAAAGAAGTTTGAACATACTCTAGTAAAAAGAAGAAGGAATGATACTGTTGAAATTTCTCACATATCACTTTTTATAAGAATACGAAATTACCCTCTTAAATCTCATTAATAAACATTGCCTTGTCATTATTGTCAATGTAACCTTTTAAAAAGTAGTATTAAGTATGGTTAATTTCATTTACACCCCTTGAGGTTTATCCTAACATCAATTACACCCCCTCAGGTTTGCCAAAATTCATTTACACCCCTTATTTCTATTTATACACATCATTTACACCCCTGTACCATGACATCACGTTGGAATTTTAATTTAATACCTAAACTATCATCAATGTTAAATTAGGTGGTGTTTGGAAACAAGGATTCCATATTTTATCAATTTGACCCCCTGCCAATCCTAAAAATCTAAAAATTAAAATTAAAAGATATTTAAAAATAATCAACTCAGTGTCTAAACTTCCTTTGTCCCGTCCACCCTTGATTAACATAGTCCATACTAGCCAATTGCTCTCAAATAGAATACCATGTGATAAAAACTTTGAAACAGAACAATTGAGGCGAATTGAAACTGAAAACTACAGCGTCATATATCATTTCTGATACCACGATATTACCCATTTTTAATTTTATTTTTTTAATATTAGGAACATCCAAAATAGAAAAAATGCAAAACCAGAGATCTGGAGAAATGCTCCGAAATGAATACCGGGGTGAAATTAGGCAACTGGAGATCAATTTCGTTACAAGCTTCAACCACATAATCAAATGACACCAAATTAAGTGGAGATCAAAATTTAGTACAAGCTTCAACTACAACTATGTCCGCAATGAAAAGGAACCAAATAAATTAATCAATATGTATATAGAAGCTAAAAGGGTACTGTAAAGCCAAAGATTCATCTCTTACAACAAGTAATAATCCAAAACCAAAATCAACCAAAAAGGTGCTAGTGGAGGTGGAGGTGGGGGTGGTGGTGGCGGGTGGGAGTGGGAGTTTGGTGATGGTGATGGCGGCGGCGTTGATGGTGGGGGGTGGGGGTGAAGATTAGGATATGGTTGAGGATGATAGGGTTTTTTTTTTTGTTGTTTGGAATTGAGAATAGAGTTGTTTGGACACCGAATTTGCACTATTATGTAATTAAGTTAGTTTAAGTTTATTTGGCTTAAGGGCATTTAAGACATTTTACAATAAATTTTACTAAGGGCGGTAAATGAGTATAAATGAAATTACCCTATTAAGTAATTCAACCAGTAACCACCATCACCCACCATTTCTCTCCGGGAAACACCACTACCAACGTCACATTCTTCCCATAACATTTACTAGATGTTTATATGGACAAAAAAGTTATTTCAGATTTTAAAAGGGCATTTTCACATTTTAAGTAAACTATGATCAAACAAAAATGTAAAAATTTTAGACGGTGGTCACTGGTCGGTGTTACTTAGACCTAAACGGGGAGGTCAGCTGTTTGACCTTTCTTTTGAGGTATTAATTTATTAAATGTAAGGGCAAAGTACAAAAAATTATCCAGTAGTATTGGAAAAGCTCAAATAACTCCCTATAAGTTCAAATAACATCCTAAGAGTTCATTTATGCTCAAAAGAGGAATTGACGTCAAACTGCCTTAAATAGCCGAGCGAATGGATTTAAATACCCTTTAATATATTAAATAAAATATTGAATATATGTTAGGGATATTTGGGCATTAAAAGTTACTACTGGTCAAATACTAACGTATGCATGGATGACGGCAGGGAGCTATACTACATGCTACATTTTTTTATTAATTACCGCACTTTTTTACCCATAATGAAGGATAGGGGTGTTATTTGACTAAAGTAATAGGGGTGTTTTCTACACTTTGCCCTAAATGTAATTATTACATTTTGCCCTAAATGTAATTACAATTGCATTGTGGTTGGAGAAACGGATGGCCCTATGTTGACTTACACTTTGCCCTAAAAAAAAAATCTACACTTTGCCCTAAATGTAATTATCACAAAAGAAGAACTTTAACATGAGATCAAAACACCTGATAAATAAATCTTACAACCCAGAAGTGGACCAATCCAAAACTGACTAAAATTAAAGCGAAAAATGCCTATTTTGAAATGTGTGCCATAAATAACTCTCAGTTATGCATATATATATATATATATATATGACATGTTGCCAATTTTTTATCTATATCAGCTTAGTCACTACAATGAAATAGAAATGGGTACACACATATATATATATAATATAATACAAAATAACCTGCTTGTAAGTCAACATAGGACCATCCGTTACTCCAACCACAATGCGATCCCTTGCCAACTCCGCTGCTTCCTGTAAGGAAATCTCCGCTGTTTAATTGATGTGTGTGTGTGTGTGTTTTGTGTGTGAATCTATGTGTGAGAGAGAGAAAACGGGAGAAAACCTTGAGGAACCGGCGGTGTCCGTCGTGTAATCGGTCAAAGGTGCCTCCAAGAACAACGGCTCCATATGAATTGGGTGGGGTTGGTTTGGAGTCCTCTTCCGAAATTGCCATCACTGAACCAAATTTGGTTCCAGGAAATTGATTGCGTTTCTATTTAGTCCTTTCACTTAAATTATATATACTAGAGGTCCAACCCAACTATTTTTAAAGTATACCTTACTTTTAGGTAAATTACTCTAACCTCCTTAAAATTTGGACAAACCACGTACAAGGATGTCAAGGAATACCCATTAAACATTAATTCTATTAGTTTTAATTTCCGTAAACATTAATATAAAAATGATACTCCCTCCATTCCAAATTAATTGTCCACTTTCTCAACTTTACTTGTTCCAAAATACTTGTATAGTTTTGAATATCAATTTAAAATAATCTTATATTTTTCCAAATTATTCATTTTCATTAACTTCAAAAAGTAACGAGCTCACTAAAAACTACGGCAAAATTAAAAACACAAAATAATCAAAAATAAATAAATAAAAAATTAGGGACAGAAGGAGTATTATATAAAATAAATGTACTATTAACTTTTTACAAACGAATTTAGAATATGTTTAGACATTCAATAATCAATATATGTATAATGTGTTCATACTTTAAGGACTTGATTGTGATTAGGGTAATTTACACAAAATCCCCTGAGGTTTCAGGATTTAATCATCAAATTTTCTATTATTCCTCAAACCCCTTGACATTTTAAATTTTAATCAAATACCCCCCTTCAGCCAATTTTTATGTCAAAATGACTTCAATGTCCCTCAAATAAATTATAATTTCATCCCTCTTGTTTGGACATATTACACTTCTCCCTCCCTCTTGTTTGGTCAGAGTAAATTTACATAAACATTAATCTGAGAATAATTATGCAAAATCTCAAGGGAGGTCAGAGTAATTTACCCTTTCAATAAATAAATATATTTCAAAATATATATTTCGGGAAAAAAATACTTATTTATGAGAAATATATATTTTTTCCAAAATATATATATTTTTTGGCGAAATATATATATTTTTCCGAAATATAAGAAATATATATTTCAGAAAAATATATATATTTCCAAAAATATATATTTTTTCAAAAAACAATTCTCAAAAATATTTATTTTTTCTAAAATATATATATATATATACTTCGAAAAAAATATATGTATTTCAAAAATATATATATATTGTTTCTGAAATATATATGCTTTTTTGAAATATATATATATTATGATATATATATTGTTTCCCGAAATATTTTTTTTTTTCAAAAAATATATATATATATTTTTGAAAATATATATTTTTTTTCGAAACTACGGGAGTTTTATGAAATAAGGTGATTCAAGGGGCAGAATAGGGAATTTACAAGCCACATGACCGGAAAATTGTAAAAATTGTATTTTTTTGAGGCAATGGAGTAATTGTCACCGGAATGAAAAGTGAGGGAGATTTTCGAAACTATAAGAGGTTTCTTGATTAAAATCCCAAACCACGGGGGGGTTTATGTAAATTACCCATCTTTAAATACTTAAATTGTAAGCAAGGGCATATTAAAAAAATGGTTAATTTCAAGAACCGTCCTATATTATCCAGTTTAATCAACTAACACCCATTGTGTCCACTTTGTCCCTTATGTTATTCAATTTAATCAATTAACCCCTACTGTGTCCACTTTGCCCCCTATACTATCCAATTTCATTACTATGCCCCCTCCTCCTCACATTTAGAGTCAAAATATCTAAACTACCCTCCCTTAATAGTATAAGGGGGTTTAGTAAAATCAACACTTAAAAAAATTATTTTTCGAAAATAAATTATATTTTTCGTAAAAACTATAAATTTCAAAATATATATATATATATATATTGGAAAATATGATTTTTTACGAAAAATACATATTATGTTCCAAAATATGATTTTTTTTTTCGAAAAAATATTTTTTTTGCAAAAAAGTATATATTATGTTCCAAAATATGAATTTTTTGCGAAAAATATATATTATGTTCCAAAATATGACTTTTTCTTCGAAAAATATTTTTTTTGCGAAAAGGTATATATTATGTTCCAAAATGTGAATTTTTTTCCGAAAAATAATTTTTTTGTGAAAAAGTATATATTATGTTCCAAAATATGAATTTATTTCCAAAAAATAATTTTTTTGCGAAAAGGTATATATTATGCTCCAAAATGTGAATTTGTTTCCGAAAAATATTTTTTTGCGAAAAAGTATATACTATGTTCCAAAATATGATTTTTTCTGAAAAATATTTTTTTTGCAAAAATGTATTTATTATGTTCCAAAATACAAATTTTTTTTTGAAAAATACTTTTTTTGTGAAAAATATATATTATGTTCCAAAATATGATATTTTCCGAAAAATATTTTTTTTGCGAAAAATATATGTTATTATGTTTCAAAATATGATTTTTTCCGAAAAATATATACTATTATGTTCCAAAATATGAATTTTTTTCGAAAAATATTTTTTTGCAAAAAATATATATTATTTTTTCCGAAATAATTCATATTTTGGAAAATAATATACTCCCTCCGAAAAATAATTTTTTTGCAAAAAATATATATATATTGTTAAATTTATAATTTTTGCGAAAAATATAATTGATTTTGGAAAAATAAATTTTTTAAATAGTTGATTTCACTAAACCTCATTGTATTATTGATGGTAGTTTATTTATTTTGACTCAAAATGTGAGGTGAGGAGGCATAATGATGAAATTGAATAGTATAGGGGGCAAAGTGAACACAGTGGGGGTTAGTTAATTAAACAAGATAGTATAAGGGGGTTTCTTGAAATTAACCCTTTAAAAAAATTATTTTTCGAAAATCAATTATATTTTTCGCAAAAATTATAAATTCAAAAATATATATATATATTTTTCGCAAAAATATTATTTTTCGGAAGGAGTATATTATTTTCCAAAATATGAATTATTTCAGAAAAAATAATATATAGTTTTTGCAAAAAAAATATTTTTCGGAAAAAAATAATATTTTGGAACATAATAGTATATATTTTTCTCAAAAAAAATATTTTTTGGAAAAGATCATATTTTATAACATAATAGTATATATTTTTCACAAGAAAAATATTTTTCAGAAAATATCATATTTTGGAACATAATATATATTTTTTGCAAAAAAAGTATTTTTCGGAAAAAAATTCATATTTTGGAACATAATAAATACTTTTTCGCAAAAAAAATCATATTTTGGAACATAATATATATTTTTCGCAAAAAAATTAGTTTTCGGAAAAAAATCATATTTTGGAACATAATATATATTTTTTGCAAAAAAGTTATTTTTTCGGAAAAAAAATCATTTTTTGGAACATAATATATATTTTTCGTAAAAAAAATCATATTTTCCGAAATATATATATATATATATATTGAAATTTATAGTTTTTATGAAAAATATAATTTATTTTCGGAAAATAATTTTTTTAAGGGTTGATTTCACTAAACCCCCTTATACTATCAATGGAGGGTAGTTTAGACATTTTGACCCTAAATGTGCGGAGGATGGGGCATAGTGATGAAATTGGATAGTATAAGGGGCAAAGTGGACACAATAGATATTAGTTGATTAAATTGAATAGCATAGGGGGGTTTCTTGAAGTTAACCCTTAAAAGAATATAAGAAAATTAATAATGGAAGTTAAATAAATTAAAATAAGGTACTCGGGTAAGGAGTGTTGTTGGGGCACGAAAGTCATTTCCCATGCCACAAGTATACAACTAAGGGTATTCTAGTCCTTTTATTGCATCAGGGGGTGTCATTGTAAAAAAAATCAAACCTCAGGGGGTGTTGTGTGGTGTGTTTTAAAATATTACTCGCAAGTGCACGAATCAATTGTAGTTTAGGTTATACAAGAACGAGGTCGAACCCAAGGGAATGCTTTAAAGATAACTTAATTAAACTCAAATTAATCTAAAAGTAACCTAGTTTCTCAAAATTTGTTTGTTGAAGTGATTTTTATACTAAACATGCAATATTGAAATACAAATAATTAAAACGAGAATAATAGGGAGAAAATACTAAAGTATCGGAATCCACCACCACTAATCCATAAACTTCTAATTATTCTTTTATTAATTTCAATCTTAGAGTAGTAATTTAGAAATCAATCTTATTACTTTCGAAAGATTTAACAATAACGCACTAATGAAATATATTTTCAATAAATAGATTTTCCTTCGTTTTAAAGTGTAAAATTCTAAGCATCCTATGTATGCAATTTAATGGATCACATAAGATCAAAGATTTTTTACTTATAAACTCATCAAATCCAAGTTTGATTAATTGTGATAAGAATTCTTAACTACTATAAATATATGATATTTATAGTGAAAGGAATTTAAAACAATTAATACTATGAAGCGAAAATCCTAAGCATTTAAACCATATACATGGAAATTGATAAAAGACTAAAATGAATTTATTTCATAAATGGTAGTTTCATCATCAACCTTAGTTGAGGATTTAGTTACACATGCTTAAAAAGAAAATAACAAAGTAAGAATAATAAAACCCGGAATTGAAGATAAATTATTCTCCTCTTTGGTGTCCTTCTTTCTCTCCTCATTTTTCTTCTTCTTCTTCTTCCACTCTTCTTCTTCAAGATGTATCCATATTTATAGAGAAATATTGTAATCAAATTACAACTTATAAAGATAAATCAAATATTATTTTCTTTTCTTTTTCATAACTTTCCATCACATTTTGTTCTTTTTCCATGTGCATTTGAATCTTCCAACTTTCATCCATGTGCATTTGATTCATCCAACTTTCATCCATGTGCATTTGATTCATTTCTCACTTTACACCTATAAATGAAAGACATAAATGTAGATGTAATTTAATGACATTGAAAATGATTTATTCAACAATTTTATTATAAAAATTAAGTTTTGTATACTTATCATTATTATACTTTTAAATTAATTAAAATAAATAGTTTTACCTACTAACAAATATACATTTGGGGATAAAATATGTATGTAAAATGGACTTATCATTGCGACAAAAATTACGTTGACCATAATCTAGGTGCAATTGACTCAAACCTTAGGGGTTTGAATGCAAATTACCCTATAAATAACTTACTGTTTTCGTTAAAAGCTAAAGAAGAGAGAGCCTTCGCCATAATTTGATGGGAAGAATAGAAAAAAATATACACATACAACAAAATACATCATTTGCATTTTTAGTCTTTCAAAATATTTGCTTATAAACCATATTACTAATATGGGTAAAGTGCATTAAAACCCCCTGAATTATTTTCTCTCTCTCAACTAACTCCCCTGAACTAACTGATGGCCCCTTGAACTATTAAAAACTTACAATTCACTTCATTCCGTTATAACACCGTTAGTTAAATTAGGATAATTTGCATTCAGATCCCCTGAGGTTTCAGTCAATTGCACTCGCCCCCTGAGATTTCATTTTTCTTGCAATGACACCCCCTGAATGAGAGAAATGACCGAAATGACCTTGTGTTGTCTCCCTTATTTCATGAGACAAATATCTAGATAGTGAAATTACCTCCATGTCCCAAGATAAAAACCATAATATATATATATATATATATATATATATATATATATATATAACAACTATTCTAAAATATGAGAGGTTGAGAATATTTTCAAACATTTTATTAAAAATAAAAATTAATGAATTAATATGTATTAGTTGAAGTGCAAGTCTAAGGAGTATGTAAAAATGATATAGAGTAAAAAAAAAGGTTTGAAAATATTTCAATACTTTTTAAAAATAATAGTAATTAATTCATATGCATTATTTGAAGTGTAACTCTAATGAATATTTCAAAAGATATAGATTAAAGATATACGACAAGAGGTTATAAATATTTTCATTTTTTGAGAAAAAAAAATTAATTAATTAATATACATTAATTGAAATGTAACTTTAATGGATATTTCATAAGATATAGAGTAAAGATATACGACAAATATATTTTGGCAAGAAAAAATAATATAACTTAAAATACAAAAATCTGTATATTTATCTATCTATCTATATACTACTAATAAAAACATAAGGACTGTCCAATATTTTGATTAATTATCGCCTTTTACAATATAAAAAATTATAATAAGTAAAGTTTGACATTATTTAAAGTGTAAGGGCTTAAATTAATTTTACAAAAAAATTAATAAATAATAAACCATTTGTTATATTTTTATAAAAATATAACAAAATACAATAAGTAAAGTTTGTTATTATTTTACAATGTAAGGGTTTAAATTAATTTTACACAAAGAATAAAAACATTATAAACCATTTGTAACATTTTTATACATTTATCACCTCTTACAATACAACAAAAACTATAATTAAAATGTATTATTATTTGTTTAAATTGTAGGAGTTGTATATTATTTATTTACAAAATAAATTAAATTATATGAGCTCACAAATATTTTATACATGTATCACATTCTAAATTACAAAAAAAAAGTATAATCATAAATAAAGTGTATTATTATTATTTAATGTAAAAGATCACAATATTAGTTTTAGGGAAAAATTAAAAAATGATAACTTTTGGGGCCTATATTACAAAAATGACAATTTTTAAAAAATAATTAAAAGAAATGTGATAATGTTTCAAAAATCATTGTATCTAGAGTACTTGAAAAGTTTTTCAAATTGAGTTTAAGACACAAGGGTTGTTTGGTCCATTAATTTTGCTAACATGTCTTTTACACTAAAGTAAGGGCACAAGAGTAATTTCATGGGGTCTTCACCCCTTTAAGGGTGTCACTATAAGAAAAATGAAATCTCAGGGTGCGAATGCAATTGATCAAAATTTCAGGGGATCTGAGTATAACTTATCCTAATTTAACTAAGGGTGTCATAATGGAATGGATTGAATTGTATAAGTTTGGATAGTTTAGAGAGTTTTGTATAAAAAATGTAATTCATGGGGTTAGTTGAGAGAGATAAAATAGTACAGGGGGTTTAATGCACTTTACCCTATTAATAATGAGGCTAAATTAATAAAAGGATAAAGTGCATAAAACCCCCCTCAACTATTACCCCATGAGCACAAAACCCCCTCAACTACAAAAGGGGCAAAAAAAACCCCTCAACAATCCCAATTGGGTGCAATTTATCCATCCCATTGCAAAATTACAATTTCACCCTTACAAAAATAAAATAAATTATTTTAAGGGTTAATTAATATATATATAATTCAAAAACCAATATATTAAATTTTGAAAAAAATATAAAATTCGAGACAAATATATAAAATTCGAAAAAAAATATAGGAAATTCAAAAACAATTTATTAAATTTCGAAAAAAATATAAAATTAGAACAATATATATAAAATTTGACATATATATATATAAATTTTGAAAACAATATATAAAATTCGAAAAATATATATAAAATATGAAAACAATATATAAAATTCAAAAACAATATATAAAATTCAAGAAAACATAAATTTTGAAACAATTATATATATATATATATTGGAAAAATATATATAAAAGAATACCACTAATTGATGTTGGTAGTATGATTCACTTGATTAGAAAAGATGACATTCTACCAATATATATATTTTTTTCAAATTTTATTTTTTGAAATATATTTATATATTTTGAAATTTATATATTTTTTTAGAATTTTATATATGTCTTTCAAAATTTATATATATTTTTTGAATTTTATATATGTTTTTCAAAATTTATATATTTTTTTCGAATTTTATATATTTGTTTCTAATTATATATATATTCGGAATAAAAATTTTGTTTTGAATTTTATATACTTTTTCAAAATTTAATTTAGGGGTAAATGTGTCATTTATAAATTAAGTGGGTACATTGCACCTAATTGATAGTTGGGGGGGATTTTTTTGTAGTTAATGATGTTTTGTGCTCTTAGGCGATAGTTGATGGGGGTTTTATGCACTTTACCCTTAATAAAAATAAAAATTATTGGTTAACCAAACAATTATTTTTATTTTCTATTTAACTAAATAAGAAAAAAAAATTAGCTTATTGGTTATTTCTATCATCTATTCTATTTAACCAAACAAAAATAAATTAAACAATTAACTTTTAAATAAAATGCCCAAATTATTACAATTTTCAATTAATCCCTCTTGAACTATAAATAACACCCCTGAAACTAATAACTTGTTGCAATTAACATCTATTATATTACGAAGGACTATCTTACGATCTCTTACTAAATTTGCCTATTTCTTGAAGTATAACAACAAAATATTTCTTATTAAATATATTAAATTGTACCATTCACCCAATGTATATTAAAGTAAGGGTAATTAGCATTAACATCCCCTGAGGTTTGGTTTTGCTTGCAATGACACCCCTGGGCCAATAAAATGACCAAAATCTCCTTGATAAATTTCAAAAATATTATATGTAATATGAAATGACCTTTATGCCACAACCCCCAATATATAAAATTTAGAATAACATATATATAAATTCAAAAATATAAATATATTTCAAAATATATATATAAAATTCAAAAAATATATATTTTCAAAAACAAAATTCAAAATATTATATAATTTTACAAATAAATATATATATTCTTAAAATGTCATATCTTTTCTAATGAAGTGAATCAAACTACTTACCATCAACATCAATTAGTGGTCTTCTTTTATATATATTTTTTCCAAAATTTATATAATTTATCTGAATTTTATAAAAACAATTCAAATTTTATATATATTTGTTTCAAATTATATATATATTTGAATTATATATATATTTCGAATTTTATATATTGTTTTTGATTTTTTTTTTTTAATTTTATATATATTTCGAATTTTTATATATAAAATGGGTAATCTCAAAAAAATCGTGGACAATTCATCAATGACAAGCCGAGTTGTTGGGTAAAAATTAAAAATATATATATAAAATTAAAAAAAATATCAAAATGTATATATAAAATTCAAAAATATATATAAATTTTGAATTATTTTTATAAAATTCGGATATATTATATAAATTTTGAAAATATCATATAAATTTCAGAAAAAATATATATATTGGAAAAATATATATAAAAGAAGGCCACTAATTGATGTTGGTGGTAAGTAGTTTGATTCACTTCATTAAGAAAGATATGACATTTTACCAATATATATATATTTTTCTAAAATTATATAATTTTTTGAATTATATATATATTTTGAAATATATATAATTTTGAATTTATATATATATTCAAAATTTATATATATATTTTCGAATTATATATATTTCAAATTTTATATATATATTTTAATTTTCTATATATATTTTGAAATTTATATATGTTTTCCGAAATTATATAATTTTTTGAATTTTGTTTTTGAAAATATATATTTTGAATTTTATATATATATTTTGAAATATATATATATATTTGAATTGAAATCTTTTTCAAAATTTTTATATATTTTCGAATTATATATATTTCAAATTTTATATGTATTTTTGAATTTTATATATATATTTTGAAATTATATAAGTTTTTCAAAATTTATTTATATTTTTCTAATTTTATATATATTTTTTCAAATTTAAATATTTGTTTTCGAAATTTATATATTTGGGGTTGGGGCATAAAGGTCATTTCAAATTACATAAAATATTTTCGATTTTTATCAAGGGTATTTTGTTCATTTTATTGGTCCAGGGGGTGTCATTGCAAGAAAAATCAAACCTCAGGGGTGTTAGTGTAAAAATTTCAAAAACCAGCACAAATGTGGAATTGACTTAAATCTCAGGGGGTGTTAGTGCAAATTACCCTTAAAGTAAATATATCATAAAAAATACAAAAAAATAGAGACCATGTTTGGTAGGCGGTTTTTCTGATCTGGATCCTAAACTTAAAAGTTTATCCGGTAAGCGGTTTGATCTTACTATTTATTATAATATTTATTTATGTATTATTTCTTTATTATTTCTTCACTTTATAATATATTTTATTATTTATATTATTATTTATTAATTTAATTTATTTATTTATTATTATTTCATTATTTTATTCATTTTATTTATAAATTATTTATTCATTTTTAATTATTTAAAAATATACTTTATTAATATAATATTAATTTATTATTATTATACTCATTTATTATTATTATGAAGTATTTATTTATTATTATATTTACTTATTATTTATTATTATATCTATTTATTATTTATTAGTATTATTTATTTCATTTTGTTTATTATTTATTATTTTTATTATATTTTTAAATATGTTTTATGTAATTTCTTATTTATTTTATTAATTTATTATTCTTATTTATTATTTAGTCCATTTTTTTATTATTATATTTATTTATTATTATTGTATTCATTTTTTAATTATTATTATGTTTTATTTAATTTATTAGTTATATTATTAATTATTCATTTTTAATTATTTATAAATATATTTAATTAATTATTATTATTATATTAATTTATTATTATTATTAGGTATTATTTAATTCATTTTGTTTATTATTTATTATTTATATTTTATTTTTAAAATATGTTTTATTTAATTTATTATTATTATTATTTATTCATTTTTAATTATTTATAAATATATTTTATTAATAAGAGGTTGAACCATCAAAAAATCTGGTTCTAAAAACACCCCATTTGGTTCAATTTGGTCTGGTTCCAAATTTTAAGACTAAGTCCAAATAAATATGGTCTAATCCTTAAAAATAAAGATTAAAGCAGACCAGGTAGAACCATACATTCTACCAAACTGGGCCAGAGTCATATGCGTCTTGTCTTCCAAACCGTGAGTCTTTCAAAAAAATGAAAAAAGAAAAAAGAAAAAAGAAAATGTCCAAAGTCAATGTCTAAAAAGCCCCTTTATCTTTCTTGAGGTGATTTACGTGTCACAAAACAATTGGCCTCCCTTGGGAGGAGTACCAACCTGCACTAGTACTGTCCAAATGCTACCTGTCTTCACAGAGATTAAAGAAAAATAAAAGTTGACACATGAGCGCCTCCACAACCGTCAGATTTAATTCAATCGCATCCGACGGACCACCTTCATTTTTTACTCAATAGACTGACCGCTGAACGATGCCCGAAAGGGGACAGCATAATCTTCTTCCGCCCTCCTTACGCAGTCCCATCTCTCTCTCTCTATATATATACATACATACACACACACACACTCACTTTCCCGAAACGCCTATCCAAGCTCTCTGCATTACATTTGATCGTCTCACTGTAAGCTTACCTTATCTCTTTCTTTCGTTTCAAGAACTTTCATATAAATATACATATATATATACATATATATATATATATATATTCCCATACATATATGAATATAAATAAACACTACTGCATGTATATATAGGGTTTATTGTGTGTATATATATATATATATCAATATGCACAGGATTTGAATGTGTAAACTAGAAGCCAATTTAATCGGACCTTTTGGTAGACTGCATGCATCAATTCGGAATTACGGAGCTTAATTTATTTTACGGAATGCCGATTTTTACAAATTTTTGGTCGTTCGTGGACATGTCGATGCTTAGTTTCCCACGATATTTTCTTATTTTATTTATTGATTTAATTTCTTGAAATGTTGAATTGTTTATGTCTGGTGATTTCCGAAATTATATCGATGCAAGACGAATCTAACTGTGACTACTAATTCGAGTGTGCATGTGTATATTTGTCTGTATTCACTTGTGCATTTTGATTTCCGCTATCCATTATAAGCTCAAATATGCGTGAGAAACATTTGAATGAGGTTTTCCTCCCAAATCCTAATTGTGCTAAAATACCGATATTACCCTCTCCCTAAAACATAGGCACCTGCATATATACATGTCCATTTTGGGTGGTTTAAGATTGGCTTTACTCTCTGTTTTCGACCCCAAATCAAAAAATATTTATTTTGTGGTGGTTTACAATTGGCTTTACTATCTTTTTTGTCAATATTTTTTTTCCTTTCCATTTTGTGCTGTTTTTTCTTCTTGTGACTCGTATGATATGATGGGGTGAATGTTGCGACGGATAGTCTTATTTTGGTGCCTTGTCATGTATAATTCTTTCCTATGTAACTGAAAATTTTGGTTTAGTCAAATTGGTTAGTATGTTTGTGTTATCAAATTATTTCTCGTAAATTGTTCCTTAAAAGTGAAACTCCGTTTAATTTTTCGGAAAATAAAGTACTGGTGGTGGTTTGACGATAAATTGTGCTCCCTCCTTCAATGTGAGGGGAACTAGTTGATTTATTTTTGAACTTAGCATTTTTCCTTCTAGGACATGCTGACAGCTTTTAGCTAGTGATTGTGCAATATCAATAAATACACAGTTCTTATTTTTTAATTCTTTCTAATTGAAGTAAATGGAGGTAAGGCTGCATTGTGATTTACACAATCTGTTAGTAGACTTCGGTTTGTGAAGCTAAGGTTTTTTTTTTTGGCGATCTAATTACTGTTTGTTTCAGATATTTGAGGGCTACCATGTCTAACGGAGAAGGGAGTGGAAAGAACTCAGGGTTTTCTCATCCTCAAGTAGTTCTCAATGAGAGAATCCTCTCTTCAATGTCACGAAGATCTTTTGCTGCTCATCCCTGGCATGACTTAGAAATAGGTATAACTTTCATGGGGTAACATGTTACTTATATCCTAACCAATAATTCATGGATTTCTACATCACTGACTCTGTCACAAGTATTTTTTAGTTATAGGTAAATATAATCCTATATTTATCCCGGTATTCACTAAATCCCACTTTAATTGCATATTCTCTTCGTATTTGATATACTGTAATGATATGGGACTATTTGGTATGATGCTTGATATATTGGCTTATGTAGGGCCAGGTGCACCAGCAGTTTTCAACTGTGTGAGTTTTGCATTTCCTTGATCTTATTTGCTTTAAATATTTTGAAGATACTTTAAACTCCTCTTACTATTGATCCGGTGAGACAGGTGGCAGGAAATTGGCCTATATATAAAACTGAATGGCTGTGTTAGAAAATTCGACTACAGCGATATCCTAATGTGAATTTCTATGCAGGTGGTTGAAATTGGAAAAGGCAGCAAAGTTAAGTATGAACTTGACAAGACAAGCGGCCTGATAAAAGTGAGGTTCTTTGTCTTTTGCCGTGTTCCTTCGATATTAAGATTAGGTCAATATGTTAATTGTAGCATGCCTCTTTCTCCAATTTCAAGGCAACTTAATTTATTGACGAACTTCTAGGTAGCATAACTGAATAAGTATGAAACTATGTTCAATGCATAACTTACTCAAAGACACAGAACAAAAGATGGTTTCAGTAGTAAATGTGTCATATGGTTAAGTATTCAAAAGATGTTTGAGTACAGGTTATAGGGTGAAAATTGTTTGCATATATCGTTTGATAGTTTTCACAATGACACGAAATTCCACATTTGTTGCCATGTAGATTCCGGTGATCAGAGTGTATATGAACCCTGTCTTCATGTTTTGTAACAGTGTTTTTGCTGATGTTCTAATTGTCTTTAACCACTGTAATAATATATCTGGTGGGAGTCTCTCTCTCTCTCTGTGGGTATGTGGTGTATCTATCTGGGTTACACGAGCGAGATAGTTCTCGTCATACCAATGAAAAAACCCTTCTTGACATTCATGTCTCTCCCTGGGACTTGAGCCTAGCAATTTTTCTTCACCAAGGAACAGAATAAACTACCTCAGCTAGACAGCTAGCAAACAAGGATCACATGAAAATGTGATAGCTGTTGAGCAAGGCCCATATAGTTCTTTAATAGCTTTCAACTTGTGTCAGCTTTAAGACAAGATCTGATTTCTAGTTTGTAGAGTGCTTAATAACTGGAGTATGGATGTAATTAACAAGTTGTGTGTTAGTCAATAGATGCGGCGAAGAATCATTGCCCGGGAAGTTACCAAGGGCAAATTTGATTTTTCATTTACACTCGTTTCTTGAATCGTTTTTGTTAATCGTCGTCTACTCTAAAAGTTTAAGTTGTTTGATAAGGTGTTGTTGAGAGTTATATTCTCAGCTTCAAGACAACATTTCAACGCCTTACATCTTTCTCTCCTCCCTTTTTCGTTTTCCCTCAACTCTTGCTCTATCTATAGAGTCTTGAACCCATTCTTCAATTCACCCAAGTGCAACCGGTTCCGAAATAATTGCAACTAGTGGCACTTCTTCAGAACTGCCTTCACCAAATATAAGCCACAATCCTAACAGAATAGTGAAGATCATTGTACATGTAATTGGATTCATGTCTTTTTTTGTAGTAATGGTAAACTTTTAGTTTTTATACTTAGCAGGAAGTTCAAGAAAGAAAGATTGACTGACCATGAATGAAGTTTTTGCAAATAGGTTGATCGAATTTTATACTCATCAGTTGTTTATCCACACAACTATGGTTTCATCCCACGAACCCTTTGTGAAGATAGTGATCCTATGGACGTCCTGATACTGATGCAGGTAGCTGCCTTATACCATATCAAATCTGATCATATTTAAATTTCTATGAGATCACTTGTTCAGCTAAATTAATAATTGCACTACTTGGGTATTTCCTCTTGTATAGGAACCTGTACTGCCTGGTTCTTTCCTTCGTGCTCGTGCTATTGGATTGATGCCTATGATTGATCAGGTAAAGCCTTTTTATTCTGCTGCTTAATTTGTATCTTCAATGTTCACAATACTCTATGAGAAGTATCAGTGACTCATCAAGGGGCTACTAGGAATTGACATATTCAGGCTGGGAAGGATGGACCGGGCACCATGTTTCTCCTTGTCCTATAATTATTGTTGCCAAGGAAGTTCATAAATTACATGATTAAAGTTGCTTCATTTCTTGTCAGCAGTGTATGACTTAGGACAGGAGTGGTGTCTTTGCTGGAACTGTTGATGGTTGGATAATTCAATTTCATCTCATAGGGTTTTCATATATATCGATTTACCCTTCCCCTGTCAGTTATCTCATTCAACGCCTTCAATTGCCTGATTTCTCACCGATTATGACGAATTAGATACATAAGGGAATTAGACTACAATGATGATGCCAACAAAAGGCTCGCAAAGTTTGAATTAGACTATGAAATAACTCAATTTCGTTTCACGAACACTTTTTGTTATTTACTCTTCTGAAATTCACCAACAGGCTTGCAATTTCAGATCAATTTCTTATGTATTCTGTTGAATTTGAATTTTTTTCTAATACCCCCAGGAACTGTAATCAACATTCCCTCATTCATAAACTAAAATCTTTTTGTAGGGTGAAAAGGATGACAAAATTATAGCAGTATGCGCGGATGACCCCGAGTTTCGCCATTACAACGATCTCAAGGATCTTCCTCCACACCGCCTTGCTGAGATCAGACGCTTCTTCGAGGACTGTATCCACTTACATGCACCCGTGATTGTTTTGAACTTATTTGTTTGCACTCATAGATCTTGATCTTTTTATACTACTCTGCTTCTAGTAGCTTTTTAAAAAAAGAAAAAAAGGTATTTACCCCAGTTTTGGTATGTGAACAAGTGCACCATAAACCTTTTTTTTGGGTATATTTACTGTGTCAGTTGACATTATCAACGATAAAGGGGTATTATAGGAGAATGTATAAAGCACAATTGAACAAGAAATATTCAAATACTTGTAATTATTCATTCACTTTGTCTGCTTGGTTGCTTTGCACATCCTTCATTTCCCATGATTAGACAAGAAGAACGAGAACAAGTCAGTCGCGGTAAATGAGTTTCTGCCTGCTGATGCTGCTATAGAAGCTATCAAATACTCCATGTGAGTAATCTGAATTTGATATATGAAACTGAAGCTTAGGTTCTGGTTTCTATGAATTTTGTATTAGATTGTACATGTTTGTACACTAACCTCCAAATTCTCCTCAATTTCCTTATTATCTTACATGGATGTTTTTGGTTGCAGGGATCTGTATGCTTCTTACATTGTTGAAAGCTTGAGGCAGTGATTTTGCACATCCTTCACTTCTGGTGCTTATGTAGTTCCTTAATCTGAGTTAAATGAACTATGTTATGTGAGTTGGCGCGTTATTAAAGTAACTGTATAAGCTTCTGAAAGAAGAAAAATAAAAAGCCCAGAAGTCTTGGTGTTATTGGGTTCAACAATCGGTGTAACCTAAAATTCATGAGGAAAGTTGGATGAAACTTTTTTATTTATTTTTTTCTTGTCAGAAGTTGGATGAAATTTTGTTCATGTCATGTTTTATTGCTTCATATGAGTTGGAGAAATGGTTGTGAAGTCATAGAAATGCTTGAGTTTCTGGTGAAGACTGAAGTTGAGAACATAATTGAGTTCATGCCTAAACAATGGAACTTTGTTTTGAGAAATGTGATATTTTTGAGTGAACCTCTAGGTCCAGTGATAGCTGGGAATGTTTGAGCATGATCAGGAGAAAATCTCCAATCTCTTCAAATTATGAACGGGTTTGAATCGTTTGATATAGGATGATTTGTATTTGGAGATGAATCAACACTAGCATGAATGTGAATTCGGAATTCGGAAAATTAAACATTAAAAAAAATAAAATGTGAATTCGGAATTTGAAATTAAATTTTTGGTATGATTTCTGTTTGTTTGGGTGTAACATATTTTCAGAAAATATTTTGTTATTTTTGGTGTTTCGTTGTCAGAAAATATATCACACTTCAATTTTAGGATTTTTGCCAAAGAAATGAGTGAAAAACATGTTAGAAATAAAAATAAAAATAAAAAATATGCATTTTACTTGACTAAAAAAAATTTAACGAAAGAAATATAAGATGAAAATTTGGGGTATAGATTATTTACTCTCGGGGGTTATATGAGTGATAAGGTGGCCCATGGTTTGCAGATTGCATGAGGATAAAGGCTACATATATGCAAAGTAAGTATATAAATAAGATATTTATATAATTAAATCTACCACTGTTACGTTGGCTTGACTTTGAAATAAGAAACTTCTACAATCTCAACTTTATAATGCAAATTCTTCCAAACACATCATATTATTAGTATTGACTCTATTGAGGGCAAATTTCAGTCACAGCCCTCCAGGTTCGACATTATTTTATTTTATTATAACTTTCACCAAAATCCTATTTTCATTTTTCATGATATTAAGTGAAAAGGCAGCTTTACCCATATATTTTATTTTGCAAGACTCAAGAATATCATAAACCAAAAATGACCAAACAGCCCTCCCCACCACAAGTCTACACATCAAATACCTAAAAAGTCTTAATGAGATTTTAGCTAAAAATACCCAAACAAGCCAAATACGCTCAAGTCCTTAAGAAATTTGTTAAAAGATGCCCAAAAAAATATTACAATTATGTCTTTGTTTCTTATACTTCTAAATAATATTTTATATTAAGCTTTAAGTTCTTTACACCTATCTGAAATTTGGTTTCCTACAAGATAAATGATAGCAATTAATTTT
Source organism: Cornus suecica (assembly GCA_963922005.1). Lineage (NCBI taxonomy): Eukaryota > Viridiplantae > Streptophyta > Magnoliopsida > Cornales > Cornaceae > Cornus > Cornus suecica. The sequence continues at coordinate 9,658,445 of OY998238.1, read as the reverse complement.
TAGCTTCTAATTTCTTATTATCATTTAGTTATAACTTCTAATTATGATATTATTCAAAATACTAAGATATTATATGATTAGCCTATATCAAGATTTATCAAGTTTGGTAGTGATGTACATTTTATAAATAAAAATTAGCTAGAAAATAGTGAAAGTTTCTTTAGTGAAGACATGTACCGAAATATTAAAAATAAAGGGCCGTACCGAGGGCTTATTAATTTAAAAAGTCCACTTATTTGAAATATTTTTAGGAAGAATTATTTCTTTATAAGACCTATTTATTTTTAGAGTTTAAAATTCTAACAAATTTGTCATTTGAAAATCAAAATGTATGTTAATTTTTTGTTTTGACGTTTCAACACAATTTTTTCTTTAATTTGTAAGTTACAATTATAGCAACAAAAAATATTGAGCCAAAAATATATATTAAATTTTTGTATGCCTTCTTTAAAATTTTGTTAACAGATGTACCAAAACTATTTATTGTCTTGAAAAAAAATATATATTTCACAATTATATATTTGGTTCTTGTTCTTCAAAATAAATCATATTTGAGCTTTAAGTTCTAAAATATATTATGTGTGCTTGTGTGTGGATATATACTTAGTGAGAGGAGAATAAGAGGGAAAAAAGGTGTGTGCTTTATTTTAAGCATTTTAGTTATTTGGAAGGGCTTTTATGGGTAATTTAGTAATTTTATAAATAATACTATCTTCATGGAAGTCAATATAAAATAAAAGGGTAATCATGTCATTTTACATGCCAAAAGTGGTCTGACACATCCAAAAGGTTATTTTAGGGGTGTGAGTGAAAAGTAGAATCTATATTTTGGTTCCATATAAAAATTAGAATCAAAACTTGTATATAATTGAAATAATGTCAAACTTTAGGGGTGTCACTGAAATTAGCCCTAATATATATATTTCAATTTCAAATTTATGATGCAAATTCTTCTAAACACAACTGACAACTACTGGAAAAAACTACAAATTTAAAGAAGTGGCAATCAAATAATCGTTATGATAACTCTATTTTAAAAAACAAAATTAAATAATAAATAATAGAGATTGTGAATTTAGTATAAAATGAACAGGTAGATGAAAAATATGTATTTATATATTTATTTTGGGAAAGTAACTTGCTTGGTGACTTGAGGTTCCTGTATTATTGGAAAAATAACCCTCGGTCAATATAGCATGTACACTTGTACATTGCTCTATATTGTATATCTATATACATATATATATATATTGTCATGTGGTCTCCACACATCACACTCTCTTACCCCAAATGCTCAGCCTTCGCAGCTAGAAACAAACCCCCTCTCTCTCATACTACAAATCGATACTGGTACAGAGAGTCGAAGGAAGATGGGGACGTTGGGTAGAGCAATCTACTCCGTCGGATTCTGGATCCGCGAAACGGGCCAAGCCCTTGATCGCCTTGGCTGTCGCCTCCAAGGCAACTACTACTTCCAAGAACAGCGTAAGCACACTCCTATATCTTCACATCATTACTGATCAATGTTCAAACCCTAGAATTTCAATATCTGTATTTATAATTTAATTTTGTTCTCGCAGTTGATTCTTATCCATTCAACGTTCACCAAACACTTTAGGGTTGACCAATTCACTCTTTCAGGCAGAAAATCTGAATTTGTTATTTATTCTACATTCTCGAGCTTCATCTAGTAACCTGGTAGATCTTTGTCCTGAATGCGATATATATATATATATATATATGTGTGTGTGTGTGTGTGGGGAGGGGGGGGGGGGGGGGGGGGGGTACGTATAGATATATGTATAACACTGGAATGAGGTTATTGATACTGAATTTAAAAAAATTAAATATAGTGGCTGATATGAGATGTGAGAGAAAAATATTGGAGAGAAAATTCATGTGGCCGACCCGTTCATATGTCCAGAAGGATTGGACTAATTGTGTAGTTTTTGGTGCAATAGTTTGTTATTTTGTTTTGTCTAATAAAAGAGAAATGAATCTGAAGATGTTTGCTTGGAGATTGATGTGACATTGTTTAGAACGAATCTTATAATCTGTTGAGGGATGAGTTTTGTGTTGAATTGCAAATTAATGTTATGATGGCTATTTTTTCTTCTTCCATTTTTTAGTGTTGGATGAATTCTGCATCGCGACAATAATAGAATCGACACTCTTCGGGGTTTTCATTGTTTGGAAAATATATATGCAGCGATTTGATTGTTTGTTGAAGTTCCAATGCTGTTAAATCTTTGACAACTATCATATGACCTTAATTTGTTTGCGGCTTTCCTTTCAGAATAATTTTGTTTGCACCTCACCGGATGATTTGAAATTTTTTTTTTGAGTTATCTAGTACTTTGGAGTGTGGTGAAAAGCAACTTATCTGGAGATAGACTTCTGGCGGTCTTGTTGAATAAGCGCGCTGATAGATTCTTTTTTTCTTCTATGCGAATAATACATGTTATAAATAAAAGTGTTAACTAATTTTATTGCATATTTTGCTTTGCTGTGTTTTACTTTTATTCTTTTCTGCGCCTTTGGGATTATTTGTTTCAGCCAATTTGGTAAATCCTTTGAGAATTAATCATTATCATCAATACGCTCTTATAGGACTTTCTTTGTCATAATCTGAATTTCAATTTATTTCTAGTTTTATGGATGGACCTTTTATACACCGTCTTGGAATCTTTTTTGCAATATTATCCTTCTCCATCATACTATCATGTTGAGTTTCAGTTAAATTATTTATTATCACTTGAAATTTTTGTGTACTTTTATTTATAAGTTACTTTCTGTAAGTTGTCCCGAGAATCCTTCAAACAAAAATCATACTTCTGACATATGTTTATTTTTCCTTTATTATCCTTAGTGTCTAGGCATCGGACACTCATGAATGTATTTGACAAAGCCCCTGTGGTCGATAAGGAAGCATTTGTGGCCCCTAGTGCTTCTATCGTTGGGGATGTTCAGGTTGGACGAAGTTCCTCTATTTGGTATGGATGTGTTTTGAGAGGTAAGGTGCATCATTTTGCTATTCTTTTTCATTTTTGCCTATGGGTGCATCTTTTGTTCGCATGTTGCAGAATGAACTTTCTGCGCATCAGTGATAGAGATATAGGATTCCACACCAGTGTTTGATTTTCCTTGGGATTAATCAGAATATGTGATGCAATTCAAAAATTTGCATTTTGAATTTCTGTGTTTTCCCATATTATGTACTTGTTATCACTGTGGTGTAGAATATATGTTTGAAATGTGGCTAGGTGTGCCAAAATATCTTTTCAAGCTCTAGGATTCTATAATTAATATGTTTGATTTGGAATTTTAAACCCTTAGTTTTAATTGAAGGTTCAATCCTGCAAGTTTTAAATGAAGGTTCAATCATGCAAATGAAATGGCACTTTCTTTTGTTAGTTGAGAGGGAATGGGAGTTATGGACATAGTGGTGATAAGAATTGAATGCTAGAATATCATCATTCATATTCTTCAAATATGAAATTGTCTTTCCAAGCTCCTTGGTGCATACTTGACATGTCTCATAACCATTTGCGACATGTGAAATATCTGAATGTTTATTTGTCGAAAGAAGCATGCAGCTAGAGTGCCAGACCTGCTGATACATCTTGTCATCCTTCCGTTGCTTTAAAGAGCTTAGTGTGGTCCTGCAAGTAGTTATTGCTTTCATTGAGTCTCATCTAAAGATTGATAGTTTAATGTGAGCTGTTAATTTAGCAAAAAGGAGTTGCCAAGGCTGTCTAAAGGTTGGGTCAGACTCAGGTTTGCCCAACCAAGTTGCACATAAGACAGTATCTGTGACCGATGTACTCATGTACTGACCCTTCAGTATTTTGACGCAAGTATCATGGCGTATAAGGTTTAGTGAAGGTCAAAAGAAATGCATAATTTTATTTTTAATTATCAAAAAAAAAGAAGAAATGCATAATTTATCTTAATAAAAATCCATTATTTTTATTTTTTTTTATTTTTTTGCCATGTCTCTCACTCATATGTTGTCTTTTCATTTTCCTTACCTTTATTATCTTCTTTCACTTTGTTTCCTTCTTTCATTATCATGGTTGGCCAACTTTGTATGTTCAGGCATGCATGTGCATCAACATATGATGGTTTAAACTAGTTGAATCTCATTTAGTTGCAGCTCTGGACTGAGAAATGTTGATCAGCTAGGACTTGATTATTTATGTATTTGTTAATTGAAGTGTAATACATTACAGTCACAGATGGTTGATAATATGTAAGCTATAGGTTATAACATGAAACCATTTTAATTTTTTATGAAAAAGGGATGAAATATGTAATCACTAACGATTTTACTTTTCCTTTTTTCTCACATATTTGGGATAACACAGTGACTGGGGTGGGGGCCCATCTTCCCTCTTTGCCTTCCTCCCCCACTTTTAAAAGACATCCACACAAGAGAAAGAAACCCTTCCCCCATCTTTTCTTCTCCTCCACCCAGAATCATGTCAATTATCCAGATGGCTTGTTAGAGTTCAACTCATTACTTTACTACTGGGATAATTGTGGTGTATTTTGTGTGATCAAACTTGTCGGTTCTTATCACTTCACATTGAAATTGCGTATAAGAAACAACAAGAAGATTCATCAGTTAGTAGTGTGGATTGACGATGACTATCAGTGTATGAAGTACAATCCAACTTCGGTAAACGGTAGAATAACATCTTTGGCTGCAAGACTTGGACAAAAAGTTGTTTCAAACAAATTGTCTAATATTTTCATGATTATATTCTGATAGTGATGGATCCATGATACTATTCAAAGTGAGAATGGAGCTTGAGGAAAAATTAGATAGAGGACATTGAGCTATGGCTAGGGGGATGGATTAAGTGATGGAATTATCTGAGATGGTACTATTACTTTAATTATGGAAAAGAGAAAAGGATATCTGGTATCTCAATCCATTATTTTAATCAAATTAATATCTGACATGTATTACGAAAAATTTGTTTGTAGATGTTAAAGTGTGTGAATTATTGGAGTCTGTAAATAAGCTAATTATTTATTTTTGACAACTCGATGTTGTTGCCAAAATTTTATAAAATTAGGAATTAGGAGCACAAATGTGAAATAAAAGGAGACAAAATCATTTAAGATGGTTTGGACAAGTGCAAAGAAGACCTTTGAGCGTGCCATTTAGGAAGAGCGACACACAGTCCATTTTGAGAGTATTACTAGATGGGTAGTTTTAGTAAGGAAAGAGGAGACTGTTGAAGTAGTAATTGTTGCTGGATTTTGTGGTAGTGGCATAATCGTGAAGGCGATATAACGGTGGTTCGAAAAGTTGACAGAGGTTGCAGCAATGGAGATGATGGTGATGGAAAATTTGTTAAATAAAGGGGAGGTGCTGGTGGTTGGTAAATCTGCTGGTGATGAGGGCGTCGGTGGCATGAGGGGATATAAATGTGCTGGTGGATATTTATGGACGTGCCTATACAAGAGATTTTGTTTAAGTTGGAGTGGTCGTCTTGCGAACTGTATGCTATAACAGTGTACACCATTTATTATATGAATTGTGCTTGGGGGCCTTTTGGCCATGGAAAAGAGGCAAGGAGGTAGCTGTAGCGTACTAGCTTTTTTTCTGGAGCATTGATTTTCTCTTTTGCCCTCTTTAGCAAAATAACATTACATTGACATATGCTGCAGCCGGTGTTTGAATATTTTCATTGTTGTTTTTAGCGAACTGCAAACATTGCATAATGTCATGAATTTCATATTTTGTTGTGATTGCTTAGTTCGGTTAATGATCATGATTCTTAAATCCAACACACCTACTTATCCCCTGGGCCGGCCACCATCGTTAGTTTTAGATAAAAGAAAAGAAAAAGCTCCTTCTCAGAAAAAAAAAAATGAAAAAAGAAAGAAAGAAAGAAGCCCAATTCAACTCGAGAAAGCATCAGTACATGAATTATGTTCCACCATTCCACTCTTTTTAGGGCATAAGCTTGGATAAACCACATGCTTTCCCATCTCTATAAGAGATGGATAGAAATTAAATATTTCTAGCTGCCTACAAAGGCACACACGTGTTCAATGCTATTGTTTCTTGTCTGAATGTGAATGGTTCTGTGCAGGTGATGTGAATAACATCATTATCGGGTCTGGAACAAATATACAAGATAACTCTCTTGTTCATGTAGCTAAATCTAATCTAGCTGGAAAGGTTTTGCCAACTATTATTGGCGACAATGTTACTGTAGGTGTGTGACATTCTATCAAGTTCAGTTGATATTCTTTTCCTATCAGGCATCTTGAATTTTACAATGTCCAAATTGACAGGTCATAGTGCCGTCTTGCATGGATGTACTGTTGAGGATGAGGCATTTGTTGGTATGGGTGCAACTTTGCTTGATGGGGTTTTTATTGAGAAGCATGGCATGGTTGCTGCTGGATCCCTTGTGAAGCAAAATACAAGGGTACCCGCTGGAGAGGTTTGTACTTAAACTAATGGCTTTTTGGTAATTCTGTGTTAATTATATTCCAGGAACCCTGTGGAATGTTGGGGATTGCATTACAAATAGTTCTAAATATTTTGCAATCTGTGTTGGATATACATCTATACTTTGCCAATTGCAATGGTGACACAGCAAGGTTGTGTCTCTTGCTTCCCTGTTTTGCTGTGGGAATGCCAGATTGTGTGGTTAAGTCGGTGACGTATTTGATTGGGTGTTTCAAAGAGGAGATGCACAAAAATGTCAGTCCAGGGGCTTCCTACTTCTAGCCCCTAGTCCTTTATTCTTTGAAATTAGTTTCGAAGAGGAGATGCATAAAAATTTCTGTCCAGGGGCTTCCTACTTCTAGCCCCTAGTCCTTTATTCCTCGAAATTGTCTTGGTCAGATTGCCATGTTGCTGTAGATAAACATCTATGTGTTTTGGGGTTTCTAGTTTGATGCTTGGCCATTTCTGTAGCTAGACATCTATCTATATGTATTTGGGTTCCTAGTTTGATGCTTGGCATTTTCTGTAGCTAGACGTATAATTGTATTGGGGTTTCTAATTTATTGCCTTTATAGACTTGCTAGTGTAGGCCTCAAAAGTTTCAGCTGCTTCTATCCACCTACAGTTGACTGGGGCATTCCTGTTTGTTGGAGGAATTGCCTACCCAATACCATTTTCATCTTTTGCCATACTAAATAGTGGCATGGACATTCGATGTTCAAATTCTTTTAGCTCACTTTGATGGCAAAGTTTTGTGTGAAAGCCAACCACGTGTTGACTCAGATTACATGTCCTCCTCCTTCAAGATGGGAGGTTGAGAATTCAAGCTCCATAGAGGCATTAGTGGGTCAATGAGTGTTGGGTGTGTTTTTTACCTGCCAAATACGTAAAGTTGTATGTGAAAGTTAATACCTACAACTTCCTTACTGGAAATGAAATTTTAAGGATTTATATGACTTGAGATGGGCAAATGAACAAAGTTTAGTTGACTAATAATTTTTTTTTAATAAGGTTTGGGGAGGCAACCCAGCAAAGTTCCTCAGGAAGCTGACAGAAGAAGAAATAGCCTTCATCTCCCAGTCAGCCACGAATTATATGAACTTAGCACAGGTTCATGCTGCCGAAAATGCAAAGAGCTTTGACGAGATTGAATTCGAGAAGGTGCTCCGTAAGAAATTTGCCCGCCGGGATGAGGACTATGATTCAATGCTGGGTGTCGTTCGTGAAACACCTCCGGAGCTTATACTTCCTGATAACATCCTTCCAGATAAAGCACCCAAGGCTTCTTAAAGTGAGAATTCCCATGGAATTTAAGATTTATGGTTGATATTTTTTCACTTCTAATAATTTTTGAGGCTATGCTGGAGCGTTAAAGATCCAACCATTCTACGCATAACTAGCATATTGGCTCGGTTTCTCTTTGATTGATTGGAAACCTCCGTTGCTATTTTTCAGAAATTAATTTTACTGCGGAACATATATCCCGATGTTTTAATCATCTGGAAATGTCTAATAGATCACTCCATTTATTTGCATGTTTGAGTTTGACCAGAAATAAGAATTGTGACGTTGTGTGTCTTTGAAACGTTAAAGCATTGGCTATTTTTGTTTTCGGTTGATTTGCTGTATCAGTTTCCCTTGCCACTGCTATAAGTTGGTTTCTCTCTATACAGTATTGCATACAGGAAGCAGAAAACTTAGCAGAAGTACCAAAAAAAAAGTTCAGGGTTTGCATGGTTTGTAACTCTGAAAATTGTTCTCGAGAATTTTGAGAACATAAAATAGTTTTCTGATATTAATAAAAATGAGTTATCTGAAAATAACTGCAGAAAATTATTTTTAGAAAACTGAACCAAACAGATTTTTTTACCGTTTACTGATTTTTAATTTTCAGAAAATAAAAAACTGTTTTTAGAAACACAAATCTCTCATGTTTTTTTTTTCTTTCTATAAATTTGTAATATATTGCTTTCAGATGGTTGGTTTGCTTTATAGTATAGACCACGTTTAAAATTTAAACACAACTCAGTGGGGAGCAAAATATCACAGATACAAGTAGAATATTTATATATATTTTCCACTTTCTACACAACAGTATCCTGAAAAAAGAAACATTTATTATAATTATTATTTTTCCCCGTACAAAAGAAAGTAGAAAATGAATAACTCTATTATAAATTGGCATTGCAAAAGAGCAGCACATGCTTTGGTTATCTATTCTCTGGGCGTTAGCGACAATATGGAGCTTTGTGCATCTTCATTGTAATGTGTGATTTTACTAATGATATTTGCTATCTTTGCTGTAAATGAGAAACGAAAAAACAAAAACGTAGTGCGGCCAATTATTGTTTTTAAATTGAAACTCGTGCTCTAGTTGATAACTTTTTAACTCTTATAATTACAATCCCATTGTTATAAAAAAAATAATTATCTACATAAGCCAAAACCCCATGTATGGTTGATATAGAATCTGGTGGAACATAATTTGATTCTACCACATCTTTTTAAAAATCAATCACATGCCACATAGACAGAATCTTTTATACAAATGACATGGTAAATGACATAATCATATGATTATTAAAGAGGGTACTGCAATTTGTCTAAGGTAACAACATATATTTAAGAAAATTATTCACAAATTTAGTTACAGTTGAGACATGCAGGGCTTGTTTGATTTATCTTTGACTTATTTTTGCTTTCTTTTAAAGATCAAATGGACTTTGATTTTTATAATTTAAGACCAAATGAATTTTGATTTTTACAATTTAAGACAAAATATTTTTCCTTACAAATGCTAGATGGGCCCCGCATTCCACTACACATCATCTTTTTTCTTTTTCTTTCTATATATATATATATAATTTATGATGGACCTCGCTGACAACTATTCTTTATTATCTCTCTTTTTATATAAGATAATTTGCACTAACACCTCCTGAGGTTTGCATTTATTTCAGTTAGGTGTTGATTTTCGAAAAAGTATATAAAATTCAAAAAAATGTATAAAATTCAAAAAAATATATTTAAATTTTGAAATATATATATATAATTAGAATAAAATATATAAATTTCAAAATATATATATAAAATAAAAAAATATATAAAATTCGAAAATATAAATATATTTTGAAAAATATTTAAATTCGAATATATATATTTCAAAAAATATATATATAATTCAAAATATATATTTTCAAAAACAAAATTTAAAACATTATATAATTTCGAAAAACATATATAAAATTCAAAAAAAATTCAAAAAAATATATAAAATTTGAAATATATATATAATTCGAAAATATGTATATAAAATTTGAAATATATATAAATTCGAATATATATATATTTCAAAAAAATATAAAAAATTCAAAATATATATATATTCAAAAACAAAATTCAAAAAATTATATAATTTCGAAAAACATATATAAATTTCAAAAAATATGTATATTTTCAAATTTATATATTTTTCAAATTATATATATATTTTCGAATTTATATATATATATTTCAAATTTTATATATTTTTTGAAATTTATATATGTTTTTCGAAATTATATAATTTTTTGAATTTTGTTTTTGAAAATATATATATTTTGAAATTTTTTTTTGAAATATATATATATTCGAATTTATATATTTTTCAAATTTTATATATATATTTTCGAATTATATATATATTTCAAATTTTATATATTTTTTTGAATTTTTTATATATATTTCAAATTTTATATATTTTTTGAAATTTATATATGTTTTTCGAAATTATATAATTTTTTGAAATATATATATATTCGAATTTATATATTTTTCAAATTATATATATATATATATTCGAATTATATATATATTTCAAATTTTATATATTTTTTTGAATGTTTTATATATATTTTGAAATTTATATATGTTTTTCGAAATTATATAATGTTTTGAATTTTGTTTTTGAAAATAGATATATTTTGAATTTTATATATATTTTTTGAAATATATATATTCGAATTTAAATATTTTTCAAAATATATATATATTTTCGAATTTTATATTTTTTCAAAAATTATATATATATTTTTTGAAATTTATATATATTTTTCGAAATTTATATATTTTATTCTAATTTTATATATATTTTTTCAAAATTTAAATATTTGTTTTCGAATTTTATACATTTTTTTGAAATTTATATATATTTTTTCGAATTTATATATATGTTTTTCGAAATTTTATATATTTGGGGTTGGGGCATAAAGGTCATTTCACATTACCCTTAATATTTTCGAATTTTATGAAGGGTATTTTGGTCATTTGGGGTGTCATAGCAAGCAAAACCAAACCTCAGGGGGTGTTAGTGTCAAAATTTCAAAAATCATTACCTAGGTGGAATAGATGTAAACTTGAGGGGGTGTTAGTGCAAATTACCCTTCTATATATATATATATAATTCATGGTGGGCCTCGCGGACCACTATTCTTTGCTCTCTCTTTCTATATATATATATATATAATTCATGGTGGACCCTGCTGCCCACTACTCTTTACAAAATCACACCAGACCAAACAAAATCAGCCCAGATCAATAAAAACCAATATAGCCAGACAAAATCAGACCATATAACTTTTCAAACGGGCCCATAATATGCACTTTACTTGATAATGTCTTTATATAATAATCTGTGTGGGAAAATTATATGGAGCCTTTGTAGATATCATCATATCAAAAAGTCCATGTTTATATAAAAGTGCAGATCAACGTTGGTTTTATCATGCACTTTGTTAGAATATATTAGGATTTAGTCTCATCTAGATAGTTAGTTAGTTCCAGCTCATTTAGTATTATCATCTAGATAGTTAGTCTCAATTCATTTAGTATTACTTAAATTATATTGACTTCTTCCTCACACCAATTTTACTTGTTCTTCACACCTTCTCCATATATATAAGGGTTCTTTATTGTAATAAATACACTTTAATATACAATTCAATACAAAATTTTAATATTTATTCTTTATCTTTATTCTCTTCTATGAGTCTATCGATTCTTGGTAAAAAATTTTGCTTATTGTTGTCTCTGCCGAGGATGGCACTTCATCTCTTATCCTCGACGATGATCTTCAATTAAAACCATAGTCACTTAATCCAAACTCTCACACAAACCTTAAGCTATCAACACACACACACATACACATATATCCATAGGTATATATATCTCTCGTCTGATTCACCTTCAACTCTCCTCATCAGATCATATAAATTGATTCTCAAATCCTAAAATTCACAGCAAACCAATCCGCAACATTTTTTAGGTGTTGTTATGATCTTTACTATCTCATTGTGGATCAAAGTTGGGGTATTTAATCTCTCAGTGATTCATTGTCCGAAAATGGCAAAAAAAAAAAGTCTTTATAGCTGGCACCTTAACCAGTGGCCTTTCATGGTCAACATCTGATAGAAGTCTAGAAGATTTATTTGAAAATTTTGGCCATCTTCTTGATGCAAAGCTTTCATCGACTTCTTTCCTTTCTCCTCTCCTTCACAACCACCGCCATCTCGTCTTCTCCATCGTTGGCGAATTTGCCGCCAATTCGGGTTCATGCGGATGATCTGACCCACCGCCTCTCCAAAACCCAATTTTCTCTCTCTAGAAAACCCCAATTTCACTTCCCGTTTAATTCTCTCTCTCTGCAATCCCAATTTTTCGATTCATAAATATATATATATATATATTTATATATAAAGAAAGTATATATACATTCAGATAACTACCTCACTCTCACGGACTCTCCACCACAACTCCATCAAGGCCACTTAATTCTCACTCTCTCCGGGGGCGACTACTGGTTTTTGCTCATAAACAGAAGGGACACTGGCAGGGCTCTTTACTTCAAGGTATTTATTCATTCCTTGTTGTGATTGAGGCTCAAACTCAGAAATCCCAGAATAACCACTCCCTTGGGATCCAATGTTAGGAATTAATTTTTATCTGACTGGGAATTAATCTCGCACAAGATCATCGACACATGTCTTTACTCACACATATAACACACAATATTTAACGTGGTTCAGCCCCAACTTTGGCCTACGTCTACAGAGAGAATAAATATTTATTAGGAAAATATTACATAGGTGAATAACATAACACCCTCACCCGATGCACACATCACCCTCACACCTTCTTCATATCCTATTTTCCTCACATCTCTTCTCTAAGTCTTAACACAAACCCTAGGTCCCTATTTATAAAGTTAAACTCATTTCTTTGTTGAACAAGAAAAACTCAATTTCTTGTTGGATAAGGATTACAATTTCTTAGAGAATAAAACTCTCTAACAAAAAATTTATTTTACAATACAACTCTAAATAAGAAGTCTAATTACAATAGAATTTGAGACACTTTCCTAACATCCAATTGAACCTTGTGATGATGCTTGTGGGGGTAGCAATACTCCCTTCACACCTTTTTCCCTTTCGCTTTTTGACTCGTTCTCGCCACCAGCCCCTCCTACTCCTCCAGACACCCAATTCGTCTTCCCGAAAGGCCTTGAAATCGAAAACTCGTCGTTGTTGCTATTAATGGGCACAAAGCATTCAATATTTGCTCCACCATTCTCTACCGAACTCACCTAATCTCGCAATGCCCTTGCACTCGCATTCTTGAGCTTATCCAACCTCTTTCTCTTCACCTCCATTCGTCTCAGTGTCTGCAACTCTTTCTGCTTCCTCCACTCCTCATCCGGCTCTACCGACAGTGAACATGTCCTCGTCAGCGGTGCATAGGGTCCGTACGGAGCACCCAACGAAACAAACACTATGTTATTATTGTCTACTATAGTGAGATTCGATATTGACGACGACCGAATCAAACTTGTGTCTTGTTTTGGGTCAACCCCAAATCAAATGTTCATTGAAAGCCCAAGACTTAACCACATAAACATCGTTGGTTCCTTTTTTTCTCTTGGTTTCGTCCATTGTGACCTGAAATTAGTTGAATACAGAGATACCCAGATGGGTAAAGCTGGTTACAAAAGTGAAATTTTCTCAGGAAAATTTAAGGAACTTGGAAACTTAGAATAGGGAATTTCGTAGAATCAATATTACGAGTTTCGCATATTGAGATAAGTCAGAATACGAAAGCCATGAAGGTGGGTTGATGTGATTCCGGATTTTCTCGCAGTTTCTCGGGAAACAAACACCGACGAAAAAAATGAACATATCATTAATCCCATCTCACGAGAACTCAACCTCACCACTACTCAATCACCTTGTTTAGTCCACACCATCATTTTCTCTCTTGTCTCTGGTTCACCGCCATCTCTCAAGATCCCATTCAATTTCAAATTTCAAACACTCGCCAAGGAAATAATGAAAGCCATATCATTATTTTCTCATATTTTTTTTCTCGATCATTGGAGCCTTAACCTCACGGAAACAAATTTTCTGGCGAGATCTCTCTACCTGTTTTGGGTACTCGCTCTCTACTCATTTGGGTATTCTCTACCTGTTTTGGGTACTCGCTATGTTGATTTTCATAGCCAGCATCATATTTTTTCGTCTCACGGGAAAATCTCAATCTGATCCGTTTTGGGTACTCTCTATTTTCTCGTCTCACGGAAAAATCTCAATCTGACCCATTTGGGTACTCTCTATCTAAAGAACAACCCCTTCACTGGTTCAGTTCTCTCTATCTTATTTTCTCGTCTCACGGACGCTTGAAATCGCCGTTCTTTCTTCGATCAATCATCGCCTCTTCTCTCGATTGATCGTCGTCTCTTTTCGATCAATCATCGCCTTTTCTCTGGATTGATCGCCGCCTCTTTTTCGATCAATCGCCATCTATTATTTGATCGATCGATCATTCAATTCTACATCACCTTCTCTGTTCTATTTTGGTGATTTGGAATCTTTCATTCAAAACCAACTCAGATCAAGTCCATTTTTCAATTACTATGGAACCATCTGAAGTCTTTCATTCTCAATGGCCCTAATTACACTTTTTGGGCTCAAGTTCATGCCAGTTTTTTTCTCAAAGGTCACAAACTTTAGTGACTAATTACTGAAGATGTTGGCACACCATGCCAAGAAGCTACTGAAACTAATCTCAATATCAACCTGTTGATATTTTTCACCAAGTTCATTCGCCAAGATGATTTCAGAAATTCATTTCCAAAGTCAAGTTGGTCTCTCTTTTTACCACCTTCAGTTTTTTGGGGGGGGGGGGGGGGTAGTTAGTCCCATTCCATTTAGTATTACCATATAGATAGTTAGTCCGAGTCTATTTAGTATTACCTAAATTATATTGACTTGTTCCACACACCAAATTTACTTGTTCTCTACACCTTCTTCTTTATATATATAAGGGTCATCTCTATTATAATATATACATTTTGATATAAAATTCAATATATAGTTTCAATATTCATATTTATTTTTTATTATTATTTTATTTATTGTCTTTATTATATTATCACCATTAACATACTATGACAGCATCTTTTCTTCCAACACACCTGATATCAAGAGATTGCTAATCTTTATATTGTTCCCCAAACAGGAAAATGGAATAACAGCACCAGAGACATTATGTTATGTCATAGTGAGCCCACTTGTGAGTGTGACCCACAGGTCTCTTCCATCACAACGTCACCGACCCAACGGCTACATCAAATTTTCTTGGGCCCAAGCCCTTTATAAACTACAATTGAAAATATAATGAGAACTGCAGTGATATTAATTGAACATAAAAAATATATTAGTTCAGGATAAATGGACACATATTAGGTTTCATCAATTTTTATGGAATTATACTTTATTTTTATTTAAAAATTAAATATTTAATATGAATAGTTTATCTCCCTTCTGAGTAAGGAGATTTTGCATCATTAGCCATTACAAGTAGATAATGATGCAGAGTTTTTTTAATATTAAGATGCTTATTATAAGATTTAGATCACGTTTTGAGTTTTTACTCAAGAAAAAATAATACAAGTAAAATTTTGATATTTATATATTTAAAGTTAGGATTGAATCGAGATGAATTCAAGTCTTTCATTTATAAGGCCATCTCATTTGTGTACGTAAATACTTTAAAAAGTAAATTTTTAACTTGAGACATTATTATTTTGAACAATTTTGGTTCCACTCAGGCTTGATTAATATGCCATCTCATCGTTTTCATGTTTAAAATCGTTTTTAACTTGTTCCCAAATATAGAAAAAACTTATTAATTACTCTTGTGCACTTTTCATCAGGGTATAATATAATATATTCATATAAAAAATAAGAACTTTGAAAAAATAAGTTTCTAATATTTTTATTATAAATAAATTATTAAATTTATTCAGGGTAGATCCTCAATGTTGTAATACTGTTTAAATTAAAATCAATTTTCAAGTTAAATGTAGAGAGGGTAAATTGAGATCGCATTATTTTACCAATTCAATGTAAAATGATAAATTAAGAATATTATGAAATAATCGTGCTTTTACTCTGAATATAAACAATTATTTGGAGAACCTTAAAAGGAAGAAAGTGACACTTTTTTTTTTTTGAAAAAAGTAGGAGTAATTAATAAGGCTTTAGTTTGGAGACAACTGTAAGCGTGAGACACCTTCAAAGATAGCCAAGTTCAAAGGATCATACATACAATATATTATAGTATATGGGTGGTTTGGATATCTTGTTTTTTGTTTTTGTTTTTTTACTGTTCACAATACTAAAAAAAAAAATACGTTTGACAAACACGTTTATAGTTCAGTGTTTTTTTTCCAAGAAAACTGTTTTCTGTGAATAGTGTGTAAAAGTGGTGAAAACACCAAATATAACTTTTAGTTGTTTTTTGAGTTTTTTCACAATTTAGGTGGTAAAAATAGTGAAAACACTAAATCCATCAAATACAATTTTCACCAAATAAAAGTGGTGAAAACACCTTCATCCAAACGCTTTTTTGTTTTTAATTTTTTCCTGAAAAAACTAAAGACAAATACAAAAATAATTTTTATATTTGAAAACAAAAAACAAATACAAAAAAACAGGCAACCGCCCCCTATACATATATATGTATTTTTTGAAAGTTAGCGGATCAATAGTTCTCACTAGAAAGTAGTTACACAAACAACATCGTATTATTTGTTATTATTTATATATTTTATAATTGAGTAATAATAACATCAACATCACTATTTAATGATCTAAAATAAAGTACAACAATGTTAGAAGTCAAAAAGCCATATTTGCCCCTTTAACCAATTCCCCTTATTCCTATTCTGCCCCTCCCATCTCTCTCGTCGTTGTTCTCCTTTCTGACTCAGCACAGACTCTGCACAGAGAGGGAGAAAGTGAAAGCAGAACAGAGAGAGAAAGTGAGAGAAAGCGAGAGAAAAAAATTCTAGGGTTTCCATTCCCATGGAAAATTTCTCGCGTTCTCTTTCCAAGAAAACTCACAATGTCACAGCGAAGACAATCTACGACGACGTTTTCGGAGGTCCGCCGAGCTTCGGAGCTCCGACCCTCTCTCCTCGCGTCCAGGACTACGCTGAGATTTTCGGAAGCTTTCACTTGTCTCGAGCTTCGTCTGTTCCGATTCTAAATCTTCCCGCGGTGGTTGATTCGCCGAATGTTTCGTTCGATGTTCGGAGCTCCGATTTCGACTATTCTGAAGTGTTCGGCGGTTTCAACGGTCTAGATTTTGCCCATTGTTACGAGGAATTGCGCAGCCGATTCAGCGGTGGAGATGATTCATCTGAGGAAGCCTGGTATGTTTGGTAGTGCCCCATTTATATATATATATATATATATACACACACATCCACGTATATATATGCTATTGTTAGCTGTATAGAGAATTTTTAGTTATTTTTTGGTTGTGATATCTGGTCCTTCGTGCAACATGTATTGTTTTAATTCTTTATTTCTCATTTGATTGTGAGTTTTGAGAGAAATTGACAGGGGAATATAATTTGGAGTTAGAAGAAGAACAATGTGGGGTTTGGTTTTCTTGTAGAGGGGCAGTTGGTAATGTGTTTAGTTAGTGGGGTTGGGATTTTTTATCCAAACACAGTTATTCTAACCTTTGATTACTTTTATAATTGGGAGATTGTTGAGTGATACTTGATTTTTGTTAGATTTTATGATAGTAGATCAAATTTTGAAAATTGGTACTAATTTATGATTTCTGAGAGAATTATGTTCTGTTTCCATACTTTCAAGTGGAAATATCCTTGTTCGATACTATAGAATTGATTTTATCTTGGAACAGTAGGAAATGGAGGCCGCATTATGTTATTCAACGTTCTTGTTGTATTGCAATTTTGCGGGGAATTGTATTTTTAGGGTGAGTGGTATAGTGGCTTCAGCCTCTCTGTCTATACAAGTAATGGACTGTGGCTTTATTTTTTGACATTCCTGCATCAGGCACTTATCTTTGAATCCGATGTAGGACAAAAGGTTCCGTATATATGCTTGTATAGGAGTTGGAGGGGCTGTAGATTTAGAAAATTGGAGCTTCGATTGTTATTCTGTATGTTGGATTATGAAGGGTCGTATTTAGTGTACAATTACTTTATTGTTTGGTAAGTGTTATGGCAAACACTAACCTAATTAAGAGTAAATCATGATGATTGGCTCAGAAGTAGATTTTTATCCATATAGTTGTATATAAATATTTATAAGTGGGTTTTTATATCATTTTTGGAAGTTTCATTGCCATACGCGCATCGGCCTTACGAGTCTTTTTGTTGTCGCTTATGCCTCTGTTTTAGTCTTGTAAGGCCCTGTTTGGCATAACTTTTGGTTTTGGCTTTCCGCATGAGAAAAAAAGAAGCAAAAACTATTTTTGAGAAGTTGGTACCCCCACTTTATTTAAAACGCTCTTCCAAGGTCCAATAGCTTTTTTAAAATTTTGTCAAACACTGTTTAAAACAACATTTCCCTCCAGGAAGTCAAAAACAGCATTTGAAAAACCAATTCAAACCGGGCCTAAATGCTTTTGAGTTGCTTTTGGCATTCATGGTTGACAAACATTGCTCGAGACTTCAGCTCAAAAAAATGTGTCAGCATTGTCTTATATAAAGTTTTACCATCTTTTTTACCTGTATATATTAAATAATATATATATATTTTTTCTAAGTTGATTTTATTTTATAAATTGAAGATTTTCTTTGGTTAGAAGGATACTATGTAACATCCAACTTTATTTTGCAAGCTTGAAGGTATATGCAACTTTTGGCGTTAAAACGTCACATGAACTGCCTTACCTTCTATCACGGTATCAAGTAAAGGCTACTGATGACGGAGTACCAGAGTAAAGTGGTTTAGTGCACCGACTCAAACATTTCACCTAAATGCCATGGAAATAACTTCCACTGAGTGTTTTGTTTATATGCTTGCATCTTGTAGTTGGTGTGATCAGTTTCCTAGAATAGCTTAATTTGTTTGTTCATCTAAAGAAATATCTATGAAAAGAAGTATTGATCAATGTAATCATTAAAGACTTACTAATTGGTGTGTGTTTATAAGTAAAGTACCAATAGGGTTTTGTTTTGCCAGTTTTTTTCCACTTCCAAGCCTCGAGGGCAGAAGTTTCCCATCCATTTATTATGCAATATCTTATTCCTGCATACAGGGGTGGAGCCAAGTGTGTGTGCGGGAGGGGGGGGGGGGGGGGGTGGGGGGCATGGCCCCTGCCAAAATTTTCAAAAACTCCTTCTGTACCCCAAGAAATGATATGTTTTATAAATAACTCCATAAAAATTGGATATGGCCCCTCCCAAAGTTTTTTAATAAAAATTGCATATGCCCCCCCAAAATTATATATTTTATGAATAAATTTATAAAAAATTGCATGTGGCCCCTCCTAGATACTTTTCCTGGCTCCGCCCCTGCCTGCATATATATATTTTTGTGATGCTTTGAGGCTTCTTATCTTGCTGCCTTAATCATTTTAAAAGGAAATCTATTCCCTGTTCTCAAAATCTTAATATCTCCTTGTAAGGTTTGACATCATTAATTTTTTTATTTTTTTTGTTGTTGTTGTTGTATATATATTATGTACTAAGCCTCTCATCTTACTAGCATATCTATATTGTAGCATTGAATGTTCAGTTAGAAAGAATGTTGGAATAAATGCTTGAAGACATTAAAATAAAAATGCTTGAGGACATTAAAATACTACCAAAATGGCAATGACCAAGAGGTTATTTTGCTCCAAAAGGTATTTTTCAGGTGTGAAGTTATGCATTTAGTAAGCAACAGTAGCAGAGTTGAGAAATGGAAGCAACCTGATGCCAATTCAGGAAAAAAACTCCAACATGATGTCAAGGAATCAAGGAGCAATTCAGATCCAATTGCAATGGATTTGAAGGGGAGCAGGGGGACCATAACCAATAATGTTACATTGTAGAACTGTAACAACCCCCTCCCTATTCAGACACAATATTATCCGCTTTTTGGCTCACCCGGGCCAGAGACTTCCCACGGGGTCACGACTCACCCTAAGCATGCTTAACTCCGGAGTTCTGATAGGTTCACGACTACCACGGCTTTAAAACGTGTTATATCATAGGAGGGTGTTGAACCGACATATAGCCCTTCACCTTCCCTCACCCAGGCGATATGGGATTGTGCACCTGTAACTTCAATGTGGTAGCAAGCCAGTGCCACATGCAGCTGCCCTGGTGCCCACAAGGTCCCCTCAAGAACAGTCTGTGGAGTCAATACATCCAGTAGTGTATTTCAAAGTTAAATAACCTCTTTTATTTTGCTTGATAAAAATCTGGAGGTTATTGCTACCAATTCCTAAATTAGCTGATTTGATTCTTTTGTTTGTATTAAATATCTCAGCGTACCCACTCAATAAGCGTAGGGATTAATGTACACAGTAAAGTTGCTATTTAGTAGAATTCTAATCTATTTGAAGTTAACAAAAAAAACCTATTTCTTTCATTTTTTTTAGGCTTATGTAGTTTTATAAAATTATAAAGAATTTGAATATTACAGCCTGAATTTATAAGTTGTAATTTACTGCTATTGGCCGTGTAATGGGTTCTAACTTTGATTATATCAGGGTGAACAAAGAGATATTTTAATGTTTTGGTTATGGCAAAGATAGAAATATGATCATGCAATGTGTTTCCATGTTGACTGCTTATAGGACTCCAGCACAAAGTGAATCTCTGTCAGATGAGTCAGATCCTTCAGCTTGTTTCGAAATTAATCAAAGCTTGTCGAATAGGGACTCTCACCAGGCCTTTGATGAAATTAAGCAGCTCAACATTTCATCTCGTAAGGCTGATCAAAGGAGCCAGGAAGATATGTCAAACAGGGTGTCACATGTAACTCAACTACATGCTGTCCCTGGCTATATTTCCAGAGTTGATGCAACTTTGCAAAAGACAGAAGATAAGAATCCACCTTTGCAGGTAACTGATGATTTCAACCTTAGCATGGATTGTAGGGGCGGTGTAATGGAAGTAAAACGATTGAGAAAAACCATTTCCAGCCCCTCAAACAATAGTTTCGGCTTACAGACATTTGGAAGTGATTGCAGACCTCCAAAAGAATATGGTAGAACTGGTCGTTTTCCAAATGAGACATTTTTTACTGTATCTAATGTTAGCCTCAAAACTTCGTCATCTCAAGTGTCTCCACCCTTGAGGTCACCTCCTGCTTTAGCTGTCAAACATAGGGATTATGATAGACAGGATTCGAAACTCAAAGCCTCTAAAAGTTGTGCTTTTGAAAGGACGAAAGGAGACTGTTCTCCATTTTTTTTTGATGTGGAGGTAGACACAAATTCTTCAGCTGCGGCCTCTGCTGCAGCTATGAAAGATGCAATGGAAAAGGCTCAGGCAAAACTACAAAATGCGAAAGAATTAAAGGAGAGACAGAAGGAGGGTCTTCAGTGCCATTCAAAACTGGGTTTGAAGAATGATATAAAGGATGGGGGGAATGCGATGAAGTTTTTTAATGGATTGAACATTTCTAAAGATGAGAGATTTCAGGGAACATATACTATAGAACACAGTGAAGTGAAAGCTTTTGCTGGGGAGGGAAAGCAAGAAATGATGAAGTCAACTCAGTTAAATACCGAGTCCGCTGAAGGGGAAAGACATTGTAAAATAGCTAACAGATCTGCAAAGGAAGAGAATGAAAAGGACTATAGGTTGTCTCAAGCATCTCACAAAATTGAAAGAACTGCTGCACAGAGAGAAGAAGCTCAATTTTATGAATTGGTTGTAACAGGGAAATCCCAAAAGGTCTTTGAGCAATCAAAGGATGAAACGATCTTGGTACAAAGTGCAAAGTTCCATGAGCGTGGGCAGGAGATAAAAGCAGAATTTGGGCTGCAAGAAGAGTACCGTAGGAAAGTAAAAGCAGCTAGTGAGGGTCGTGAATGGGGGAAAAGTAAGAGTAAATTAGAAGTGGCTGAAGGGGCTTGTGAATGGGAGGAAAACAAGGGGAGATCAAAAGTAACTAAAGAGTCATGCAAGCAAGAGGAACATGAGAAGAAAGTACAGCTGGCTCAAGAGGCTTATGAGCAGGAAGAGAAAGTGAATAAACCAAGGGTTGCCCAACGGCATCGAGGCATTGGGAAGATACTAACTGAAGGTGATAAATGTGGAGAAAGTGATAACGCCTTAGAAGAGGCTATTGAGGTGGAAGAGAAGGAAAAAAGACTAATGGAAGTCCTCGACCGGAAAGAAAAAGAAAAGCAACAAAAAGAGGCTTGTGAAAGAGAACAAAGTGAGAATAGTCATGAAGAGGCTTTCCAAAGAGCGGAGAATGGGAATAGACTTAAAAAGGCTCTTGAGGGGGGACTTAGTGACAAAAAACTGAAAATTGAGATTGATAAAAGGCAAAAGCTGGATCGTGAGAAAGAAGCCAATGAGAAAGTTTTATTGAAGGCTCTTAAACGGGAGGAGAAGGAGAAGAAACTGAAAGATGCTCTTGAGCAGGAAGAGAGTGCAAAGAAACGAAAAGAGGCTCATGAAAGTGTGGAAAATGAGAAGGCACTAAATGAGGCCCGTGAAAGAGAAGAGAAGGAGAAGAGACTTGAAGAGGCTTGGGGTCAAGAAGAGAATGAAAAGAGTTTGCAAGAGGATCATGAAAGGGAAGAAAGTGAAAGGAGATCAAAAGAGGCTTTCAAGCAGGGAAATTTTGAGAAAAAGTCAGAAAGGGCAAGCAAGCGGGAAAAAACTGAGAGCTGGATGAGTGATGCTGGTAATTGTCTAGAACTGAAGGGGCGAAGAAGAAATCATGAGGAATTTGAGAAGCTAAAACTTGATACAAAAACAAGTGTCCTTTTGGAGGGGAATAATTTCAATGCATCTGATGCTTTTCCATGTGAAAAGGGTAAATTGGTGCAGAGTGAACCCCAAAACAGTGAAGCGATGTCCGAAGCAGTTGAAATGGATAATGTTCTGGTTGATGAAATGTTCAACTCATCTCGCATGGCTCATGATTACTTGCAACGTAGAAAGATCCAAATTGAAACAGATGATGCAACAGAGTCACTTCGTTTGCATGACAATGTGTCTAGATCTGTTGAAACTGGCATTAGTATGGGACAGACATACACAGAGAGAAATAAGGAAGCTTCTAAAATGGCCTCTAATCCTGGGAATGTGGATATACTCACTCATGAACGAGGAGACAGGGGGACTCATATGAAGGTGGGTCAAGTTGCCATTGACCAAGAAGAAAGCAAGGATAAGTTGATGTCACAGCAAGTGGACAGAGAGGGGGTTCAAATTGGAAGGAACATCGTAACTGCTCAGTCAGATGCATTAGGAGGAAATAGATTTTCTCACGAAGGAAGCACAGATGTAGATAGAAAGGAGGATAACTTTAATAAGCCCCTCTCGACAGAAGAGAGAGATGGACAATGGAGGACAAAACGGGAAAGGAAGCTGGAAAAGGATCAGCTAAAAAGGATAGAAGACGAGAATGAGAAAGAAAAGGCTCACCTTAGAAAGATGGAAGAGGAGAGGGAAAAAGAGAAAGATCGAATGTTTGTGGAAAGGGCAAACCGTGAAGCTCATGAAAGGGCATTTGCTGAAGTCCGTGAAAGGGCAGAAAGGACTGCCGTGGAGAGAGCAACTGCTGACGTTCGACAAAGAGCGATGGCTGAGGCTCGAGAAAGATTAGAGAAAGTATGTGCAGAGGCTAGGGAGAGGTCATCAGCTGAGAAAGCATCTATTGAGGCCAGGCTCAGGGCAGAGCGCGCTGCAGTAGAGAGAGTAACTGCAGAGGCTCGAGAACGTGCTTTTGAAAAAGCAATGTCCGAGAAGGCTACTTATGAGGCACGGGAACGGCTGGAAAGATCGGTTGCTGAGAAATCCTCAGCTTCTTCCAGGGATAGTGGATTTAGACAGAGCTCTTCTTCCTCTGTGAGTATACCTTGCATTGCTGTTATTTATTAAGTGCATTCCCAACAAACTATTGACTAAACAGTAAATCTGCAGGACCTTCTATCTCAGAAGAGTGTGGGGCCATTTAGTGAGTCAACATTTACAGATTCTTCAATCCCCAGTGGTAAGTGATTTGTAAAACCCCATCAATAGGTTTCTATATAATGACTCTTCTTCATTAGCTCTACTTTTCTTGTCAACCTTTGACATTGTTCTACTTGGATGCTTTTATATCTTTCTATGTGAATTATCCTATAAACTGATGACTGACTGTTTAGGAGTGGGAGGTGAACCGCTTCAGAGGTGTAAAGCTAGGTTAGAGAGGCATCGCAGGACAGCTGAACGTGGGGTATGTGGTTTTTTTTTTTTTTTTTTTTGGTGTTCTGTTTATTTATTTTCTCCTGAATGTGGTTGATTTATAAATACTAAAACATTAACAGTTCAGTTCAAAAGAAAGCTTAAAGGCTGGAAAATAAGCTAAATCAATAAGCTCTTGTTCTATTTTGCTTCCTCCTTTTGTTAATTTTGAAATTTATTTGCCTCTACAAGTGTATACTTATAGCTTTACCTGTCACTGCTTCAGGCAAAAGCTCTAGCAGAGAAGAATACACGTGATGCTCTTGCTCAAAGAGAGCAAGCAGAAAGAGACGTAAATATCTTCTTCACATTGAAGTTTGCTTACAGAATTATTCACTAGATTTTCATTTCATTTTATTTTCTTTATTATTATTATTCTTTGTCTTACGCCTAAATTGTTTGCAGAGATTAGCTGAATCTCTGGATGGTGAAGTCAAGAGATGGTCAAATGGGAAACAAGGGAACTTGCGTGCATTGCTTTCGACACTCCAATATGTATGCAATATGCATTATCATTTTTAATCTTTTTTAAGTTTATACTTAAATTGTGGGTTTGCTTGGCACTTTTCTACAGTATTCAGTCCGAGTTGAACTGTTCAAACGTTTCCCATTATGACCTGAACTTGCATGAAACATCAAATTTCATATAGAAGCATTTGCCTCAATAAGCAATAAGAAATAGTGCATGCGTCTCTTGTAGTCATTTTGTGGTCTCTGGAGGGTGATGGACTGCAGATTTTACTCTAGTGTTGGTAGATGCGTGTGGGTGGGAAAAGAAGGCTTTGCAGGAATAAAATTGGACTGATTGACTTTTCTGATTATCTCAAAGTCGCAACTTTCGTTGTTGATTTGGTGGTTTCATTTTACTAAGATTTTGTAGTTGGCTTGACGTTTTGGCTAAATCTGACAGGGATCCCACATATTTCGTTATCCTATATTCTTTATAGTAAGGTTTCTATTCAGATGTGCACATACAGAAAAGTATCTACTGTGGATATTTAATAAAGAAATGAAAATAAGGGCGATGATCTCCTTCATCCAATGTGGCATCTGCATTGAATTACTGGCTATGGAGATTCATTGATGATGCAGAAATTTTTTGCCTACCCTCGGCAATCCCCCTCCCTGCAAGATTTATTTTCTATAAGGAAAGAAGGAAATATAAGTATTCCTTCATATATATTTGTTAACTTGGGTCTAAGGGTATGATCTTAGTGAGGTTGATTATATACGTACTTATTTGTTGATTGTTACTTCTGCATTGTGGTTTTCCTGTTATCTGCCTAGAGCTGCAATCACTAGTTCTCCTGTATCTTCCTTTTATGCTCATATTTGAAGTTCATTAGCAGATTATCGTCATAGATAAATGTAAGAGTACTGATTCTTCCAAGTAGACGACTTCCATCTTCTTTTTGTTTTTAAACAAGTTTTACTTCATGGCAGATTCTTGGGCCTGATAGCGGTTGGCAGCCAGTTCCCTTGACAGAAGTCATCACTGCTGCTGCTGTAAAGAAAGCTTACAGGAAAGCCACTCTCTGTGTTCACCCCGACAAATTACAACAACGGGGTGCAAGTATTCAGCAGAAGTACATATGTGAAAAGGTTTTCGATCTTCTCAAGGTGTGTTATGGCTTCCCTTTTTGTTTAGTCATTTGATTCATGAGTATGTGCCAACTGAAAAATAGAACTTCCGCCATACTATAGAAAACTTAATTGAGCATGATGAAGAATTAACTTTCTAGACTTAAACTAGCCTGATAATTTCAGAATGTACGTGAAATGCAATTCTTGATCATCAGTCTACAACTATTAATCTATTGTTGAGCTTCTGAATTTAGGGGTAAGGCGTGTTTGAGACAGGTTGTTTTTTGTTTTACTTTGAGGACTTGAACACTATTGCCATGAATCGCGTTCCTTTACACAAACATGACTCATTTATTAAATAAATAACACGATACGATATTTGTTTTACATTGTCCTCTTTCATTTCCTTCATCAATTCTTGGGTGGTATACACACACGCAACAGCATTTGCTTGATAATTCTTATGATCATTCTTTTATTTTTTCATATGTCATCTGCTTCCTTACAGGATGCTTGGAACAAATTCAACTCTGGGGAGTGGTAGAGGCTTTTATATGTATACCAACCTCCTGTATGTATTTTGTATTCTTGATGTAGTTTCAAATCAAATGTAAGATTGACAGGTTAGAAGAAAGACGAATATTAACAGATTAAGTCATTCATGCTATATAGTAAGGATGCATTTGGTTCTAGCAGACATGGGTTGCCGTGTTGCTTATGTTGCCGTCATTTCTCAACATAGAAATGAAATGATTAGCGCTCCTCACAACAATGAGGTTATTCCCAAAAATTTGAAAGACAAGGTCAAAATATATTAACTGTTTGGTTTTAGATCAGTGAAAACATTCTCAAGAATTCAGATAATAAAAAATTATTTCTAGATGCCAATAAAAAACAGTTCTTCGAAACGGACTTTTTTGAAAATCGAACCAAATATTGTTTTTGTTCAGCTTTTTTATTTATTTTTAATTTTTATATATTTTTTTAAGAATCCCAAACCAGGCAGGACATTAAATTATAGTTACAACAATGGATTCGATATAATTTTTGGAGGAGTGAATAACGTTTTTGAATTTAAAATTAGAGAAAATTCAATTTAATTATTTTTTTAATTTTTTGAATCTAAGGTACCGTTTTAGTGCTCCGAAACAGAGGCAATAATCGAATAATTTGACTGAATCCTTGTTAATTTCTTACTTATCTTGAAGATCACATTATTAGTAATTTGGATTAAACAATATTTTGGATATTCTATTACTATTTCTTTTAAAAGATACAGTGCAGACTTTTGACTTTCGAGGGTAGCAAGTAACAAGTAACAACCCTGGTTGGAGACTTTTGACTCAAAACACACACAGCCTTATTCTTGGGCGAACAAGACTGGATAAAGTCGATGCTACCCTTCCACAATCCACACATCTTACAGACATGTCAATTGTCTCCAGGATAAAAGAGACCTTTCACTACGCTCATTTAATACTCGCCAAATGTAATTCAAATTTTTGCGGTTCGACTCGAAGAAGAAGAAGAGCTTTCGCACCATTCCAAGGGTCGAGGAGAAGAAGTCGTGAATCGGTTATATCGAGTGGTCATCATATTTATACATCTGCTCTAGGGTTTCCACACTCACCTTCATTCACATCCTAAGGTAATCTATTTCATTTGCGTATATATATAATTATATATATATATATCTGTAAACACACAGACACATTTACTTTTCTAGAAATGCGAGGGATTTACTCCAATCTAGTCTCATATCTCTCATCTCTTTTCAAAGAAGCTTAAAATGTTTTTATTTGTTTATCTATGTATTTATTAATACCGAGTTTTCTAGGGTTTTTGAATATGGATCGAGTTTTTTTTTTTTTTTTTCTAAATTCGGATTAGGGTTTTTGATCTAGCCTCAATTTGACGCTTATGTTTTTGTTTGCTGGATTTGCTTCAGAATTTACATCTTCATGTTTGGTTGACAAGAAAACTGAGTAGAGAGGTTTTGAACTTTTGATAGCCTCAATTTGGTGCTTTTATTTTCCTTTGCTGGCTTTGTTGTAGAACAGTAGAACTCATATGTTCATGTTAGGTTGACAAGAAAAGTCATAATAGGTTCCGAATGTGGAAATTCAACTACTGAGTAATGTTGATTTTTTCCTGTTCCTCTATCACAGCTGTTATTTTGAAGTTTTGTGGAAATGTGTGGTGGTTATGAATATGATGTCTTTAAATTGGTTTAGATTTTTAAAATTAGTTTAGGTTTCTTGATGTTTCAGATTGATGCCGACGTACACAGCAATAGCTTTGGACAGGTTATTAGAACCACGAGCTTCGAAATCCAACGAAGCTCCTGATTCGAAGTTGGAGAGTGGAGACAATGCTTCTAATTTGAATTTGGGTAATGGAATGAGTGCTCCTACTTCGACATTGGAGAGGAGAAATAGTGCATCGATGGTGATATCGATAAACGAGAAACACCACTTGGCACGGATGTCGCCAGCACTCTATGCCACGCCAGAGCCGACACCACTGCCCGATTCTCCAACTTCGTTCGCCCCGTCTCCTTACATAGTCAATCACAAACGACGTGGGCCACGTCTTCTCAAGAGTTTCTCCGAAGTTGATGTTGCTACTTGCAAACAAGCTCTAGATGAAAGGGATGTAAAAGATGCTGAAATTTGGGCTGCTGATAAGGCCAAGGATGTTACACTTGCTGTTCCTGTTCCTAGCCCGGTTGAGGCAGACCATGTAAATGGTACTTATGATGGTGGACTTGGTAGAAGTGATTTGGCGGATTTGAGTGATCCTCGGGAATTGATGAGTGCCAAAAGCAACACAGAGGCTAGGAGAAATAGTGGGGTAGAAGTGGAACATTCTTTGAATCTTACACCACCCGTTCCGGAGTTTTTTGATGCTTGGGAAGGTAACTGAGCTTTTATTCTGGCATTTAGATCGTTTATCTCTGTATTTGCTTAAGCCATTGTCAAGGGCATATGTATGCTTGACTTTGTGAATAGATGATCCCATTCATATATTATTCTACTTGCATCTCTATATGCTTTATCTTCTTGTTTCTTTGTCGCATATAAAGTAGGAATTATTGCATTGTAATAGGAGAGATTCGAGTTTTAATGTAAACTGCATAGGGGTGAGAAATATCTACCAAGGGTATGCATGAGGTCAGACAAATCTAATTTCATATAGAGGTGTCTATAATTCTCACAGAGGTCCCTATCTAACTCCATTTTTATGTATTATTCTTGTATAATTTAGGCATCAACATTACCATGAAGCCACCTTATTTGGTATATAGTAGCTGTTCATCACAGTGATATTATTGTTAGTGCTTTCTAATCGTGGTAGGATTACTTGCTTTTGTAACTTGTTTTTAGAACTGTCTTCTGAGAATGGGCCGCAGACTTCTCTGCCGGATGTTGAAGATGAACTGCGTGAAATTAGATTGAGTTTACTGCTAGAGATAGAGAAGCGGAAACAAGCAGAAGAAACCTTGAAATACATGCAAAGCCGGTGGCTGAGGATTCAGGAACAGTTGTCTCTTTCAGGGTTGACCCTTCCAGATCCTGTCGATGCTTTGGAGAATGAAAAACCACAGGTTGATTCTGCTGAAGAGCTGTCCCAAGAAGTCTATATTGCCCGGTTTGTCTCAAATATTATTGGGAGGGGAACGGCAAAGGCTGAGGTTGAAATGGAGATGGAAGCTCTCATAGACTCTAAGAACTTTGAGATTGCTCGGCTATGGGACAGGTTGCATTATTACGAGGCTGTGAATCGGGAGATGTCCCAGAGGAACCAAGAAGGTGTAGGTGAGATTTCTTTACCATTTTACTTTTATGCTGAGTTTCATTTAACTTGCTCACCAAAAGGTATAGTTTTCTTTTATCCTCCATTTTGTTGGAGGGATGGAAAATGGATGGAAGGGAGAGGGGGAGGGATGGATGAGGCCATCCCTTGGGAAGACAAGGTGACTTCTTCACTTTTGTTTGCTTGAATGGAATGGTAGCATAAAAGATGGATGGGGTGACGCTTTTTTCTTGTTTGTTTGGAAGGAAAGAAAGAGAGTTTTTGAAATTATACCATCATTATATTAAGAATTAGATATTAATTTCAATCTATATGGAAAGGTTGAAAATGCAACTTGTATATTTGTTGCTAGTTACACATTTCTCTCTCCTCTCTTCCCCCCAATTTGAGGCTGATAGAAATTTACAAAGCAAGGTACTTCATCCCTCCTTGCATCCTTGCTCTCTTACCTTCCCTCCAACCAATCCAGCAGCAATAACGGAAGCGGCAGAAACAAACGCGAAAAGGTTCATCCATCCCTCCTCAATCCGTCCCTCCAACCAAACATACCATTAGTCTCTTGGATGTGTTGATCTTTTATGATTTGAAATTATGATTATTTCACGTTAAGAAATATATTATAATGTTTGCATTCTTTGTACCATTTGCACTCTATTCACGATCTGCACATGTTTTCTGCTCACTCATGTTTGTGAACTGTCTATGATTCACTTCTGATTCATGTGACCTGAGTGCAAATCAGTACAAAGATTGGAGATTAAGGTATAATTTAATGTACTTGGGACCTGTGTGTCATGGAAAACAATAAGAAATTAAGATAGATACATGAGTAGATGTAGCATACGTACAAAATAAACTGAAATTCAAGGATTGAGAACAGTGGAAATTGACTGCGTTTAAAAATATTGATTCGTTTGCATGTGTCTGCGGAGTCAGCACTAGGTTCTGCTTTTTGAGGATTTTGGAATGGATTGTGGCAACAATGTAGGAAGAAAAAGAGTCCGTGATTGAAACAATTGCAGGTGAGAGGATGGAGTGGGAAGAGAAAGAGACGGGTTCTGATTGGAACAATTATAGGTGAGATAATGGAGAAGGTCGAGAGATAGGTTGAGCCATTGAGGAACAAAAGGGTTTGTGAAGAAGTCATATTTCTTATTTTGTTTTTGAGAGAGAGAGCGAGAGAGAAAGGGACCTAACTTATTAATGCCTGATTGGTGCACTAGTTATCTGTCAGCTGTGCCTTGCCACTGGGCTGGTTCTGCGGCTGGAGGGTGAAAGCTGCAGGAGCTAAAGACACGTGTCCTTATGGTTCCTTCTATTTATTTTGGGGGTCTAAAAGTTCCATGTATGAGTCCTTCATATCCTTGTAAAAACGCTCCTAGAGTTGAGATGCTAACATAAATCTTAGGACTATGTTCATATGCTAATCCTAGAGTTGATTGAATATAGATTCTGTGTTCATAAGTATATATAGAGAGGGAGATTCGACCTGGGCTCACCGGATTAACATCAAGTCGGGGTGAGTTGAAGTTAGGGGTGCAGCTGTGGTGTGCGTTTACTCTATTTGTAGATGAAGAGTTCTGATGTTTTGCTGTTATTTACTTTGTATAGAGATTGCACGGCATCTGAGGCAACAAAGGAAGAGAAGGCAGAGGTGGGTGTGGGGTTCTATTGCTGCTGCTATTACACTTGGCACTGCTACCTTAGCATGGTCTTACCGATCAACTGTAAACGGATCATCTTCCACCAACCAGTTTGTTGCTTCTGAGCACGACCATGCAACCAAGTGATGACCTTCCAATCGAATTGCTAGCTGAATGTAATGCCATGTAAGAAAGTGAACAAGAGGTCAGGTATGCCATCTTGTAATAGCCTATCTCCATCTTTCCTCTTTTCTTTTTCTTGCATAGTTTCAGTACTGTAGAGCCTCAATGCAATCAAATGGGAACAAATAAATTACTTGGAATCATTCAAGTCAGCTGGGTGTCACTGCAAGTGCTTGCCGAAAGAGGATGTGATA
Source organism: Cornus suecica (assembly GCA_963922005.1). Lineage (NCBI taxonomy): Eukaryota > Viridiplantae > Streptophyta > Magnoliopsida > Cornales > Cornaceae > Cornus > Cornus suecica. The sequence continues at coordinate 9,626,792 of OY998238.1, read as the reverse complement.
ACATCTCCTGCTCGAGGAGAAGGCTTTTGGATGTCACTAGTTGGCATCTCTACTCTACGGTCAAACTGGTCTCATGCCTCTTAGAGTAGCGCTATCTGGTCCACAGCATCCTCAACTAGGCACGGGGTTTTGTAAATGAAGATGATCAATCACAAGAAGCAACAGCTGGTACTGGTAGAGTACTTCTATAAATTACCTTTGCGCAGTTATAGCACGGTTGCTAATTTGCAAGATTTATGGTTATGTAATATTTCACTTTTTGAGTAGAATTTGCTTCAATTTTATTGTAGCTCGATTCAGTCAGTCTAATTAAATTTAATTGAGGTGCTAATGTGTGATTTCCCAGTTGTTGTTTTTCTCATTTGTCCTTGTTGAGTCACAGGCTGGATAGGTTGAAAATCTGTAGATTTTTATATTCAATCGTCCTAGATCCTATTATGTGTGAAAATGTTCAACACTACGATTATATTTCTCCGGTTGGTGAAACAAAATTTCGTTTGGGTCAGATGGTTGTTGCTTTCTCTATCCTATCATTGCCTTGTTATTGGACAGGTATGTTCCAAATTGTCTGTTACAATTATCTTTTGATATATATATATATATATCTTTGGAAATGCAGATGTCTGCCTGACCCAGTTTGCTTGAGTAGTTTACTTACGGGAGACATCTGATATGGCGGCAATGAACCTGGCTGCCATTGGTTCTCTTCATATCCTTGTGTTTGTTGGCAGTTGCAACTGCCATAGACGCACTAAACAGGTTTTGCTGCTGTATCACATCTTGTTACAAGGAGAACTAACTGCCCAAACCGGAGGTGGATGTGGAAAGAAAGTCTAGGGAAATTCCTTAGCTTCATATATAGAAAATGTAAAGGCTATTCAAGCATAATCAGAAAATAATTGATAGGTAATAGAAAATGTAATGTTTAAATTTTTTTTTTGTTCGTCTAATTTCCTTTTATTTTTAAGTGTTTGTAGAGTTGGAGTTCAATTTTTGTTGGGAGAGTCTTAAAATTTTTCAAATTGATCCCAATCTTTTTTAATGCGTTGGAAAGTTTTTCAAAGTTTAGGATACCTCAATCTTAAACTCTCATGCATATATATAGTACATTTTCAAATTGAGAATAACACCATCTTTTAAATTTTAATATATATATATATAATTGTAAATACATTTCAAATTTTGATTATTTTTTTTATGAATATGGAATAACTTTTTATTATTTATATATAAATTTCTAATCTTATATATAGGTTTAGAAGTTAATTTAACCTAAGTTTGTAAGAATTTTTTTATTCCTCGCCATGGTGTCAGAAATCATTCCTAATTTAATGATTTCAATTGTAATTTCTTTATTCCTAAATAATTTTATTTCTTACTACAAGATAATTCAATCTGCCTCATAAACTAATTATAATTATATGATAGATTGGACAGATATGCTGCACTCATCGAGTAATGAGATGTTTTATAGTGAGCAAGTTTGAATATTCACCGCAAAATCCACAAATTTACAAAACCCAATGTTCTAGAATTTACACATTTTGGACAAAACTCCGAAAATACTAATATTATAACAAATGTAGAAAATTCTCAATCTTAACACTAGTTACTGTACTTAACTCAAATAGAATGGCATTTGCTTGTAATCAAATTAAAATCAAAATCTATGAGATAAAATCCCTAGAGTGACATGGTTAATAATAAGTGTAGCTCTCCAAAAATCAAAGAGTTGGGGAACCATGGAGCTGGCTCTTCAGCACATATCCGCAACAGTTGCCAGAGACAGCAATTCTCTTATCCACTCTCATTTCAACACCCACAAGACCCATCTCCTCCGCCAATTCACAAGAAATTCCCGCCAATCTCACATTCAATTTCAAGCTTCTATTGGCAGTAACAGTACCAGTGTTCATGAGGATCGGAAAAGAAACTGGAACAAAAAGCTTTCAGATGATGATAATGGTGGAATTGACCTATCTGCAGAAGAAGTGGATGCTCTGGGCCTAGCTGTTGATAGGAGGACGAGGTCTTCGGAGGACGATGATTCCTCTGTTTCAACGTTCCTCTCTTTGAGCGAGAAGCCGGACCGGAACATGGCCATGCTCGACGACTATGAGATGGAGGAACTAAACTTTATTCCAGACCCTAACCATCGTAGTGGTCTGTCTTCTTCCCTCCTCTTTCTTAATCATCATCTATAAATATAGGTATAGATATATAGATATATATGTTTATATATATATGTGTGTTTATTGTGCCTGTGGTGTAAACTTCTCATTGGTTTGGGTGGGGGTTGGGGATGGTAATAGTAACGATTGGAGGAATTAGCCTAAATAATACTCTTACACAGTGCAATCAGTGGTGGTGTTCCTTCTCAATTGATGGAAGAAATACAAATAAGTGCGACAGGTGAAAGAAATGAATTACCACAGATGATTTGATAGATCTGTCATTCACATTATGTGTATGATGAATTAGAATGAGTTTTATCCAGAAAAGATTGTAATCGGAAATGTCGGTTATTGAGTTTGAAAGAACTTGAGTAATGACAGTTTTTAGTCCTTCAATGTCTGATGTAGTTTGAAAATGAGTATGGGAAGAAAAGCTGAAATAATCTTCTCTGTTAGGGTTTTAGTAACATGAGTTTTCCCAAGACCCACAAAACCAACAGTAGAGGTAGAAACGTCACGCTACCAAAAATAAAAGAGGTGAATCACTTTGTGTCTGAATTCTCTAAACCTAATGAGGTCTGTAGATTCTCTTTATAATCCAGCATTATTCACTAGTGACTCTACAGAGTCTATTTCCTGCAAGAACTGCTCTAGCTGTTCTGCTTGAGAATCCTTCTAGAACACCCTCCAATTTCCTTCCTTTAGCAACAATGATGATGATGTCATTTACGACTTTACTGGATGCAAATTAACAAGCCCGGAGAGAGAGGAGGTACACCATCAGCTCATTGGCTCTTGAAACCGATACCAGAGCCGACATGATTACCCATCTGTACGTGTTGCTTTAGCATCTTAAAAAACTTCCACACAGATATCTGTATAATTGCTTAGCCTGAACAACCTATTCTTAAGAAGATTTTAACTCAACATTTAAGTTTTCATTCTAGGGTTTGATCTTGTCTAGGTTAATAAAGTATTACTATTACTATTCTTAGATTCATTTACCAAAATAATAAGAACAAGGAGATTCTTATGTTCAACACTGTATAGCTTCCGCATTTGCATAATACTGCTTACCTGTTGTGCGCTTCATTATGGAAGCTGAAGCAATATCGGAGGGTTTATCATTAGTGCAGGGGAAGTGGAGAATAGAAAAGACAGAAAATTGAAAATAAAAATAGATCCCGACAAAACAAGGCATGATAACTAAGATGGTGCAGAATTCTTTCCCAGCTTTGTATCCGTAAGTTTCTCCATAACTTCTCTGTGATCTTTAATTTGATGTGGCATATGCAGGATATGTGGCTGTACTTGGGAAGCCAAATGTTGGAAAGAGTACATTATCAAACCAAATGATAGGACAGAAGCTTTCAATTGTTACAGATAAACCTCAAACTACAAGGCATCGAATCCTTGGTATATGTTCTACCCCGGAGTATCAGGTTTGAAATTTTCTATGTTTGATGTCTCACACCTGATTTAACTCATCTTGCATATACTTCATTATCTTTGATAGAAATTCAGCAACATATCCTCTATTCTCGAAACCTAGGAAAGAGATTCTAGTAGTTTGCTAATAACATCCGCAAAAATTTAGGTGGACTCAATTTGTCAGGAAACACCCAGATTATCCTTGTGGCCTATAAGGGGAACGAGGGACTCTTTTGCCTTGGGATCTTGGAAAAGTTGCAACTGGTGGAAAGAAGCCATATTAGGGTAAAAGTTTATGATGTCCTACTCCTATAAGCCAAGACAGGCTGTCATTAGGCTGATAATGGAAAGGTGTTCTATGTAAAAAAGTAAAGGAAAGGCAATGTTGTGCTTTATACTGGGGTTGGGCGTGGTAGTTGGTAACTCAGGAAATGTTTTTATTAGGGTTCCAAGGTTGAATGGGAAAAAGGTCAGTGCTTGTCAAATAATGTTAATAAAGTTGAACAAAGTATAGTCTTAATAGCTTTAATGTGCGTAAAACTAAAGAGAAGAGTAAAGTAGAAGTGCAGGCATCATACTTTGGGTTAGAATTGCATAACACTGTCCCAAGAGGGTTTGAGTAGCCTTAGTTTCTGTGAGTTTTATCCCCATTTTTTTTTTAGCATTTTAAAAATCTATATCCGAACCCTCAAGTAAATCTGATACTCATGACATGACCTGCATATTCAGATTCTCAATAGTTTGACCGGCAAAACCCCGTATAAGCCTCCTAATTTCTGATTATAATGATTTAACAGCATAACCTGACTCAAATTATGATTGATGGACCTCTACTATGGCTAATGTGCAGAAAACATATACTCCAATTTACAAAGATTCTTGGCTCCTAAACCATAATGAAGTGTAGATAACTAAATCAGCAGCATTTAACCAATATTTAAAATAAGACTTGATCAAATTAGAACTTTGACTCCGAGAGGCGCTGAATAGGCTCCGAAAGAGTTATATTCTAATGAGCAAACTTGTTAAATATGTGTGAAGTATCTGAAAATATCAAATATGTCGTTGAAGTATCTGAGAAGTAATGGGTAGGTTCCTCTTCTTTTTTGTTATAATAATAAGAAGCAGACACGTATATCCGAGGAATGTCGGCATTCGAGACAAACAAGATAATACTACGTCACTCTTTTAGAAGGATCTGTGCTTCACAGAATGTGCCCCCTGCTGGCTCCCAGAGTTTCTGATTGCATTTTTTTTCCATAAGATTCTAATTTATAATTTCTCAACTGATGAATACCACTCCATCCATGTCATTGCCATTTATGATTTGTGTGGATTATCATGCTTCAAGGAATATCACATCATGCTGTTTAAAATAATGTCTCATATCTGTGATTTACTTGTAGATGATTCTTTATGACACACCTGGTGTTATTGAGAAGAAATTGCACAAGTTGGATTCTATGATGATGAAGAATGTCCGAAGTGCTGCCATTAATGCTGATTGTGTAGTGGTGGTTGTTGATGCGTGTAAGGCTCCCCAAAAGGTGCTTCTTTATCTTAAAATTGCTCCTAATACAATGCCTCCTTGTCCTAAACATTTTTTTTTTCTTTTAGATTGATGAAGTGTTGGAGGAGGGTACAGGAAACCCTAAAGATAAGGTACCGACATTACTGGTTTTGAATAAGAAGGACCTGATCAAACCTGGTGAAATGGCAAAAAAACTTGAGGTCAGATCTTGTCAGTATCTATTACTGTGTAGCCTAAATAGCTGCAGTTATTTGTAGATAATGTCAGTGTTTAATGTAGCTACTAAAGTGAAAATAAATAAAAATAAAAATAAAAATAAAAATAAAAAAAGAAGAAAAACCACTGGCATCTGGAATGTTTTGCATTTTATCTCTAATTATATGTTCCAAATAGTGTTCTCATTGAAGCACAAATCCAAGGTCAGTCCTCTGGGGGATTTTCCCCTTACACCAACATATGATTTGACTCTGCAACGTAGTGTAACTTGGGCCCTTGAGTTGTATTATAATTTTAACATTTGATATCTCACAGTGGTATGAGAAATTCACCGATGTAGATGAGGTCATACCAGTGAGTGCTAAATATGGTCATGGAGTGGACGATGTCAAGGACTGGATACTATCAAAACTTCCTCTTGGGCCAGCTTATTATCCTAAGGTATGTAACGAGTCAACTTTTGTTCTTGCTGTCTTCACCCTCCTTAGAAAATGATGACCTAATCATCATAATTCCAGTATAGCAATATACCAACTGTTGGTAGTTAACTACTTGAACCTATTGCTTATTTGCAACCATGATGCAAAAACACATTGCTCCTAAAAAATACAAGATATAATGGAAATGACACTGAAAATTGAAAATATAAACGAGGGATATAAAAGGAAGGAAGCAATTTGAATGTCTACCATAAGAACCATGTCAATTTCTATATTGGTTGTACATGACTGAAAGAAGCAGACTGTGTTAGTCTTGTACTTATGTCCTCTGCTCAATATAGAAAAATTTGTATAAATCTTCAAATTAGTCCTGGTTAACCCTTGAAACGCATAGATTAAGCATTCTTTTATATTACTGTAAGATCTTGTGTCTTGATATGGGTTGCATAAGGTTGATTGCTGGCTGGATTTTTGGTGATTTTCTTGCATATGTCTGAAAGTAGTTCTTCAAAAGCTCACCTTGATCGAATAAGTTTGATTAGATGTTATTTTTAGATATTATTTTGAAGCTAAATCAGATAAAAGTGAAATTGATGTGGCTAAATGTTGCTTCATAAAGCATATAGACATCCTAGAATGTCCCTAGAATTTTCATTGGCTACTTTGATTTGTAATCGAGTCCCCATCAGTTTTGAATCATTTCTGACAGAGACATATGCAGAGAAATAAAATTGTACTTTCTTGTTGGTTTAGTACTAAAGCAAACAGTGTCTCTCAGGTTTTCATCCTCCTTGTTCCCTTCTCTTATCCCAGGAAGGTTGTTTAGTAATGATACTGACAGATTAGAACTGCCCTTTACAGCGGTTATGCTCTCTCAAGTTTTTCCCTTTTCTTCATCTTTCTCTCTTCTAACAAGGTATATAGGACTGCTGAAAGATAGATTAAGAGGAGATGTTGAGAAATGTTTTAGTAACCTGTAATTTAATTTGTCTAATTAATAAGTGGGCAGTGTAACTTCATTGACGGTAGTGTTTGCCTATTATTAAAATTTCTTTTGAGAAATTTTTGAAATCAATATTGCTGGATGTTGTAAGAAATTATTATATAAAGTGTTGTTAAACTGAATAGGACGTGCATCACAAGCCTGGTAGGAACGGGCTGATCACAGTGCCTTCCTCATTTTATTCTAGTACAGTACATTTTCTTCTTCGTATAAATTTTGAGTACATAGCTTCGCATTCATCCAGGAAGATGATGGGAAAAATCTTAAAGGTTGTTGGTTTGGCAATTACTGAAGCTTTTACTTCTTGCGTTTTGGCTTCAATTTTCATCACCTAGCCAGTATCATTTATAATAAACTTTTTTTGCCCTGCTAGTTTATGACAATCTATGTCTTGGATGAATATACTGTACTTTTTTTTTGTTTGTTTTAATGAACAATTCAATATGTAAAAAATGGTTTCCTTGTTTACTCAGGATATTTCTAGTGAGCACCCAGAAAGATTTTTTGTAGCTGAAATAATCAGAGAAAAAATCTTCATGCAATACCGAGACGAAGTTCCTTATGCCTGTCAGGTATACCCAAAAAGTTTCAAAACCTAAAGCTTCTTGTGACTTTTAAGACATAGTTGTCTTTTTTTCTTGTTGATATTTTTCTAAAATTCACTTGGTGCTGTTTCGAAAAAACAGAAGCTCTATCTAACAAAGAGTTTTGGTTGGTCAATCTTTGAATTGTACAGGTCAATGTTGTAAACTACAAAACTAGACCAACCGCAAAAGATTTTATTCAAGTTGAGGTTATTGTTGAGAAAAACTCACAGAAGATCATCCTCATAGGAAAGGTAAGTTTAAGCTTCCTTCAATGGGTTACTTTTTCACATGAACTAATTTAAATGGTTCTTATGCGTCCGGATGACATGGAAAAGCAATTGACAAAATGGTTGGATGAGATCATTGAGATGGGTGCCTTGGTTTTAACAAGAAGTTGAGCAGCTTAAAGAGAGGTGAGGAGCAGGTATATCTCACGAAAGAGGAACTTACCAAGAGTCAAAAGGTTCCCTAGAATCTAGGATCCAGTCCTCTTGGATCATGGTCAATTGTCTTTATTAGAACTTCCACTAGGCTTGCAGAGCCGTCCATGGTAATGCCTGTAAAGGCGCATATGCGGGACTTGTAGGGTTGGCCATAGTGGAGTTACTCTGAAACTGCAAAGTAGCTTGTGCATCAGCATTGAGTTAGCAATCATCCAGAAGTAATGGAGAATGTTCCTTCCTTTTAGGGAAGCTGGAGTGGCTAGATTCTTGCGTCGGTGAGAGTTCCACTCCTTTCCTCCCAGCCATCTAATCAGTTCCCGAGTGAACATCCTCGCGTCATTCCCCCCACCACACACACCCCAAAACTAGAGAGGTCATTACTGTGCATTCTGGGACTGCTCCAATCTATGCAGGTGTCATGCACGCATTGGGCAGTTGTCTGGAATCAATGTACAGCATCTTGTCCTAGAATACGTTTGAATTGGGCATTTGGAGGTATAATGCTTCGGCTACCGTCTCTAGGCAGGGAGAGAGTATATACATATATATATGTATATAGGTTAAACACTTGGTAGGCTATGATTGGTCACATGGTGGTGCAAAGAATGGTCTGTCTACAATAATTCTAAATATTGTATAGACCTCTGCTTTTTTAATCTGTACAGTAACATGTGGTATTATTACTAGGCCTGTATGGAATCTACAAGACTGCTATGTCTTGGGTTCTAACAAAGAAAAAGTCTCGACTTGAAACTTGGAGAATGCTTGAACTTCCAAATTATATGTAAGTTGTACTTGCAAAAACAAAATAAATGCATGTTGTGAATCTATTTAATTTGTGACTACCCTGTTGTCGTTCGCATCGTTAGAAATAGGTAAGCATCTTGTAAGATTAAAAAAAAAAAAACTGTCATGTCTGAATGTAAGATATTGAAAATTTGATAATTCTAAATTGTTTGAAACTGGAAAAAGAAGATTGGAAATTATATGTGTTTGTGTGGGTGATCACGTGCCTGTGTGTATGATTTGTGCGTTCTGCCTTACTGCAGGATGGAAAAGCTTTGAAACTACTAGCTACAGCTGCTCGGCTTGACATTGAAGATTTCTTGCAGAAGAAAGTCTTTTTGGAGGTACCAACAGGCTTTTTTTTTTTTTAATCGAGTGTTTTATGTGTAGAAAGAATTCCAGCTATCCTCCTCGCTAAATACTGCAGTATTCTGATTTGATGCTGCAAATTTTGCTAGTGGTTGGTTTTTCATAGTTTTGAGCTGGAAATGACATGTCAAGGCACCTCATTTATTGAACAGGTTGAAGTGAAGGTAAAAGAAAATTGGCGGCAAGATGAAGGACTTCTGAAGAATTACGGTTATGGAGGACCAATCCGAGCATTATAACACTGTATGTCCGTTGCACCCATTACAAATTGCACTGAAGATGATCTGTGCGGATGGAAACTCATGATTTTGTGTGCATTAAGTGATTACGTTTCCCATATGCATGGTATTGATCTAGTTGGAAATTGCGAAAGCTTCTTGTTGATCTCCTCAATAGCCTGAGTCAGGTAATGTAATAGTCTCTTAGGCCTCGGTGTCTGCTAAAGCACGTTATTGTATTTCTTTTATTTCGGTGTTAGTTTAGTCATCATCTTTCCAATATTGTTACCTTCAACATGGATCACATCACTTTTTCTTGTTATTTCGGTTTTCTGAGCACAAAGTGAAACCGTATTTGTAAACTAAAAAATAAAAAAATCAGCTACAGCGCATTACATCTCTTTTAAACGTTTTGGTTTTGTTTTGCTTTGTTTTTTAGAGTGAAAAACTGTTTTCAATGGTGTTTGACAAGATTTTAGAATAACTTCTAGTCTTGAAAAAGTGTTTTGAATGATTTTTTTCTACAAGACTTCTACTTTTGTTTTGTTTTGTTTTGTTTTGTTGTTGTTGTTGTAAAAGTACAAGCAGAGAAACTGTAAAAACAGTAAAGATTGTAGAAGAGAAGAACAAAGGAGAAGTGGGCTGTATTGGGCTCATGTTTTTGGGCCTTTTCTTTGGTGGCCCATAAAGAGCATTGGATGCCAGAAATACACGCTCGTTAATCGCGGCACTAGAAAGGGGTAAATCTAATCTCTCTTTACGCGCATGTTAGCAATCCGCTAAAAAACGCAAACGGGCCCACGAGATATGGGATTGATTCTGGGCCTGTTTTTTCTGTCAACATCGACGAGGTGGGCCCAACACACCACGCATGTCGTCCAAAAAGCAGTTCTATTAGTACCGGAAATAGATATATAGAGATATCATTATATATGCTAATGTCAGCCGACACTTTTAACTCAGATATGCCGTGGGGTTTCTTTTAACTACACTGGGTTAATTAATGGCTACAGTCTCTGCGTCGTATTTCATATGGAACAAATTTGGACGTCAGTGTCACAAAAAAGGAATTTAAAATTTGTTAGTGTAATATGTGTACATTGGTTTAGTGCTACAATATTTTAAAACTATATAAATTGTCGTAATAATATTTTCATTGGTAAAGAAAAATGTAACAATGAAATATTTAGAGATTTTTGTAAAATGGCCTTATTATACACCTTTATTAAGAATTAAGAAAATTTCTGTGATAGCTAATATTATACATTTGAGCAAGTAGAATTAACTCAAAAATGCATATTTAAAAAAAAATTGTGGCCAAGTAATAAAGTACACGCATTTATCAACCTGAAAATGAATTTTGAATATGGGCCTAATCTAGCAATTGGTGGGTGTACCATGTTGTGTCAAAATCGGGGAGAAATTTAAGTGAGAAAGACCCACAAAGATGAGAAGATCTTAGTAGGAACTGAGGTTAACTCTATAGAGAGAGAAAGATGGAGTGGGAGGAAGCAAATGGCACATGCAGATACGTGTACCATTAAATGACAGCGGACAATCCCACATGCGGTTCATTGCATGCCAATTGTACCTCTACCCCACATTCTGAATCGTACGCCGCGTGTACGGTGCATATCTTAGAGAGATATGCACAAACAACGCCAACACCACATACGTTTTCATGACCACAAAGTTCGTTGGTAAGACGAATGGTATCTAGGCATCAAGTGGATTCAAATCTCCGAGTTATAGAACCGATCCGTGTAACACCTCTCAAAGAAATCACTCTTACACCTATTTTCATATTACAATACCCTCCTATCTCCTATATCTTTCGTGGCTCTTTATCTCTCAAAAAGACTCTTCTGCATCGTTAAGTAGTTCGGCTTCTCTTTACAGTGTTCTCTCATCGACAACATTAATATTTATTTTAGCTGACTAAAAAATACTGTGATTATAATAATATACTATTAATTCTGAAGCATACAATAATTATAACGCGAAAACAGTTTTCTTTCACTTTTCTCTAATTTGGTAAATGGATAAGGCTTTTGTGGTTTGGATGGGCTGTCCATATGGGGATGACAAAAAAACTCGCTCCGACGGGGACCTGTTCCATTTATTCCATCCTATTAAATTAATTGGGGTGGATATGGGACAAAAAAAAATACCCGATTATAAACGGGATGGGTATGGGTCACCTTGACCCGTCTCACCCCGCTTAATTAGTTATTTACTAAACTAACCTTATATATTTAACATATTACAAACATAACTTATATATATATATATATCTTATCTATTGTTTTTGCTATGAATGAAATTCATAAACTGCTTTTTATATATTTTTTAGATTTCAAAGTTAATGATTTTAATTTTTTACATTTCATCTATTATTTTTGCAATGAAAGAATTTCAGAAATTATTTTTTATAAAAAACAATTATAGAAAAAAGGGAGAAAAATTATATATAATTGGATCGCGGGGCAGGGATAACCGGGTACGGGATGAAGTGGGGCGGAAAATAAAAAAAAAAAATCGGGATCGAGACGGGAACGGAGCGGGAAAATTAAACCGGATTTAGAATCAGGGCAGGGAATACCCGCCCCATTGCCACCCTCCCTCATGAAGCTTTACTGCTTTTTTGACCTACTTCCCCATTGGATTCTACTATAACCACCTTTCTTATATCTCTAACACTTTACCATTTTTGTCATTAAATGTATTTACCAAAAAATATAATATATATATATATATATATATTCATTAAAGGTCAGGATTATTGGGCGTCTGGGTCAACAAACTGTGTAATAACCGGAAGCATTGTAAAAAGACAACTTTCTTTTTTTTTGTCTGCAAAGACCTGTTGTGACAATATATTACTGTTTATTTATCATAATTAATTAAGCAAGTTTACAGTGAGTAATTATTCACTTCTCTCACAATTTAACATCAGCACTTTCAACAGTGAATTTAGCTATTATAATAGTGAAATTTCAGAATTCCAACATATATATATTTCAGCAAAAAGGAAAAGTATTGAAATGTATTTTAAGTTGTTGAAACTGAAAATATTGCAAGAGAAAAATAATATTCCATGTCACAATCAGTTTACATCCCTTGACATGTAAACTCACATATTAGGTGGAGAAATAAATAAAAATAATACATTTCTTTTACGGGTCATCTCTACTTATGTGCTTTAATACCATTTATATATGTGATTAAAATTTAATATATATATATATATATATATATATATTTAGATTGATTCATCTTTTTATAAATTTTATATCTTTATTTTTATTAAAATTTTTTAACTATGTGTTCAAATAACATATTGGCCCACATAACTAGTGCTTAACTCGAACCAAGTATTGTGCACTAAATAATCCATATCATCATATTAAGAAGACAATAAATTGTGGAGTCAAAACATAATTACATAATATGCTAATAATGCTTCTCTGACATGCATTAAATGAATTATAAGTTCTGATGATAATGATTTCCAAGAACAATTTTTAAAAATATAAACCAAATATATATTTATAGTACTAGGCTCAAAATAGTTACTCCAAACCTTAATTATTTTTCTGAGTATAATAAAAATAAATTATCTTGAAATAATTATTTTTGTAATTGAATTTTCAAAAAACTAAACCAATTATATTTTTTTACAATTTTTTAATTTTTAATTTTTAAAAAATAGAAAACTGTTTTAAGAAATACCAATCATACAAAAAACTTTCACCATATATATCACTATATTTGTTTATAGGGTAAATTATACTTTCACCCCCTCTTGTTTGGACATATTCTAAGTTCTCCTTCTTGTTTGAATAATTATAATTTCACCCCTTTTAAGTGATTATAATTACCGATAAGTGAAAATTACCTAAATGCCCATTATACTATATTATAACTTAATTTCAAAAATATTTAAAATGTGCATTTACCCTTTTACCTTCTAAACAAACTACAGTCATATGTGATTTTTTCCAAGTGAAGGGACTTGATTCTTTGTAGTGAGTTTAGTGATTCATTGAAACAATTTGGGGGTTGTTTCTTGAAGACAGAGTTGAAAATTTCAAGTAATGCCTCTATTTCCCAAATTTGATTTGTTCATCTCTTTGTTTAATCAATTCTGTTTTTGATTCACAAGTTTTTGACTCGTTAATGGTTTTCTTTTTCACAATTTTCAGTTTCACCGACCCATGTCACACCTACTTTGTTTTTGTTTTCCTTATCTAAATCAGCCCTTCTTTTGATTTTGCTTCTGTAATTGAAATTTCTGCTGAATTTGAACTCAATTTTGTTTTTGAAGAAAGAACCAGTTTCTGCAACTCTCTCTTTTACACTCACTGGAATGTTGTGGTTGGAGTCTTCAAATTTCTCAAATTGTTTGCTCAAAGTTATGGGTTTTTTCTTTTTCCGCTAGAATTATCGTTCCTCCTCTGTTTGGTAGCTGAGAAAATGCAAGGTGAAGAGCAGAATTTGAAACCCGAATTCTCACCCTTTCTTCATCTTCCATGTTTTGGGATGTCTTCAAGAAAAAAGAAAAACAATCCCAGATACTCTGGACTCTAAAATTCACGCTTCATAAAGTTTCCAAAAAAAATTCCCTCTCTGGCACAACTTTCTCGGTAACCAAACAGATGGTGAAGAAACCCACGCTTCCTCCATCAATTTCCGTAATTATTCTAGTGAGTCAGAACTTAGATTGCAAACACCCCTTTTTAGCACACCCACCACTATTTCAACCCTCACTCCAATTTCAAAGTATAGAAGAAAATTTACAACTCATCATCAAATTAGATTAATTTTTTAATTTTCTGAATTCAATTCATTGAAAAGCCTACAGAGAGAGAGAGAGAGATCCAATGCTCTGTTTTTTTTGGTGCTTTTACTTTTTTTGTGTGTGGTCAGTTACTTTAATTATACATAGAAAGCTTAACTATAGTTAGAAATTACATAACCTCGGCCAATTAAATCAAATATTTTTCTCAATTTGTATTTTAAATATTTATATTTATTTAATTATTTTATGATTTTGAATGGGACATGTGTGATAAAAAGGAGGATGGAGAGGAATAATAACTACAGTCATATGATAATAATAAACTAAGAATGGATCCGGTGCAGAAGAAGAAAGGGATGAAGCTTGTTAATGGAGGAACAAAGTTGCAGAAGAAGAAGAAGAAATCCTATAACTACATTCAGATATATATATATATATACACACACACGCAAGGGCCTTTTCGTCCACTAAAGTTAGGGGCAAAAGGGACATTTCAGTAACTGAGGATAATGTAGTCATTTTTCTTCTAAATTTCTCTTTGACCCGTGTTAACTATGCTTGAAGTTCAATGGAGGGGGAAAGCGTAATTCAAAACCAAACTAGAGGGGTGAAAGTGTAATTATCCGAGAAGTATAATATGTCAAGGGTGACCCTTGTTTATAAAACAGCATGTAAGAGTGCTCTCCTCCACATTATTTGACACTTAGCATAGAAATATGAAGCTTTTAGTAGTGACTATTTTCCTTATTTTCCTTATTCAGCACCAAGATTTTGTGAGTCCAGTTAAGGCAGGAGATGGTTTCATCAGAAGCAGAGGAGTGCATTTCATGCTAAATGGTAATCCATACTATGCCAATGGCTTCAATGCCTATTGGTTGATGTATGTAGCTTCTGACCCTTCTCAAAGAAGCAAAGTCTCAGCTGCTTTTAAAGAAGCTTCAACCCATGGTCTCACTGTTGCTAGAACTTGGGCTTTTAGTGATGGTGGCTATAGACCTCTCCAGTACTCCCCTGGCTCATACAATGAGCAAATGTTTAAGGTCTCTCTCTCTCTCTCTCTCTCTCTCTCTCTCTTTTTCTTTTTTTTTTTTTTTTTTTTTTTTTTTTTTTTTGACATTTTGTTGTTTTATTGAAAATTTGTGTGAATAGGGGTTGGATTTTGTTATAGCTGAGGCAAGGAGGTATGGGATTAAGCTTGTGTTGAGTTTGGTGAATAATTATGAGAACCTTGGAGGTAAGAAACAGTATGTGGATTGGGCTAGAGGTCAAGGACAGTACCTCACATCTGAGGATGATTTCTTTAGAAACCCTATTGTCAAGGGGTATTACAAGAACCATGTTAAGGTAAGCAAAAATACACATTTTTTTTTATTTTTCTTTTCAATTTATCTGTTGGGTTTCTGAGACTTGAGTTGTCTTTCACTTTTAGTGGAGTATTTTTTTCATTTCAATATTTGATGTTGAGGAATTTTAGTTGTTCATACAAAATTTTCAGCCTCTTGTTTTAAAGAAAAATAAAAATTATTTGTGTATACCTTTTTTCGCAGACTGTTCTTAACAGATATAACACCATGACTGGAGTTGTTTACAAAAATGACCCAACAATCATGGCATGGGAGCTTATGAATGAGCCCAGATGCACATCAGATCCATCAGGGAGGACCATTCAGGTTCAGCTCTTTGTATTCAATTATTTGTAGTTTATTAGGTCCTCTCAATAGTGAATAAGTAAATTTCTTACCAATCCACTAAATTAGGTGTTTTAACTAATCATTCCAAACACCTTGAACACCATGTGCATTAAATGTTTGCATTATGTGATATATATATATATATATATATATATCAAATGCAAATTGATTGTGTTACATATCATTGCCCACCCTCCGTACCCACCTCCTTAAGTGTCACAGTTGGTGACAATTGAGGCCATGTGCTATATCTAATTTCATGTTAATTTAATATGAATTTGCATTAATGGTGTTATCTAATCTAATTGCTGAGTTAATTCATTGGTGTGAATTTTTTTTAGGCTTGGATAATGGAAATGGCTTCCCATGTTAAGTCAATAGACAGAAATCACTTGCTGGAAGCTGGGTTAGAAGGATTTTATGGACAGACAACACCTCAGAGGAAGAGTCTGAATCCTTCTTTCAATATGGGATCTGACTTCATTGCGAATAATCGCATCCCGGGCATCGACTTTGCTACAGTTCACTCATATCCCGATCAATGGTAACAATCAATTTTAAATAAAAATTGAAATTTTATTGCAATTATTAAGGTCAATATATACTCCAATCCCATTGTTCTCTTAAGACTAAAATGATGTTTTAGGCTTGTGACTCAGATTTCATGACAGGGCTTTATTTAATTTGTTTTATGACAGGTTATCAGGCTCAAGTGATCAATCCCAACTTTCATTTATGAACAACTGGCTTAGCACACACATTCGAGATGCTCAATTCGTTCTTCGGAAGCCATTACTCATCACAGAATTCGGGAAATCATCCAAAGATTCGGGCTTCAGCCCCTACGAGAGGGACAACTGGTTCAAAGTTGTTTATTACAATATATACTCGTCAGCCAGGCGCGGTGGAGCAGCTGCTGGAGGCATGTTTTGGCAGCTCCTAACCGAAGGCATGGACTCGTTTCGAGATGGGTATGAGATAGTTCTGAGCCAAAGTCCCTCGACTGCTAACGTGATCGCGCAACAGTCCCACAAGCTCTATCAAATACGGAAAATATTTGCGAGGATGAGAAACATTGAGAGGTGGAAGAGGGCGAGGGCTGCCAGAGGCAAGCGTATTGGACACTGAGAAAATGAAGTCCTTATATGAAAATGTGTGTGTTGTGTGTTGTGAGGGTACGTACTTGCTTTATTGGAGATGGTTAATTTCTCTCTTAGAGATGAATGTTGTTCGTCCAGGAGGTTTGCTGATATTATATAACTCATAATTATAATTATATATTGCTGCAATTTTACATGTTGCAAGCTTTGTTGTTTTTGATGCTATATGTTAGTTAGTATAAAGAAATAAAGGTTGCTGTTTGTCTTTCAATGTTGTTGCCTACTACTGCCAAGGAAACTTTCAAACTGATGGTCCTTCTTTCTTTTTTTTGAAAGGGTGATGGGTAGCTTTTATTACTCTAGACATCCTGTTATATACAATATTTGTTTCATCTTACAACATATATATTATTTTGGGTGAACTCCAAAATAGATTAACACTTGCACACCACTGTCATAATAATTTGGCTGAAATTTAATTAATTAAATGAAAAAAATGAGTTTGAGTTGAAAGCATATTTTACTCTATTTTACTTTCTTTTTATTTCGAATTCTTTTCATAAAGAAAATGAGAAAATAAAATTCTTTTAATCATGAGATAATGAATGTTTATCACTTAAATTTTATTTTTATTATAAATAATTTTAAAATCAGCGATATAACTGTTGTATGATTAAATATATCAAATGGAATCAATGCCAAACGGTTGTTTTGATTTATCCTATGCTCAGCCACATATATATACAAAATAAGATGAGATAAATACATATTTAGATACACAAAGCCTGAGAAAACATTATCAACAAAATTCTTTGCGATATTAGTACTTACATCAATTTAGAACAAAATTTAATAAACCATACCATATGTTTTAATGAGAACTTTTTATAGTAATAATTTGCATTCTCACTAATAGAGGTGAGAAGTTGTAATTTTTTATACAATTAACATGACATATAAATAGACGTCTTAAAGATCCATTATATTTATCAGTTAAGATCTACCGTCAAAAAATTTAAAATATCTAGTAACTACATATATCCAATAGTACTTGAAATCTTCCTCAACTCTCTATCTAATACCATTTGAATCTTCCACAACTCCTTATTCAAAACCATTTAGTGCCAATTTGGGTGGGGCTTCCCCATAGGTAAAGTCGATTTATAGAAATGAATGGTTAAAAGTAATTCAAATAAAAAGGACTTTAACATAAAAAATACATTTGGTGGAAATATTTTAAAAAGCTACTTAGGAATTCAAATATATTTGAATTTCAAATATTGAAAAGTAGTTAATTAATACTTAAAAGAGAGAGAGTCCTAAACTAATATGATTGTATTGTATCTAATAGGATGAAAATGGTGAGAAAAACAAGGGTAAATAAAAACACATTTGAGGTTAATATTGGGAATATAAACTATTAAATGAGTTTAAATTAATAAACTAAAAATAATTGTAGATAAGTTTCCCTAAAGTTACTCAAAAAAACAAGTTTTATTTGTTTTCATTAAATGGACTTTTACAGGAGTTGACTTCTACTAAAAGTCCATTTTAGTAAATTCGTCAAACACCCTTATTTTGTGGGAAATGAATTCTATGTTCTAAAAGTCCATTTTGAGGTCATCAGAAGCCCTCCCAAACATAAATCTTCCTTAACTCTCTCAACACTACATGTGAAACAAGGTTGTCAAAATCTAGATCATAGGTCATAGAATCGCACGATTCTACGATCCTGGGACCCCAAATCGCTCCAAATCGTTCAAGTATGTAGAATCGTGTAGAATTTTATGATTCTATGATTCTACTACTCATATGATTTTTAAAGGCTTTTTAGACTTTTAGGTG
The DNA here is from genome assembly GCA_963922005.1 of Cornus suecica. Taxonomy (NCBI): domain Eukaryota; kingdom Viridiplantae; phylum Streptophyta; class Magnoliopsida; order Cornales; family Cornaceae; genus Cornus; species Cornus suecica. Next base: position 9,608,157 of record OY998238.1, on the reverse strand, counting down.
ATTGGGTTGGGCTTGGGCTTGGGTTTGGGCTCACTTCAAAATTCAAATAGACTTTAAACTTTAAAGGGCCCAACAAAAGGGAAAGGCCCAACCTCATACATTACCATAAAAAAAATTAAAAAAAAAAATTTTATTGAATTTTTTTTAATGTTGGTTCTGAAATCTTGTGTTATGAGCTTATGAAAGTTTAATTTTTATGCTTTTTGGTAATGGGTTTCTTTACTTATCGATTAATTTTCCTTCTTAATTATATTTTTTGTATTTTGCATTGTTGTTTGAATTATAGATCTTACTTTCTCTGACCCATAATTAGTTTTCTTGGGTACTCTTTTGTGTGTATTTTTCGTGTAGTTTTTATACTATATACAAAGTTAGATTATTGTTGGGTTCTCACATTTAACATGGATTTTTGTGATATTTGAAGATGATCCAATAATTAGCAGCCCCATAATCCGATATTGTTTGAAAATCAACATGGGTTTTTATGATATTTGAAGATAACTATAATTTTACCCCCTCAAGATAAGCTAAATTACAATGACTAGGAATTTAACGGACGCAAGTAAGATTTATATGTTTAATTTTATTTTATAATTTCAAACATTTTTTTGTTTAAATTTGTAATTTTATCATATGAATTATAATAATTTTCTTTGTATATTTTAGTGAAGGAAATTCATGAAATAGATAATGATGATGAATTTGGTAAGATGGACATTCGTGGTGTTGATAATGAGTATAGTAGCAGTGATGATGATCTCGACAAGTATGGAGACTTTGCCGATAACAATGATCTTATTTAGCTAATTTTCATTATATTTGTATTATTTTAAAAAATGGAGTTATGAATTTATGTTTATTGTTTTGGTTATGAACTTATGTTGTTAGTTTTTAAGTTGGAGTTTATTTATTATTTTGGGTTAACATGATACATTGTTGGAATATGATATTGAGTTTGTTAAATAATAATTATTTAGACTTTTATAAATTTTATTTTAATTTTACCTTTATTTTGTCAGTTAGTTTTTATTTTTTAAAGTAAGCAGTAATGTGAGAAAACTTAACCATTTGCACCTTGATAAGATTTTAAGGTGATGATTTTACTTAGATTTGTTATTTTGAGTATGTTTTTGTTGTATTATAGAGATAATATTGTTTAATGAGTTAAATTGAATTATTTTGTGAAAAGTTTGTAAAATTTTACGATTTTACGGACCCAAAATAATCTTACTTAGACTCCCGATTTTGACAGCCTTGATATGAAATAAAGGTCAATTATTTAGCCCCTTATGCTATGTTGATTAATTCTGATGTGGGCATGACCAATGGGCCTAACTGTTTAATGTGTATCCACCCAAACCTACTGTTCACAAGCCGTTGTACCAGTCTGTCCATGGGCTTTTCGTTTAAAATGGGCTAGTATTATATTTGGATCCATTTTTATTGAAATCGAGTGTATAAGGCCCGTTTGGAAATTGATGTTTTTATAATTTTTTTTATTGTTCATGGAATAAATTCATGTTTGGCACCAAATTGGCCAAAACATTTTTTGTGAACAATAGAAAAACAAGAACAAAAATTGGCCAATTTTTTAGAACACATTTTTGGTGTTTTTGATATTTTGGCATTGTTTATTCTTCCCTCACCACCACCACCACCACCACCACCACCGCCACCACAAATCTACACACACATATATATATATACATACACACCCATATATCTCCACCCGCCGCCGCCACCACCACCACCACCACTATTGTATATACACACACATACGTACACACACGACCACCACCACCGGAAGTCTAACCCCCAATATATATATATATGTATGTATATGTGTGTGAAATAACCAAATACAATTTTTGCCTCAAACACATATTTATTTTTGTTTTTTTAGGGAAAAATACAAAGATAAATACAAAAATAATTTTTGTTCTTTCATCCAAAAAACAAATGCAAAAACAAAGGGTTTCCAAACGGGCCCTAAGTAGGATTGTTGAGGTATATGGAATCGGAACATAGAATCTTAAGGTTGCGTTTGGTAACGGTTTGGTGCGGTGTTAGTTTTTGGTTTTGGTTTGGGTTGGATTGAATTTGGTTTGGTGTGGTTTTATTTTGGTTCCAAATCATGTTTGATGGAGATGGTTTTGGTGTGAGAAAAAGTGATGCTGAAAAACCAAACCATGTTTGGTAGAGTTGGTATGAGTTAAAATATATTAATATTAATATTAAAATTAAAATATATTAATATACTAAAATATTAATATTAAAATTTATAATATTAAAATATATTAATTATATTAAAATGGGAGAATGGCAGTAAACACCCCTGAGGTTTGAAAAATTTGCAGAAAACCCCTTTCAATTTCACTTTGTGCAAATAACCCCCTAAAGTATTCTCCGATTGGGCACTTCGCACCCTTGTGACACTGTTCCGATAATTTTTTTGGTCACATGCATATCACATGGCTTAAAAAAAAATTAAATTCCAAAATTGCCCTTGCCTAATAACTAAGATACCCCATCTAGTAAATTGCTTAAAAAAACACTTTCAAGTTTACTCTCTCTCTCTCTCACTCACACACACACACACCTCTCTCACTCACACACACACACACCTCTCTCACTCACACACACACACACCTCTCTCTCTCACACACACACACCTCTGCACACACAGACGCACACATATACATATACACACACATATATATAGATCTATACATATATATACACACACATATATATATAAATATATTATATATACACTTATAATATATTGAATGTGTTATAAGTATGCAATTCGCTTCATTGTCATCTCTCTCTGCTGCTCCATCGATTGATTATAGTCCGGCGACACGAAAACTTTGCCTCCCCTCTCTCTAGGGCAAAATAGTTTGCTCTATATCATTAAATTGAACAACCAGTCCCTGTCCTCCAAATTGTGGCCGTCTATCAGCTTCCGCATCGATTTCGTGTCGAAATCGAAGCGTTCGGGAGAGCTCCGGAGGAGAGTATTGGAGGCATACCGAAGGTTCGAGACATGGAGATGAATGGAGATTTGGGTGATTCAGGTGTCTGCTGAGAACTAGGGTTCGAAAATTCACTTGATCAATTGAAGATGAAGACGAAGACGCCACGGATATAGCTTGAAAACTGAGATCTGAATTAATTAAGTATTTAATCAGTTTTTTGCGATTTTATATTTATTTTCGAAATTTAATATGTTTTTTTGAAAAAATCGAAATTTATATATATTTTTAATTTTATATATATTTTTGAATTTATAATATTTTTCAAATTTTAATATATATATTTTTGAATTTTATATATATTTTGAAAATTTAATAGAAATTAAATGATTAAATGATGGGAGGGGGTCTAATTGATAAAAGCACTATCCTTGTTTCCAAACAGAATAAGGATAAGACATTGAGGGTAGTTTAGGGATTTAAAAAAAATTCAGGATGATGTTATCGTTCAGGGATCAAAGTGATGAGAATATTGATTTACAAATAAAATAATTAAAACTTACAAAAAAAAAAATTTAACATTTGAGAGTATATTTAGTCTAATACATTAAAGGTAAATGACATAATTAATATTCTAATTAAAAGAAATAATATTTTTGTAATTTAAATAATTAAGAAATATAATAGTAAGGATAGGATTAAAGGTAAGGTGGAAATACAAAAAGTTTGGAGAGTAAAAGGATAAAAAAATTTGAGGGCAAGCCCATGGTACAACCTTTATGAAACTTTAGGGGGTTCTAAGCTCATTTCATAGTTGAGGGGGTATAGTACTGAAAAAGAGTAAACTTGAGGGGAGTTTTAAGCAATTTATCCTATTTAATTTAAACAGTTTAAATAAGGGCATAAAAGTAATTTCCCTTCTCCGTCACCGGAAAAGGTGTTTGAGGGTATTTAGCGTTCCTTTTCGAAACTTGAGGGGTGTTTTTAAACCATTAGGGGGTTTTTTTGCAAATTTTTCAAACCTCAGGGGTGTTTACTCCCATTCTCTCATATTAAAATATATTATATTTTTATTATATTAAAATATATTAATATATTTTTATTATATTAATATATTAATATATTAATATTAAAATTTATAATATTAAAATATATTAATATATTTTTATTATATTAATATTTTAATATTAATATATTTTAAATTTAATATTAATATATTAATATTAAAATTTATATTAATATTAATATTAAAATTTATTAATTTTAATATTGAAATATTAATATTAAAATTTATAATAATATTATTTTAATATTAATATTAATATAAATTTTAATATTAATATATATATATATTAATATTAAAATTTATAATATTAAAATATAAATATTATATTCGGTGCTACAGTGATTCGGGTTGCTACAATGGTTTGCTACAGTACCCGCACCATCTAAAACCATCAAAAAGATGGTTCCAAAATCCTTCACAAATTTGACACCATGGTTTTGCTACAGTAACGATACCATTTTTTGGCATCATTTTACCAAACATGGTTTGGTACCATTTTTTGGCACCAAAATCATATTTTTGGCACCAAACCTGTTTACAAAACAGGGCCTTAGTACCTAATTATTAATAAATAGTTCGATTTAATTTTTAATTATTAATAGATTATCGGTGGTGATTTTTTTGAAATAAAATGGTAAACATTATATTTGAAAAATATTTTTTAAAAATAAGTATTCGTTACTTGTTTTGTGGTGAATTTTACAAAATTTGTGGTGATTTTAGTTTATATGAATAGATACAAACCTTGATAATATGGTGAGTGCCACAATTTAATCTAAAACAAAAGTGGTGATTTTTTAATTTTATTAGTGATAATTTTTTCAATACTTTTCTCGAAATATAGTTATGGAATAGAACATTATCAACTAATATGTCTTAAAAAAATTTAGTAAGTATTTATTTTTTTAAAATTAATAAATTTTGAAAAATATTTAAAAATATAAAAAATGTTTAAACTTTAATAAGTAGTCTATATAAAAAGTAAATATAAATAGATATATAAGAGATATAATATAAAAGATAAAAGGTTCAATATATAAGATTAAGGAGTATTACATACATGTGTAGGTTATAATTTTTTCTCATTAATTTAATTATTTAAGAAAGAAATTATAAAAACATTATGTAAAGGTAATTTAATAAGTGTTTATATAAACTAAAAAAATGTATAAGATTATATAAACTACCATACACATTATAATAGTACAAATAAAAAACTTATTAAATACTATTTTTCAAAAAAAAAAATTAAATACTAAAACTAAGTGTTGCATTTTTATGAATTTTTGTTTAAAGGAATATCCTGATTCAGAAAGAACAATATGAAAGAAAAACAATTTATGCACACACATATACACTTTAATTTTAGAGAGGAACTTTTGAAGAATTTAAAATTTGATTTTGGGTTTGAAATTTCAATTATCACGGGAAGCATAATATACAAGGAATTAAATTTAAAATTTTAAAATATTTTCATAATCAATTCATTTTAATTGTGAGACCCATAAATATTAAATGATTTTAAAATATCAAACCATCAGGCAAGGTATAATATTATTTTATTTAAATTTACTAAGAGCCCATCAGAGCTTCAAAACTTGACCGAAATTATTTGGCATTCGAGCCAAACATGCCTTTATTTGATCATTGCAGGGCACTGCATGGATTTGGCACAGCAGACGATTCTTGCCATAAACATGGTTGTATCAATCAGGCCTCGTTTGAGGCGATTATATACAATCTCAACCGTTGCTTATAATGAATTCACAGAACCTCCAGTTTTATTAGAGAAAAGCAAAAACCTCTCAGCTCAAAAACCCAATGATGTTGCCCCATTAGATATGTTCCAAGTCAACTCTCGATTGAAGGAACTAGTCAAAACCGGTCAACTAAATCATGCTCGCCAAGTGTTTGATAAATTGACTCACAGAGATGAAATCTCATGGACCACCATGATTTCTGGGTATGTTGGTGCCTCTGATTCAGCAGAAGCATTGGCTTTGTTTTCGAAAATGTGGGCTGATCCTACTCTCCGAATGGACCCCTTTGTACTTAGTCCGGCGCTTAAAGCGTGTGGACTTCACACGAATACAAAACATGGAGAATTATTACATGGGTACTCTGTAAAAACTGGTTTGGTGAACTCTGTTTATGTTGGGACTGCCCTTCTGGATATGTATTCGAAAACTGGCAAAATTTGGGAAGGTTGTAGAGTGTTTCATGAAATGCCGGTTAGGAATGTACATTCATGGACTGCAATGATAACCGGGCTTGTTCATGCCGGTTACAATAAGGAGGCGTTGATGTATTTTTTTGAAATGGGGAAAGTAAGAGTGGAATATGATTCCTACACATTTGCAAGTGCACTGAAGGCATGCGCTAATACAGGTGCTTTGAATTATGGGAGGGAAATCCACACCCAAGCACTGAAGAAAGGCTTTGATACGATCTCTCATGTTGCTAACACTCTCGCTACTATGTACAACAAGTGTGGGAAGCTAGAATATGGTTTGCGCTTGTTTGAAAACATGAGGACTCGAGACGTGGTTTCATGGACAACAATAATTACCACATATGTCCAAACGTGCCAAGAGGAGCATGCTGTTCACGCATTCTTGCGAATGAGAGAATCAGAAGTAAGTCCTAATGAATACACTTTTGCAGCTGTCATATCTGGTTGCGCCATTCTTGGGAGAATTGAATGGGGTGAACAACTGCATGCTCATGTTTTACATGTAGGCCTTATGCAATCTCTGTCAGTGGCAAATTCCATCATGACCATGTATTCAAAATGTGGGCAGTTGAATTCATCGTCCATAGTGTTCCATGGGATGACCAAAAGAGACATAGTTTCGTGGAGCACTATAATTGCTGTGTATGCCCAAGGAGGTTATGCTGAGGAGGCTTTCGAGTTCCTATCATGGATGAGAAGGGAAGGACCAAAGCCAACTGAGTTTGCTCTCGCTAGTGTGTTGAGTGTCTGTGGAAATTCAGCCATTCTTGAGCAAGGGAAGCAACTCCATGCTCATGTCTTGTCTGTTGGATTAGAACATACAGCTATGATACATAGTGCTTTGATCAATATGTACGCAAAGTGTGGGAGTATTGAAGAAGCTTCAAGGATCTTTAATGTGGCAGAAAATGATGATATTGTGTCATGGACAGCCATGATTAATGGATATGCTGAACATGGGCACAGCAGAGAGGCTATTGATTTGTTTGAGAAAATTCCGAGGGCTGGTTTAAGACCGGACTCTGTGACCTTCATTGGAGTTCTTAGTGCTTGCAGCCACTCTGGACTTGTTGATCTCGGATTCCACTATTTCAATTCTATGAGTAAAGAGTATAGCATCAATCCTTCAAAAGAACATTATGGTTGTATGATTGATCTACTCTGCAGAGCTGGAAGATTAAGTGAAGCTGAGCACATGATCAGAACTATGCCATTTGGACGCGATGATGTTGTATGGTCGACTTTGCTTAGAGCATGTAGGGAACGCGGTGATGTAGAATGTGGTAGACGCACTGCAGAGAGGATTCTTGAACTGGATCCAAATTGTGCGGGAACCCACATTACCCTTGCTAACATTTATTCCGCCAAAGGGAAGTGGCGAGAAGCAGCAGATATAAGGAAGCTAATGAAGTCAAAGGGTGTGATCAAGGAGCCCGGATGGTCTTGGATCAAGGTCAAGGATCGGGTTACTGCATTTGTCGCTGGTGATAGATCACATTCCGAAGGTGACGATGTATACAACATTTTGGATTTACTAGCTTGTAGACCAGTATTTGATGTCCAGGAAATGGGTTCTCTGCCTTGTGATATTGAGGATTAGTGAAAGCTGGAACGATGCTTCCTTATCTTCAGATTCATGTTTTGCGCGTAATTTTGTGGTTCTTTCATTTCATTTGAGAGCTACAGATCACAAACAAGAACGAAGTTGATTGATGAAGATGATTATCCATGGCGATTTGGGTAAGACAAAAAAAAAATTATATTGCCATGTTTTATTAGTTCCATTGTGAGAATGTAAAGAGTTTTGTGCTATGGTGATTGTAGGGGTCTGGTGAGGGGTTGCCAAGAGGCGGACACATTCTTGTTGCAAGAAATCATGAACATGGATGAGAGGGCACTTTTTCTGCAGCAAACTGTTCTGCGGAACCAAATTTTATGCTGAATGATCAACTATATTGGATAATCGAGTCGATGGGTGTGGTTTTCTCCAAGACCTTGTGCACGATGACACATCTCGGAGAAGGTCTGAACAGAGATTCGAAAGAATTAGTGACTTCATTGTGGTGCTGGAATGCGGATTTATGAAAATGGATTTAAACTGTACACACTCTTAGTCTTGGAATCATCATATTCATACATTTACTTTCAAAAAAATGTCAAAATATATTATTATAGGGACTTCTCTGCAAGGAGGTTCCATAAATTATATTCTTGCAACTCTCACATGTCTTCTCTAAGCTTATGAAAACCATATGGATATCTGTTTCCCTACTTCTACATTCTTTTATCAATTCCCATATATAGTAGATTTCTGTCTCTCTCCATAACTCCAAAAGTAAAGAGATGCCATTTTCTTTGTCTGTTAAGCCTTAGAGCTTGGTTTTGTTCGTTCGTTGATTCTGAGTTCCTCATGCCATGAAGACCAGTCAAGCCGAACTAATGCTCCACAACCTGTGTTCTTTCCACTAAAGCCTTCTCTACTTAATCCACCATGGAATTGTCGGAATCTACAAAAACAAACTAGGAGAGGGTACACACTAGGGTCCTGCAGATAGTACAACTGAGAAATAGCGAGTCCTTGAAATCGTGTATAATTGTTAACAGATGTTATACAAAATTCATCGTTCATCATTAACCCAAAACCGAATTACGTACAAAATAAAGCAAAGGCAAAATCCGAAGGCCCCCACAATAATGACAATTCGGACCCATAAATGGGAGATAAATGCTTTCAGCACAATCTCATCCCACAACCAGAACCACAAAATGGAGAAAATGGATCCCAGTGCTGCTCCAACTAATACCTGGCTGATTGTGTGAAACTGCTGTGAAACCCGTAGCCATGACTGCAAACAAAGACACATAGAGATGATCAACCTTACCATTTCTTGCTTTCCTCTCTCACTATTTCTATTAATAGTCGAGTCTGGATTTGAAACAAACAGTCAATGTAACAGGCAAGATTACACATCACAAATCTTCTAGTATAGTTCTCCTTATTCACTGGTTAGAAAATTTTACAGACATACGCTTTTGTATTACTATTACCTTAAGTGTACAGATTCGGAAACATGAGTCAGAAATCAACATTATATCTACTTCCCAGTAATCTTTGATACCATGGACATTTATTTATAGTTTCTTAAAGCTTCTTTATTTAATTTTTTGAATCCGCAGAAGGATCAACCCAATGATGAAGTCTGAGTTTGCCAAATTAGATATTGAGAAGTGATACTTGCACCGATTTGGTAGGCAGAATTGTTTGACCGAAGAGATAGTATCCATCTGGTACATAGATGTGGGGTCCAATCAATTTTATCTTTATCCATCCAATGATTGTTTATCTCTTCGGTGTCCCTCTTCTGCCCAACAATTCGGTGCAACTACCATTTTTCTTAGATATTTTCTCATTCATCAATCACCATTCAATAATATTTGTTCTTCCTACATCATATTACTATTGAGATATCATGTGAAAATATTTAGTCTGTTTCTTACTCTGTTTCTTCTTCTTATTCTTTTTTCCTTTTCCTTTTAAGATAAGTGATATTTAGTCTGTTGTAACTTTTGAGTACTCAAAAAACAGTTAAGTGAACTTGTAACAAGTTCTACAACATGCCAAATCAAGCAGCTGGCACTTCTTGGATGGATTTCATGTTCTCAGCCAACAGCTTAGAAATTTTCAGGGACTTCAGGAATTCTTCCAAGACAAGTTTGCAGTTTCTAATCCACTTATTGTTTTGAGTAATATGCAAGCTACTTATTTACAAAATAGAACTATAGGATTAGACTAATTAAATGGATCACATCAAACTTATATGAAATTGAATTAGGTTAATTAAGGTAATTAAATGGTTACATCAAACTTTTATTTTCAAATAAACTCAGATTTATGTTGAATGAACTACCATAATCAAATATTTCTAGGATAACATGATTTTCTTACATGAACATTTTGTCAGATAATAGTCAAGAAGTGGATCTAAATTTTCATTATGAAGTGTCTTCATGATTCCAGGATGTCAGATAACAATTAAAACTTTTCAAGACTAAAATCGCTAAAAGACTGGTTAAACTACAAGCATTCGTGCACGCATACTATTCCGAATTTAATAAAATAATGAAGTTCATATCAAAATACTCACAAAATATGACCCAAGTGCCAAGCCAAGTCCACTAAGAGTTACTGTAATTCCATTCACCCCAAGCGACTCCATCACTGCAAAGCAAGCACAGAAACAGACATTAGAAACCATGTGGAAAGGTGTTATCACTTATAGGTACTGGTAGTTATTTACTTGTAAGAAAAGTACCAAAAGCAAAACAATGACCTCCAGGCTCTACGCTAAGACCAGCTAATTGAAATCTCTCTCTCTCTCTCTGTTGCATGTGTCTGTGGGTGTATTAGAGAGAGAGAGCATGCATGCATAAACTAATTGTAATGACATATGGGTTGAGGGTTACAGAATGCAGTCATTTCATTTCGTTTCATTTCACAAACCACTTAAAAGGAACAATCTCATCCCACACGAAACACTAATAAGTCGCAGCAAAAAAGAGAAGAAAAAAAATTGCGACAGAAATTGAAAGACTTGCCATTTTTATTTCATGAGAAACCATGAAAGATTTCTAAGGAATCCTGAAATGTAATCCTATTCATGCAGCAATTTAGAACTCATTTCAGATGCAAAATACGATATTGGACTCGCTTATGTTTATTTCATAAGTTTTTTACTCACTTCAAAATTCTATGCTAATAATGATTGCACAAGTTGAAAGAATCACCACTTTCACCAATTCATAGAAAATTACTTGGCTAATACCAGATATCAGAGTGCTGGGGAACCTAATGCTTCCAATAATGTAATGTAAAATAGCTTAACTGCTAAATAGTTTCTACTAATCCCATAAGTCCTCGAGATTCTTGTATTTGAGATTTTGATACATAACTGGTTATGAGGAAAACTTCTTCACATCTTAGGTGTAAAAGGAAATTTGCAATTGACAGAGTAACTGTGTCCCCTACCCCTCAAAAAGGAAAAACAATGTGGCAAGACTTGAAATCTTATTAGATAACCGTGGTGTCAACTATCATGTGCTACATTAGTTCTCTTCAGAATCCTGTCTAGATTGTGATGAGTAAAATGAAATGCCTGAATGGTCCAACTCTTCAATATTATAAAATCGCATAATTGAGCATGACAGTTGGGAAATAATATTACATGCAAATTATAGATCAAGCCTTGAACATTATGAAGTTAACATTAATAGAGCATATGGATAGACAAAGATGTATATGAAAATTATAACTGAGGCTTTAGATTTATCGAGGTAAAAGGGTGGTGGGAGAAAGTTACTTGACTTAATAACAAAAATGACGGCAAAGTAGATGGATTGTGCATGTGAAGAAGGCATTCCAGGGTCTGATCTCGAGGTAGGAAAGGGCCGCTCTTGGTTTAACATATGCTTAAGTGCAACTGAGAGACCAGTGTTTAATACAGAACCAATAGCAGCCCATAAAGCTTCAGCATCACGCCTCCAAAGGAAGAGTGCACCAAAAACTGCAGCTACAAACCACTTGCTCTGTAAATAAACAGGAGTACAGCCACTGAAATCATCAGATGAGAATAGATCTTTTAAGCGACTACGATATAAACTACTGCATGAATATTTCTAAAGGAGGCAAGTTCAAGTTATTTGAAAAACTTGGCATCTAAAATGTGATCAAACTAACATAAAAAAAATAGGTTAGGATATTCTCGATACTACCTTTGACAAAATGATAATGTATAGGTAAAAACATTGATCTGATTATTGATAAAACTTGCATTAAACATTTTGGTGGAATTTAAAAAACATCATGAGATATGGATCAAATATGGAATTTAACCCCACTGTATAACTATCATGAGTGTCAATTATATAAGAAGATTTTCAAGGAACGTACAAATTAGAAAAATGAGAATTTACTAGCCTGGTTTGAGTTGAAAGAATTAATAAGTACCAGGACTGAAACAGCAAACAAGGTACAACAAATCTTTGAAGACACCTTCAATCTACCACCAACCAACAATGAAAAGGAAATATTGAACGACGATACCAAATTATGTACAGATTCACTACTTTCGAAGTCGGCCAAACTTCCTGACATGTAAACAGCATCCCACAAACAGCCATGGCAACCAAGTGATAGAGCTCTTTGGGAGGTACTTTTAAAAATGGTTGCTTTAGATTGCAATTAAAATAACTAGTAATTGCCAATTCAGGATGCATCATCCTTCTTGAACTACAAAAAAGGACATTGCCAAATGCTTATCCCAATCAGTTAGGAAGGCCAAAAGAACTGTGGTCAGCTTGGATCTAAGGACATAAGAAGAACATATGACAATTTTTGCCTCTGTAACCAGAATCCTGAACAGGAATTAGTAAAAAAAAAAAAATGGAGATCAAAATTTTACCAAAAACACAAAATTTGTATCCCCATTCATGAAACTTATAAACTCTTCAACGAACCACATTAAATCTAGAATTCTGGGAGAAAAAAGAAAAACACCCATTAAACCTCCACACTCATAAGGACTGAGAAAGAATTTTGGGTAAAAGGAATAGTCTAACTTTGTAGACCTTATGACTTAAAACAAGGACCTGAGTCATGTACACTCCAGATTGTTCCTAGTTATTCAAGATAACTCACTAAGTTGAAGGGAATTTCCCCATTTTTAATAAGCACAAAGATAACATAACCCCCTCATATTTATTTAATTTTTCTCTATAATGCCACTTCTCCGTTTTCTAAAAGTTACAGAAGCTAACAATACTAAACCAGCAGCCTTTTCTTTTTTTATTCAATGACTGAATGGGCCGCCCATCTTCCAAACGCGTAGCCATTAACTTATCATCCTATCTTTCCGGATCATATGATTCATATCTATATCTATATCTATCTATATATATATATATATAATTCTCTGAAACCAATATCATAAATTGCTTATCAGACTATATAATACATCATGTACAACACGCTTATCAGACTATATAATACATCATGTACAACACACATTCATATATAAAGATATATATATATATACACAGAGATATGCTAATATATTCAAGAAAGAGATGAAAATATACGAACCAGACTGTTGAGAATGGCTTCGAGACCACCAGCCATAAAATTGGGGCGAAAATCCGAGGACCCCTCAAGGAAAGCTTCTTGTTCAAAAGCTTTAACAACTTCATCACCATTACCACTCTTGAAGGCACGGGTTTTAGTCGACTCAGTCATGGTGTTTGGCCACCAAGATCTGTCATCCACTGAAATATATTTATGCGAAAGTGATTGGCCAGAAAAACCCAATTTGGAGAAGGAAATTTTAGGGCAAGAAACACGTTTCAGAGAATTTAATTTGGGATACGATGTGATTGTGGTTGTGGGTTTGCATAAATTGGCCGTTGACATGGTGGAGGTGATGAAATTGTATGGCCCTCACTCTGCTTACACATTGTCATATAGTGAAAGACAGGTCAGAGAACATGTGTTACTTGTGTTTAAAATTTTAAAAATTTTACTAGTATTTTAGAAAGATCCAATAAGGGGATCGGGAAATTTGAAAAACTTGAGATGCTTACAATAAATTTTGTGAATCCCCATTTTATATGTCGTAATTATATGTGAATTAATGCATAATGGAATGTTTTTGGTATATAAATGTGTGAATGTTAGTTTTACCATAAGTTTAAATTTTTTTGTTGAAGCGCGAAATATTCGATATATTATAATTAGTTTCAGAGCCAAATGCGGAATTGTCATGCCAAGTACCAACTTATGTTCCCGTCACCCAAGTTGAGTCCGGTCCAAGGCGGGCAGACAGGATGGTTTAATCGTAACGAGGAATGATGAGAAAAATATTAAAAGTCTTTGTCCCACATCATATCCGAATAAAAAAATAAAAAAATATATAAATAGATTATTATTAATTTCGATCATCAACTTAAATTTTTGTGTCAAACCACGAAACATAGGTGTACGAAACATCGTTACACCTATCCCTCCACAATAATTAAAAACGTTGTTGAGTTATACTCACAATTTATCAAAATAAAAGCAGCCAACTTTTTGTCCAAAGCAACATTAATATATTGCTAAAAAGTATTTCCCTCCAAACCATTTCATTTACGAATCTCAATACATGAAAACCAAACATATGCATAAACCAAAATAAAAATAAAAATGCATAAAGGACTCTATATTAATTCCTACAGTAAAATATAATAGCACAAAATCACTCCATAATAATTACTATCATAATATTCGCTATCAATAAAATAAAAAAAATAAACTCATATGAAATAAAAATATCAAATTATTGTGCACTTACTATGGCTTAATATCACAAATTATTCACTATCAATGAAAATTAAAAAAATTATCACAAATTTTTTAAAGTGGATTTATTATTTAAAGTGTCCTTTTTTGAAAATTATAAATAAAAATAAAAATTATCATCTTAAAAATTATAACAAAATTTTTAAAGTGGATTTATTAATTAAAGTGTCCCTTTTTGAAAATTATCAAAAAATAAAAATTATCATCTTAAAAATTATAATAAATTTTTTTAAGTGGATTTGTTAATTAAAGTGTCCTTTTTTGAAAATTATTAAAAAATAAAATTATCATCTTAAAAATTATAACAAATTTTTGTGATATTAGGCCATAGTAGGTCCACAATAATTTGATATTTCTATTTCATACAAGTTTATTTTTTTATTTTATTGATAGTGAATATTATGATATTATTTATTATAGGGTGATTTTGTGCTATTATATTTTATTATGCGAATTAACATATGGTCCTTTATGCATTTTTATTTATATATGATGAATTGGTTTGGTTTATGCATAGGTTCGTTTTTCATGTATTGGGATTAGGAGGGCAGGTAGGAAATGGGTTCACATATATCCATCTTCTCCTCATTAAAAAATTTTAAATATCATACTCTTCACGGTTTTGACACGAGTTGTTTTTTCTAAATCATACCCATCTCATTTAAACTTTGTTAAACCCTTACCCGCGCCCGCCCTATCCCATTAACGCAAAAAAATTTAGCATCTATTTCGAATCAATAAATAAATTTTTTATTGTCCATTCTTTATTTCCATTTGACAACATTTGTTCTCACTTCTTCGTCTTGGAGGTAATATACAACCACAATTTGACAATATGTTTATGTTACGCCTATATAATTAGTAAAGCATTATTGATTAGAAAATAAAGCAAATAAACAATACATGATACACATCACACAAATTGATAATATGTAAAAAAAATCAACACATCTTATTCATAAAATTGATTTAAGTAATTTGTGGTATTTATTTTCTCTATGCAGAACTAGCACAACAGTCGCACATTGCAAGCTTATTTGAGGAGGAAAAAAAATTAAAGTGATTAGAGTTTGACAATATAAGTCTTCATTTTATTTTATCATTCCTGCCCCTACAAAATTAAAACACTCCCAAAATTCTTAAATAAATGGACGGAAAACTGTCATCCTTAATTAGGATTAGTAAATGAAATGGTTTGGAGGGCAAGACTTTTAGCAATATAATATATTAATGTTGCTTTGGACAAAAAGTGGGCTTCCAAATATACTCTCTTTCATTAGATAATGGAGGGCCACGTGATTTACTTTTAGCCCTTAGATCACCTCCAAAAATATTTGGAGAGAGATGGGTTCCGGAGAGGATCGGTGTCCATATAAAATTGTTCAACTTTAAACTATTCCTACCAAACCACTTTTCAACTATAAACTATTCCTACCAAGCCGAACAATTTGTTCAACGATATTTGCCTTTCTTTTTTTAAGATTATAAATCTATTGAGATTCTTTGTGCACGATGAAGATCCACAAGAAATAAAATTAAATATTTACTCATGAATATTAATGTAAACCAACCTCTTATAAATAATTGCTGAGCCTTTATCGACTTAATTAATTATTTAGTAGTATCAGAAAATTAGCCAAACTCCTCTAGATGAATTCTTAAATCTTGTACATCTTAAATACGATTAAACTTCCCAATAAGGTAATTTAGACTTCTAATTTCAAGAGCTTAATTAATCATTAGCAATGAAACTATAAACATGAGAGAAAAATAAGTGCATTACTGAAAGCGTGCCATATTTGTATTGTATTAATTACTAAGATAGATTTTTTTTCTTTTTATTCTTCATAAATAAATATAATTTTTCATACTATTTTATATGAGCGTGCATGATGATTATAGTATATGTTTTTTTTTAATTTATTTACTCAAAAATCTATTTATTATTCTTGTAAAGTTCACAATTGCTATATAATTCTAGTTTTAAGGGAGTTGGGACCGGTGTTCATTCTCTGTTGTAATTTTTTTTTTTTTTTTTAAAAAGGAAGATTTTTTTTTTTATTCTTTTGTAATTTTGTTCATGTACTCCAGATCTAGTGAACACAATTAATCAGGTTTTTTTTTTTTCCAACATCCCTAAAGTTATATATTGGTTTTAAAGACCATACTAGTAACTAAGGCCCTGTTTGGTAGGCTGTCTTATTTGGTTTGGTCTGATTCGGTTTTTGTTTTCAGAGACCAAACCATGTTTGTTTTGACTCCTCTCAAAATTTGGAACAAATGTTTTTTATGGTTCAACCTGGTCCGGTCTGGTCTTATTAATAAAATATATTTATAAATAATTAAAAATGAATAAATAATAATAATAAATTAAATAAAACATATTTTAAAAATAAAATAAAATAATAAATAATAAACAAAATGAATTAAATAATACCTAATAATAATAATAATGAATATAATAATAATAAATAAATGAATAAATAATAAAATATATTTATAAATAATTAAAAATAAATAAATAATAATATAAATATAAAATATTTAAAAATAAATAATAAACAAATAGAATTAAATAATACATAATAATAATAATAATAATAATAATAATAATAAATGAATACAATAATAGTAAATAAATATAATAATAAATAAATACTTCATAATAATAACAAAAAATGAGTATAATAATAATAAATAAATATTAAATTAATGAATTAATAAAATATATTTTTAAATAATGAAAAATTAATAAATAATTTATAAATAAAATGAATTAAATAATGAAATAATAATAAATAAATAGAATATATTTAGAAATTAATATATAAATGAATAAAAAATAATTTAATAATATAAATAAAAAATTAATAAAATATATTATAAAGTGAAAAAATAATAAATAAAATAAATAAATAATACATAAATAAATAGTAAGACTAGACCACTTGTCAAAAAAACTTTTAAATTTAAGATTTAGACAAGTCATACCATACCGGACCAAGCAAAACAAATAAGACCGCCTACCAAACATGCCCAAAGATTTAGGTAAAGGTTTGTGGGTGATATTATAACATATAGTCATGCAGCTATGTCATCTCATTATTGGTGGCTCAACTAATTTGGTCAAATTGTCAACAACCGTTATATATCATAGTATTACTCCATCCGTCCTAAAATAAATGTTCATTTTTTCTCTTTTCTTCATCCCAAAATAAGTATCTATTTTGAAAAATCAAAACACTTTATCGTGTCACTTTACTAACTTACCTTTCATGCATTGAAATTATAAATTATTTATACAATAAACCATTGCATCACTATAATGGGATCCAACGATAAAATTGATATTTCATTCACTATCAATATAACATCTTAAAAAATTAAAATTTTCAAAATGATAACTTATAAATTGGGACAGAGGAGTATGACACAAAATTAATGAATCCGGTGAGGTTGATTCTCAAACCTGACTTACTTGACTCCAGTATAACGTACTGAAATCTTACTTCACTTAATCAAATCTTACTTGATCTGTAATTTTTTTAATTATTCTATTAAAGTCCACTAGTACTATCATCAATGATGTCTCGCACTTTCTCAGTCTATAAATAAGAGACAAAGGCAAAGGAGAAAGGGGGAAGAGCGCATCTTCATGCTCTCTCACACAAAAACTTCCATACACCCACAAAATTGTACAAATGGAGTCAAGAGCTTTGAGCTCAATGTCACCTTTCTCAATCTAACTTGGGTTATATCCTTGTATTTATATCTTGATATCACTACTTATCTAATAATTCTCTTCAACTTTATTACAAAAAAAGAAAAGAAAATAGATAAATAAAAAACTAACTTATTTACTCTTGATAATGATTTAGGGCCATGTTAATTGCACATAAAGATCCCTTAAAAAAAGGAGGAAATAAATATATTTCCACTTTATTTCAAATTCTCATAAAAGTGGAATATTTTACACCCTCACGAGTAGATTATTGATGACAATCATAAAAAGTAGTATGGGATAAAGACTCAATCAAAAAGAAGTACCTTCAAACCTATATACTCATGTCATTTATTAAGGGGCTATTTGGAGGATGATTTTGGTACCATATTTTTGGTTTTTGGCTAAAAATAGTAGCTCAACTTATGTTTGGAGGTTTTGGTTATGGGACAATAGTGTTTGAAATGATGCACTAAATTCTCTAAATCTCAACCCATTTTAAGACATGATTTTATGTGGTGCGTCTACATTAATTCCACTCCAATTGAGCCAAGCCCACTATCATGGTGTACAACATGCGAATAATGATTTTTGACTTCACTTTACAGCTTCACTATTTTAAGTGCCCAAAGATACCAAGACTAAAGTAATCCTTATTATGTACTTAACCAAAATGCTCTCTTTCAAATAAGAAATTAAATTTCTTGCCAACTTTATTATGTTAACAATTTGCTTCTAGGACTAATAAATGGAACAAAATAATATTTTTTGCTATGATGCTTCTCTTGTTGTCTATTATATTAGTTATTATTGTTATTATGTAGGGATGTTTTCATGTTTCACTTGTTTATTGTTGTAGTTCTTTGGATAGTGATAATGTAAGATTCCTGAAAATTTAATATATTTTAATTTATTAGTTTTATTATCTGTGACAGGTATAGCATCAAAGTACTGAATAATTTATGGGAAGGTAATGTCAATTTTTTTAAAAAATTAAATAATTAGTGCAATATGGTAAAATATTTTTATTCAATATTAATAATTTTTGTTTAAAAAAATTAATCCTTAATGTATTTTTATTTATATATTTTATTTTTTAAAACATATATATCTACAAAATGTTATTATAAATAAATAAATATCAAACCACTCAAAGTTACCAAACATGGTTTTGTTTCAGAATTTGAGCCCATACTGACTCTACCAAACATGGTTTGGTTTTTCAGCTTCACTTTTTCTCATATCAAAACCATCTACACTAAACATAATTTCAGTTCAGAATAAAATTACACCAAACTTAACCCAACCAAACTCAACCCAAACCAAAACAAAAAATGAACACCGCACCGGTTGCCAAACATGCATTATGTGCCTAATTGGTAGAAGGTTTTGGGCTGGAGAATGTGGTTTTGGGCTATGAATTTCATACCAAATCATGTTTGGCGGGTTATGGGTTGGGTCAACAGTTGCACACCATTGTGTACCATTTGTAGGATTTTAGAAACCATCTCTTGAGGTGATTTTGGTGTGGTTTGGTTACTGTTCATACAAACCAAAACCCATGGTTTAGTCCAACAACAACTCATAATCATCAAATTAAAACCAACCTACAACCCCAAATCCATTATTGATGTACCACTCCATTATAAACAAAAGTCAACATTGTCATATTTGTCATTTTATTAAATAAATAAATTAGAATTAAGTAAAACCAAATAAATAATAAATAAATAAAAATTGAATAAAATATTAAATAAATAAAATATAATTAATAAATAATAAATAAATAAAAATTGAATAAAATATTAAATAAATAAAATATAATTAATAAATAATTAATAATGAATAAATAAAAATTGAGTAATAAATATTTAAAAATAATAAATGAAGTAAAACCAAATAAATAATAAACAAAAATATAATGAATAAATAATTAGTAATAAATAAATAAAAATTGAGTAATAAATATTTAAAAATAATAAATAAATAAAAACCAAATAAATAATAAACAAAAATAAAATGAATGAATAAATAAATAATTAATAATAAATAAATATTAAATATTAAATATTAAATAAATTTGAACAAATAAATAAATAAATATTTACTGAACAATTACTATTATTTGTGATAGGTATAATATCAATTACTGAACAATTTATGGGGAGGTACTGTCAAAAAAATATTAAATGGTAAAAAAAATTAAAATTTCAAATGGAATAAGATTATAAATTTTCAAATTACATATGTAAATCAATTGAATAATTCTTACAATATGGTTATATATTATTATCCAATATTAATATTTGTTGTAAAAAATTCATCCTTAAATATATTTTTATTTATATATTTCATTTTTTAGAACATATATATTTACTAAATATTATTATAAATAAATAAAAAATTCAATTTATTTCAAGTCACCAAATATGGTTTGGTTTCAGAATTTCATACTGCACCAACTCTACCAAATATGGTTTGGTTTCTTCACTTTTAATTTTTCTCAAATCAAAATCATCAACACCAAATATAATTTCAGTTCAGAATAAAACCAAACCACACTCAAACCAAACCAAGTCAAACCAAACCAAAACCGCACCATTTTCCAAACAGACACTGTGGGACACCTCACCTCTACCGCATGACTTGTTTACGTATAGCAATGATTATTATTCAACTTTGGTGAGATTATTTTGTTGTGTTTTTTTTATACTTAAATTCAGTATAATACTTATAAGAAGATAATCTTTAATTGGGTAGTTAGGCAAAATGTTATAATTTTTGAGTTTGGAGAAATTATGCGTTAATAGACTTGTCCATGTTATCACTTTCATTAAAATTTGACAAGTGTGACATATTAATAAAATGTTATCAAAATATCATTTTGCCAATTGTCCCTTATATGAAAGTTAAACTGTTTTTTTGGTTAGAAAAATCATTTAGAAAACATAAATAATTAAATTGGAAAAAATATTCAGTCAAAACCTTTATATATTCGCATGTAGTCACTAGTTTGAAGATGTTCTATTAATTGTATCTATCTATCTATATATATTTATATATACTAGTAATGAGCATGTGCGATGCACATATAATTGTAAGCAATTAAATAAATAATTAATTTAATATATCAAGAATTAAAAGAAATATTCAAATTTAAATTAATATAATTAATAAAAAAAATACAAAGATAATAAAATAAAAGATGAGGACATACATGTGTATAAGTACAAGGACAAAGATGATAAAATAAAAATCGAAAGATAAAGTATAATTGTTGATATTCAAAAAAATTCAGACACATGGTATTCTATCATTGGGCTACATGTAACACATTTGAAAGAAATAAATCTGTTAACACTTGACACGTTTTTTGCCATGTCATGTGGTAGAAGAAATCAATTGGCAGAAGGAATTGTCAATACATGATAGTTATAAAGAAAGTGATAGATCTGACAGTTGTAACCGTTAAGAACGTAACTGAAATCATGCGCAGTAGAAGTTGTAACCGCCGGACACGTGGCAGAAATCATGTGCAACAGAAATTGTAATCGCCGGACATATGGCAAAATCTGGAGCAACTTGATAAGGAAGTGAGTACAAGGACACGTGACATATGCTGAAAACCACCCACATGACTTTAAAAACAATTTAAAAGCAAAAGGAATCATGACTTTAAATGATGCATAAATATTTGACAAAAGACATACTGAGATATGAAAATTTAATAAGAAGATAATACTGCATAAACAATCCTCAATGGTTTTGTCCGCGAAAGGATGATGGAGTACTCACTATTATTGCATTTATATATGGGGTTGAGACCATTTTAGAATAAAAGTAAAGTGATGTGTTTGTTCCATCAACTAACACAACTCTTCATATAGCTCTCTATTCAATTTTATATATTCAAATTAAATAGATATTTTTAGAAACAAACACTGCAACACACCTTTATAAATTAGGGTGCAACCTTTAATTATATTATTTTTAATTTTAAAAATACAAAAAAATGTTTAGAAATAATAAAAAAAAAAGGCTTGTACTTTTATAAGTAGTATATATATGCATATATGATATATAGAATTTTTATATAGTTCTAATGACGAATGAATGAAACACCTATTTCATAAAAAATGAGTACGGTTTTGAGAAGATAGTTATGAGGATTCAGTCAAATATACAGATGAAACGCCCAAAAGAAAATAATGGTTTAGAAAAAATTGTGATGAGAGAGAAAGACGTGGATGCAGAAAAAACCTTATGATAATGATTATAATCATAATACATTTAAGGGTAATTTACACAAAATTTCATGATATTTCAAGATTTAATCATTAAATTTTATGTCATTCGTCAAACCCGCTCACATTTAGATTTTAATCAAATAACTTTTTCCAATCAATTTTCATGTCAAAATAACTTAAATGCCCCTCACATAAATTAAAATTCCACCCCTCTTATTTGAACATATTACACTTTTCCCCATCTATAAAAAAATATATATATAAAATTCAAAATATATATTTAAATTTGAAAAAATATATATATAATTTGAAACAAATATATAATTTTTGAAATATATATATATAATTCATAAACAATATATTAAAATTTGAAAAAAAAATATAAAATTCGAAAAAATATATAAATTTTGAAATATATATATAAAATTCAAAACAAATATATAAAATTTGAAAAAAATATATAAAATTCGAAAAAAAAATTCTAATAAGATGGTTCATTAAATATGATTATCCATATTGTTTTTGAATTTTATATATATTTTTCAAATTTATATATTTTTTGAAATTTATATTTTTTTTGAATTTTATATATATTTTTTCTAATTATATATATATTTTTTTCGAATTTATATATCTTTTCCGAATTTTATATATTTTTTCCGAATTTTATATATTTTTTCTAATTCTATTTTTTGTTTTCCAATTATATATATATTTCAAAAATTCATATGTTTTTTGAAATTTATATGCAATCCATGTTTAGAGTGATAAACAGGTCGGGTCAGAATTGGGACCTACACTTGGATATAGTTAACACAGGGGAGCCAACTCTCTAGTCAGATCCTCTGTAGTCTACTGAACCGTAATTTAGATGAGCTCAACACAATTAAATCTGTTTCAACAAATCAGATTCGGTTGAAAGTTAGCAGTTTTAATGTTAAAAAAGTTCGAAACTAGAATTACTTGTGTTGAAATATTGTTACGGCAGAAAATTGCTTCCTCAGTGGTGGACCTCAAAGGTCCTCCGAGAGCTTTTTTTACTTTCGAGGAAGATTTGGTATTTGGATATAATTTAGCATCTAGATATGGCAGCCCAAATACATCCCAAGGTGAGAAAGAGCATAAGAAAAATGGAAGAGCCAATAAATAATGACTCAAGAAATCAATAGTACCAGATGGCAGTCACTGTTGTCTATAAGCCGGATGACATCTGGGGGGACAACAGTTCCTTTGGAGCAACGATGTGTCCGTTACATGGATAACTTCAGTTCAGGTCATAGAGGAGCGGCATCCACAGAGTGAACACCACCACACCTATTTTTGTATCTGTTACTTGATATATCCAAGCTTCGTTCTTAGTTTGACCATATAGCTAAACAGGTATTTTCTGAAAGCTGGATATTCTGCTGTCTTTCTGTATCGCAGGTAAATATTCTGTTCTTATCGCATAGCTGATTGTTGTCCTGTTAATAACAAAATTGTATGCGGTCCATTTGTGTACTTGTTCAAATAATGCATTGCTCGAGTGTTTTGAGTTCACTGACGAGTCGAACATTCAAGGTTTGTAGTTCTATTCTGTTTGTGGAAATATACATATCTGTATGAATTATAGCATATTGCAAATTGGGTAACTTTTGTTCTTAATTTGTTTTTAGTAAGCTTACAGCAGTAACAGACCTTTAACCATTCAAACCGTGGATAGAGACCTTGATCTGATTACTTCTAACCATGAGGCTCATTCTTCAACAAAACTCAAGTTTGTGGGTCCTCATATTAGGTCATGGAGTGATTTAAATCACTCCTATAATGATATTGGCCAATATATCTTTCAATAATGACCAATTTCTGTTTGGATTATTTATGCAAACTGTGAAAGTTGTAGGATTTTCTCTAAATTAAGTAACTTTGCTTCATATTTCAGTGCGCCAATCTTATGCTGAAGCAGTGAGGAGGGTCATTACTGAACATCATACAGTATGGACTGTTAATATATGTGTACTTGGTTTCAGTGTTCGCAATGCACTGTTATGGTTTTAGTTCATTGTACCGGGTCAATCATAGTGATAGTTCATTTACTGCAGGCTGTAGCAAGGGACCTCTTGTTAAAACTTTCCTTTACGACCATATTCGAGTATCTTCAGGTTCTCTTCATTACTCATATCATATGATTTGGATCTGTGAACTCTCATTGATGTGCTATATACCAGCATAGCAATCTTCTTTTTTTCAATATTTCTAGACCAAATTGATGGTTTGCGTCTTTCTTCTTATTTTTATGTAAATAAGATCTTTTTCTTTTTCTTTTTTTTGTATCTTCCCCCTCTTTGGCACACATTACCACCAACAAGGGCGATCCACCTCTTCAAAAAATCATGTGGATGAAATCACTAGACATAGCAACCACAAGTTGAATTCTTTAATGCATTTAAGAAGCTGAAGTTAGCTAATAATTGGAGACTACGGATCCGTTTGGATACCCTGTTTTCTGTTTTTGTTTTTTTACTGTTCATCAGATCAAAAAAAAAAAATACGTTTGGCAAACGCGTTTACTGTTCACTTTTTTTTTCCCCAAGAAAACTGTTTTCTGTGAATATTGTGTAAAAGTGGTGAAAACACCAAATACAACTTTTAGTTGTTTTTTGAGTTTTTTCACTGTTTAGGTGGTAAAAACAGTGAAAACACTAAATCCATAAAATACAACTTTCAGCAAATAAAAGTGGTGAAAACACCTTCATTCAAACGTTTTTTGTTTTTAGTTTTTTGCTGAAAAAATTAAAGACAAATACAAAAACAATTTTTATATTTGAAAACAGAAAACAAATACAAAAAACAGGCTTTCCAAACGCACCCTACGTTATAGGCTCTGCTATTTGTTCCAAGCAATTTATTCTTTGTGGAACATAGGATTCCTGGATAAATAGTACTTGCTAATATGCTTTGATGACAACTACTATATTTATTTCGAATAACACCAGTCCACCTCTCTCATTGACACCAAAAAGTTTTTTAGACTAAGGTTGTGTTTGGTATCGGTTTGGTGCGGTGTTAGTTTTTGGTTTTTATTTGGGTTGGGTTGGATTTGGTTTGATGTGGTTTTATTTTGGTTCCAAACCATATTTGATGCAGATGGTTTTGGTGTGAGAAAAAGTAATGCTGAAAAACCAAACCATATTTGGTAGAGTTGGTATGTGTTGAAATTCTGAAACCAAATCATGTTTGGTAACTTGAGATGGTTTCACATTTTATTTATAAATATTAAAATTTTGTAATATTAAAATATATTAATATACTAATATATTAATATTAAAATTTATAATATTATAATATTAAAATTAATATATTAATATTAATATTAAAATATAAATATTATATTTGATGTTACAGTGCTACAGTGTCCACACATACAAAAGTGATGGTTCCAAATTCCTTCTCAATTTTCACCATAAAATTCAGTCGGGATCTGGTCCTCTGGATATGCGACTTGTTCAAGTTCCAAAGATGCTATCGGTGCTGAGGAAGGAATGGGCTCCTACAGCCTTCTGCGTTTCATTCAAGGTCTGAATATATTGTCGATTGGTTCTCTTGTGGTGACTTCAGCGTTGTCATAACTACAAATTATACAGGAACAGAAGAAAAGAAAGAATTATATAATCAAGGCGAATTGATTATTTTAGACGATGTTAAGTTGCTGTCCTCTCAGATTTGCCATACGGCGAAGAAATGAAATACTACTCTTTTTATTTATTTATTGAATCAAGAGATTAACCTTTGGAAACTGAAATGCTTATGGAAGAGTTGTGGTTATGTGGCTAGATAGATTATTTAGGTATAGTATGAAAAGCTTCTATTACAGAAGATTTACGAAAATTGAAGGACTTATATATGCTCCTCCTTTGGTGATCAAATTACTAATATCCAGATAATACTTACTTAAAATTCCACAAAATCGAACAGTTGTGTGAAGATGTCTATATATAGCATCTTTTATTGAAGATTTGCCTAGCACATAATTTGTTCACTTAATATGATAGAATTCCTTTATGTTTCAATCTATACTGATCTCTCAAGACCATGGTTTTACTGTTAGAAACAGATCCGAATATTCTTATAGAGAAGGCTCATATGGTTCTTAAAAAGTATGGGATGGATGCAGTAGTGGCAAATGAACTTTCAACCCGCAACGAGGAGGTGCTGGTTGTCTCACGCAGTGGAAATATCACGTGGTAATCACACCTTATTTTAGTAAGCCGTTTGGGAACTTGGTTTTGGTCTTGGTCTTGTGATTTTGGTGTTGGTGGTCTTGGATTGTTTTAGTAAACCTAAAATCATGTTTGGTAACGAGTCTGATATTGGTTTTGGTATAATTATATATATATACTAATATGTATTAAAACTATAGAAATATAAAAATATATATATAAAATTGGAAAAAAATATTAAAATGAATATATATATATAATTAAAAAATATTTAAAATTTCCGAAAATAATTGACATTTTTATTTTTTTATTCCAAAATATATATATATATAATCAAAAAAAATATTTTCAAATGTTAAAATTATATATAAAATTCAAATAATATATATTAAATTCGATAAAATATATATAATTCAAAAAAATATATAAAATTCTGAAAAATTATATTATATACTGATTTTTTTTAAAATTTAGAAAAAAATGATATAAAATGGGGAAAAATATACAGATTCAAAAGAAATATATAAAATCCAAAAATCATATAAAACAATATTTAAATTTCTATTTTTTAAATTCAAAAAATTATATATATAATTGATAAAAATATTTTAAAATGTGAAAATTATATATAAAATTCAAATAATATATATTAATATATATATAATTGATAAAAATATTTCGCACTTTCCATAAAATTATATTTTCTAAAAAAATATTTCCATAAAATTATAAAATTTTCTCACTTTCCAGAAAATATAAAAAAGTGCGAAATATTTATAATTTTTTTCAAAATATTTTTCTCCAACTTAATTTTCCGAAAATATTGTTTTTCATAATATATTTTTTGAAAAAATATATATTTTAAGAAAATTATATTTTGAAAAAAATATTTCCAGAAAATTATAAAATTTTCGCATTTTTTTTTTTTTTTTGAAAAGTGCGAAATATTTATATTTTATTATAAAATTTTCGCACCTTTTCTTATATTTTTTTTAAAGTGCGAAATATTTAAAATTCAAAAAAATATAAAATTTTGAAAAATTATATTAAAATATGATTTTTTTCCAAAAAATATTTTTTTCAGAATATAAAATTTGAAAAATACTTTTCCGAAAATTTATTATGTCCCAAAATATAAAAAAATTTCCGAAAAATGCTTTTTTTGCGAAAAATATATATTATGTTTCAAAATATGATTTTTTTTCCGAAAAATAATTTTTTTCCAAATATTATATATTATGTTTTTCAAAATAATTCATATTATGTTCCAAAATATGATATTTTGCGAAAAATATATATTATGTTTCAAAATATGATTTTTTTTTTCGAAAAATAATTTTTTTCTAAATATTATATATTATTTTTTTCAAAATAATTCATATTTTCGGCCATATATATATATATATATAGAGAGAGAGAGAGAGAGAGAGAGAGAAAAGTCAAAATTGGTAAGCCAAAACCAAGGTTTTATGGTTAGTTTTAAAAAACCCAAAACCAAATCCAAAACCAACTTCCCAAACAAACATGGTTTGGTCTTCAAATCCAAAACTAAAACCAAAACCAAGTCCAAAATCAACTTCCCAAACATGATTTTTTTATCTCTTGTTTCTTTTCCTTCAACAAATTATACTATTTGCTTCGTAGGTCTTTTTTTTTTTTTAAAAAAAAGAAGAAGTTAATTATACTTACATATTGCCTTGCGGGTCGAATCTTGACCTCCCATTTAGAAATGGCAGGTACCGCTTGGTCATTAGAACTTTGGTTTTGTTTGGTAGGTTTGATTCGGTATAGATGCCAATGCTTTGCTGTGAGCACCAGATTAACGGATTGAATTTAAAATTTTATACAAGTCAATTAAAAAAATTGATTGGAAACTTATTATGTATTATGTATATATATATTTTGAGATTTATTTATTTATTATGTGTATATATATATATATCTTACAGAGAGCTTGCTGTGCTGAATGTGTCAGCACACGGCAACTTGGTGCTTTCATTGTAATGTGATGTACATTATTGTCCAATAGCGGGGCTGTTCACTGATGAACCATGGGTTTAATTGTTGTTGATCTTTCCTGAAAAACAAAAACAAGATACAGTGGTGGGTGTCTCCCCTTTGGACTTTAGTCACCAAAAAGCAAGTGCAGGACGAAAAGGCTAAAAACAAAAAACAAAAATCAAAAATCAAAAATCAAAAGAAAGAGTGAGCTGTTTTGAATAAAGTTGTGATGGTTTAAGCAAAGAGACTAGAAACTTCTGCCAACTACAAAAGCCTTCAAATCTAGAACAATACTAGCCACATAAATTACAACGAGACGTTATGGTTGATTTGTAGGCCACGTCTCTCACATCATCATGTGTGGACAAACATGTTATTTGCACACGTGGAACTCAAATATCCACCATTTCGATCTATGATACCCTTAATGACCCTTTTCATTATATATATATATATACACACACGCGTTCAACAACACATCTTTCAGAAGCTTTTGTATCTCTCAAGCTTCATCTCTCTACTCCCTAGTCTTTGATAATTTCTTATTTTAATGGCCATGTCAGCTGTGATGCAGTCCGTCTTCTTAAGGCCAATAGCAGGTGTCACCAATGTATCTAGGTCTAATAATATTAATATTCCTTCAACCTTTGTTCAAAGACGCATGCAAATTCGATGCATGGCTGAGGTTAGTCATCACACTTTTTGTAAATTAAATATACCCAAATATATATATATATATGCATAAACACATAGTTCTAGGTATAATTTTTTTGAGAAATAATTCTAAATTGTTGTGTGTTTGGCTTGGCAGGAAGGTACAGAGGAGAAGTCCAACCCCATAAATGATTCACCTTCACCACCACCACCATCTCAACCAACTCCTATCAAGAGTGTACCAAAGGTAATTCATTTTTTGTCAGTTAAACAACCAATTTTCAGTGTATAATTTTTCGATTAGCTTACAGTAATATATACATATGAACACACAAGTATGTATATTTTGCTTCCGTAGTAAATACTGGATAACATGTATGCATATATTGATCCCTGTCCACTATGGATGACAGGTCAGCACCAAATTTTCTGACGTGTTGGCCTTCAGTGGGCCAGCTCCGGAGAGAATCAACGGTAGACTGGCGATGATCGGATTTGTGGCGGCAATGGCGGTGGAGCTATCTAACGGTCAAGATTTGTTTACTCAGATATCAAACGGCGGGATCCCATGGTTCTTAGGAACTAGCGTTGTGCTATCAGTAGCATCCTTAATACCACTGTTTAAGGGTGTGAATGTGAAATCAGATACAATAATGAGTTCAGATGCTGAGATGTGGAATGGAAGGTTTGCTATGTTAGGTTTAGTAGCTTTGGCATTTACCGAGTATCTCAAAGGTGGAGCGCTTGTGTAACTCCCATCACACACCTATATATGTATAGATATATGTATGGATGTATACATCATGTCAACAAGGAGTTGGGCAATTTATGGGAGATGGCTGAGATGGATCGTATAACAGATGTGTTTTGTTGTTGACAAAATGTTGCTAGTTTTTCTATTAATGAAATTTTGCAATTTCATGTACTTCAAAGTTATAAAGAAAAGAAATATGACTCATGCAACAATATGTTATGATATAATCCAATTATAATTGAGTAGTCTCGAATGAATTGAAGATATTAATTTGCAATCCCAAGTACCAACTGTCTATGTAGCACAGACTCGTTCACACGGCAAATTTAAAAAAAGTTAGTACACAACACGCGGCCAACACGTTATAATTTTTTTTATATATTCATATTGTATTACACAACACGTTATAATTTTTTATATATATACATATTATATTACACAACATGTTATAATTTTATATATATATACATATTATATTACACAAATAATTTATTTATCATTTAAATAATAAGAATTAAATAAATTTATAAAAAAAATAAATGAAATGGGACATGTTTAAAATTCTTCATTTTACTACCATCCAAATAATCACCCCAACATCCGACATCTTGGTTTCTCTAGTTATATTGTAATTTTTTTTTTTAATTGAAGACAAAAGATCGAAATGTAAAACTACCAAATCTTTGGTTTTTTGTGGTGTTATGTTGTTCTTGTTCAAATAGTAGATAAATGAATAAGTGTTCCAATTCCTTTCACAAGATGATGAAGAATAAAGATATGGTCAAGTATCTTTAAAATCAAATATTGAATTAGGGATATTAAAGTTTCATAAATGATCCACCAAATTACCGGTTTCATAATTCATGGAATTAACCGACTTATCGCGTAAAAAAATTTCAGAATACGTTTTTGGCGGATCGAACAATTATTTTGACGTATCCGCATATTTAACACAGACATGTATATCAAACACGAGGACGACAACCTTAGACAAAGTATCCTGCTTCATAACCAACTGCAGTACAATTTGAAGACGGTGCAAAAAAATGTAATTGGAATAGTTCAAACTTGGAAAGTAAGGGGTAATAATTGTTTGTACTGGTCAGGTCATGGTATTATTATTTAGTGTAAAATAATTTGATTTGCATAATAAATACTACTCCTTCCGTCCCATAATACTTGTCCAATTTGGATTTTTTAATATTTTATGGATTGAGGTTGACTAGTTTGCAATTTCCAATTTTGCCCTTAATGATAGAGTATTATGGTGGGGTCTAATATTTGTTTGAAGTTAGTAGAAGAATGATAGTTGAAGAAAGTGAAATGTTAAATTATATTGGAATTCGAAATTGGACAAGTAATTTATGATAAGTAAAGTTGCAATAGTGGAACATATGTAATAGTTTTTTGATAAATGTTTATTCCGTTGAAATTAAAAGTATAGGCGGCGGTAAATCATCTCCTCAGTAAGCATGTCGTCACGGGCCTAGAGTTTACGCTCAGCAGGACGGCCCGTGCGGCACCATGCCCCGAATATGAGCTTGTGAGGGCATGGTAAGCCTCGCACGACGTGCCTCACTCGGCTTGCACACTGACTAGTTTCGACCTGCCTTGGTCTCGTCAGGGGAACGGCTCCAGCTCCCGACCAATTTGTGCAGGGATGGCCCAAAAGAGGTTACCACCTTGTGTCATGCACGCCCCTTCACTGGAACCATTCCAGTCATTTGACGTTGAAGTACATCCACCAACCAGCATACTTGTCTCTCGAAAGGTCGAGGTGTGTTGTCACGGTGGCTCAAGAATAAGTCCGTGACAGTGTGCTAGGCTAGGCCTTTGCAATTTGAACACTAACTGTCACAAAAGTATTATGGCATGCCGGTGTTTGAGGTATAAGAATGGATCGAATGAGAGTATCTGATCCTACTGAAAAATGTTCCTCACTGGAGGCTAAACTGTCGAGACCGAGAGAATCCATGAGGGAAAATGTATTAGTTCACCTATAACGTTTTTCACATTTGTATGATGAATATTGTGAAATATTGTACATAAAGATGGAAGACATAGGAATGTTGTGATTTGTATAGTGAAAGATTTATAAGACTCAAACAAAGAGGGATGTCGAAATTTGTGGAATATCGGTATTAATCTGGAAGGTTTTATAAATTTCTTCATGCCTATGCATCACGATGTTTATTTATAGGTGTGATCGATAACAAATCCACATGAATGAATAAGTTACACCAAAAATATTATTTTCATTTTTTCAACGATAAACTTAATAAGCAATCATATGTATTAATATACAAAACCCCCATTTCGTTTTGAATTTAAGTGATAGGTTATCGTAATGGCGGCTAGGTTTTTTTGGGATTTTATAAATTAAAATAGTTATCTCCCAATTTACAATATTTCCCAATTTAAAATAAAAATGTTATAAATACAAGATAGGAAGAATATATGTTATATTTGGAGAGTATTTTTTTTAAAATAAAAATGATTACAAAATCACCATTCATTAAAGTATCAATTTTTCAATTATATAGTTACCCTTAAATATTTTTTCATTATGTAATATTTAATCACCTTTAATTAATTTTTTTTTTATTATATATAAAAAAGGAAGGGTAAATAAGATTAAAAAATTAATAAAAGACTTTATTGATATAAGTTGAATTGGGAATTATGTATAGTCATGAGAAGCTAAAATAAACACATACATAATGAAATACTGAAAATAATTGAGAATAAGTGCATGAAAAAATGCAAATATAATAGGATTAATTTTATTTACACCCCCTGAACTTTGTTTATACATTAATATGACCCCCAACTTTGCATAATATCATTTACACCCCTTATTTTTTAAAAAGGTATTCATTTACACCCCTTCACCATTTTTGGCAATTGACTTTGAATGAAATTACTTTCATATCCTTTGCCAAACACCCATATTTGCTGGTATAAGTAGACTTGCCAATGGATTGGATTTTGATCCGAATCCGATCTGAATCCTATCTGATTAGCCGGATATGGATTGAAAATAAAATCCGATAACCCGATTAGGATCCGAATCCAATAATCCAGTTTCTTAACAAATTGGATTTGGATTTATGTTAATCCGATCCGATTAATTTTATATATACACATATATATATTATGTTATTAATATGTAAATATTAAATAGTATACTTAATTATGTTTCATCTTTTTTTCGCTTTTTCATTTTTATGTTTTTATAGTCATGTATTATAATCATTGATTGTAAAATATTTAATTTAGTGTTTAATATTATTAAAAAATAACATAAAAATAAAAAATAAAAATATTTTTTTGTAATTTTTTTTACCTAATCGGATCGGATATCCGAAAATGAAAAAATTCGGATTTGGATCAATTAAGTGAAAATCCATCGGATTATCGAGTCGGATCGGATTGAATATGAACTTATCGGATTCGGATTGGGTTAGGACAGATCCAATTCGAATCCAACACGTTTACAGGTCTAGGTATAAGGTTGTCCGTAATAGGGATAGTTGGGATACCCTAAACCCTACCCAAACACTCACTATCCGTATACCCAAACACCCAACCCATCTTCCTCAACCCTAACTTTAACCCTAGTTTCACTATCGCCGCCGCCGCCGCCGCACTTTGCCACCACCACCTCCCTCCCCCCCCCTCTTCACCAGACCACCAAACCCTCATTTTACTTAAGAGGGTTATGTATATATAGGTTTCAATTTCTTCAATTTTTCATTATTTATATTTCCAACTAACACAAGAAATTGGAACACAAATTGTCGCCAACCAAACCTACAAATGGGTCCATTCTCCTCTCGCTGCGACCTCCTATCCGTCCGATAGTTCCCACAACCCTCCGTCGCGACCTCCTCCACCACCTCCCACCTCTTCCTCGCCGATGGTAACCACCATTGCCGCATCGCCTCGCCCTCCTCAACCTCCGCCTCAAAACCCCCTCATCTTCTTCAACTGTTCTACACCTAGCCCAAGCTCGTGTATCTCCAAACAAGTTTGATGGTGGTGGTGGTGGTGGGAAGAGGTGGAGAGGAAAGGAAGAATTGAATTTAAAATTATTAAATTATACAAATTATAATATATTAAAAGTATAAATCTATTATAGATTTATATGAATAAAATATTTCAACATTAAATATTCTTTTATATTATTATTAAAGTTACAATTGACAATTAATCTTTCATTTTCATAAAAAAAAATTAAAAAAATATATTTTATGATAAAAAAATTGTTATTTATGTGTGTAATTTTCTATTTTTATTTTATTTTGTGAAGCGTGTCTAATATTATAGGAAATAGGTATTAGTATTGTCAAATATTTTTCAAGATTAAAATAAAAAATGAAAACTTGTGTTAGTTTACAAGTTTGATAAATGAAAATATAATATATTTTTGCTACTAAATAATTTTTATATTATTATTATTTAAGAATTTTTGTGCGTGACTCGTACAATAATAATAAAATTAAAGTTACAATTGACAAGTTAAAACTTTTATATACATAAAAAAAATGTATGATAAAAGATTGCTATTTATGTGTGTAATTTAGTATTTTTTTGGCAAATTCAAATATTTTGTATTTTTATTTTGAGTTAAAATAAAATAATTTTTATTTTATTTTGTGAAGTGTGTCTAACATTTCTAATATTTATTTTACCTTTTGAAGTGTGTTTAATATTATTGGAAATATGTATTAGTGAAGTCAAATATATTTCAAGATTAAAATAAGAAAATGAAAACTTGTGTAATTTGATAAATATAAATATTTAAAAAATAAAATAAATGGAAATATAAATAATGAAAATTTATGTTAGTTTACAAATTTGATAAATATAAATATTAATATTTTAAATGTAAATACTTAAAATATTTAAATCTAAACCGGAATGTTAAATTGATATATTAAAGTAGGTATAGGTACAAGGGTAGTTTAGGTATAACACATTAAAAAGTTGTCAAAAGGATATAAGGGGTGCAAATGAGTCCAACTTTCTTAATTAGAGGGTCTGAATGATGTTTTGCAAAATTAAAAGATCAAAGTGACGTATAAACAAAGTTCATGGAGTGTAAATAAAATTAACCCAATATAAGGCTATAAATAATTGAACCGATAAGTACCTAAAAAGACTAAAAATTAACATAGACAAAACAAACTCATGTAAAATTACGAGGTAATCTTATCATGAAAATTTGTTACTCCCTCCGTTCCACAATAGTTGTCCAATTTGAATTTTTTAACATTTTATTGATTTGGGTTGACTAGTGTGCAATTTTCAATTTTGCCCTTAATGATATAGTATTATGGTGGGTCCGATATTTGTTTAAAGTTAGTAAAAAAAAGGTAGTTGGGGAAAGTGAAAGGTTAAAGAGGATTTTGTTAATTCAATCAGGGATTTATGCTATAATCAATTACGCATAAAAAAATAAACAGTAACATAGGATTTTGGAACTAATCATTCTCACAGTAAATAATAAAATCCAAGATTTAGGAACACCTTTGTCAGTAGTCATTGCGTTTTTCTGCAATTAAGCTATTTGCAACAACAATCTCAATCCAGAAGTCAGCACACGTACAATCACATTTGGGAACTTGATTTATCTTTCTTGCCTTACTACACTCACTTTGTAATGTGTTGTATACTGTAATGTGAGTATTCTATATTGTGTATATACGATGGATGTTACACACTATGTTAATCGCATATAGAGGACAAGTCTCCTTTTTGTAACCATCATACCCACTATCCATCAACGTGAGTGAAATATGAGTGATTCCCATTATCTCTAACTGTTGGTAACCAACAACGTAACCAATAACATATATATACAACGTGTATATATATATATATATATTATATTTACCACTTTTAATTTAAAACATAATCCAAATTAATGTGGTATATACATATTATTGTCTTACATTCTCCCACTTGGACCATATTAATTTTCAGTGGTAAATAAAATATTCATAAGCGCACAATAAATCACATTGAGAGTCTTTAATTTCGTCACCATAAATATCATGACAAATAGAGTACTAATGTGAGTCATAGCGGTTGTATGCCACTTATAATGGACACGGTCCCTTCCATGTACCACAACATTAATACATTACTTAACATGACATATAATTGAGAATTTATACTAAATGTCCAATAATATCTTTTTCAAGATTATTCCTGTTATTATTCAACCATAATATACATGTATATAAATAAATAAATAGAAAATATCATAAACACATTAAGTGAGCTCCAAAGGTCAAATGTATAACACATAAGCTTTCAATAAGAAAATATCATTAATCATTGACTCCATTCAAGACTCATTCTTTCAATTTGCTCCTTAAATGTCTTGTATGGTAATCCCTTCATTAACGGATCAGTAACCATAAATTACGTGCTTATGTGTTAAATAGACACTCTTGTTTCTGAACATCTTCTTTAATAGTAAGGTATTTCAACTTTATGTGTTTTAATACCCTTAATATACCTTCTATTTTCATACAAGAAGATAATTGTGACATTATCACAATAAATTTTCAACGGCTTAAGTATCATAATTTCAAGTCCTGAAATAAAGTTCCGCAATCATAAATCATAAATCATAAAATGTAGCCTCAAAGCATACTAAACACTCAGATTTCAGAATCGACAAAGCAACAATAACTCATTTGTTCTTTCCATAACATTGCTCATCTAGCAAAAGGAAACAATTAACCAAAATGAGTTTTTGGTCCGCATTCACCAAAATCTTCTCTTAAATAACCAAAACATTAATAA
This sequence comes from Cornus suecica, assembly GCA_963922005.1. Lineage (NCBI taxonomy): Eukaryota > Viridiplantae > Streptophyta > Magnoliopsida > Cornales > Cornaceae > Cornus > Cornus suecica. The sequence continues at coordinate 9,571,096 of OY998238.1, read as the reverse complement.
TAATTCTATATATGTGTAAGAAAAACTTTATATTTCACGATGTACCACAACATACTTATGACATTACATAATTAGGCTAAATATACCTTATTGGAACAACATTTGTTTCAATTAGATCACTACTAGCAAAAGAATATCGTTAACATATAAAATCATAATATAAACATACTCACACTGGCCTTTAGGTATATACACTAATCAATAGTATTTTCCTTAAAACCCAAAAGAAATAATAGTATCATTAAACTTAATATACCATTGTCGGGAAGCTTGTTTAAGTTCATATATTGACTTCTTAAGGTTACAAACCATGTGTTCCTTTCCCTTTAGTGTGAAGCCTTCAGGTTGGTTCATATAGACTTCCTCCTCTAAACTCACATTTAGAAAAGTTGTTTTCACATACATTTGATGTAACTCTAAATCATAATGAACTACTGATACCATAATGATTCTCAAAGAATCCTTATTAGTCACCGAAGAGAAAGTTTATTTATAATCAATGTCTTCTTTCTAAGTAAAACCTTTGACAACTAGTCTAGCTTTATATCATTTGATATTGCCATTAGAGTCGCGCTTGGTCTTGAAGACCCATTTACACCCGACTTGTTTGTAACCTTCTGGCAATTCAATGAGTTCCCAGACCTCATTATGTTCCATTAATTTTAACTCATCATTCATAACATTGATCCATTTAGTAGAATCATTATTACTAATGACTTGTAAATAAGTAACCGGATCCTTACATATCCTATATCATAATTAGATTCTTGTAGATATACTGCATAATCATTCGAAATAACAGACCTCCTTTCTCTTTAAGGTCTCTGTAATGCTATTCCTTGTGGTTCTTCTACAACTTGTTCATTAGTGACAACTTCATTATGGAGTTCATCATTAAGTTGTTGATCATTCAATTGTTCCTCGTTGTTATATGGTACAACAACTTGAGGAACAATTTCAGAAGTTTTGGGTAAAAGGATTTGTACCCTAACTTCTTGAATGATCACATCCCTATTTTCATCACTCCCACTAATGTCACCATTTTCAATAAATCTGGCATTTCCGGTTTCAATAATTCTTATACTATGATTAGGACTGTAAAACCTATACCCTTAGGATTTTTCTGGGTAACCAATAAGGTACCCACCAGTTGTCCTAAAATCGAATTTATTTTCATATGGATTATAAGCTCTAACTTCCGTTGGGCAACCCCAAACATGCAGGTGCCTTAAACTGGATTTCCTTCCTGTCCACAATTCAAGGAGAGTCTTTCGAACTGCCTTACTAGGAACCCTATTTAATATATATATTCCAGTCCTTAGAGCGTACATCCACAATGATACAGGTAATTGAGGAATTACTTAACATACACCTAACCATTTCCATAAGAGTACGATTAGGCCTTTCAGCTACACCATTCTGTTGTGGCGTACCTGATATAGTGTATTAAGCACAAATGTCATACATTTCAAGGAGTTTTGCAAATGAACCAGAATGTTGTCCCATTTTATCATACTTTCCAAAAAATTCACCACCTCTATCAAACCTTACAATTTTCACTTTTCTATCTAGTTGCCTTTTAACTTCAATTTTGTAAATCTCAAATATATCAACCGCTTGATATTTTTCTTGCAACAGATTGATAAAACCATAACGTGAAAAATCATCTATAAAGGTGATAAAATATTTTTTCTGTATCAAAAGATGGAACATCAAAAGACCCACAAATGTCTGTATGAATTATTTCAAGAAGCTTTGTACTTCTTGTAGTTCTTTTCTTTGTGTGTTTAGTTTGTTTACCCTTAATGCAATCAACACACACATTAAAATCAGTAAAGTCTAGATTCGGAAGAATCCCATCATTTAGTAATCTATTTAATCTTTCATTAAATATATGACCTAATCTTTTATGCCACGAGAAAGATGAACTTTCATTTACTAAGTTACGCTTAGTTCCAACATTATGACGCAAGGTCAATAGAGTTTCAACAAAGGAATTATCAAGATTTAATTTGTACAACCCATCAACAAGAGTACCAGAATCAATAAAATGAGATTTTTTTTAAACAAACTAAAACATTCATTCCCAAATTTAAAAGAGTAGCCATCGTGATCAAGTTTAGAAATCAAATTACGAGAAATCGAAGGAACATAAACTGTTTGAAATAAATCTAAATGAAAACTACTATCTAAATCTAAACGAAAGGTCCCGATGGCTTCAACTGGTACCCTTTCCCTATTCCCAGTGAAGATAAAATCATTTCTTGGATTTGTAGTTTGGGTCGTAAGAAATCCCTTTCTTTTTTCGAATCACTGTTAATAATTCATGCAGTCTTCTTGAAAATGTCCTAGTTTCTTACAGAAATGACACTTGATTTCCTTATTTTGACTAGATTGACTGGAATCATTCATTTTGGGTATCGCACACTTAATGCCCTTTCGATGCATTTTCCCAAATTTCTTTCCAGCTTCTTGACTCATCAGATGAACAACATGATCACCTTGCTGCTTAAGCCTTGCCTCCTCTTGAACCGACATACTGGCCAATTCATTTACATTCCACTTATCCTTAATAGTGTTATAGTAAATTTGAAATGACCCACACTGAGCAGGCAAAGAGTTTAAAATAAATTGGACGAGAAAGGTCTCATCCACAGTCATTCCAAAAATCTTCAGTTTTGCAACAAGGTTGGTCATCTGAAGAACATGATCATGCATGGTACGAGTACCATCAAAACGCATAGTAGTGAGATCAACCATTAATTTGCCCGCAAGAGACTTATTAGCGGAGTGGAAACGGTCTCTTATGTTATTCAGATATTCCATGGCATTTTCAATTTGTGGAAGAACAATTTTGATATTGTTTGTAATAGTCATTCGCATGAACATAATGCTCAACTTGTTCGATCTCTCCCAAGCTTTATGGAGACTATTTTCTTCCTCACTGCTTTCAACAGTAATAGTAGCAGATTTCTCAATGTTAAGTGCTAAATCAAGATCTAGAACCCCCAAATGAAACTGAACTTGCTCACACCATTCTGAGAAGTTAGTTCCAGTGAGAATCGGAACATATGTAGCATGCGAGTTAAGTGAGACAAGAAAATATACTGCAATAAAGTAACATAATAAGAAAAATGCTCACAACATAAATGTTTTGAGTTAACAACACATAATTTAATCAAATAATATAAATACAATATATGACTATGACACTCCTTTGGGTAGTTATCATAAAATACAAGTAATGATGCTTAAAGTGTATTTATATTTATCATTTATTGGGTATTGTATTATTTAATTAAACTAAACAAGTTATCTTTGGATATCCTATACTTAGTCAATTAAAAATACAAACAACCCCTTAATGTTAATTTAATTACTAAAAATTAAATCTCTTTGGAGATTTATTTTTCATGATTAAATTAACTCAATAACCATGAATTTTACAAAAATATAAGCATCAATAATTCACGAGTTATTGCTATTAGTGTCTTATTAATTTAATATTTATTCATTTTGGTTAGGCCACTTTGGTGACTAACTAATCCCATCATATAAATATTAAATTCAAGTAGTGACTAATTAAACACCCATTTAACATAACACATACATACGCAAATTTTCCTCCACATCCATAAATATTTAAGAATTAAAACAATAATAAATATATTTATACAAAAAAAATTATCAATTAATTCCTAAATTGGAGTTTTGTAATTCGAATAAAAAATAATTGATTCTACCATCATGTATGTATGTATGTATGGGAATCAAAAATATTTATTTTGCCAACTTTAAAAGGTTTGACTAAAGTTTTTTATAATTTTTCTCAAAAATCAAACCATACAAATACTTTCTTTCATGTATATAAATAACAATTATATACATACTCTTAAATAGCAAAATAAATAATTATTACAAAAATATTAATTTTCTGTATTTTTCACTTGTACAAAACTGTAGTTGTTGTTACAATATACACATATCACTTCATAGTAATCCAAAATTACAATGGCACAATAGCCCAGAATATACATACAAATTGTATTGGATATATATATATATATATATATATATATATATTTATATTTTATTAAAAGGTTATAGAGATTTAAAACAATTCAATCTCCACCCAAAAACAGAAACATATACGGAAGCGTTACATATTCAGAAGAACAAAATACAAAGATTCTTAATTCTTTGTTTTAAATAAGGTCACAAGGACATAAATCCAAGACATATATATACATTCAATATATATAAATATATATTCAAATCATGAATATGTTATTTTCCAAAAGTGATATGGAAATATTCCTAACTATTATAGGAATATGGAAATCAAGAATCAACTCCAAAATAATCTTTTGTCTACATATATGTCTATATCTATATCTATATATTTGTAGACTACTTAAGAAAATTAAACATGATTCTCAATAAGTACAGAACTCCTTAACATATATGCATATATATATATATATATATATATATATATATATATACATATTCGCAGAAGGGAGACTTTAAAATAATTGAAATTCTCCATTTCAGAATAGAAATTGTTTCATGAGTTTTATTTCAATAACGATGTATATATATACACACACATACAATCATATATGCAAAGGCATAACAATTATTTAATTGAATACACGTAAATCACGATATATATTGATTCGGTCCCTTCACTAGGAATATATTAAAATCTACAATAAATATACAGATTAATATATTGCTAAAACAACACATATGTTAATGCAAATATTATTGCAGAATAACATAACATTAACGGAGAACGACAAGTTACTAACACAGACTCTGATACCACATGTTAATTCAATTTATGTTATAATCAATTATGTTATAAACAGTAATATAGGATTTTGGATCTAATCATTCTCACAGTAAACAATAAATTCCAACATTTAGGAATACATCTGTCAGTAGCCATTACGTTTCTCTGTAATTACGTTATCTGCAACAACAATCCCAATCCATAAGTCTGCACACGTACAATCACATTTGGGAACTTGATTTCTCTCACTTGCCTTACTACACTCACTCTGTAATGTGTTACATACTGTAATGTATTTCTGTAATGTGAGTATTCTATATTGTGTATATACGATGGATGTTACACACTATGTTAATCGCAGAAACCAACAACGTGATCAATAACATATATATACAACGTGTGTATATATATATATATATATATTATTGATAAATATATTATATTTACCACTATTAATTTAAAACATAATCCAAATTAATATGGGACATATATATTATTGTCTTACAGGTTTACTCGGGTGACTTAGTTGGGAAAAGACTGGGACTCAATTTGTTTAGGTCACTAAAGGGTTTATTCGGTCGTTAATTTCAGGAACTTGTAAATTAGTCGAAATGTGCATGAGCTGGCCCGACACCAAGGATATCAAAAAGAAAAAAGAAAAAAAGTTAAAAGAGGTTGCATATATAATTAAGTAGGATTTATCCGCGCGTAAAGTTATTAGATACATGCAGCTCCATCAAAATTCCGGTGAAATTATTCTTATTGTTGATAGGCTTTTATGGCTATGAAACCCCGGAAGAATATGATAGAATAAACGTAAGGATGCAAGTTCATTCCAAGAACTCTCGAGTTTTGTGAAATATGTTACTATGAAGGAAAGAATCTTTCGCACAAAGAGTAATATTATGAGGAATAACAAAAGTCTAGGAGAAATCGTTTGCAATATGGACAACATTATTTGAAATTTCTCCAAAAAGTGAGGCTGAAATATGTGAGATCTACTTTGGATGACAAAAATTCCAAATTAACTTCAATTCATCAGAGTTGTAACTTTAGCATGAATTTTGATAAAATTCAACCATCAAGTGACTGATTGCCTGAGATGCATTTTGCGTAAAGCTGCAACGTTTAAGCGTGGCATTATATGAGACGCAACTAGCTATAAAGTATAAATGATTTACCCAAAAAAGAGAGAAAAAACTAGCAAAGAAGTTCTATTCAGTCCAAAAACTTTTCAAACTAGAATACTAGCCGCAAAATCATCAACGTACAATATGCTATGGTCGATAGAGCAGGAAAAGGAGACGACACGAATACAATATGAATAAAAAATGTTAGAATTGATTATAAAAGGGTTAAAGTTGTATAAGGGTCGATTCAAACACTACACGGAAATATAAGGGTTGATCCGAACACGATATGTTTGACACGATTATATTTATATTTATTTTTATTTTTATTTTTTTCTTTTCTCTAATTGGTCATGAGTTCAAATATATCAATAAACTATTACTGGATCGTGTCAAATTCAATTTGATTTTGTTGATAATATATTAAATAGTTCGTTTCGTGTTGGATTGCGTCAAATTTAATTTAATAATTATAATAAATAGGCTAAATATATTATATGTATCGACACAAATAACTTGTGAGTTGAAATATAATTAAAAATATTTGACACGTATATTAATAAAATCTTTAATCCGAACCGGAAAACACGAATTGTGGCCAGCCTAGGTCGACAAGCAAGCCACCTCTCTCACTCCATCGTTTTGTTGTACTTACAAATAATATATGTAGGAATGTGACATTTAAAGTGCATACGTGGAACCAAAATATCCACCACTTTCAATCTCCAATGCGTGGAACTATAATATCCACCATCTTGCTATGTAATGGCTTCTGCATTATATATATAGACACCCACACACTGCACTTAAATATATCAACAACCTACAGCTATACATAAGTTACACATTCCTTTTTTTCTTTCAATCTCGATTTTCATCATTTCCCTCAAAGCTAGTCTTACTATAATATCTTGATGGCCATGTCAGCTGTGATGCAGTCCGTCTTCGCAAGGCCAATAACAGGTGTCACCAATGAATCAAGGCTCAATAACATTGTTCCTTCCAGTTACGTGCCACGTATGCAGAAGAATGTTGCTATGCAAGTGCGATGCATGGCCAAGGTTGGTATTGAAATTGACTTCATATTCATTTTAATGTCCTGCAAGGATAAAATTACACGTGCTTATAAGATTTCAAATTTTATGAGTACAGTCATGATTAATAGGGATTTAATTTGAGTCTTCTACAATTCATATAGCATCGTTTTACACGGATTTCATAAATAAGTTGTGTTCACGTACAAAACTTATTTGGAAATGAACACACATGTATATGCATACATGAAGATAATTAAGGTACATACAATTGAGTTAGAAATAAACATAACTCGAGGATTCTATATATGATTTGGCAGGATGGTATAGAGAAACCAACAACACCTCGACAGACTCCTGCCCAGAGTACTGCTCCAAAGGTAGGTAATCATTACTTAACGGCTGCATTATCAAAAAATTTATATCTATACATGAAAAATTTATCCATCTTTATCAGTATTAATTAGTATGATATAAAGATTATTATATTATGTACTGCATAGTAGTAGTATATAGTATGCATGAATGTATGTTTTGATGCTGTGGACCATGGATGACAGGTCAGCACCAAATTTTCCGACGTGTTGGCCTTCGGCGGGCCAGCTCCGGAGAGAATCAACGGTAGACTGGCAATGATCGGCTTTGTGGCGGCGATGGCGGTGGAGCTATCTAGCGGTCAGGATTTGATTTCTCAGATATCGAACGGTGGGGTCCCGTGGTTTGTAGGAACTAGCGTTGTGCTATCAGTGGCATCACTAGTACCATTGTTTAAAGGAGTGAATGTGAAATCATCAAATGCAATAATGACTTCAGAAGCCGAGCTTTTGAATGGAAGGGTTGCAATGTTAGGTTTGGTTGCTTTGGCCTTCACAGAGTTTCTTAAAGGTGGAACCCTCGTGTAACTCCCATCTCATGTACACTTCTCACACACACACTTACACACATATAGTATATATGTATCTTTGATATATCATGTCAACTAGGAGTTTAGGCATCATAATCCCTCGCTCGGCATGGGTATGACTGGGATTGATTGTAACTGATATTTTACCGTTGATAAAATTTTGCTATTAAACATATCTGTCTTTTTGCTTCGTGAAATGAATTAAAAATATTATGAATGATTCAGATGAAAAATATTTGGGACGGATGCGTCATCAAACATAATTTAATTCACTATTGCACAACATCAGGAAACATAACTTCATGTTTATTTGATTTGTGTGAACAAATCATTTTCCAGAATCCCAAAGATTATTATCATCAATTAGTTGTGGAAAAATTGGTTAAGGAAAACATCACAATATTATGTAGGGTTAATTTCAGTAAACTTTTTATATTATTGAATTTAATCAAGTAATCCCTTCTTTGTCTAAAATGACCCCTGTAATTTTCAATTTAATCACATTACCCTCTCCAGTTATATTTCAATCAAAAAGGTTAATGGCAAAATACAATGAGTAAAACACCCTTAATTAAAACATCACCCTTTAAAACATTTTGGATGTCATTTTACAAAATTAACCATATTTTGTAATAATATAATGACATTACATATTAGGTATTTTTAACCGAATGGTCTCAACTCTTAATTTAAAGTATTAATTTTCAGTCCAAAACGCATGGAATTTTGAAGACGGGCGTATAACTATAAAGCGAATGGAAAACTGAAAATTTAAAAGCGAGCATACAAGCATATATACATACATATAAGTATACGTGTGTGTATATAATTGAGTGAATGATGCAAAATCCTCTTAGATTTTGAGCAAAATGTCACGCCCTGCCTTATGAGGTTACGCCACGCAGGCGCCACACAGGCGCCACGCAGACGCTTCGTAGGATCCTACTTGGCATCCTACATGGCATCCGGAATATTCTAGACTTCTCCACACTTCTCCGGAATTCTCTAGAGTATTGTAGAGTTGTCTAAACTTGTATAGAATTGTATATACTAGAATTGTATAGAACATTCTAGATATGGAGGATTCTAGAAATCTCTCCACCTTTCCTTGTAAAGGCCCTTGGCCTATAAATAGAGGAGGGAGCTCATTTGCTCACCAGCCACCCAACAATCCAAGTATCCATTCAAGCAATACAAGTTCAATTGCCTTCTAAGCTCTCTTGCCTACATTTCTCTTCTTACACACCAAGCTTCCGCATTCACCTAGCTTTAGTCGCTCACTAAGCTAGAGACCCACAAAGGCTTACTTAGCACTTCTCAAGCATCTTAGAGGTGTCTAAGGCCGCACGGTTCCTTGGAAACACCAAGTCCGTGACAGTTGGTATCAGAGCCCGGTTCGTGAAGGATCACAACCTACTTGCAAGAGAGTATGGCAGAGATGAACTCAACCATCACCCCAGCCGTGGAGGAGCAAGAACGCGGCAGGGAGAATCAATGCCCACCCACTAACACCAAGGCAAGGTCGAAGTCCAAGTCCAAGGACGCTCAATCAAGCCTTGAGACACGCATCGATGACATAGAAGGCACTATGGCCATCATGCAGGAGCGTATAGTGGAGACTCACCAACGCTTGGAAGAACTGGAGTCCGATGACGCCGACTTCCAAGACACCATGAAGGGACAACTCAATGCCCTTGATGGAGATCATCGCAAGGAGCTACGCTCTCTTCGCGATGAGATAGCCACACTACGTGGTTACATGGATCAAGAGCTTGGCAACATTCGGACATTCATGGAGGACATGCGTGCCGATTGGGCCATTTGCAAGCAAGCCGTAGCAAACGGTGCCACTGCTACTCGGGAGGCCGGAGCTCCCAGAATCGACGTCCCCAAGCCCAAGTGCTACAAAGGGGAACGTGTTGCCAAGGAGGTAGAAAACTTCCTATTTGGCATGGAACGATACTTTGACGCCAAAGGGATAGTGGATGAGGCGACAAAGATCAACACCACCACCCTCTACCTAGTGGACGATGCTATGCTATGGTGGAGGCGTAGACATGGCGATATCGATAGAGGTACACTTTCTATTGATACTTGGGCTGATTTCCGTAAAGAGTTTAAGAGGCACTTCTATCCTGAGAATGCCGAGGAAGAAGCTATGGGCAGACTCCGCCGGCTCAAACAAACAGGGACCATCCAAGACTATGTCAAGGAGTACACCTCTCTCACCCTTGAGATCCCTGAGCTCTCAGAGAAGGAGTCTCTCTTCTTCTTCATGGATGGTCTACAACAATGGGCCAAGATAGAGCTAAGACGACGTGGAGTGAAGGACCTTGCCACTGCCATCACAGAAGCGGAGGCATTGATCGATTTCAGCTCCAAGAAAGACTTTGCCAAGCCCAAGGACAAGACCCGGAACTTCGGCAAAGGTGGGGGAGACAAGGGCAACACTTCTAATGCCACCAACACTGCCCCTCACAAAGAAGGCTTCCGGAAAGATGGAGGCAACAAGCCCCATAAACAACCACCATCACCCTGCTTCATATGTGGTGAAATGCATTGGACACGGTTTTGCCCAAAGAAGAATACCGCCAATGCTATGACGCTTGAGCAGGAGACACACATGGGTTCGCTTCAAATCCTTAACGCCATCAAGGCTAAAGTGGAGGCCCCTAAGGCAGCACCTAAAGGGCTCATGTTCGTTGAAGCAACCATAGGGGGGACGTCTACTAGAGCATTGGTAGACACCGGCGCCTCCCACAACTTCATAAGCATCGACGAGGCCAAGCGACTAGGCCTCAATTACACCAAGGAGGACGGTTCCATGAAGGCCGTCAACTCCGCAGCCAAGGCCATATACGGCACTGCCCGAGGCATACAAGCACGCCTAGGCCAATGGAATGGCCTCATTGATCTCTCGGTGGTAACCATGGACGACTTTGCCTTAGTCCTTGGAATAGAATTCTTGGACAAGGTAAAGGCCTTCCTCATCCCCTACACTAACACCATGTGTATCACGGAAGGCAATACCACATGCATGGTGCCAGTCGAACGAGGGGCTAAGATTGAGGCACGCTCCCTATCTGCCATGCAATCCAAGAAGAGGGAAGTTAGCTACTTAGCCACCCTACTCGACTCATCAGAAGACCCCTCAGAGTCCTCCCCACATGAGGACATGCCCACGGAGATCCGCTCAGTACTATGCGAGTACAACGATGTCATGCCCTCGGAGCAACCAAAGAGACTACCACCCCGAAGGGAGGTAGATCACAAGGTCGAGTTGGAACCAAGTTCCAAGCCACCATCCATGGCCCTTAGCCGCGAAGCAGAACTCGTGGCCATTAGTCGACCACAACACCCTCTTATGGATCGCATCAAAGAGGGACTACAGCATGACCCCCTAGCCAAGAGTCTCATTCAACTCACCAAGGATGGCAAGACTCGACGCTTTTGGCTTAGGGATGATCTTCTCCTCACTACGGGCGACAGGCTATTTGTGCCTAAGTGGGGGAACCTGCGAAGGGAACTCATCAAGGAATGCCATGACACCATGTGGGCTGGACACCCAGGAATGAGGCGCACACAGGCAATCCTTGAGGATTCGTACTACTGGCCCCGGATGCGTGACGACATCGAGGCCTATGTAAGCACTTGTCTTGTTTGCCAGCAAGACAAGATAGAGCAGCAGCAGCCGGCCGGTCTACTAGAGCCACTACCTATCCCAGAGGGTCCATGGGTGAGTGTTTCAATGGACTTCATCACATGCCGACCCAAGTCTAATGGTTGTGGCAGCATCATCGTAGTGGTGGATCGATTCAGCAAGTATGCCACCTTCATACCTGCCCCTGCAGATTGCACGGCCGAGCAGACAGCAGAGCTCTTCTTTGACCATGTGGTCAAGCAATGGGGGTTGCCACAAAACATAGTGAGTGACAGAGACCCACGCTTCACAGGCCGCTTCTGGACGGGACTCTTTCAGAAGATGGGTACGGGTCTCAACTTCTCTACTAGCTTTCAACCCCAATTCGACGGACAGACGGAGCGTATCAACGCGCTCCTAGAGCTATACTTGAGGCACTATGTTAGTGCCAACCAGCGGGACTGGGCCAAACTCCTTGGAATAGCATAGTTTGCCTACAACTTGCAGCGGAGTGAGGCTACCAACCACAGTCCTTTCGAGATAGTGACCGGGCGACAACCCATGACGCCTAACGCTATGGCATCAAGCGGAGATGGCAAGAGCCCGGCAGCATACAGATTCGCCAAGGGATGGCATGACCAATCCGACTTGGCTCGAGCCTACCTAGATAAGGCAGGCAAGAAAATGAAGAAGTGGGCTGACTCCAAGAGAAGGCCCCTAGAATTCATGGAAGGAGACTTGGTCATGGTCAAGTTGCTACCCCAACAGTTCAAGTCTTTGCGAGCAGTGCACAAGGGGTTAGTACGACGCTACGAAGGTCCCTTCCCAGTTATCAAACGAGTTGGAAAGGTCTCCTATATGGTGGAGCTACCACCAAAGATCAAGATTCATCCAGTTTTCCATGTCAGCAAGCTCAAGCCTTACCATGAAGACAAGGATGATCCAACTCGAGGCATATCACACCGAGCTCCTACTGCCGTGGTCACTTCCTTCGATAAGGAAGTAGAGTGCATCCTCGCCGACGGACAAGCGAGCAGAAGCGGAGTCCCCAAGTACACAGAGTACTTGGTGAAATGGAAAAACTTGCCGGATAGTGAAGCAAGCTGGGAGTATGAAGACACACTTTGGCAGTTTGCAAAACACATCCAGCAGTTCAAGCAGAACGCGACGAGGACGTCACGAACTTAGGTGGGGGAGAATGTCACGCCCTGCCTTATGAGGTTACGCCACGCAGACGCTTCGTAGGATCCTACTTGGCATCCTACATGGCATCCGGAATATTCTAGACTTCTCCACACTTCTCCGGAATTCTCTAGAGTATTGTAGAGTTGTCTAGACTTGTATAGAATTGTATATACTAGAATTGTATAGAACATTCTAGATATGGAGGATTCTAGAAATCTCTCCACCTTTCCTTGTAAAGGCCCTTGGCCTATAAATAGAGGAGGGAGCTCATTTGCTCACCAGCCACCCAACAATCCAAGTATCCATTCAAGCAATACAAGTTCAATTGCCTTCTAAGCTCTCTTGCCTACATTTCTCTTCTTACACACCAAGCTTCCACATTCACCTAGCTTTAGTCGCTCACTAAGCTAGAGACCCACAAAGGCTTACTTAGCACTTCTCAAGCATCTTAGAGGTGTCTAAGGCCGCACGGTTCCTTGGAAACACCAAGTCCGTGACAAAAACCTCCCTACACTAAGCAAAATGTGCACTTTCACCCCTTAAGCTATTTTCCAGTGACCGAGTTGTGTATTTACCTTTATATATTTAAAATATTATTTTATAATTTAATAAAACTACATGTTAATTGTGAAAAGAAGAAAAACCCGTGATTTGAAACTCTTCGAAATTGAGGATCGTGATCCATGACCGGAGATTTTCAAATTTGGAAACTTGTTTTTGCATCACAATCGATTTAAAACTTCACCGTCAAAATTGGAAGCTTTGAATTTGAGGTGCCCAAGTTCTTGAACCAGATCTGGAGAGAGGAAGAAATAAGGCCATAGCCACCCGTTTTCGCCATCAAAAATATATAATTTTTGTGGATGTGGGTTAATTACCCACTCATTTGTACAACGAGATCGGAAAACTCCTCGGCCATGGAACCTTCGCCAAGGTTTACCATGCCCGGAACATCACCACCAACAGAGCGTCGCCATCACGGTCATCGACAAGGAGAAGATCCTGAAAGGCGGCCTCATCGCGCGTCTGCCACCCCAACATCGTCCAGCTCTTCGAGGTCATGGCCACCAAGACCAAAATCTACTTCGTCATGGAGTTCGCCTGCGGCGGCGAGCTCTTCAACAAGGTCGCAAAAGGGAGATTGAAGGAAGAAGTCGTGTAGGGCTTCTATGCCTATTTTCCGTACAATGTATTCCTTATTAATATTGTTTATTTATATACCAATAAATATTTTGGATTATAATTGTTTTATATTTTTGGGTAATTTGCATTGACACCCCCTGAGGTTAGGGTCAATGGCAACCAGATTGTGGTCAACGTTTTTTTGGCACTCACACCCCTTGAGGTTTTAATTTCGTTGCAATGACACCACCTGGGCTGGTGAAATGACTAGAATGTCCCTTTAATTGTTTCACTTATTACATTAGGGTAATATATAAAGTGTGAAATTACCCATATGCCCAAACACTTCACCCCTTTAAAATTACTAATTACACTTTCACCCCTTATTACAATATATATATTACTAAAATTACAATTTAATTTTTTTTCTTTATAATATAATTTGTATATATAATTACGAAAATTAAAATTATGAATATATATATATATAATTTGTAAAAAATATATAAAATTTGAAAACACATATAAAATTTGAAACAATATATAAAATAAAAAAAACATATAAAATTCGAAACAAATATATAAAATTCGTAAACAATATATAAAATTCGAAAAACATATAAAATTCTAAAAATATATATAAAATTCAAATATATATATATATATATATAAAGTGTGATTGAAGTTTAAGTGGACAAGCCTCAGAATCATTAGCCAAGGTAACGGATCCTCTCCAGCTCTCTACAGAGCTATTTTAATGCCACGATGGTGACCGAAATCGGAATTGAACCGATACTTTATTAAAATATTTTAATCAAAATAAAATATATTAATATTTGGATCAAAATTAACGGTTCGGTTTTGGTTCTCATTTTTAAAGAACCGAAAGTAATTTTTTATTTGGATCAAAATTAACGGTTCGGTTCCGATACTTTTGGTTCTTTAAAAATGAGAACCGGAACCGAACCGTTAATTTTGATTCAAATATTAATATATTCACGATGCTATTTGCTTTTGATTCCGACCGAAACCGGAATCGAACCGATACTTTCTATTCTTTAAAAATGAGAACCGGAAACGAACCGTTAATTTTGATCCAAATATTAATATATTTAATTTTGATTAAAATATTTTAATAAAGTATCGGTTCGATTCCGATTTCGGTCACCATCGTGGGACATGTGTCGCCATCGTGACCATTAATATAGCTCTGCAGAGAGCTGGAAAGGATTCGTTACCTTGGCTAATGACTTTGAGACTTGTCCACTTAAACTTCAATCACACTTTATATATATATATATATATATATATATATATTTGAATTTTATATATTTTTTAGAATTTTATATGTTTTTCGAATTTTATATATTGTTTACGAATTTTATATATTTGTTTCGAATTATATATATATATTTTTAATTTTATATATTGTTTCAAATTTTATATATTTTTTCGAATTTTATATGTTTTTTCAAATTTTATATATTTTTTACAAATTATATATATATATATATTCGTAATTTTAATTTTCGTAATTATATATACAAATTATATTATAAAGAAAAAAAATGAAATTATAATTTTCGTAATATATATATATATATATATATATGTATTGTAATAAGGGGTGGAAGTGTAATTTCACACTTTATATATTACCCTAATGTAATAAGTGAAATAATTAAAAGGGCATTCTAGTCATTTCACCAGCCCAGGGGATGTCATTGCAACAAAATTGAAACCTGAGGGGGTGTGAGTGCCAAAAAAACATTGACCACAATCTGGTTGCCATTGACCCTAACCTCAGGGGGTGTCAATGCAAATTATCCTATATTTTTTTTTCTTTTTCAAATTTGGAAGCTTTGAATTTGAGGTGACCAAGTTTTTGAACTAGATCGGGAGAGAAAAAGAAGAGAGAGAAAGTTAAACCTATATACAATATAACTATTCATATATCCATATAAGAGCAAGGGTAGTTAGAGAATTAAGTAAGAGAATTTTAGGGTTTTAGGAAAATATATGTCCGCATAACTTACGTGACTCTTTTTTGGCCAAAAATGTGACATAAACTGTCATAGGGAATGAATCTGCACACTTTTGTCAAAATCATGGGGTTTATATGCACAAATTAAACAATGGAGGAATTTTATGCACATTTTGAAAAATATATGGGCACATTTTGAAAAACATATGGGGTTTTTGCATCATTCACCCATATATAATTATATATACGTATATATATATATATATATATCAAACTATTTTAATTGGAGTTGTTTTCTGCATCAATTTCAAATTGTTTTGTGTTTGAAATTTGCTGTAAGTCAGCCAAAAACGAAAGGAAGAAATGATGTGAAAGAAAATAAATTTTGGTTAGTTCCCAGCCTATTTTGTTTGATAAACAAATAATGTGTAATTGAAGTGACCTCAGTTCTCGAGTTTGAAATTTTTTCTAGCTCGGTTTATTGTACGGCATTCCTTTGAAAATTTTATGAGTTAGAGGGTCTGGATAGGGTGAACTGTTATAATTTTTTTACATTGACTAAATTCAATCACGGTTTCATCAATTGAATATTTCCAATCACAAAATTAAAATAAAATAAGTGAGTACAGTAAAAACAAAATAGCAGTATTCATAGATTTCACTGATTTTAAAATTTTTAAGGGAAGGGAATCGGGTAATTTTACATATTTTAAGAGTATTTTTGTAATCTTATAGAGGTCGGGGGAGTATTTGATCAAATTAAAAACCATAAGGGGGTTATTTAAACCACATGGTTTTTGTTTGAATAATTTTAAAATCATTGGGGGTTTTCTGATAATTGCCAAAAAAAAGAAGGGAAAAAATGAGAAAATGTGTTGACAAACACAATGATATAACCTCTCTTTCCAATAAAAAAATATGAGTTTCGAGTTTTCTTGAAAACAAAATGGGTATATGTGAAAAAAGAGAAAAAAAACAGACGCAAAACCTTCGGACGTCTCTCATAAAATTGGCACAAGTCATGTTCTTATTTTAGTGGAATTGGACCAATGCCAAATGACAATATTTTATTGATCCACTCATATTCACTTGACTACACAGCTATTTTTTCACGCTTTTCTGTTGTGTGGAAGTATAAAATTTCAGAGGTAGCACACTTTTCTCTTGTGTGCCCAACCGAACCACGATGTCTAACTTTTGTTTGTATTTTAGCAATGTTATCTAAATTATGGTTAAAATTCAGTATGGATTGAGAGCAGCATGGACTGATAGAGCCATAGGCTAAAGGTTGGAAATTGGAGAAAACGATATGGCTCTTTGTTATATATTCTTCTTGCAATAAGAGTAAATAAGTCTTGTTGACAGTTGAAAGAGATTGCATAGAGTGGCAGGATTCATGCAATTCCATCAAAATTTGGGTAAAACGTTCTTGTTGTTAGGGCTGTTTGATTTCTGGTCTTGTTGATCTTGTCTTGTCTTTGCCTGTTTTTCAGCCCAGACCAGAAACACCATATCATTTATCAAATAAAATTTCAATCAACACCAAAATCAAATCATGCCACACAAGACCAAACAAAACCAGCTCAGACCAATCCAACCAATCCAAATAATATATATATAACTAAAATTCGAAAATAATATATATATAATTCGAAAACATATATAAAATTTGAAAAAATATATAAAATTTGAAACATATATATAAATTCTGAAGCAATATATATACAATTCGAAAACATATATAAAATTCAAAAAAAAATATGAAATTTGATAATAAATAATATTAAATGATAAATTAATAATATAAATAATAAATTAAATAAAACATATATAGAAATAAAATTAATAATAAATAAATAAATAATAAGCAAAATGAATTAAATAATACAAAATTTAATAATAAAATAATAAAAAATTTTAATTTGTTATTTATTTCTGTAATATATATATATTTAATTTATTTATACTTTTTCAAATTTTGTATAATTTTTTTGAATTTTAAATATTTCTTTCAAATTTTATATATTATTTTTGAACTTTATAATTTAGGTATGTTTTTTGAAATTAAAATTTTTTTTTGAATCTATATATTTTTCCCCTTTTTATATATTTTCAAATTTTAATATAATTTTTCGAAATTTTATATTTTTTTTGAATTTTATATTTATTTTTGAATTTTAATATTTTTTTCGAATTTTATATATATTTTTTGAATTTTAAATATTTCTTTCAAATTTTATATATTATTTTTGAATTTTATAATTTTATATATTTTTCAAATTTTATATATTTTTTATAATGTTAAATATTTTTTAAAATTTTATATATGATTTTTGAATTTTTTTTATTTATCTTCAATTTTTTTATATTTTATTTTCAAATATATATATATATATTTTCATTTTTTATATTTTTTCAGATTAAAATTTGTTTTTTTGAATTTTAAATATTTCTTTCAAATTTTATATATTATTTTTAAATTTATACATATTTGAAATTTTGTAATTTTAAATATTCTTTTTGGTATATTTTATTGTAATTTGTATATTTGAGCCAAATAATTATTTGGTTCTTTTCGAATTCTATATATTATTGAATACAATTTTATAAAAATTTTGATATATTTTATTGACATTCTATATATATATTTTTTAATGTTATATAATTTATTCGATTTTATATTTGATTTTTCAAAGTTGATATCATCATTTGCTATTTTATATTATTTGTAATATTATATATATATTTTATCATTTTATATTATTTTTTATTATATATATATAATTATATCGAATTTTATACTTCATAAAATATATAGTTGAATGTTTTTTTATATATATAATAGTCTTTATTAGGATATAAATACTATATCCAATATTTTAATCAATTAGTTTTAGAATAGACCACTTATTGGAAGCAGACAGTTTTTCAAACATGGTTTGGTTTTAGTTTTTTCAGACCAGACCATTTATTAAACATAATTTCAATCAGTACCAAAACTAAATCAAACCACACAAGACCAAACAAAATCAGCTCAGACCAATCCAGCCAAATCAAACCAAACCAAACCAAAGCAGACCACTTTTCAAACAGGCCTAATAGAGTCATAGGCTAAAGGTTGAAAATTAGAGAAAACCAGACCATACCACTTTTCAGTATGGATTGAGAGCAACATGGACTGATAGAGCTCTAAAGGTTGGAAATTGGAGAAAACGATATGGCTCTTTTGTTATATATTCTTCTTGCAATAAGAGTAAATAAGTCTTGTTGATAGTTGAAAGAGATTGCATAGAGTGGCAGGATTCATGCGATTCCATCAAAATTTGGGTAAAACGTTCTTGTTGTTAGGGTTGTTTGATTTCTGGTCTTGTTGGTTTTGTCTTGTCTTTGCCTGTTTTTCAGTCTAGACCAGAAAGACCACACCATTTATCAAACATAATTTTAATCAACACCAAAACAAAATCATGCCACACAAGACCAAACCAAATCAGCCCAGACCAATCCAACCAAACCAAACCAGACCAAATAATATATATATAATTCAAAAACATATATAAATTTTGAAAAAATATATAAAATTTGAAAAAATATATATATAAAATATGAAAAAATATATATAAATTCTGAAACAATATATATATAATTCTGAAAAAATATATATAATTCGAAAACATATAAAAAATTCAAAAAAAATATAAAATTTGATAATAAATAATAAAATATATTTATAAATTACTTAAACAAACAAATAAATAATATTAAATGATAAATTAATAATATAAATAATGAATTAAATAAAACATATATATAAATAAAATAAAAATAATTAATAATAAACAAAATGAATTCAATAATACATAAAAATAATAATAAATAAATAAATAATAAGTAAAATGAATTAAATAATACAAAAAATAATAATTTTTTTAATTTGTTATTTATTTATGTAATATATATATATATATATATAATTTATTTATAATTTTTCGAATTTTATATATTTTTTTTGAATTTTAAATATTTCTTTCAAATTTTATATATTATTTTTGAACTTTATAATTTAGGTATGTTTTTTGAAATTTAAATTTTTTTTTGAATCTACATATTTTTCCCTTTTTTATATATTTTCAAATTTTAATATAATTTTTCGAAATTTTATATTTTTATTGAATTATATATTTATTTTTGAATTTTAATATTTTTTTCGAATTTTATATATATTTTTTGAAATTTAAATATTTCTTTCAAATTTTATATATTGTTTCAAATTTTATATTTGTTTTATAATGTTAAATATTTTTTAAAATTTTATATATGATTTTCGAATTTGTTTATTTATTTTCAATTTTTTTATGTTTTATTTTCAAATTTATATATATTTTTTCAGATTAAAATTTGTTTTTTTTTTAATTTTAAATATTTCTTTCAAATTTTATATATTATTTTTGAATTTATACATATTTGAAATTTTGTAATTTTGAATATTCTTTTTGGTATATTTTATTGTAATTTGTATATTTGAGCCGAATAATTATTTGGTTCTTTTCGAATTCTATATATTATTGAATAAATTTTTTAAATTGTTTTGATATATTTTATTGACATTCTATATATATATTTTTTAATGTTATATAATTTATTCGATTTTATATTTGATTTTTCAAAGTTGATATCATGATTTGGTATTTTATATTATTTGTAATATTTTATATATATATATATATATATATTTATCATTTTATATTATATTTTATTTTATATATATAATTATATCGAATTTTATATTTCATAAAATATATAGTTGAATGTTTTTTTATATATATAATAGTCTTTATTAGGATATAAATACTATATCCAATATTGTAATCAATTAGTTTTAGAATAGACTATTTATTGGAAGCGGACAGTTTTCCAAATATGGTTTGGTTTTAGTTTTTTCAGACCAGACCATTTATCAAACATAATTTCAATCAGCACCAAAACCAAATGAGATCACACAAGACCAAACAAAACCAACTCAGACTAATCCAGCCAGATCAAACCAGACCAAACTAAACCAGACCACTTTTCAGTATGGATTGAGAGCAACATGGACTGATAGAGCCATAGGCTAAAGGTTGGAAATTGGAGAAAACGATATGGCTCTTTTGTTATATATTCTTCTTGCAATAAGAGTAAATAAGGGCCTGTTTGGAAAGGGATTTGTCTGGTCTTGTCTTGAATCTAAAACTCTGTTTGGTAAGCGGTTTGGTCTTTCTGGTATGGTTTGAGAAAACAAAAACTTTATATATATATATTAGTTTATAGATTATTTTATGTATATAACTTTATATATTATTAAATATATATATTTATAATATATTATTTATATATACATTATTTTTTAATTTATATATCTTTAATAATATTATTTTATATATATATATATTTAATAATATTATTTTATATATATATTATTTTTATAATAATATATATTCTTCTATATATTATTAATATATATTATTTTTGAATTTTATATATTATTTTATATATATATTATTCTTGAATTTTATATATTATTCTATATATGTTATTTTTGAATTTATATATTATTTTTATATATATTTAATAATATTATTCTATATATATTATTACAAAATAAAAAATATATATTATTCTATATATGTTAATATATATTATTTTTTAATTTTATATATTTTTATATATATTTAATATATATATTTATTAATACATATTATTTATTTAATTATATATATATTTATATATATATATATATTATTTTTATATATATTTAATAATATTATTTTATTAATATTATTATAAAATAAAAAATATATATTATTCTATATATATTAATATATATTATTTTTTAATTTTATATATATTTATATATATATATATATATTATTATATATATTTAATATATATATTTAATAATATTTATATATATATATTATTTATATATATTTAATAATTTATTTTATATTATTATTATAAAATAAAATTATTAATATATATTATTCTATATATATTAATATATATTATTTTATATATATATATAGGAGAGAGAGAAAAAAAAAAAAAAGTCAAAAAATATGGACTAAACCAAGAAATACCAACTTTTTTTTGGTCTTTCATCACTTACAAAAAAAAGGTTTGTTTTATGTTAAAAACCTAAAACTAACTTACCCAAACATAAATTAATTTTTAAAACAAAAATAAAATAAAACAAAATTGCTAAAGACTAAGGCCTAAGTCTTGTTGACAGTTGAAAGAGATTGCATAGAATGGCGGGATTCATGCAATTCCATCAAAATTTGGATAAAACGTTCTTGTTGTTAGTGGGCTTGTACGTCTCTAGAACCCATCAAGAACATGGTAAAATAACTATAAGGATGCAAGTTTTTCATCTTAGTAACCCTTGAGTTTAGTGAAACAACTCGTAACTATGAGAGAATCTTGCGCACAAAGAATTATATTTTTGCAGAGTTGGAAAAGTCGTCGCTCACTTAAATCTGTCCACATGTTACCAACGTTTTCGATATAGATAACATTTTTTGAAATTATTCAAAAAAATGTGTCGAAAAGCAAAATAATTAGGAGAAGAACACACCAGAATAGGTAAACTGTCATTAATAAACAACATTTGGTTTTGGCATTGTTAAAATAAAAGATCAATTGTAAACAATAAATAGTAAAGAATTAAAAACGCACAGGATTTATCGTGGTTCAGTCAATGTGATCTACGTTCACCAAAGCAATCTTTGTATTTCGCTTATCAATGAATTAAGATTACAATGATGTATATATATATATATATCTAACTCATATGTACTGGTAAAATACAAAAATCACCATTTACCATAACCCCTGAACCCCCCAATAAATTAGTCGATGCCCAACAAATTAGGGCCCGGCGCTTCCGACCTGCCCTTTGGACCCAAGACCTGTTATAACTTCTTTCCTGGATCATGAGTGATAACCCAACATATCAGAATGATCCTAAAATTTCTAATGCCCTTTCTCACTTTGAAGCTATTTGTTTAATGATTTGTTGTTTACTAGAGTTCAACTTGGACTTGCCATGAGAAATTCTTGTCTGGGCCATTTTATGTTTATATTTCTCATCTTTTTGTATCATCTGAAGTAACTTATAGTTCTATTCGTAATGTTTTATATTTTTTCTTTGGATCCAGAGTCTGTTATAACTTTTTTTCTGAATTATGAGTCATAACCCAATAAACATTAAGTGATGTATGGCTGAATTTTCACCATCCAACAATTGTGTCTGATGAGAACTATTACTGAATTATCGAGATGGTGAGGTATAAAGTGAAATTTTGATTTATGATTGAATTATTATGAGATTATTTAATGTCGTGGTTCTGCTATAGTGATGATGGGAGAATAATTAGGTGTGGATTTGCAACCTTACGAAAGTGAGAAAAGGTAGATGAAAGTAACATATGATTCTACCAAAGTTCCCCCTTGCCCCCAAATGAGAAGTCAAGAGTTTGCTAATGTATATTTATTGATGATGTTTGTATATAAATACAAGTTGATACAAACTAAATTGCAAATCTAAGATAAATGTTTCATCAATGACTTTTAACAATATCTAACATAACTACATTAAAAACCGAATACGGAAAACAACAAATTCATATGTACCAGCAAAAGGATTAGTAGTTGTACATGTGAGTTTTTTCGGCCCATATAAAAAGCCTCATCCCGATTAGGTCGATCCTAGAAATGCCCCAGATGATGACCCAATCACTGGGCCCACATTATAACCCGACCGACACGTCTGTTCTGTGGTCGAGTCAGGCCCTCCCAAGACCCGACCAGCAAGCCCATCCTATGGCCCGACCCGAAGAGCATTCTAGAAGAAACTTGAAGATTCTATAAGAGACTTGCAGCTCAAGATAATGACGTAGTATAGGGACATAATAACTGATGTATAAGGTAAGGATAATATTCCAAAATTGAAAATGTTGCCCTAATGGGCCAAAGGCCCAAAAGGTAAATGTATATAATCCAATGAACAGTAATGAAAAATGATCTTTTTGTGTTGTACAAATTTCGTATCTACACAATGGCGCCGTCTATGAGAAAATTAGGACATTTTGCCGACCATCTTCCTACCTTAAAAAGCTGAGCAAAATCCAGATACCACCACCAAATCTTCAATATCATATTCTCCGTCCAAATTTGACCATGTCGGTGACCATATCCCAGTCAGAAGTACAGATCCCCGGCGACAGACAACCAAGTGTTTCACCAACGATTGAGCACCTCTTGCAGCAGCTCATCGAAGCTGAGAGACGAAGCCAGGCCGCCGAAGCGAGAAGCCTGGCGGTGGAGAAAAGGAGCGAGGAGCTCTTGGCGAGATTGAATCAGGCGACTATCCCTCCGGTAGTTCCCGATCAATCGCAGATCCAAGATCAAGCCGAACCACAGGAGGAGCATGATGAAACCTCTCACTGACCAAGCAAGGCCCCGGCCGCAGGCGAAGTTCCCATCACCGACAAACCTCTGACATCACAAAAACTTCAGGAGATGATGGCGGAGTTCCAAAAGAAGGTCATGAAGGATCTGAGGGGCCGATCTACCGATGACCAGGCCCTCCAAGCCTCTGCCGACTCGGTTCAGTCACCGTTCACTTTAGAGATCTTGCGGAGCTCTTGGCGAGATTGAATCAGGCGACTATCCCTCCGGTAGTTCCCGATCAATCGCAGATCCAAGAACAAGCCAAACCACAGGAATAACATGATGAAACCTCTCACCGATTAGGCAAGGCCCAGGCCGCAGGCGAAGTTCCCATCACCGACAAACCTCTGACATCACAAAAACTTCAGGAGATGATGGCGGAGTTCCAAAAGAATGTCATGAAGGATCTGAAGGCCCGATCTACCGATGACCAGGCCCTCCAAGCCTCTGCCGACTCGGTTCAGTCACCGTTCACATTAGAGATCACTCAGGAACCCTTCCCCAAGAAGTTTGTCATGCCCAGATTCACTCCCTATGACGGAACGAAAGATCCTGAGGAACACATTTACCAGATCCACCAAAAAATGACCATGTATGCCGAGAATGAGGCCTTGCTATGCAAAGTATTCTCGACCAGTCTCGTCGATGCGCCACTCCTCTGGTTCAGGAAGCAGCCGCCGAGATCCATTAGCAGCTGGCAGCAACTGTCCCACCTCTTTGTGGCCCAATACTTCGGGAACAAGAGGCAAAATAAGATCATTTCAAGCCTCTTTACCATGACTCAAGAAAAAGGTGAGTCCCTCAAGAGTTCCCTCTCCAGATTAAACATCGAGTCATCCGCCATCGACAACTGTGACCAACACTCAGCCGTGGAACCCTTCAGGATGACACTGATTCCGGGGACCAAGTTCCACCAGTCACTTGTGAAATGACCCCCCTCGGGAATTGGATAACTCAATTCTAGAGCTCAGGGTCACTTAAGGATCAAAGAGGAGGAGACGACCCGATAGAAGAGAGCGGCATTGGTTAGTGTGGAAATTAAGTCGAAGGATAAGGCGTCGAATACATCCCGACAACCGATTAATCACAAACGCTCAAATCCCCCGATCCCCGCTTCATCTCAGTTTCCTCCACAGCCCGAGAGGCGTGTCCGACTCGAAAAAAAGATCACCCCGTTGAAAATGACCCTTGCCAAGCTCTTCCAGGAAAACAAAGCCAGAAGAATCTTCTAGACTCCTCCCCCAATCAGGCAGCCCCTCGACCAGAGGTATAAATCAAAGCACTGTGCCTTCCACAGTCATTTCGGCCATACGACAAATGATTGCAGAAACCTAAGGCGCCAGGTCGAGGCAATGATAGCCCAAGGAGAACTGAAAGACTATGTCTGGAGGGATGGTCCAAGAGCCAATCAACCAACACAAAATAACCAACGGAATCAAGCCCTAACACACCCGGTCAAAATCATCAATATGATCCATGGAGGTCCCGACCCACGAAGCAACGAAGGATCGAGACGCTCACAAATGAGAAGAGTACATCAGGTCAGCAGGATAACCGGGATAAACGAAGTCCACCACCGAACGGGGCAGTGCCAGATACGTTTCTCCCATGATGACCTCCGAGACATCCAGGTCCCACACGACGACCCACTAGGCATCACTCTGATGGTCTCGGGATGTCTTGTCAGGAGGGTCATGGTTGACCCAAGAAGCAGTGCCAATATCATGACCAAGTGGGTTTTTGATAAATTGGAGATCGACCCGAGGGACATTGTAACTTCCCAAAATCCAATCGCCGGGTTCGATGGAAAGCAATTCGAGCCCCTCGGGGAGATCAAACTACCCATGTCAGCAGCCCAGAGAACTCTATCTGAGACCTTTGTGGTGGTGGACGTGAAGCCCTCATACAATCTGCTTATGGGAAGAAGATGGATACATAGGATGCAAGGCGTACCATCAACTCTCCACCAAATGATGAGGTGCATCAAGCCGAATAGTTACGACATAATTGATATCAAAGGGGATCAAGTAGCGCCCAAAAAATGTTACGCCATCACTATTAAAGGAATGAAGGATAAGCCCGATCGAAAGAGGTCTCGAGAAGAGGATCAGGATCTAGACCCACAGCCCAAATAGCAACTACAGGACGGGGAGTCGAGTCCCCCGATCGTTATAAAACCTCTGCAGCCAATATTTTTAATGCCCGACCAACCCGACAAGGTCACCTATGCAGGTACAAGTCTCATCACTTGTAAATTAAATGAACTAACAACATTCTTACAGGGTAATCATGACGTCTTCGCATGGGAGCATACTGATATGCCCGGCATCGACCCCTCCATAGCCCGACACACATTACATGTTGACCCAAATATAAGACCTGTCCGATATAAATAGAGGCGAATGGGGGGCCAAAGGAACCAGATCATAGCTGACGAGGTGTCAAAATTACTGGAAGCCGGGTTCATCAGGGAAGTTCAGTATCCCAAGTGGTTAGCCAATGTAGTGGTTATGTAGAAAAAGAATGGGAAGTGGTGAGTCTGCGTCGACTTCACCGACCTAAACAAAGCCTGCCCGAAAGACAGCTTCCCCCTACCTAAAATAGACCAAATGGTCGACGTTACTGCGGGCTATGAGAGACTAACTTTCCTTGATGCCTACTCGGGATACAACCAAATCCCAATGGACCCGACGGATGAGAAAAGGACCTCCTTCATTACTGAGACAAGTACTTATTACTTTAAAGTTATGCCTTTCGGACTAAAAAATGCAGGAGCCACATTTCAGAGACTGGTGAACAGGATCTTTAAAGTAATGATGGGCACAGTGGTCGAGGCCTACATTGATGATACAGTGGTCAAAAGCTGAAAGAAAACTGACCACTTGGAGCATCTCCAAAAAGTATTCGACACCCTGAGGAAACATGGGATGAAACTCAATCCGGTCAAATGCTCCTTCGGGGTATCTTCGGGATAGTTCCAAGGGCACATTATTGACGATCGGGCACACAAGCCAGCCCGACCCAAATGCAGGCTCTGCTAGAAACAAAAGAGCCAGCCACACACAAAGAAGTCCAAATTCTGACTGGAAGAGTTGTAGCCTTAAGCAGATTCATCGCAAGACTGACCGATCAATGTCGACCCATCTTCCAGGCGATTAAAGCAAAGAAGGGAGAAGTGTGGGGGCCCGAAAAAACTAAAGCCCTATCCTGATTGAAAGAATACATGCTCAAGCCTCCCATTCTTGTGACACCCGAGCCCGATGATATCCTACTATTGTATCTGGCAGTATCATCAGTGTCACCTAGTGTTGTACTCATCAGAGAGGATGGGAACCTCCAGATGCCCATTTTTTATACCAGTAAGGCATTAGCCGATCCCGAGACCCGATACAACAAACAAGAAAAGTTGGTTATATCCCTGATCAATGCCAAATGACGTCTTAGGCATTACTTTGAAGCTCACCAGATCATTGTCCCCACTACCGCTCCGATTCGTGTACTTATGGCAAAACCCGATCTCTCCGGTAGGATCTCCAAATGGGCCATTGAGCTAGGGATTTATGATATAACCTACATTCCTAGAATCTCGATTAAAGGAGAGGCCGTGGCCGATTTTCTATTAGAATGAGAAACCGATGAAACAGATCAACCCGCTGAATTAGAAACATGGAAATTATTCGTGAACGGCTCAGTGAGCGCCAATGGAGCAGGCGTCGAGGTGGAGATCCATACTCCCGATGGGACCAAGTTACAGGCTTCTATGCAATTGTAATTCTCAGCCACTAACAATGAGGCGGAGTACGAGGCGATCATATCGGGCCTGAGATTGGCCAGAAACCTGCAAATACAATCCCTATCTGTATACAACGACTCCCAGCTAATAATCAGGCAAATAACCGGAGAGTACAAAACCAGAGACCCCAAAATGGAATCTTACAGAGCGCTGGTGCTCAAGGACTCCGAAGGTTTTCAAAAATTAATATTCAGCCAAATCCCTCGAGAAGATAACACCTTTGTCGACCACTTAGCTAATCAAGCATCTGCAGCTGGTGAAGATATGAGCCGAGTAGTACTGACCGACTTCATCACTATACCGAGCATTCGAGAGCCCGATGAGCAGATATGTCTAGTTCCCCGGGAGTCGAGCTAGATGGACCCCATATTCGACTACCTCAGTGTCGGGACGCTACCAACTGATAAGGCAGAGACAAGGAAAATTAGAATGAAGTTAGCCAGATACTCGATCATCCAGGGACAACTCTACAGAAGTTCTTTCTCGGGTCCATATTTGAGGTGCGTCACTCCTTCCGAGTCAGAGACAGTGATGGAAGAGATACACGCTGGAGCTTTTGGAAATCACTCGGTTGCCCGATCTCTTGCCCATAAAATATTATCCCAGGGTTACTTTTGGCCCTACCTGTCTTGGGATACCGAGGAATTTGTACGGAAATGCAAAGCCTGTCAGATGCATGGTAACGCTATACTCCAACCACCGGAATTCTTGAACCCGACAATCGTTCCACATCCTTTTGCCCGATAGGGAATGGATATAGTCGGACCACTCCCAAAAGCCGTCAGATCAATAACCCATGTGCTCCTAGCCACCGACTATTTTACCAAATGGGTTGAAGCCGAGGCCTACCCTTCTATAAAAGGCAGCCATGTAGTCAAGTTCATATGGAATCACATCATCTGTAGGTTCGGGGTACCTCGGGCCATCATGATAGACAACGACACTAATTTAGACAGTGAACCAGTCAAGTCGTTTCTGGCCGAGCATGGAATCAATCAGAATACCTCCTCGGTAGGGTACCCGCAGGCCAATGGACAAGCAAAAAGAACCAATAGATCCATCTTCAACACCCTAGAAAAGAAACTTGAGAAGGCCAAATGAGCATGGTTAGACAAGTTTCCAGAGGTACTGTGGTCGTATAGAATGTCCCAATAACCAACCGGTGAAACACCCTTCGCTATGGCATATGAGGCAGAGACCGTAATCCCGACGGAGTACGTCATCCCGACACTGAGGTCACTGGCCTGGGACAAGAAATCAAATAATCAACGCTTGGCTCATGAACTCGACCTGGTGGAAGAGAAGAGAGAAATTGTCGGGATAAGACTGGCCGCATACCAACAACGGGTCAGGAATCACTTCAACAAAAGAGTAAAAAGAAGGGAATTCCAAGTCGGGGACATGGTCCTTAGACAAAATATTAGACACATGGGCAAGCTCCAAGAGCCATGGGAAGGACCCTACACCGTCACTGAAGTGGTGTGGCGCGGGGCCTATAGACTACTCAGGAACTCTGATAACAAAAGGGAGTCCAACACACAGAATGCATCCCGACTTAAGAGGTATTATCCCTAGAAATACTTTGTTTTGGCTACTGTAAAGAAATGCCACTATAGCCCAAAAAGATTGCAATGAAAGTTCCATTTTTCCCGATCATCTCCACGATTATCGAAATCATCTCCATGATTATCTCTATCCGACGGGTTTTTCTCTGTAATAACAGTTTAAAAACCAAAGTGTTGCATCCTCTCCATGGGCCCAAAGTGCCCAAGAGATCATCACAAACCCACCAGTGGTCGGGTTTTACAAATAACAACTCTAAAACCTAAGTGTTTCATCCTCTCCATAGACCCAAAGGGCCCGAGAGATCATCACAGACCCACTAGTGGTCGGGTTTTACAAATTTCAACTCTAAAACCTAAGTGTTGCATCCTCTCCATGGGCCCAAAGTGCCCGAGAGATAAACACAGACCCACCAGTGGTCGGGTTTTATAAATATCAATTCTAAAACCTAAGTGTTGCATCCTCTCCATGGGCCCAAAGTGCCCGAGAGATAAACACAGATCCACCAGCCGTCGGGTTTTACAAATATCAATTCCAAAACCCAAGTGTTGCAATCAGTACGGAGTCACAATTCAAAATCCCGACTATTATTGTCTGGTTTTAATGTTATTATTGTTGAGTCACAATTCAAAATACCGATTGTTATTATCTTATCAAAGGAAACAAGTATGGCTCATGCAGATCCACAACAAAATATGAATAAATAAACTTATATTGAAAAGCCCCGGTGGCCAAGCCTGATACAATGATGTGTTACAAAATCGTTGCAAATACAAGATAAAGGAAAAAGTAAGAGAAGGGGCAAGAAGCCATAAGAAGAGCCATATTTTGAAGTCTTCTTCCCCTGATGCCTGAATTCATCCGAGAATTTTTCGACCACGCGGGTTTCCGCCTCGGGAATCTCATCACCTTCCCCCTGAACCACCACGGGAGGATCTACATTCCCGCCTGAGCCTTTAGCTCCGAGGGACTGTCCCCCTG
This sequence comes from Cornus suecica, assembly GCA_963922005.1. Classification (NCBI taxonomy): domain Eukaryota; kingdom Viridiplantae; phylum Streptophyta; class Magnoliopsida; order Cornales; family Cornaceae; genus Cornus; species Cornus suecica. The sequence continues at coordinate 9,540,472 of OY998238.1, read as the reverse complement.
TAACTTCAGGCTCATCCAAACCAGAACGAGAAGACGTGGAGGGTAGGGGATCCTGAAGGAATTCGCCAAAGATAAGGTCTTCGGGCTCGGGCTTCGGATATTCATACGGAGGCCCCACTCCTAAGCTGAGGTCAGGATCCTCAATAGTCGGGATCTCCCTTTACTCCTCGGCTTTTGAAGCTCCGTTATGCATTCCTGTCAACCCTGCTCATAATAGTACTTGCAGGTCAGCTCAAAGCGGGAGATCATCTAGTTACCACCCTTGTGGCACATCTCCACCCGAGATTTCTCCACACCTAGGGCATTCTCGACCTCAACCTTCTCCCCAAGAAACTGCTGCCCTGAAGTCTTTAACTTCTCAACTTCTTCAATTAGGGATTACACTTGGAGAGTCAAGGCTTCCCGAGCCTGGGCCTCCCGATCAACCCTCTGTTTAGCCTCCCGAGCCTGGCCCTCAAGTTCTGAGATCTTTGACTTAGCATCTATGAGCTCTTCCTCAGCCGAAACAACCCTATATGTCAGAGACTGAATCTTGTCCTCAACCTTCTTGGACTGCTCCAGAGCCTTGGCACACCCAACTTTATGGACCTGAATGTCCCGAGTCAGGGTATTTATGACTCTGGCATCATCCTCGAGCTTGCAATTGTATGCCTGAGTAACATGAAACATCTGAAAGAAGAGAGTGTTAGCACAGAAGATAGGAAGCAAAATAAAAAACTAAGTATAAGAAATATGAAATTACCCTCATTGCAAGCTCGGGTCCATTCAAAGCTAAGCTAATCCTATCATATCTCCCCATGGCCAACCTATCGGCCGGGGTCTAAACTCCCAGGGCCATCTCCCGCAAGGCCTCCGGGTTCCCAATCGTCTGATCAGCGATAGATAGATATGGGTCACCCTTCCGAGTGTCCAGCTTGAACCGAGGCCCATGAGGAGCCTTTTTCCCACTTTCAGCAGTGCGATCAATCTTCTTGTGGTCTAGTTTCTTGACCATAGATGTGATAGCAGTGCGCAGTTTGGTAGGTCGGGATAAACCATAACCCTCTTCGTTAGAGCCTAACTCCCGAGCATCCAACGTCGAGGCAGGAACCTCTAAGGCCATACCGAGGCTAGGACCGGGCCTGACTGAAAGTTGAGCCTGACACGAATTCTGATCCAAACCTCTAGAGCTCGGGACCATACCATGATCATCCCCGACCTCGACCACCCCCGATGCAGCCATTTGTAGGGTATGAGAAGACGAAGGCGTGATCGGAGGATCATCTGCCGGAGGAGGAGGAGGCGGAGGCGGGGGCGTGGCAGCTCGGTCCTCAATCAGTCCCGTTGATGAACTGACTACAGGGTTCTCGGGGACTTGAGCGACATCAACCCCACAAATGAAGGATGTGGGGCCGGTGACACCCTTTTTAGCCTTCTTGATCAAAATCTTGGGCATGCTAACCGTTTTCCTTTTCTGCTGGCCCCCCGACATGGTTCTCTTGAGTTTTTGGGTTGCTGATGACTTGGACTTCAATTTCTTCGATCCAGACGTAGTCGCAGCAGAACCCGAGGCGATCATCGATGCAGATGTTCCCAATGCAAACTCCTGCAATATAGACCCGGTCAGGCAACCCTGGTTATCCCTTAAATCCTGACTCCATACTCTGGCCTCCAATAGTTCGAATCGGGATCTTATATACCCGACATCCATTTTCTCCTGAGGAGCCTGAAGGAAACCCATCACTAGCATACCCAACTTATCAGTACACTGATCGTAATGGCATGAAGCTCGGGTATGGAAACTCTTAAACTCAGGAAGTCGGGTATGTTGGAAAACGTGGCTTATAGGTATGTTTATGGCGTCCGGATGCCTCCACTGCCAACTCACTACAATCATCCTTTATTTCCATCGCTTATTGGAGGTCGGAACGTTGCCACATAATTTCCTCTTAACATACGAGGTTAGGTTGTACCGACCCCTATTATCTTTTTGTTCCTAAAGTTTATACGAGAACAGGAGCTCAGCCAAACCTAAGTCTACGTTCAATTCTTTGTTGATCAATAGGATCATGGCCAGGATCCTATAAAAATTGGGACCCACTGGAAGGGGGGCCAGAAGGAAGAAAGGGTGAATATGAATTTTTAGTATGGCAAGGTGGAATAAGGAGAGTAATATTTCCCCATCCTTCATCCCCTCACCAATCCTAAAGTCTTTGTCCCGAGGATAATGTTTAACATTTATCCCTTCGGGAACCCCGAGGTTCTTAAGTTGAGCGTTTTTCCTGTACTTGGCTGGGAGCGGGTCAACATAAAAAATATCCTCGTCCTCAACACCCTGACCCTGATCATTCCCATCATCCCGACCCTCTACAACTTGACCCCCAGCATCCTGATTAACTTCTGGTGGACTAGTTCTAGTGACTCGGGTAATCTCTAAGGATGGGGTGTTTACTGAGGCTTCGGGGTAGGTGATTGTCAAATCGGTGTTTGTCAATTGCAGGTCACTAACCGACCTAATGTCATCACTCCCCGACATATTTGAAGAAATGTATAAGGAGTGAGAATAATGACTTACAAGTAAAGAAGATTCCGGCAGTCCCCCGATTGTTTTCTCCGACAAAAGATTTGCAGAATCCGGTAACTGTACTAACATGCAAGAATTAGGGCGTCTGATCAAATGCTTCTCAAAAAGGCTCAAAACACTCCACGAAGGGGAATACTCAACCAAGACCACTGAGATTTGCAGAAATTGAGGAAACGAACTTGGAAGTATAGAACGAATTTAAGTTTGTGAATAATGCTTGGAAAGGTTGCAGAGAGAAATTGAAGAAGGCAAATGACTGCTCCAGAAAGATGATGACTGAAAATGATATAAGTATGATGTATATGAGTTATATAGGCTTGATGTTTCAACTACCCAGGCCAAGGCATCAGACCGACATGACCCGGCCCATTTCGCCCATTTTGCGCATACCTAGGGTAATTTCATTTTGCCTTAATATTGTTAATCATTACATGCTCTTCTGTTATATTAATATATATATATAATACAACATACATACAACTGTTGACATATAAATTAGAGGAAACTAACCAGTATTACAGAATGGAAGAATAACCAGAGTGAATCCGAGCCCTGTGTGATACCACAGTTTCCTTAAGGCAAAATTGCTCCCTCTATGGTGCTCAAGGATTCTGAACAAATGCCTCCCAAGATAGAACGGATTTCGCCTTCACTGTTGCAGCACTGCAATGTTGAAGATTGGCGAACTCAAGCTTTGTGTTTTGTACTCAAAATCGAACCAGACCTATCTATATGTATATGTGTATGTGCGAATGCAGAGAGAGTTTGTATTTAGAAGTATATATCCGGACTGAAATGCTAAGCCTATTAAAAGAGAATAGAGAGGTACCTCAACTATAGGCATCTACTCCAATAGGCACTAAAACTGTTTATGTACTGGTTGCATACAAAACTGTATACGTATCTCTTCAGAAGAGACATTTGCAGTTTTGGAAAATAATAAAAATAAAATGGGTAGAACCGACGACCCACCTACCCACCCGCACCGCGCCACGACCACGGCCCGGACCGGGCGGGCGGCGCGCGCGCGTGTGTGGTTAGGATAAGACTTGCATGGTTCATGCATGGTCTAGCTCTCCTCCCATGCCTCTAGTTATTCAAGTCACTCATTCAATGCAACCATATATAAACACTTTTACACTTCACTTTATTTTCAATGTGGGACAAACATTCTTACCCAAGTTCAAGTGGGTCACTTTAAGAGATAATTTCTCATTCAATAACTAATAGTTTTGAACAAATAATTATACCAACTTGATCTCCTCACCAAGGAGGACACATTAGTGCTTGGTTCCGTTAAATTCGGAGTTCGGGTCCCATAATTATTTAAGCTCAAAGTTGGGTTTAATTACTGTTATTTCTAAACTATTTCTAACAATCCCCCACATGAATGGAAATTAGCATTTCACAATGCAGATGAATATGCAGACACTAGTTCGAGTACAATGAAAGGTTACTGTATCAGGATAAGTAGCCTTAGAGCCTTGAACTTTTCCTTGTGAAAAACTATCGGATTTACTAGCTAATTAATGGACGTGATGCCTTGAACTGTCAATTGTTTGTGTAAACCAAGACAATAGACTTCACACAGTTCCCCTTCGAACACATTTGGTTCTCACATTTGTGTCCATTTTGGCCTTGGACACCACTTGGTTTCATGAGTATTTGTCAGAGAATTCCGCCTTCAAAACTTCTCCTAGAAGCGGCCCCTTCTACTCACATAGGTGATTCTATTTGGAGTTCTTCCTCACTTGGATTTGTCCAAGTCATAGAGATCATTAAAAGCATAGCTTACCCTAAAATATGCACTGTCTCATCATAGGAATGGGAAAGAGTTTTGTTTTAATCTCCACAGTGCTTTTTACTAAGTCACGCACAATTCGGTTGTCCCTTTGAACCTAGATCTTGGGATCTCCAATCAACTAGATTAGGTTGTCATTATGGTGTCTTTTAACCCATATGCTTCAAGCCTATTCCCCTCGATGATATTTCAACTTGCTCTCTTGTCAAACCTTTAGTTAACAGATCCGCTATATTATCCTTAGACTTTACATAGTCAATGGATATTATACCATTTGAGAACAATTGTTTTACGGTATTATGTCTACGACGGATATGTCTAGACTTACCATTATACATGTGATTTTGAGCCCTTCCAATCGTAGATTGACTATCACAATGTATATAAATAGCTGGCACTGGTTTCTGCCAGTTTGGAATGTCCTCTAAAAAATTACGAAGTCATTTTGTTTCTTCTCCAGCTTTGTCCAATGCAATGAATTCAGATTCCATTGTGGACCGAGCAATACATGTTTGCTTTGAGGACTTCCATGACACAGCTGCACTTCCAAAAGTAAAAATATATCCACTAGTGGATTTTGAATCATTATAATCAGAAATCCAATTAGCATCACTATATCCTTCAAGTACAGCGGATATCTAGTATAATGCAAATCATAATTTTGAGTATACTTTAAGTATCCCAAAACTCTTAGTATTGCATTCCAGTGACATTTACCTGGGTTACTTGTGTATCGACTCAACTTACTCACAGAGTATGCTATGTCAGGTCGAGTACAATTCATAACATACATTAAACTTCCTATGATCCGAGCATATTCCAATTGTGAAATACCTTCATCTTTGTTCATAGAAAGTTTAACGTTTACATCCACATGTGTTCGTGTTGGACTTATCCCATACTTCTTAAACTTGTCACACATTTTCTTTATATAGTGAGATTGGGATAATACAAGTCCTTCTGATGTTATAGAAATTTTAATTCCTAAAATAACATCAACTATGCCAAGATCTTTCATGTCAAATCTACTCTTTAGCATTTACTTAGTAGAATTGATTACATCATTATTACTGCCTATAATAAGCATGTCATCTACATATAGACATAAAATGACATACGCATTATGATAAGTCTTGACATAAACACACTTGTCACATTCATTTATTTTGAACCCATTTGACATCATGACACTGTCAAATTTCTCATGCCATTGTTTTGGCGCTTGTTTTAGTCCATACAACGATTATTCAAGTCTACACATTTTTCTCTCTTGGCCAGGAGAAATGAACCCCTCGAGTTGTTCCATGTATATTTCTTCATCTAATTCACCATTTAGAAATACTGTTTTTACATCCATTTGATGTATTTCTAAACCATTTAACGTTGCTATAGCAATTAGCATGCGAATGGACGTTATTCTAATAACTGGTGAATAAGTGTCAAAATAATCTAACCCTTCCTTTTGGCTATAGCCTTTAGCTACAAGTCTTGCCTTATACTTGTCAATTGATCAATCAGCCTTCATCTTCTTCTTGAAGATCCACTTACATCCCAATGGTTTATTGCCTGGTGGAAGATCTACCAGTTCCCATGTATGATTTTGCATAATGGACTCAATTTCACTATTCACAACTTATTTCCAATAAACTGCTTCAGTGAAGACATGGCCTCCTTATAAGTTTGAAGTTCATTCTCTACCAGATTGATAACAAAATCTGGCCCAAAAGACTTAGTGAATCTTGCTCTTTTACTTCGTCTAGGTTCTATAGATTCTTCGTCTATAGGTTCCTGACTATCTTGAGTCATATCACCAAATGACCTTTTCTGTGAGCTTGAATCTGATGTCCTTTTATATGGAAATACATTTTCAAAGAATGTAGCATTCCTTGATTCAATTATCGTATTAACATGTACATCAGAAATCTCAGATTTATTAACAAGAAATCGATATGCACTGCTATTGTGGGCATAACCAATGAATACACAATCCACGGTTTTAGGTCCTATTTTCACCTTTTTAGGTTTAGGAATTTCCACACTTGCTAAGCACCCCCACACTTTTAAGTATTTATAGGAAGACTTATAGCCTTTCCATAACTCATATGGGGTTTTAAAAGTTTTCTTTTGAGGCAATTTATTAAGAATGTAATTAGCAGAAAGTATAGCTTACCCCCACAAATTTTGTGGTACTCCCGAACTTAACAGAAATGCATTCATCATTTCTTTTAAAGTTCGGTTTTTCCTTTCAGCTACACCATTCGATTGAGGTGAGTAGGGAGCTGTAGTTTGGTGAATAATTCCATGTTCTTTACATCAAAAGGAAATTCATACTCACCACCCCTATCACTTCTTATAGCTTTGATTTTTCTGCTAAGTTGATTCTCAACTTCAGTTTTATATTGTTTGAAAATATCAATAGCCTCATCCTTGCTTCTTAGCAAATAAACATAGCAATATCGAGTACAATCATCTATAAAAGTAATAAAATACTTTTTCCTCCTCTAGTTTTCAAAAACTTTAGATCACATATATCAGTATGCACTAGTTCTAAAGGCTCACTGCATCTTTCAATTTTTTGAAAGGATTTCATTGTTAATTTCGATTCTACACAAGTCTCACATTTATGATTTGGGTCAATTTTATACTTAGGCAAATCATTTAAATTAATTAATCTACGTAAAGTATCATAATTAACATGGCCTAATCTAGTATGCCAAATATCAAAAGACTCAAGCATATAAGCAGAAGAAAATGTGTTATTAATCTTATTAGTTGTGGGTACAACAGTCATTACATTTAGCTTAAACAACCCATCACTGAGATATCATTTTCCTACATACATCTCATTCTTTGTAAGTACAAACTTATCAAATACAAAGACTAATTTAAAGCCATTTTTGTTTAGCATAGATCCAGACACCAGGTTCTTGCGAATATCCGGCACATGTAACACATTATTCAGAGTCACCTCTTTCCCAGAAGTCATTTTCAGGATCACTTTTCCACTACCTTCTACCTTAGAAGATGAAGAATTACCCATAAAGAGTTGTTCTCCATTTTTCATAGGTTGATAAGTAGTGAACATCCACCTATTGGCACAGATGTGACGAGTAGCACCAGTGTCCACCCACCACTCTTTGTTATTGCCCACCAAATTGCACTATAAAACCACATCAACAAGATTCATATCGCCTACATCATTTGCAATTCGATCTGCCTCAGTCACATTCGCTTGGGGTCTAGTGTTCCTGAAGTTCCTTGGCTTTCGACAGTCTTTAGAGAGATGTCCCAGCTTTCCACAATTGAAGCACTTGCCTTTGAACTTCTTAGATCCTTTACTTGGACCTTCATCACTGAACTTTCTCTTTTTAGTCTTTGAAAATGATCCTTCCTCCACAATATTTGCTTTTGACTCCATAGGATGTCATGCACCACTTTTCTTTTCAGACTTACGATTGTCCTGTTCAATCATCAGGCGAACTATCAACTCTTCAAGAGTCATCTCCTTGCGTTTATGCTTCAGGTAGTTCTTAAAATCTTTCCAAAGTGGTGGTAGTTTTTCAACTATAGCTGTCACTTGGAATGACTCACTAAGAGACATACCTTCTGCATGAATATCATGAAAAATCACTTGAAGTTGTTACACTTGGCTGAGTACAGTTTTGGAATCTAACATTTTAAAATCTAAGAACTTGCCAACAATGAATTTCTTCGTGCCAGAATCCTCAGTTTTATATTTTTTATCCAATGATTCCCATAATTCCTTTGCAGTTTGCACACCACTATATACATTATACAGTATGTTATCTAATCCATTTAGGATATAGTTCATGCACAAGAAATCAGAATGCTTCCATGCATCCACTGCAGCCAGTTTATCTTTATCAGTTTCACCCTCGGCCACTGTTGGAATTGTTTCCATTAAAAATTTGGTCAGATTCAAAGTAGTGAGATAAAACAGCTTCTTTTGTTGCCAACGCTTAAAATCGGAGCCATTGAATTTTTCAGGCTTCTCCCCATGTGGGACAGAGATTGTAGTTGGATTACCAGTAGCCATTTCTGTTACAAAAACAGAAATCTGCTTTATGTACTATTTAATTATTCCCACACAATAATATAATAACAATGTCACACTAATATAATAAAACAAACAAGAATGATATATATATATTAACAGTTTATATAATTAAATATATATATAAACTATTTCTAGAATATAATTATATATATAAAATCGAATATGTAAAAGATATATATATAATATTATATACACAGAATATATATATATATATCAGTAAACCATTTAACATAATGTATATATATATATATGAGAATATAAAATCAGAATATATATATATATAACAACATCAGTATATATATATCAGAATATAAAATTAGAATATATATATATATAACAGAATCAGTATATATATATAGCAGAATAATATATATATATATAGCAGAATACAAAATACCAGAATATATATATCAGAATAATAAGTATCAGAATATATATATAACAGATTACTATTCAGTATATATATATCAGATAAGAAAACAGTTCATATATATATATAGCATGCAATTTCACAAATTGAATACTAACGTATAGTACAGTAGTAGTAGTTAAAACAATTTCAAAATATGCAATATATATATATCTAGATAGTAGTATAATATATATATATATATATATATATATATATATAAATGTGACAAAGTTATCCGAAAACAAATTTCAGTAAGTATAAGTAACCACTTATATATATAAACAGTATAAACAAAGATGTATCCTAATTGAAATACTGTGTAAATGTAACCTAATTGAGATACTGTGTAATATAAACTGTGTTAATACAGGACTCTATTTTAAACAATTTACACATAATAGAATTCAAGTTTCATACAAATTTGAAACAACAGTACATAAATATCAATTCGAACCAAAATTGTACATGTTCGTAAATAGAGATATATATAATCAGAAAATAGATATATATATATATATGTATGTACCAAATAATATATATAATTATGCTTGCATATATATATATATATATATATATATATATATAAGTATATGTACGAACTATATATATATACAGGTATAAGCAATAACATTAATATATGTATATACTGTATAATATGGAGACAGTTTATATATATATGTACGAAATATATTTATACAAATTTAACAGAATAAATATGAATGAAAACAAAATTTTGCCTTAAGATTGATAATCATTACATGCTCTTCTGTTATATTAATATATATATATATATATATAATACAACATACATACAACTATTGACATATAAATTAGAGGAAACTAACCAGTATTACAGAATGGAAGAATAACCATAGTGAATCCGAGCCCTGTGTGATACCACAGTTTCCTTAAGGCAAAATTGCACCATCTACGGTGCTTAAGGATTCTGAATAAATGTCTCCCAAGATATAACGAATTTCGCATTCACTGTTGCAGCACTGCAATGGTGAAGACCGGCGAACTCAAACTTTGTGTTTTGTACTCAAAACCGAACCAGACCTATCTACTTAAAGGGGGGACATTTCCTCTGAAAGAAGAATATTGGAAGATCTGGTAACCCACGGGACACAGAGCTACTACTATACGGATGTGAAAGACCTTATCGAGACGTGTATATGTGTATGTGCGAATGCAAAGAGAGTTTGTATTTAGAAGTATATATCCGGACTGAAATGCTAAGCCTATTAAAAGATAATAGAGAGGTACATCAACTGTAGGCATCTACTCCAATAGTATATATCCGGACTGAAATGCTAAGCCTATTAAAAGATAATAGAGAGGTACATCAACTGTCGGCATCTACTCCAATAGGCACTAAAACTGTTTATGTACTGGTTGCATACAAAACTGTATACGTATCTCTTCAGAAGAGACATTTGCAGTTTTGGCAAAAAAAACAAATAAAATGGGTAGAACCGACCCACCCACCCGCCCGCACCGGGCGGCGCACATGTGGTTAGGCTAAGACTTGCATGGTTCATGCATGGTTTAGCTCTCCTCTCATGCCTCTAGTTATTCAAGTCACTCATTCAATGCAACCATATATAAATACTTTTACACTTCACTTTATTTCCAATGTGGGACAAACATTCTTACCCAAGTTCAAGTGAGTCACTTTGAGAGATAATTTTTCATTCAATAATTAATAGTTTTGAACAAGTAATTATACCAACTTAATCTCCTCACCAAAGAGAACACATTAGTGCTTGATCCCGTTAAATTCAAAATTCGGATCCCATAATTATTTAAACTCAAAATTGAGTTTAATTACTATTATTTCTAAACTATTTCCAACAATGTTCACGATAACAGATTAGGGTTTCAGACTCCAAGTTTCTTTGGTTTGTTTTGTTAATGTGTGTATATTTATATATATATATATATACGCACAATGGCGTACCAATATTCCGAATTAAGCGTGGCATTATATGAGAAGCGACTAGAAAGTTCTATTCACTGAAAAAACCTTTCAACCCTTAAATTTATTTCTCTAAATATTACCGTTTTATTTAAATTTTAAATTTTAAATTTTGTATTTATTTTTAATTAAATGTGTTTTCTTTTTATGGTCGACAAAGACAAGAGTTAATAAAATAAAGAGTAAATTACACAAATTACCCCTCAACTTTGCCCTAATTACATGCATTATTCCTAATATTTCATTAATATCAGTTACCACCCTTAACCCCCCTCCGGTAGAAATCAACGCTGGAAAATGAAAATATTGGTCAAAGTACTATTTTTTTGAACTGAAAACCCTATTTTACCCTTACTACCCATACATTTACATTTTAACCATTACTTTTGTAATGATAATTACTATAATACCCCTACTTAATTTGTTAATTTGATAAAACAAAAATAATGCATAAAAATATATAAAATTATATATTTATAATTATGAAAAAAATACTTTTTATATACTTTTTATAAAAATATATAATTTTGGATAAAAATATAAAAAGTGTATTTTTATATATTCGTAAAAAAATATTCGGAATATTTCCGAATATTTTTTTCCCGAATATATAAATTCCGGAATTTTCCGATTTTTTTTCCGAATATATAAATTTTGGAAATTTCCGAATTTTTTTTTCCGAATATATAAAAATATATAATTTCGGAAAAAATATATAAATTCCGGAAAAAAATAAAAAATTATAAAAATATATAAATTCGGAAAAAAATATAAAAATATAAAAGTATTTTTTGAATTTATATATTTTCTGAATTTTATATACTTTTTATAATTTTATATTTTTTCCAAAATTATATATTTTCCTAATTTTAAATACTTTTTATAATTTTATATATATATTTTTTCCGAATTTATATATTTTTCAGAAATTATATATTTATTCACTATTTATTATATATGTTAATTGCATTTCTGTTATTATAAATTTGAAAGCTATTAATAGTGGGAACAAATTTGATAAAATTTATATTTTGTATTATCCAAAAGATAAATTTTTGAGGGTAATTATGTAAATTCACGTGGCTCTAGAAAACTCTTGAAATATTTTCACATATATGAGGGTATATCAGTCATTTCCCTACTACTAACAGCTGGATCACTGTTCCGATGCAGTTCAGGGGGTAACTGATATTAATGAAACGTTAGGGGTAATGTTTGTAATTAGGTCAAAGTTCAGTGATGATTTGTGTCATTTACCCTAAAATAAATAAATAAAATTATTTGAATGTTAAAAAAAGTATATGATATTTATGTTTTTTTTAAAATTACATAACATTTATGCTATTTTATTTTTGTACTTATCTTTTATATCTCATACTTTTTTAAAAAATAAATAAAAATTGAATCTCTCTTTTTTTTTTGCCTGAAGATATTTCAAGATCTTTGATTTTTTGTATGAAGATATTTCAATATATTTTGTTTTTGTACTTATCTTTTATATCTCGTATTTTTTATAAAAAATTGAATACCTTTTTTTTCTGTACTTATCTTTTATATATCATAAATATCATATACTTTTTTTCTAACATTCAAATAATTTTGTTTATTTGTTTTATTAACTCTTGTCTTTGTCGACTTTAAAAATAAAGCACATTTAATTATAAAACAATTATAAAATATAAAAAATAAATAAAATAGTGAGATTTAAAAAAATAAATTTGAATTTATTTTTTTAATTTATTGCATGCCATTATAATTAAAACATTACACATCCAAGTTTGAATGAGAAAAAAGAGAGAAAGGGCATTCTCTTCATTTTTGTAACATTTTCCCTTGTTTCTATCCAAAACCCATGCTTGACTTTAATTAAATTTTTGTCTACTATAAGATGCCACGTGTCAAGTATACAACGCGACATGTGCCAGCGGATGGAGATGGAGGAGTAGCCGCTGAATAATGAACAATATGCTATGGTCGGTGTGAAGGCCACCTCTCTCACTCCCCTAGTTTGCGGTACAAATATATACGTAGCAATGTCACATTTAAAGTGTGCATACGTGGAACCCAAATATCCACCATTTTAAATCTCCAAAAGTGCATGCGTGGAACTTTAATATCCACCATCTTGATATGTCCTTTATGGCTTCTGCACTATATAAACACCCACGGTACTGCACTTAGATACATCAACAACTTACAGTTATATACAACTTTTTTCGTTCAACACCCGTATTAATTTCTTCATTTTCCTCAAAGCTAGTCTTACTATAATATCTTGATGGCCATGTCAGCTGTGATGCAGTCCGTCTTCGCAAGACCGATAACAGGTGTCACCAATGAATCAAGGTTCAACATCAATCCTTCCTGTTACGTGCCACGTATGCAGAAGAATGTTGGTATGCAAGTGCGATGCATGGCCAAGGTTGGTATTGAAATTGACTTCATATTCATTTTAATGTCATGCAAGGATAAAATTACACGTGCTTTTAAGATTTCAAATTTTACCGAGTGCAGTCATGATTAATAAAGATTTAATTTGAGTCTTCTTCAATTCATATAGCATCGTGTAACACGGATTTCATAAATAAGTTGTGTTCACGTAAAAAAAACTTATTTGGAAATGAACACATGTATATGCATACATGAAGATAATTAAGGTACATATAATTGAGTTAGAAATAAACATAACTCGAGGATTCTATATATGATTTGGCAGGATGGTATAGAGAAACCAACAACACCTCGACAGACTCCTGCCCAGAGTACTGCTCCAAAGGTAGGTAATCATTACTTAACGGCTGCATTATCAAAAAATTTATATCTATACATGAAAAATTTATCCATCTTTACCAGTATTAATTAGTATGATATAAAGATTATTATATTATGTACTGCATAGTAGTAGTATATAGTATGCATGAATGTATGTTTTGATGCTGTGGACCATGGATGACAGGTCAGCACCAAATTTTCCGACGTGTTGGCCTTCGGCGGGCCAGCTCCGGAGAGAATCAACGGTAGACTGGCAATGATCGGCTTTGTGGCGGCGATGGCGGTGGAGCTATCTAGCGGTCAGGATTTGATTTCTCAGATATCGAACGGTGGGGTCCCGTGGTTTGTAGGAACTAGCGTTGTGCTATCAGTGGCATCACTAGTACCATTGTTTAAAGGAGTGAATGTGAAATCATCAAATGCAATAATGACTTCAGAAGCCGAGCTTTTGAATGGAAGGGTTGCAATGTTAGGTTTGGTTGCTTTGGCCTTCACAGAGTTTCTTAAAGGTGGAGCCCTCGTGTAACTCCCATCTCATGTACACTTCTCACACACACACTTACACACATATAGTATATATGTATCTTTGATATATCATGTCAACTAGGAGTTTAGGCATCATAATCCCTCGCTCGGCATGGGTATGACCGTATGACTGAGATTGATTGTAACTGATGTTTTTACCACCAATAAAATCTTGCAAGTTTTGCTCTTAATGATATCTCTTTTATCTTTTTTTAAATGAAAAGTATAGTGATTGGTTTGCTTGAAAAAATATTTGGGATCGGATGCGTCTCAAAACATAAGTTGAATTCACTCTTGCACAATTCAGAAACATAATTTCAAATTTATTTCTTGTGTGTGAAAAATCGTTTTCAAGATCCCAAAAATTATTATCACCAATTGGTTGTGGACAAATCGGGCTGTGGAAAAATATCACAACATTATGTAAAAATATAATGACATTACATAGAAGGAATTTTTAACCGAATTGTCTCAACTCTCAATTTAAAGTATTAATTTGCAGTCCAAAATGCATGGAATTTTGAAGATGGAGCGTATGAAGTATAAACTATAAAGCTAATTAAAAACTGAAAATTTAAAAGAAAATTGAGGCCCAAAATTGAAATCTGGGCTCACTAGCCCAATTTGCTAAGGCTTGCGAGCTGAGTTCTACCTTTGAAACTAATAAGGCCCGCAAGGCCTTACCTGTTGTCCATGACTTGTAGGCCCATAATTGTTATGCAAGTTGATCTTTGTAGGGAAAAAAAAAAAAATTTGAGAAAAGGGCAAAAAAAGGGAAAACGTCGTTAGATAAACACAAAACCTTTGGTCTCTCATAATTCTTATCTCCCTCGAATTGGACAAGTGCCAAATAAAAATATTTTATTGGTTTATTTGGATTTCACTTACATTGTACAATAACGTGACAGCTGACTTTACAACTCTATTTTTTTACTTGATTTATAATACACAGTATCATTGTGCAAAACTCATCTCACTGATTCAATTTTATTAAAATGGTAGATGGATTTTTTCTCCTAAATCATTTCATTTTTATTTTAAATAATATATTAGGTATTTTCTAGGTGAAAGTAATTAATATTTTAATAAATGTACTTAATTTTAGAATATTTAAAATCTAGTATTTAATTAAATTGTCAAATACACGTAACACATTTGATATCTCTAATGCAAAGTTGCAAACAAAGAAAATTAAATAGTTGTATATGCTTCAAATAAATCACTATGAAAAAGAAAGCAAAATTGAATCACATTATGTGCTGACGTGGGCACCTATGCTTTTTGAAGAGAGTAGCATACACAAAGCGTGCTACTGTGGAGGACGAAGGAGTTACGGTCACGGGTGAAAGCAGATACGGCGTAGTCTGTGCAGGTCACGTGTGTCCCAAGATCACACGCCACACATGCTTTTTGAATGCATCTTCTGCCTCATAAGATTCTCCTGTAGTGCAGTTTAGGAGAATCGCGACCCAATCTTATTTTAGGTCTGATATATATTATATTTAATATATATTTTTTGGCGCGTATGTTAGATGAAAAATGCAATTTGAACTCAACAATAAAAAAGTTTATATGCTTATGCAGTTTAAAATATATATATATGAAAAAAGGAAAAAGAGCTAGTTGAAACGTATTGAATTTATAAGGGCTTAAACTTATCACATAATAAGATGATAGTAACTTTTAGGGATAACTTCATTTACACCCCCTGAGGTTTGTCATATCATCATTTTGATTTCCTCAGGTTTGCATATCTTCATTTACACCCCCTCATGGTGTGAAATGTCTAAAATACCCTTATACCAAACACCCCTTAAATCAATTTAAACCCTAAATCAAACACCCCCTTAGAATCAATCTAACCCTCAAACCAAACACCCCAATATCTATTCAATATTTATTTTTTTCTCTCTCTCTCTAACTCTCAGACGCACACACGCACGCACACACACACATACCCCTCATGTGTATATATATATATAGATCTATACACACACATATATAGATCTATACATATATATATATATAGACCCATCGGGGGAAGGGGCGGCGCCGACGGGGAGGCGGTGGGAGGAGGTCGGCCGGCGACTTATATATATATATGTGTGTGTATATATATATATAGATAGATCTATATATATATGTGTGTGCGTGTGTGTGTGGTGTGTGCGTATGAGAGAGAAAGAGAGAGAGAGAGAGAATTAATTTTTTTTTTTAATTTTATATTTATTTTCGAATTTAGTTTTTTTTTGAAATTTAAAATATATATATATTTGAATTTTATATTTATTTTCAAATTTTATATTTTTTTTGAAATTTATAATTATTTTCGAAATTTAATATATATTATTAGAAATTTATATGTTTTTTTTGAATTTTATATATTTGTCTTAAATTTAACATGTTTTAAAAAAAAAATCAAAATTTATATATATTTTTTATTTTATATTTATTTTCGATTTTATAATTTTTTTTGAAATTTAATATTTTTTTTGAATTTTATATGTTTTTTTTAAAAATTTTATATATTTGTTTCAAATTTTTTATGTTTTTTGTGATTTTTATATTTATTTTTGAAATTTAATATGTTTTTTTGAAAAAATAATAATTTCAAAAAAAATATATATTTTTTAATTTTATATTTATTTTCGAATTTATAATATTTTTCAAATTTTAATATATATTTTTTCAAATTTTATATATATTTTGAAATTTTAATACAAATTAAATTATTAAATGATGGGAGGGGGTCTAATTGATAAAAACACTATCGTTATTTTCAAACAGAATAAGGATAAGACATTGAGGGTAGTTTAGGGATTTAAAAAAAAAATCAGGCTGATGTCATCGTTCAGAAGGTCTAAATAATGAGAATATTAAAAAATAGGGGATGTAAATAAAAATATGCAAACCTGAGGAAATCCAAACAAAAATAAGACAAATATCAGAAGGTGTGTAAATGAAGTTGTCCTATCTTTTAATACCTTCATTTAAGTGAGACAGTCCACACCTTCATTTCAGAATAAGATGAGAATTTGCATATAAATTAGCTTAAAAAAAATTCAGCTTGCTCCGAAATAAAACTCCATTGTGATAATAATTTATAGAAAATTGATCCATTAATCCAATTCTATATCACTCGATCTATATTTGAAATTTATGATCTAAATGTGAGGGAAAGTTATTTACATAACAAAGGCAATGGAGAGAAACTTAATCGACTAAAGGGTTATCATCCAAAAATTTTGTTGAAAGAAAAAACTTTATCGGCAAAGCCAGAATTTGAATCCGAAGGCAAGCAATTAATTAAATTTTTATATAATATAATATAATATATATTAAATTAAAATTATTGAACAATAGATATATTTATTATAAACATATAACTATTTAAATTTTAGCCTATTTGCTAAAAAAAAATTAAAAAAGAAATTTGCCCCAACCTAATCATTACAAAAAATGAAACAATAAAAAAAAGCAAATAAATTGAAAACTATTGTCAAATTTGAATTCGGAGGTTTCTAGAGAATAAAATTATTTATTATAAAACCTGAATAAAAAATTGAACAATTTTTTTTTCAATACTAATAGTTAAACAAGCGAAACTCATATTCATTTTAATGAAGTTATATTTTAACAAGTTTAATCCTAAAAAACAAATATCAAAATTTACAAATACCAATTTGATTAGATCATCTATTAATCTCAAGTTCATCTAGAACTATCAAATAAGCAATATTTAATTACTTGAACATATTGTGATTCATTATTCTTAATTGAAAAATGTTAAACATTTTGAAACTATAATTAGGATCATCTCCTTATATAATCATGAATGATGGAAAGAATATATGACCTTACGTGTTTCCATAATAAAACAAATAAGAAAATAGAATGAAAAAGTAAGAGTTTAGTTTTTGGTAATAAAATTGTAATGATCTTAAATTTGGAACTTAATTAATCAACAAAGTTAGAATAAAAATAAATTAATGCAAAAATCTTACCCTTTCTTGATTTGTGATATATTTTTAGTATCATTTTATTTAATTTTATTTCGGCCATGAAAGGTATCTTTTTATTTATTTTTAGTCAATTATTGAGCCTTGTAATTTTTGTTGGAGGGGGCAATAGTATATACAATTTATTTTAAGCTTAGGGTTAACTTTATTTATATCCCCTGAGATTTGTCTTATCATCGCTTTGACCCTATCAGATTTGTATATATTCATTTACACTCCATCTTATTAGTTTTCGTTTGAATTTGATCAAAATTTCGGTAAAATGTCCAAATTACTCTTGAATATTAAACTATTTAAATTTAATAGGGATAACTTTGTATCCAAACACCCTAATTATCTCTTCATCCACATATTACTTTATTTTTTCAATTTTTTTTTTTAAATTAATAATTTGTTTAATTTATATATTTGAAAATAGTTAAAGAAAAATAAAAGAGATTAGGATCTTTACTTAGATGGATCTCTATGAAGGAAATAAACCCTAATCCAAATTCCTTAAATTGCACACCTTCGTCTTCTCTTCTCATTCTTCTCCAAACCTAACCAAATATCACCGTCTGAAACCCAAACCATGAAGCTTTCTCTCACCACCACAACTCACTCCAGATCATCTATTCCAGCACCGAGGTCAGCTTCGCCTTCATTCCCACCGACAAGATCGACACCAGGCATACCAAGCGCATGTCGGCCAAGTTCACCATCGATTTGTTTCTTTTGAGGTCGCCGATAAGCACACTGTGACGGCGATCAGGGAGGGAAGAGATGAAAATGAGGTGATGGGTATGGGCTTGTATTAGGGTTTTCTTGTTTATAATTGTAAACAGTTATATATATATATATGGATGTATGTATATGTTGTTGAATTGAATTTTGATTTGAGATTGAATGATGAAATTGGATTTGTGAAATTGATGATGGGTATGGGTGTGTTAGGGTTTGATTGTTGTGGTGCGAAATTAAATTTTGATTTGAGATCAAAGAATGAAATTAAGTTTAAGAAATTGCTGATGGGTACGAGTGTATTAGGGTTTCATTGTTGAGTAAACAACCATGTATATATAAATATATATACACCCCCATATAACCTGTTAGGTTTTTGAACTTAAACTAGTGGCAAAAACTGCAAATTGGCTCGTATTTTACATTTTTGTCCCAAATTTTCTCGTAACGTGGTATTCGGCACAACACTGCACAGTGCAACTAATTGCAACAATTGAACTGACAGTATGCAGGCTAATTGCTTCTCATTAGGGTGGGGCTAATTGCTAATTGATTATTAGCTTACCCCAGATAATGTTTTTGTTTTGTTTTTGTTTTTGTTTTTCAAATGGATATTAAAGACCTAAAAGCGTATATATATAAATACTTTATTAGATGTAACAACAAATTTCAATGCTTTATTATCCTAACAAATTAATTATTTTCTTTTGAATAATGTTTATTAACTTTATTTTTTAATCTATGAAGGAAATTCTTAATAAATTCACTATTGAAAATAGTAAGTAATAAAATGTAAAATTAAATCAAAAGTTTTTGTAGATATATCATTTAGATGAATTTATAAATTAATTTTTTTCTCTAATTTTAAAATTAAGTCAAAAGTATATATATTATTTAGTTTAAACTTAAAATTTTAAAAGTATTAAAAAGTTTCCTTGATAAAAGCTTTGAAAATAATAAATAAAGGAGAGGGAGTCAAATTGATAAAAACCGTATCCTTGTTTCCAAACAGCACCTTGAAGGGATAGAATATGAATTAATAGAAATTATTGTAAGGGGTTAAACTGATAAATTAAAATAGGGGGTGTAAATGAGGTGTGTCAGATAAAATAAGGGGTGTAAATAAAAATATACAAACTTAGAAAGGTGTAAGTGATGATAGAACATACTTCGGGGGTGTAAATGAAATTAATCCAAATTTATTTATAGACAAAAAAAATTTGAAAATCTTGGCGGGCATGGCCCCCCTGTTTATAATGATAGATGTAAGGACATTGGTGGAGCAAGAGGATACTCCTTATTCCAAAAGTAAAATAAAATAATTTCAACAATTACAAAAGGATAAAAAGAAAAAAATATGTAAAATGTCCAAAATCAATGTTTCCTCTTAATTCAACTTCAAGAGTTTACTTTGCGGCTCTAATTGAGGTAGGGGCTTTGTTTCCATTATTAGGTGCTTATTAGACCACTATTTATGCACAGTTATTTTACATAATTGGGTCACCAGCAATTACTCTACAAGATATTTATGAATAGTGATTTTATAAATGGGCAATTATGAAACCACTATTCATAAAATGGGTGGGAGATAGTAAGGAGTTACTATCGCGGATAGTTCGAATGTGACTTAATTCATGTGATGGTTGTTTTATACAAGTTGTGTGAAATATTAATCAAGGAAAAAGTTTCGGATATTTCGGTTATTAAAATGAATAAATAAATAAATATATATATAAATAAATATATATATATATATATATATATATAATATGGAGTAATTAATGAAGCATGCCATATGAATCAAAATGAAATTTCAAGCAAGCTTTAGACAAAAACCAATATATCAAAGCTGCCAGGTTGCTCATCAACTTTTTTTTTGATTCCTGAGGCCAATGACAATCAAGTTCAATCAATTTGATGGGTTGAATCAATCTTGTTCTATTTAAAAACCACTATAATTTAGAAGTAAGACCACTTTGATATCTATTTCCTATCGTCAACTTAGTTTGAGAAATCCAAAAAAACACAATTTCATACGCCGTCTGCATTCATTTAAGGGTTAATTTCAGTAAACCCCCCTATACTATTCAGATTAATCAACTAACCCCTTGTATGTCCACTTTGCCTCCTATACTATTCAATTTCATCAAATTGCCCCCTCACTTCTCAAAATGCCTAAACTACCCTCAATAGTATAAGGGGGTTTAGTGAAATTAATAGTATAAGGGGGTTTAGTGAATTATTTCGGAAAAAATAATATATATTTTTTGCAAAAAAAAAAAATTCAAAAAAAAATCATATTTTCTTCCAAAATATGATTTTTTTTTTCGAAAAATATTTTTTTTGCGAAAAAGTATATATTATGTTCCAAAATATGAATTTTTTTTTTGAAAAATATTTTTTTTTGCAAAAAATATATATTATGTTCCAAAATATGATTTTTTTCTCAAAAATAATTTTTTTGCAAAAAATATATATTATGTTCCAAAATATGATTTTTTTCTCAAAAATAATTTTTTGTGAAAAATATATATTATGTTCCAAAATATGATTTTTTTCTGAAAAATAATTTTTTTGAAAAAAATATATATTATGTTCCAAAATATGATTTTTTTTCTGAAAAATAATTTTTTTGCAAAAAATATATATTATGTTCCAAAAGTTGTTTTTTTTCTGAAAAATAATTTTTTGTGAAAAATATATATTATGTTCCAAAATATGATTTTTTTCCGAAAAATAATATTTTTTGCAAAAAAGTATATATTATGTTCCAAAATATGAAATTATTTTTTGAAAAATAATTTTCAAAAAAAAAATCATATTTTGAAACATAATATATATTTTTCGCAAAACATCTTAAACATCTTCATTATGTCTATACCTTAATTCAAATAAACTACTTCTCCCACCACCACTAGAAAACAAAAGTGAATATAATATATCTGAATAATGAAAATAGTCATAAATTAAAATGAATATGATGGTTATGATTGCGCATAATAAATAAAATACTAATCAATGTTAAAGTGAAAATTTGTTGGTTGGAAAATGCTTGGTCCAATTTCTCAAATTATATGGGTTTTTTAAGCCTAACTTTGCACTATTTCAAATTCAATTTCAATTTAAAAAAATAATATAGAAAAAGGTAGATATAATATTCATAAAAAGATAAATTAACTTCACTTTATTTATTTTTTAAAACAATTATGTGTTCAAATAGTATTGGATCACATAAATAAGTTTGAGATATAATCTTACAATAAAATTGATAAGATCAATAATAACATATTCATATGATAAATCAATCTTATACTAGTAGGTTCAAATTCAACTTGGATGTATTAAATTGCTAAAATCAATTTACATTAATCATTTATTGCTGTATAACTTATGTCTACTCAAATCTCCATCAAGGTGTATTTTGTTTTTATTCTTTTTAAAGGTAAATAAATCTCAATTAATGTTGTAGCATAATGTCACTAAATCAAATTTCACACCGCATGTTTTCACCCGCAATGGTACCAAATCAAAGTCCAAAATAGACTAACACCTACTATCCTTCCACAAATTTAGTCATAAAGTGAAATTTGGAAAACCACATATCACACACCCATGGCCCACTGTAATTGTAGACCAGGTCCATCTGATTGATGAGACAGAAAATTAGAACCATACCATTGAAATTAGGGTAAATAGCTAAAAATACCCCTCAACTTTCTTCTCTTTCTCTACTATACCCCTCAATTAATTATACCCCCTCAACTTTCATTTTCTTGCACCATGGGTTTGCCCTCAAATTTTTTTACCCTTTTACCCTCCAATTTTTTTGTATTTCCACCTTACCTTTAATCCTATCCTTATTATTATATTTTTTAATTCTTTAAATTACAAAAATATTATTTCTTTTACTTACAATATTAATTATGTCATTTACCTTTAATGTATTAGACTAAATATACTCTCAAATGTAATTTTTTTTTAATAAGTTCTAATTATTTTATTTGTAAATCAATTAACTTGGTATTAAATTCTAGTTTGATTTAAATCATAAAACTCAAACCTAATTAATATATTCATAAATAAATTCAATTTATGAAAACAATATATATATTTTGAACAAAGAATATATATTTCGGAATATATATATATATATATATATATATATATATATTGGAAAATGATATATATTTCGGAATATATATATAATTCGTTAAAAATATATCTTTTCCGAATTCTTTTTAAAAAAATGAATTTTTTCCGAAAAATAATATTTTTGGGAAAAATATATATTATGTTCCAAAATATGATTTTTTCTGAAAAATAATTTTTATTGAGAAAAATATATATTATTTTCAAAAATATGAATTTTTTTCGAAAAATAATTTTTTTGAGAAAAATATATATTATGTTCCAAAATATGATTTTGAGTCATAATACCTAAACTACCATCAATAGTATAAGAGGGTTTAGTGAAATCAAACCTTCAAAAAAATTATTTTTTGAAAAAATATGTATATTTTGGAATATATATATTGGAAAATGATATATGTTTCGGAATATATATATATATATATATATATGATTCGTCAAAAGTATATATTTTTCGAATTGTTTTAAAAAATATGAATTTTTTATGAAAAATATACATTATTTTCTAAAATATAAAAAATATATATTTCGGAAAAAAATCATATTTTGGAAAATAATATATATTTTTCTCAAAAAAATTATTTTTCGGAAAAAATCATATTTTGGAACATAATATATATTTTTCCCAAAAATTTTATTTTTTGGAAAAAATTCATAAATTTTTAAAACAATTCGAAAAATATATATTTTTGACGAATTATATATATATATTCCAAAATATATATCATTTTCCAATAAAACTTAATTTCATTTAAATCATAAAACTCATTATCCTAATTAAAATTTTTTTTTGCCCAAATGAAACTTTCTTTTCATAAAAATATATTCATAAATTGTTATTTATTTATGAATATATTAATTAAGATTGAATTTTATGATTTAAATCAAACTAAAATTTAATAACAAGTTAATTGATTTATAAAATAAAATAATTAAAACTTACAAAAAAAAAAAATTAACATTTGAGAGTATATTTAGTCTAATACATTAAAGGTAAATGGCATAATTAATATTCTAACTTAAAGAAATAATATTTTTGTAATATAAAGAATTAAGAAATATAATAGTAATGATATAATTAAAGGTAAGGTGGATATACAAAAAGTTTGGAGAGTAAAAGGGTAAAAAAAATTGAAGACAAGCCCATGGTGCAATATTTTATGAAACTTTAGGAAATTCTAAGCTCATTTCATAGTTGAGGGGGTATAGTAAGAAAAGAGAGTAAAATTGAGGGGGTTTAAGCTATTTACCCATGAAATTAAATAGAAATTGAAATTCTGTATCTATATATATATAAAGCCATTAGATGAGATGTCCATTGACAGAGTTCACTTCTCTGAAGCTCAACATTGTCTAAACGCTCCTCATTCCAAACAACTACACCCAAATTGAAACAAAACACAGACACAGCACCGCGCACACATTACACACCTCCTTCTCACTCCCATATATATATATACACTCTGACACACACATATAGATACATTTATATTCACACACTTAAACATACACATACACACACACATATATATATATGGACATGGACGGTTTGGACTTTGATTACTTGAAGGCGGAGAAGGCTAACGCGATGCGAAGGTACCGACGAGTAAACATTGCCAAATTGTTTCGATACGGCGAGCTATGCCTTGTGCTCGTCTTTCTCTCCTGGACTTTCGCGCGTCTTCCATTCGCCATCAGAATCTCCGGCGAGTATTTCCGGCGGCTCATTGCCGTCATCGTTAGCCCTGCTTTCATCTTCGTCCTTGGCAACGTCATCGTCATCACTCTCATGGCCAAATTCAGCCGAATTCCCGCCAAAACTCCGATCGTCGACCACTCGGAAACAGATCTCTACGAAGAATTCATGAGAAACAGCGAGAACCACGCGAACTTCCGATCGGAGGATTTTTCTCCGGTGACGGAACCGGAGGATATCGTTTACGAGGACAAAGAGATCGTGTGTGAGGTCAACACTGTAAACAATCAAAACATTAATGGCGTTTTGGAATCGAAAGCTTATAGGAGGAGCGAGTCGGAGAAGGTGAAGAGAGAGAGTTTGGAGGAGAGTTGCAGAAAACTGCGGCGGTCGGAGACAGAGAAACGCGGGAAAATTGAGAGTTCCGGCGAAATTCCGGCGGAGACGGTGGAGAAACTGAGTAATGAGGAGTTTCAGCGCACGATAGAGGCGTTCATCGCTAGGCAAGCGCGGTTTCATCAGGAGGAAAAAGTGGCCATTGTTCTTCACAACAATTCATGACTCCCCATTCGAAATGAGAAAAAAATAAATAAATTTTTTTTTTGAATTTTTATGAGCATTACGCACGTTGTACAGTAGTACTAAATTCACAAGATCTGGGTCGTTTTTTCAATATCAATTGGTGAGAGAAATTAATGCGAAACGTTCATGACCTGTGGAATTTTAGTTGAATTAAATGTATATTGGACTATTTAAATTTTATTTTTCGAGCGTACAATAATTAGAGTTTTTAAATTCTGGGCTCCCTCCAAGTTGGAAGCTCGGCTTCATAATAGGCCTTGATTTTCTGAAAAATCAAAAATTTAAAAGCTTATAACGAAAGAGTTTATTTTTATTTACTTTTTAGAAAATTACATATTATTATTTTAAAAATATATATTTTTTCCTGAATTGAGTAAAATTGGAATGTATTCTGATATATGTAAGTGATATTCGCTAATGAGTACAAAACTTTGTACTAAAATTTCATAGGTTTTCCTTTTCTTAACCATTTCCATTTGTTTAAATCTTATTTTACACTATTGGTTCCATTTATCTTTAATAATTTCAAATAAATAAAATTGCGAAACTTTATGGGCTTATATATTAACATTTATTTTACTAAAACCTGTTGAATTTTTAGTCAAATCAATCTACAATAATCATTTGAAAGGCGGTATGAATTTCCTACAGCTGACAAAATGCGACAAGACACGATAACATGATACGAACATAACATGAATTAAAAACGTTATGGTTGATCATAAAAGGGTTGAATCTGTATAAGGGTCGACCCGAACATGACACGAGAATATAAAGGTCGACCCGAACACAATACGTTTGACACGATTATATTTATTTTTATTTTTATTTTTTTATCTTCTCTAATTGGTCATGGGTTAAAATATATCAATAAATTATTACTGAATCGTGTCAAATTCAATTTAATTTTACTGATAATAGGTTAAATACTTCGTTTCGTGTTGGATTGTACCAAATTTAATTTAATATATTATAATAAATAGGTTAAATGAATTACATAAGTCGACACGTGGATCGATACGGATAACCTGCGGGTTGGATTAGGATTAATCATATTTGACACATATATTAACCAGATCTTTTTCGACACAACACTATCTCAATCCGACACGAACACGACTCACAACATGAATTATCAGTCCTAGAATTCCCATCAAATTTAGAGAAACATAATATTTAAAAATAACATTTAAAAATCCAACCGGTTATGAAATAAATCTTACTATAAGCCTTCTCAATTTCTCTAATTTTGATAAATGATTATTGTAGATTGATTTGATTATAAAAAATTAGAGGTAAAGACTATAGTTACAGAAAAGACTATTCATGCAATACCAGGAAAGTCTGTTTTTTGTATTTGTTTTCTGTCTTCAAATATAAAAATTGTATTTGTATTTGTATTTGTCTTTGTTTTTTTCAGTAAAAAAGTAAAAACAAAAAAGCGTTTGGATCAAAATTTGTATTGAAAAATAAAATGGTATCGGTGGGCGGCGGTGGCGGTGGGGCCCGGCGGCACCCGGAGGGGGTGGGGGCCGACGGCGACGACCGGTGGCGGGTGGTGGTGGTGGTTGGTGGGAGGGGTGGCGGAGGTGGTACCCTAAACAGTGAAAAAATTCAAAAAACAACTAAAAGTTGTATTTGGTGTTTTCACCACTTTTATCCACTATTCACAGAACAAAAAAAAATGAACAGTAAACGCGTTTGCCAAATATGTCTTTATTTTTTAAATAGGTGAATAGTAAAAAAACTATTTTCTGTATTTGCCAAACGAATACTACAAAAAAAACTATTTTCTCTCTCACACACTTTATCTCAAAAAAGATTCAAATCCCTCACCTTTTTAATTGGGAGCAGCCTAATTGTGAGCAGAGGAAATATCATTGGACAATTTTGTCCGCGGGTGGAAGCACAAATAGTTTGACTATCATTTCATGGTTAATAACCTGCAGCTCCCTAATTTCCCTGGTACCTTTTACATCATTAACTAATAACAATCTCAAGACTCTTTTGGACTCATCATTGACATGCCTAATTTAAAAAAATAGAGTTTTCTCCTCGCACCTCATGAACTTTACTTTCAATAATCTTCTTAATCTCTCAAATAGGAAAAGCCACTAATACTTTTTAATTAGAAATTGGGCTTAGTGAAGAAATCTGCCACTTTTGTTTTTGTAGCAATCATGATCTATTCCACTGTCAATGACTCAGTGACAATTGGGGTTTATGAACTAATTTTCTCTACCTTTGGCCTGCAATTATGTTCTTTCATTAATGGACATGCACTTTGCTCTTTTTTTTCTCCTTTAGTCTTCTTTTTGTTTTTTTTTTATTCCAATGTGTTTGAAAGAGTTAGAACAGTTGGGCATGTTCCAAACTTCCAACGGGCTTCCAGTGGTGGGTACCAATAGACAAGGTTTTTTTTGCAGGAATGCATATTCTATGATTAGGGTTTTGCATTATAATGTGTGATGTCCCATATCCGGGTAGAGGTTTGGGGATATACTTATATGTGCAGTGTTGTCTCCAATTGGTATGAGGCCTTTTGGGAAAAGTCCAAGAGCAAAACCGTGCGGGCTAGGCCCAGAGCAGACAATATTATACCAAGTGTTGAAACGGGGTGTTACAATTGGTATCAGAGCCAAAGCCCGGCCGAAATTAAGTGTGGGTGCATGCACAAGCATTGCAAATGCAACTTCTTGTTGCACTTATCCTTTTATCCATTAGGTGGAGATCTAAGAAAGAAAAATCCATCAATATTTGTCTTTTTGGTTTGTATTTATAAAAATAGTTTTTTGTTTTCTGAAAATTAAAAATAAAAAAATTGTAAAAAAAACTGATTCGTTGGGTTTCTGAAAATTGTTTTTAGAAAATTCAGTTATAAAAGAGCCATATTTCAAAAAACTCCTTTTTATTATTCTTAGAAAATAGTATTTAGTTTTTTAAATTTTCGAGAACAATTTTCTGAAATAGAAACCAAACATGCTTTTTGAATAAAACTTTTTCTTTTGTTTGCTGGAAAAGTGAAAGAAGAGAAGAAAATGTGTCCATAGCTAGCATGATTAGCTGTTGGAACTAACTCAAATTTGCAATGTGCTGCCCAAAAGGATGGACCAATTCTGTTCTGAGTGTTCATCAATCGGATAGATTTATATATACTACGATTCACTGATATTTCTGGTATAGTAGATGTTAGCACACGTACAATCATACTCAATTCTGTTTGATTTAAAAGGAGACTTTGCCTTAATCTGTAAGTTGCCAGACCAAAGTTGTGATAAAATTTGAAGAAAATTTTATGTGAATAAATCTATTAATACCCTTCTTCATTATTACTTAGTGGGAATGGCATAAAAATATGACCACCAAAGAATAGGAAATATTAAAAAATTGTAATTTTTCTGGTCATGTATACTATATAAACAGAAATCAATTGGCAAATAATAGTTGTCACTTTCTCTAAGGCCCGTTTGGTAGGCGGTTCGGTCTGGTCTTATCTGGTCCGGTCTGGTCTGGTCTTATCTGGGTGGTGTTCTGAAAGTCTGTTTGGTAAAGCTGTCTGGTCTTATGGTCTTATTCAAGCTGTTTGGTCTTATGTTTGGAAAATAATACAAAAAATAAAAAAATAATATATAAAATTCAAAAAATATATTAAGTATGAAAAATATGTAAAATTTGAAAAAATATAAAAAATTTAAAAATTTTATAAGAAATTCAAAAATAATATATTTTTCAAATTTTATAAAGTATTTCGAATTTTATATATTATTTTTTATTTTTTATATTATTTTCAATTTTTTTATATTTTCTCAAAAATATATATATATCTAATTTTGTATATTATTTTTGAATTTTATATTTTCTTCAAATTTTATACTTTATTTTTTATTTTTTCTATTATTTTCGAATTTTTTTATTTTCCCAAATTTTAAATATATTTTTTGCATTTTATATATTAATTTTGAATTTTATATATATATTTCAAATTTTATACATTATTTCAAATTTTTTATATTATTTTTTTAATTTTATATATATATTTCAAATTTTATGGTCCCATGTGTTAAGACAATTGTATATAAGACCACTTGAGACCATCATTTTTTGTTGTCTCAAATTATCCCTTTTGGTCTCAAGTGGTCCTTGTTTTTTTGGAACCATTTTTTTGGAACCGTGTTGCCAAACAGTGTTCAGTCCCAAAAAAATCATTATGAGATCGGATCACATGGGACCGGACCGCGAACCAAACAGGGCCTCAGTATGTTTTTTCGTTTTTAAACCAATGCCAGCTACAAAGTGAAAGCTATACATTCTCTTAAGCCAACATCAATTCAATTATATGGTGAAGAACATCCAAAAATAAGCAAAATTGCAATTTCAATATTCACATCATATTGTATTTTTCCGGTTCATAAGAGAACATTTTGTCGCATCATCCAATATATTACGTATCACTCAATTTGTAACACATTCACAAAAAATGTTGATACCGTTATAATAATAACAATACTCATATATTTATTTTTAAAATTAATATTATTTGAATTTGTTATATTAATTATACTGCCATCGTAACGAAAATCGATACAGCAACAAGGAATTATAGTGTCTATACTTATCGGACTGTGGTCCTCTTTTAGAGGATTATTCAAGTATGCGACATTGTCATACACAACAAAATCTAAATAGATTATATGCTTGGGCACATAAATGCCTGTGCATCAACAAGTTGTGTGCAAGTACAAACTACTACGGATTGTTTACAAGGGACCCCTTTGCTATAGAAGCACTGAGAGACAAGAACAAGCACATTATGAATCTATATATGTATAGGAAGCACTGAGAGACAAGAACAAGCACATTATGAATCTATATATGTATAGGTGTATCAAACACATGAGTCCATAGTATAGGGTTCTCATCCACTTTGATACATAGCTAGGGTTGGACACAGAGAGTTGTCATTGCAACTTTTCAAGATAGGAAGACAAGAATGAGCTGCAAGACTACTTGCTCTTGTCCTTTACCCTAGAGAGCAAATACCCAATCTAAAACATTATTTTATTGTAAGGAAATAAAATTGAAAACTGCCTAGCCCATGTAAGTTAATTAATTCAAAAAAAATGTCAATGTTGTGGGATTATTTCAAACTCATTTCACTTTATATGTAAGTTAATTAATTCCTTCTTATCCATATAATCAAATTTTCATCTTCTACAAGTAAAAGAAAGGGGCCAGAGAATACTGTCAAATTAAACTGTCTACCTAAGAGGGGGATGTGACAAAATATTTTCTTCTTCCTTCTAACCTTGTCAATTATTGGTCTAATTTTTGGATTTATTCACCTAATCCAAGCTTAATTGTCATTTGATATCTGATACATGTACACGGGGTGCAAAATTACAAATTTTGTAACGGGTACTAAGCGTGTGGATTTACATAATTTTGTATTGACTTTGTTTTGTTAAGGATTAGGTGAAATCGGCCAAATCAAATCTCTTAAAATTATGTAATTAACAACTGCTACAAGTAATAGGAGATCAATTTTTATTGCAATCTCATCCAAGTAGGTGAAAACAATTTCACATGTTTTATAAGATAGATTGCATAATAATATTTTATGCATTTGAAAGTTTCTTTATTATATCGATCATCATATACTTATGAGAGTTCTTTTTTTACCAACTCATGTTGAAATGAAGAAGGGAAGTTGTATACTTAAATGCCTCCTGTAGTATGAAGGGTATTATGGTAATATGACTTTACATACATGAAAACTAGGGCATCCAATCAACCAAGTCGAGCCGAACATTGCAATGTTAAAATTCGGTTCATTTATTAAACGAACAAAAAATTATGCTCAAGGTCGGTTCATTTGTTAAACGAACGAACCCGAACCGAACACTAGTTTTACCGAATCGAGCCTGAGCCTGTTCACGAACGGATCAGTTTAGTTATAACATATATTACAATTGTCAATAATTATATAGATTGAGTTGTTACGTGTTTGTTTTTCTAGATGGTTTCATTTTTACAAATATCATGTTCTATGACTTTTGTTTATTTCATATTCTTTATATTCTTTTTTCACTAATACAAATTTTTTTGAAGTATTTTTACGAAATGATTATATCAGTACTATAATTTTCAACAACTCTCTTCACATTTTTTTCAAATTCAACACGTTCTCTTGGAGATTATAAAATAATCTCACGATTTTACTTAAACAAGTTTGACGAGTCGAGCTCGGCAATGTTTAAATTCGACTCATTTAATAACGAGCCTAAAAAATTGTGCTCAAGCTCGTTCTTTTGCTAGACGAACGAACTCGAGTCGATATCTTAACAAGCCGAACCCGAGCCTACTTATGAACGACTCGGTTCATTTGCAGCCCTAATAAAAACAAAAGGTATGGGCTCATTAACCAAAGGCCCAAATTGTAATGTACAGCCCTAGAAGTAGCCACTCAGGCCCACATCGCTCCCAAATTAAGCTGTGGGCCTATGGGTTTTGTAGGCCTTATACTCTGTGTGGATCATTTGATCTAGTTTGTTTACTAAATTATTTGCAATAACTATGAAATTAACCCAAAGCCTGGGCCCATAAATTGCTCATGCTCTCTTGAATTTAAAAGGATATCCCACTTTTGAATCATATATTATAATACTCAATATGAAAATTATGAAAAGTATGTGAAGGAAATTATTAATTAATTAAAGTAAATAAATTTAAAAATTATGATTTTGGTGTATAATGACCTTAAACTCATTTAACAAATCCATGATGGTTATATTTTTCAAAATTGTATATTTTAAAATTTAAAAGTTGAGCAAATTCATTATCGTAAAACATAGTGTCACATTTATTATTTTGAATTTAAAAATTTAAGTACACGTACGTAAAAAAAAAAAATTATTGGACCATGTGTCAAAAGAAGTTCCAGACAAGTAATTTTTCATATTTATAGTCATAATTTTCTAAGAACAGCAACAAACGTAGGGACTCTTATTTCTTCTTTAGCCACCTCCTTATCCATTAATCTTCCATTTATCTCAAACAAACTGTCAACAATTTCTTCTCCAAAATGGCGGCAAATCATTGATTATTGGATTGCTGTTAGTGCCCTTGCAACATCCCTTCCATCCCCGCCATCCTTCTCGATTTCAAACATTTCAAGCTTCTCCATTTCAAAAGAACCTTCTCTCCTCACTTCATCTTCTAGTTCATCTTTGCATGGTGCATATAAGTGAACATCATAAGAATCAATCTTTTCCTCCTCAATTTTTCCCTACAAAACAATATTATAAAGGTAGAAGGTGTAAATAGTGACGACAATTCAGTGGCAAATTAAATTTTTCCGCCACTCTATCACAAGTTTTTTTTATTAATTTGAGAGATTTAAGATGTCACAACAATTTTATAGGGCTTCAGGTGACAATTTATAACTGATTATTATTTTTTTATTTTTACTTTCGTTCTTTTTTTTTTCTTCTCTGTGACAGTTGCGACTGTCATACTACAATCTTATTTCTTACAGTAACACGACTTTCATATTACAATTGAGCAATTATACGGAAAATGTGTCGTTGAATCTACGAGCAAATTAATAGTTTAGTATAGCACCTGAGAAGCTAAAATGGCCAAGGATCGAGATAGAAGTGTCCAGAAGAAGGCAGTGCATGTATCAACATGATTCGATTCCAAGCGTCCCAACAAAATAAGCATCATCTTTCCCCAGCTGATCAGCTCTTTTCGGTTCTTTAAAAATAAGAACCGGAACAGAACCGTTAATTTTTATCAAAATATTAATATATTTAATTTTGATTAAAATATTTTAATAAAGTATTAGTTCGATTCCGATTTCGGTCACCATCGTGACGGCATGTGTCGCCATCGTGACCATTGAAATAGCTCTGCAGAGAGCTGGAGAGGATCCGTTACCTTGACTAAGGACTCTGAGGCTTGTCCACTTAAACTTCAGTCACACTTTATATATATATTTGAATTTTATATATTTTTTAGAATTTTATATGTTTTTCGAATTTTATATATTTTTTCGAATTTTATATGTTTTTTTAAATTTTATATATATATTTCAAATTATATATATTTTTTCAAATTTTATATGTTTGTTTCGAATTTTATGTGTTTATTTAGAATTTTATAAAGAAAAAAAATTAAATTGTAATTTTCGTAATATATATATATATATATATATATATATATATATATATATTGTAATAAGTGGTGGAAGTGTAATTAGTAATTTCAGAGGGGTGAAGTGTTTGGGTATATGGGTAATTTCATAATTTATATATTACCCTAATGTAATAAGTGAAACAATTAAAGGGGCATTCTAGTCATTAAATAGCCCAGGGGGTGTCATTGCAACGAAATTGAAACCTCAGGGGGCTATGGGATCGAAAAAGCATTGACTTGCATCTGGCTGCAATTGACCTAAACCTCAGGGGTCTGACTGCAAATTACCTTTTTTTAATTATTATTAGGGTTAATTTCACTAAAACCCCCATATACTATTGAATTTAATCAATTAACCTCTTATATATCCGGATTGCCCCCAAAACCTATTTTGGGGTGTCATTGCAAGAAAATTCAAAGTTGAGGAGTTGTTGGGAGTGCACTCTCTTTGACTAACCACTATGTGTCATTGACCATGCATAACCTAGGAGGTGTCAATGCAAATAATCCTAATTTTTCTGCAACAAAATTCAGTAATGAGATACAAAATTTCAAAATACGAATTTGGTTCATAAATAGTATTTTAATTCTAAAACTAAAATACTTAGAGTTTTACATAAAAAAAAAATTCCATATTACACGAAATTAATGATAAGAATTAATTTCACAAACCCCCTATACTATCCAATTTAATCAACTAACCCCCGTTGTGTCCACTTTGCCTCAAATACTATTCAATTTCATCACTATGCCCCCTCCCCTCACATTTTGAGTCAAAACACCTGAATTACCCTCAATAGTATAGGAGGATTAGTGAAATCAACCCTTTAAAAAAATTATTTTTTCAAAATCAATTATATTTTTCGTAAAAACTATAAATTTCAAAAATATTCATATTTTGGAAAATAATATATATTTTTAGCAAAAAAATATTTTTCAAAAATAATCATAACTTGGAACATAATATATATTTTTTGCAAAAAAATATTTTTTGGAAAAAATGTATTATTGACTAATTATATATATATATATTCCAAAATATATATATTTCCCGAAATATATATATTTTTTCTGAAATATATATTTTGGAAAATAATATATATTTTTTGCAAAAAAATTATTTTTCGGAAAAAATTCATATTTTGAAACATATTATATATTTTCCGTAAAAAAAAATCATATTTTTTTAAAACAGTTAAGAAAATATTTATTTTTGACGAATTATATATATATTCCGAAGTATATATCATTTTCCAAGATATATATATATATATATATATATCCTGAAATATATATTTATATATTTTGGAAAATAATATATATTTTTTGCAAAAAAAATAGTTTTCGAAAAAAATTCATATTTTTTGAAAACAATTCGGAAAATATATATTATTGACTAATTATATATATATTCATATATATATATCATTTTCCAATATATATATATTTCCTTGAAATATATATTTTTTGCAAAAAAAAAAATTCTGAAAAAATTCATATTTTGAGAAATAATATATATTTTTCACAAAAAAATATTTTTCAGAAAAAATTCATATTTTGAGAAATAATATATATTTTTCACAAAAAAATATTTTTCAGAAAAAATTCATATTTTGGAACATAATATATATATTTTCCGAAATATATATATTATTTTCAATAAATATTTTTCCCCGTAATATATATATATTTGAAATTTATAGTTTTTACGAAAAATATAATTAATTTTAAAAAAATATTTTTTAAAGGGTTTATTTCACTAAAACCTCTATACTATTGAGGGTAATTTAGGTATTTTGACTCAAAATATGAGAGGAGGGGGCATAGTGATGAAATTGTATAGTATAGATGGCAAAGTGGATACAGTGGGAGTTAGTTGAATAAATTAGATAGTATAAGTGGTTTTGTGAAATTAACCTTTACATAAAAAAATTCCCTATTACACGAAATTACTGATAATGGTAAATTGGGAGTTGCATATTTATATTACTATTGGATAATATTTTGGGAGATGCATATTTATATTAATGACAGTGGAATTTTTTTTATGTAAAACTTTAAGTATTTTAGTTTTTAAAATTAAAATACTATTTATGGACCATATTCGTATTTTAGAATTTTCTATCTCATTACTGAATTTTGTTACATAAAAATTATATTACTGAGATCCTCATTTTATAAGCTTTCCGTGCATATATTATTTGTATTTTTTTGGATAAACAATTTTTGAGATATGAATTTTAGAAGTTTCAATATAATTTTGAATTTATATAATGGGTTCAGGGGCAAAATGAGAATAAAATGACTCAATTCACGATGGAGATGGGAGATTGATCAAATTGAAAAATATAGTGAGTTTGTTGATAGAACATGTGGGTATTTGATACTTTTTGAAAATTATAGGGAATTTTATGATAATAGTCCTATATAATAAACGGAAAAAACAATCAAACAAAAATAAAAATGACATACATCATTTAACTCTTACATTAATAATTAAGTACAAGTATATTTAAAAAGAACTGTTGAAATCAATGTTAGAAAAATGTTTCAAATTTTATTATAATTATGTTTCATATTTAGAGTTGTATTGTAAGATAAATTTTTTGTTAGAGAGTTTGATTCTCCAAGGAATTGTAATCATTCTCCAACAAAAAATTGAGTTTTTCTTTTCAATAAGGAAATGGGTTTAACTTTATAAATAGGGATCTAGGATTTGTATTGAGACTTAGAGAAGAGGTGTGGGGAAAAGAGGAGAGGAAGAGGGTGTGAGGGTGATGTGTGCACCGGGTGAAGGTGTTATATTATTCACCTATGTAATATCTTCCTAATAAATATTATTTCTCTCCTAAGTTAAAATTAAAGTAAAAAAACACGTGTCGATGATTTTGAGCGAAATTAATTATCGAGTGTGAGACGAAAATTAATTCATAACAATCAATTCCTATGAGATTGGACCATGTACACTCCTATCATCACACACACTATTGAATCGATAGATGGTGGTAAAACATAACTCAGAGTTGATTATCTGAGTTTTTTTGTTTCCAAACACAAAACTCATATAGGCTCGTTTGGATACGGAAAAATAGTTTTTGTTTTTTTACTATTCACCAAATTCAAAAAAAAAAAAACACGTTTGACAAACGTGTTTACTGTTCACTTTTTTTTTTCCAAGAAAACTGTTTTCTGTGAATAGTATGTAAAAGTGGTAAAAACACAAAAAATAACTTTTAATTGTTTTTTTTAGTTTT
Organism: Cornus suecica; assembly: GCA_963922005.1. NCBI lineage: Eukaryota > Viridiplantae > Streptophyta > Magnoliopsida > Cornales > Cornaceae > Cornus > Cornus suecica. The sequence continues at coordinate 9,503,727 of OY998238.1, read as the reverse complement.
TTCACTGTTTAGGTGGTAAAAACAGTGAAAACACCAATTCCATAAAATATAACTTTCACCAAATAAAAGTGATAAAAACACCTTCATCCAAACGCTTTTTTGTTTTTAGTTTTTCACTGAAAAAAACAAAGACAAATACAAAAACAATTTTTATATTTGAAGACAGAAAATAAATACAAAAAACAGGCTTTCCAAACACACCGTAGAAAAATCCTAATGTATATACATATCTAAAATTCTGAAATGGGTACCATACACGTGTCGATGGAGGGTTTAAAGGAGGATGCCAATGGGGTGGACTTCTTCATAAGTAGGTTGATCAACAATGTAAATCACAACCCAGCTTTGTCACCCACGCGGCCACGCCGCACATTGAGGACTGTCCCTTGTCATATAATGCGCTCCTCAATTATATTCTTTTCAGGAAAAAAACAATTATATTATTTCCTCGCCATAACCTTGTGGTGGCCCTGTTGGAGGGGAAAATATCTGTCTCCACTTACCCTCTCACCTGATTTATGTCAAGTGATGAGCCCACATATTAAAAGTAATAAATTTAGGGATTGTTTTGATAGTGTATATATAAATCACAGATTATATCATATGTATAAGTAATCATTGGTTAAGAAAGAATTTATTAATTTTATATATATAAGTGCATCTAAAATTAATAAATTCTCTCTTATAATATATATATATGTATAAGAAAAGTGCGTATATATTTTTAAAAATAAAATTATATCCCATTTTTTTCTCCACATTTAGGAAAGAATCGGACCAGAACCGATGGTTTGATTCGGTTCAGCTCCGGTTCTAAAAATTTAATAACTGAATTTTTAGGTTCGGTTTCAGTTCTTAATCATATAGAACCGAACGGAATCCCAACCAAACCGAATTTTATTTTTTATTTTTTTATTAATATTATATTTTTACTTATATAATTTAAAAATTATAAGTAAATAATTATAAGGTTATAATTTTATAAGATGTAATTTTGAAATAATTATTTTTATTTCACTAATTATACAATTGATTTTGAATTTGTAATAGTTGAGACACTAAATTTAATTTATAATTATATTATATTTTGATACATAACATTTTTAATTTTTTTTAAAAAGTGATAGGAAGAACCGGAACCAAACCAAAAAAATGGTTTGGTTCGGTTCATTGCATTAACGTTTCGGTAACAAAACTGAGTTAGTATTTCTTATTACAAAATTGTTAGAATGACATTATTAATTATTATTGTGTTTGTTAGTGCAAATATAATCGGATCCCATTATAGATTTGACTCATTCAAAGATAATGAAATGTCATGTAAAAGTATCATATATTTTAATATATAATAATATATAATTTTTGTTATATCAATTTTACCCTTATGATATAAATAAATATCTTTCTTTTCATTTGGGTGATGTGGTAAAAGTTGGGATTCCCAATATAAGAAAGAGAAGGTGAGGCTAAATCTTAGCCATTGAAATCATGTGGGCCCCTCATTTGACATAAATCAGGTGAGAGGGTAAGTGGTGACGATTTTTTTCTCTGTTGGAGTTGGTTGGTTAGACAATTTTTTTAGATGAATTATAATCGGTATATCAAGTGCGGGTTATTTTGGGTTATTTGCAGCCACATCCCCTGAACTTTGGCTTTATTGCAGTCAGATGCAAGGTTTGCCTTTTTCGGTCCCATAGCCCCCTAAGGTTTTAATTTCGTTGCAATGACACCCCTTGGGCTAGTGAAATGACTATAATGGCCCTTTAATCGTTTCACTTATTACATTAGGTTAATATATAAAGTGTGAAATTACCCATATGCTCAAACATTTCATCCCTCCGAAATTACTAATTACACTTCCACCCCTTATTAAAAAATATATATATTACGAAAATTACAATTTAATTTTTTTTCTTTATAATATAATTTGTATATATAATTATGAAAATTAAAATTACGAATATATATATATATATAATTTGTAAAAAATATATAAAATTTGAAAAAATATATAAAATTTGAAATAATATATAAAATTTGAAATAATATATAAAATTAAAAAAAACATATAAAATTCAAATATATATATATATATATATAAAGTGTGACTGAAGTTTAAGTGAACAAGCCTCGGAGTCATTAATCAAGGTAACGAATCATCTTCAGCTCTTTGCAGAGCTATTTCAATGGTCACGATGGCGACACATACCTACGATGGTGACCGAAATCGGAATCGAACCAATATTTTATTAAAATATTTTAATCAAAATTAAATATATTAATATTTGGATCAAAATTAACGATTCGGTTCCGGTTCTCATTTTTAAAGAACCAAAGAAATTTTTTATTTGGATCAAAATTAATATTTAGATCAAAATTAACGGTTCGGTTATGATATTTTCGGTTCTTTAAAAATGAAAACCGGAACCGAATCGTTAATTTTGATTTAAATATTAATATATTCACGATGCGGTTCGCTTTTGATTTCGACCGAAACCGGAATCGAACCGATACTTTCGATTCTTTAAAAATGAGAATCAAAACAGAAATGTTAATTTTGATTAAAATATTTTAATAAATTATCGGTTCGATTCCAATTTCGGTCACCATCGTGGGGCATGTGTCGCCATCGTGGCCATTGAAATAGCTCTGCAGAGAGCTGGAGAGGATCCGTTACCTTGGCTAATGACTCCGAGGCTTGTCCACTTAAACTTTAGTCACACTTTATATATATATATATTTGAATTTTATATATTGTTTACGAATTTTATATATTGTTTACGAATTTTATATATTTGTTTCAAATTTTATATGTTTTTTCAAATTTTATATATTTTTTACAAATTATATATATATATATTTTCATAATTTTAATTTTCATAATTATATATACAAATTATATTATAAAGAAAAAAAATTAAATTGTAATTTTCGTAATATATATATATATATATATATATTGTAATAAGGGGTGGAAGTGTAATTAGTAATTTCGGAGGGGTGAAGTATTTGGGCATATGGGTAATTTAATACTTTATATATTACCCTAATGTAATAAGTGAAACAATTAAAGAGATATTATAGTTATTTCATAGCTCCAAGGGGTATCATTGCAATGAAAATCAAAGTTGAAGAGGCAAGCGGCATTGACTCATAATTCAGGAGGTCTGAGTGCAAATAACCCTTTTATTTTTTTAGCAAGTTTGTGACTTGATATTATACATATTGTGAACCAAATTCCAAATAAATCATCCTTAAACAATAAAAAATATCTATATATGTGTGTGTTTTTTAACCTTGTGGTGGGCCCCAACAACCCCAGCACTATATTTACTACCTTTTCCGTATTTTTATGTCAAAAGCAATCATTTACCACATTTTCCATATCTTTATATGAAAAGCAATCTTGCATGCAGGACTACGGATGGCAATGGGGCGGGGCGGGTATCACCCGCCCAGGTTCTCGTACTTGATTATTTTTTTCTGTCCCGTTCCTATTATGTTTTTGTTTAATTTTTTTTTCCCGACTCGCCTCGTCCCGTACCCGTCAACTCCTCGCCCCGCCTCGATTACATTTTTTTTTTTTAATTTTTTTTTTGAATGAAAAGAAATTCACACATCACACCCACAATGTCTCCTAAGAGACTCGAACTCCTCACCTTCCCAATTTGGGAGTGAGATTATACCATTGCAACACATGTATGATGGTTCACGTATTATTTTTCCCCCAAATAACAATAAAATCCCCAAATCAAACCTAACTATAAGAGATCAAAATCAAACAATAAATCTATATGAAATCAAAATCAAAAATTTCAAAAGCATAATAAACAACTCGTCAATACATGTTTATTCATATATATATATATATAGCTAATCGGGGTGGGTTCAGGACGGGGCGGGGGTGTCCCATACCCGCCCCGATTATAATCGGGGAATTCTTTTTCGCCCCATACCCGCCCCGGTTAGCTAAACAGGGCAGATCGGGGTGGATAAACACGTGTGTGTGGGGGGGGGGGGGGGTTGGGCGGTGCGGGTTTTTTTGCCACCCCTATGCAGGACCATATACAAGTTCATATATACCTTTGGTGTAACCTTTAGTTTATTTTAATATTTCTGCCGGACTTAATTTTTTTTATTATTATATATTTTACCCTAATTGCTAGGTAAAAAAAATTAATTGCAAAATAAATTCAAATATGTACCCAAATAGACAACGAGGGAGGGATCTATAAAATTAATTTAGTGTGACAACGAAAATCATTTTTATTTTAGGGGGAGTTGAGCAAAAATAATAATTTTTTTGAACCATCATAATAAATAAATAAATAAATTCAACGATGATTATTTTTTTTAAAAAAAAAAAGTAAAAATATAATTCAAAGATAATAAAAACTAATTTCTAATTGATTTGTTTTGTAATTGATTTGTTTGAATTTGTTTTGTGAATGATTTTTTTAAAATTGTACGAATTACTATTAGATAAATTAAAAATAAAAAATAAAAAATATAAATTATTCATGTTTAGCATGGATAAAATATAACTATTTTTTTTTATCTTAATCAATCCAAAAAATAGAATATTACATAGGCAAATTTGCAAAATACACCCTTGAAGTGTGGTGTTTGGGTAACAAATGAACATATGACTAATGAGAGTATCTTAGTCTTTTTACATATTATATTTATTTTTATTTATTTACAAAAGGTTAAAACATGGGTAAAATTGTAATTTGATATTAAAAAAGTGGGTTTCAAGGGGATATCTTGCTCAATTTTGAGAACTTGAGTGACTGATTTGCTCATTTTTATAATATAGGGAGTATTTTGCTCAATTATGAATAGTTCGAGAGATATTTTTCATTTTTGCCTAAATATTTTTATATGTGTCTCATTTTTGTGTTTTCTAGGATTTAATCCCAAAAATGAGAAAGAAAAAGAGACTGTGAGAAATTAGGGTTACGCAAAGGAAACTAATATTTGTGACAAGCTAGAATCATTGTTGGAGAGTTGGTATTGTGCATCCACCATTCTACAAGAGGTCTATAAAGTCATACTGCATACACCCAATAGGGCCCCAAAATATATTTTTTTGCCTTTAACTAGTATAGGTCCAAAATAAAAATTTTAAATTAAAAGTACAAATAAAATGAACCCAACAAACTAACTCAATTTTTGAGTAATATAAATCCAAAAAACACAATATGCCCAAATTATATATTTATTTTGGGATAGTTGCATATCGTGACATACATGAATTGAAAATCGTTAGCCTTCAAGCTCCCAGTCTTGACCCAATCACTCATTTTATCCAATTCTACCACACCCACTTAACCGTAAAACCCAATCACAAATTCACAACAATCATCTCTAAACTCAGTACTCTATATTTTGTTTACCTTTTTCTTGGTCTTGTTTTGAATATATATGAAATTACTTAGAAGATGGTGAATTAAGCCTAGAGCGGGGGGGGGGGGGGGCCGGAAAAGTCAATTTTAATTCAATTTGATCACAATATAAACCACACAATAATAAATATAAGTGCAGAAAATAAATTAGAGACGATACCAATATTTTTACGTGAAAAAACCTTGGAAAAACTCTAAGTAAAAAATCACAGATACGCTCGGGTATCGATGCATTATGAATCAAGAAGTACAAGATTCTATGAAAGTTTAGAATTATAAATCATTTTGATCTACCTTTTGCCACTCGACATGTGATAGTCTTCAATCACTTGCGCTCTACGAAGCTCTCACCCCGATCTCCGTACTCTGACGGTTCCGCTTCTCAACGGATCAAAGAAACACGAAGCCTCTTGCTTCGATCAAGGTGGTGTGATAATTTTTCAGCAACTAGATCATCCAATTGTGCATAACGATCTTCGGTGTAGAAGCACAATTGGAAAATCCCAAACCAAAAGAGAAGTAGAAAATATATAATTACTTAATAATTTTCTCTCTATATATCTTTATAGAAATATATGAAGTGTAGAATAATTTCAGAGATCTCTCACAAAAACCACACATCTTCTCTTAGGTTTAACTCATATATATAGAGAAAGGTCTTCAATTAATGGTAAGAATCATTTTCCAATCAAGATTTGTATTTCCACCATTTAAATCTTCTAAATATAAATAAATATATCAATGATAGTCCAATATACCAATAATAACTTCAAATCTCGTCCCAAATTGGTTAGGAGTTGATTGCATATCAATTTAATATCTCCCAAAAATAAATCTGCGCAACCACTTACCGAATACTTGATGGGTGTTCTACCGAGTACTAGGTGAACCTTTTCATGCGCAAGTGTGCTCAAGTTCAAAAAACACTCTGTTGGATTTTTCCCTTTTTTGCGCAAATCGTGCGAAAGTTTGCACATTACTGAGTACTCAGTAGAACAATATACAATTTTTTCTGAAATCTTTGTTTTTTTGCATTGCCGCTTCCAGCCATTGTTCCACTGAATATCATTTGTATATTTATCACTTTGTGCACACATTTAACACTTAACAACCCAATCTAAACACACAAAACTCTTAACATGATTTTTTATCAGAATAATGCCACTACATAAATAAATGTTCTTACAATATAAGGTTAATCAAGTCTCAAAATTCAAGGTCACTAGTGTAACCTAATTTTTGAACAATTAGTAGATTTTTTTGGGGTTTAATTTGGTTTTATAATTAAAAATTTGTTGTGTAATATTTTCTACCTATACCAATTAATATAATTCTACAGGCCAAACTTTATAGGTTTTGCTCAATTAATCTTTCAATTTTGATGTGAGAATTATATTTTAGATGTTAGTTGCTAACATTAATACATTTATTAATTTGTTTTATAAGCTGCTGGAATTTATTTGAATATGAAGTATTGTACTTATGAAAATGGTTCAGGGTTTGGAATTATGATGCCCTATCAAATTCGAGAAAATGATTAGGTTGAATTTTGTTATTTAAATTTGAGAAAGTCTTCTCCTATAATATAGAATTTTTAAATAGATTCATAATACTATAATTTTTGAAGATTTTAAAAATACCATTAAATTGCTTTCTGGTAGGTCTCCCCCAAAACATTTAGGCTTTAATCTCACCTAGGTCCCAAAACTCTTAGGGTCGGCCATGTTCATACAGATTACAAATGCACTAGTACACTAAAAAAAATTATCGCATACCAAACATATACTTAATTAGTTAACTAAGACACACTGTTCCGACTAAAAATGATACCCGAAGTATCTCCAAATTATTCTATCATCTTTTAAGGTAATTTATGGATAAAAATTACAACAATACCTTGTTTGAATATGTTTTTCCAAAGTTGCTTTATTTTAGAGAACAGCTTCTGCCTTTGGAAAAACATTTAGAAGTAAATAGGGTATTTGTTTTATAAAACGGTTTTTATTCTTTTTTTTTTTATGCGTAAAGTTAGAAATAAAAACTCTCTCATACGGGAAGAATCATGTTGTATTGGTTAAGTTTAAACATTTGTAACAACCATAGTGGTTTGAATTAGTTTGGTGACAATTTGATCTTCCATAATGTCAACGGCTAACTAACAACCAAAACAGCAAAACAAAATATACATATATGATATCTGAATATTTGTATATATAGCCTTTTTAAAGTTGCCTTCTGAAGGAACCTCCACTTTATTAATTGTTAATCCATCTTAGGTAGCGATTGTTTAGTTGTTTGTTCGGTATTGGTATACCTGCTAGTGAGTGCCTTTGGGGTTAGTTGGATTGTTAATTGTAGTAATTTTTTTTTTTGGGTAGGTAATTAAAATACCCACACACCCTACAAGACATTTGATGTTAATTGTAGTATTTATATCGTATAAATGATTAAAGTTGAAAAAGAACTGGAAAAACCAATATAAAATTGGGTTGAAAACTCCAATGCTTTGTTTAGAAAATAATAATATTAAAATTTGCCTATATGAAAGAAGACAATAGCAAAGTTGAGTATGTTTTGGAAATGTTGAGAGGGTGGTGAACAACCCAAAGATTGGTTAAGCTGTTTTTTCTCTTTAGATTGTCTCATTTGGCTAAATATAACACAAAGCTTGTAATTAAATCTCTTCATTAGTAAAGAGAGGGTTATTCCATGGTACAGAGGACTGTATTGAAGGTTGATATTTCATGCCAGAAGTGCAAGAAGAAGCTGCTCAAAGCAGTGTCTGGACTTGAAGGTAATGCAATTGTGTCTTTTCATCTTTGTGTAAGTGTGTGTGTATATATATATATATATATATGATATTATGATTATGTACTTAGAATAGCATTTTTCTAATGTTTTTGGAAGAAAAACTCTACATGAGAAAGTTCTTAATTATTACTTGTTCTAATTAAAGTGTCCTTGATCCATAAGTGATTGTCATGTTTGAATGTTATTGGGACAATATATATTTCACTGAAAAGAAATGTGTAGACCTTGCCAATCAGTGTTGAAGTTTTCACAACTCTCAGTCTTCAGATATGGAACTTCGACTTATGACACCTTGAATTAGGGCTGCAAACGAGCCGAACCGAGCTTTGGAATGTTCAAACTCGGTTCATTTACTAAACGAGCCTAGAAAATGTGTTCAAACTCGGCTCATTTGCTTAACGAACGAGCCCGAGCCGAACGCCAGATTTAACGAGCCGAGCCCGAGCTTGTTCACGAACGACTCGTTTCAGTGCAACATATATTAATCTTCCTAATAGTTGTCTGGATTGAGTTGTTGCATATCTGTTTTAACATATTTTCACTAGTATAAATTTTTATGAATAAATTTTATGTTATGACGGCCTAATTTCTATAATTTTTTCATAATAATTTTCATAATTTGTTCAATTTGAACACTTTCTTTTGTCAAATATGATATAATTTTACTATTTAACTTAGACGAGCATGTTCACGAGCTTGGCGAGCCGAGCTTAGTAATGTTCAAGCTCGGCTCGTTTACTAAACAAACCTAAAAATTGTGCTCATGCTCGGTTCGTTTACTAAACGAACGAGCACGAGCCGAGCTCTTAACGAGTCGAACCCGAACCTGCTCACGAACGGTTCGGTTCATTTGCAGCCCTACCTAGAAGTGAAGTGCATAGAGGTTTTTTCTTTTTTATTTTTTTGGGTCAAAATGCCAACATAATTTCCTTGAAAAAAAAGTTGTAATTCACATAATTGAGTTTGCCTGGCTATGTTTTCATTGCGGTGACTATTTTATCATACTTTTTTTTAATGCATGTATAAACTTCCTTCCCTTACTATTTTATTCTTTTTTGGTCAATGTTACAATTGGTAAATAATTTATATTTATGAAATATCAGAATTGAAAAGCACAGGCAGTATTCCAGACTATAGCCCCGTTTGGAAACCTTGTTTTTGTTCTGTTTTTTATTTTTTGGCACTGTTCAGAAGAACATAACATGTTTCACAACCCTTTTTACTGTTTGTTTTGTTCTCAATTTGGAAACTGTTTTCGTGAATAGTAAAAAAAACAAGGGAACAACAAAAACTTGTTTTTTTGTTCTTTTTGGGATTTTCCAAAAAAAAAATTTGTGGTAGAGAGGAAAAATTGTGTGAGAATATGTGTGTTTTTTTGCCCCAAACATATTTTTTGTTCTTGTTCTTTTGGGTGAGAAAATAAGAACAAAAATAAAAATTATTCTTATTTTTTTGTTCTCAAAACAAAAATAATAGTTCCCAAATGAGCCCTATACAATTCGGAATAGGTGTTATACTGGATGCAAATTAATTATTTATTTAAAAGAAAATTACATGTAGAGTAAATTTTTTTTTTTTTGGAACCGGCCCATGTCTTGATATCTCCACCGCTGAGATCATGCTAAAACATGCGCGCGCATTTTAATAAACTCAAATGGCAGGCTCAACATCTAGACCATTGAGAAGATGTCTTCAAATTTTAATTTCTGTACCACTTTCCTTCTTCAATCACTAAGGTGCTTTGTTTGATAAAATTAAAAATTTTAATATTTGAATTTTAAGTACGGAATATTTTAAGCGGTGCTTAAAAAAATTATATTTTTTAATTTTTTTTTAATTTTCAGTCTTCAGAGTTAAATGGTAACCTTATCACTTAAAATTTTATCTTATTTTAAGTGATATTCAAATCTTTTATCAAACGCATTTAATTGAATAAGTGCCGACTCTTTTCATACTTAAGTGACAAATAATTGTTATCAAATATACTCTAAAACAAAATTTTACTAAACACAAGCAATGGAAATACTACTTCCCTCAAATCATGACATTCCATTTCCAAGATTAGGATTATGAAAATTGATCCAACGGTTTTTTTTATTTTTTATTTTTAAATACATGGTTAAACCTTTTAGTATAAACACTCATTTTGTCTTCCTCTATCCTATTAAAAATTTCTATTAAGGTCTTGGTTGACATAAATTTTGCTTATATTAAGAAAAAAAGAAACAAAAATTGTAAGTTGACTTCACTTTATTCGGAGACTCACCGAGTCACTTTCTGTGTGCAGTAGACAGTCGAGATTTCTAATGGAAACAATAACAAAACTCTAGGCCGAGGCTACGGAATGCAGTCTATCCAAAAACGACTAGACCACATTATTTCAATTTGAACTATACTTTATTTAAAATTCCTATTATTATCCCTGTAAATTTTTTATTTAATAAATAAATGCATAGAAAATTGCATGTTGCCCCTCCTAGATATGTTTGCTTAGTAGACTAACATTATTAGATATAATTTCTAATAATCAAACCTATAAATTCTTTCAGAAACGAGTTCGAAAGATTATAGTTCCATCACATCACATAGTCATATATTCATTATGTTTATCATAATTGTGTCACAGGTGTAGATAAAGTTGAAGTTGATGAAGCCAAAGGAACTTTGACGGTAACGGGCGATGCTGACCCGTATGAGATCATAGTCCGAACCAGGAAAACGGGTAAACACGCTGAAGTGGTGAGTGTTGGGCCTCCACCAGCTCCACCAAAGCCCGATGCTAAGAAGTCGGAGGAAAAGAAGCCCGATGAGAAAAAGCCCGAACAGAAGGCCCAGGCCCAAGCCCAAGCCCAGATTCATTATCCATATGCTTGGCCCATGTACGAGCCCACGCCCATCTATCGGTTGGTCCGTCCGGAGCCCGACCCGTCTTGTTCTATTATGTAAAAACCCAAAAAAAAAAAAATATCACCATGATTGAAGTTTATTTTTATGTATCATGATTGATGAGTATATGACTGATTGATGGTCGCATAGGATTTTCGGATTTGGATTTAAATTTTAGTTGCATTTTGTGTGTTTGAATTCATTAAATTTTTATTAAATATTTATTTGAGAGAAAAAATAAAACATAGGGTCAAAATTAGGTAATTTGTAAATATTACTACGTGAAGAATTTAAATTCTGAACAAGGGTTTCGCAAGTTTCCGCCAAGGTTTAATAATTTAATTTTTGATTAATAAATTTCACAAGAAATAAACGTTATTCTATAAATAGAACTATCAATTTTATGATTTATTAGAAGTATCATCTGATTCATCTTAGTTGCGAGTCGGAAAATAAATTTACCGAGAACTATCGGGGGCGTCGAGACTGTGATTAGCCGTTTGAAGTATATGGCGACGAAGACCATTCTTTCTGCTGTATCCTATTCACATCGATGTAGGTATGAATATACACATACTCTCGTATATACATACAGATATGTACCCTTACAAGTAAGGACTGACAATTCGTGTCAACAGGTCGACTCACGGGTCAACAGGGCAATCTGATAATAGTTGACACGAAAATCAAACATTTTAAATATGATACAATCCAACAAGAAAAATAAAAAATAAAAAATAAAAATGAAATTGAAATTGAATTTGACAAGATTCAGTAATAGTTTATTAATGTATTTCAATCCATGACCAATTAGAGAATAGAAAAAATCAGCAAATAAATATAACAATTAATATAATCGTGTCAAACGGGTCAATTCGTGTTATCAATTCGCGTTAGAAATTGCCAGCTTTACTCATAACCGATATATATATATATATATATCGGTTTCCTTTTCTCCTTTGAAGCTGTAATGCTGTATATACTGCATCCACTTTTCATATTTTCCAAATCTTATGTATTTATATATATATATATATCGGTTACCTTTTCTCTGTATATACTACCTTCACTTTTCATATTTCCCTAATCTTGCTCGTACAAGTCGATTTAGATTTGAAAGATATCATCAATTTATATTTAATTTTTCACTTTTGTCAATTTTGTGTATCCTATATGGAGTCTGTCATATATATTTTCGGTTTTTGTTTGGGTTAATTTCATTTACATCCTCTGAGATTTATTTTATTTTTATTTTGACTCTCTTAGATTTGCATATCTTCATTTACACTCCCTACTGTTTAATATTCTCATAACTTAGATCCCCTGAATGATGACATCAACCTGAATTTTTTTTTAAATTCCTAAACTACTCTTAATGTGTTATCCTTGTTCTGTTTGGAAACAAGGATAATGTTTTTATCAATTAGACCCCCTCTCATCATTTAATAATTTAATTTGTATTAAAATTCAAAAATATATATATTAAAATTTGAAAAATATTATAAATTCGAAAATAAATATAAAATTAAAAATATATAAATTTCAAAATTATTTTTCAAGAAAACATATTAAATTTCGAAAATAAATATAAAAATCACAAAAAACATAAAAAAATTTGAAACAAATATATAAAATTTTTAAAAAAACATATAAAATTCAAAAATATATATTAAATTTTGAAAAAAATTATAAAATATAAAATAAAATTAATTTTCTCTCTCTCACACACACACACCCCTCTGCACACACTACACAGATGCACACATATATATATACACACACATATATATAAATCTACACCATTCTTGAAAATTGATGGGTGGGTACCGATTGTCGGACCACTTGGGTTCGGTCAATTTACAGAATTTCGCGTAGGAATTCTACCGGAACTCGAGCATCCAATCGAGTTCGTTTTTGCGCGTAGAAATCAACCGAATCGTCTCCTCCGAAAGGCCTTTCGGAATCGTAAACGATTCGATTTCTTGGTTGAACCCCTATTTGTAGTCGCGTTTGAGGAATTTGTGAAGTGGGTCGTCATCAATTAAGGTTAGGGTTGGAGATTTACCTGTTACGAGGTCCGAATCGATAGTCTTGGGCTCGTATCCAACGTCGGCTTTGATTTTGAAAATTCTCGAATTAGGGTTTGAAGCTTTTAGGGTTTCGAGTTTGGGGTAAAACCCTTTGGAGAGCTTGGTTGATTCGAAGTAGGCTTGAGGAGAGATAGAGGAGATACCATTAGCGAGAACAGAGGCCATGGATATGGTTAAGATGGAGAGAGAGAGAGACAAGGTGTAGATTTATATATGTGTGTGTGTGTGTGTGTATATATAGATTTGTATAGACAAGGTGTATATATATATATATATATTTGTGTGCGTCTGTGTAGTGTGTGCAGAGGTGTGTGTGTGTGTGAGGGAGAGAGAGAGTTGGGGTTGGGGTGTTCGGTTTAAGAGTTAGATTGATTATAAGGAGGTGTTTGGTTTAGGGGTTAAATTGATTTAAGGGGTGTTTGATATAAGGGTATTTTAGACATTTCACACCATGAGAGAGTGTAAATGAAGATATGCAAATCTGAGAGGATCAATGTGAAAATATGACAAACCTCAGGGGGTGTAAATGAAGTTAACCCTTTTTGTTTTTGCCCTTTTGTTACGTAGCATGACTTTTCTTGAACTAGATAAGCATGTTTAGCTCTTACTTTTAGGCAAACAGTTGCTTCTGTCGAGTCTTCCTAAGGATGCGATTGATTATATATACATATATATATATATACATATATATATATATATATATTTAATCTGGAGAAGAATCTCATGCATCGGTTACAACAATACATGTTCATATGATTGTTACTCATACATCCATCTCTACATGTAATTGCACTAAATCAATGTGTAGTTGTTAGAAGAAAGCATGTGCTATTATTTAGGATCCATGATGTGTAAGAAGACACTTGGAGAGTGTTTGATTTTTTACTATAATTTTTTAGAATCCATAATCCTTAAGAAGACACTACGATGGTTAATTTTTTTTTATTTAAGCTCTGTTTGTCTACATAATTTTTTTTCCTGGTAAATTATTTTCAAGTCATATAAACAATTTCATTTTTTCTATTTTTTGGTGTGTGTTTTTCTTTTTAGCAATTGTTTTAGAAACTTTTTTTTTGTTTTCCTCAATCTTTTACAAAAGTCCTACAAATGTTCTAAGAGTTACATTTATATACGACCATGGCGAAATATTTTAGTTGTAAAAGTATTTTTTCACAACAAATCACCATAAAACCAAACATACAGAGCCTTTAACGATGAGACTACTAATAGGAACAATTAGTTTATATCTATATTTTTTTTCTATAGCACACTGATAGTCCAGAGGATGTTTGTTGAGTCGGTGAGGACGATTGGCTATAGCAAACAGCAAACTATTCCAACTTGAGCAGTAGCGAAGCATACCCTACTTCCTTTGTAGTATCTGGTGGCAGGAAAGGATGATATGGATTCAGAAACATTGCCTTCAGTCTCTGTCAAGTTGTTGCTTTCAGTCTCTGTCAAGTTGTTGTAGCAAGGAATTGAATAGAGAGAGACGGGTAGGAATGGGTTGGGGGGACTGCATCTATCGAACATTCTGTCTCAGGTGTGAGTCGTCTTCTGTTTTTGTTGTTGTTCGTTTTGTTTTCTTCATTATAGATATGTATCATTACAGTCTTCTCCCTGGGCCACTCTATAAGAAACAGTTTTATAGGAGCACAACACTAAGCTGTTCAAGTTTAATATCATATTTTCTATGCTTGCACCAACAATGACCACAAAACGCCGGGAACAGAAACAGAATAAAAGACAAAAAGAACAAAAAACGGAAAACATCAAATGCTAGTAATGATAGAATCAGATTCCTAGGAACCAAAACAAAATTAAAAATAAGAAAATGAGAAGCCTAATGTTTAATTGATCTCTCTTGCACTGTTATAATTCCAAATCCACACTAGGGCTATATATGAACATAGGGTCCTTCACTTACATGGTATAGATTTTATTCAGGTCACACGAGCAAATATATTTGTTATTTTTATTTATTTGTCTACATTCATATTTTTCTAAGTACATAAAGAAAAGTAATGGGCCTAATCTCTTCTTTAGCCATCTCTTCATCTATTAACCTTCCATAGATCTCGAACAAACGATCAACAATTCCTTCTCCAAAATGGTGGGCAATCATTGATTCTTGGATGGCTCTTACTGTCATTGCAACTGCCGTTCCATAGCTCATTCTATCCCCAACATCCTTCTCAAATTCGAACATTTCAAACATTTCCATTATAAAAGAACCCTCTCTCCAAACTTCATCTTCTAGTTCATCTTTGTATGGTAGATAAAAATGAATATCATAAGAGTCAAGCTTTTCCTCCTCAACTTCTCCCTACAAAAACAACATAACCAGTATCAATACAAATTCATTATGTACCAGTGTAAAAGAGTTAGCTATTTCCTTTCTCAACTTGTGACCTTTAGTTTACACTATAGTAATCTTACCATCGACCCACCCACCCTCATTTAAATTGATATATGAGTATATAAAAGCTGTCCTTTTGCATATATGGCCAAACACTTATGGTACCTGAGAAACCAAAATGGCAAAGGATTGAGACAGAAGCTTCCAGAAGAATGAGTTTCCTCTGTCAACATGATTTGAACCCCCGCGTCCCATCAAGATCAGCACCATCTTTCCCCCGCTGATCAACTCCTCAGATCGTGATCGGAGGAACAGAGAGAAGTCCTCTTGGAACTGCCTGAAGTATGCTTGGCTTACCTGAGGAGGGCTGGATTCAGATATGTAAACGCTGCCTTTGTTTAGTGACTTGCCCTGCTTGTCATAGATTGTTGGAGGAATCTACATTGCATGATGGTTGATATAGGTCAGACTATCAACTCGCAATAAGTAAATGTATCTCATATTTTGTCTTGCCCATCAGTCAAAGCAATACTTGATCAAAACTCAAACATCAAGATCAATGGGCCCAAAAATAAAATGAGACCCAAGAAATAAATGTCAATTTCAAATTAAGAGTTTGTAACTGCCCGACAGTTACAAAATGCACAATAAAAATCCAATTGAAAGCATTAGATCTATGGATGACAATGGATCGGGTTTGGGACGAGTTTGACTAATACCATTATCATCCCATTTAAAAATTACTAATATCAAATCCGTCCCAAACCCGCGACGGGTTGTAATCGGTAATACGATTATTACCCCATCGGTATAAACGGGTTACATCGGGTTACCATCGGATGTACTAAATTATTTATAATAAATTAGAATCACAATTGATTTACTAAATTATTTGATGACAAATTAAGTTATAAATCAAACATCTCTCTCTTATTCTATGCATATATTCTGCTTTATGTTATAAACCAAATATACCACATATTTAGACAAACAAATGTATATATACGCATAGTGACTGAAATTCTTCCAAAAATATATATATATATAGATGTCAACACCAAAAATCAGATTAATGAGTTATATATAGATAAAGACGCACATATATATATATATATAATTAAAATTAAAATCGTAAACAGGTTGGGGTCGGGTTACCAACAGGTTTTCTAGAAAACCCAAACCCGACCCGAACCTGCTTCGGGTTTTAATTTTGGATACCAAACACATCCCAAACTTGTTTATAAGTTTACCAAACCCGCCCCAATCGAGTTGGGCCGGGTCGGAACCCGGCCGGGTCGGACCATTTTGTCATCCCTAATTAGATATGCCTTCAATACATTGATATTATTTTTAATGTAATTTAATATCCATTTAGGAGGTAAAAATGAAGTTCATGTATAAAAAGGAGAAAAAAAGACCAGTAAAGGATCCAATTTTTCTCATTCTAACTATTTCTTCAAGTTCTACTATTTCTCTGTCATTTTTTCTATATAAATGCTTCTTATTAAATTATAAAAGTACCAATTCGTTCGGAGTCTACGAACATGTTTACATACCTAGTTTTCAATGTTTGTCTATTTAACAAATACCTACTAAGGAGTATATACTCTGCACCCTAAAGAAAAGAATATAAGAATTGAAATTCCAACTAAGAGAAAGAATGCCTCGGACCCATCTACTAGTGTGTCTGGTAATGATAAACACACCACCAAATACTGAACCTGAACTTCTTCCTTTAGGTTTATCCAAGTTTCCACAAGTATGCCCATCAAATTTAGTGCGATTGTCCATAATGATTGTTATTTTGTGTCCAATTGCAAGGAAATAGTGACTTAACGCTGTACCTTTTGACTTTAAAAGAAGAGGAGATACCCTAGATCATAGACTTTGGTGGTGGAATCTATCTTATCCTGAAGAATGGGAGAGTTAGAATATGTATTCTTGGTTTTCCAACCAGGCTAATGTGATCCGGCGCTCCCCAAATAAATCTTCCTAATGATTACTTATAATAGGATTAATCAATAACATCTTCTTGGAGTTAGGAAGTTGGTAGTTATTTTCTTGTGCAAATTTTAGTAGAGTTGATCGGTTTTTCCACAGAAGTCAATGGTACCAAAAAACTAACAAAGTTGAATGAGATGTTCTCTAAAAGCTCGCTAAGATAGCACAAGAAAAAGGAGAGAAAGAAAAGAAGCTTACCCTAGAGAGCCAGTGCAAACTGTAGGAGGAATGGATGAAGTGCAAGCTCTTGTTTGGGAACAGTCTTCCATAAAACGAGCCTGGGTAACCACCTATGTAAATACATGGACCCCCATCACCTCTCCCCTCCCTCAGCCCGCTAATGAAATCCGGCAAGGCCTTGAAGATTGTGTTGAAGTCATTTGCCGGAAGATCATTCAGGTACACTCGGTACTCTGGTGCCGGTTGCTTAAGTTTTCGACTTTCTGCTTCGATGGCATCCACCATGTCTCGTATGATTGATAGCGTGTTGTGTCCGGAGGAACAACCCAAGTCAGCTATGCTGAAGCTCTTTGGAGTTTTTGTGAGATAGACTTTTTGAATAGTCTCTAAGGTTATGTGCTTCACCGTATCAGAGGCCTTCTTCTGCAAAAAAATTGAAGTTGGGAGTCATGTAATTGTGATGGATGAACCAATGTCCATGCCTTTGTATATTTGAGATGTTAAAGGATTAAAAATATATATTATGTGCTAGAGAAGATGTTCATTTAGATGGGTATGAGAGTGAGAGACATACCTGAAATATAGAGTTTTTGGCATAGCTAGTTTCTCCAACTCCTACATTCATGTGGAAGACTTTTTGTGCATCCATAGTTGAATCTTTCAAGACAAACAAGTTTGAGCTTTCCATAGACCTCTCTTTAAAGGCATCTAAGCATGTTCCGATGTTTTATTTTTATTATTAATAGTGTTATCTATTATTCATTTTAGAATTAGCATTAAAGGAGTGAACGCGAATCACATGTTGAAGATGTATACCACATGTGGACCAGATAAATGAGGATTAAAATATCACTTTAATTGTTTTGAGTTTTTGTTAATGTTCTAAAGGAACATAGTAATAAACCTTCTCTTATTGACATTCGTAAACTCGTTCGTAGACACAGAATGAATTGATAATTTTATAAATTTACCGGAAGCAACGTATTTTGGAAAAATGACAGGAAAAATAATAGAACTTATAGGATTAGAGTAAATGGGAGAAATTGGATCTTTTCCTTGGTCTCTTTCCATCCTTTCTATACATGAGCTTGATTTTCACCTCATAAATGGGTATTAAATTACATTTAAAATAGGGTAAAATGCTTAAAATTCCCCTCAAGTTTACTCTCTTTCTCTACTATACTCCCTCAACTAATTATACCCCCCTAAACTTTCATTTTCTTGCACCATGGACTTGTTATCAAAATTTTTTATCCTTTTACTTTCCAAAATTTTTGTATTTTCACCTTACCTTTAATCATATCCTTACTATTATATTTCTTAATTCTTTAAATTACAAAAATATTATTTCTTTTAGTTAGAATATTAATTATACCATTTACCTTTAATATATTAGACTAAATATACTCTCAAATGTTAGTTTTTTATTTTTATAAGTTTTAATTATTTTATTTGTAAATCAATTAACTTGATATTAAATTTTAGTTTGATTTAAATCATAAAACTCAATCCTAATTAATATATTCATAAATAAATCACAATTTATGAAAACAATATATATTTCGAAATATATATATATATATTGGAAAATGATATATATTTCGGAATATATATATAATTCGTCAAAAATATATATATTTTTGAATTCTTTTAAAAAATATATGAATTTTTTCCGAAAAATAATATTTTTGGGAAAATATATATATTATGTTCCAAAATATGATTTTTTCCGAAAAATAATTTTTATTGAGAAAAATATATATTATTTTTCTAAATATGAATTTTTTCCGAAAAATAATATTTTTTGAGAAAAATATATATTATGTTCCAAAATATGATTTTGAGTCATAATACCTAAACTACCATCAATAGTATAGGAGGGTTTAGTGAAATCAAACCTTCAAAAAAAATATTTTTCGAAAAAATATGTATATTCTGGAATATATATATATATTGGAAAATGATATATATTTCGGAATATATATATATATATGATTCATAAAAAGTATATATTTTTTGAATTTTTTTAAAAAATATGATTTTTTTTCTGAAAATATACATTATTTTCTAAAATATAAAAAATATATATTTCGAAAAAAAATCATATTTTGGAAAATAATATATATTTTTCTCAAAAAAATATTTTTTTGGAAAAAATTCATATATTTCTAAAACAATTCGAAAAATATATATTTTTGACGAATTATATATATATATTCCAAAATATATATCATTTTCCAATAAAACTTAATTTGATTTAAATCATAAAACTTATTATCCTAATTAATTTTTTTTTTGCCAAATGAAAATTTCTTTTCATAAAAATATATTCATAAATTGTGATTTATTTATGAATATATTAATTAGGATTGAGTTTTATGATTTAAATCAAACTAAAATTTAATAACAAGTTAATTGATTTACAAAAAAAAATTAACATTTGAGAGTATATTTAGTCTAATACATTAAAGGTAAATGACATAATTAATATTCTAACTAAAAGAAATAATATTTTTGTAATTTAAAGAATTAAGAAATATAATAGTAAAGATATGATTAAAGGTAAGGTGAAAATACAAAAAGTTTGGAAGGTAAAAGGGTAAAAAAATTTGAGGGCAAGCCCATGGTGCAACCTTTTATAAAACTTTAGAGGGTTCTAAGCTCATTTCATAGTTGAGGGGGTATAGTAGGGAAATAAAGTAAACTTGAGGGGGGTTTTAAATAATTTATCATTTAAAATAATATCACTGTATTGAAGGCAAATATAATGCTTTCAATTGGACTTTATTGTGCATTTTGTAACTGTCGGGCCGTTACAGACTCTTAATCTGAAATGGGCCTCATTCTCTTAGGCCCTGTTTGGTTCGCTGTTCGGTCTCATGTGGTCCGATCTCATAATGATTTTTTTGGGATCGGACACTGTTTGGCAACACGGTTCCAAAAAAATAAGGACCTGTGACCAAAAGGAATAATTTGAGACAAGCAAAAATGATGGTCTCAAGTGGTCTTATATACAATTGTCTTAACACATGGAACCATAAAATTTGAAATATATATATAAAATTAAAAATATATATATAATTTGAAAATAATATATAAAATTTGAAATATATATATAAAATTCAAAATTAATATATAAAATGCAAAAAATATATTTAAAATTTGGGAAAATAAAAAAATTCCAAAATAATAGAAAAAATAAAAAATAATGTATAAAATTTCTAAAATAATATATAAAATTTGAAAAATAATATATATTTTTTAAAATAATGTACTAAATTCGAAAAAAAATATATAAAAATCAAAATTAATATATAAATTTTTAAATATATATATAATTTTAAAAATAATATATAAGTTTTAAAAAATAATATAAAAATTTGAAATAATGTATAAAATTTGAAAAAAATATAAAATTCAAAAATAATATACAAAATTAGATATATATATATATATATATATATTTGAGAAAATATAAAAAATTTGAAAATAATATAAAAATTCAAAAATAATATATAAAATTCAAAAAATAATAGAAAAATTCGAAATAATTTATAAAATTTGAAAAATATATTATTTTTGAATTTATTATATTATTTTTAAATTTTTTATATTTTTCATACTTAATATATTTTTTGAATTTTATATATTATTATTTTTATTTTTTGTATTATTTTCCAAACATAAGACCAAACAGCTTGAATAAGACCATAAGACTAGGCAGTTTTACTAAAACAGACTTTCAGAACACCACCTAGTTAAGACCAGACCGGACCACCTACCAAACGGGCCCTTATTGTGCCAACTGATCTTTATGTTGAGTTTTGATCAAGTATTGCTTTGACTGATGGGCCTGATACGAAATATGGGCATACAACATCTCTGAAAATTTTCCTTCATTATTAATTTTATTCTTTTTATAGTGAACCTGTAATTACTATTGTTATTATTAAAGTAAACTTTCCTTTTCTGAGAGATTCTCTTTCACTACAGGCCATATCAGGGACTTCATAAAAACATTTCTAAAATTGTAGATGGGCGTTTGGCATTATCAGGTTTGGGTGGTGGCATCTTGTTTCAAGGGATCTGAGGGGTTCATATTTATAAAGGGGAATAAATGAACATGCTTGTTTGGACAGACATGTGCTCTTTTCAGTGGATCGAGACAAAAACTATAAACAAAAACAGATATTCCTCAAAGGGTTCGCAGACATCCACTACAGATTTTTCTCAAAACCCTTTTTAAGGTATGCATTTTCTGATATGATCAATAGTAATTTTGTACAGACAAATTAAAGGTTCCCAACTTTTTTTTTGAAGTCTTATTATTGATGGTTATATATACACACACATATACAATCATTAAATGTAGTTTACAAACTAAATTGCTTATGTAATTATTGCTACAACTCATAAGTACTCTGTTCATATCATTATAAATAGACTCTAAAAGGAAACTGTAATAACCCTCTGGGCCTCTACTATTTATTTATATTTACTTTTGGGCTTGGCGATCACCCATCATAGAAAACTCTAAGGTGGACCTAATTGGCGATCATCCATCCTAGAGGAACATAGTAATAAACCTTCTCTTATTGAGATCTCTGAAAAATTTCTTTCATTACTCCCTGATAATATTATTGTTATTATTAAAGTAAATTTTGTTTGTTTGAGAGATTCCCTTTTCACTACAGGGCAAATCAAGGACTATATAATAACATTTCTAAAATTGTAGATGGCCGTTTGGCGTTATCAGGTTTGGGTGGTGGCATCTTGTTTGAAGGGGATCTGAGGTGTTCATACTTATAAAGGGGAATAAATGAACATGTGCTCTTTTCAGTGGATCCAGACAAAAACTATAAACAAAAACATATATTCCATAAAGATACGTATGAATCGAATGAAATGAAAATGGGAATGAGACAAAAACTATAAACAAAAACATATATTCCTCAAAGATACGTATGAATCGAATGAAATGAAAGTGAGAATGGAATGAGAATGAGAATAAAATGGAATAACCATTCTCATTCTATTGTTTGGTTGTAATATGAAACACTTAATGAATGAAATGAATTTAAAATAAAATTTCTCAAAAATACTCATTTTAGTAATAAATATATAATTTAATCAAATAATATTATTTCGTAAATTTTTTATAAAAAAATAGTGAAAGGTAACGGAAATAGTAGTGACGAACAATGGAGGTGGTGGTGGTGGTGACGGCGGCGGCAAAAGGTGATGGTGGCGGGAGTGATTTAGTTATTTGAAATGTAAAAGAGTTGTTTTAGTTATTTTATGTTTTAAAAACGTTCATTAAGGAATGGAATGACAATTCCATAGGTTTACTAATATAATGGTTTTTCATTCCAAGGAATAAATTTTCATTCCTTGAAAATGTTCATTCTCATTCAACAAGACATATCAAATAAAGGAATGGAATGAATGAAACATTTTATTCCATTCAATTCACACGTACCAAACATGACATTAGGGTTTTCAGGCATCCACTACAGATTTTTCTCAAAAATGATTGTACATAAATTTTATACAGAAATGTTAATCCCCCCCCCCCCAAATAGTCATTAAAGGAGTTTAGAAACTAAATTATGTATGTAATTATTGCTACAACTCATAAGTACTCTTTTCATTTCATTATAAATAGACTCTAATTATTATTCTAAAAATTTCATTACTAACCCTCTGTCCCCTACTATTTATGTTATTTATTTAGTTTTGGGCTTGACGATCATCCGTCATAAAAAATCTCATACGGTCTGTTTGGAAATTGGTTTGGTCTGATCTTGTCCTAGATCTAAATTCTGTTTGGTAACGATTTGGTCTGGTTCCAAAATTTATTAAATATATATATAAATATATATAAAAAATATTTAAAATTTAAAATATATATATATAATTCAAAAATATATATAAAATTCAAAAAGAGATTTAAAATTCAAAAAAAATATATAAAATTCAAAAAAACATATAAAATATATAAAATTCATAAATATATATATATAATTCGAAAAACCTATATATAATTTTAAACAAACATATAAAATTTGTAAAAAATATATAAAATTCAAAAAACATATAAATTTTTGATAATCTTGTATGATTTTCCTATTCCTTTTTTTCTTTTGGATAATCTTATATGAATATACTATTTATATATATATATTTGAATTTTTTTATATATTTTCAAAATTTATATTATTTTTAAATTTTATATATATTTTTTGAATTTTATATATTTTCAAATTTTATATATTTATTTGAAATTATATATATATATTCAAAATTTATATTATTTTTTCAAAATACTGTGTTTGTGTGTGAGAGAGAGAGAGAATATGAAAAGTAAAAAATGACAACACAAAACCTGGTCTTGTAAACACATGCAGGCCAAACATGGTATGATTTTCAAATCAAAGATCATACCAGACCAACCCCTCAACCAAACAAGCCCTAAGGGTCGCTTTGGCGGCATGGATTTGGAATTGGAATTGCATTTCAATTCCAAATACACTAATTCCACAAAGAAAAGTTGTGATTTTCAATTCCACATCTTCTTCAAATGTAGACTCATTAAATGCTCTCTTTTTAATAACTAACTTTTCACAACCACAAACATACATATATATATACATAAAAACCTATATATATACACATATACCTGTATATATACACACACACATATTAACATGCCTATATATACAAACATATATACACATATTTATATATCTACAATCTACATGTTTGCATATATATATATATATCCGTAGACGCATATATATTTAAATATAAATACACATACACATAAATATATAGCCACAAACACACACATATATATATATACACACACATAAACACATACATAATTTGATAAAGAAATACTCAATATTGTGCATTCATAATTCCTTTAGAGGTGGAGCCTGTAATTACAGCAATAATTACGGAAGAGTTGACACCACAGACAAATCAAGCTCATTAAAGCTTTGGTTCATATGTATGTGTTTTACCATTCAAAGTATTAGAAATCTTAATAGTATTGGTTTTCCTTTTAACTATGTTCTTTCCCCCATGTAGTAAATTTTTAGCTCGTTGGTTCTTCTAATAAACCTTTATTGTTCTTTTTTTAAACTAGTGATCTTATTGTAGCTAATTCTTCATCTTCTTTATCTGCTTTGAATATAATGAACTCAGCTCCGTCCCAAATTCATCCGTTGATAGATCTATTGCCTCACCTTGCAAGAACAAGAAAAATGTCCTCACCAATCATGTGTTAGATATACGAAATTAAGATTTGGATTTTCTTAACTAACTTACATCAAAACACCTTTCCAAGTTCTGAATTATCTCGTGGATAACTATGATAATCCAAATGCGACAACTTTATGCAGCCTTTGGTTGTAAATAATTTCCCCAAAATGTCACCCTCATCTCTCCTAAAGCTACCAACCACTCCACAACACCTAGTGGGTACACCTTTTCCTCTTCTCCTGGAATGCCAAAGAGACAATCCAAATGGGCGATGACTTCGACAACCTTGAACAACCAAAAAGATGGAGAAAATGGTATTTGCAAAATTGCGTACCCATACTCTTGACCCTAACAAGGAAATTGCAGATGAGCATTCAACTACTCGAAAGTATTAATAACAATATCTTACAGTTATCGGGAATATCATCAAGACTAATCTTTTTTTCCTTTGATTATTCTAATTAGCTTGTTGGGCTGATTTAGCTCTCACAATCTTTTGGGCCCCACCGCAATAGATCGGCTAGACAGATTGCCTAGCACCACTCTTCCAATTTATGTTTTTTCTGCAAGCTCATACATCAACAACTCTTACAAACATATTTTACAATTCAAACATGTCTTACATCACATTATTACTGCACACACAGCACAAACCCTGCAATTTCTCTAGTAACCAGAGTAGAAAAGAACTTTTGACACCCTTCAAGCCTGGGGATCTCCGGCATTTTTGACACCTTCATATTGAAGGCCAAATGTTTCAACCTCTCCCTCTGTGTAAGTTTCATTTGACAATGCTGTTAGGGTTATTGGGCAGCCACTCCTCAACATTGGTATATGTGTTTTGTTATCTAGGGATGGATCAAGATCATCTACCGTCCACCTACATGATGAAAATAGAACAAGTTATTATTAGCAGCAGGCAACCTGTAAAGGGAAGAAATAATTTTGAAATCATGGTAAAGGGTAATGAATCACTTGTATCCACTGCTCAGTCTGCTTAAGAACACCAACAATGCCCCTTTTCCCATATTCATTCCTAAGCATGTCCTAGGTCCTGATCCAAATGGAAAGTAACTGTATGGCTTTTGCAGTTCCTGGTGATGCGTAACGCCGTTATGCATTTTAATCATTATCTTATGATGAACAAGTACTAGTACCAATGTGAGTGTGAAATATCCAAAGCAGAGTGCAGAACTAATTACATCATATCTTGAAGGATTGAATTGCAGAGGGTCCTTATACAATGTTGGGTCATGGTGTATGCGAGTTACATCAACGTTGACGTGCCATCCCTTCTTTATCTCGAAGCCTGCCATCACCGCAGTTTGCACAATATTGAGCAATCAACTTGAGAGTAACTGCCCCTCCCCTCCCCTCCCCGGTGTCAATATAAGAAATGGATGTGAAACTTACCTTCAATTATGTAGTCATTAAGTACAACACGCGGAAACCACAAGACAATATTTGCCATTCTCAATGTCTCCTTGACAACCTAAAATATGTAGTATAGTAGTATTCAACATTACTCTGTCTGAAATAGATGGGGTTAAATTATCATGAATAAGTGGGTATGATATCTGTTTGAGGTATAATTTTAATGTGGACAACAGGAGCCAACAAAATCTTCACTAATATTGAACAAGTTGGTTAAGCTGTGCTAACCTTTGAGCCATACGACATCATGTTTAGATCTTCCAGTGTAAGCAAGTATCCATCAGGCTTGTTTGCGAGCATTTCCAATTGCTCTTCCTGTAAGTACAGCATAATAAGGTTATTTTCGAAAAAATATCTGAGCTTTCGAGAAACTGAAATGTGTAGTTTTGAAATCTTCTACTAGGTTTTTGTATGGTCAAGGGTGGTATCTGTTGGGTCGAAAGCAAGCTTCAAATGCAAACACACACACAATGGACACCAAATATATAGTGGTTCCCCAAAATTATAGGTACGTCCACTTTGAGAGAGACTTCACTATCTTCGGTTCGAAACAAACCGGGTATGAGGAAGTATACAAGTGTTTCTCAACCTCACAACTCTCTCTCTTCTTCACAGAACATGCTCTGTGGATTTCAAACCTCACAACACCCTCGTGTATCACTCTATATCACTCTCTCTGTTTTCTTATATTCTGTCTTATGCTTTACACCATGCCATATATATAGGCAGAATATAGATAAACAAGACAAACAGGCGTGAGTATATAAGTTTCATGCGCAGCCAATCTTGACATTGTTGGTTGCATGCTTGACTTGAGTTTTTCTTCCTTCGCCTGCGCAACCGAACCATTTGTTTGATACGGCTTGTCTTCACATGCACAGTTGCATGTTGGTTGTATACGGCAGTGGGTGGTGGTTTGTCTCTATGCAGGTATGGAAACCTACAATATCTAGGTTTGATCGAAGCACAAAAGTGTTTGATGTAGGTATAAATTCTCACCCTGAGCTTGTGCTGGACTTCTTTGTTCTCATCCAAGAACTTGACACTCCATGTCATTGCAGCTGCAGTGGTGGTGTACCCAGCAATTATCAGTGTCAATAGATTATCCTTAATTTCCCAGTCATCAAGCTTTTCACTGGTTGGATATGAATCTCTCTGTAACATGGACTGCAAAAAATCTTCAGGAGATTCCTTTCCACTCCGACGACTGGCAATCATCGCTTCAAAAGTTTCCATGAGCCTGTTTCGTGCCTGATCATTTCGTTTCAATTAGTAGCAATAGCTTATAAAGCTATAGGTACATCACAATGCTCATTTTTGCAATATATATTCCCATTTTTTCGCTTTCCATTTCTTTTTATTTGCTGTTCTGTTTTTGTATGTAGATTTGAAAGTGAGCACCAAGCAGGATTCTGTATGTCGTAGCAATTTTTTGGTATTATTTGTACAAAATGACTTGCCTCCGATTCGAATCCAGTTTTAGTGTTAGTGGGTCATAGTTCTGTACAGGTGAACCAAGCAATGGCCCCCAAAACAGACCGACCAAGCAATGGAAACACTGATGTATCTCTTTGGCAGTACTCAAGCTTACCTTAATGCCTTTGTAGTATCTGGTTCCCGGAATCATGATAGGAAAGGATAACATGGCTTCAGAAATAGAACTGCAGTCTCTCTCGAGCTGTTGTAGCAAGCAAGGATCAGTGATGCTCATCAGCATGTCGCACATTGCATCAAATGTTACCTACACGAGATATTATCATTGAGGTTAGCCACCTGAATAATACTACTACCTCCGTCCCGTTTTATTTGTCCAGTTTGACCAAAATCTATGAGTGTTTTTTGGTCAAATATGGACAAGTAAATTGGAAATTGGGATAGAGGGAGTAATATTTTTACTTGTTTGCTTTTCTGTGGCCCCAGAAATTTTATCGGATATCTTGTTTTACGGATCACATTCATACATTTGTTGTTTTCCCTCTTTCAATATATTATGTAGAAACATGTGTCAATATGCTCTCCTCTCTGGACCACACTCCGTAAGCAAATAGTTTTATATGAGCACAACACTAAGCTGTTGAAGTTTAATATCATATATTCAATGCTAACACCAACGTTGACAGAAATGAAAACATAGTAAACGACAATAGAATAAAAGAATAGAAAACACCAAGTTTGAGAGAGGGAGTCAGGATCCTACCTTCATACTAAAATCGAGCATCGGGAAGCTTTTGCCACCACCTAATTTCTTCAACCTTTCATACAGCATGCGATCAAGTTTCTGAACAAACTTAGATAAAGAATTTATGGAGAATTGATCAGAGAGGACACGCCTAATCCTTTTATGACTCTCTTGAGGACTGCATAACAAGCTCTTCTTTCCTACTACATCTGCCATTGATTTCACATATCCTTTGTTGAATAGCACAAAGTCGTTAGAAAATACTGCTTTTGCACCTTCAACACTCGGAACAAACACATGAATCTTTCCAAGTAGTCTTGTTTTGAACCACTCACCATGCCTAATCAATCATATAATCTCCACCAGTTATTTAGCTTCCACGAAAAAACTCAACTTTTATACGCTAGATCTAGAAGGGTGTAGCATATCAGCACTCGTATTTCAAGAAAGTTTGTAATTGCATACAAATTAAATCAAGTTAAAGAGTAAGAAACTATTAGAATCAGTCAAATGACATTCATCATGAATTCTAATAGTTGAATAAAAAATTACATGGGGTGCATAAAGAATAGCATATCTAGGAAATGAAAAATAAAATTAAGAATAGGAAACTGTAACTAACTTGAATTAGGTCGAAGAGAAATACTAACCATAGTTGTCGTTGTCTCACAAACTCATAAGACCCTTTGGCACTATTAATGGCTGCGAAGAATGAGAAAGTTTCGCCAACAAAAGGTAATCCTAGCCGGCCAGGGATGGTGCCTTTTTTTCCTGCAGTTCTTCTGAACGTGTTCGAGACGAAAAATGTTAATCCTAAACAGAAAATTGCAGTAAAAATGATATGGTAATATTTCTGTACGAGGAAGAGAAGCTCTTCTTTTGATAGAATTAGCATCTTCAGCTTTTCGTAGAAGTAATCCTGGAGCACGATAAAAATTTAGTTGAAGAGATCACAGTTATGGTTTAGCAGGCAGATTATATATGGATGCATAGAACACTGAGGCTTAGAAGAAGTTGATTTATAACATTGCCTTTGGACTTGTAGCATCTGAAGAGAGATGCCAAGGCACTAGCTTGTAAGATTCAATTCGGTAAAAGAGGATATGGGTGCCTTTCGGTTGTGCTTATTGGAGTTGTAATTTCATGAAATTGTAATTCCACCAATGTAATTTAAATATATTATTCAGATAAGTTTTGAAATTAAAGTCAATTTGAATGTGAATTTTAGTCTTAAACTCAATTTGAATATAAATTATTATAAATTTAAATTAAATTAGACAATATAGATAGATTTAAGTATATAAATATAAATATAAAATTATGAATATATGTATGTGCAATTTGATATACATATATGTATGTATGTGGATATGTAATCATGTGTGAGTTTGTGTGTATGAGATTATCCTACTAATATTATATATATATGGAAATTTTTGTATATATATATATATATATATAGAAAGGAATAAGATAATAGAAACAAGTTGTAATGGCATTTGGTAGTCATATAGGTGGCCCCATAATTATGATGATGGCCACTATAAGAGAGCTTAGAGACAAATTAACTGGAGTGACACTGTGACACCACTGAACATTATTGTTGTATGTGTGGTGTTCAAAAATACCCACTAAAACTGATGTAGGAGGCCCATCTTTTGCTGATGTCAAATGACTTGCTCCAGTGGAAGTGTAGATATGTGAAGAATTCCCCCTTTTATACCACATCAGGGTATGCTTTTTGTACCTTGTAATCTTGTATGCGAGATAATGATGAATATATAGATATCTCTCTCTATATATATATATAACAATTTAAAAAAACAGAGAGGGAGAGAAGCAATTTGCATTCAACCTGATATGGGAAGCATATTTCGTTCTTTTGGAATCTCATTCTACGAAATAGTTTTGAGATTAAGAGTTTCCAAGACCTAAAGTGAATGAATTCATCAGCATTAAAGATCTATCACTTGTTTTTCTGTAGTTTACCAGTTAATATATCTATATATATATATATATATATATAAGCTTATCGAGTAGTCCATTATACTATTACTTGACAGGTTTTGGAACCAAAGACAGGGTTGTATGTCCTTAATATTATACTGCAAAAGTTTATAATGGTCATGTGTGGTCATGCTGTGTATGCTGTATATAGCTTGCTGTAAACATTATATTATGTGTCTTTTTTTCCCTTTCTTAGTCCAATTCTTGGAATCGAAGACATTTTTTTTTAGGGTGGATTGTGGGGGTGATTATTTATTAATATTGCGAAGACCAGATAACGAAGTGGGCTGGACTGATCTGGGTGAGTTAACCAAAGGGTAGGGAATTTGGGTTTGTTGGAGGCTTGGAGCCCTATTTTTTTTCTTGGGGCGTATCCCTAATTTTGGAAGTTTTTTTTTTCTTTCTTTTTGAGTAATTTTTTTGAAAGTTGTGTTGGGCCTAATACCCAAGCCCTTGTTATCCAAAACTCGTTGATTTGATGGGCCAACCTATCTCGAGTTCTATCATTGCGTGATACAAATATTGAAATTTGCTCATGTTAGTCAACATATACTTATGAATATAATAAAGAATAAATAAATCAATATTTACTCTCTCATAGTTAATTGATAGGGTTATTTTGTCATTTTAATTGAGTTTTAAATTGGGAAAACTACATATCTTGTTTGTTGTTCTGGTGGGTTGTTGAGGGTATTTTAGACTAAAATAAAAAAATTGATCAATTTATAATTAATTTAGTTAATGTGATCAAATTAAAAATTGAAACTTAAAAATTAATCAATTTGTAATTCTAAATTGACGCATCTTAAATTTATGAGTTTCCAAAAATTTATGCATCTTAAATTCAATTCTTTATGCTAGTGAATCTTTTCTATATTTAAATACAACAGTGATGAATAAATTTAGGTAATAATATTATATGGTGAGTCAGCTGTATGATAGTGAAATTCTTTATAAGTAATATGAGTACATTATAATATATATATATATATATATTAAAAGGAAATATATATATGTGGAGGACAGAAGTAGTAACAATTTTAAAAAAATTAGGGGTCGCTTTGCACGGTAACACACCCCGATTATTGGAAAGGAAAAAAAAAAATCTTTAGCGGGTGGAAGACTTTTCTTGGCTACTATTCCTATACGGGTGGTACTGTTCATACGGGGGAATTATTCCCAGATACAGCACTGTTCACATACGGTACTATTCACAGGTACTATTCACATGAAATTTTTTCTTCTAAAATTTTTGTGCAGATTAAATGGAGGAAACATCCGGCAACATAATCAAATTGACCGCAGCTAACTATTCATTGTGGAAGTAAAAAATGGAGTATCTTTTGTATATTAAAAATCTGCGGAAGCCGATCAAAAGAACCGATGACGCACCTGACGGAAAACCAAAGGACATGACCGACGGAGACTGGACGGTACTAAACTGAAAATGTGTTGCCCAAATTAGACAATGGATCGACAAAAACATTTATCAAAATTTTGTCAACGACAATGATGCTTATACTCTTTGGCAAAAATTGGAGAAGATGTACGTGCATAAAACATCTCAAAACAAGGTAAATCTTTTAAGCCGTATTGTAAATCTTAAATACAAAGACGGCAAAAGTGTGTCAGAACACATGAGTGAATTCCAGGGGTTGTTGGATTAATTCAACTCTATGAAAATGATTATAGAAGATGAGATGCAAACAATATTTCTATTATAGTCTCTTCCTAAAAGTTGGGAAACGCTAGTTGTCTCTGTAAGCAATTCGGCTCCAGACGGTATAATTACCATGGAAATGGCAAAAGACAAAATGCTGAATGAGGAAGCAAGAAGAAAGGAAGAAGGGTATAATCCGGAGTCAGAAGCTCTGTCACTGAAAGACGAGAAATAAAAAAATGGCGCAGTAGAAGCAAAAGCAGAAACCATCGTAATCAGACACAGCATCGTGGGCGATCAAAGTCCACTTTCAGAAGAGACAAAACCTGTCATCACTGCGGCAAGCCAGGCCATTTTATCAGAGAATGCAGGAAACTAAAAGTCTAACAGTCCAGACAACAGACCAGAAATAGAGGTGAATAAAGTACCTCAGAAGCAACAACAACAACCGGAGAAGAGATCGTCATCGTTCAAGATGATGATTGTGTCCACCTCACATTCGAAGATTCTACCTGGGTTATTGACTCAGGTGCTTCCTGTCACGTCACTTCAAGGAAGGATATGTTCACATCCTACACTAGTGGTGACTTCAGACTTATAAAGATGGGGAACCATGGAGCATCCAAAATTGTTGACAGGGGCGATATTCTTTTGGAAAGTAGCAATGGATGCAAACTAGTCCTCAAAGATGTGAGACATGTCCCAGATATTCGTCTCAACCTGATCTCCACCAGCAAGCTCGATGATGAAGGCTATAACAGTCACTTTGGTAATGGTAAGTGGAAGCTTACCAAAAGCAATCTTGTGGTGGCCAGAGGAAAGAAGACCAATTTTCTCTACACAACGCAAACAAAACTGTGCAGAGTTGAAGTGAATACAATAGAGAAAAAAGTCTCCACCGAGTTATGGCACAAAAGACTTGGTCATATGAGTGAGAAAGGGCTCAAGATCCTTGCTATAAAAGAGCTCTTACATGGAATGAAAGGTACTCCATTACATACTTGTGTCGACTATATCATGGGGAAACAACACAGAGTTGCATTCCGCAGTTCCCCTCCATCTAGAAAACCAGACATTCTAGATCTTATACACACGGATGTTTGCACCATGCAAACCAAAACTCTTGGAGGTGCCCTCTATTTTGTCACATTTATTGATGATCATTCCAGGAAATTATGGACCTTTGCCTTGAAAACTAAAGACCAGGTACTGGAAGTTTTTAAACAGTTCCATGCAAAGGTTGAAAGAGAAATTGGGAAAAGGCTAACGTGCGAACGTGCAGACAATGGTGGCGAGTACAAAGGACCATTCGAGGAGTATTGCAGAAGCTTCGGCATCAGACTTGAAAAATCAGTGCCGAAAACTCCTCAACATAACGGCCTTGCAGAAAGGATGAACAGAACCATCTGCGAAAGAATCAAGTGCATGATATCTAATGCCAAGTTGCCAACTTTTTTTTGGGGTGAATCAATGAGAACAACTGTTGACTTAATCAACCTATCTCCCTCAATTCCATTAAATGGTGATGTTCCATAGAAAATATGGAGAGGGAAAGATGTTTCCTACAAACACTTGAAGGTGTTTGGCTGCATAACATTTGTCCACATCCCCAGAGATGAAAGATCCAAGCTTGACGGAAAGGCCAAACAGTGCATCTTCCTGGATATGCCCATGAAGAGTTTGGTTACAAACTCTGGGATCCTATCAATAAAAAGGTCATTAGAAGCAGACATGTGGTATTTTTCGAAGATCAGACCATTAAAGATCTTGAAAAATAGAAGAAATTAGATTCACTTGAAGAGTTACTAGCTAATCTAGACCTGTTTCCTTCACCGAGAGCACAAAATGATGGGGGAGCTATTCAAGGAGATCCAGCAGATGAAGTTGCACAACCAGGACCAGTTGCAGAAGAAAACCCTGTTGACCATCAAATAAGGAGATCCACCAGAAAGCGATACCCAATTCGCAGATATTATCCCATGGAATATGTGATGCTTAGTGACAGGGGAAAACCAGAGAGCTACCAGGAAGCTGTTGCAGATAGTAAAAAGGCGGAGTGGATGAAAGCTATGCAAGAATAGATGATATTGTTGCATGAGAACCACACATATAACTTAGTCAAGCTACCGCAGGGAAGAAAAGCTCTCAAGAATAAATGGGTGTTCAAACTGAAGACTGAAGAAAATAATTCACAACCAAGGTATAAGGCAAGACTGGTTGTGAAAGGATTTGGCCAGAAAAAGGGCATTGATTTTGAAGAAATATATTTACCTGTGGTGAAAATGTCCTCTATCCGAGTTGTTCTTGGCTTGGCAGCTAGTTTGAACCTGGAGATCGAACAACTGGATGTAAAGACTGCATTTCTACATGGTGATCTAGATGAATAAATCTACATGGAACAACCTGGAGGATTCAAAACCATAGGAAAAGAAAATCTTGTGTGCAGATTGAGGAAAAACCCATATGGGCTCAAACAAGCACCAAGACAGTGGTACAAAAAGTTTGACTCATTCATGGACCAATTTGGGTACAACAGAACCACTCCAGATCACTGTGTATTTGTCAAGAAATTTCCTGACGGAGATTTTATCATCCTCTTGCTATATGTCGATGATTTGTTGATCGTTGGCCATGACAGTAGCAAGATTAACAAGCTGAAGAAGGAATTGAGCAATTCATTTGCTATGAAGGACTTGGGACCGGCAAAACAAATCTTTGTAATGCAGATCTCTCGAGACAGACAGAAACACAAGCTCTGGTTATCTCAAGAAAGATATATTGGCAAAGTTCTTGAAAGATTCAACATGAGCAAAGCAAAACCAGTCAGTGCTCTACTTGCAAGCCACTTCCAGCTTAATATTAAGCAGTGTCCTTCAAGTGAGACGGAAAAAACATAAATGAAGAAAGTGTCTTATGCTTCAGCAGTTGGCAGCTTAATGTACGTTATGGTATGCACGAGGCCTGATATTGCTCATGCAGTTGGAGTTGTCAGTCAATTTATGTCAAATCCTGGAAAGGACCATTAGGCAACAGTAAAATGGATCCTCAGGTATCTTAGAGGAACTACCAATATTTGCTTATGTTTTGGTAGTGGTAAACCTTTATTGGAAGGTTTCACAGATGTAGACATGACGGGTAGCAATGACTCAAGAAAATCCACATCAGGATACCTAATCACTTTTGCAGGGAGAGCAGTTTCATGGCAATCCCGATTGCAAAAGTGTGTTGTTTTATCCATAACAGAAGCTGAATACATTGCAATAACAGAAGGATGCAAAGATATCTTGTGGGAAGAAATTCCTTCAAGAATTGGGTTAAGAGCAGGAAAAGTATGTCATATATTGTGACAATCAAAGTGTTATTCATCTTAGCAAAAATTCAACATTCCACTCAAAGTCCAAACACATCGACGTCAGGTATCACTGGATCCGTGACATGCTATAAAAGAAACTTCTATAGCTAGAAAATATTTACACATATGATAATGGATCAGATATGATGACCAATAGCCTACCCAGAGAAAAGCTAGAAGTTTGCAGAGAAGAAGTTGGTTTAACAGCAGCCCCAAATTGGCAGTGAGGGGGAGATCAATCAGAAGACGTTCTCCTCCAATAGGTATAGAAAGGGGAGAATTGAAGGTTCCATACCTCTGCATCACCACATTCATGCACCCAGCTCATCATATGCATGTTTCCTACCATTGTCAAGGAAAGTTGCGCCACCCACGTTCCAGCACACTACTTCTCCAAATGTCAAGAAATGCAACTACAAGTTGTGCAAGTGGTGTTTGTCATCTTCTATTCGGATGTTGGGCATTGTATTTCAATCAAGGAAAACAAACACAGAGAGATCCTGCAATAGCAAATTGCATAAGATATATAGTGAATGATATCCAATTTGAGAGAGTGAGTTTATAGCCACAAATTGAAGGCTTGTAACCCATTATTTTCATATAGTGGAAGTTTTGTCGGACTAACTGTCTCGTGGTTTTTCCCTTCGCCCGAAGGGTTTCCACGTAAAATTATTGGTGTCTATGTGTGTGATTTGTGTGTGTAATTATTTGTGTGAGTAAATAACCCAAATTCCCCAACATATAAGAAGATAGGGAAGGCGTGGAAGAGAGGGTACTTGTTGTACGGGCCGCCAGGGACGGGGAAAACGACGTTGATTGTGGCTATTGCTAATTATTTGAATTATGAAATATATGACTTGGAGTTAACGGAGTTGAATTACGATTCGGAGCTGAGGAGGTTGTTGTTGGGGACAGTGAATAAGTCCATTCTGGTGGTGGAGGACATTGACTGCACTATTAAGTTGGAAGATAGGGGGTTGTGGCTAAAGGGAAAGATAAATCCAAGGAGGAAGAAGACAAGGTTGGTTCTTTTGTAAACCTGCTTCGTTTATATAAGTCTTCAAAACTTTTTTTTTTTTTTTTCATATTTTTTAATTTATTACTCCTTCAACTTTTTAAGATATTTAATTTTATTATTTGATCATATTAATTGTATAGATTACCTCTTCAATCAAAATAGAATTATAATTTAGAATTTGTAGTAGTGTAAATGTTTTTGAATTTTTTTGTGATTCTATAATAACTTGCCTCGTTATCACGGCTTTCTTCTTGTATTATATTACATTTTCAGTCTTCCTAAAAACATTATCAATTGTAGTATCAGAGCGAAGCCAAACTTTGTATGCGGTTGGGCCATGTTATAAATGAGTTCCAACCTCGGATTCAAGTTTGATTCATTTGTCTAATGATGTATTATCCTCCCGTTATAAAGCCGAGGAGAGCTTGTACAATCTAGACATTAATGTATAACATAATAAATCGTTTTTTGATATCAAACAGGTGACATTGTCGGGAGTGCTTGATTGCATCAATGGTCTCTGGTAGAGTTGCAATGAATAACAGATCATAATTTTCACGACGAACCACAAAGACAGGCTTGACCCTGCATTGTTGCGCCCGGGGCGCATGGACCTTCACTTCCACATGTTGTATTTAACCCCTTGTGGATTCAAGGTTATTGCTACTAATTACCTTGGCAATGAGGATCATGCACCTTTCGGAGAGATTAAAGCCTTAATTAAATCAATCGAGCTGACCCCTACTGAAGTAGCCGAGCAACTACTCAAGACTGATGAACCCGATACGACGCTTCAAGGTTTGGTTAATTTCCTCCATTCGAAGAAGAAAGAAAATGAAAAGGCCATGGCTAAGAAAGCTAAAGAAGCAGCAGTTGAGAATGGGAACAAGAGTGAGCAAAAAGATGAGGAGGAAAACAAGTGTGTGGAAGAAGATGAGAGTGTGACGTAGAATATAGTGAGGACTTAGAGTAGGAAATTTTTGAAGTGTCTATTTACTTTGTTGAAGCAATTTGATATTTTTATGTGACAGAATAAAGACCTTTCCTTTTATCAACAATCGGATCATCTTAATCTAATTACTATGTTTATGTCTAATTGTCTTAACACATGTTATATTCGACCAACCTTTTTTCCCGAATAATCCAATTTATGTACATTTAGTTATATATACCTAAACTTGTAAGTAAACTATACTAAATTAGGGATCCGTTAGAGCCTGGAGGCCCGGTTCCTCTCTCATTGGACCGAAAGTTGAGATCTAATGGTCTAAATCAGATCTGGTAAGGGATTGGGCTCATCTAATCAAACACAGAAGATTTAATTTAATTCATCAGATTTTCACTGGACCTAATTTTTTCCCACTGAGTTATGTTTCGTTTGGTTGGAGAGATGGAAAAGTGGACGAAAATGAGAGTATGAGGGATGGATGAGACATCCTTAGGGAATGGATGATGTTTTTCTTACCTTGTGTTTGGTTTAATGGAACGGATAATAGAAATGATGAATGTAATAATAATTTCTTCTTGTTTGGTAGAAAGGATTAAATTTACAAATATATCCTCAATATATGTAATACACCGTATAAGCAAATTATTAGGAAGGTTAAAAATGTAAATTGCTATAGTTTGAGAGAAATTAGCTATTTTCTCTCCTTTTCCACCTAAATTAGGGCGGATTAAAAAATGTAAAGGAGGGATGGATGCTTCATCTCTCCATGTCTCATTCCTCTCTTCCTTCCCTTCCCTTCAACCAAACACAAAATAATTACACTATCCTTCCCCTTATCCCTCCGAGACTCCCTCCTCAATCCATCCCTCCAACCAAACATAGCATTAGGATCCCCCAATTTCAAATACATTTTACATATAAGCTAGATATTAATTTAAAAAAATGCAAAGGAAGGAGGGATGCTTCATCCCTCCATGTCTCATTCCTCTCTTCATTTCCCTTCAACCAAACACGAAATAATTACACTATCCTTCCCCTTATCCCTCCCAGACTCCCTCCTTAATCTATATCTCCAATCAAATATAGCATTAGGGTCCCCCAATTTCAAATACATTTTACATATAAGCTAGATAATAATTTTTAAAAAATTATATATAGGCCCTGTTTGAGAATCATTGTTTTTGTTTTTGTTTTGGGAACCAAAAAACAAGAACAATTCTTCTTATTTTCTCATCCAAAAGAACAACAAAAAATATGTTTGGGGCCAAAAAATATATATTTGTTTTTTTTTTCTCTCTCTCACACACACGCATATGTATTCACACACACACACACACAGTCGCCAGCTATCTCTCTCCAAAATATTAGGGTTGAAGGTCGAATTGGGGGTGGAGGTCGAAGGGTTATGGTTCCGGTTTCGAATTGAGGGTTAGGGTTAGGGTTTCGAATTGGGAGTGGATGTTGGTTGTGGTGGTTGCAAGTGGTGGTGGCGTCGTGGTGGTGTTGTAGTGGTGTCGATTGATGTGTGTATATATTTATATGTGTGTGTGTATATATATATGTGTGAGTGGGTGTTGGTGGTTATGGTGGTGGCGTGGTGGTCGGGCCAGACGGTGGTGGTCGTCCATTTCCCATCTCAATTTCTTCTTTTCTCCAATTTTTTTTTAGGAAAATCCCAAAAAAGAACAAGAAAATCATATTTTATTGTTCTCTTGTTTTGCACTATTCACATAATTGTTTTCAAAACAATAATAAAGTGAACAGTAAAAAATCCTCCCAAAAATGTTCTATTCTCATGAACAGTGGCAAAAAATAAAAACAAAAACAAAAACATGTCTTCCAAAACGGGCCCATAACACCCCTATATATTTTTCCGTAATTCTAATTCCTTTCCAAAACAGGACTCCGACCCTAAATGTATATATATATATATATATATATATATATGTTACACACTATTACATATAACTCGGTAATTATAAGTAAACTTAGAAAAAAACCCAATTATAGTCCAATTCCAACTCCTTTCCAAAACAGGGCTTTTGCCCTATATATAGTAATTGTATCTAAATCGTAGATCAGAAATAGAAACAAGAGGCATTATAGTCCAATTCCCACTCCTTTCCAAAATAGGACTTTTACCCTATATATAATTTGCTTTCATTCAGTGATCGAGATTAGGAGAGCTGGAAGATATGGGTCTTCCAAATCACACCCGCCCAAGTAAAAGAAAAGTCTATACAAACCCCAAAACAATGTCATACTCTAACCCCACACTGGCTAAAACCAATACCCTCATCGCCACCATAGGCTCTCTCACCGCCACCGCCGCTGTCGTGGTGGTCCCGTCCGTCACCAGCAAGTTCGCCAAGACCCTCCTTATCACCCTAGCCTATCTCGCCGCCACAGCCCTGGTGGTTCGGTCCATCACCAACGACTTCGCCATGACCTTTTTCACCACCCTAGGTTCTCTAGCCTACGCCGTCGTGTTGCTCCGCTCCATCACCAGCGACTTCATGCCAGCGACATTCTAATACTACCTCTTTTCCCGCCTCCGAACCTTCCTCAGATACATCTCCTCTGAACTCACCCTCGTCATTTATGAATACGACGGTCTCAACAACAACCATATTGTTAGGAAAGTGTCTCAAATTCTATTGTAATTAGGTTTCCTATTTTAGAGGTTTATTGTGAAAGGTAATTTCTATAGAGAGTTTTATTCTCCAAGGAATTATAATCCTTGTCCAACAAGAAATTATTTTTCTTGTTCAATAAGGAATGGGGTTTAACTCTATAAATAGGGACCTAGGGTTTGTGTTGAGATTTAGAGAAGAAATGTGAGGAAAAGAGGAGAGAAAGAGGGTGTGAGGGTGATGTGTACACCGGGTGAGGGTGCTATGTTGTTCACCTATGTAATATCTTCCTAATAAATATTATTTCTCTCTGTGGACGTAGGCCAAAGTTGGGGTTGAACCACGTTAAATATTGTGTGTTATCTGTGTGATTTGTGTGTGTGAGTAAAAACATATGGAAATGATCTTGGGCGGAATTAATTCCTAAGTGTGTGATGGAAATTAATTCCTAACAAGGGGTATCAGAGCAAGGTTGAAGCAGATCAGAGAGTTCCAGGTTGAAACAAAAAAGAAGCTCGTACGTTCTGGCCCAGATTCGAATATCAGAGTTATTCGAAATTAGAAACAAACCATACCAGGAGCTTTGTCATAACGAAATCAATTTGATTGC
Source organism: Cornus suecica (assembly GCA_963922005.1). Classification (NCBI taxonomy): domain Eukaryota; kingdom Viridiplantae; phylum Streptophyta; class Magnoliopsida; order Cornales; family Cornaceae; genus Cornus; species Cornus suecica. The sequence goes on along the minus strand of OY998238.1, from coordinate 9,462,884 downwards.
GGCCATTGCTAATTATTTGAATTATGATATATATGACTTGGAGTTAACGGAGTTGAATTACAATTCAGAGCTGAGGCGGGTGTTGTTGGGGACGGCGAATAAGTCAATTCTGGTGGTGGAGGACATTGAGTGCACCATAAAGTTGCAAGATAGGGTGGTTAAAGCTCAAGCTAAAGGGAAGAAAAAATCAAACGAGGAGGAAGACAAGGTTTATTCTTTTATGCTTGCTTTATTCTATAATCCTAATATAATCATAAAATAAATTTGGCAAAAAATTATTAATCCCTTGGGACTTTTTTGAATTTTTAAGTGATTGAATTTTATTATATATATTGTTACTATATTAATTGTATATTAATTTTTGGAAAAATTTAAAAATAAAAATATTTGCAGCCTATAAAACGACAACTTTTAAGAAATAATTTAAAGAAAAAGTCAATGAACAAAATGTATTAGATATGAGTTTCAGACTCACAATTTTGATCATTTTGTCCAATAATGTAGTTTTTTTCCCCTCACCAGATGAGAGCTTATACCATCTACATAGTAATGTTTTTCAATTTTATACAGGTGACACTAACGGGAGTGCTTAATTGCATTGATGGCCTATGGTCGAGTTGCAACGTAGAGCGTATCATAATTTTCACGACGAACCACAAAGACAAGCTTGACCTTGCATTGTTGCGCCCGGGGCGCATGGACCTTCACGTCCACATGTTGTATCCATGGTTCGCCGTTACGGGCCGTTACGTAATGGATTTTCAGGTTACCGTTATCGTTACGGGCCGTTACGGCCCCGTTATCCGATTCCCACACCCGTAACGATCGTTACGGGCTGTTACGGTGGCCGAAACTCCGATTCTTACCAGTTCCGAAAATACCGTAATGGTTAACACAATTGAAGTTTTTCAAAAATTTGGGTTAAAAAGTTTTTGTTATATATATGATAGGATAAATGTTACTCCATTATTAAATTATTAAAAAGTAAAGAAAATTTTTTTTTGATTTGAACCCGACTTGGATAAAAGAGTTAAGGCAATGAATCAAGTAGGAAGAACCAAAGACACAATGATCATCAAAGTGATGGTTCTTCTTCAATGATGCGTAGCTTTGGTGAATTTTCGTTGGGGCAGTCACCAAGCTCACAGTATGGATTTTTGTATTGTACAAGTCAAAGCTATTATCCGCCACAACCATATGGATTTTTTAATGCAGAGGAATACCCCATTGTGTCTCCTCTACCTCAAATGTCTTATGAATATTATGGACAAAGGCATAGCATCAGTACAAATCAGTCTAATAATTCATTGGGATATGCTCAGGGTCAAAATCATCCTTATCAATTACAAAGAGAAGATGGTCTACTAATGATGAATCAAATGTCCACTGAAAATACAACTCAAAAATGACAATCTTTTCATGAACCTCAACCAGAGCAACAAGATCCACCACGAAATTCATTTTGGTGGTGAACCATGTGTCTTTTTTAAAATTATTTTACATTGTTGGAAATAAATTATATCTTTTGTGATTTTAATTTTTTATTTATTTAAATTTAAATTTAATTTAATAATATCATAACAAGTATATCATAAACATTGAAATAACGACGACACCATTAGATTTATTAATAACTCATTTTTTTATATTAAAATTCTTTAAAAAATTAAATAAAATTCACTTAAATCTACCAAAAAATCATTTTTATTCATTCATGTTGCCAAAAGTATTCAATTAAAACAATTTGGGTAAGATGTGAAAGATTTTAAAAAATTCACGATTGCGGTAACCGAGTCCCGTTACGTAACCCCGATACTGACCCGAGTCCATTACACCGATACCGTTACCGTTACAGTGACCAATACCGTTACAGCGAACCATGGTCGTATCTAACCCTTGTGGATTCAAGGTTCTTGCTACTAATTACCTTGCCATTAAGGACCATGCGCTTTTCGGAGAGATTGAAGCCTTGATTAAATCTATAGAGGTGACCCCTGCTGAAGTAGCCGAGCAACTACTCAAGACTGATGAACCCGATAAGACCCTTATCGGTTTAGTTAATTTCCTCCATTTGAAGAGGAAAGAAAATAAATAGGCCGTGGCTAAGAAAGCTGTAGAGTCGGTTCAGAATGAAAGCAAAAGTGTGCAAAAAGATCAGAAGGATAACGAGTGTGCGGAGGAACATGAGAGTGTGGAAGAAGAAGTTGAGAGTGTGACATAGAGACATACAAGGAATTTTGTAATTACTTTGTTGAAGCTATTTGATGTTTCTCTGTAGCAGCCTTTTTATCAACAATATATATCCCCGTCAATAGTTTTCTTTAATCTTATTATCATGTTTATGTCTACTTCTCTACCTTAGGGGTTTTTATTTTTTATTTTTTTATTGGGGGTTGTCATTTTAATTTGTTTCATGAAGAAAGAGTATAATTGGTTGAGAGAGGTGAGAGAAAATTTATTTATATTAATAATTTTTCTTATTTTTGTGAATTCAAAGCTGTCATAAACTACATTAGATTGAATATTTTAATGAGATTTGCCACAATTACACTAGTTTTGTGGCAAGTGAACACTCCAAAAACTAAGGGTCTATTTGGGTGCATGAAATTGAAATTGGAGCCTCCAATTTCAAATTTTGTGTTTGGTTACAACTAAATACTTTGGAATTGGAAGTGCAATCCAATTCCACACCCAACACATCATATTTCTAATTCCACGCGACTTAATTCCAAACCCTAGATTTCAAATCTCTCGACTCCAGCCTCACCACCAAGTCTCAACACTGTATCGATGGGTCCAGGGTAGCTCTCCTCGATCCTTAGGGCGCGCTCTCTCTCTCTAGATCTCTATAGATTTTCAGCTTCTGCGTGTTTGTCTCTCTTCGATCGTGTTCTCAGTGACCAAAGGGATTGAGGTTTATCTCTCTAGTTTCTGTAGATACAGGTGATTTTGCGTTCTTCGACTCATTTTTGCCTCTCAGCTTTCTTGATTTGTTGTTTTCTAGGGTTTAATAATACACACAGATATATGTATATTTGTTGTTTCAAAGTGCCCACAATCTGATTTTGTGGGTGTGTTTGATTGTTTACTAATGTAAATATATATATGTATATTGAAAATAATTTAGTTTAGTTGAATATTTAATTTTTTAATTTAAGTTCAAAACACTGTTATGGTTCAAATAACAAAATCCATGCCAAAATTCAATTACATTTTAATTCCAAAGTTCATTAAATCAACAAAATTAAAATTAGAATTCTTGAATTCCAAAGATCATCCACACATTGGAATTGGAATTCAATTTCGTTTGAATTCCAAAGTTCATCAAAACAATGTATTTGGAATTGTATTTAAGAAATTACAATGTTATGAAATTACAATTCCAATTCCGTACAACCGAACGAACGGATTCTTAGAGATTTTAATTTTTTAATTTTTTTCACATAGGATTGAATTCGAAGGGGAGTCATCCTTGAAAGTGTTACACTAGTCTGCCTCATAGCTGCTGTGTTATAAGTCGTGAACTTGCGAAGTAAGGGGATTTGAATCATTATTCGTTACTATTCATCTAAATACTGAAGGTTTGAATTTCTAATCAATTCCAGTATAATCTCGGGAACTCAACCAGAATTCTTCTCTGGTTCTCTTTTTATTCTCTTTTAAGAGTTTCATAATTTCTAATTAAAGTTGATTGATCATATATATATTTTTTTGCCTTTTAATTGAATATTCTACTCAGAATCATCTCAATGATAAAACGCATTTCCCCCCCTGTAATTAAGTCATTAAGAAAAGATAGATTTGAACATTAAAAACGAGCGTGAAATCAAAATCAGAATCAATAAAAACAAAACACAAGGCCTCCCTCTCTCCCACGCCCTATATATAGAATAGAGACACATGCACATTTTCAAGAACCGAGTTCAGAGTTCACTCTCTAATACCGTTTCAGCATTCCCCGATCTCCAACAATGTTCTCCCTCTCCGACTCTGAATCCGAATCCCTGTCAACGGTGTCAAAACTTTTCTGGGCCTACGCCTCATGGACCGCCCTGGAAATGCTAGTCCGGTCCATAGCCAACGACCTCATCCCCACCCCTCTCCGCTCCTACTTCCAATCCGCCACCACCTATCTCCTCACCCCCTTATCCAACCAACTCACCTTACTCATCCACCACCACTCCGCTGGAACCACCCCCAACCACCTCTTCGACGCCGCCCACACCTACCTCCGCGCCAAAACCCCCTCCTCCACACCCCAAGTACTCCGCCTCACCAAAACCCTAACACACAAAAACATCACCATCACCCTTCAAAACGGTCAAAATTTCCTCGACACATTCCGAGACATATACCTTACATGGAGATTCGTCTCGTCAGAGTCAGAGCAATTTTTCGAACTCAGCTTCCATAAAAAGCACAAAGACGTAGTACTAAACGAGTACTTACCTTTTATTTTAAACAAACTAGATCAAATCAAACATGAAGAAAAAGTATTAAAGATCTACGCCCTCGGGTGTCCGCGCGACGAAGAGAGCGGTAACGGTGTTTGGGGCTCTGTAAGCCTGGACCATCCGGCGACGTTTGAGACGGTGGCGATGGAGGTGGAGACGAGGAGGATGGTGATGGAAGATTTGGAGAGGTTTGTGAGGAGGAGGGAGTTTTATAGGAGGGTGGGGAGGGCGTGGAAGAGAGGGTACTTGGTGTACGGACCGCCGGGGACGGGGAAGTCGAGCTTGGTTGCGGCGATGGCGAATTATTTAAAGTTTGATGTGTATTATTTGGAGCTGAATAATATATATTCGAATACGGAGCTGAGGAGGACAATGGTGGCCACCACCAACCGCTCCATCATTGTCGTTGAGGATATAGATTGCAGCCATCATCCTCAAGAAAAGGTTGGCTGATTTATGATAAGTCAAAAAGAAATATATATATATATATATTTTAAAAAAATTACCTTTTATATTTTATTATATTATTAACTATATATACCGTTAACTTAAAAAAAAATCTCGGATTAATTTTGAAGTTTTACTTTTTATATTTATTTTTATTTAAGTATTAATTATACCATTTACCTTAATTAAATTTGTAACTAGAGTTTTCTAATATTTTTGACATATTATTAAACTTTAAATTTTATATTTTATCCTACTCCATTGGGTTTTTCTTTTTTTAAAAATTCATCTTATTTTTAGTTAACATATTGCTTATGCATGTTTTATTCCTGCAGTTTACGCTGTCATGGTTAGTAAACTTCATAGATGGACTATGGTCAAATTGCGGGGATGAACGACTCATCATCGTTACCACAAACTTCAAGAAGCGACTTGACCCTGCTCTGTTGCGGCCTGGTCGCATGGACATGCACATCTCCATGTCATACTGTAGTATTGAAGTATTTAAGCAGTTGGCTTTCAATTACCTCAATACTCGAGATCACGAGCTCTTTGCTGAGATAGATGCCCTCCTGGAGAATGTAAAGGTCACTCCAGTTGAAGTTATCCAAGAATTAATGCGAAATGAGGATCCTGATGTTGCTCTCAGTGGAATTGTTAGTTTGCTCAAGCGTAAGGAGATGAAAGTCAATAAGAAAAAAAAAAAATCTAGAAGTTGAAAACTCAAGAAATTACTGAAAATGACGAGAATTGATCCCAATGAAGTAAATAATCGTAATGTCTGCAATTTGCTATGTGCATTAGTTAACTTGTTGATCAAGTTACATGTCTTAGTGTGTACTATTTGACAATTAATGTTCGAAATAATTAATCCATCCAGTCTAGAATATAGCAAAATATGAACATGAAATAATTGTAGTTAGATTTTCATGTTAGCCTATGTTTGGTACGGTTGAATGAAATGAAATTGATAATGAAATGAAATAATCATTCTCATTCTATTGTTTAGTTGTAAATATGAAGCAAATTAGGAATTGAATGAACTTGAATTTTTTTTCTCAAAAATACTCTTCTTAGTACTAAATATAAAATTAAACAAAATAATATTATTTTTTAAATTTTTTATAAAAAAAATGATAAAATGTAATGGAAATCATAGTGACGGGCAATAACTGTGGCGGTGGTGGTGGCCACGGTTATTGCCTGTCACTATATATATATTTGAAATTTATATATGTTTTTTAAAATTTATATATATTTTTCGAATATTATATATATTTTTTGAATTTGTTTTTGAATTTTATATATTTTTTCAAAATTTAACATATATTTTTTGAATTTTATATGTCATTGGGGGTGATTTTTGATCCCAATAGGACAATCAAAATGGATTGTTCTATTGGATATGCAGATTCACTCAAAATCATTGGGAGAACTGTAAATCATGAGCCACTAGATAAGAGAGAAAATTAATATTAAAACATGATTTTTATAGGTTTGCTCTTCACATTTTTCGTCTTTTCAAAGTAGAATCAACATACCAACCTACATCAGTTTTAGGTACAACATGCAGCAATACAGTTTCTTATATTTTTAGGAACATCATTTTTATTTCGAATTTTATATACTTTTTTTGAATTTTATAAAAAAAATCAAAATTTAATATATATATTTTTGAAATTTATAATATTTTTTTAAAATTTAATATATATATTTTTACGAATTTTAATTATTTTTTTCGAATTTTATGTTTATTTTTGAAATTTATAATTTTTTTCAAATTTTAATATATATTTTTTCGAATTTTATATAATTTTTACGAATTTTATATATTTGTTTCTAATTTGATATGTTTTTTTGAAATTTATATATTATTTTTGAATTTTATAAAAAAAATTTGAAATTTAATATATATATTTTGTTTAAATTTTAATATAAATAATAATGATAAAATAAAATATTGAGGGTAATTTGGGCAGTAGTATAAAGAGGGTAGTTTGTTTCTTCTATAAAGGTGAAGACAGTGAAATTGGTTTTTTTTTTTATGCTCTTTTTCCTATTTTTTTTTACTCTCATATTCTTTTCGGTTCGAAAAATACACTGACATTGTCGAAACTCGAAACCCAGCGGTTTGTTACCCTTCTTTTCACGATCTAACACTACAGATCCTTACTTGTTAGGCCTTGTTTGTCTGCGCATTGCACAATCGTTCCAAAGGTACCTCGCGATCTAGGGTTAGGGTTCCGAAGATTATCTACATCTCAAGGTAAGTCCCCTGCAACAATCCATCGATTTTAACTTAAAATTGATCTATTTGAATTATCTATTCAATGAAATTAATGTTATATCCATCCATATATATGTATATATATTGGATTGTAGAATTAGAGAAAATGGATCCCGATTCGGTCAAATCGACTCTGTCCAATTTAGCATTTGGAAATGTAATGGCAGCAGCAGCTCGTAATTATCAAAAGGTTTGTCCTAATTCCTAAATCATGTATGTATATAGATGTGTATATATGTATACATTAAAGTAGGACAAACACAATCAGATTGCAATTTTAGGGCTCAGGAAGGTTATAAAATTAGAATGACTATGCAATGCGAAATAAGTATAGATTGATTGTGATGGTGTTTCATTTACCCAATTATTCGAATTACAGGAATTGATATCTCAAGAAAGGGTACAAGCATCTACCTCTGTCAATGAGGAGGTTGATCTGGATGACTTGATGGACGTAAGTTCTATAATGCTTCTATTTTTATTTTTTATTTATTTTTTGAAAGTTAAGAAACTCACACCCTCCACTGAGGCTTAAACCCTTGACTTCCTATTTGGGAGTAAGCGCAGGTACCGCTTGGCCATTAGGCCTTTGGTGATAATGCTTCTATATTGGCATATTGCTTATTACGTTCCTTCCTATGCTTGCATTTATATGCATAATTCATATTGTGTTTACCTGCACTTGGTGATATTAGGATCCTGAACTGGAAAAGTTACATGCAGATAGGATCGCGGCGCTCAAGGTTAGCAATTTATGTTTATCAAATGTGTTTGTAATTTTGAGTGCATTTGAGTATTGGGATGTGGATTATTTGAGTTTCAAAACTTATTATGCTTGGGTTTTTCGAATAGAGGGAAGCGGAGAAGCGACAGTCATTGAAGAAGCAGGGGCATGGAGAATATAGGGAGATAACGGAAGGGGATTTCTTGGGTGAAGTCACTGCCAGTGAAAAAGTGATCTGTCACTTCTACCATCGCGAGTTCTACCGTTGCAAGTAAAACTTCTCTCTCTCACATGTAACTTACATGCGCATGAGGACTGCACACACAAACACACAGGCTGATAAGGAATTGAGTTCACATCATCTGGACATCTTGTATCATTAGTTCTAGATACATTTAGCTGGGATACAGTATAGATGAAATTCTTTTAGCGGCGAACTCACTAGATCATTATCTAATAGAAATTGTCTTTATATCGCAATTCATTTGTTCAGTTGTCCTGTGATTGTTGTAGTGGACTGTCATAGCCCTTCTATTGAACCAATCTTGGTTCCTGATGCTGCTTGTGGCAGAACAAGTGGAACACTCCCAAATTTGTGATGGATGTGTTGTGCTAAAGTACAAGGCGAATGACTAGTTTTGAATAATTTTATCTACACTATTACGTTTACGGTGTTATTGGGATGTAAGTACCTGTTGATTGCTTCGATTGAAGAGTGACAAGACTTATTCACCGAAAATAATAAAAATGCATGATGTGCCCCTGAGGCATGATTTCCTGCATTTTTAACCAATTTTTTTAGTAAGGTTTAATATCATACAAGTGCATAAAAGTAAATATTGTTCTCTTGTGGCTGCACTCTGCAGTTAACCGTTTTCATTCCTAAGAATTTTGTACCTTTTATTCACACTCATATAGTCTGTTTAATCTAGGTTCGTAGAGAAGGTAAAGGGGTGATAGAACTACACCGTAAACTGATGCTTTGGGAAATGATGGGAATTTTGAAATTCCTTTTGGGGTTGTATACCCTTCCAGTTTCAAAATCCAACAACTGAAAATTTTGTTTGCAATATACTTGTTGATGCAGAAAATTGCACGATTCAGGACGGCTTCGTATCCTGCAAGATAAAGGACTGTTAGGGAGATGACACTGGTGTGGTGCCGGCCAAGGACCCTCCGACGGTCAAGTCAGTATTGACAATAAATGATATAGAGATAAAGCACAAGTGCGTTTAATGTTTTTGGAGGTGGAAAGTGCTCATCCCTTTTCCTTTGGTCAACCACTCATTTATAGTAGTCACGGTCGTAGTAGTTGCGATAGCGGGTGCTTGAATATCTCAACAAAATGAGTCTTGAATATCTCAACTTATCCGGTGAATGAATCAAAGTCAACCTCCTATGTCAAGTATTCTAAGACAACCTTCTTTGTCAAGTCAAGTAGTTTAAGGCAATCATCCAATCTTATTAGTCCTTGAGTCAATAAGAAATAATTACTCCCTATCAGTTGCCCCCTATTTTCATGTGGCAGCACGGACATGAAAATATACAGTAATCCATATACAATGTCCTAATATATATATAATTTACCTTTTTTATTATTTTATTTATTTTTGAAGTGTTTTAATGATAAGCAAACATATTTCATATATATACATATATAAATGGGAGTTCCTGGTTGTTTTACATGACCAATCTCCGTCTCCCAAAACATGCAAATAGTTAGTGTATGTATATATATTTTTTATTTTTCTAAATATATATATGTTTAGGTCTAATGTACATATATATAGGATAGTTGGTAGTCCAATTGAAAATTGAACTCCTTGTAGAATTTACAACCTTTTACACTCTCGAGAGGCCAAAGCAAACAATGGTTTATTATTTCTGTTATTTTCATTTCATATATAAATTAACTAATATGTGCATACAAATATGTATTTTGCTCAAAAGCTTAAGTAATAAAAATTCTTATTTATTAAAATTTCAAAAGTGATTAATTTGATTTTAAGGTATAAAATTCATACGAGAGTCTAATAAGACTCCTAATTAATTTGATTATTCTCATTCCATTTGAGAATCTAACTTATTTTAAGTGAGTCTAATTTAATCAATAACATTAAACTATGTATATATATATATATATATATTTATAGTATAGTTGGACTATAGTAGGAAGTTATACATAACATATTGTAGAGTCCAATTTCAATTGGATTCTTGGGATATATGGGTTTTCAACACTTGAAATTTTCATTTTTTTTTAATTTATCTTTTCTTAGCTGGCTAGGAGTCCAACCATGTGAACTAGTCCCTTGCTTGCATACAAACTGCCTGAGGAGTCTCGCAAGGCAAGTATGCTTTTTTTTTCTTCTTTGATCTACCTTATCCTCTCTCACAGGAGATTTTTCTCGGATAATATTTTATTATTATAAATATATATATATATAGTTAAGAGTTCATTGTCTAAGTGAATTCCTTTACTTTTACCAACACATCCTCTCTCCAGATATAGAAGCCTTGGGCAATTTAATAAAAAAAAATCCATAGTTAAGAGTTCATTATCCAAGTGGACTCTTTTACCTTTATCCAGCACCTCCTCTCTAGAGATTGAAGTCTTTGACAATTATTTTTTTTTATAAAAAATGTAGAGTCCATTGTCCAAGTGGACTCTTTTACCTTTACCCAACACCTCCTATATCCAGAGATTGAAGTCTTGGGTAATTATTTATTTATTATTAAAAATTATAGAGTCCATTGTCCAAGTGGACTCTTTTACCTTTACCCAACACCTCCTCTCTCCAGAGATTGAAGTCTTGGGTAATTATTTATTTATTATTATTGCTGGGAGAGTCGAATACTCTGTCTCCTCGTATATCTATCATACATTGTCTAGGGAAACTACCTCCTAAAGAAAATAAGTAATATTTATTTATCGATAAGATATGTACTTCTGCCAACACATGTATATTGGCTGTCTAATCAGACTGTAACTAACTAATTATATTTTGTATATACAATATGCATATATACAAAGTTAAGATAAAATTAATAATTATTTCTCAAGTAGAATTCTTACTTTCAATAGAAAGAAAATGTAGGATAAAATAAACATCTTACCAGATTTATTCTTCTTTGTCAAGAACAACATCCTTCATTGCTTTCTTTTTCCTTTGAAAATTCTTCTTTTTTTTCGTGATTTCACCATGTCTTTGAGTTCTAACTGTTCTGATCATGTGAGCCCAAATTTTGAAGATCGTGATTCCAAATACATCGAAGAACTGAAATATGATTGAGGTCTTCTTTATAAGGAAGCTTGTCTAATTGAAATTTCACCATTGACCAAGGTGATTTAATATTTGCAAAGTTTGGGCAATGTCTGATCACCAATACTTGGTCTTTTTAATGCATGAAATGAGAGCAACTTTTGATAAGGTCCAAGTCAGCATAAATATTCGTGCAAATTTTTGATATTTAGTAGATGATGAAGTTGTCTTCCACTTAGGATAATGCCCCCGGTCTGTTGGTCTGTCGGACTTGATAAGACTCTTCCTATTTTGCCCCTAGTTAGGGGTAATTATAAAGAATTGTTAATATGTCACCTCTTTAGTTAGAGGTTGTATTCTTTGAACTTTAGTTGGCTCACCCTTGTATAGAAAATAGTGGCTATTTCTTCCATTTGGTGAGGAAAGTGTATTCCAATTGTCATATCCAACTTAGTAGTTTGAGTAGTGTTATTTTCCTCCCTTTAGTGAGGGAAAAATGTTTTAATTACCTCACCCACCTCTATGGGCGGAGTAGTTATTCTTTTATTCCTTTAATGAGGGAATTAAGTTCTAATTTTTTGAAGCATCTTTGTGGATGGAATTGTCATTCTCTCCTCCTTTAGTAAGGAAAGAAAACTTTAATTATTTCGTTGATCTTGGTGGACGGAATAGTCGTCCTCGCATCGCTTTAATGAAGGAAGGAGGTATGCCTCAGGATTTACTCAGCCTGCCCTTTTAATAAGGGGGCATCGATAACGAGCTTCACTCAGCTCACCTCCTTTATTATGGAGGTTCATTTGGTAATGCCATAGTAGTAGTTTTCGCTTAACTAGCTCACCGCTTTAATATAGTGGCTGTAGTAATTTGTCGACTTAATTGGGTTGTCCCTTTAATAAAGGGAGTTGCCCCGGAGAGTAGATAACTTGTATTTGCCCCTGCATGACTTTTTTGAATACATTCATGTATTTTAAATAGTACCATAAGGTAAAATATTCGTAAGTCACCACAACAAAAGTGATAATAATGCTTGGAATATAAATTCTGGCTGATTCAAGAGCATGAATAAGAGAAGTCATAATGACTATGTAAGTAAGATTCGTAACACAATTTTACATAATCATAATAAAAAAAATTATTAGTAGGTTAGGTACTACAATATTATGTATCATTAAGAAAGTAGTCGAACATAGCAATTTCATACCCAATAATATTTGAGTTCGGCCATTTAGGGCTTAAGAACACATTGTCAATATATATATATATATATATATATATATATATATATATATATATATATTAGTAAGTAAGTATGGAATATTTGACAATTTATTTTACACTAGTGTTAATTCATTTGTACATTTAGACACTAAAGGTTTCTACCCAAGCTAGGCAATTATGTGTCATGGTATTTTCAAGGACAATGTGTCAAACTCTTTCGTCAAGAATAAGTTTCCAAGGATTATTCCCCAAGGACAATTTCTCACTAGACCGTACCCCAAAAACAATTTCCCAGACCATTTTCTAAGAACATTTCCCAATAACTATTTCCCATGACCATTTTTCAAGAATATTTTCCAAGGACTATTTCTCAAGACAATTTCATTATTTGGCAGACCGCCTTAGGCGGTCTTTAGTGGATAGTCTTTGGCAGTTCGCCTTAAACAATCTTTGATAGACAACCTTGGGCAGTCTTTGGAAATTTGCCTTAGGCACAGTGGGCAGTCTTTGGCAGGCAACACATTGGGTGGTCTTTGGAAGCCTTTGGCAGACAACCTTAAGTAGCCTTTGGCGGGCAACACTTTGGGTGGTCTTTGGCAGGCAACCTTAGGCAACTTTAGGCAGTCACCTTTGTCGAGCAATAGGTTAGGTGATTTTTGGCAACCTTTAACGAGCAACCTTAGGTAGCCTTTGTCTGGCCGCCTTGGACAACCTTTGACAGACAATCTTAGACAACTTTAGGCAGCCTTTGTCGGGCAATAAGTTAGGTAATCTTTGGCAACTTAACGGGCAACCTTAGGCAGCCTTTGTCGGGCCGCCTTGGACAACCTTTGACAGACTGTCTTAGAAAGCCTTAGATAATCTTTGGCAGGCCCTCCTAATAACAATTTCCTAAGGACTATTTCCTAGGACCAAGACCATTTTCCAAAACCATTCCCCACGGATAATTTTTCAAGTTAAGTATATAAACATTGAGGGGATCATTGACACCTATGTTAGGTGTCTCTATTATGGTTATGAATTATTGTTAATTAATAACACAATTCAAATTGCATACGGTTAATCCTTCAACTAGGTAATTGATCATTATTAAATAATCTATTATATGAAATGAGATAACACTTTTGAGTTTTCATGATACATCAAGTATAGTGGTACTAGATTGATGCTATCATAATAGAGGATAAATTTTGAATTACAAAAAGGTCGGAAGGTGGTAACACATTTATCTTAATGTTAAAGCATAATGATAACGCATAGATTGCCAAATAGTATTTCACAATCTATAAAACTTATTTAAAAATCAGGTATAGATTAATTACTTATCTGGTTTAAGATCACCTTTTGCCTTTAACCGGTGTGACTTTGTTCCGCCTCTACTTCGTTCCCTGGGAATCCACCTCGTCTCCAAATTGATGTTAGGTGTATTGTATAACGAGTGGGCTAGCAAAAGAGTTGGTCATTGTAAGGTCATCATATTTTTATTTTTCATCAACTGATCCAACCTTTGTTGTACAGCTTAGAACTGTCGTTCCAATGCTCTGGCGTGCTTTTGATTTATTTACGTTCTTGAACTAATCTTGATCCGACTCTTAGGCTTCGTACCTGGACAACTTGAGATAGTGTTGGATTGGACAGGTGGGGATTGTTTGCATGGACAATAAGGATGTTGTTGGCCTGTACAACTAAGGGAGTTGTTGGTGTGGACAACTAGAGAGGTTGTTTGCATACACAACCAAAGAGGTTGTTGGGCTGGAAAGGCGGATGTTGTTTGCCTGGATCGTTTGGGAGGCTGTTGGCCCGGGCAGCCAACAAGGTTGTTGGGCTGGCGGAGACTGTTTTCCTGGACATCCAAAGAGGTTGTTGGCCTTGGCCTGCCCCAAATAGAGTTTTTCTCCGTTGCGCCAACTATTTCGGGGATACATAATTAAAAGCATTATTAAATAATCAACTAGTTAGCTGAGAAAGTAATCATTTTTATTTTGTTCTATAAAATTAGATAAGATCTTTGAATTATGAGCAGTATGATACATAATATTGATACTGGATTGATACCATCGTATTAAAGAGTAAAATTTGAATTACATGGAGGTTGGAGGGCAGTAAGTTGTAATATATAGATTGAACTTCATACTAAACATATTTGTGGTATGTTTAGCTAAAAATTAGATAAGGATTGATCACTTATCTGGCTCAAGATCACATCATGGCTCCAACCAGTGCGATTGCTTTGACTATTGGCCTTCAATGGCGTGGTCGCTCCTTATCTAATCTGCCTCTACTTTATTTTCTAGCAGATCACCATTCCTTCGATACTTTTCACTCAACCATCGTGGAGTTAATATTTGCAAGATTGTTGTCTTCTGCTAGATCAACTGGTCCAACCCTAAATGGTGGGTCTGGACTGACCATTCGTACATTCGCACTTGGTAAATTAGGTTGCCTAGGTGTTTCCAAGACATCTCTCTTTGACCGAGGTCCTTTGGTAATATTCACTTGCTTGACGCTGCTTATCTGGTTCAAGATGACCGCCCGCCTCCAATTCATTCCTTGGAGGATCACCATCTTCCTTCAGTCTTTTCCACTTAATGATTTATGTTGGGTGGATTCTGATGTCCATAAGGCGTGGTAGAGGTAAACCTATTTGTGAACAGATCGGCCAGTAGGGAGCTAATAGTTGGAGGATCATTGCATTTTGCTGGATTATCTATCCACAACTTAGACATGTCGCTACAATGCTCTTGCGGACTCTTTAACTGTTTGGGTTGTCTGGTTAATTCCAAACTCGTCCCTTTGACATAATTTTTGCGTTGATATTCCCTTGTCTGCAGGCGGTAGCCAACCTAGATCGCAACAAAATCATAAGTACCCAGGTAACCATATGGTTCCCACAGACGGCGCCAACTGTTGATGCAGAAAATTACACGATCCAGGACGACGTCGTATCCTGCAAGATAAAGGACTGTTAGGGAGGTGACACCGGTGTGGTGCCGGCCAAGGACCCTCCAACGGTCAAGTCAGTATTGGCAGTAAATGATATAAAGATAAAACACAAGTGCGTTTAATGTTTTTGGAGGTGGAAAGCGCTCATCCCTTTTCCTTTGGTCAACCACTCATTTATAGTAGTCACGGTCGTAGTTGTTGCGATAGCGGGTGCTTGAATATCTCAACTTGGTGAATGAGTCAAAGTCAACCTCCCATGTCAAGTAGTCTAAGGCAACCTTTTTTGCCAAGTCAAGTAGTTTAAGGCAATCATCCAACCTTATTAGTCCTCGAGTCAATAAGAAATAATTACTCCCTATTAGTAAATATTTTGATATGAACACTTCTCACCTCCAAACATATTAAATTGACTTATGCTTTATCTATATAGCATTGATTGTCAATACTGACTTGACCGTCGGAGGGTCCTTGGCCGGCACCACACCGGTGCCACCTCCCTGATAGTCCTCTATCTTGCAGGATACGACGCCGTCCCGAATCGCGCAATTTTCTGCATCAACAATAATTGTAGAAATAGTTTCAGTTAAAGCCAAACACATGCTTTCATTGGGGAAAAAGAGAAAAAGAGAAAAAAGATGGAACATCCAAACTTTTGTCTTTGTTTCAGTCTTCTAACATAATATAAGGAGAGCCTAGTAATAAAAGGCACCTTTTCCGTGAACCTTACATTTGAGGCCTGAATTTCAGTGAGGTGCACTAGCGTTGAGATTCCACTTGATGTGCAAGCTTCGGACACCTTTTAGGAAACATTTGTTAGTAGTGTATTGAACCTGAATTTCCTTTTGGGAGTTGGATCTCCTCACCATGCACGATTACTGACAGTTTTAAGAACATGCATCCATGCATAGTGCGCAAACGAATAGGAACATATATGTTTTTTTTTTTATGTAATCATGTGAATGTATCTTTCTAGGATAATGGATAAGCATTTGAAGTCCCTTGCACTAAGGCATGTTGATACCAAGTTCATCAAGATGGATGCTGAGGTCAGTTTTTTAATGAGCTTTGATGTGTTATGCAATAGAATGGTCATTTTGTCAGATTTAACCTTAACTAGTTGGTTACTGTATACTTAATTTTTCATTCATTTTTTTGAAGTATGTTCTAGAACATTAGGTGCAAAATGGCATTCTAATTATCCAAATCGAAATGCAGAATGCGCCTTTCTTTGTTGCCAAGCTAGGAATCAAAACATTGCCTTGTGTCATATTATTCAGGTCAGTCTTGTATTGTTTTTTCTAAATATTCATTCTTATGCACTTATCTAACAGTTCTATGAGAAGGCACATTATGCAAGAAAACAATTATTTTTATCTTACAGCATCCCAGTCTCGAGAAATTACAGTCATAAATTTTGCTTATTTTCCTGTTTTATTGCACAATAGCTAACTTTGATTTTATGAATCAGCAAAATCGAGGTGCTTAAAATATAAACTAATAATTATAACAAATTGTATCTCCAGCCATATTGCAAGTGGAACGACTTAACCCCTACTCGTAAATCAGCTGTAGATTGATTGTGAAATACCCCAGACCATTAAGCAACCTCAATCTTGAACATTCATACATATTAATTTATGATCAGCCATTAACTGCACAATAAGTTCTTGATTCACCTCACAATTTCTCTCTTTGTAATAACCCCCTTCTAGATTGTATCACAATTGTTTTTTCATTTAGTAGGTCTGATTAAAAAACTGGAAGTTTCTAGAGGAAGGATTTCATGTTTGTCTTGTTTATAGAGTTACAGCTCTCTTTTTTCTTGTTGTGGATAAACCTTTATGATAATGTCTTTATTACAATTTCTACCCACTAATGTTTTAAGCAAGCAAGAAAGTTTTTGATCTTTTATTTCTAAGATCTAATTATTGAAGTGGGTTTAAGTTTGGGTCCGATATCTGGGATTGAAGTTTGGATTGGGTTGTTCCCTGGCAAACTGGTGGCCAACAGGCCTCCAGCCTTGATAGAAGCTTGCGAGAGTGGCAATTTTTGATGTTGTGTCTTATGCTCTTAATTCTATGCCCCAATGTACATACGTAGACGTTTTAGATCCTGTATTGAAGACTTGTGAGATTCACTGTCAGGAAAGGAATTGCAGCAGATAGGCTGGTTGGATTCCAGGACTTGGGAGCAAAAGATGATTTCAGCACAAAGTCACTTGAGGTTCTACTGATCAAGAAAGGTAATGTTCCTCTCATTGCTTTGCTATTTCTTTTTAGAAAACAGTTACTAAACCATAACTTTTTACAGGTATAATTAGTGAGAAGAAAGAAGAAGAGGGAGACAGCGAATACCCCGAAAGTGTACGCAGGACAGTGAGGTCCTCTGTGGATCCTAATTCTGATTCTGATTGAAGAGGAAATAAAACTGCCTGTAATTTACTTGTATTAATGGTTGTTTCCAAACATGTGTGCTTGCATATCTTGTTCTAGTTATCTATGTTTACCACCACCTGAATTATTTCTTTTCTAAAAATGTACCCTTTCAAACCCTTTTTGAGTCATCATTTGAAAATGAAATCCAGAGAAATTTTTGTTCTCAAGGCTTGATTTACTTGGTCCCTTCAGGAGACTGGAGCAGAGGATTCGAGGTAGCAAAGCTAGATACGTACATTCCCCGCACATGAAAGGTTACTTCATAATGGTGTTATATATATATATATATATATATATATATATATATCTATCTCACCCTATTGTGTGAGCAATGAGCATGAATGTGAAGCTACTGAAATGAGAGATGTGTAAATTTAAAAGTGAAAAGCTCTATGATGTGGCACACTAGCTGAGTTCGGGCTCACTCAATCAAAAGTGAATTATATCATTACTGATGCTGATGACATGAACTAAGGCTTTGGGGTTATCTTTAAAAAATATTGAAGTTACATACCAAACAATTTTAGGGCGCAGAAAACGGCAACAAGAAGGAAACATGATTTTCTGCAATTCGAATGCTGATTTGCTAAGCATACCGATCTCATAAATATTGAAGAAAGATCACTCAAACTGCACTATACTGTATTTGCTACAAACAACTCAAAAAATGAACTAAGCAATATTTGAAATAGTAATAATAATTTTCATTTGTTTATTTATCAAAATCCTATATTTGTGACGTTTTTGCTTTCAAGCAACTTTTGGGGCGTGAATGTCATGGATCTAGAAAAAACCAAAGGTAAGAGATGAATAGTGAGGATAAATATAATATTTAATATTTATTTATGAAGAAGTTTTTTTTTTTTTAATATATATATATATATCTATCTATCTCAGGCAACCCAATACAACCTTCTTGATTCGAATTTTTGTCATTATGCCAAACAAGATGCTTAATTTGGAAAGGTAAAAATGGTATTAAAATTCTCCAAACGAAAATTTTAAATTGGTAAATGCACTGCTTGCAATAAGTCCACTGTGGCGATTGCCGAATATTTTATCATCAATAGTATATTATATTTGAATATTTGGTGGATATTAAAATTGAATATACATCTTTCATCTTTGTCACATGATACGGTAGTTAACTTACTGGGTTGGACCCACGCGGCTAATTGCGCTAAATAATGGAAGCTCACCGGCCTTGCGAAAGCATGTTTGAATACAAATTCAAACTACTGTTCAATTCGAGTCAAGAAATCGTTGTGTAAGTGTCAAATTTCACTCACATCAAAGAATATCTTATTTAGGCTCAAATGGCCATATTTATACATTTTTATGCTCTTGGGTCATGGCCTAAGTTCATGGGGTCATGACCCACTTTCTTAATAACTACCCACTCTCTTTTTGGTAGTGGGTTGTTGATCCATTTTTCAAGGGAATGGACCCACGTTGATGGTCCCACGTATATTTGGTGGGTACAATATATGGGTTATTTATTATTCACATACTACATGGGCTCAATATTCTTTGGGCCTAATACATGGACCTGAGCCTGTAATTTTCACTATTTACACTAGCCCCATTCGGGTCGGGCATACGGTTCGTGGGCTTGGCTAGAATTTATTTGAATTGATTGATGCCAGCCGTTTTGTTGATGACGTCAGTGTCATTATTGTGGAGAGACGTGTGCTTTCGAAGTTCATGATGGCAGCCGCCGGTTCGCTGTACTCGAGGCATAGGGAATCGACGCATCTCTTCAGCCTTAATGGTGTCTGTTGATATGCAGTGCGTATATAAACCCTTGTGTGATCTCATTTTCACTCTTCATCGCTTTCAAATCTTGCAAGCAATCTTTAGCAGTGTTCAAGCTTTGACCGCCGATTGTACTTTGATTACCGGAGGTTCTTCTTTCTTCTCGCCGGTTATCTGTGTAAGTTTGTCATTCTCATCATGTCTGATAGTAGCGCCACAAGATCTACCGAAGAGACGACCCATCAAGAATATGGGGGATCTGAGGTTCCGAGCCCCCCTTCTGCAAATCCATCTTCTTCATCTTCTCCTCCTTCTTTGTCCATACCAAGTCGTCCGGACCTATCTGGCTTGGGAGCAACTGTTTCGGAGATAAACAACCAGGCAGATATTGCTGATGTAATTCCGATTGGAATTCCTGTAATATCCGACCCGGTTGGGACCGATGCTCCTGGAGGTGCTCCCGTTGGACCCTCCACCGAACCAGCTCCCTTCGTGGCAGAACCACTTGAAGCTCACAAAAGAAAATCTGTGAACCTTAAAAGTCTGAGGAGGGATTGTAGGATCCCAAAAGAGGTGATCTTGATGGAGTACGATCCTTCTTTCGACTTCAGATTGGGCGACGGAGTGGGTCCGGACGAGGTGTTGTTGTCGGCCCTTCAGATAAAAATGCTTCGATTTCCTCTCCATCCTCTTTTTCATTTTATTTTCTTCACCCTAGGAATAGCCCCTCTGCAAGTCAACCCAAACTTCTTCAGGATAATTTCCATGTTAATCCTGATCAACAGAAAGAAAAGGCTATCCTTGGGTCTGGCAGATCTTCTGCTCAACTACAAGATTGTGGGTCTGAAAGACTGTGAAGGGAGGTACAACTTCTACCCATTCAAGGGTCGGGCGATCTGCCAGGGGACTGAGAAAACAGAGAAGTACTGGAAGGAGAAGATGGTTTTGGTGAAGGGGGCTTGGTTTTACCCCTATTCTAGGAGATGGCCGATCCCATGTGTTTTCAAGCATTTAGCCCTTCTTCCCTTTTCTTTTATCCATAAGGAATCCTGCCTCTGTTCCGGATGCGACCAGCTCAGGGCGGATTTTGTTTATAAGTCTTTAGGTTATAGGGATACAGAGATAGTGGCTCAGGATGTAGAAGCCCGTATTTCTTTGTTAAAATCCAAGGTCTGGTTGGACCGTTTATCATGCACTGACCTGCTTACTCCTGCCAATTTGCAGGGTATATCCAGGTTAGGAGCCAAGTACAAGATCATTATGGATCCGATCAGACCAGTGATTGAGGATGATGATGATGACATGGAGGAGATGGCTGCTCCTTCGACCGATCAAGGGCAAGTGCCTCTGGATTCTAGTCTTCAGGCTGCGAATGTCAACCCGGCGGGCGATGCTTCTGGGTCTGCACTTGTGCAGACCACCATCCCTGAGCTGCTTCAACCTTCTTCCGCCCGAACCAGACCGACGGGGGAAGAAAGGCCCAGTAAGAAGAGGAAGCATAAGGGTAAGGAGAAGAGTTCTGCTTCTTCTGACCAATCCACCTCCAGCCTTACTTCTATGTCTGCCATGATAACACGGGCGCAGGCGCTCTGGACGTCGGAGGAGCTCGAGGCACAGAGGCATGCTGACCCTGACCGCCTTGTGCGCAAAACTCCGGGGTTGTTATTGGGGGTACGTATTTGCTTGATTCCATGTTATTCCTACTTTTGTATACATTACTGACCCACATTGCTGACCCATTTTGCCTTGAATTTTTCTTCTCAGGCTCTCTTCAGCGTCAATGCGTTATGTCTTTCCCACGAGGAGGGCGTGAAGGAGCTTGAACGCCTGAGAGCTGACCTAGCTGAGAAGGACGATCAGGAGAAAAAAATGAAAGCTCAGCTAGGGGACCTCCCATCCAGGGTTGCCCAATTGGAAGAGGAACTGGCTCAAACAAAAGAGCAAAATGCCAGGTTGACCAGTGAGAAGGAGAAGCTGGCATCTGACCATGAGGCTCTTCAACACCGATTCGGCATCTCTCAGTCAGCCCTGGAGATGTGTAAGAAAGGAGGGCTTGACATGCACCAGCACTATTCCCAGATGAACAGGATTGTAGCTGGTGAATTCTGGAGGAAGGGCTTTGTTGTTGGAGAGAAGGATCCAGCAAGGAGGAAGATCAAAGATCCTGATGCCATGGATAAGGTGTTAGGGGTGCAGAGGCCATATTCCAGCCCCGAGCCTAGTCATGCTCAGAATCTTTTCACAGAATTCCTTCAGGGATATCTCCCTGCTGACCCTCTCAACCCCTCCATAGAATTCTTCCCTCCGACCACACATGTGGATACCTTAGGAAAAGATTTTAGTGGTTCAGGCCAAGCTTAGGTCACTCCGTATTCCTTTTGTAGTGCTGTATTTTTTAACATGCCTTTCAGGCAATTTTGTAATACAAAACGGCAATTTTTTGCTTTATTTAATGGAAACTGCACTTTCCTATGGTACGAGTCAGGCAATTTTTATCGTGAATCAGGCTTATGAGCCTCTGTCATCTCATTACTTGAAATTATTTTAATTTTATTCCTCTGGGAGTGAATCAGGCTTGTAAGCCTCTGTCATTTCGCCACTTAGGAAATATTTTAATTTTATTCCTCTGGGAGTGAGTCAGGCTTGTAAGCCTCTGTCATTTCACCACTTGGGAAATATTTTAATGTTATTCCTCTGGGAGTGAGTCAGGCTTGTAAGCCTCTGTCATTTCACCACTTGGGAAATATTTTAATGTTATTCCTCTGGGAGTGAGTCAGGCTTATAAGCCTCTGGCACCTCACTAATTAGGAATTATTCCTTAACTTATTCCTCTGAAAGAGTGAGTCAGGCATATGAGCCTCTGTCACCTTCTAGAATTTATTCCTCTGAAAGAGTGAGTCAGGCATATAAGCCTCTGGCACCTCACTAATTAGGAATTATTTTGTAAACTTATTCCTCTGAAAGAGTGAGTCAGGCATATGAGCCTCTGTCACCTTCTAGAATTTATTCCTCTGAAAGAGTGAGTTAGGCATATAAGCCTTTGGCACCTCACTAATTAGGAATTATTTTGTAAACTTATTCCTCTGAAAGAGTGAGTCAGGCATATGAGCCTCTGTCACCTTCTATAATTTATTCCTCTGAAAGAGTGAGTCAGACATATAAGCCTTTGGCACCTCACTAATTAGGAATTATTTTGTAAACTTATTCCTCTGAAAGAGTGAGTCAGGCATATGAGCCTCTGTCATCTCACTACTTAGGATTATGATTAATTTTTGGCTATCTGTTTGCAAGAAGGATGACCATCTTTTTATTATAACCGTGAAATTACAAAGATAACAATATCAGACTGAGTCAGGACAACAAAAATGGAAATTTTAGAGAGATAAAGCTGGGCTCAGATGCCTCTGTTTAATTATTCTGAGAACGAAATAAATATCAGGGATAATACCTCTTCAGTCGTGAGGCATTCTGTGAATTGGGTTCCATATTGCCGTCACTTTTCCTGAGGCGGTAAGCCCCACGTCCTATGACCTCTGTGACTGTGTATGGTCCTTCCCAATTTTCCCTGAGTTTTCCGATTAGCCCGATCTTCTTTCGTAGTACCATATCGCCCACCTGGAATTCTCGTCTTTTGACTTTTTTGTTGAAGGTGTTCCTGACCCTCTGATGGTAGGCTGCTAGCCTGATGGCAGCTTGTTCTCGCTTCTCTTCGAGCAGATCGAGTCCATCAACCAGCTATTGGTCGTTCAGTTCTTCCTGATACAGCTCTGTCCTGGCTGTTGGCACTATTTGTTCTGTTGGAATGACTGCTTCTGTCCCATACGCCATTGAGAATGGTGTTTCTCCTGTAGGGATTCTTGATGTTGTTCTGTAAGACCACAGTACCTCTGGAAGTTTGTCTGGCCACACTCCCTTATGCTCTTCTAGCTTCTTCTTTAGGGTATTCAATATGGTTCTGTTGGATCTTTCGGCCTGGCCATTTCCTTGAGGGTATGCGACCGATGACGTTCTCAACTGGATCCCACGTTCGTTACAGAATTGTCTGGTCCACTGATTATCCACATTTAATCCGTTGTCAATCACTATCGCCCTCGGTACTCCGAACCTGCAGATGATATTGGTCCATATGAATTTGATCACGTGCCTATGAGTGATGCTGGAATAAGCTTCTGCCTCGACCCACTTGGTGAAATAATCAGTTGCTATCAGTGCTTGATTCACTGATCTGAGGGCCATGGGAAGTGGTCCAACTGCATCAATCCCCCATTGTGCAAATGGGTGTGGGCTGAATATGGGGTTAAGCAGTTCTGGTGGCGGATGGATGAAATCCCCATGGAACTGACACTTTCGGCACCTTCTGACAAAGGCTTCAGTATTGTGGGAAAGATAAGGCCAGAAATATCCTTGGCTTAGTACTTTATGGGCCAAAGCTCGTCCCCCTGAGTGATTTCCGCATGACCCTTCATGGATTTCTTTCATTACGGCCGATGCCTCTAAAGGTGTGAGGCATCGAAGGTAGGGTCCACCAAAAGATCTTCTATACAGCTGGCCGTGTAGCAAGGCATACCTGGCCGACTTCATGCGGATTTTCCGAGCCTCTGTTTTATCATCAGGGAGTGTACCATTTCTGAGGTATTCTGCTATGGGGTCCATCCAGCTCGGCTCCCAAGATATTGCGCACACCACATCTGACTGATGGATGCTTGGGACATCAAGATAGTCGATCGGGGCGATTCTGGTCAGGTCTTGATCGTTGATTGAAGCCATGTTGGCCAATCGATCCGCATTTTCATTTTCCTCCCTTGGGATCTGACTGAGGGAATACTGCTCCAGTCTGTCTAGCTCCATCTGAGCCAACTTCTTATAGGGCTGCAGCTTTTCTCCTGCGTCGTACTCGTCTTGAACTTGTTTCACCACCAGCTGCGAGTCACTGAAAATACGGAGCTTCTTAATACGGAGGCTCTGAGCTAGTCGCAGCCCAGCTAGGAGTGCCTCGTACTCTGCTTCGTTATTGGTGGCGGGGAACTCCAGACGCACTGACTGCTGGATTCGGGTCCCATCTGGTGTTATAATTTCGAGCCCAATTCCCGAGCCAGCTGAACCAACTGATCCGTCTACATAGAGAGTCCATTCGGGTTCATCTGGATCTTGGAGGATGGACTCTGGCTCTGCTTCTAGGAGAAAATCAGCTAAGGCTTGACCTTTGATAGCTGTTCGTGGCACATACGTAATGTCAAATGTCCCGAGTTCCAACGCCCATCTGGTTATTCTTCCAGTCAGATCGGGTTTGGACATGATAGATCTCATCGGCATGGTGGTTGGCACCACGATTGGATGAGTTTCGAAATAGTGCCTCAGTCGTCTCTTTACGTTGATTAGAGAAAGAACAGCTCGCTCCGCCATGGTGTATCTGGTTTCCGCATCAGATAGGGACTTGCTGCTGAAGAAGACTGGTTTCTGGCACTTTTTGTCATCTTTTATTAGCGCTGCGCTGGTTGAGGTTGTTGACATGGCGAGGTACAGATGCAATGGTTCTCCTGGATTTGGTGAGGCGAGGATCGGTGGACTTTGGAGATACTGTTTCAACTTCTGGAGGGCCTCTGCCTGTTCTGGCCCCCATATGTTTCCTTTTCCACCTTTAATTGCCTGGAAAAATGGTCTGCATCGGTCTGTCAGTCGGGATACGAACCTGCTCAGGGCGGCTACCCTTTCTGTCAGAATTTGGACCTCCTTTTGCGTTTTTGGCTCTTCGCAGCTTACCAGAGTCTTGACTTGCGATGGGCTGGCTTCGATTCCTCTTCGGTTGACTATATGTCCGAGGAACTGTCCGGATGAGACTCCGAAAGAACACTTGGCTGGATTGAGCTTCATCTTGTACCTTCGGAGTGCATCGAACACTTCTTCCAAGTGCTTGAGATGATCGCCTTTCCTCCTGCTTTTCACCACCGTGTCATCTATGTAGGCTTCAACCGTTTTGCCCATCTGACCTTTGAATATTCCTCTGACAAGCCTTTGATAGGTGACACCTGCATTTTTAAGTCCGAAAGGCATTACTTTATAACAGTACGTACCTTCTTCGGTAATGAAGGCTGTTTTCTCCTCATCAGCCTGGCTCATCGGAATCTGGTTATAGCCGGAGTATGCATCAAGAAAAGAGAGCCTTTCATATCCCGAGGTGGCATCTACCATCTGATCAATTTTCGGCAGAGGGAAGCAATCCTTCGGGCATGCCTTGTTTAAGTTTGTGAAGTCAACGCAGACTCTCCATTTCCCATTCTTCTTTCTGACTACCACCACGTTTGATAACCATGATGGGTACTTCACTTCCCTTATGAATCCAGCTTCTAGCAGCTTTCCCACTTCTTCGGATATGATCTGGTTCTTTTCTATCCCGAACCTCCTCTGCTTCTGCCTTACCGGTCTGACATTTGGATCAACATTCAGGTTATGCTGAGCGATCAAAGGATCGATGCCCGGCATGTCGAGATGAGACCAGGCGAACACGTCTGAATTTGTTTTGAGGAAATGAATCAGCCTGTCCTTTTCTTCTTTCTGGAGATATGATCCGATGAACGTGACCCTGGTGTGATCCGTCTGACAAATTTCCACCTCTTCCAGTGGTTCCGTTGTTGACTGAGTCTCCTGACCCTCTGAGGTAGGGTCTGACTGTAATTGCTATTTCTCGTTGTACAGGGACTCTTCTGGTGCTTCCAACGCTTGTTTATTTCTCTGGTTCAGGTCCTTCATGCATACTGAGTAGCATTCCTTCGCTACTACTTGGTCTCCAGGAATATCTGTCACGTCCACTCCATTCGGGTCAAGACAACGCATGACCTGATGGAGTGTCGAAGGAATACCTTGCATCCGATGGATCCACCCCCGTCCCATCAGCAGATTGTATGATGGCTTGACGTCCACCACGATGAAGGCTTCTCTCAGGGTTCGGCGTGCTGCTGATACCGACAAATGGACTACGCCTATTGGCTCTACGCGTCGTCCGTCAAAGCCGGCCAAAGGAATCCGAGCCGGGTGAAGCTGTGATACATCAATTCCGATTTTGTCGAAGGCCCATTTTGTCATGATATTGGTGCTGCTTCCTGGGTCAATCATTACGCGTTTGATCAGACAATTAGCTACCAGAAGAGTGATTACCAGAGGGTCTTCGTGAGGCATCTGAATATTCTGCATGTCAGCTTTTGAGAACATGATCTTCGATTCTCCCTGTAGGAGGGTTGTCTGGCAGACTTCCCCGACTCGCCTGAGTTTGTGTGCTTTTCTTAGCTTTGACCTTCTGCTTCCTTCGGCCTCCAACGCCTCTTCACCCCCTTGGATCATGTGGATAACCCTCACCGGTTGCCCTGATGTGGTGCTGTTCGGCTGTGTCGTGTGCGGTTTGTCTGGTCTCGGTTGATCCCTTATTACGTAATCTGCAAGCTCTCCTTTGGCGATCATTGCCTCCACCTGCCTTCGGAGGTTTCTGCAGTCATTTGTATGATGACCATACTCGCTGTGAAAGGCACAGTGCTTGGTCATATCCCTCTGCTCCATCGGCTGTCTCATCGGTGGAGGCGGTCTGAAAATACCTTTGTTTTTGTTTTCTTGGAAGAGCTTTCCCAGGCTGGTTTTGAGCGGAGTAGTTCTTTCTTCCGTCCGTTGACGCTTGTCTGAATTTCTGGATGATGAGGTTTGTCGAGGTGGATCTTGTCGTTGAGGCCTCTGATCCCTCATCCTTTCTTTGGATTTTGCCTCTACCGTTACCAGAGAGGCTTTTCTGTATCTGACAGCTTCCTCCTCTTCTATTCTGAGATACCCTTGTGCTCTGGAGTTGAGTTCACCAATGTTGACAGGGGGTCTTTTCACTAGTGAAGAATGGAATTTCGTGCCAGGGATGACCGCCATACGGAATGCTTCTACCGCTGACAACTGATCGCAGTCGTCGATAGAAGACATTAGACGTTGAATCTGGATAAGAAGTTCTTGAGGCTTTCTCCTTTTTCTTGGGTCATGGTGAAAAGGCTTGATATCGTTTTCCTCTGCCTCCGGTTGCTGAAGTATTGACCGATAAAGCGTCTGCAGAGGTCATTCCAACTGCTGATGGATCCAGGCGTCTGCTTCCTGAACCACAGAAGTGGTGCCTCCGTCAGACTGGTTGAAAAGACTTTGCACAAGAGCGCTTGGTTTCTCCCGTAAACAGTCATTTTGGTCTGCACCTGGTAGATGTGATCAAGTGGGTTTTTCGTACCATCATACAGCATAAAAGTTGGCAGTACAAACTTCTTCGGGAATTCTACTGCTTCAATTTCTTCTGTGAACGGAGACTGAGTCATATCCGTTGTCGCGTGGATCGCCAGATCGTCAGGGGTCTGCAATTTCAAATCTTTCATTACTTCTCTCTGGATTTTGGCAGCCATTTCGTGCAGGTCGTTCTGGGTCGGGACCTGCGTCCTTGGCATTCCTCCTGTAGTGGGGTGAGAGGATTCTTCTTCTTCCCTCGGGACTTTATCTCCTCTGGCAGCATATGCATCTTTCTCGTGACGAGAGTTGAAGTGCTCTGGCTCATCTGCGCATTCTGCTGGGTCGGAATTTTGGAGAGGAAATGGGCCCCGAGTCACTCGATGGAGCAGTTCGGCATTCTGCTGCTCGAGGGCCGCGTTCCTCTGTTCTACAGCCTCAAACCTCCTCATGACTTCTTCGAATCTGCTTTCATTGTTTGTTGACCGTGTGGACACCATTTTTTTTTTTTGTAAAAATAAAACTTGCAAGTGGAAAAATATATAATCGTTTCCCACAGACGGCGCCAAATGTAAGTGTCAAATTTCACTCACATCAAAGAATATCTTATTTAGGCTCAAATGGCCATATTTATACATTTTTATGCTCTTGGGTCATGGCCTAAGTTCATGGGGTCATGACCCACTTTCTTAATAACTACCCACTCTCTTTTTGGTAGTGGGTTGTTGATCCATTTTTCAAGGGAATGGACCCACGTTGATGGTCCCACGTATATTTGGTGGGTACAATATATGGGCTATTTATTATTCACATACTACATGGGCTCAATATTCTTTGGGCCTAATACATGGACCTGGGCCTGTAATTTTCACTATTTACACGTTGTTTTCAAGGAAAAATTCAAAATTCAATTTTGTCAAAGCATATTCTATATTAATACCATAATGCATATCCCCCTAGTCAAATATTCACATTTTATTTTGTCCACGTCTCGGCTCCTTAAATGGCTTACTATACACGGGCTTGACAAAAGTAATTTAATTTAATTTTGCATGTGATTTAAAATTTGGGTTACAACCATCCAACGTCATTTGATAATTGTAATGTGTTGGATGTTCGTGATTTAACTTGAAAGTTTAATTTATTAAATGACACTAACATTCATCAAATCCACAGTTCTTACGCGGGAATCAGACAAGACACCCCGTGTGGGATGCAATAATCACCCGTGTGGGATGCAATAATCAGGGACGGATCTAGGATTTGTAGTCAGAAAGGACTAGATGTAAATATCTTAAATTTAAGGATAAAAAATATATATAAAAAAAATTCAATTTTAGTCTAAAAAATATATTAAAAAAAAATGACCACTCTACCTAAACCCGAACTCCTCCCCGGATACACATTCAAATAACAAAGTGAGTCATACCAACAGTGACAAGCCAAATGTTTAACGGTTCAATCAAAAAATTTAAATTATTATGTGAGATTAATATTTAATTTATTTATCCAAAATCACTTTTCTATCCCGATCGAACAATCCTTTTATACTCCAAAAATTGAATAATTTAAATTTATGTGAATATTTCAAATATGGCGATAACAAATTAGTTTCATACGGAGTATAAAATAAAAATAATTAATTTTTGATATTTATAGAAGATGAATTCATATGAGTCGAACTTTGGATAACTAAACTCTTTTATGCATTGCGATGTGAGCCGAGCTCTCCAATATGAGCCGATGACATAACACATGAAGTGGTAGATGATTGCTTGTTGGATTGTACATGAACGTGAATGAATGAGCATTAATATGATAAGAGTGGGTAGTGGTAGATATATAGATAGTTACATGTTTTGTGTTCAATACAAATTATACAATAAAGCGGGATAAGAAGCAATCCATTGCTATCATGGTCGTGGAGCAAATGCCGTGTGGGTGTCATGCGCCGATACCCTCTTTTGTCTCTCTCTCTATAATTAACTCCAATATAATATAAATATACAATATATATATATATATATTTATATATATATATATATATGTATTTATGTGTGTACGTAGATCGCTCGCTGGATTGATTGCTTCGAGATAACGAATCGCCGTCGGCGACAGAGTATGACGACTCTGCGACTCCGCAATTCCGATCAGAGACGGGAGGAGTGTTTGTTTCTCGAGAAAATCGGATTCCGATATTATTTCTTGCTTGGAGCAAGGATGATTTGAGATCGGGAGCCGAAAGTTGAAGAATTCGTGATGCTTCTGCTTTACTTATTCGCAAGTTTTAGATGCTTTTCGGTGCAATAGGTAAAGTTGCGGTGAATTGGGGAAGGTTGAAGCCAAAGAAAAGCAATAATTCTACAATTTAATAATTGGGGGAGAAAGTGAGCACCATAAAATTGGTTCAAAGAAGTAGATCAAAGAAGATTGAAGCAAACAATTCCAAATTTGTTTGGAGATCACAATAATTCAGTGCCAAGTAAGTATCGATTCTTTTCCACTTTTGGTTCTTTATATATATATATATATATAGATATAGATATATAGATATAGATATGTATGTATGTATGAAGTTGGTCCTCAATTATCAATAAATTCAATTGTTTATTATAATCCCCAAATTTAACTGTTTGATTGCATCACCAGCTTTAAAAATGAACACAGTACTGTTATTGGAAACTGAGATTTGTTATATAACAAGTTAGTATTATATTTGAATATAGGAAGTGATTATACTCTTTAGTTACAAGTATAAAGAAAGAATTCAGATTTAATTAGGCTGATTTGCACCGAAATGGCGACACTGGTGGATCCTCCAAATGGTGTCTGGACTCCAGGGAAGCATTACTACTCCATGTGGCAAACATTGTTTGAAATCGATACGAAGTACGTTCCGATCAAACCCATTGGGAGAGGAGCATATGGCATAGTGTGTTCTTCCCTTAATAGGGAAACGAGCGAGAAAGTCGCGATAAAGAAGATCAATAATGTGTTCGGGAATCGGGTTGATGCATTGAGAACTCTTAGGGAGTTGATTCTTCTTAGGCACATACAGCATGAGAATGTGATTGCTCTGAAGGATGTTATGATGCCCATCCACAGAAGGAGCTTCAAGGACGTGTATCTTGTTTATGAGTTAATGGATACGGATCTTCATCATATCATAAAGTCCTCCCAGCCTCTCTCCAATGACCATTGCAAGTACTTTATATTTCAGGTATACTATTAACCTCTCTCAAAATGTGCATGGTGCTTTATAATTGCACTGGTTGAACCCCAATATAACTCTTATGATTGCAGTGTTTTACTCGGAGTGGTCGTTCACAGACTTTAATTCAGCAATTATGCTTTTACTAGCATGTGCTGGGCTTTTTGTACTTATAATGTACCATATGTAGGACATCACTCAACTTTTGGCTTCTCCTTTTGGTAATTAAGTATGCTGTTTATTTGGTTGTCAACTTTAGCTGATGTGTTATGGTTTATGTGTAGTTCACAAGTATATCTGAATCCTTGGTAGTATATTATCATTCTAAGAGTGATCATTGTATTTAATTCTAATAATAAATTTTAGGACTGCTTCTCATTTTGATTTTAAGATATATCTGTTCTAAAGGAATATGTATTGACAATTTCATGCTGTAGAGTTTGTATCATAATGGCTTGTTTGCTTCCTTTTGATACCCTGTTGTGTATGATTCTTAGCTGAAGAAGAAAAATGTTCAGCAGAGTGCTTGTGGTGATATAGATAGGTCGGTGATATGCCTTTCCTTGAAGTTAATAAGTGCTCCTCTCTTGGGGCACTACCGTTTCAGCTTTTGAAATAAACTAAAACACTGTAAATAGAGGCAATTGTGAAGCCTTCTATCAAGAGGGATTTGAATTTGTTCAGCGATGTCAAGTTGACTATGCTGCATATCACCAAGACCTGAGTGGCTAGACACGGTTGTCCCTTGTCAGCTATTCCCAACATTTGAAATTTCTTTGGTTTGTGGCCAGGAAATTAGGATGTCGAAGTAATATCTCTTTCTCGAAGTAATTGTGTGGTAAAAGTACTTTATTATGGTTTATCTTCATTAACGGTAGCACTTAAGTTGGTGTACAAATAGAAAGAACATCAGTGTCAACCGACTTGCTTCCAGTTTGGACAGGAGCGTTTGAGACTTTTCATTCATTTCTTAAGGAAATTTGCATAATCTTTAACATTTGGCGATAGCTTATTGACAAGCTTGATATAAATATTTGTTAGATTGCATGCGCATCTGTTTTGAACAGTTTGGTGCTAAGGATTTGACCACTTCTGAAGCTGTATGTGAGCCAAAAGTACACTTGATATTTTTCGCATTCTGAATGATGAATGGATTTCTAAAGTTCACTCTTTTCATAGACCTACTTAAAGATCTATATAAAAAGTTGCGTAAAACTGTATGACAGTACAAACTGCTGTATTATTTGTGGCCTTTATACCTGTTTGTGCTATGATGCAAAGAAAGAAAATTTGATTGTCGCATACCTTGGAAGAGTGCTACTATAAAAAGTTCGACATGATTAGTGAACTTTTTCTTCTTTCCTTCTCTGGGCATAGTGATGTTTACTTCATTGCATTTCTGTGACTGACCGACTTACTCTAAACAGTTACTTCGTGGGTTGAAGTATCTTCATTCAGCAAACGTGCTTCATCGGGATTTGAAGCCTGGAAACCTCCTTATCAATGCAAACTGTGAACTGAAGATCTGTGATTTTGGGCTCGCACGAACCAGCAGAGACAACGGACAATTCATGACTGAATATGTAGTCACACGCTGGTACAGAGCACCAGAGCTCCTCCTCTGCTGTGACAATTATGGAACCTCCATTGATGTCTGGTCCGTAGGATGCATCTTTGCTGAAATTCTTGGTCGGAAACCCATCTTCCCCGGAACCGAGTGCCTCAACCAGCTTAAATTAATCATCAATGTTCTTGGCAGCCAGCAGGAAGCTGATCTCGAGTTTATTGACAACACAAAGGCCAGGAGGTTTATCAAATCACTTCCTTTTTCTAGAGGGATGCACTTTTCTTCTCTATACCCTCAGGCTGATCCTTTAGCTATAGACTTGTTGCGAAGGATGCTCGTGTTTGACCCATCGAAGAGGATCACAGTAACTGAAGCTCTCCATCACCCATATATGCAAGGTCTGTTTGATCCCAGTCGCAACCCTCCTGCTCAAGTCCCAATCAATCTCGACATCGATGAGAATATGGGAGAACCGATGATTAGAGAGATGATGTTGCGAGAAATGCTTCACTATCATCCTGAAGCTCCTTATGCCAACACATAGGTAGTGGACTTATTTCCCGAATGTTTTTCCTTCTCTTTTCTTTTCCGTGCATTCCAATTCCACAATACTTACTGCAACGGATCTGTGAAACTATTTTATTTTTTGTTTAGGAGTAAGCGTAAGAGAATTATGCTACTGCTTTCATGATTGTATGGAAGTTTTGTTTTCCATCTACTGGTTTGTGCCCTCCTCATCGAACAGGAGCTTTTGTAAACTAGTGAATAAGTATGCTACTTGTTCCGTTAAGTACTGCGTCTGTTGTTTTAAATGGTTTAAATCAACTTTTCACCTCTATGTCCATGAAACCACAGCTTCATACTTTGCATCATGTATGTGTTGTTTACATTTATTCGTATTTATATATCGTGTTTCTTTTACATTCTTGCAGTAACACATGTATTTGTATTTGTATTTATATACTGAATCATAGCTATATACAGAATCCGTTTTCTCGCCTGAAACCATGCCCAGCTGCCCAATCCGCCGTGTTTTGATGACGAAATTCATCGGATTTACCGGAGGAGCTGGCATTTCTCTATTGAAATAATGTCGTCGTCGTATGGCAGTTGGACAAACCATGGCACTTGTTAGTTGTAAATCTTGATAGATCAGGAAAAGTTTTACAATTTGCTAAAAAAAAAAAGTTGATTAAACAATAAAACAAATTTGTAATTTATAATTAACAAAACATGCCACTTCGATAGCAAATGGAAAAGCTAGCAGTTTTATTAAAAAAAAGATTAACTTGTTGAATAGTAGTTGTAGGAGTGGAAATATTCAAGCACACTTGAGTCCATCAAGCACGTGATTCATCGGGTTGTTGGCCCAACAAGACTTTTATAAGTCCAATAACTAGGCCCATTTCACTTGTGTCTTTTTCTAGGAAATAGAAGTAGTGATGTCATGGTGATGTAATCAAGGTGTAATTGCCCTAATGTGCCTCAAGCCCAATAAGAAAATGTACATAAAGAAAGTCAAAAGTTAATAAAAAAGAATATTGAGTGTTGTGCAATTCTTGGCATTTACACATTGGCGCCGTCTGTGGGAAAATATCAAGGAGTTCCCGATTTTTCAAATCAACCCTTTGGGATCTGTAAAATCGCCTCCTTCTTCCCATCTCATTGAGCTGAGTTCATTTGTTAAGCCTAAAAGATTTTTCACCACCTTCAAAAACTTTCACCCACTACTTCTTGGGCAAAGATGTCAGTCACTCGTTCTCAAACAGACCTTCCAACCACTACGGACAGTCATCCGGGAGGTCCCCAATCCATGGAGCAAATCCTTCAACGTTTGGTAGCTGCTGAGGAACGTAGCCAGGCCCTGGAAAAACAGAATGCGGAGATCATGGCGAGCTGGCTCCATCAGCAGCTGCCCCTCCGGTAATTACACCCGACCCTCCAGCTGAGGCGCTCGACCATTCCTTGAACCAGCAAGATAGCGACAAACCGGAAGAGCACACCGAGTCTTCCCAACGCTCAGGAAAGGCTCCCGCAACCGATGAGTTCATGACCCCCCAAAAATTTCAGGCAATGATGGATGAATTCCAAAGGAAAGTCCTCGGGGACTTGATGGCCCGGTCCACCGATGACATGGCCATCCAAGCGTCGACCGAGCTGATACAGTCACCTTTCGTCCCCGAAATAACCCAAGAGCCTTTCCCAAAGAAATTTTTTATGCCTCAGTTCACCCCATACGATGGCACTAAGGACCCTGAAGAACACATTTATCAGATCCACCAGAAGATGACCATGTACACCGAAAACGAGTCCTTGCTCTGCAAAGTGTTTTCTACCAGTCTTGCTGATGCTGCTCTATTATGGTTCAGGAAGCAGTCGTCCCGATCCATCGTCAGCTGGCAATAGTTGACCAGGCTCTTCATTGCCCAGTATTATGGGAATAGGAGACAGAAAAAGACCATATCCTGCCTCTTCACCATGATCCAGGAGAAAATAGAGTCACTGAAAAGTTTTCTATCCCGATTCAACATCGAATCGTCTTCTGTTGATAACTGTGACCAACACTCTGCTGTTGAGGCCTTCCGGATGGCCCTCATACTAGGGACTAAGTTCCACCAATCCCTGGTAAAACGGCCACCTTCGGGCATTGGGGAATTAAACTCCAGAGCTCAGGGGTACTTGAGGATTGAAGAAGAGGAGACCGTCAGGCAGAAGAGGGCAACCTTGGTCAGCATTGAAACCCAATCAAGGGATCGAGCGGCTGATCGAAAGCGTTCGACTTCATCAGGATCATCAATTCCACCATGACCATCAGCCCCGAAATCATTCAAGCGCTCCAGATTCGAAGAAAAGGTGACGCCCCTGAAAGTCAGCCTTGCGAAGCTCTACCAGGAAAACAAAGCTAAGGGGATTTTCCAACAACCCCCAACCATTAGACAACCACTTGACCAAAGGGACAAGTCAAAGCACTGTGTTTTTCACGGTGATTTCGGGCACATCACAAATGAGTGTCATAATCTCAGGCAACAGGTGGAGGCGTTGCTGCTTCGTGGAGAACTTCGGGATTACGTCCAACGGGACATACCAAGGACCGATCAACGTACCCCTAGCGCTCCTCGTAACTCTTCAGACGCACAGCCGCTCAGGATCATTAACATGATTCATGGCGGCCCCTCCTCCAAAGAAATGGAAGGATTATGCCGGAGTCACAGGCGGAGGGCCCACAAGATGAGAAAAATCAATGAAATCAATGAGATCCACCCCAGGGCAAGAGAAGCGCAAATCATTTTTTCAACATCGGACTTTCGGGGTGTTCAGACCCCACATGATGTCCCTCTGGTTGTGACCCTAATGGTGGCCAATTGTCTTGTGAAGAGAGTCATGATTGATCCAGGAAGCAACGCAAACATCATCACCAAATGTTCTTTTGAGAAGCTCGAGATCAACCCGATCAAAATTGTGACATCACGGTGCCCCATCGCAGGTTTTGATGGAAGGAAAATCGAGCCGATCGGGGAAGTCCAGTTACCAGTATCGGCTGCTCAAAGGACCCTGACTGAGTTTGTTGTGGTGGATGCCAAGCCCTCGTACAACCTGCTCATAGGAAGATGATGGATTCACCGAATGCAGGGCGTGCCCTCCACTCTCCACCAGGTCATAAAATGCATGAGTCCCGACGGTTTAGGTACCATTGACATCAGAGGAGACCAAGTGGCCGCCAAAGAATGCTACGTGGTCACCCTGAAGGAAATCCGGAAGGGGAAAGTCCCAATGGTGCCCCACTCCAAGGAGCAATCTTCAGGCTCCAAATAGCAATTACAGGAAGGGGATCCGGGTACCCCAATTGTGGTCGAACCATTGCAGTCAGTTAATGTTGTTCCCGGCAGCCCGGAAAAAGTTACTTTTGCAGGTACAAATCTTACCGACCATGAATTGAAAGAACTAACACAATTGCTGCAGGACAACTCTGATGTCTTCGCATGGGAGCATACGGACATGCCGGGGATCAATCCTGATATTACCCAGCACTCATTGCATGTTGACCCGAATGTCAGACCCGTCAGGCAAAAGCAGAATCGCATGGGGACACATCGGAACCAAGTTATAGCAGATGAAGTATCCAGATTGCTCCAGGCTGGTTTCATCAGAAAGGTCAGGTATCCCGAATGGCTTGCCAATGTAGTGGTCGTGCAGAAGAAGAATGGCAAATGGAGGGTTTGTGTTGATTTCATTGACCTAAACAAGGCATGCCCGAATGACAGCTTTTCATTGCCAAAGATCGACCAGATGGTTGATGCTACCGCAGGCTACGATCGCCTAACTTTTCTGGATGCTTATTCAGGTTACAACCAGATAAAAATGAACCCGATGGACGAGGAAAAGCCCTCTTTCATTACTAAGACAGGTACTTATTGCTTTAAAGTTATGCCCTTCGGACTGAAAAATGCAGGTGCCACTTTCTAGAGGTTGGTCAACAGGATCTTTAAGGGGATGATGGGTACAATAATTGAAGCCTATATCGACGACATTGTGGTCAAGAGCAGGAAGAAGGAAGACCATATTACCCACCTGCGCCAAGTGTTTGACACCCTCAGGTCACATGGCATGAAGCTTAATCCATAGAAATGCTATTTTAG
Source organism: Cornus suecica (assembly GCA_963922005.1). Lineage (NCBI taxonomy): Eukaryota > Viridiplantae > Streptophyta > Magnoliopsida > Cornales > Cornaceae > Cornus > Cornus suecica. Next base: position 9,425,711 of record OY998238.1, on the reverse strand, counting down.
TGTATCGTCCGGGCAGTTCCTGGGGCACATCGTGGACCGAACCGGAATCCAGGCCAACCCGGCACAGGTCAAGGCCCTGATGGAAATGAAGGAGCCCCGGACACATAAAGACGTTCAAGTCTTAACGGGAAGAGTGGTTGCCCTTAGCAGGTTCATTTCACGACTCACTGATCGGTGCAGACCATTCTTTCAGGCAATCAAAGCAAGGAAGGGAGAAGTATGGGGTCCTGAGCAGTCTGAAGCCCTGGCAAGGTTGAAAGAGTACATGACCATGCCCCCGATCCTATCCACGCCGACTCCCGATGAAGTCTTACATTTGTACTTAGCAGTATCCTCTGTGTCGACCAGTGCAGCCCTCATCAGAGAGGATGGGAACCTTCAAATGCCAGTTTTCTACACCAGAAAAATCCTTGGCTGAGGCAGAGACCAGATACAGCAGGCAAGAAAAATTGGTTCTGTCACTGGTGAACGCCAAGAGACGACTAAGGCATTACTTTGAAGCTCACCCGATTGTTGTCCCGACAGCCACGCCCCTATGGGTTATTATGTCGAAGCCTAACCTCTCATGCAGGATCTCCAAATGGGCCATTGAATTGGGCATATACGACTTGACGTACATACCCCGGGTCTCCATCAAAGGACAGGCAATGACAGACTTTTTACTTGAAAGTGAAACCGAAGAGCCAGACCAGGAAATTTAACCTGACACCTGGAAGCTTTTTGTGGATAGATCGGCCAGCTGTGCCAGATCAGGCATCGGTTTAGAAGTCTTGACACCCGATGGAACACGCCTTCATATGTCAATACAACTACAGTTCCCTGCCATGAACAACGAGGATGAGTATGAAGCTGTCGTATCTGGCTTGAGGTTAGCCCGAAGCCTCCAGATCCAGGCCCCAGCAGTACACAGTGACTCTCAATTGGTGATTCGGCAAATCAAGGGAGAGTACAAAGCAAATGATCCAAAAATGGAGTCTTACCAGGCCCTCGTATTGGAAGAAACAAAAAGTTTTCAAAAAGTAACCTTCACACAGATCCCGAGGAGTGAGAATTTTGTAGCTGATTACCTAGTCGGTCAGGCGTCCTCAGCCAGAGAAGACCTGACCCGTGTTGGACTTGTGGACTTTATAATCAGGCTGAGTATCTAGGAGCCCAAACAAGTAATGCTCTTCCCATGGGAACCCAGCTGAATGGATACCCTGATGGGTTACTTACGAAGTGGAACTCTCCCAGAGAACAAAGTCGAAACTCATAAGATCAGGAAGAATTTAGCTCGATACTCAGTTATAAACGGGCAACTTTATCAAAGATCCTTTTCAGGCCCTTACTTGAAATGTATTACGCCATCAGAATCAAGAGCAATAATGTAGGAGATTCACAGTGGAGCTTGTGGGAACCACTCCGGAGGAAGATCCCTTGCCCATAAGATACTCTCCCAATGATACTTCTGGCCCTATCTGTCACGAGATGCCGAAGAATACATCCGAAGCTGCAAGCCATGTCAAATGCACAAGGACGCTATCCATCGGCCACCTAAGTTCTTGCATCCCACTATAGTACCGCACCCATTCGCCCGATAGGGAATGGATATAGTGGGACCCCTCCCGAAAGTGATCCGGTCAAATACCTACGTCCTTCTGGCCACTGATTATTTCACAAAATGGGTGGAAGCGGAAGCCTATCCCATCGTCAAAGGTAGCCACGTCATCAAATTCATATGGACCCACATAATATGCAGATTCGGGCTACCAAGGACTGTCATGATGGATAATGGGACGAATCTTGACAACAAAGAAGTGAGAGCATTCTTTGTCGAACATGGTATCAACCAGAATACGTCTTCGCTCGGCTACCCGCAAGGGAACGGGTAGGCGGAAAGGACAAATCGAACCATATTCAGCACCCTGGCCAAAAAACTTGAGGAAGCCAAAGGGGTCTGGCTAGATAAACTACCTGAAGTGCTCTGGTCATACAGAATGACTCCCAGGCAACCCACTGGGGAGACCCCCTTTGCCATGGCATACGACGCCGAGGTTGTGATCCCAACGGAAGTTAGGGTTCCAACCCTCCGGAGCCAGGCCTGGATTGAAGGACCAAATAACCGGCACTTGGCTCAAAATCTTGATTTACTAGATGAAAGAAGGGAAGCCGCCGGGATCAAGCTGGCCGCCTACCAACAGCGCATCCGGAATTACTTCAATCAAAAAGCCAAAAGAAGAAAGTTACAGGTCGGAGATATGGTCCTGAGGCGAAAAATCGGGCTCATAGGCAAGCTCAGGGAGCCTTGGGAGGGCCCATACACCATCACCGAAGTCATCGGCCGCGGGGCATATCGTGTTCGAAGAAATATTGATGGCGGAATGGAACCAAACTCCCAGAATGCCTCTCGCCTAAAGAGGTACTACCCTTAAATGGTCAAATTCTGCTTTTACTTTGATCTTTTTGTAAAAAGGCTATAGCACCTGATCAGTAGAAAATCATTTTTGTGACAAAATAGCTTGTAAATATCTACTGAAACAAAATTTTGCAAAAAATAAACCAAGTGTTGCATTGTCTATCACATGGCCTGAAGTGCCCGAAGACACAACACCGATCCTGAAGTGATCACAAAATTTTGCAAAAAATAAACCAAGTGTTGCATTGTCTATCGCATGGCCTGAAGTGCCCGAAGACACAACACTGATCCTGAAGTGATCACAAAAATTTGCAAAAACAAAAATCAAGTGTTGCATTGTGTATTGCATGGCCTGAAGTGCCCAAAGACACAACATTGATCCTGAAGTGATCACAAAATTTTGCAAAAAAGAAACCAAGTGTTGCATTGTCTATCGTATGGCCTGAAGTGCCCGAAGACACAACAATGATCCTGAAGTGATCACAAAATTTTGCAAAAAATAAACCAAGTTTTGCATTGTCTATCACATGGTCTGAAGTGCCCGAAGACACAACACTAATCCTGAAGTGATCACAAAATTTTGCAAAAAATAAACCAAGTGTTGCATTGTCTATCGCATGGCGTGAAGTGCCCGAAGACACAACACTGATCCTGAAATGATCACAAAATTTTGCAAAAAATAAACCAAGTGTTGCATTGTCTATCGCATGGCCTGAAGTGCCCGAAGACACAACACTGATCCAGAAGTGATCACAAAATTTTGCAAAAAATAAACCAAGTGTTGCATTGTCTATCGCATGGCCTGAAGTGCCCGAAGACACAACACTGATCCTGAAGTGATCACAAAATTTTACAAAAAATAAACCAAGTGTTGCATTGTCTATCGCATGGCCTGAAGTGTCCGAAGACACAACACTGATCCTGAAGTGATCACAAAATTTTGCAAAAAAGAAACCAAGTGTTGCTTTGTCTATCGCATGGCCTGAAGTGCCCGAAAACACAACACTGATCCTGAAGTGATCATAAAATTTTGCAAAAAGAAACCAAGTGTTACATTGTCTATCGCATGGCCTGAAGTGCCTGAAGACACAACACTGATCCTGAAGTGATCACAAAATTTTACAAAAAATAAACCAAGTGTTGCATTGTCTATCGCATGGCCTGAAGTGCCCGAAGACACAACACTGATCCTGAAGTGATCACAAAATTTTGCAAAAATAAACTAAGTGTTGCATTGTCTATCGCATGGCCTGAAGTGCCCGAAGACATAACACTGATCCTGAAGAGATCACAAAATTGACAAAAAATAAGCCACGTGGGCCTCTTCACTTAAAAACACAAATCCATGCAGGAGAGTATAAACATTAAAAAGTCGAATGGACAAAAACAATGATCTATCATTCAAAATTGGGCCCCGATGGCCAAGGCTTACAAAATGTTTTTATATGCAAAAATCCTAAAGATCAACACTAGTGCCTGCCACATCGGAGTTCGTAGGAACAATGGCCCCGTTAGGAGCTAGAGGAGCAGAATCGGTCGTAGCACTCGTCCTGGGGAGAGCTTTGGTCAGAAACTCACAGAAACGAACGTCGTCAGGACCCCCAACCAGATCGTCGTACGGTGGAGTGAAACCCAAGCTCTTATCCAATTCTGCAATTGAGGCAAAATCCCTCTCCTCAACAGGCTTCTGCATGTCATTGAAGCATGACCTCCATCCGAACCCGATTCGGTATTGGGAGGTGTCACAAAAGCGTTTGTACATCTCATTGCCACCCCGGTGACACATCTCCACCATCGACCTCTCCACCGTAAGGAGGTTCTCGGTCTCTACCCTATCCTCCAACAGTTTGGCCTTAGAGGCCTTCAGGTCCTCATTCTCAGCCCTCAGGCTTGCATTCTACGCTTTCAGGGCCTCCGTTTCAGAGAACAGGGACCGCCGTACCGCTTCCATCTCCTGGATCTGATCACAAGCAGCCCGAAGCTGTTGCTCTGCGGTAATTTCCCTTTGAGTCTGAACATCCAATTTTTCATTGGATATCAACAGTAAGGAGGCAGCCTTTTGCCTCGCATCTTCCTTCGCTTTCAGAAGCTCGTTGGATTTGTGAAACAATCTAGCGTCCTCCTCCATCTTCGCATTATAGGCTTGCGTCAGATAGAACATTTGCCAAAAGAACAAGTGTTAGTGTAATCAAATGACAAAGTAAGGAAATACTAAGTATGACTGATGAGGCAATACACTGGAAAAGTACCTTCATGGCAATCTCTGGACCGGTTAAGGTTAGTTCTGCCCGGTTGATCTGTCTCAGTTTTTTCCTGTCAACAGGAGTCCAAATCTGGGCACCCATTGCCCGAAAGGCTTTGTCATTGTTGACGGTCTCGCTCCCCTGACCAGAAAGCCACCGCCAGGAAGTGTTATCTTTGGAGCCCATGGAACCGGTCGCTCCTCTTCAGTTGAAGCCCTACTGTCCTCTACCACGATTGGAGACGACGCTGTGGTCAAACGGGGCCTGACCAATCGGTCCGGTACAACCTCCTCTGATCGGGGATGTCGTCTCCCCGACAAACTGGCTTCTCCCTCAACCAATCGGGATTGAGGAATGGGAATATCTCCTGAAGGGAGAACGACCTCCTTGGATCCTAAAGGGTTGATCGGGACGATTTGAACATTTCCCATCGCAGGAGCTGGAGTCACCGGAAAGTTTTCCACCAGTGATGGGGGATCAGCCCCGGACGGAGGAACTGGAACACTTTGCGACCCCTGACCACTTTGAACCTCACCCGGTACTGAAGGTGTCGCTTGAGGGCCAACCGCCCGTTTAACATTCTTTTTGAGCACGGCTTGCGGGATTCTCAGCATTTCAGTAGACAAGGCCTGCAAATTGGAACCCGTTAGGAAATTAGCACACATCCTTAGGGGCTGTCCCCAAATTTTAGATTTAAGGAGTTCAAACCGGGATCTGATGTAAGTAAAAGTTTTAAAGTTGTCAGGTGCTCCCAAAAACTCAAGCACATGGAGGCTCAACTTATCACTGCACTGATCGCAATAGCATGACCCCCTATGAAATGGTTTGAAGGAAGGGAATAGGGGTCGATCAAATTCACTCGGGACTTTGAATCCCGATGATCCAGGGAGCCTCCAGTTCCCGCTTACCAGGATCATCCTCTCTTTCCACCCTTTATTGGACTTTTCAGTGCCAGCACAAATCTTTCTCCCGCTCAGAGGAAAAAGATTGTACCGGCCCCTACAGTCCTTTTGGTCCTGTATCTTGTAACATAATAGAAGTTTGGGCAGGCTGAGATCTAGACCTAGCTCCCGATTAATTATCAGGAGCACAACCAAGATCCTGAAGAAGTTAGGCCCCACCTGAAGCGGAGCCAGACCCAAGGTAACTAGGGTGTAAATGAAGAAGGGTTGGATCGGGAATCTAAGAACCTGAAGGTGGAAGGCCGACAGCAGAATTTGATGATCCATGACCCCCTCACCTTTCCTGAAATCGTATTTTTTTGGGTAATTCTTAATGATAACTCCATCGGGTATCCCACATTTTACCCTTAACCTCTTCAGTATTGTTTCTACCCTATGTGTAGGAGGGAGGGGGTCAGCATAAAATTGATCTCCCAATGTCCTTACAGCCGGATTCCCGACCACTGCGATATTTTGATTGACCTCTGGTGGACTGGACCCAACTACCCTAACCACCTCTACTGAGGGTGAATTGAGAGAAGCATCTGGGTCCACAGAGGAAGGTAGGTTGTCGTTACCCGATCGGGTATCGTCACTATCGGACATATTGAAAAGAAAGACACGAAGATGAAAGGAGAGAACTTACTCTAAGATGAATCCCGAAGAGTTTTCGGACGCTTTCCTGGAAAAGAGAATGGACTCTGGCAATGATAAACAAAGATCTCAAGTGCAAAGAGTTTTCTGAAAGTTGTAAGTTTTGAAATGGGATGGACATTCGACACGAGCAGTGGGTATTTATAGAAGTCTTTGAAACGCCTGAAAAGTCGTGCGCTCGGGAAGCGAAACATCACCTCGCTTCACGTGCGCCCTCTTCTCGCCAATCGAGGCCACCCGAACCGTAGGTTCCGAATATTTGAACGATGGTACTGCCATCGCATTTATTAGATCTGCCACGTCATCCCGACAATGGTGATGTACCTTGCTCTTCACTCTACCTTCTCTCTAATGGGCCTGATAGCCCGACTGCCCATCATAAAGAAGCGGGGCCTGTGTAAGAGTGGAAATATCCAAGCCTACTTGAGTCCATCAAACACATGATCGATCGGGCTGTTGGCCCAACAAGACTTTTATAAGTCCAATAACTAGGCCCATTTCACTTGTGTCTTTCTTTAGGAAATAGAAGTAGTGATGTCATGGTGATGTAATCAAGGTGTAATTGCCCTAATGGGCCTCAAGCCCAATAAAAGTCAAAAGTTAATAAAAAGGGATATTGAGTGTTGTGCAATTCTTGGCATTTACAGTAGTAGACAATTACTCATATTTATTTCATTCATTTTTCTACTTGGATTTAATGTGAAATGAACAATTTAATTAAAGAATTGGATTGAAAATAGAGATTTGTGTAAAAAAGATTTATTTTTATCAAAAAACTTTAAACAATATTTATATATTGTTATAAATATATAAAAATTATGTATCTCAATGAAAAAAGATAGGCCATTTGACTTGGTCCTAATATTTTATGAGTGCATTAAAAAAAGGGTTAATTTCACAAAAACCTCATATACTATTCAATTTAATCAACTAATCCCCACTGTGTCCATTTTGCCCCATATACTATTTAATTTCATCACTATGCCCCCTTCCATAACATTTTGAGTCATAATACCTAAACTACCCTTAATAGTATAGGAGGTTTAGTGAAATCAAACCTTTAAAAAAATTATTTTTCGAAAATCAATTATATTTTTTGAAAACAATATATATTTTGAAAAATATAGATATATTTTCAGAAATATATATATATATATATATATATTGGAGGAAATATATATATATATATATATATATATATATATATATATATATATAATTCGACAAAAATATATATATTTCGAATTGTTTTAAAAAAATATGAATTTTTTCTGAAAAATAATTTTTTTTGTGAAAAATATACATTATTTTCCAAAATATAAAAAATATTTATTTCGGAAAAAAATTATATTATTTTTGGAAAAAATAATATATATTTTTCGGGAAAAAAATCATATTTTGGAAAATAATATGTATTTTTCTCAAAAAAAAAATACTTTTCGGAAAAAATTCATATTTTGGAAAATAATATATATTTTTATCAAAAAAAATAATTCATATTTTGGAAAATAATATATATTTTCTCAAAAAAATTATTTTTCGGAAAAAATCATATTTTGGAACATAATATAATATTTTTCCCAAAAAAAATATTTTTCAAAAAATTTCATATTTTTTTAAAACAATTCGGAAAATATATATTTTTGACGAATTATATATATATTCGGAAATATATATCATTTTCCAATATATATATATTTCTAGAAATATATATATTTTCCGAAATATATATATTTTTTCCAAAATATATATTGTTTTCAAAAAAAAAATTTCCGAAATATATATACATTTTTTGAAATTTATAGTTTTTACGAAAAATATAAATGATTTTCGAAAAATAATTTTTTTAAAGGCTTGATTTCACTAAACCCCCTATACTATTGAGGGTAGTTTAGGTATTATGACTCAAAATATTAGAGGAGGGGGCATAGTGATGAAATTGAATAATATAGGGGACAAAGTGGACACAGTGGGGTTAGTTGGTTAAATTAGATAGTATAGGGGTTTTTTTGTGAAATTTACCCTTAAAAAAAAGAGAAAAAGAATGGGAACGAACAACTCTTAATTGTATTGGGCTTAGACCTAAATGATGGGGTTATTTCGGGCCCAATAACAACTTTGATATTTACCGCCAAATCACACTAGTGCTGAAACGCAATGTCCTCAGAGCGTGGCACCTCGGAAAACCCTAGAAAATGGCGGTTCACATGGGAAGCCCAATCTCACCTCCCAACTCTCCGATTGTTCCTCTTCAACCCAGACTCCAAAGACTTCAAACCCTCCACTCTCTGCAAGAACCTCAAAGTCACCTTGGCTCTCCACGAATCTCTCCTCATCGTGACCTGGTTCGACGGCGAAGAAGAAGACGAGCTCGAGGTCTCACTTAGGGTTCCGATTCCTAGGGTTTTGGTGGACGATGAAACCCCAGTTCAGGTCCGAGCATTGGACGATCACATCGATGTTAAAATTGCTCTGCTCCTTCCTGTTGATCACCCAATTTTTGCAAATTTGGAAGAGGAGTCTGATGGTGGAAATGTTTTGTGTGAGGATTCGAGGCCTCTTTCGATGGAGTCGGAGGTCAAGGGTTTGGGTTCTGAGGGAGAGGTATATTTTTACTGCAGAAATTGCTTGACCAAGTTGACAAAGTGTCTCAGGTAGAACAATTTTCCTTTTCTTGTTTGGGCCTTTTTGCTTTAAATTGTTATATGTGTTATATTAGTTGATTATTCATATTTGAATCAGAGGTGCTTTAGCGAAAATGAACTAATCTCGTAGCCGTGCTCACTGTTTGTGGCTAATAACTATGTTGTTATATGTGTACTGGAAAGAAAAAATCATGATTATGTTTCTCTCTCTCCCCCCCTCTATATATATGTATAATAGTATATATATCGTAGTTCGATGGTGACTATTCATGATGGAATTTGAGAAATATTGTGTAGGACACTGTTCAATAAAGACACAAAGTTGGTATAATCGGAAACACGAGGATTAGGCACAACGCCTGGTAATATTTCACTTTGATATTACTTGAAATGTTTACACATTGTAGTGTCTTAGTAACTTGATGATGCTATCAGATTTTAGGAAAAAAGATGTTTCTTTTTGGATACTGTTTCATACTTGCAAAACAACCTGAGAATGTTAGTATAAGGTATGAGACTAGTAGGATAAAGCATGGTTGCAATATTGGATGTGTTATGTTTGACCCTATGTAGCACGTCCTAAAGCATGGTTGCAATATTGGATGTGTTATGTTTGACCCTATGTAGCACGGATACGGATACGGATACGGATACGGATACGGATACGGATACGGATACGGACACGGACACGGACACGGACACGGGGTGCAGATACGCGACACATGGATACGACAAATCTCAAAAAAAATAGGACACGGGTACAGCGGGATACGACAAAAATTAAATAATAATTCATAAATTTATGTAAAAAAATACAAATAATTTTATCAATTTTTTTATAATATGAAAAATCTCAATGTATTATATACAATGTTTATAAACTAAGAAAAATTAAACACAAGATATGATATCATTACACATTAAATATCAAATTTCACAATTGAATCATTCATTAATTTAGATATATAAATCATATGTTCATAGCTTTCTTTATAAAAAAGGGTTAAAAGACAATATTTCATCACAAAAATATTAGCTATATAGTTGAGAAACAAATAACATTACAATCGGTAGTTTTGCAATCTAAAAGTCATGTTCTATTCCAAGAAAGGAAGATAGATTTTTAGCAAATTATTTATTTATTTTTTATTTTTTTTAAAAAATATATATTTTGCCGTGTCCTGGCTGTATCCTAGGCGTGTTCTGCCTGTCCTTGCCGTGTCCGAAATTAAAAATTTAAAAAATTGGATACTCCTACATAGTATCGGACACGTGTCCGGCCGTGTCCGAGGCGTATCGGGGCCGGACACGTGTCCGATACGGACACGGGACCTCCGGGGAAGTGTCCGTGCTTTTTAGGTTTGACCTAGCTTTTGTTGGTTTTAGATTATTTTCCGATCATGTACTGGAAAATCTTCTTTGGATTTCCGTAGTTCTTTTGGATTAAGCTATATTTCTCATGGATAGCTTCCTTTCTTGGTAACCATGAGCTTCAAAAGATTAAAAGTGTAAATGTTTATTTGGTGTTCTTTTCTATTTTCCTGGAGGAGCTTGTAGTATGGTTTTTAGCTGGTGATCTTGCTTGCTGGATATCTAAATAGCTTTCTCGGAGCATGGAGGTGAACATAGGTACTCAATACAGAGTCCTTGAGCCAATTACAGTCCCATGTGTGTTAGACACCTGTCTAACCAAGTGTTTGAACTGACAATCAATTGTTTTAACCATCGTCCCCTTCAAGAAATGAAAAGTAATACTATAAATAAATGGGCAAATTAGCTAGTACTGAATTATCTGAACCACAGTTAGGAATGAGAACATTGCAAACATTGGTAATAGAGTAAGAACTTGTGGAGCAGCAATAGTCTGAACGCCCTCCCTCTTTCTCCTGAAAAAAGAAGAGATACTATTGTTCCAACTGCTGCCATACTACATCCATCACCCTCATGCTGTCAGGTTGAATCACCAGTGCTGCCCTACCATGTCTTTCTTGTTGCCAGCAAGTCAGCAAGATCATGATAACCTAGCGTTCATGATGACAAAAAGCATAACAACTAATATCCGTCGATTCGTTCAATCCTAGAATCAATATTCAGGTCTTGATTAAAAAAGAAGAATACATGACCAATGAAATGACAAGAACAATGTAATGAATAAATGGAAATCCTTGCCGTGGATATTGAGAATACTGTGCTTCAGAAGTTGGATTTCTGCCTCATAGCCTTTAAAATATCATTATGTTCATGGAAGATGTATGTGTGCTCCACTGGAGATTTTGCTCTTGGTAATTTCTGATTAATTGTAATCTATGGTTAAAATGTCAATTTGTCTTTCTTGTTTTCACTACTTTATTAGTTAATTTTTTTTATAAGTTAAGAATGTGATTCTTTTAGTGAGATTTTCTAGATCTTGTATTATGGTGAAAGATCAAAATATTGAAGTTATACACTCTAACAACTTGTGCAATTGTAGGAGATGTTTTTTAACATGGTACCATTGCCAAAGGCCTCGATTTCAGACCTCACCATTACTAGAAAAAAAATAAAAAATAAAATTGAACACACGTGTTGGACCAAAAAGAAAGCCACCCATGAGGGTGTGCGTTGATGGATATAAGTGTTAAAGTTACATCCTCTCTAACAATTTGAATTTTTCGAGTAGATGCTAGTTAACAATTCCAACTGGCAAAAAGTTTGTTACATTACAGAAATATTTGAAGTGACATGTATCGTTATGAAATATATGTTTTTGCTGCCCCATAAATGCAGATTTTTCGTGGAAATGCCTTCAGTAAACTGGCGAGAGGTGGCAGACAACTGGTTTGGGTCTTGTTGTTGTTCATTTGGAGGCATAAGCGAGAAGCTGGTGACTAAATATGCAAACTGCTATACATGTGCAGCGGGTACTTGCCTAGTAGATACCACATCCATTATTCTTTGCAAAGATGACCTTGTAGCATGTAACTTGCAGTTTCACAATGGAAGCGAAAACTGTGATCCTGAAACTGATGTCACCAATGACAAATGTTTAAGCAAATCTATTGTAAATAATGGAAGTGATCCTGGAAGAGTGGTATTATGTGATAATCAAAAGGAGGGAGTGCATGAAATTAGTGGGACCTTAAGCAGCATAAGTCCAAAGAAGGACAACATTACTGGAAACCAAGAATGCGATGTTTCTGAAACGGGAACTACTGCTGATGGTTTATCTTCCATTTTACCAGTACCGGGATCCTCTGAAGATGTGGCATCAGCACCTGCATGTTGTGTTCACGTGACAACTCCTGTCAGTAGTCATGATTTTGAATGTTGCTCATTTGACGTGTCAGAAAACAATGGGCTCCTTGCAAATCAAAAATCTTTTCTGAATGGTTTTCTGGGCAATGTTTTCATGGTTAGATCCTCCTATCTTTCAAAAGATGTGCAGTGGATTAACTTTCCATGCCCCAAGTGTTCGTGTATTCTTGGAGCATACCCTTGCAGTAAGGATCTTGCACCACTGGATGGTGGAATTCGATTGTTCAAGTGTCACATCTCAACTTGTTTGCCTGTTGGTGGACCAAGTGATTTGTTCAGGTAAGCAAACAATGGTTAAAAAACATGTTCAGACCTGAAGCATTATTTGAATTTACGTGCATGGCACTGTTAGTTGATAAAGGCGATAAAAATACAGTGATTGGGACCAAATAACGATTCTAGATGTGTAAAGTGAGGGTCAATTGTGATCTTTTTGAAGTGATTTTAGCTTCAGTTATGGCTTAGATGGTAGGTGAATTAATATGGTTCACTTTTGCATGACTGACAAAAGAAACTTAATTTCAAAAGAGGCGAGTCAGAAAGTGATAATGGCTTGACCCAGTCCAAAATGTGGCTTTTTGAGTGTTACTATAGATGTTCAACCCTGTAATGTTGGTTATGTTAGCCACCAATCAAGAATGGAGTGGCACAATAATAGAAGCAAGTGGCTGACATATTGAATAACTTTGTCTACTTTTGATGGCTATTAGAGGACTCAACCATGATTGGGCACTGTTTGAACATTAGGAATTAGGATGCATCTGTCTGCAGCTTTAGAGTTCTTGCCCACCACCTCTGCTTCAAGAGTTTATGTTGCATTGGAACCTATTAGTTTAGGCTTCTTTCAAGTCTTTAAATAAACAATATCATGATTTTTGACTGTAAATAGAAATTGTGCTTTGCTGTTGATTCCGAGTGATCTGTTCTCTCATGATGTATATTGAAAAGTTACACAGAATCAATAATAGACAAATTACAAAATTAATTTACCTAAGATGCTTTCCATTGGAAATTGATCCATTGGTGGCAAGCATTCCAGATTCTCACTTTTGCAGAGGAATTTCAGGAAAAGTCTTTTATCATATAATTGCACTTGTAGAAGTGACTAGTTTGACCGGGTCTGTTGCTGAAATATTAGATTAATTAAACCTGGTAGTTTGAACTTAAGGCTTGTTTTATCATTGATTTAAACCTAAGTTTTAATAGATTTCCTTTGGTTATAAGTTTTATTCCCAAGATAATAGTAATAGAGGGGAAAATCATTTTTCATTAATCGACAGATCATCATGGACAGGAGGTATGACTTGGAAAGGATGTTCACGAATCAGTTACTGGAGAGTGCCAAAGATGAGCTATCATTTCGGACTTTGGTTAGGGATCTGCATACCAGATCCCCGATGTTGCAAATTGTTCTCTTAAATCCGAATTTATGGTCCTGTACTGATTATTGTCTGGTCAGGGACAGCACAGTTGGACCAGTTGCGAAGATAGATCTGTACCCTGCAACCAAGGTGCTTTTTTCTGACTGCAATGTGGACTCCGAACCAAGGTTAGTACCAATTGAGCTCCTTTCTGTTATTTTCCAAGTATGATACTTATTAGTTATTATACTTCATTATGGTTTGTATAGAATCAGTGCCATATCTGGTTGCATGCTGCCCGTGCAAGTATTTGTAACTCCCCCCCCTAAAAATCTCGAAACTGTCTTAAACAAAAATTCCTGTGCATTGAACATTATCTGCTGCTCATGACACTCAATTTGTTTGTCTCGTGTATAATGATCTTTGATTATAAGATATTTGATCTGTTAACACATCTTCAACATGTTCGAAAGCATAACAGTTAAACTCTAGATGCCCACAAACTAGTAAAATCATAATTGCAAATTTGTAAGTGCAATTTAGTTACTTTTCCACTTTTATATGTTCAAAGAATTAATATGACCAAAAAGATTAAAGCTCATCTTTTCAACCACCAGTAAGGCCGAAGACTTTTCTCTCAATCCAATAGCTAGGTGGTGCACATTGAGAGCGCCCCCTGAAAGAGAGTATATAAAATCAGAAAGGTCATGCCGAAAATAAAGGTCACTCGTTGGTCTTCTATCTTGATCCTTAATGGCTTCTTCATGCCTGCACAAGTTTACTGGTCCCAGATATTGGTTCCTGTCACTGATATGTGTTGCTTGTTACTACTTTTATTTAGTTTTGTGCAAAATTCATTGAACATTCACCTAATACATTTCTTTTTTTTACCATTCTTTACGAAATGATTGGGAATCACCTTCTATGCAGCTTGATAGAAGAATGGGTAACAAAGAATCAAGTTGATGAAGTTTTCATGCTGGAGCATCAAATAAAAGAATTAATTGGATATTTGGAGTTGGCTAAAGGTAGACTTCCACATTCATATAATTATCTCCATGGATTTTCTTTGTCATCAATGCGAAGGTAATGATAGTCGCTTGGTTCAAAGCTCGGATAATCCATGAATCCTGGTCTGTAAACAAAAGTGAAGGATTTCCTTTTTTGATATGGTATTTTGGGAGGCCAGAATACTCATCCGAGCGAGGTGGAATTTTCTAGCAAACACTTACTCCGGGTTTCGCAACATTTGTGTAATCATTCTGGGCGGTCTTCACAAAAGCAATCTATGTTGTAGTCTTTTGAATCGCCAACTTGTTTCATTAGAAAAACCACAAGAAGACCGTAGTACCGTTTTGTTGCACCGAAGAAACTTTCCTGTGCTCTACATCAAGCTATCACATGTGAATGGTTGTTTCTTTTCTTCACTGTGGCCATAATCTCATATTCACAATCTTGCGATTTCTGTATTATCAACTTTGCCATTTTTTCTGTCCAAATTGTTGCTCAAAATGAGAAGATTTCATGGACATACTTGTGCCGTTGGTATGCGAGCTACAGATGGAATTGGAACAATGAAAAGAGAAGTTGATGCACTAGCTTCTCTAATCAAAAGCAATGTCAATATGTTCCATTTTATGTGATAAAGGTGAACTTTCATAAACAGGTGATCTTATTTCTGGTGAAGGACTAGATTTGATTTTTTGTGTCAACATGGGCAATATAATGCATGTGAAAGCTAAGAAGGCTCCATTTGAGACCTCAAAGGGATTTGTTTTATTTATGTTCCCTTCTGTGAAGGAAAATAGAAAAGGGGTCCGAGAAAAATAATGGGCTTAAAAGCTTAGGGTACTATCTGGGTAAGTTGTTGAAATGGTGAGGTCAAGCATCACATAATCATCATCATATGGCATCTTGAGTTTTCAAATTTGTAGAGAATTATTTGGTTTTCTAGATTTGTATTCTAGAGGATTTAATGACATGTATGCATAGGAGCAGATAACTCTTTTTGTTAGAGAAATTATTTGGTTTTGTAGATTTGTGTGGTAGTGTGCAGGGAATAATGGAATAAATAGACGATTATTTTAGGAGGTAGTCAGTTTGTAATCTATTTATAGGCCAAAGAATTACATGGTTTAGATGTGAAATTCATTGGGAAGTCTATGATTATTATTTTGAAGTCAATGAAAATTTTAAATTTAAGTTTCTTTTCAAATTTATGCAATATTTTAAGGTATAGTAATTTATTGTCAGTTTTACTACTGATAAATTTTCAGTTTTATATACAACTCTATATTAAAAATGTGTAAAACACATTCAAAAAATTTGCTTATTGGTAGTATGAGCTTATAGGGTTGATATGGTTTAATAAAATCAAATTTTAATACAAAAGAAATTTTAATTATTTTGAAAATATTGAAATACGTTGTTTTTTTAGGATGAGTCCTGAGAGAAGATACTAAAATGGGAATTGGCTACATTAATCTTTAACTTTTTAAGTATGATTTTTCGAATTCAAGAGAATTTGATATTATTCTTGGCAAGCTGATAATGGATAGGGAATGGTTAAACAAGCCCTCTCCCATATATCTACATAACAATGGTAAAACAGTCATGTACATGAGCATATTTTCAATGACCCTCCTTAGTGCTTATCGAGAAGCAAAAGCGTTGACAAAAAACAAGAGCATTAGTTGTAATCCTCAAGTGGAGGAAGTGAAATGGTTCCATTGTCTTCGTAAAGAGAAGGATAATATCGTCAAGTGGAGCAAGTGAAATGGTTCCATTAAGAAGGATAATATCGGGGTATGAGAGAGAACAAATCTTGGTATGAATTAAGCTTTACACGTAGAATTGGACTATTTCCTTATAAAAAGTCATTTATAACCGTATAACTTAATCAGATTTTGTTCTACCTTTTATGTTATATTTTCATAGTCAACCCTACGAATAGGGAGGTAAGAATGGGTTCCCAAAAATAAAAATTTATGAAGGGGAAGTATGATCTCAAAGAGTAAGCTGGCTTGGCTCCAATTTGGACATGCCTGACATTAGCAAACATGTTTATGAAACAAATAAATACAACTACAAGCCTCCATGCTCTGAATCTAAATTATCTAATGGCATATGCATGTTTCTCATTCTAGCAGCAAACTAAGACCAAACTAAGCCAATTGACATAACTTACTGTTAGTCAGGGGTCAATCTAGGCATACAAATGGTGGGAATTGATCCTCTCCTCTTTAATATCACGAGTTAACGCAATAACGCAATAACGCAATGCAATAAAATGTAAAATGGATCGATCGGTCCATGGGACATGGCAGATCAATCCTAATATCAGTCAAGCCAGGGGAATCAAACATGGCTTTCCACAGTCTCATTTGAAAGGATCAAGTCCATTCAGCTAAATTAAATTTTCAATGCAAGTTGGCTTGCCGCGATTAAACCTTGAAGCAATTTAACCATTGAAATTCCATCTCCATCAACTACAACTAGCCAAAAGTATGAGAAAGCATTAATTTCTGGTCCCTACAATTTGAAAAGAATATATTCTTCGTTCATGAGCACGTAAATAGGAGGGGGTGAGATTATCCATACATGGATGAGGAAAATAGAATATGAAAACTTACTTGTATTGATCCGAAGCTGAGGTTTATTCTCTAATTGGGTATAAATAGAGAGTTCGAGAACAAGCATTGCCATATGAGGAGAGCATGAATATTATAGGAAGAGAGGTCTTACATGAAGATAAAAGTCTTGTTTGATAGCCAAGGATGACTTGCCTGCTATTCTCCAAGGGGTGTCTGTATGTCTATATATATTATATAGCTACAACCCTTGTATTGTTGTCAGGCAGTCACCTTGGCTAACCAGACTGGCTCTTATCTCTCATGCTAGCCCTTCTCTTCTTCCCTGTTTTGTCTAGGCGGTGCTCGTGATCGCAAACAATGGTTTCATATGTACATGATGGTAGATTTGGAGCATGTGAACAATCTGTGTGCCTTCTCGATAATACTGGATAAAGGAAGCCGATTCTGAAATAGCTATTATTAGTAGATATATTGGTTTAAAAGATAGAAGAATGGTATAAAATTATAAAATGACTAGCTGATTCAAACAAATATATGTCCAAACATAACACAATAAATAAATATAGCTATAAACCCAGCTCAATATAATTTTGTACGAATGAATTTTTTAATAACTCTAAACTAGCCTACTCTAGTCACATTACTTTACTACTTTATCTATAAAATAAAAAACTTCAATACCAACTCTATTTTTTTTTCCTCATTTATCACAAAAAACATAGATTCAAGCAAGAAATGTTGCAAACCACAATCCAAATTCGACTACCATCTCCGAGAATCATAGCCGCGGTTATTTCATAATTTTGCAAATTTTCACTTTACTTTTACTATTTCTTCAAGAGTAAAATAAGAAATTTTTTATTTTTCTTTACATCAAACCAAACAATATATGGGCATATGCCCCCATGGAGACATGCATGGGCCAAACAAAACATGGTCTTTGGACCCAAACCCTAACTAACTACTTCGTCTGTAGTTATTTTTTATCCTTGGGAAAGTAAGGAAAGGGAGACTTGAACACTCTCAAGGAGCTGGGCACATTTGGTAATGAAACAGTTAGCACTATAAAGATTGTGTCTTGCATAACCAAAATATGCTGCATATTTTACTAAACCTAACTGTGAGAAGAAATTCACAAAGTACAAGTGTTGTGATTCATCAAAATTTGTATTTGTCATTAGTAGACATAGGGAGCTTATGTGGTAAAATTGTGGAAAGCCTTTAGGAACTTAAGTGGGGAGGAATAATTAACCACTCCATCTGATAAATTCCTTGGTGGAAGACTTTATTGGTGCAACTTTGAGGACCTAGAGAGGCTGATCCGAAAAATTGTCACAAGATTATAAAGGTGAAAGATCAATGTGAGAATTGTCCACATAGGAAAGGTTAAGCAGTCATATACATGAGCAACAAGCAGATCATTGACAAAAGACGAGAGCATATAATTGTAGTAATCCTCAAGTGGAGCAATTGGTTCCATGTTGTCATAAAGACAAGATAATATAGGGGCAGCAGAGAGAGAACCAAATCTTGGTTTAAATTAAGCTTTACACACAGACTTTTTCCTTACCAAAAGTCAAATATAATTTTTCAGATTGTGTGCCTTCTTTTATGTCAATTTTGAGTCAAACAATGAATAGGGAAGGTAAGAGAAGGAAAAATGGATGGAAAAATAAAAATATATATAGAAAATATTACATGTCAAAGTATGAACCACATTGTTTCAACAAAGGCACCAGGGGAAGTAATCTTGCAAAGCCAAGTTGGCTTGGCTGTGATTGGGACAAGCCTGACATTTGTAACACCTTTTGTGAACCAATTATCTACAAGCCTTCATGCTCTTAATCTAATGCCATGCATGTATCTCATTTTAGCAAAGAGAAATTAACGGAACCACATAATTAGGGTTACTTGTGCCAAATCTAGGAGTGCAAAAACGGGGAGAATTGATCCCCTCTTCTCTGAGGTCATAATTACAATGCACTGTATTAACTAGTATCCAGTCCATAAGACGGTGAAGATCCCAATAAGAGTCAAGAGAGGGGTGGCAAACTTGGCTTGCCACAGCCTCACTTGAAGACTAAATAAAGTCAGCTATATTTATTCAATGCAACTTGCCTGGCCGGTGTGCAAGCAGCAAGGTGATCTCTGCCACAATACAACCTTCAAGCACTAAATTCATCGTTGAAATTCCTTCTCCATCAACTAGCCAAATGTACAGCAAATTTATGGTCCCTACAATTGAAAAGAATATATTCATTAATGGGCAGGTAAATTGCATGAGAGAGAGTATACATAATACATGGGTGTAGAAAATTGAGTATCCGAATCTCAGGTTTATTATTTTATTGGCTATAAATAGAGACATCGAGACAAAGTATTGGCATATCAGGGTAGCTTGAATTTGATAGGAAGAAGGGTCTTACATGAAAATAAGAGTCTTGTTTGATAGCCAAGGATGACTTGCCTGCTATTCTCCAAGGGGTGTGGGTAGACAATGTCTACAACCCTTGTTTGGTTGCCAGGCAATCACCTTGGCTAACCGACTGGCTCTTATCTCTCATGCTAGGCCTTCTATTCTTCTCTGATGAGCAATTGGGGTCATCTAGGCATCATATTAAATGGTGGACGTGGACAATAGTCCTCCTCCCCTGAACATTACAGCAGATTGAGCAAAGGAAAGAAATGTGAAGAGCTACTAGAGGTATGGGAACCCTCAGATTTTACACAAAGAATTTTCTTTTTTGTCGCCATGTATGTGTTTGTGAACCTATTTATATAAATACACCAACCAATATATATATATATATATTTCTGCAAATTACCTACCAAAAATCTGTGCGCTTGTCTTTATGAAGCTTTCCAAATGGTTCATGTTTAGTTCCCACCTAGAAGAATGTTGTTTGTAGAAGGTGGGTTTTTGAGATAAATCAGCCAAATTTATGTTACAGTTTACTAGGCAGTTTAACCAACCAACATATAGAGGAGGCTGGCCTCAATCCTTTTATGTTTTACTTGATGTTTATAATGTTCTCACTTCAGCAAGGAAAGAAAGCTGTAGATAAAAATATGCGTAGTTATATATTCATGATGAGGTATATTGCTATTTAACTACGCCTCTATCATTGAGCAGCTAAAATAGTTCCATAATCTATTAATTAACATTATATTTGGAACATTATATTAACATTATACGCCTCTCATTGGAACATTATATTTGAACCAGAAGAAAAAAAAGAAAAGAAAAGAGGCTGTTAGTTTCATAGAGAGAAGAACCTGAACTTTTCAGGAGGAAGCATGCATATAAAGACATACACAGTTTATTACTCATATATATATGTGATTTATAACATATTTTAGTACACTATAATAAACCAGATATGTTAAATAATATACCAGATGTGCATGTCTCCTAAGGGAATGGTATTGCCTATTACCAGTGGCCATGCTCAAAGAACTTTGTCAAGTATTAGTCTTCGATTGTTGCTTTTTTAGAGACATATGCATACCATTAATAGCAATGTTATTCAAGATCAAACAAAGCGGCACTCCTTTGAACGCTTTAGTAACCGGAGCCTAACGAGAAGCAAAAAAGTGAATTACCTTTTAAGCTAGGATTTTCTCTAGCATTTTCAATCTAAACACAAAGACTTTATTGATTTTGTCAAAAGGGGAAAAAAGAAAAGTACAGAACTTAACTCAGCTGCCTGAACTACTACTGCGAACTGAAAGCAAAGAAAGTCAATTTGGCAGTTCAAGGAGACTTCAGAAACTATTTTTCTAGATACATCAACAATAAATAACAAAGTGATGTACAGCAGTTAGTAGCACTCTAGAGTCTAGATTCATGTATTCCGCGTATACTAAAAGAACTTCAGTAAAGCATTAAGGGTTATCAGAAATAAATTCAAGATAAAGTTAAATGAAGGATATCGTTTGCAATTTTTCCTTTCACTATTTTTCTAATTCTTATTTCCAATAGTACAGAGTAGATGCTGAACAATGTACTAAAAATGGTAAGTGGTATATATAAGATGATCATGTGGAAAACTGCAATTCAGGACCGTGATTACATATTCGTTTATATGCAAGATTAAGGGAAAATGGAAAAAAGAATAGTACAGTGCCATTACCTGATCTGCATTGTTACTGGTGCATCAACTCTAAATATGACATCCAGAGCCATCACTTTCCCGAAAGAAAGTGACTGTTAGTTAAGCTTAAATTGTTCTCTCCTCATTCTACACTCCTCACAGCCAGAATTCAGTAAGGGTTATGTTTGATGAAAAAATTGCTGTGGTAACCATAAACGGTATCCACATAAATTAGCTCCAGACTTCCCCAACATTAAGATTTCTATTCCAATCACCAAAAGTTGCCACAAGAGCATACCCCATCATGGAAATGGTGGAATCTCATGTTATCCCGCACAATAATCTCCCGGCCAGTGATCTGAGATGCACCACACATAACCGAGTGGCAATCCTCACAAATTCGGAGATTCTTCACGATCCTAATGGTGCAACCATCACCTGTACTGAGCAAGCCAAACGCCAAAGCTAACTTCTCACTATGAGACATTAGTATTCGTTTCTTGTCTTCATCACTCACATCATAGGGCACAGAACTCAGGTTTGGCTGATAACCATGAACCTTTAATCTATCCAGAAGATCCTCCAATGCATGTTTAATTTCACTACACTTTGGATGGTTCATATCTCCAGCAAAGAATTTGTGAATTACCCCTTTCTCTACTTCAAACCAGCTACAAGAGGGGTTCTTTTTTAAACCTTTCATTCTCATCAACTTCCTAACCCTAGACACATCATCCCACCTTCCTGCTGATGCATGAATGTTAGAAAGTAAGACATAATTTCCAATACCATCAGGTTCAAGCTCAAATAAATGGCTAGCGGCAATCTCAGCAATTTCAGGATTCCCATGGATGCGGCAAGCTCCAAGCAATGCACCCCAAACCCCACCATGGGGCTCCATTGGCATAGTTTTGACAAGCTCAAGGGCTTCTTCTAAGCATCCAGCCCTGCCAAGGAGATCCACCATGCAACAATAGTGGTCGGCAGATGGTGCTACCCCGAAACTTTTCTCCATCATTGAAAACAAGTACCTGCCCTGTTCTACCATACCTGCATGGCTGTATGCTGTAAGCACACCTATAAATGTAACCCAATTAGGTTTTATATCCGTCATCACCATCTCTTGAAACAAATTCATTGCTGCATTGGCGCAACCATGCATTGCGAATCCCACAATCATTGAACTGTAAGAGACTACATTCTTTTCCTGCATCCTCTCAAACACCTTATATGCCTCCTCCACATTCCCGCACTTTGAGTACATATCTATTAACGCTGATCCCACTACAACATTATAATCAGGTCCAAATCCAGAGTTATCAGCAATCTCCCGAATCCAGTTGGCATGCTTAGCTGCACCCAGTTGCGCACAAGCTGAAATGACACCAACCAAAGTAACTTCATCCGTTTCAACACCCCCCTTCTGCATTCTCTCAAAATACTCCAATGCCTCACTCGGACAAGCATTTTGTGCAAAACCCGTGACCATCGCAGTCCAAGACACCATATCCTTCACAGGCAAGCCATCAAACAAGCCAGCAGCAGCCTTCATATCCCCATTCTTCGCATACGCCACAATCAAAGATGTCCAAGAGATCACATCCCTTTCCGGCATTTCATCGAACACCCGGTTCCCACAATCCAAACACCCACATTTCACATACATATCAATCATGGTATTACCAACATACAAATCAGAAGCAAACCCACCAATCAATATCGTCTGGGCATGAATCTGCCTACCCAAATTGACATCTAGAGCAACAGTACACGCCTTCAACAACGCCGAAAACGTAAACGAAACCGGACCAGTACCCATCCTCCTCATCCATTTATACAGAACTATAGACTCTGTAAATGACTCTTGAAGAGAATAACCTCGAATCAACGCAGTCCAAAGAAATGGGTTGGGATATTTCACCTGATCAAAGACGAGACGAGGATAGGGGTCCATGGGAGCACCGACTTTGGTGAGCATTCGGAGGAGTTTGGTGAGAACGAAGCAGCACTGGTCGAGGCCTTTGCGGACGACATGGGCGTGGACCTGTTTGATTTGGGGGAGGTGATTGCAGTCGTCGAGAATTGAGACGAGTCGCGATTCCAAGAGCTTTCGCTCTTGCAGTTGAGAGAAGGGAATGAAGGGTTGTGGTGGTTGAAGACGGCACTTTGGGAGGAGCAGTGAAGGCCTGGTTGTGCTCAACTTTCGTGACGCAGTGATCATTACACAATTTTAGCTTTTCGCGCGCAATAGTACTCACAGCAATGGACATATATTATATTGTAGAAATATATACTATAGGCGTCTGTGGGTCTCTCTGTGTGTTTTTAGTGTGTGCCTCGCTGTGTGTTTTTGTGTGTGTGAGAGAGAGTCTTTGCGCCGTCCGGCTAAGACCATGTCCAGACCAGGCTTTCGTTAAATTGGTTGTCTCGTAATTTCGATATATCTCGAGGGTATCACTGTAAATAATACGAGACGGTATTTATAAGATAAAACGATTCATTGCGTTTTTATTGATGTTTTATTTCCGATAGTTTATTTTTTTTCGTTTATTTCCGATACCACCTGAGGTGATATACAATTCCGCAGGTGCTCGGACTATCCATATCCATAATTCCATTTCAAGGTCATCTCTCCCCTCTCTCTATATGGGTATATGTAGTGTGTGTGTATATATATACATGTATATCTCTCTATATGTACAGATTTTTATGTAAACATTACTAGTGCACTCAACCTGTTCACCGAAATGCCAGTGTATGATTTCACTGTCCTCTTTGTAACCACTGGCTTCTTCCTAAAGAAGCAATGGTGGTGAGAACGTATTTCTCCAGTTTTTTCCCCAATTGAACGGTCACATCATGCTAGTGTTTCGAAATGTACTTGTATTAATTGTTCTTTAATAGTGCGTGCAGTGGTTTATACCTTGAATTGGAACTTTTATTAATCTTGCTAAAAAGTTAGAACAGTGGATTTTTATGCACATTGTGATTTTGGTAGAAGCAAACCCTAGATTTATTGAGAAGTGGAATTATTTTGACACTGGTTTTTTTAGTGGGTAATTTATCTTGCATATTATTCTTGCATTAGTTAAAATGTGTTAAATATGTTCTGAAAATGCTTTAAAATTGAATAGTAAGGCGAAGAGTATTGCCCTCTATCTCTCTTAGATGCTTTATAACTCACTTCCTAAACAGGCAATTTGTATATAGCTGAAACGTGTGCTATCAAAACATCATTTCATTTTTTCAAATGATTTTTTTTTCCTCTTGCTTTTCTGGCCATCTGGAGTTTTGTAGTGAATTTAGTCCTCGGTTTCAAATGTAAAGGTAGTGTTCTTTTTAGGATTAGCTGACTGATGATTTTCGCTGCATGATCTTTAAAGTGAAATTCCTTGAAACATTGGTTGCAGTGTGAGTACAAGAAGTTGTGATTATCCCATAAGATCATCATGTTTGCAACAGCAATTAGGTATATGGCGAAGAAACCAAAGCCAAAGATGAAACCCATAGAGCTTAAAACTCCTCCAGAGCAAACACAAACAATTACAAGAGTGATATTTGACATCTTGAAGGAGCATGGTCCGCTCACAATTGCGGACACCTGGGAACGAGTGCAGGTATGTTGCAATTCCTCCTCTACTAAAGTCCAAATTTATCCGCAATGTCCTTTTTAGAAATTTACGTTTACATTCAAATTTATTGAACTAAGTGCTTCTTTTACCTCTTTTAATTATTCAAGAGGGAAAATGGAAAATAAAGAGAATAAATGGACAGTATCTTCGTCTTTCTTAACGAGGAAATGAGCAACTTGCCAGAAATCTTTGTGACCTCTTGTGCTTATATCCATTTCTTCATATTCTCAAGGACCTAAAGTTGGGGATTGTAATAACAACAAAATGAAAAGATGTCCAACAAATTTTCTAATATACTTATCATCTTGAACAGTCTCAAACCAATGATATTATTGAGTTATATATATATATATATATAAACTTACTCAAAATACATAATGGAATATGCATCTGCTAACTGGCCTTCTCAACAAGTACTACATTTTACCTCCCCCTCTAGCAACAATAATAATGGACTATTTCCCCACCATTTCATTTCCACATGAGCGCACGGGGCCTTATGCTCACTCCAAACAAGGCCTAATGGTCAAGCGGTACCTGCCCTTGCTCCCAAATGGGAGGTCAAGGGTTCGAGCCTCAGTGGAAGCAGTGTGTGTGAGTTTCTTACCTTTCAAAAAAAAAAACAGTTGGATGTATTTGGCTATGTTGTCTTCCCATGGGAAGACAAAAGATCTGTGTATGGTTCACTTCTTTTCAGTTTTATTCAAATGTACGGATTTGGGTAGCAGTTCTCATGTGTAAAATCAAAAGGAATTTATGCTCTGCATTTATGTCATCCCAGGCAGACCCATTAATACTTTTAACCTGGGTTCTAGCTAGGCAAGTCTTTGCTAGAGGTCTTAATTGTCAATTGTAATTCGCATTCTAGCGTGCTAGGTCATATAATAAACGTCTGTGTACCGGAGAGTTTCATTATGCACTGCCTTTAGTTTAGGCTCCAATAGGCTATATGCATGACTTAATTAGACTGTGCTTGGTTAAGGTGATCTTAAAGGGAAATAGGAGCAGCAATTGGTAAAATGGATTTTTCTGTAAGTCTCAATTTTCCAAGTAAACCATTTGATGATCAGCTTTCATCATCTTTAGTTTCTACGCTTCCTTTCACAATTTCAAATTCATTCTTCCATGGATTTACAATGCATTTCACTTACTAATTATGTTAATAACATTTACAGGAAGTTGGTTTGAGAGGACTGACAAGTAAAAGGCACATGAAAATAGTATTGAGATGGATGAGGGAGAGGCAGAAGCTTAGGCTCCTATGCAACCATGTCGGACCCCAGAAACAGTTTCTGTATACTACCTGGTTCACAAAACCCAACATGAAGCCGGCAAAGGCAGGAAATGATTCTTCGCGACCAAATCTCCCGTGAAATTAATGGACTATAAGCTCAGAAGCTCGATTAACATCCCAAGTTGCTTCGAGGCGCGCCTGTACTTCTTTATGAAAAAGGGTCTGTATATAAATCATTCTATGCACCACAGTGACCTTTGTGGTTGGTTTCTATCCTATTCATCTGATGATAACAGGGTGTTTTTTTGTTTTTTTCTTGGGAAACAATTAGATGAATAATGTACAATGAACTGATATATATCAGGCCTTATTGCATTGTAGGAGGTCAATGAATGTGTTATGTTTCTCTTCCCCCAAATTATATCTTAAAGTTGCTCGACATTTTTCCTATTTATTGTTGAGACTGCAACGCCAATACTTCAAGTTTGGAAATGGAGGGTGTTGCATTTCCAAACTTTGTTTTGATGCATAGCCAAAAATGAATAGGTGACATCAATATCCATTAATTTTTCGAGAACAAAGTTCGTGATTAGAGAAAAAATTTCAATTTCAAAATCTAAATTTCGTCCTAGAATTTGAATTTCGTATCATTTATACTATATTTTATTAAAAACCTTCCAATAAAAATCAAAATAAATAAATAAAACCCTACTATGTGTATCTCGGTCTTTTGGATCTTGCCCAACACGTAAGATACAAATCGTCTCAAGTGATGTGGACAAGTGAGAGAGTCAAGTGCGGGCCACCCCTTCATCCAAGGGACCAAATCACATGGTGATGTGATCATAATTATTTTGGGATTCCAACATCATAAATGTGTGACCACCATTACAAGTGGTGGTCTCACTGGCAATCAAGTGCCGCAGACGATTTTTTCCCCATACACAACCTCAAAAGGGCAAGGGTATTTTCGTCATTAGATAAGGGGACACTTTCTCCTGCAACTCGCTCTTGGGTTCGTAGTCGGCAAAGCCATTCTTGGAAAATACCCCTCTTGCCCTGACGGTATGTGATCTCCATTTTTACACGTTAAAAATCTTATTGTTATCATCTTGAACTCACAACGGTCAAATTCAAGTCATTGTGAGACACTCCAGTGGAATTTGCAACACTCTGACCGAAAACAAAACTATCATGTAATTTCATCGTAGTTAATCTTTCCCAGAACCAAATTAGGAACCATCTATTTGAGAATAAAAAAAATTAATCGTTAGTTTAGGCATGTTTCGCTAACCATTGAGTAATATTTTTGTGTGTATAGATTTGTACATAATACCTATATATATATATATACATATGTATATGTATATTTTGTATATTTCTTTTGTGCAGGACATATTTGTATTTTCGAAGAGATGTGGTGCTTGAGGTACCCGCAAGACGCACATTCTCTATGTTG
This sequence comes from Cornus suecica, assembly GCA_963922005.1. Classification (NCBI taxonomy): domain Eukaryota; kingdom Viridiplantae; phylum Streptophyta; class Magnoliopsida; order Cornales; family Cornaceae; genus Cornus; species Cornus suecica. The sequence goes on along the minus strand of OY998238.1, from coordinate 9,398,166 downwards.
CTTGTTTATAAGTGCATTGGCAGGTAAGGTTATTGATTTGATCAATTGAGATTGCTCTCTCAAGGGGTAAAATTTGATGTCTAATTTGTTTTGCAATATTTCAGCTTTACTTTTTCAGGCACTTTGGGCTTCTTCAATTGTGGTACCGAGTTCCAATTGCTACGCTTTCGATAATTCCAGTCATATTTACGATTTCGTATCCTACGCAGTGCAATATGTTTAAAATTACATAGAAAAACCCAACATACTTGATCATATGTTTGTAGATTTGTTGAGCATAACGCTTGCAATCCAAATGTTTTTAATTGAAATATTTTGCGAGTTCAGAGTGGCCACTTTTTGGACTTGAGCCAACTTTGAATATTCTTGTGAATTATGACTAGGTGGTCCTTGTGTGTTAGTGTTGATTTCGAGTGTTTTGTCTAGTTGAACTTGTATTTCCTCTACAGAATATTTTGGAATTTCTCTTCTCATACATGAACATCTGTGATGTATGCCAAACCATGCGACCTTTCTTCTTATTGTATTACTGTTTTTTGTTTGTGATTGAATTCAATGTGGGAATTTTTATGCTATATAATTGTTGTTTCTGCTCCAATAACCTGATGGCCTCAGTTCCTAATGAACTTGGAGCTGTCCCTTGATGCTGGGGCGATTTGTGCGTATGTAACTCCAATTCTTTCTAGAATGTGAAATGAGAACCTTGAATTAAGTTATATTGCTGACCTCCAGTAGTTGGAAAAAAGGCTTGGTTGGTTGGTTGGTTGGTTGGTTGTTGTTGTAATTATTCCTTGAACCAACTGGTTCTTGAACATTTCTCACTCATTTTATCAACAAGAAATTTGTGCTGAATATTGAATCTAATTGTTGACAAAATTGTAGTCCCTTAAGCTGTTACTTAGACTAGCTGGATTGGACGATCTTATGAGTACAAGGGGAAGGTAATGGCTCATACGATAATCACATATCGTGATATTGATTCTAAGTGATATGCTGAGTGTAAGCTCATTTATAGTTATTTTTGGAGCCAATATATGTAATGGCTGTTTATTTATGCAGGATAGTCCTGACTTGGTGGTTCAATTTTGTAAAGATGTGGAGACTCAATCACAGATGGTAGCTAATTTCACAATATCTTATTTTATTAATATAGCAATCACATGTATGTTCGGATATGTACATTTCTCTTTTGGAAGAAAAATATAAGTAGATACGTCGTAATAAAAATGCCATCTTATTCTTTCACTTTGCAGTTCCAATTTATTTTGCCTTTTGGATGAAATTATTTCATCAACAAGTGTATCCTAGTGATATCCCTCAACCATCTAAAGTGGAAGGTCGAGGGTTCAAGTCCTACTAGGAAAAAGAGAAAAAATGTGTGAGTTTCTTGCCATGGTAAGAAATGGGTAAACAAAAACAGAAAAACAAGAAATGGGTAGCTACCTCCAGCCCATTTTTTAAATAAACCACAGGTTTAGCGAACAACTGCATATAGATCTTGAAAGCTTATCTTCGTGTTCTCATATTTGTTGAAGGCATCTGATCAATCAATGCTTCTAGATTCTCTGGAGACGACCAAAAAGATATTTCAAGAACAATGTTTACCTCTTTGTCATCTCTTTATTTGCTGAGTCACACCCAATATAAACCTCTTAAGGCAGAGCCCTGTACACCGTTAAGTTTTAGCTTGTAATCTTGTTTCTGCTTATTTCTTTGAAATCCAATTGCAGTTCTGTTGAAAACCTTGTAATTGTGTCAAGAACCTTTTCTTTTAAGTGCATAATACGAAAGAGTGATTAAGTGTTTTGGTCTATAAGGTTCCCTAGCATGGATACCTGATACATGCTGAGAGTGTGCATGTCCAAACAAGTGAGTCGTCCTCTTTTAGATTTTATGTAACACCCCAGCTACATGGATGTCGGCGTTTTCATGTAAATGCATGAATTCAACATGAAAGAAAATGAATATCAATTTGCGAGGCCCAAAACAGGTGTTTGTGTCCCATATTAATTTAATAATATAACATGAAGAGAATGGGTTGCAATACAAGTATCAAGGCCCAAAATTTTGTTGAATTTAATGGGCAAATGTGCAAAAAGGAGTGCCTTCAGTTTGGGTCCCTCGTGTACACAATTGCAGGTGACATTGTCATATGCTAAATTGATGTGCCATGACAACAAGTGATTGGGTTTCCAAAGAACTTGTCGTTGAACCCATAAATTCAAGTGTAGTACAATATTGAAATTATTCGTACTTTAAATGGTAGTATGGTCAGAATATTGTTGTTTCATGTACTCTGTTTTATTTCAGTCTTACCTCTTTTGCATTAGTGTTATGCCCATTATTTACATATGTGCTGATATTTTGTAGGGATTCGTAGATTATGGGAGATTCGATACGTTCAACTATTTTGTTGCTGGTTCAGGACACATTAACTTTGTTCAAGTAAGCTGTCATTGATGTTGCTTCTTATTTAAGTTAATCTCCATGTAACCAGAGTATTTGATGCTGCTGCTGCATTTAATATCATTTGTCGTTCCATTTTTGACCTGTAATGTGATTAAGTGGTGATCTTGTTAATATTGCATGCAGCTATAAATTTTAACTTGAAAGTAGTTCATATAATCAAGAGCTTTCCTAAAACTGTTTGACCATTTTCCATTAATTTTTAGTACTGTTCAAGGTATGAGTTGGTCACTAAGAAGAAGTTTTCTTTGTCCACCAAGGGGTTGGGAGTTATTAAGATCTAGGTTGTTGTTGAGAGGTATGAGTGAGAGATTTGTAGCCTGTGGAGGGCAGCCTTTTGAGGAAAGTTGTGTGTGGGCAATGTGTAGTGGGAGTTTACTAGTGTGATAGAGATAACACTGATTGCGAGAGGGAGTATTGTGAAGCGCTACACGGTGTAAAATTGGGGTATCAGCCTTCATACCCCTGGAGCAGTACGTGAGAGAAAAACTCTAGGGGAAGAGTTGGTGTATACTATCTGATGTTGTAAATTCTCTTTTTTTTGATGACTCAGACATACTTACAGTGGAATCTCCTTTATCTGTCGACATAGCACTAGGTAAGGTAAAACACGTATGTTCTTGTTTGCAATGCTTCTGCTGTTCGCCAACATTTTATGCATCTTTTCCTTGTGATATTGCCGCTTTGTTCACAAAAAGTAGGTTAGTTTCAGTTTCCCCAATTTCCTGTTGCAAGGGGCTATTTGTTATTCATTATATATTGGGGGGTGCTTATGTAATTTTTAAAATTAGTAATATAAACTGAATATAATGGAAGGATGAATGCGTGTCAATTCATAATTTCACTCTTCCCCCTAATCTCTCTCTCTCTCTCTCTCTCTCTCTCTCTCTTTCTTATTCTCTCCATCTTCTTTATACCTAATCTTGTTTTGTTTTTCTCCTAATTACAACATTTCAGTCATCTATAGACTTAAACCTTTTGCCTTTTGGTGACACTGTCACCAGATCATTTTGGAACTTGCAAAACCTATTCTCTTTGTATTAACCTCTCCCTACATCAGGAATTTCTCAAAGGTGACCTGAGAAACTGTGAGAAGACTTATGACAAAATGGGGCGTACGTCTCAGGTTAGTTTTATAGCATTCTTCTTATTATTATTTTCTCGCTCTCTTATTTTTCCCCTGAGCATTTATGACACTGTTGTTAAAACTTCATATGCCAATTTTTTTGGGGGGTTTTGAGGAGGTGATGAGGGAAAGTGAGGAGCCTACACACTGTTAACTTTTTTATGTTGACTTTCCTTTCCTGTAAATTTGTTCTTTTTGTGAATTTCAGGTGAACATCAGATGTGGAAGTTGTCTAAATGTACAATGTAAGGGTATGTGAATTTTTCCTTTTCAAATTCCAAAGGTTGAGTTGTTCATATTGAAGGAATTAATATAACTCATTCTGGATGTTTTGGTATTTGTGACCTTAAACACTGTTTTAGTCCTTTCTTTGGTTTGCCTTGGAAGTGAAGCTGACTTGTGGAAATTCATAAAACCTACTGGCAATATGAGGCCACTGAATATTTGTGGAAGACCTTATATCGTTTCAAACTTTAAGAGATTTAAGCATTGTTGATCCTGTTGGTGGGCTTTTAGACCTCAACAATCTAAGACAACCAAATCTAATATTGTAACAGGAAAATATTCTGTTAGGTAATTGAAGAATAATGAAAGCTGAGATTGCTAACCCATGTCTATACTTCTAAACTATAAAGATGTATATAAAGGATGATATGTTGGTTGCAGCTTTGTCTTATGTGTATGTTTTTTATTGTCTATAAATTAATTCTTAGCCCTAATACATCTTAGTTGAATCTTAAATCAACTGCAATTTTATAGTCAATAATGACTTCCTGGTTTGATTCTAGGGGCGTTGTAGAATATGATACTTGTGTGCATATAAAGCTATTGATATATAAAAAGGAAAAAAGCATTATTCTTCATCCTGAGTGGGATAGGGTTGCTGGGCTACCACGCAATACTGCTCATAGCTGTCATATATCTATGTTTCTAATTCATCTTTTTAATGTCTACATTTAAAAGTTCCGAGCCCAACACATCTGAGTTGAATCTTAAATGAAAACTGCCATTATAAAGGCAGCAGGACAGAGCTGGTGCAATGGGTATCAATTATGAACTTTATTTCCTTTTTGAGCGAATAATGGCATCCTGGTTGGACTTTTAGATGGGTAGTAGAATATGATATATATATCTGTGTGTGTGTATTTATGTGTTAATATAAGGAATAAAAATAAAAAGGTTCACTGTGTACCAATTACTCTCAACCTTGAATGAGATATGGTTGCTGCTTATCATGCAATACTATCTTGCATGCTAGTAACTATATTTTCCCCATCTTTTCCTTTCTTCGATGTCCAGCAACAAGGGGGCTGAGGGTGTCTGGTTCGTTTCTTCTTCGTATATGAATGCTAGTGGTTAGGGTTTAACAAATGTGCATTTTCTGACCTCAAATAAGAGGGACTTATTTTGTCTTAAGTTGAAGAATTTATTGACACTGTTTTACTATTTTAATTTGCTCTTATTTATCAGGTGCTCATGGATGCATATGCAATGTTACATTTGAGTCACCTTGCAGGTTACTGACGCATACATTCATCAGTACTTTTGTTTAGTTCTGATTATTCATTTTTCTGTGCTGATCCATTTACAGTTTACGGGACTCCTGCAGTATGTAAAATATATATACCTTTGTAACTTCTGTGCTGAAGGTGCCATGATTTGGCATCTGACGGGCTTCTTATTTTGAATATCACATTACATAATGGAAGAAATAAGCTACTCCATTGGAGTGCTCTAAATTATCACTACAACTACTGTAAGTGGAGGGTCCCCTTTCTTCTTTGAATAGTCTGAATACAGAGAGTTTGTATGTAAATTTCCTATCCAGAATAAAATAATAAAAACAATAATGAAATGATAAATAAAAAGAATCTGAAGCCTCCCTTTTTATGTACCTTGAAAGAGAGAAAAGGATCAATTAATAAACTTATTTGATATTTACGATAGAGAAACTATAAAATCATAAACTTAATTCATATTATTCACAAGATCCAAATACATGTATAATACGATCATCAAATTATGAAGGAAGTGCATTTTTTCCCTTTCTTTTCCTGGGAAATATTCATGCATGCACCTTAAGGTGCTAGTTTTGGTTTGACTGTACAGATTGTTTTTTTTTATTAAATGATGAAGATAAAGTGTCTTTTAATTACTTTTTCTTGGAAGCTTGAGTTCTTAGTGTAGCCACTTTATCCAAATACTTTTAAGTGGTATGTCTGTCAACCAGTCTTCCATACCATAGACACCAGCTTCACTTCTACTAACTGAAAAGTCCATTTCACCAAGGCATATATTTGCATGCTGCAATGTTTCAAATTCTCAAATTTTGTTGTCTTATGTACCTTCATGTCCAGAGTTCTGGTTGAACTTGCCATTCCATGCGAGAAACAGGGTTCACGTGTATTTGAAGGCTTCACAGTTGGGTTTCATCCACGGTCATGGGAAGTTGTACGGAAGCTTCTTATTTCTTACTGAGAAGTAGAATTGTGTGCATTGTTTTAATATTTTTTTGGATGACAGAATTATTTCTTGTGAATTTGTAGGTTTATAATGGCATGACTCAACTGGGCTTCGAAAAATCTTACCAGGAATTCAGGTACAGAAAATGTATTATGAGTTTCTTTTTTTCATTTACTAAATTTCTTTCTAATTTATTCCGTCATCAAGAAGTTCTGAGTAATTTTGATTTATTTACCACAAGAAGTAAGTATTTGTGAGGATCTATACTTTATCAATTATTATTCTCTTGTCCTACTACTAGAAACATTCTGTTTTAAGGAAACGTCTTTATAACATAAAAAAAACGCAGATGGAGAACAACCAATGTATGCAGGAAATGTACAAAAACCTCAAGGAAAGACACATCTAAGTCTCGAATCTCCTGTGAAATTAACAAAATAATAGTCTTCCTGTCAACCAGCACTGAAATGGTTTTAGCCTCATCTTCTTAAGGTAATGAATTGGCATGGCTCATCAAATGTGTCTATTCCATCCTTGTAGATGCATCTGGCAAGGTATGCTGGCCTTGCCTCCAAAAGCTGCCTAACTCTCCTCTAAGAACAACCCCTCATGAGCACCTAAAATCACAACTGCTTCCTAGAAAATCATCTATTTCTGAGAATGCAAATACTCTTTTCTGTTGGTTAAATTCATATCACCAATATCTTATTGGCTTAGGTAACAATAGAAACCAGACAAAAAATTTGTATTACCTACTTCTTATGAACTTTCAAGTCCCTTTATGAGTAAAATAATATAATCACTGTACGCTCAGCTCAGCTTAGCTTAACTCGACGTCACAAAGCCTAGTTCCCATATATTTGGGGTTAACTACATGAATCATACTTTTTCATTCTACTCTATCTAAGGTTATGGTCTCAGTAAAGATACATGTTACATATCTTTCCTGCCTCAACAATGTTAATTTTGATGTTCCTTCTCCCCTAGCGTTACCCATGTTACTCTTCCTAGCATTTTCACTTTATAGTCTTTCTTTGTACATGTCCAAACTATTTTTATCATTTTTAAAATTATTATTTTTATGTCTTGAGGGTGTTATTTTAAAAATAAATGAATGTGTAAATCTCTGATTCTGTCATTTTCTAGTCTTCTCGCACATTCATCTTTGTGTGCACTTTTTCTCCACTCTACATTTATGCATATGGTGTTTCTTAGCTGCCTAACATAGTGTTTATTAAGATGGCAGGTCTAATAGCTGTTTAATATAAATTATATTTAATGTTAGAAGGATTCGTCAATCAAGCATCCTACAACATTCCTCATAATCCATCCATGATTAACACCATCATTTATAATCTCCTGCATAATATATCTCCAGAGTGAACAGTATATTTTTATTACTTATCCGATTTTTCTTAACAATGTTCCTGAAAGTCCAATGTTTGCAATTTGCAGCTTTGGAACTGTACAAACTCGTTTAGTCCTTTATATGACAGCAATTGCTTCCCTCTCCAGTTTAGTGCAGAAACCAATTATTAAGGTAGAGTAATTAATTTGTTCATTTAGGCAGTAATTTGATTGAGTATCTTTCAGAACACACATCATTTTGTCTTTTCTAGGTTTTCCCAGAACATGGCCTAGAAGTCAGGTTATCAGGATCAGGAGCAACTGGGAGGCCCCCAACAACTCTGTCACCGACTGCTTTGATTGTGGATTGGAGATGTATGGATTCTTTAGTTCAGGGATGTATGGGTACCATTTGTTGTGGATTTGGTATATGCAGAATTTGTGATCTTCTGAACTTCAAATCATAATTTTACAGGTGAGAAGGGCTATGCTACTCCATATGAAGTCGAGATTACGATCCCAGTAAAGGGTTATGAGCCCATCCAGTTTACTCTTACAAAAATGTGCGGTGAGTAATATATTGCTATAATGGAGCATAAATGCTCCCTCCCTCCCTCACACATGAGCGCGCGCACACACACACACACACGAAACTCATACAATTATATCTTGGCAGTTGAGTGTGTTGGAACCCTTTATAGGTGGATCTGTGCCTTGCTTGTGTTGTCTTTCTACATTTACATTTTCCCAAATAGTGTCATTTCCTTATCATGCTTTCTTGGGTATATATTTTGATGAAATCTTCTCTAGTTAGAAAAGTAGCATACCATCTTACTGATTTATTTACAAGATTCACCTTCCCCTTCTTTTGTTTAGTTAATAAATTGGGTTCTGGAATCCAGAAGCTACTTTTCGTGTGATTCCTTTAGGAAAGAGTACCTCAACTTTATTCTGCGAATTTCCATGTTTCTTCTTCTCTCATGCGCTTCTTGTGTTGTCCCCTGCCCAATATGGTCCAGTTCTGTAGCTTTTAGGTTATCCTTGGGAGAGTCATTGCCTTGATATGGGAGTGCACTGCTTATTATGAAGTGCACACTTGCATTGTATGGTCAAATGAAGCATGCTCATTGTGAATAAATATGTTCCCCTGTAGATTTGGTCCTAGGAAAGTTAAATTGCATATGTATGATTTTATGGGATCCCATTTTTTCTCTCAAGGAATCCCTTCACTTCATGTCTGTTTTGGTCCGCGGTTGGTTATTTCTTGTTTGCTGACAATCTTTGCTAGAGATGATGCTAGCTTTTAACTTCTATTGTTGCCCGCAAGGAAATCCAACAGTTTTAGGTAATGCAGTTCTGCTAAGAAACTCATTGGGTACCATCCATCTATCTTCTTTCAAGTTTTATGGGATTGGAATATCTTTAAGGGTCCGTTTGGGTGCGCGGATTTGGAATTGCATTGGAATTGGAATGTCATGGTATCTCAGTTTCACAAATACAATTTCAAATACATTGTTTGGATGCATTTTGGAATTCAATCTCAAAGTCAACCCAATTTAAATGTAAAAGGTCATAACTTTAAAATTAAAATAGACAATATAGATAAATATAAGTATACAAGTATAAGTATTCATATATATACATGTGTATGTATGTGTGTATATACATGTATGTATGTGAATATGTATATATGCGTGAATTTATATGGATGTGTTTATGTTTATATGTGTGTGGCTATATATTTGTGTGTAGGTGTATTCATATTTGTATATATATGCGTTTATGAGTTCATATATATATGCATACGTATATATAAATGTGTATATATGTTTCTATATATAAGCGTGTTTATATATATTTGTATATATATGTGTGTATATATATAGATATTTATGTATATGTATGTATGTTGGTGGTTGTGAAAAAATTGTTGTTAGAAAAAGAATATTTAGTGTGTATATATATAGGCGTATTTATATATATAGATATTTATGTATATGTATGTATGTTGGTGGTTATGAAAAATTTGTTGTTAAAGAGAAAATATTTAGTGGGTCAAGGTTTGGAGAAGATGTGGAATTGGAAATCACAACTTCTCCTTGTGGAATTGGTGTTCTTGGAATTGCATTTCAATTTCAATTTCAATTTCAATTACAAAGTATTTTGTTACATACAAACAATGAATTTGGAATTGGAGCCCCCAATACCAATTCCAAGGCTCCAATTCTATGATCCCAAACGGACCGTTTGGCAACCTGGTCTTGGTCTTGGTCTTTGATTTCAAGACCAAGACCATGTTTGGTTGGCCGGTTTTGGACACCCTAAAACCAACCACTAAAACCTGGTTTTGGCCCACCATTTTTGACTTCTCTCTCTCTCTCTCTCTCTATATATATATATATATATATATATGGCCGAAAATATGAATTATTTTAAAAAAAAATTTATATTTTTCGGAAAAAAAATAATTTCTCGAAAATAATTATCTTTTTCGGAAAAAAATAAATTTATGGGAAAAAAAAAAATTTCGGAAAAAATCATATTTTCGGACAAAAATTAATTTTCTCCAAAAAATTATTTTTTCGAAAATAAAATTTTTTTTCGGAAAAAAATTAATTTTCCGAAAATATTTATTTTTTCGGAAAAAAATTATTTTCCGGAAAATATTTATTTTTTCGTCAAAAAATAAATTTTTGGAAAAAAAATATTTTTTCGGAAAAAAATAATTTTTGGAAAAAAAATCATATTTTCGGAAAAAAATCATATTTTTGGAAAAAAATTAATTTTCGGAAAAAAATATTTTTTCGAAAAAAAAATATTTTTTCGACAAAAATTATATTTTTGAAAAAATTAATTTTTCGGAAAAAATTAATTATTTTTTTTTCTGAAAATTATTTATTTTTGAAAAAAATATTTTTTTCCCGAAAATTACTTTTTTTCCAATTTTATATATATATATTTTTCATATTTATATATTTTTAATACATATTAGTATATATATATATAATTATACCAAGACCAAGAGCAAAACCAACTCCTTACCAAACACTATATATTGGTTTTAGATTTACCTAAAACCACCCAAGACCAAAACCAAGTTCCCAAACGGGCCCTAAGGATTGAATTAACATGTTTTTGTGGATTTAAAGGTCCGTTGGCAAATATCATTGTTGAAGGTGACTATTTTGATGTTAAGTCTTGGGTAAAAGGTACTCCAGGAGGCTCCTGGGACTCCTCATGTGGGTGGGATGGTTTACTAGATATGTGGACTGAACTTTTGTGGTACCCAGTTTGTAAGTGGGCACAATTGCCCAAGGCCCTGAAGTTTCCCTAGGGAAGATGAGGAGCAATTATGACTTGTCATACCAAAAGTTTTTGTAATATGATAAAGGAATGTACTGAAAGGATAGAGAAAGAAGAAGGCTCAAGTTGTGTGGTACAACCATGAGGTTTTATGGTAGACCTAGAGTGACGCCGGACAGAATAGAGATTATTCTGCAGGCTAGCGCAACGGGTAATTTGCAAGAAAGAAAAGGGAGAAATTCGACCCAAAATTCAGAGAACACTCTGGAATTTTATATAATTATGTATAATCAAGAATGAATCAAAAACAACCCACAAGCCGGGTATAAATAGCTGAAAATCGACCCCTAATGGGATTTTTGCCAAAAATAGCAAAACCCTAAAAGTCCTACCAAAACAAACATGGAAAAAAATAAAAAGATTGCCAAAAATCTGGCCCAAATCGGGTTCAGAATCATCTCCTAATTGACAAATAAAAAATTACCATAAGTAGCAAAAAATAACTAAAAATAAAGAATCGAAAAGGAAAACAGCGGATTTGGGGCTCGAAACGATGTGCACCGAGCGTAGCTGGGTGGCCACGACGTCCGCGCCGAGATTAGCTTTCCGAATTGGGGTCACGGGCGCGAATCCGACACTCGTAGCTCCAGTTATGGCCAAAAAACCGACACGTGCACGGAAACTGCCCCAATTAGGCTGGATTACGATTTCTTGCCATTCTTGCGCTGATCCTCCCGCTCCAGGTAATCCAGCGCCATCAATGAGCAATCTGACAGCTCGGCATCGTCTGACTCGGATCCCCCTGCATCAGTCACCCCGGGTTGGAAAGAACTCGTCCTCGAGTTCATGGCAGCATCAGCAGAATCCGCAAAGCAAGGAGTCAGGTGTTTCACATTAAAAACGTCAGAAGTCTTCAAGTGACTAGGGAGACGCAACCTGTATGCGTTGTCATTAATCTTCTGCAATATCTCACAGGGTCCAATCTCCCGTTCCTTAAGCTTATTATACTCGCCAACAGGAAATCGATCACGAGTTAATACAGCCCAAACAAAATCACCAACATCAAAAAGTACCTGACGACGATGACTGTCCGCTCGAGCTTTGTACTTGGCATTGCTCTCGTGAATGGCCAGTTTCACCTGCTCATGGATGCCTCGAAGATGTTGGGCCAACTCATCTGCCTTAGGATGCAAACGGCCCACACGTGGAATGGGCGCTAGGTCCAGTACTCCAGATGGATTCTGACCATAGACAATCTCAAAAGGACTCATTCCTGTGGTCCTGCTCGTTGACCTGTTGTAGGCAAATTCTGCTTGAGGTAATGCCAGATCCCACTGCTTGGGTTTAGTGCTCGCTAAACACCTCAACAGATTGCCTAGACTCCGATTCACCACTTCGGTCTGACCATCCGTCTGGGGGTGATAAGCGCTGCTGAAATTTAGCTTCGAACCCAGCTTTCCCCATAAACTCCTCCAGAAATTACTGATGAACTTGGTGTCTCGATCTGAAGTGATGGATCGAGGAACACCATGGAGACGCACAATCTCCCTGAAGTAAAGATGGGCTATTCGGGCAGCATCCATGGTTTTCCTGCAAGGTACAAAGTGGGCCATCTTGGAAAACCTGTCAACCACAACTAAAATAGAATCACAGGCCCGTTGGGTACGGGGTAAGCCAAACACGAAGTCCATACTGACATCGAACCAAGGAGCTTCAGGAATCGGCAAGGGGGTGTAAAGGCCTGCATTAGTGAGGACACCCTTGGACCTTTGGCATACATAACAACGTCCCACAAAGTGAGCCACGTCACTGGTCAATTTGGGCCAATAATAATCAGAAGCAATAAGGGCCAATGTCTTGTCTCGCCCGAAGTGACCCTCATTATGAAGCTCACTAATAATCTGTTGCCTTAGCGAACAATCTGGAATGCACAATTGTAGCCCACGAAACAAATAACCATTATGTAAAAGGAAATCATGACGATGACCAGATGTTACCTCCTGAATGATCTTTCCAAAGGAAGGATCTGTGGCATACAAATCAGTGAAAGTCTCAAATCCTGTGACTCGGGTACTCATAGTGGTGAGGAGTAAAGTGCGACGACTGAGGGCATCTGCAACACGGTTCAAATTCCCTGATAGGTGCCTCAGGGAAAAAGTGAACTCTTGCAAGTACGCCACCCATTTGGCATGCCGTCTGCTCAGCTTGTGTTGACCATTTATGTACTTCAGGGCCTCATGATCAGTAAGAAGGATGAATTCCTTATGCACAAGGTAGTGACGCCAATGACTCAAAGACTGAATGATGGCGTAGAACTCCAGGTCGTAGGTGGAGTAATTCTTCTTGGATCCCGACAGTTTCTCACTGAAAAAAGCTATGGGTCGCCCTTCCTGACTTAGAACACCACCAATGCCAACTCCCGATGCATCACAATTCAACTCAAACACTTTATCAAAATCAGGGAGTGCCAACACCGGTGCCTCTGTCATCTTCTGCTTGACCAGTTGAAAACTGGCTTCTGCCTCCTTAGTCCAGTGGAAATCACGTCCCTTGAGGCACTCTGTAATAGGAGCAATCAGAGTGCTGAAATTTCTGATGAAGCGGCGGTAGAAAGATGCCAACCCATGGAAACTCCTGACATCATGCAAGGTTTTTGGCTGGGGCCACTCCAAGACTGCATCTATCTTCGACTGATCTGCATGAACACCATCAGTAGATACAACAAAACCTAGAAAGGTTACAGAAGTAGTGAAGAAAGAACACTTCTTCTGATTAACAAACAGCCGCTCCTTCCTGAGCATGTCAAAAACTGCACGGAGGTGATCAAAGTGGGAGGCCCATGTAGGGCTATAAATAAGGATATCGTCGAAGTAGACTACCACGAAGTTCCCCATGAAAGGCCGTAAAACCTGATGCATAAATCTCATGAATGTGCTGGGCGCATTGGACAGTCCAAATGGCATGACCATCCACTCATACAACCCATGTGGCGTCTTAAACGCCGTCTTCCACTCGTCTCCAGGCCTTATTCGGATTTGGTGGTATCCGCTCTTAAGGTCAATTTTGGAGGAGACCTTAGAACCGGACAGTTGATCTAGCATGTCATCCAGGCGGGGAATGGGAAATCTGTACTTCACCGTAATTCTGTTGATGGCTCTGTTGTCTACACACATACGCCAGGACCCATCTTTCTTTGGCACCAACAAGACTGGAACGGCACATGGGCTCATACTCTCACGGATGTAGCCCATCTCCAGCAACTCTACTACCTGTCGCTGCAACTCTTCAGCTTCCTTTGGGCTGAGGCGGTATGCTGGTCTATTGGGCAAACTCGAGCCTGGGATCAGGTCGATCTGATGCTGAATATCTCTCATAGGCGGCAATCCAGGAGGAAGGTCTTCTGGCATCAAATCAGAGAATTCCGAAAGCAGCTGCTGGACCTCCGTGGGTAATTCTGGAACCTCACCTGCTGCACTATTCCCACAAGGCAGTAAAGCATAAACTACATGTTCACGCTCAATTTCAACCAAAAACCTGGACATAGAAAGCAGATTGTTACTATTGACAACCGGGGTGGGATTGGGTCCTTCCCGACGCGGTGCCAACACAATCTTTTTCCCTTTAATGCTAAGGGAATAGGTATTTTTCCGTCCGTCATGTACCACACTTCGATCATATTGCCAAGGTCTGCCTAACAATATATGACACGCATCCATGGACACTACATCACACCAAGCATTATCGAAATATTTCTTGCCAACAGAAAAAGACACTAAACATCGTCTATCTACTGTTACCTCACTTCCTTTATTCAGCCATGACAGTTTGTATGGCTTGGGGTGACGATCTGTCTTCAACTGCAATTTCTGGACAGCGTCTTCAGAGACTACGTTCTCGCAACTGCCACTGTCAATAATCATCTTGCAGACTTTGTCGGCCACGGTGCAGGTTGTGTGGAAAATATTGGTCCTCAACCAATCATCGTCGGAATCGCCTTTGGGAGTCAGGAGGCTCTTACGAATGACCAGGGTCTCATGGCCATCTCCATACAACACATCCTCATCTTCCTCTTCGTCATACACTGGCTCTCCAATCTCCTCAGTCTCGTCTTCCTCAAGCAGTAGATTCTTGCCCGTCTGACTGGCAGGCTTCCTGCAATTGGTTGCTCTATGCCCCTGTTCACCACATCGAAAACACTTAATAGTAGGGTTAGGGTTACCCTTTGGTGGCTGCTGGGGAGGACGGGATTCTTGAGGGCGAGATGGCCTACTGCTTTGGTCGTTTCTGATGATGGGTCGTCTATTCTGCTGTTTCTCTACAGCAAGGGCACGCTGGTAGGCTTCAGAAACTGTCCACAGTGAGTGAAGGCTGAGGGCATCCTGCAGAGGTTGTCGTAAACCCCCCAAATATCGGGCTACCATCTGTTCTTCTGTCTCGGTTAGATCATTCCGAGCGATCAACTGATAGAACTCCTCTGTATAATCTTCCACGGATCTCATCCCTTGCCTCAACGAATGAAGTCGCTGAAACAGGGTTTGAGTATAGCCAAAGGGAAGGAAGTGACTCTTCATCTTCTTCTTCATCTTCTCCCAATCAGTGATCTTGGCCTTGCCCTGCCTGTTTCTTGAACGTTTCAACTGTTCCCACCACGCAGATGCTCGACCCTTGAGTTTGATGGCCACCAATTTCACTTTGACACGATCCGGGACCTCTTTATAATCGAAAATTCGTTCTACTTCATTCAACCAATCAATAAAGCAATCGGCTTGTAACGTACCAGAAAACTCGGGCAGGTCTACTTTGAAGCCGAGATCTCTATGACGGTATTGATTGTGATACGGATTTTCGAAGGTGGAATTGTCGGTATCAGAATCTTCCACATCATGATTACCGATTTCCTGCGCCGCCAGGCGCTGGGTTAATTCTGCCACTTGTCTCTGCAAATCCTCAATCGTAACATCCTGAACATAACGATCACGGTGCGGGACTTCCTCAATCGGAACCTGCCCACGACGACCACCACGACCACGACCACGATAATTAGCCATCGAAAACTGATGGAAAAAAAAAACCGCCTCAGGAAGATGCTGAGCTCTGATACCAATTGACGCCGGACAGAATAGAGATTATTCTGCAGGCTAGCGCAACGGGTAATTTGTAAGAAAGAAAAGGGAGAAATTCGACCCAAAATTCAGAGAACACTCTGGAATTTTATATAATTATGTATAATCAAGAATGAATCAAAAACAACCCACAAGCCGGGTATAAATAGCTAAAAATCGACCCCTAATGGGATTTTTGCCAAAAATAGCAAAACCCTAAAAGTCCTACAAAAACAAAACATGGAAAAAAATAAAAAGATTGCCAAAAATCTGGCCCAAATCGGGTTCAGAATCATCTCCTAATTGACAAATAAAAAATTACCATAAGTAGCAAAAAATAACTAAAAATAAAGAATCGAAAAGGAAAACAGCGGATTTGGGGCTCGAAACGATGTGCACCGAGCGTAGCTGGGTGGCCACGACGTCCGCGCCGAGATTAGCTTTCCGAATTGGGGTCACGGGCGCGAATCCGACACTCGTAGCTCCAGTTATGGCCAAAAAACCGACACGTGCACGGAAACTGCCCCAATTAGGCTGGATTACGATTTCTTGCCATTCTTGCGCTGATCCTCCCGCTCCAGGTAATCCAGCGCCATCAATGAGCAATCTGACAGCTCGGCATCGTCTGACTCGGATCCCCCTGCATCATAGAGGTGGCAAACGGGCGGGTTTGGGATGGGTCGTGAGCGGGCAGATCATAAACGGGTTAGTGACCCACTCTCAACCCGTTAAGTCGGGTTGTAAATGGGTTGGGTCATAAACGGGTGGGGTCAATCCGCGGGTTAAGCTTGACCCGTTTTCTTCTAAAAAAATCAGTAAAGATGCTTAACCAAAAATTAATATATATTTACAAATTATATATATTTATTTATAAATTTATATATATATATACATACACATTAACCATCAGATATCATTTACATATTCAACTTGATCTATACATACACATTAACCATCAGATATCATTTACATATTCAACTTGATCTATACATACACATGTTCACTTTCAACACCATTGCCCAGAGGAAAAGTCCTATAGAGGTAAAGTCGAACATACATATTATATATATATATTACAATAAAAATAGAATTCTATTGAAATTATCTACACGCAACTAGGTTCTAACAATCTTATGGACTAAACATCAATTTCGATGCTTATAACCTTATGTTTTCAATTTTATGATCAAAATTAACTTTTACCCCAAATTCTATACATTCATATACACACACACATATATATATATGCTCACACCAAACAGTAAAAAGCTTGAAAAAAATCAATAAATTTTTATCTAAATTTTCAAAACTGCACCAATCAGTTAACTGAATCTTAATTAGAATCATTTAACATCATTTCAGATTTTAAGTCTCACCAACAAAATCCCCAAAATTTATACATTTATATATATATATATATATGTTATATGTATATACACACACCAAACAGTAAAATTCTTGAAAAAATATAATATATCTTAGATTTGGATTTCCAAAATCATACACACTTTCACCCATCAGATTTGATTTGATTTGATTTAATTTTTTAAATTGGTAAAAAAAAAAATTTAATAAATTCATCGCTCAATTGCTAAATTTTTTTTATAAACTTTGTAACCATTTATATATACATACACACACCAAAAACTGGGGAAAAAATCATGAGATTTGAACTGGCTTCAAAGAAGGGTGAGAGAGAGAGAGGAGAAAGCGTTGATATACATAGACATATATATATATATATATATATATATAACTGAAAGAAGGATGCGAACCTGGGACTGAGAGAGAGACAGAGAGGCGTGAGAGAGAGAGAGAGGTGGTCTTGTCCAAGAAGTCGAGGGTGACGAAAGACTAAGGATGAGGGCTTGTGAGTATAAGTGACGGGTCAAGACGGGTACCCGCACCCAACCCGTTATCAACCCGCGAAATTGAAGAGTGTTAATAACCCAACCCATTAATGACCCGCATCTTAAACCACTCACCCAATAACCCAAAATTTGAGGGCGGGTGTGGGCGGGTTGGGGTAAATTTTGCCACCTCTAGGTAGACCCAACAAGTGGTTCACTGATGTGTAGTTTATAGCATCTTTATAACACCTTATATGATCAAGTCTCTATAATCTGTCATTTTCTATTGAATAAGTAAATTTTAACACCATAGATTCTTGAAAAATAATAGTGGCTAGGAAAAGTAGGGATAGAGAGGGCCATAACCAATCTTTTGAAATTTATTACAGAAGAAACTACAAGGATATAAAATTTTAATACGAGAAACAATTCTTTATTGAGACAAGCAAACCACCTTCTGCGATCGGTCTAATATCCTGCATCTATAAGCACTATATACTGGCTATTTGGTATCCAATCTCTAATGATTACTTGCTCACTGAGCAATACTTGCGGAGAGATCTTTCTAGGTTTCTTAGAAGTCAAATTTGACTCAAGAACTCCATCAGACCTGAAATTTTGATCATATAAAGTGTAATTCCAGGCAAGAACTGAGACTGGTCTTAAGCTGTTACTAATTATAGTATTTACACTATCAATTCAAAACTCATCACCTGCTTACAGATTTAACTATTGATAGATATTCATGTATTCTAAGCTGTTAATTCTACTTAACCTGTTGCATGATTTGTTCAACTTTGCAGAATATAGTCAGGATGAAGGGGGAGACACTATCAGAGGATGGGCTTCATTTGGAGTGTTCTCATGCGTGTATGAAAATTTTATTCTCTTCAACTTCTCAGGCCATTGTTTTATTCATGTAGCATCTGTGTATCATAAGTACTGCACACGCTGTATGTTGTTGGCATACTCCATCTTGCTTCTAGAATGTGAATTTATGTGTTGTGTTTAAGGATATAAATACAGGATATAAATATTTAAGTTACACCCTCTCTAACAGCTTAAGCTTTTAGAGTAGTTGGTAGTTAACATGGTATCAAAGTCAAAGGTCTCGTGTTCAAACCTCACCGGCCACCCTTTGTTGAAATTGTTGTTTCACGTGTTGGACAAAAAAGAAGGTCACACGTGAGGGGGCGTGTTGAAGGATATAAATATTTAAGTTACACCCTACATCATGCTAGTTCACGGTCATGTGTACAGTACATGTTTATTTCTGTATCCTTATCAGCATGTTATTGTTCTTTTTGGTTGCTTACTTCTATTTTGTCTTCTGGTATTTGCACAATGGTGTGGAGCAGTTTTTTAGTTTTGTCAACAATGATTTGTTGTGGAGGATTTGTTTACAAGACTCGAGTGCAAAACCAGGTTGTCTATTTTAATTTTGCTTTTCAGCACTAAATAAATTTATTTGTTTCCACATGTAATAATTAAATATATATTACTTGCAGCGAGGACTTGATGCATTGCCGGGCATGACTATTCTTTCTGCGCTCTTAGAAACAGTAAGTGAAAAACTTATTTTTGCACTTTAAGGGTATCATACCACTCTAGAAGTTAAACTAGGATGCAATTTGTCCCAATTACCAGTTGTATATACTTAGCTGAGTTCATACTGCTATTGTGCATATAGTTGCCGATTGGGGAAGTTTAGAGTATGATTTGGCAGGAAAATAAGTCCGATCGTCCTCAAAACAATAATACCATAATAAAAATCATTTCAGAGCCCTGATGGGAAATAGTATGATGGAGACTCATAGCAATCAATTGAAATTTCTAAAATGGCATTATGAAGAATATATAGGACATTTTCTTCACATATATTATGTTTGACACAGTGGTATATATTAATTGCCCGTCATTAATGTTAAGAACATCAATTAGCTATTGTCCTATGGGTCATTAATGTTAAGAACATCAATTAGCTATTGTCCTATGGGTATGACGGGGTAGTGTAAGGTCTTTAGGTTTAAGTACTTCATTGTTCTTGGTAGATTGGAAAAGACAAAAACAAAGAAGTGTAATTATATATGCTGATTAAAAAGTAAAACAGCAGCAGGTATTTTTGCGTGGCATAGATAAGGTTCATGTAACCGACCCTACTTTTCAGGAAAAAAAAGGTTTGGTTGTTAATATTGTTTTTGTTGTGCGAGAGCAGTTATTTTTTGGTTCATTTGTGTGAATTTAAAAATTGATAGAAGAAGTGCAGACAGATACTTGGGACATAGAAAGTGGGTAGCTTGGTTCATTTAGTACCTAATTGCTGATTCCAGATTTGGTTTTGTTATTTTATTCTTCCACCTGCTGAGCAGGGTCTCTAATAGACTGTTTTACTCTGAGAAAAATTTAGGTGAATGGAGGCGGCCATGGCCATATGCGATCAGATGACGCTAACAGTCCTTTCATCAATCAAGCATCTTGGGAACGCCCACCTGTTTCTGCTCAAGGAACAAGGGGGACAAGTGAAAGAAAATATGGTTCGATTTGAATCTGAGATGACACCAACGCAACCTGCAGTGCAGACTTAAAATCTTACTCAAAAAGTAAAAGTTTGCAACATAGGACTCTCCTCTATTGGAAAACAAATGTGCTCTGACATGTTAGATGGTACTCCCTAGAGATGATGGATTTGGTCCATGAAGAGACAAAGGCGCTTTGTCTGGAGAAAAACAATGCAGAGAGTTGATTAAATTGGTGGTTATACAAGTCGTGTACTCATGGTACTGTGAGTGATGGAAGAAAATTTATCGGAAAAAAAAAATTTCATGAATCAATTTGCTTCTGCGCGTTTAACACTTGAAATGTATTCAGTAAAGAGAAGAACGCTTGATATGTTCTAAATAAAATTCTCTCTCTTTTTTCTATACAATTTCTTGCTTTGTTAATTGTTATACGGTACTACCCATTTCTTCTAATTTTTCTTTGAACTGTCATCGGATCCTGGTGAGACTACAGTTGTTAGTGTTCATTAGCTGCAACAGTATAGCAGTGAGGAATTTTGTTTCACCCGTGATGTGTTCATGAAATTATGCCTAGTAGTTGCAATCAGTGAAGACTTGCATACAAAGCAATTGTGAGCCTAGTTATTCAAACACACACATGTATATATATTTATATATAGTGAAAGAGGGAGAGAGTTGCAGGATTCTGCCAATGAATGTCAATGATGACTTGCATACAAAGCAATTGTGATCCTAACTTGGTAACACACACATACACACATTTATATATATATATATATGTATATAGTGTGAAAGGGAGAATTTTACAGGATTCTGCCAAGGAATGTGGGTGAAGAATGCCGTGTTGTTAGACAAATTAGAGGAGCAGTTTCCCCAACACCACCTGCATTCGTACATCTATACCATACAAATAATTAAGTCATCAGATCAACCTAATATTTGCTTACCCTTTTTTTATGGTAGCTTTGCTTGCACCCCAGCCTACCTTACACAGAATCAGACAAACACAGATTATACCGGGTACCATGGACTGTGGGGTCAAAACCATAGACCATTAATCAAGTGCACCTAGAAGAATGGATTAGGACTTAGGAACCTATAAGGTTACAACCTTTTCACTCAACAGAGGAAAAAAATAAAATATATATATATATATATATTATATGAGCTGGCTAGGATATGCCCTAAATCACATTGTAGAGATTTGAGTCAATAATTTATTTTGTCAACAGAGCAGTTGCTTCTACTCCCAGTTTTTGTGCTTTCTCACTCACTCCATCCCCATACATCTTTATTTATTTATGGGTTAACTTCAAGAAACGATATATGCTATTCAATTTAATTAATTAATTTTTACTGTGTCCATTTTGCTCATTATACTATCCAATTTCATCACTATGCCCCCTCTTCTTCACATTTACAGTCAAAATATCTAAACTACCATCTCTTAATAGTATAAGGGGGTTTAGTGAAATCAATCCTTAAAAATATTATTTTTCGAAAATAAATTATATTTTTCGTAAAAACTATAATTTCAATATATATATATATTTCGTATTTTTTACGAAAAATATATATTTTGGTCAAAAATATGATTTTTTTACGAAAAATAATTTTTTTGTGAAAAATAAATATTATATTCCAAAATATGATTTTTTTTTTTTTTGCGAAAAAGTATATATTATGTCCCAAAATATAATTTTTTTCCGAAAAACAATTTTTTTGCAAAAAATATATATTATATTCCAAAATATGATTTTTTTGCGAAAAATATATATTATGTTCCAAAATATGAATTTTTTCCGAAAAATATTTTTTTTGCGAAAAAGTATATATTTTGTTCCAAAATATGTTTTTTTTCCGAAAAATATATATTATATTTCAAAATATGATTTTTTTTGCGAAAAATATATATTATGTTCCAAAATATGATTTTTTTCCAAAAAAGTATTTATTATGTTCCAAAATATGATTTTTTTTCCGAAAAATATATATTATGTTCCAAAATATGATCTTTTCCGAAAAATATTTTTTTGAGAAAAATATATACTATTATGTTCCAAAATATGATTTTTTTTCCGAAAAATATTTTTTTTGCAAAAAATATATATTATTTTTTCCGAAATAATTCATATTTTGGAAAATAATATACTCCCTCCGAAAAATAATTTTTTTGCAAAAAATATATATATTTTTGAATTTATAATTTTTGCGAAAAATATATTTGATTTTTGAAAAATAATTTTTTAAAATGATTTATTTCACTAAACCCCTTATACTATTGAGGGTAGTTTAGGTATTTTGACTCAAAATGTGAGGTGAGGGAGCATAATGATGAAATTGAATAGTATATGAGGTAAAGTGGACACAGTGAGAATTAGTTAATTAAACTAAATACTATAGGGGGTTTCTTAAAATTAACCCTTTATTTATTTATTCATAGCTGCCAATGTTAATTGTGAAGCACTACTTACACACTTTAGACCACCCAAAACAATAAATAAATAAATCTGTTGTCCTATTTATTTCTTAAGATACTTTAAACCACCCAAAAGCTAATAAATAAATAAATCTGTTGTCCTGTTTATTTCTTAATAAAAGAAATAAATGAGTGATGCAAATCACATATTTGAAAGGAAAAAAAAAAAAAATTAACCAAAAAAGCTGGTGTACTGGGGAAGATAGAAACATCTCTGTTTTCAAGGATTTGGTAAAATTGTGTGGTCATGACACATGACTCATGAGAATTAGGGTTTGAATGTGTTAAAGAACAGTAATGATTAAGTTTTCTATATAAGGAATAGTTGTACATGCAAAACCAAAAGTTTTCCTCACTAATTCATGTAAAGAAACACCCACTAGGAATAATGCTGATAACTGAAATGCCACCAACTCCATAATTAATCTCTTTCATCTCTCAATACATGTATAATTATACTTATGTATTTGTATATATACATATATGATGTTTTTTCTATAAATAACTAGAACCCATCCCAACATTCATCATAATTAAGAAGCCCTCATAGATATAAAGTCTTGTGCTGAAGCAAAAAAATAGTAGACAACAATGGCCAAGCCCATGAACTTTCTCATGGTTATAATTACTCTTCTTGCTCTTACTCCACTTTGCTTCTCTCAAAAGACCGGTGGTGGTGGTTACCTCTATCCACAATTTTACCAACGGTCGTGCCCAAGAGCACAAGAAATTGTCAAGTCTGTCGTTGCAAAGGCCGTAGCTAAAGAAGCACGCATGGCAGCTTCATTGCTCAGACTCCATTTCCATGACTGCTTTGTCAAGGTTTGTGATCAAATATGAACGGCAATCATTGCATTGCACATTAATATATACATGCACATGCATATATATATATATATATATATATATACACATACTCGAGTGACATTAAATTTGACACAACTCCATAAAAAATTTGTCGAATCTGGAAGGCCGCTTTAACTTTCTTGCATTGCGTATACAGGGGTGTGATGCATCAGTTCTGCTAGACAGCAGTGGGACCATAATCAGTGAGAAGAGGTCGGTCCCTAACCAGAACTCAGCTCGTGGATTCGAAGTCCTGGACGAGATCAAAGCTGCACTAGAGAAGGAGTGTCCTCACACTGTGTCTTGTGCTGATATCATAGCTCTGGCTGCAAGAGATTCAACTGTTCTAGTAAGTATATATATATATATATATATATATTATCTTAGTCTTCCAGTCTTCCTCATTTGACAATAATATTGATTGTCATTTCTTAATTAGCCTAGCTAAAAATTCACAAGCTAATTAGTAAACAATTTTGTTTGTAGTCTGGTGGACCTAGCTGGGAGGTCCCATTAGGGAGAAGAGACTCCAGAGGTGCAAGCTTGAGTGGCTCAAACAACAACATTCCAGCACCAAACAACACATTCCAGACTATCCTTACCAAATTTAAGCTAAAAGGGCTTGACATTGTGGATTGGGTGGCCCTCTCAGGTAAATTTAATTACTAAATTTCTTTTTTTTTTTGTGTGCACACCTAAATTAGACTTTTTTCACTTTCAACCATCTCATTAATCTTCAATTTGCTTAAAACAAGGTCTACTCAGAGCTACAAATAACATCAGGTAGCCTCTGGACCATATATTTTGATCAGCGGTCAAAATTGCAGAAAAAATAAAAAGTGATACATGATACCTACATGCACAAAAGTGTTGCATGAATGAATATATACATATGTAGGACTGACAATTCGTGTCAACAGGTTGACCCACGGGTCAACAGGGCAATCTGATACTAGTTGACACGAAAATCAAATATTTTAACTATGATACAATCCAACACGAAAAATAAAAAATAAAAAATAAAAATGAAATTGAATTTGAATTTGACACGATTCAGTAATAGTTTATTAATGTATTTCAATCCATGACCAATTAGAGAATAGAAAAAATCAGCAAATAAATATAACAATAAATATAATCGTGTCAAACGGGTGTCAGCTCTATACATATGTCGTTCATTTTCTGTGCTTAAAAACTATTATCTAAATCATTAGCAAATTGAACGAGTACTCATGGTTGCATAAATGTTTTTTTTTGTTTTTGGTTTCTGATAGGAAGTCACACAATCGGAAATGCGCGTTGTACCAGCTTCAGGCAAAGGCTGTACAATCAATCCGGCAATGGGCAGCCAGATTACGCGCTGGATCAGTCGTATGCAGCCCAATTGCGCACCAGATGCCCGAGGTCCGGTGGTGACCAGAACCTCTTTTTCATGGACTTTGTCACTCCTACAAAGTTTGATAATAACTACTACAAGAACTTGTTGGCTTCAAAGGGTCTATTTAATTCTGACCAAGTTCTGGTGACCAAAAGCGCAGCGACTGTGGATTTGGTCAAGAAATATGCAGAAAGTAAGGAGCTGTTTTTCGAGCAATTCGCTAAGTCCATTATTAAGATGGGAAATATAACTCCATTGACAGGTTTGAAGGGAGAGATCAGAAAGAATTGCAGGAGGGTCAATGCTTAAGACCATATACTTATAAATTTATGCTGTTCTATATATGTTGTGCATTCTCGCTTATTTTTAAGAGGGTTTGTGAACTTTTGTTATGGTTTATATAATAGCATTTTGGCGTGACTCCGGGCCCTGTTTATTAACAGGAATTAATTTATGTTTCTTGTTTTTACTTCCTTAAAAAAAGAAATAAAAGTAAATTCTTGTTTTTTAATTTATTTTTATTTTTGTCTTTAAGAAAACGTTTTCTCTAGTTATAAAGAAAAGAGAAAACAAAAAAAAAAAGGTACTTACTCTTTTTGTTTCCTCTCACTTTCAAAATAACCAAATTTCAAAGTTGTAAATTTGGGACTGTAAGAGTGGAAATGTCCAGCCCAACTGAGCCCATCTGTCATCAGGCCGAACTGAGCCCATCTGTCATCAGAGCCATCAAGTTTCTGGGCCAGCAAGCTTCTTATGAACCCAGTAATGAAGCCCATTTAGAAAATGTATTTAAAGAGAATCCAAAGATTAATAAAGGTATTCGAAAAAGTGTTGAACATTTTTATGTGTTTACACATTGGCGCCGTCTGTGGGAAACAGATGAGGAGTTCCTGATTTTTCAAATGCCCTTCGGTACCTGTAAAATCGCCTCATTTTTCCCATCTCAAAAGGCTAAGTCTGTTTGATAGGCAAAAGACCCTCCACCTCCAAAAACCTCCACTCACTACCTCCCCGGACGAGAATGTCAGTCACTCGTTCACAGGCAGGCATTCTGCCCACTGAGGACAATCGTGCAGAGGATTCCCAGACCATGGAGCAAATTCTTCAACGCCTGGCGGCTGCTGAGGAACGTAGCGTGGCCTTGGAGAAACAGAATGCAGAGCTCAGGGAGAGGTTGGCTCCACCAGCAGCTGCCTTACCGGCAGTTACGCCTAACCCTCCGGTGGCGGCGATCGACCATTCTCTGAACCAACCTGAAGAGCACGCCGAATCTTCTCGGCGCTCAAGAAAGGCTCCAGCAGCCGACGAGTCTATAACCCCCCAAAAACTTCAAGCAATGATGGACGAGTTCCAAAGGAAAGTTCTCGGGGACTTGAGGTCCCGATCTACGGACGACATGGCCATCCAGGCGTCCACTGAATTGATACAGTCGCCCTTCGTTCAGGAAATAACCCAAGAGCCTTTCCCAAAGAAGTTCGTTATGCCACAATTCACCCCTTATGATGGCACAAGGGATCCCGAAGAGCACATATACCAGATTCATCAGAAAATGACCATGTACGCCGAGAACGAGTCCCTGCTATGTAAAGTGTTCTCCACAAGCCTTGCTGAGGCCGCCCTATTATGGTTTAGGAAGCAGCCACCCCGATCCATTGGCAGCTGGCAACAGTTAACCAGGCTCTTCATCGCCCAGTATTATGGAAACAAGAGACAGAAGAAGACCATATCCTGCCTCTTCACCATGATCCAGGAGAAAGGAGAGTCACTGAAAAGTTTTCTATCCCGATTCAACATCGAGTCCTCTTCTGTGGATAATTGTGACCAACACTCTGCGGTTGAGGCATTCAGGATTGCCCTCATTCCTGGAACAAAGTTCCATCAATCTTTGGTGAAGCGCCCTCCATCGGGCATTGGGGAACTAAACTCTAGGGCCCAGGGATACTTGAGAATTGAAGAGGAGGAAACTATCAGGCAAAGGAGATCAGCCTTTGTCGGCCTTGAAATTCAGTCAAAGGATCGATTGATCGATCGGAAGCGACAACTCCACCGGGATCGTCAGCCCCAACGGGATTATCAGTCACAAAGCCATCTAAACGACCCAGGTTAGAAGAAAGGATAACACCCCTGAAGGTTAGCCTTGCAAAACTTTACCAGGAGAACAAAGCCAAAGGAATCTTCCAGCAACCCCCTACCATGCGACAACCACTTGACCAGAGAGACAAGACAAAACATTGCGCTTTCCATGGTGATTTCGGGCACATCACGAACGAATGCCGCAATCTAAGGCAACAGGTGGAGACGTTACTACTTCGCGGAGTACTCCGGGATTACGTCCAACGAGACAGGCCAAGAACCGATCAACGCGCCCTCGGCGTCCCTCGAAACCCCTCGGATGCACAGCCGGTTAAAATCATCAACATGATTCATGGTGGCCCCCCACCCAAAGAGACCGAAGGATCGCGCCGAAGCTATCTACGGAAAGCCCACAAAATGAGAAAAGTCAACGAAATTAGTGAAGCCCGATATAAGGCTGAAGAAACTCACATCACTTTCTCGGTGTCGGACCTTCGGGGAGTCCAAACCCCGCATGAAGACCCTCTGGTTGTGACCCTAATGGTGGCCAACTGCCTTGTGAAAAGAGTCGTGATCGATCCTGGAAGCAGTGCCAACATCATCACCAAATGGGCTTTCGAAAAGCTCGAAATCAATCCATCTGAAATTATGACATCCCGATGCCCCATCGCAGGTTTTGACGACAGGCAAATCGAGCCGATCGGTGAAGTTCAGTTACCTTTGTCTGCCGCTCA
The DNA here is from genome assembly GCA_963922005.1 of Cornus suecica. Classification (NCBI taxonomy): domain Eukaryota; kingdom Viridiplantae; phylum Streptophyta; class Magnoliopsida; order Cornales; family Cornaceae; genus Cornus; species Cornus suecica. The sequence goes on along the minus strand of OY998238.1, from coordinate 9,370,480 downwards.
TAGGACCCTGAACGAGACATTCGTTGTGGTGGACGCCAAACCTTCATACAATCTGCTTATGGGAAGGGGATGGATTCACCGAATGCAAGGTGTGCCTTCGACTCTTCACCAGGTCATGAGATGCTTAAGCCCTGACGGTACATGCACCATTGATGTCAAGGGCGACCAGGTGGCCGCCAAGGAATGTTATTCGGTCACTCTGAAGGAGATCCGGAAGGTCCAGGCCCCAGGGGTACCTCGATCGAAGGAGCAAAGTTCATGCTCCAAATAGCAATTAAAGAATGGGGAGCCGGGCTCCCCAATTGTGGTCGAACCACTACAATCGATCTGTGTCGTGCCCGACAACCCGGAAAAAGTTACTTTTGCAGGTACAACCCTCACCGATTCTGAATTTGAGGAACTAACACAATTGCTGCAGGACAACTCTGACGTCTTCGCATGGGAGCATACAGACATGCCGGGGATAGATCCCGACGTTTCACAGCACTCATTGCATGTTGACCCAAACGTCAGACCAGTCAGGCAAAAGCAAAGGCGCATGGGGGCACATCGGAACCGAATTATACCAGATGAGGTATCCAGACTGCTCCAGGCCGGGTTCATCCGGGAAGTCAGGTATCCCGAATGGCTTGCCAACGTCGTGGTTGTCCAAAAGAAAAACGGTAAATGGAAGGTTTGCGTTGATTTTACCGACTTGAACAAGGCATGCCCGAATGACAGTTTTCCACTCCCAAAGATCGACCAGATGGTTGATGCTACCTCGGGCTATGACCGTCTAACTTTCTTGGATGCCTATTCAGGTTACAACCAAATAAAAATGAACCCGAAGGATGAGGAAAAGACTTCCTTCATTAATGAAACAGGTACATACTGTTTTAAAGTTATGCCTTTCGGACTGAAAAATGCAGGTGCTACTTTCCAGAGATTGGTCAACAAGATCTTTAAAGGTATGATGGGCACAGTAATCGAAGCCTACATTGACGATACTGTAGTCAAGAGCAGAAAGAAGGAGGACCACATCACTCACCTACGCCAAGTGTTCGCTACCCTCAGGTCCCATGGCATGAAGCTTAATCCAGCAAAGTGTTCTTTTTGTGTATCATCTGGACAGTTCCTGGGGCACATCGTGGACCGGACTGGTATCCAAGCCAGCCCGACACAGGTCAAAGCTCTCATAGAAATGAAGGAGCCCCGAACACAGAAAGACGTTCAAGTCTTGACGGGGAGAGTGGTAGCACTTAGCAGATTCATCTCACGACTCACTGATCGGTGCCGACCATTCTTTCAAGCAATAAAGGTGAAGAAGGGAGAGGTCTGGGGTCGCAAACAATCGGAGGCCCTGGCGGGGTTAAAAGAGTACCTGACCATGCCCCCCATCTTGTCTACACCAACCCCCGATGAAGTCTTATACCTTTATTTAGCAGTATCCTCCGCTTCAACCAGCGCCGCCCTCATCAGAGAGGACGGGAACCTTCAAATGCCAATATTCTACACCAGCAAATCCTTGGCTGAGGCAGAAACTAGATACATCAGGCAAGAAAAACTGATTCTGTCACTGGTGAACGCCAAGAGAAGGCTAAGGCATTACTTTGAAGCCCACCCGATCGTTGTCCCAACAGCTACACCCCTACGAGTTATTATGTCGAAGCCTGACCTCTCAGGGCGAATCTCTAAGTGGGCCATCGAGTTGGGCATATATGATTTGACATATATACCCCGGGTTTCCATCAAATGACAGACTGTAGCGGACTTTTTGCTCGAGAGTGAGACTGAGAAGCCAGACCAGAACAGTGAACTGGATACATGGAAGATCTTTGTGGATGGATCAGCCAGCTCTTCCGGATCAGGAATTGGCCTGGAAATTTTAACACCTGATGGGACATGCCTTCATATGTCGGTGCAATTGTAGTTTCCAGCCACAAACAATAAGGCAGAGTACGAGGCCGTCGTATCCGGTTTGAGGATAGCCCGAAGCCTCAAGATTCAGTCCTTAGCAGTACACAGTGATTCTCAACTTGTTGTCCGTCAGATCAACGGAGAATACGAAACAAAGGACCCGACAATGAAGTTGTATCGAGCGCTAGTTTTGAAGGAGACAGAAAGTTTTCACAGAGTCACCTTTACCCAAATCCCCAGGAATGAAAACTCTGAAGCTGACCACCTAGCCAATCAAGCTTCCTCAGCCGGAGAGGATCTAACCCGGGTTGCACTGTTGGATTTTATTTAGAGGCCCAGCATTCAAGAGCCCGAACGAGTAATGCTCATCCCATAGGAGCCCAGTTGGATGGATCCCCTGATAGATTACTTACGTAATGGAACTCTTCCCGAAAATAAAGCTGAAGCTCACAAGGTCAGGAGGAATTCGGCCCGGTACTCAATCATAAACGGGCAACTCTACCGAAAGTCCTTTTCCGGTCCCTACTTGAGATGTATCACACCGTCAGAATCTAGAGCAGTGATGCACGAGATTCACAGTGGGGCTTGTGGAAACCACTCCGGCAGCTGGTCCCTTGCCCATAAGGTATTGTCTCAAGGGTACTTCTGGCCCTACCTGTCTCGGGATGCCGAGGAATACGTCCGAAGGTGCAAGCCCTGTCAAATTCACGGGGATGTTATCCATCGGCCACCTGAGTTCCTGCATCCCACTATAGTACCGCACCCATTCGCCCGGTGGGGAATGGATATAGTGGGACCTTTACCGAAAACAATCCGGTCGAATACGTACGTCCTTCTGGCAACCGACTATTTCACCAAATGGGTTGAAACCGAAGCCTATCCCACCGTCAAAGGGAGTCACGCCATCAAATTCGTATGGACCAACATTATATGCAGATTCGGGCTACCAAGAACGATCATGATGGATAACGGAACAAACCTGGACAACAAGGAGGTTAGAGCATTCTTTGCCGAACATGGTATCAACCAGAGCACGTCTTCCGTCGGCTACCCGCAAGGGAATGGGCAGGCGGAAAGGAAAAATTGAACTATATTCAACACTCTGGCCAAAAAACTTGAAGAAGCCAAAGGGGCCTGGTTAGAGAAACTGCCCGAAGTTCTCTGGTCATACAGAAACGACCCCCAGACAACCCACTGGAGAGACCCCTTTTTCCATGGCGTACGGTGCTGAAGCTGTGATTCCGACTGAGGTCCGGGTTCCAACCCTCCGGAGCGAGGCCCGGGTCGAAGGACCAAGTAACCAGCATTTGGCTCAGAATCTTGATCTTCTGGATGAAAGAAGGGAGGCTGCCGGGATCAGGCTGGCTGCTTACCAACAACAAGTCCGGAACCACTTCAATCAAATAGTCAAAAGAAGAGAGTTCCAGATCGGAGACATGGTCCTTAGGCGCAAAATCGGGCTTGTAGGCAAGCTCAGGGAGCCTTGGGAGGGCCCGTACACCATCTCTGAAGTCATCGGTCGCGGAGCATACCGAGTCCGAAGGAATATTGATGGCGGAATGGAACCAAAATCCCAGAACGCCTCTCGCCTCAAGAGGTACTACCCTTGATGGGCCAAGTCCTGTTTTTACTTGGATCTTTTTGTAAAAAGGCTACAGCAACTGGTCGGTAAAAATCATTATTATGGCCAATTAAATAAATCATAAAATCTGCTGGTGTGCCCGAAGTCGCAAGACAGATCCTGAAGAGATCATTGTTCCAAAAATAAACTAAGTGTTGCATTGACTTTCGCATGGCCTGAAGAGCCCGAAGTCACAACACAGATTCTGAAGCGATCATTGTTCCAAAAATAAACTAAGTGTTGCATTGACTTTCGCATGGCCTGAAGAGCCCGAAGTCACAACACAGATCCTGAAGCGATCATTGTTCCAAAAATAAACTAAGTGTTGCATTGACTTTCGCATGGCCTGAAGAGCCCGAAGTCACAACACAGATCCTGAAGCGATCATTGTTCCAAAAATAAACTAAGTGTTGCATTGACTTTCGCATGGCCTGAAGAGCCGGAAGTCACAACACAGATCCTGAAGCGATCATTGTTCCAAAAATAAACTAAGTGATGCATTGACTTTCGCATGGCCTGAAGAGCCCGAAGTCACAACACAGATCCTGAAGAGATCACAAAACTTTGTAAAAATAAACAAAATAACCAAGAATCGATATAACTGTAAAAGTCGAAAGTCGAATGGACAAAACCTATTATATCTCATTCAAAATGGGCCCCTGTGGCCAAGGCTTACAATGCATTTCATAAACAGTAAATACTAAAGGTCAACGCTGGTGCCCGATACATTTGGGTTCACTGAAACGATGACCCCATCGGGAGCCGGAGGATCAGGAGGGGCGGTGATGCTCATTCCTGGGAGAGGCTTGGTCAGGAACTCGCAGAAACGAACGTCGTCTGGACCACCAACCGGATCATCGTACGGAGGGGAGATGCCCAGACTCTCATCCAGTTCTTCCACCGAGGCAAAAGTCCTTTCTTCGACGGGTTTCTGCATGTCATTAAAGCATGACCTCCAACCAAACCCAATCCGGTATTGGGAGGTTTCGCAGAAACGCTTATACATTTCGTTCCCACCCCGGTGACACATCTCCACCACCGACCTCTCCGTGGCAAGGAGATTCTCCATCTCAGCCCTCTCCTCCAGGAGCTTCGAATTGGAAGCCGTCAAGCTCTCATTATTAGCTTTCAGGCTCCCATTCTCAGCCTTCAAGGCCTCCGTCTCAGCAAAGAGGGCCCGCCGAACTGCTTCCATTTCTTTAATTTTTTCTTGAGCCGCCCGAAGCTGTTGCTCTGCAGCGACTGCCCTTCGGGACTGGACATCCAACTTTTCATTGGATATGGACAGTTGGTTGGCGACCTTCATCCGGGATTCCTCCTTCAGTCTCAGGAGCTCGTTGGACTTCTTGAGCAACTTGGTGTCCTCCTCCATTTTTGCATTTTAGGCCTGTGTCAGGTAGAGCATCTGCCAAAAGGTTAAGTGTTAGCCTGATAAGGAAATAAATAAAATATTAAATGCAGTTGAGGAATCTGCAGATTCGAGCACTACCTTCATAGCAACCTCTGGACCTGTCAGTGCCAACTCCTCCCGATCGATGGTTCTCAGTCTCTTTCGGTCTATGGGTGTCCAGATCTGAGATCCCATAGCCCGAAGGGCAGTGTCATTGTCAATGGTTGCATGCCCTGCAACCAGAAAGTTGTCGCCCGGGAGTCTAATCTTCCGCGCCCAGGGCACGGGTAGCTCTGTTTCAGTTGCGGCCCCACTGTCATCCAATACGATGGGAGATGATTGTGTCTCCGTTCGGGCCCTTACTGACCGTTCGGGTAGATTCTCCTCCGATCGGGGATGTCGCGCCCCCGTCAGGCTCGTTTCTCCTTCAACCAACCGGAATTCAGGGACGGGAACATCCCCTGAGGATTGAGCAACCTCCTCTGATCCTTGAGGAGGAGTCTGGCCGGTTTGCACATTTCCCATCGGTGGAGATGGAGCTACCGGGCTATTCTCTACAAGAGGTAAGAGAACGGGACCAGCCGGAGGGGTTAGAACACTTTGTGATCCCTGCCCGATCTGGATCTCACCGGGGGCTGAATTTGAGGCTTGAGGTCCAACTGCCCGCTTAGGCTTCTTCTTCAACACCGCCTGCGGGATCCTCAACATCTCTGTAGATAGGGCCTGCAAATTGGAACCTGTCAAGAAACTGGTACACATCCTCAAAGGCTGTCCCCAAATTTTCGATTTAAGCAATTCAAAACGGGTTCTGATATAATTTGAGGTTTTATATTTGTCGGGCGCTCCCAGGAACTCAAGCACATGGAGGCCTAACTTATCATTGCACTGATCACAGTTGCATGCCCCCCTATGGAATGGCTTGAAAGAAGGGAAAAGGTGTTGGTTAAACTCGTTGGGGACTTTGAATCTGGATGAGCTTGGGAGTTTCCAACTCCCACTCACAAGGACCATCCTTTCTTTCCACCATTTATTGGATTTTTCAGTACCATCACAAATTTTCCTCCCACTAAGGGGAAAAAAATTGTACCGGCCCCTGCACTTCTTCTGGGCTTGTATTTTGTAACAGAACAGAAGTTCCGTCAGACCAAGGTCAAGTCCTAGACCCCGATTGATCATCAAGATCATGGCCAAGACCCGGAAGAAGTTAGGTCCCACCTGAAGTGGGGCCAAGCCTAAGGTAGCTAAGGCATAAAGGAAGAAGGGCTGGATCGGGAATCTAATGACCTGAAGGTGAAAGGCCGACAACAAAATCTGATGATCCAAAACTCCCTCACCCTTCCTAAAATCATACTTTTTAGGGTAATTTTTAATAATCACCCGATCGGGTACCCCGCATTTAACCCTTAACTTTTTTAATACCGTCTCTACCCTGTTCATAGGGGGAATGGGATCAGCATAAAACTGGTCTCCCGAAACCCCTGCAACCGGATTTCCGGCTGCTGCGACGTTCCGGTTAACTTCCGGTGGGCTAGACACAATTGTCCTAACCACCTCCACTGAGGGTGAACTGAGGGATGCATCCGGGTCTACAGGGGAAGGTAAACGGTCGCTACCCGACCGGGTATCATCACTATCAGACATTTCGAAAAGAAAGACGCTGAGATGGAAAGAAATAACTTACTCTAAGATGAATCCCGAAGGATTTATGACGCTTTCCTGAGAGAGGAGGTAGACTCTGGCAATGATAAGTCAAGATCTCAAGTGCAGGGAGTTCTCTAGAATTTTTTAAAACTGTGAAACGGAATGAATCCATAACACTGCAGTCATTATTTATAGAAATCTCAGAGGCGCCTGAAAAGCCGTGCGCTCGGGAACCGAAGCGTCATCTCGCTTCACGTGCGCCTCCACAACCTCCCTTTTCGCCAACCGAGGCCACCCGGACCACGAATTTCAAACGTTGCAATGATTGTACAACCGTCATATTAATTGCGTCAGCCACGTCACCCCGATCAGGGGTGATGTATCTTATCCCCACTCTGTATCCTTTTTAATGGGCCGGGAAGATCGACAACCCATCACAAAGGATAGGGCCTGTGTAAGAGTGGAAATGTCCAGCCCAACTGAGCCCATCTGTCATCAGGCCCAACTGAGCCCATCTGTCATCAGGCCCATCAAGTTTCTGGGCCAGCAAGCTTCTTATAAACCCAGTAATTAAGCCCATTTAGAAAATGTATTTAAAGAGAATCCAAAAATTAATAAAGGTATTCGAAAAGGTGTTGAACATTTTTATGTGTTTACGGGGACTTTCATGTGTTTTGCATGAATAAATTAAAATACTATATATAAATAATAATAAATTAATTAAATAAAAATAAATGAATTAAATAATAATATAAATAATAAATAATAAACAAAATAAATTAAATAATACATAATAATAATAAATAAATAAAATTTAAAATTTAAAAATAATAAGAAATAAAAATAATAAATAAATAAAATATTATTATTTTTCTTACAACAAAAAAATCAGTACCAAACAGGCTTCCAGTTCAGACTATAAGCATAACACATGTTTTTGTTATGCTCCAGGTTACATTTTTTTCACAGTTTGTATACATTTTTTACTTGCAATTTTTATCTAAAGTGTGCTATTATTTATGCAATATTTACAAGATAGTTAATTTCATTAGAAAAATAAAAAGTAAAAGCAAAATTTTTTTACTAAACATACTTTATGTTTTTTATTTTTGTTTCTAAAAAAAATAAAATTTTAGTAAACAATATTTTACTTTCTGTTTCTCTTACAAGAATCAAAATAATAATTTTATGAAATGTTTCCTCTTAGTGCTTGTTTGGTAGAAGGAGTGGTGCCCTTTTTTTGGATTTGGTTTGAAAATTTTGCTCCACTCTATGTTTGGCAAGCATGGTGTTGGACAAAAAGTGCTTGAATAGTGTCACTCCATTGGACCCAAATCCATCAATTTTTACACTATCTCAAGAGATGGTTTGGTTGGAGTTGTGTCTAATGGTTTGATACTATTCATTTATAATATTATATATATATATATATATATAAATTCAAAAAAAATACCAAACATGAAAAAAATATATATTTCGGGAAAACAAATATTTCTAGAAAAAATAAAAAATAATAAAAATATATTTATTATTTTTAAAAAAATATACAAATTATATGATTTTTTACTGAAATCTATTATTTTTTCAAAATATTTTATTTTTTTGAAATATCTTATATAAAATATTTTATCTATAAATATTTCGAAAAAATAAAATATTTATATATTTTATTTTTTAAAACATATATATTTACAAAATGTTATTTTAAATAAATAAAATGTCAAACTATTCCAAGTTACCAAATATGATTGGTTTCAGAATTTCAGCTCATACCAACTCTATTGGTTTTTCAGTTTCACTTTTTCTCACACCAAAACCATCTGCACCAAACATGGTTTGGAACCAAAATAAAACCACACCAACTCCAACCAACCCAACTCCAACCAAACCAAAACCAAAAACCAACACCACACCGTCTACCAAACAAGCACTTAGTAAACATGTCATCTGTGGTTCCTTGATAACAGGGTCGGCCATGGGCTTAGGCGGCCGCCTAGGGCCTCAAAAAAAAAAATTACTTATAATAGTATAGGCCCAAAATTGGAAAAAAAATAATAGTTATGTTTTTATAGGCTTGACCTAATACCAATTCATGCCTAACAAATCAAATTCAACCCAATAGTTAAATTAAAACAAATCAACCCAAAGAGAATTTATCTTAGGACTTTATAATTTCCCAAACATAACTTAACCTAAAGGCTAAAACTAAGGCACGACCCAATCCATCAATTCCCATCAGTTCGACACAATAGCTTAGAGGAGGCCTCAGTTCGGCAAAACAGCTTGGAGTTGGAGGCCTCATTTCGGCGAATCGGCACAACAACTTGGAGTTGGAGGCCTCATTTTCACACTATCGCACAATAGCTTGGAGTTGGACTGTTGGAGGCCTCAGTTCGGCACAACCCTCACTCCTGAAATTCGCCGACAAAAGCTTTGATTCCTTTGAAAGGTGAGTGTTTTTCAATCTTCTTCTATATTGACTACCGAAAAATCTTCTTCCATATTGATAATAATGTAGTTGTATATAAGAAAGAGCTAGAGAAAGCAAGAACAATCTTGTTAATTAGCTTAATTGTATAACAGATAAGATATCACATGTATATATAGGAGATAAAGAGGTGTGAAGAGCAATTCAATTGGAATGAAATCCCAAATCCAAAGCCCCAATATGAAAAAAGAAAAAGAAAAAAGTTGTCCCTATATGTATGCATATGTCTTCAATTCCAACATTTTCTATTGATATGTATGCATATGTCTTCAATTCCAACGATATTGACATATTTGTTTGTAGCAAAATATTCAATTAAGTTAAAGAATCCAACCGATTTGATGTGATTGGGATAGAATTCTATTGCTCATATTTGTGTGAACTCAATTCACACCACACCAAATAATTTTGATCTTTATATTTTAGAGTTGGGATTGAATTGGGATTGTTGTTTGTGGGTAATCTATTTGCTTATGTAACTTCCGAAAAGAAAAAAAATGAACTTGTTTATGTAATCTACTGTGTGTGTCTTATTTTTGTTTTAAACTTTTATAACAGTGATGTCTAATTTTTGTTTTAAACTTTTATAACAGTGATGGCAAACTCTTGTTCTAAAGCTTTTCTTTATTTGGAGTCGTGCAACGTATTTATTAATTATTTTCATCTTCTACAAAGCGGTAGAAAGTTTTTACGAATAATGTCAAAGGTTTTACACTTAAGCCATTGTCACAAACACGTTGGGAAGGTCAACTACAAAGTGTTAAAGCAATACAATTCCAAGCTCCAAATATAAGAAATGCTTTAATTGACTTGGTAAGAACTAGTGAAGATCCCAAAACAAAGAGTGATGCAGAGAGCTTAGCGACATATGAACTTGAGAATTTTGAGTTCTTACTTGGCATGGCTATTTGGTTTACCGTATTGAATGAGATAAACAAAGTAAGCAAAATCATGCAAACAGATGACATGCAAATTGATGTTGTCATTAATCTTTTAAGAGGACTCATTCAATTTTTTGAAATGTATAGAAAAAATGAATTTGTATCCGCTATGATTGAGGCTAAAGAGATTGCAAGTGAAATGGAAGTTGAACCTATATTTCGTGAAAGACGACTCATTCATAGAAAGAAACAATTTGATGAGAATGTCAACGATGAAATAACACAATCGGCCGAAGAATCGTTTAGAGTTAACTACTTCCTCTTTATAATTGATTAAGTTCTTTCTTCTCTTAAAAGTCAATTTAAACAATTTCAACAATATGATGACTCTTTTGGATTTTTGTTCAATTTGGAGAGATTAAAGTCTGCAGATAATGACAGTTTGAAGTGATCATGTCATAGCCTTAAAGATCTCCTACAACATGACAAGATTTCTGATATTGATGGGACATAATTATTCTAAGAGTTGCAAGTTTTAAGAAAAGCTTTACCAAGGGAAACGAAAAAGGTAATTGAAATTTTGGAATTTATTAAAAGACTAGGCTATTGTTTTCCAAATGTTTGGATTGCATATAGAGTATTGTTAACTATTCCAGTTACAGTTGCATCTGCTCAAAGAAGATTTTCAAAGTTAAAGTTGATTAAATCTTATCTACGGTCGACGATGTCTCAAGAAAAATTGAATGGTTTGGCAATGATTTCTATTGAAAAATACATGTTGGAGAAGCATGATTGGAGCACTTTAATTGATAATTTTGCTTCCCAAAATGCTAGACAATCACATTTACTTTGATATTAAGTTGGATTTTGAGTTTTGTAACTAAGTTTGTTGCATATTTCTTTTTCCTCTAAACGGGATTGTGCTCTTTATAAAGCACCAAGACCCGATGTATTTTCTTTATTTTTCATATTAAAATACAATATATTTTAATGAAAATTTTTGTTCTAGTCATTTTTGTATGAAGGGCCTTATATTAAATCTCGCCTAGGGTCTCAAATGTTTTTAGCGATTTCAGGGCCGGCCCTGGTTGATAATTTGGGTATTTTTGTGTGTTGAAATGTGAATTGAAATGGATGAAAACAATATTTCATGGAGCAAAGCTTAGTCGGGAGATTTTTCCAAAGACTTGGAGTGTTCCATTTCAGTCCTAAAAAATGTTGAACTTACCTTGAGACATGATTTGGGCATATTTTAATCTTGTTCAAACATTTTTGTCACACTAAAAGAACAAAAATAATAATAATAATAATAATAATAATAATAGAAGACCAATTAATTGTCAGATAGAGTCTATTTCTTATCTTATGTTTACAAGAGTCTTGTTATAAATGATTTATTCAACTTTAACAAAAAAAATATTAATTAACAATTTTAGCGTTGGGAAAAGAAAGTATACGTATATTTATGGGTTATTAACAAACAATCCCTTATAGTTATAAATTCTTAACAAACATCCCCCTAAGGTTAGAAATTGATATTTTATGCCCAAAATACTCATAAAATAAATTGGTAACTAAATTAAGATTTTTTAGTAAATTACAAATTATTATTTTTAACTAAATTAAGATTTTTGAGTAAATTACAAATTTTTTTTTTGTTTTTTGTTTAATTTTACTTATTTATTTAAATTCAAATTTGAAAAAATATATTACTCCCTCCGTCTCAAATTATAAGCCCCTTTTGGGGAATTCAACTTTTTAAAATAATGACTTTAATTGTAGAGTTAGTGAATAAAAATATTAACTTTACTCGTGGTCCCATTATAATGATGTGATCGTTTATAAAATATATATTTTATAACTTTAATGCTTGAATGTTAAACTTGTAAATTGACCAAATTAAGTGATTTGAATTTTCAAAGTGGACATTTATTTTGGGACGATTAAAGAAGAAAAATGGACACTTATTTTGTGACGGAGAAAATACAAATTATAAGGGCAAAGCCCTTTTAAAATTTCTATGCATCTATTATCTTAAAAAAAATAAAAAAACATTATTTAAAGTGTATTATTATTAATAATGTTTTTTTTTTATAATTTGTACTCCCTCCGTTCCAAAATAAGTGTCCACTTTGAAAAGTCAAAACATTTTATTTGGTCAATTTACCAGTTTAACCTTCAAGCATTAAAGTTATAAAACATATATTTTATAAACGATCACATCACTATAGTGGACCACGGGTAAAGTTGTTATTTTATTTATTAACACTACAATAAAAAGTCATCCTCTTAAAAAATTGAATTCCCCAAAAGGGACTTATAATTTGAGACGGGGGGAGTAATATATTTTTTCACATTTGAATTTAAATTAATAAGTAAACTTAAACAAAAAACAAAAAATATAATTTGTAATTTACTCAAAAATCTTAATTTAGTTAAAAAAATAATAATTTGTAATTTACTACAAAATCTTAATTTAGTTACCAATTTATTTTAGGAATATTTTAGGCATAAAATATCTATTTTTAACGACAGATGGTGTTTGTTAACGAAATACTAACGAAGTGGAGGTTATCTGTATGGTGGGAAAAGTGTAGGGGGTTATTTGACACATCATGGGAGTGTTTGTCAAGATTTTGAAATCATGGGTTGTTTGTTCATAGCCTTATATTTATTTGAAAATTTGAACCTATCTTGTTTTTATAAAGGACGCAATTTTTGACTAATCATACATAACACCAAGGGCGCAAAATATATATATATAAATAAGACAAAAATAAAATAAGATAATAATAATAGTTTTTGTAGTATAGAATGCTATGAATTTTATTATTATTCGTATTGTATGATCTGATTATATATATATATATATATATATAAAAATTAAAAAAATAATAATAATTGAAGAGTGGTGCGGTTATGTTTCACAGTATAGGTGTTGTTTGATAAAATTGAAGGAAAATTTGAAGTACCGAAGATTTTAAGTGGTGCTTAAAAAAATTATATTATTAGATATGTTTGGAAATTTTCAGTTTTCAGATTTCAGTGTTAGTGATGACTCTGTTATTTAAAATTTTACATCATTTTAAGTGACACTTAATATTTTAAGTGATGTTCAATTTTTTTATCAAAGATATTTAACTGAATATATAATAAATATGTTCAGATTTAAATGGTAAATAAGTGTTTTTACCCGATCGTTACTCTCACATTTACTCCTTTTGGTGGTTTTCTGAATTTTTTATTTTTCTACTTTATCACTGTATTTGAAGAGTGCGTATACGAGCCCAAGAAGTTGCCATTGATAAAATGGAGCATGAAGCTTCGGCGGTTATTTTCCCACCAAAAATAATCTCCACCAACTACCTTCCCTGCCATTTCAACATTCCACTTCTCTTCCCCATCCCATCTTCTCCTCCAAACATATACAAACCTCCTCTATATTCATCAGAGACCAACAATACACTTCCAATATTCGAAGCTCAATCCAAGATAGCAACTTTGATCAAACCCATAGTTCCTACTCAAAGCTCTTGTTCCAATTCTGTCAAACCAAGTCTCTAAGACCAGGACTACGAATCCATACTCATTTAACCAAAGTTGGAATATCCTAAGACACAAAACTCCGGAACCATTTGATTAATTTGTACTCGAAGTGCAAATGTTTTGGGTATGCACGTAAACTGATCGATGAAAGTCCTCAACCGGATTTGATTCCTTGGTCTGCCTTGGTATCTGGGTATGCTCAGAATGGGCGCGGGGAAGATGCCCTTTTGGCATTTCGCGAAATGCACTTGTTGAGTGTTTGGTGTAATGAATTTACGTTCCCGAGTGTGCTTAAAGCTTGCTCCATTGCCGAGGATTGGGGCTTGAGGTTGTCACTGGGTTTGAGGAGGGTGTGTTTGTGGCGAATACGTTGTTTGTTATGTATGCGAAGTGCGGTGAGTTGGGGAATGCGAGGAGATTGTTGGATGGGATTCAAGAAAGGAATGTTGTGTCCTGGAATGCGTTGTTTTCTTGTTATGTGAAGAATGACTATTTTGGAGAAGCAGTGAGTTTGTTTCAAGAAATGATTTCAGGTGGAACCAAACCGGATGAGTATAGGTTGTCCAGTATATTAAATGCTTGCAAAGGGCTGGAGGATGTTGATCAGGGAAGTAAAATACAAGCGCTTTTGATAAAGTTTGGGTATAATTCTGATCCATTCTCCTTAAATGCACTTGTTGACATGTATGCAAAAGTAGGTAGTATTCAAGATGCACTTGTGGTTTTTGAGGAGAACCCAGAACCTGATATTGTTTCCTGGAATCGAGAAGGCTGTTTACAACATAAAAAGGAATAGGATTCAATCCGACAACTTTGTTTACTGTCCTCAACTCTGCAGCTACCTCTTCTGGTATTTTGTGCTCCAATGATACTGATGGATCATGATTCATAAGATATGTTGATGTACTGACTGTTTCTGCCCAGAACTATTCTGACAACCATGTCTGAATGTGCATGCTTCTTGCTATCTCAATCACTTTTCGATTCATACTTTCTGCTACGCCATTCTGTTGTAGTACTTGGAACAGTTTTCTATAATTTGATATTATTCTCATTGCAAAAAATCTTGAACTCGGAGTCTTCGTTTTCTCCACCAAAGTCGGATCTCAGTTTCTTTACCTTCAATCTTGTCTCATTCTTAACCATGACTCTCCATTTCTTGAACACATCGTACACTTCACTTTTATGTTTCAAGAAGTAAACTCATATCCTCCTGGAATGGTCATCAATGAAAGTCACGAAGTAAGACTTTCCGCCAAGAGATAAAACAATTGTTGGCCCCTAGATACCCATGTGAACTAGTTCAAGCTTTTCCATTATGAGACTTCTGTTGTTGCTCTTGAAATTAACCCTCTTCTGCTTACACTCATAGAAGTCAATGTCAATCGATTTCACTGGTAGTTTTCTCTTTGAGAACATAACTACGAGCTCCTTTTCACTCATGTGACCAGGCCTCTAGTGCCACAAGTTGTGATCCTCTTTACCTTCTGCAACTGCAATCACTGTGCTAAAATTAGTGGTTGTGTAGAGCGTATCTTCTTTCTTCCCTCGTGCTATAGTCATAGCCCCTCTGGAAATCTTCCACTTTCTTCACTAAAAGTGGTCACATAACTTTCACTCCCCAACTGGCCTACTAAGATCAGGTTTTTCCTCAAGTATGGAATGTGTCTTACATCCCTTAGCTTCCATATCAATCCACTGAGTTTGATATGTACTTCACCCTTGCCAACAACACTGTATGGCTGATCATCACCTAGATAAACCTTGCCAAGGTTTCCAGGTGTATAGCTCTCGAAGAGCTCACAACTTGAGGTGGCATGGAATGATGCTTTAGAGTCCAAGACCCAAAAGTCTGTCTTGATCTCCAAAGAGCGTATCAACGCATCATCTTCTGAAACAAGATTCACTTCAGTCTTGTCATCCGCTACACTCTGCGGGGATCTGCACTGGTCTCTGTAATGACCAAGTTTCCCACAATTCCAACACTCAATGGAATTTCGAGACCTTTGTCTCGACTTGGAACGACCATGTCTTTGACTTCCATCCTTCCTTCTGTTCAAACCTCTGCCTCTGGTGTCGACATTCAATGTTGAGCCACTGTTAGAAGAGTTTGACTCACTCTGTCTTATGATCTCTCATATGAGTATCATACTGTAACGGTTCCACTCCTGAACAATTACTGATTGCAGCCTTCGTAGTGCTCCAACTCTCTGACAATTGGCTTATAAGAAAAACTAATTTTATTTTGCTAGTGATTGACATATCAACTGATTCCAACTGCTCAACAATTTCATTAAGGGCACTAAGTTGTTCACTAACCTTCCCACTTTTGAACATCTTTAGATTTGCCAATCTAGTGATAAGATGTACCATATTCGCACCAGACGGTTGTTCGTACATGCTCGAAAGAGCATCTGTGAAAGACTTTGTTGTCTTCACATTCTTGATGTTAAAGGCGACGAACTTTGACAACGTCAGTCTGATCGTACCGAGAGCCTTTCGATCTAGGATTGACCAATCCTCTTCTTTCATCAATTCTGGCTTCTTCCCTTCTAATGGTAAGAACAAATTCTTCTGGTATAACACATCCTCAATTTGCATCTTCCAATAGGCAAAGTTTGCACCATCAAACTTCTTGATCATCGTTTTCAGCCATAGCTCCTTGTTGATCAGAACGTCTGACGTCACTGCTGATATGGCCGAGTACTCGGTAAACACTGCGTCGAGTACTCGATAGTTCTTCGTCGTTGAGTACTCGGTATGACTCTCGTCGAGTATTCAGTGAAGACTTCACTCGTCTTCCTCGGGGAGCGCGTGGATGGACTAGTTTTGCCAGCAGTCACTTGCGGCGGCGCGTGGAACCTCCGATGGCGACGCGTTTCACAGTCCTAGTTTCGTCTTGACGAGACAAAGCTCCTGGTATGGTTGGTTTATGATTTCGAACAACTCTGATCTTCGAATTTGAACCAGAATGTACGAACTTCTTCTTTGCTTCAACCTAAAGCTCTGATACCACTTATTAGGGCTTTTACACCCGCCCAAGAACGAAAACTAGGGTTTGCTAACCCTAATAGCCAAGCCACAAATAATTGCGAATCAGAAATCACACACAACACACACCAAACACAAACGACATAAAGATAAATAGTGGTTCGGTCAAAAGAAGCCTATGTCAACTGAGAACACCGTTTCACTATAATCAATGAGATGATTACAAGGGGATGATCCACAGATCATACACACGCATACACACACTGTATACTTACGCCTGTATCGCTCACCCTTACTGGTGTTTCACTCACACCAAGAAATATCACTATGTATCTCTTCTTCTCTCTTTATCTTTGTATCTCACAAAACTCATTTTTTGTGCTAGATCACACCATGATCTTCTGTTTGTGTCACACACACAATTATCACCTCCACACAATACAATAAGGCACATCCCTATATTTATAAGAGGTAAACTTGATAGACAAGTCAATAATCACATTTCAATCAGAATTGGAGTCATAAAGTCTTTCCATAAATTAATTTACACATCTGGGTCACCGAGTACTCGGTGGGTACACAAGTCCGCGTAAATGCGCGCAAGTGCGCGAAACCCTCTGCCACTTTTTCACCACTTTGCGCAAGTACGTCCGAGTTCGCACTTTACTGAGTACTCGGTAAAGAACCACCGAATACTCGGTGGTTCTTTATATCAATTCTCATTTTTTCTCCAAATTTTTTCTCAATCCATGAGGAAATGAGTTATTATTTAACAAAAAATAATATATATATATATGAGCTGGCTAGGATATGCCCTAGATCACATTCCAGAAAACAATCTTCATTAGAGATTTCAGTCAACAATTCTGAGATATTTTATTCTGTCAACAGAGCAGTTGCTTCTACTCCCACTTTTTGTGCTTTCTCACTCACTCCATCCCCATACATCTTTATATATTTATTTATTTATTCATAGCAGCCAATGTTAATTGTGAAGCACTACTTACGCACTTTAAACCACCCAAAACAATAAATAAATAAATAAATCTGTTGTCCTATTTATTTCTTAAGACACTTTAAACCACCCAAAAGCTAATAAATAAATAAATCTGTTGTCTTGTTTATTTCTTAATAAAAGAAAGGATTAATTTCAGTAAAACCCCTTATACTATCCAGATTAATCAACTAACCCCCTGTGTGTCCACTTTGCCCTCTATACTATTCAATTTCATCAAATTGCCCCCTCACTTCTCAAAATGCCTAAACTACCCTCAATAGTATAAGGGGGTTTAGTGAAATTAATAGTATAAGGGGGTTTAGTGAATTATTTCTGAAAAAATAATATATACTTTTTGCAAAAAAAAAAAAATTCGAAAAAAAATCATATTTTGTTCCAAAATATGAATTTTTTTTTCGAAAAAGTATATATTATGTTCCAAAATATGAATTTTTTTTTCGAAAAATAATTTTTTTGCAAAAAATATATATTATGTTCCAAAATATGATTTTTTTCTGAAAAATAATATTTTGCGAAAAATATATATTATGTTCCAAAATATGATTTTTTTTTCCGAATTTTTTTTTTTTTTGCGAAAAAGTATATATTATGTTCCAAAATATGAATTTTGTTTTCGAAAAATAATTTTTTGGAACAAAAATGTATATATTATGTTCCAAAATATGAAAATAAAATTCGAAAAATAATTTTTGGAAAAAAAATCATATTTTGGAACATAATATATATTTTTTGCAAAAAATTTATTTTTCAGAAAAAAATCATATTTTGGAACATAATATATATTTTTTGCAAAAAAATTATTTTTCGAAAAAAAAATTCATATTTTGGAACATAATATATACGTTTTTGCAAAAAAAATATTTTTCGAAAAAAAAATTCATATTTTGGAACATAATATATACTTTTTCGCAAAAAAAATATTTTTCGAAAACAAAATTCATATTTTGGAACATAATATATATTTTTTCGCAAAAAAATATTTTTCGTAAAAGAAATTCATATTGTGGAACAAAATATGATTTTTTTTGGAAATTTTTTTTTTTTGCAAAAAGTATATATTATTTTTTCCGAAATAATTCACTAAACCCCCTTATACTATTGAGGGTAGTTTAGGCATTTTGAGAAGTGAGGGGGCAATTTGATGAAATTGAATAGTATAGGGGGCAAAGTGGAGACACAAGGGGTTAGTTGATTAATCTGAATAGTATAGGGGGTTAGTTGATTAATCTGGATAGTATAGGGGGGTTTATTGATATTAACCCTAAAAGAAATAAATGAGTAATGCAAATGACATATTTGAAAGGAAAAAAAAAAATTAACCAAAAGAGTTGGTGTACTTGGGAAGATAGAAACATCTCTGTTTTCAAAGATTTGGTAAAATTGTGTGGTCATGACACATGACTCATGAGAATTAGGCCATGTTTGGTAGGTGGTCTTTCTGGTCTGGTCCGGTCTGATCCGGTCCGGTCTAATCTGATTTGGAAAAATCTGTTTGGTAAGTGGCCTGGTTTTACTATTTATTTATTATTTATTATAATATTTATTTATTTATTATTTCTTCACTTTATAATATATTTTATTATTTATATTATTAAATTATTATTTATTAATTTATATATTATATTATATTTATTATTATTTCATTATTTAATTCATTTAATTTATAAATTATTTATTCATTTTTAATTATATAAAAATATATTTTATTAATTTATTATTATTATAC
Source organism: Cornus suecica (assembly GCA_963922005.1). Classification (NCBI taxonomy): domain Eukaryota; kingdom Viridiplantae; phylum Streptophyta; class Magnoliopsida; order Cornales; family Cornaceae; genus Cornus; species Cornus suecica. Next base: position 9,351,282 of record OY998238.1, on the reverse strand, counting down.
TCATTTTTTATTATTATTATGAAGTATTTATTCATTATTATTTATTATTATATCTATTTATTATTTATTATTATTTTTATTTATTATTATTATTTATTTCATTTTGTTTATTATTTATTATTTTTATTATATTTTTAAATATGTTTTATGTAATTTATTGTTTATTTTATTAATTTATTATTATTATTTATTATTATTATATTTATTTATTATTATTTTATTCATTTATTATTATTATTATGTTTTATTTAATTTATTATTTATAAATATATTTTATTATTTATTCATTTATTCATTTATTTATTATTATTATATTCATTTTTTTTATTATTAGGTATTATTTATTTCATTTTGTTTATTATTTATTATTTATATTTTATTTTTAAAATATGTTTTATTTAATTTATTATTATTATTTATTCATTTTTAATTATTTATAAATATATTTTATTAATAAGACCAGACCGGACCACCAGGAACCACCTTTTTTTTTTGTCTGAAATGAGGCCATTTTGATCTGATTTGGTCTTACTTGGTTTAACAAAAAATTTGGGACCAATGCTACAAAACACGGTCTGGTCTCATAAAACACAAGACCAGACCAGACCACCTGAAACCAGACCACCTACCAAACAGGGCCTTAGGGTTTGAATGTGTTAAAGAACAATACTGATTAAGGACATGTTTGGTAGAGCTGTGTTTGTATTTGTGTTTGTGTTGAAATAAACAAAAAACACGTTTTTTGTTTTTTTGTTTATTCATCCAAAAACATAAGTATGTTTGGCAAGGATATTTTTTGGGTCGAAATTGAAAAATTAAAAATCAATAATTAATAATATAAATAATAAATATAATAATAATAAATTACATAAAACATATTTAAAAAATATAATAAAAATAATAAATAATAAACAAAATGAAATAAATAATAATAATAAATAAATATAATAAAAAATAAAAAATAAATATAATAATAAATAATAAGTAAATATAATAACAAATAAATACTTCATAATAATAATAAAAAATGAGTATAATAATAATAAATTAATATTAAATTAATAAAATATATTTTTAAATAATTAAAAATGAATAAATAATTTATAAATAAAATGAATTAAATAATGAAATAATAATAAATAAATAAATAGAATATATTTATAAATTAATATATAAATTAATAAATAATAATATAAATAATAAAATATATTATAAAGTGAAGAAATAATAAAGAAAGAAAAATAATAATACATAAATAAATATTATAATAAATAATAAATAAATGGTAAGACCAAATTCATGTTTAATAATTTATAATAATTATAAATTCTTATAAATTATAATAATTTATAAATTATTATAAATAATTTATTTATTATTATTTAATAAATAAATAAATTCATGTTTATTGGAATATGCCTAAAACTTGGGTAAGTGAAAAAGTGTTTTTTAACACATATAACCCAAAAATAATAAACCAAACAAGTTTATAAACATAAAAACATATCTACCAAACATGCCTTAAGTTTTCTATACGAGGAATAGTTGTACATGCAAAACCAAAAGTTTTCCTCACTAATTCATGTAAAGAAACAGCCACTAAGAATAATGCTGATAACTGAAATGCCACCAACTCCATAATTAATCTCTTTCATCTCTCAATACATGTATAATTATACTTACGTATTTGTATATATACATATATGAGGTTTTTTCTATAAATAACTAGAACCCATCTCAACATTCATCATAATTAAGAAGCCCTCGTAGATATAAAGTCTTGTGCTGAAGCAAAAAAATAGTAGACAACAATGGCCAAGCCCATGAACTTTCTCATGGTTATTACTCTTCTTGCTCTTACTCCACTTTGCTTCTCTCGAAAGACCGGTGGTGGTGGTTACCTCTATCCACAATTTTACCAACGGTCGTGCCCAAGAGCACAAGAAATTGTCAAGTCTGTCGTTGCAAAGGCCGTTGCTAAAGAAGCACGCATGGCAGCTTCATTGCTCAGACTCCATTTCCATGACTGCTTTGTCAAGGTTTGTGATCAAATGTGAACGGCAATCATTGCATTGCACATTAATATATACATGCACATGCATATATATATATATACACACATACTCGAGTGACATTAAATTTGACACAACTCCATAAAAAAATTGTCGAATCTGGAAGGCCGCTTTAACTTTCTTGCATTGCGTATGCAGGGGTGTGATGCATCAATTCTGTTAGACAGCAGTGGGACCATAATCAGTGAGAAGAGGTCGGTCCCTAACCAGAACTCAGCTCGTGGATTCGAAGTCCTGGACGAGATCAAAGCTGCACTAGAGAAGGAGTGTCCTCACACTGTGTCTTGTGCTGATATCATGGCTCTGGCTGCAAGAGATTCAACTGTTCTAGTAAATATATATATATATATATATATATATATTATCTCAGTCTTCCAGTCTTCCAGTCTTCCTCATTTGACAATAATATTGATTATCATTTCTTAATTAGCCTAGCTAAAAATTCACGAGCTAATTAGTAAATAATTTTGTTTGTACAGACTGGTGGACCTAGCTGGGAGGTCCCATTAGGGAGAAGAGACTCCAGAGGTGCAAGCTTGAGTGGCTCAAACAACAACATTCCAGCACCAAACAACACATTCCAGACTATCCTTACCAAATTTAAGCTAAAAGGGCTTGACATTGTGGATTGGGTGGCCCTCTCAGGTAAATTTAATTACTAAATATATTTTTTTGTGTGCACCTAAATTAGACTTTTTTCACTTTTAACCATCCCATTAATTTTCAATTTGCTTAAAACAAGGTCTACTCAGAGCTACAAATAACATCAGGTAGCCTCTGGACCATATATTTTGATCAGCGGCCAAAATTGCAGAAAAAATAAAAAGTGATACATGATACCTACATGCACAAAAGTGTTGCATGAATGAATATATACAGATGTTGTTCATTTTCCGTGCTTAAAAACTATTATCTAAATCAATAGCAAATTGAGCGAGTACTCATGGTTGCATAAATGTTTTTTTTTTGGATTCTGATAGGAAGTCACACAATCGGAAATGCGCGTTGTACCACCTTCAGGCAAAGGCTGTACAATCAATCCGGCAATGGGCAGCCAGATTACGCGCTGGATCAGTCGTATGCAGCCCAATTGCGCACCAGATGTCCGAGGTCTGGTGGTGACCAGAACCTCTTTTTCATGGACTTTGTCACTCCTACAAAGTTTGATAATAACTACTACAAGAACTTGTTGGCTTCAAAGGGTCTATTTAGTTCTGACCAAGTTCTGGTGACCAAAAGCGCAGCGACTGTGGATTTGGTCAAGAAATATGCAGAAAATAATGAGCTGTTTTTCGAGCAATTCGCTAAGTCCATGATTAAGATGGGAAATATAACTCCATTGACAGGTTTGAAGGGAGAGATCAGAAAGAATTGCAGGAGGGTCAATGCTTAAGACCATATACTTAAAAAATTATGCCCATTCTATATATGTTGTGCATTTTCGCTTATTTATAAGAGGGTTTGTGAACTTTTGTTATGGTTATATAATAGCATTTTGGTGCGACTTTTGTCTGTTTACTGAGAGAAATTAATTCTTGCTTCCTGTTTTTATTTCCTGAAATAAAGAAATAAAAGTAAAATTTTATTTCCCAATTTATTTTTAGTTTTGCCTTTAAAAAAATGTTTCCTCTAGTTGTAAAGAAAAGAGAAAACAAAAAAAATGATACTTCCTCTTTTTGTTTCCTCTTACTTTCAAAATGACCAAATTTTCAAGTTGTAAATTTGGGACTTTCATGTATTTTGCATGAATAAATTAAAATACTATATATAAATAATAATAAATAAATAATAAATAAATTAAATATTTTTATAAATTAAATAAAATATATTTATAAGTTAAATAAAAATAAATGAATTAAATAATAATATAAATAATAAATAATAAACAAAATAAATTAAATAATACATAATAAAAATAATAAAATTTAAATTTAAAAATAATAAGAAATAAAAATAATAAATAAATTAAATATATATTTTTTTTTTACAGCAAAAAAATTAATACCAAACAGACTTCCAATTCAGACTAAAAACATAGCACATGTTTTTGTAATGCTCCAGCTTATATTTTTTTCACTGTTTGTATACATTTTTTATTTGCAATTTTTATCTAAAGTATGCTATTGTTTTGCAATATTTACAAGATAGTTAATTTTATTAGAAAAATAAAAAGTAAAATCAAATTTTTTTTAGTAAACATATTTTTTGTTTTTTATTTTTGTTTCTAAAAAAAATTAAAAATTTAGTAAATAATATTTTACTTTCTATTTCTCTTACAAGAATCAAAATAATAATTCTACGAAACGTTTCCTGCCAGTAAACATGCCATATGTGGTTCCTTGATAATTTGGGTATTTTTGTGTGTTGAAATGTGAATTGAAATGGATGAAAACAATATTTCATGAAGCAAAGCTTAGTCGGGAGATTTTTCCAAAGACTTGGAGGCTATAATGGGTGTTCCATTTCAGTCCTAACAAATGTTGAACTTACCTTGAGACATGATTTGGGCATGTGTTTCCAATTTTAATCTTGTTCAAACATTTTTGTCACACTAAAAGAACAAAAATAATAATAATAATAGAATACCAATTAATTGTCAGAGAGAGTCTATTTCTTATCTTATGTTTACAAGAGTCTTGTTATAAATGATTTATTCAACTTTAACAAAAAAAATATTAATTAACAATTTTAGCGTCGGGAAAATAAAGTATATGTATATTTATGGGCTATTAAAAAACAACTCCCTATAATTTTAAATTCTTGACAAACACCCCCTGAGGTGTCAAATAATCCCCTGCACTTTTCTCACCTTACACGCAGCCCCCACTCCGTTAGTATTCCGTTAACAAACATCTTCTGCCATTAGAAATTGATATTTTATGCCCAAAATACCCCTAAATTGATATGTTATGCCAAAAATACTCCTAAAATAAATTGGTAACTAAAATAAGATTTTTTTAGTAAATTACAAATTATTATTTTTTAACTAAATTAAGATTTTTTAGTAAATTACAAATTATTTTTTTGTTTTTTGTTTAAGTTTACTTATTTATTTAAATTCAAATTTGAAAAAATATCCCTCTGTCTCAAATTATAAGTCCCTTTTGGGGAATTCAATTTTTTAAGATGATGACTTTTATTGTAGTGTTAGTGAATAAAATACCAACTTTACTCGTGGTCCTACTATAATGATGTGATCGTTTATAAAGTATATATTTTATAACTTTAATATTTGAATGTTAAATTGGTAAATTGACCAAATTAAGTGATCTGAATTTTAAAAGTGGATACTTATTTTGGGACGACTAAAGAAGAAAAGTGAACACTTATTTTGGGACGAAGAAAGTACAAATTATAAGGGCAAAGCCCTTTTAAAATTTATATGCATCTATTATCTAAAAACAAATAAAAAAATATTATTTAAAGTGTATTATTATCAATAATATATATTTTTTAAAATTTGTATTCCCTCCGTTCCAAAATAAGTGTCCACTTTGAAAAGTCAAAGTATTTTATTTGGTCAATTTACCAGTTTAACCTTCAAGCATTAAAATTATAAAAACATATACTTTATAAACGATCACATCACTACAGTGGACCACGGGTAAAATTGGTATTTTATTCACTAACAATACAATAAAAAGTCATCCTCTTAAAAAAATGAATTCCCCAAAAAGGACTTATAATTTGAAACGGGGGGGGGGGGGGGGGGGGTAATATATTTTTTCATATTTGAAGTTAAATAAATAAGTAAACTTAAACAAAAAAATAATTTGTAATTTACTCAAAAATCTTAATTTAGTTAAAATAATAATATTTTGTAATTTACTAAAAAATCTTAATTTAGTTACCAATTTATTTTAGGGGTATTTTGGGCATAAAATATATATTTTTAACGGCAGGGGGGTGTTTGTTAACGGAATACTAACTGAGTGGGGGTTGTGTGTATAATGAAAAAAGTGTAGGGGGTTATTTGACACATTGGGGGGTGTTTGTTAAGAATTTAAAATCATAGGGGTTGTTTGTTAATAGCCCTATATTTATTTGTAAAATTTGAACCTATCTTGTTTTTATAAAGGGACGCAATTTTTGACTAATCATACATAACACCAAGGGCGCAAAAAAAAAAATATATATATATATATAAATAGGGTAATTTGCACTAATACCCCCTGTGGTTTGCATCAATTCTACCTTTATATTGATTTTTGAGAAATCAGCACTAACACCCCCTGAGGTTTCGTTTTGCTTGCAATGACACCCCTTGGGCCAATAAAACGACCAAAATACCCTTGAAAAAATTCAAAAATATTAAGGGTAATGTGAAATGACCTTTATGCCCCAACCCCAAATATATAAAATTTTGAAAAAATATACAAAATTCGAAAACAAATATTTAAATTTTGAAAAATATAAATAAAATAAGAATAAAATATATAAATTTCAAAAAATATATATAAAATGAATAAAATATATAAGATTCGAAAATATATATAAATTATGAAAAATATTTAAATTCAAATATATATTTCAAACAATATCTATAAAATTCAAAATATATACATTTTCAAAAAAAAAAGTCAAAAAATTATATCATTTCGAAAAACATATATAAAATTCAAAACAATATATAAAATTTGAAATATATATATATAATTTGAAAAATATATAAATTCGAATATATATATATATTTCAAAAAAAAAAAAAATTCAAAATATATATATTTTCAAAAACAAAATTCAAAAAATTATATAATTTCGAAAAACATATATAAATTTCAAAAAATATATATAAAATTTGAAATATATATAAAATTCGAAAATATATATATAATTTGAAAATTATATAAATTCGAATATATATATATATATTTCAAAAAATAAATGTAAAACTAAAAATATATATATTTTCAAAAATAAAATTCAAAAAATTATATAATTTTAGAAAAATATATATAAATTTGTAAAATGTCATATTCTTTCTAATGAAGTGAATCAAACTAGTTACCATCAGCATCAATTACTGACCTTCTTTTATATATATTTTTCCAAAATATATATATTTTTTCCGAAATTTATATGATGTTTTCGAAATTTATATAATATATCCGAATTTTATCAAAATAATTGGAAATTTATATATATATTTGAATTATATATATATATATATTTTTTTTTCCAATATATATATATTGAATTCTATAAAAAAATATATATTTTGAATTTTATATATTCTTTTACCAAAATATATATATTTTTCTAAAATTATATAATTTTTTGAATATTATTTTTTAAAATATATATATTTTGAATTTTCTATACAATTTTTGAAATATATATATATTCGAATTTATATATTTTTCAAATTTTATATATATATTTTCGAATTATATATATATTTCGAATTTTATATATTTTTTGAAATTTATAAATGTTTTTCGAAATTATATAATTTTTTGAATTCTCTTTTTGAAAATATATATATTTTGAATTTTTTATTTTTATTTTTGAAATATATATATATTTCAAATTTTATATATTTTTTTGAATTTTATATATATATTTTGAAATTTATATATGTTTTTCGAAATTATATAATTTTTTGAATTATATTTGTGAAAATATATATATTTTGAATTTTATAAATATTTTTTTAAATATATATATATTCGAATTTAAATATTTTTCAAAATTTATATATATTTTTGAAACTTATATATTTTTTTGATTTTATATATATATTTTTGAAATTTATATATATTTTTCGAAATTTATATATTTTATTCTAATTTTATATATTTTTTTCAAAATTTATATATTTGTTTTCGAATTTTATATATTTTTTCAAATTTATATATTTGTTTTTCGAAATTTTATATATTTGGGGTTGGGGCGTAAAGGTCATTTCACATTACCCTTATTATTTTCGAATTTTATCAAGGGTATTTTGGTCATTTTATTGGCCCAGGGGGTGTCATTGCAAGCAAAATGAAACCTCAGGGGGTGTTAGTGCTGATTTCTCAAAAATCAGCATAAAGGTGAAATTAATGCAAACATCAGGGGAGTGTTAGTGCAAAAAAAATTAAAAAAAAAATATATAAATAAGACAAAAATAAAATAAGATAATAATAATAGTTTTTGTAGTATAGAATGCTATGAATTTTATTATTATTCATATTGTATGATCTAAATATATATATATATAAATTAAAAAAAGGGTTAATTTATGTAAACACCCCTATACTATCCAATTTAATCAACTAACCCTACTGTGTCAATTTTGTCCCCTATACTATTCAATTTCATCAATATGCCCCCTCACCTCTCAAAATGCCTAAACTACCCTCAATAGTATAAGGGGGTTTAGTGAATTATTTCGGAAAAAATAATATATATTTTTTGCAAAAAAAAAAAAATATGAAAAAAAATTTCGAAAAATATTTATTTTGCGAAAAAGTATATATTATGTTCCAAAATATGAATTCTTTTTTCGAAAAATATTTTTTTTTGCGAAAATGTATATATTATGTTCAAAAATATGAATTTTTTTCGAAAAATATTTTTTTTGCAAAAAATATATATTATGTTCCAAAATATGATTTTTTTCTGAAAAATAATTTTTTGCGAAAAATATATATTATGTTCCAAAATATGATTTTTTCTGAAAAATATTTTTTTTGCGAAAAAATATTTATTATGTTCATATGAATTTTTATTCGAAAAATAATTTTTTTGCAAAAAATATATACTATTATGTTCCAAAATATGACTTTTTGCATAATAGTATATATTTTTTGCAAAAACATCATTTTTCGGAAAAGATCATATTTTGAAACATAATAGTATATATTTTTTGCAAAAAAAAATATTTTTCGAAAAAAAATTCATATTTTGGAACATAATATATACATTTTCATAAAAAAAATATTTTTCGGAAAAAAATCATATTTTGGAACATAATATATATTTTTCGCAAAAAAGTATTTTTCAGAAAAAAATCATATTTTGGAACGTAATATATATTTTTTGCAAAAAAATTATTTTTCTAAATTATTTTTCATATTTTAGAATAAAATATATACTTTTTCGCAAAAAAAAATATTTTTCAAAAAAAAAATTCATATTTTGGAACATAATATATACTTTTCCGCAAAAAAAATATTTTTCAAAAAAAAAATTCATATTTTGGAACAAAATATGATTTTTTTTCGAAATTGTTTTTTTTTGCAAAAAGTATATATTATTTTTTCCAAAATAATTCACTAAATCCCCTTATACTATTGAGGGTAGTTTAGGCATTTTGAGAAGTGAGGGGGCATATTGATGAAATTGAATAGTATATGGGGCAAAATAGACACAGTAGGATTAGTTGATTAAATTTAATAGTATAGGGGGGTTCACTGAAATTAACTCTTAAAAAAATAATAATAATTGAAGAGTAGTGCGGTTATGTATCACAGTATAGGTGTTTGATAAAATTGAAAATTAAATACGAAAAATTTTAAGATCTGAATGTTAAGTACGGAAGATTTTAAATAGTGCTTAAAAAAGTTATATTATCAGATATTTTTGGAAATTTTCGGTCTTAAGACTTCAATATTAAGTACTAACTCTGTCACTTAAAATTTTACTTCATTTTAAGTGATGTTCAATTTTTTTATCAAACGCACTTAATTGAATATACGATAAATCTTCATATGTAAGTGGTAAATAAGTGTTTTGACCCAATCGTTACTCTCACATTCACTCCTTTTGGTGGTTTTCTGAATTTTATATTTTTCTACTTCATTACGGTATTTGAAGAGTGCGTATACGAGCCCAAGAAGTTGCCTTTGATAAAATGGAGCATGAAGCTTCGGCGGTTATTTTCCCGCCAAAAACATATCCACCAACTACCTTCCCTGCCATTTCAACATTCCACTTCTCTTCCCCATCCCATCTTCTCCTCCAAACATATACAAACCTCCTCTATATTCATCAGAGACCAACAATACACTTCCAATATTCGAAGCTCAATCCAAGATAGCAACTTTGATCAAACCCATAGTTCCTACTCAAAGCTCTTGTCCCAATTCTGTCAAACCAAGTCTCTAAGACCAGGACTACGAATCCATACTCATTTAACCAAAGTCGGAATATCCCAAGACACAAAACTCCGGAACCATTTGATTAATTTGTACTGGAAGTGCAAATTTTTTGGGTATGCACGTAAACTGATCGATGAAAGTCCTGAACCGGATTTGATTGCTTGGTCTGCCTTGGTATCTGGGTATGCTCAGCATGGGCGCGGGGAAGATGCCCTTTTGGCGTTTCGGGAAATGCTCTTGTTGGGTGTTAGGTGTAATGAATTTACGTTCCCGAGTGTGCTTAAAGCTTGCTCCATTGCGGAGGTATGGAATTTTGGGAAGGGGGTTCATGGGCTTGTGGTTGTCACTGGGTTTGAGGAGGATGTGTTTGTGGCAAATACGTTGTTTGTTATGTATGCAAAGTGCGGTGAGTTGGGGAATGCGAGGAGATTGTTTGATGGGATTCAGGAAAGGAATGTTGTGTCCTGGAATGCGCTGTTTTCTTGTTATGTGAAGAATGACTATTTTAGAGAAGCAGTGAGTTCGTTTCAAGAAATGATTTCAGGTGGAACCAAACCGGATGAGTATAGCTTGTCGAGTATATTAAATGCTTGCACAGGGCTGGAGGATATTGATCAGGGAAGTAAAATACAAGCGCTTTTGATAAAGTTTGGGTATAATTCTGATCCATTCTCCTTAAATGCACTTGTTGACATGTATGCAAAAGTAGGTAGTATTCAAGATGCACTTGTGGTTTTTGAGGAGAACCCAGAACCTGATATTGTTTCCTGGAATCGAGAAGGCTGTTTACAACATAAAAAGGAATAGGATTCAATCCGACAACTTTGTTTACTGTCCTCAACTCTGCAGCTAGCTTGCAAGCTGTCAATGTTTCTGGGCAAATTCATTCACTTGCTGAAAAATCAGGGTTTCAATCTGATATTTATGTTGTAAACAGCCTTCTCGATTCATATGGAAAATGCAGTCATGTAGAAGATGCAACGAAAGTATTTAAAGAATGCCCATTCATAGACCTTGCTTCTTTTACATCTATGATCACGGCTTATTCTCGATATGGACAAGGAGAAGAATCTGTAAAGCTCTATTTGAAAATGCAAGACATGGTGCTTAAGCCAGATCTGTTTGTTTGTAGTTCTCTCCTGAATGCTTGTGCAAATCTATCAGCTTATGAACAAGGGAAATAAATTCATGTTATCATATTGACGTTTGGATTCATGTCAGATGTTTTTGCTGGAATTCTCTTGTTAATATGCATGCCAAATGTGAAAGTATCGATGATGCCGAGCGTGCTTTCTATGAGATACCTGAGAAAGGTATTGTCTCATGGTCTGCAATGGTTGGTGGACTTGCTCAACATGGGCATGGTAAAGAGGCCCTCAAATTGTTCAATGTGATGCTTAGAGATGGTGTTTCCCCCAATCATGTAACTTTAGTCAGTGTTCTTTGTGCATGCAATCATGCAGGTTTGATAGCTGAAGCAAAACAATATTTTGGATCAATGAAAGACATGTTTGGGATCGAACCAACGCAAGAACATTACAGTTGTATGATTGATCTCCTCGGTCGATCTGGAAAACTTGATGAGGCGATGGATCTTGTAAATAAAATTCCATTTGAAGCCAATGCCTCCGTTTGGGGCGCACTTCTTGGGGCAGCGAGAATTCATAAGAACACTGAGCTAGGCCAACATGCTGCCAACATGCTTTTCACTCTTGAACCAGAAAAATCCGGTACCCATGTTCTTCTTGCAAACATTTATGCATCAGCAGGCATGTGGGAAAATGTAGCAGAGGTGAGAATACTGATGAAAGACAGCAATGTGAGGAAGGAACCAGGAATAAGCTGGATTGAGGTGAAAGACAAAGTATACACATTTATCGTCGGAGATAGAAGCCATTCTAGAAGTGAGGAGATATATGCAAAGCTTGATGAGCTGAGTGACTTGCTGAATAAAGCTGGATATGTTCCCATGGTGGAGATTGATCTCCATGATGTGGAACGGAGTGAAAAGGAGCTTCTTCTATCCTACCACAGTGAGAGGCTTGCTGTGGCTTTTGGGTTGATTGCTAGTCCGCCTGGAGCTCCCATTAGGGTGAAGAAAAACCTTCGGGTCTGTGTGGACTGCTGTTAGACCCTTGTACCTCAAGATGGGCCAGCGGCATGCCAATGTGACACGGAGCGTGGCACAGGGGTAGAAATGTAAATAAGTCAAAGTTTGGAAGTCCGGCTTAGACTAGTTGAAGAAATGCAGAAATATGATGGAAACACAATAATAACCTAAGAAGATGAACTGTCAAAGAAGATTCGAGTTTGGAGTTTGGGAATTATTTAAAAGGCCATTATGACTCCTCGGACATAGCTGATATTTGTTCGGGGCAGTGATGTGTTTGTATATTCTGCATATATAAGGGAAGGGGGGGGGGGGACTCTCCCTCGGCACCCAACCATCTAGCAAGGCTTTGGCAAGTCTTGTCAAGAGCACGTATGGGGAAGGTTGCTAACATGTTAAGGCATGGTTTGGCATCATCTCATGGATGGTGGCAAGATTGGTGTCGCGGGCGGTAGCACGGAATGGGCAGGCTTCGTCATGTCCTAAGCCATGCGCACGGAATGAGCAAGGGGCAGGCTTCGTCATGTCCTAAGTCATGCGTGTATGGACCATTGTGCTGCCAAAGACCAAGACGGCAAGTTAATATGTGCGGCAATGTTGGGCGCGGGAAAAACAAAGTCATGGGTATGTTGATGCATATCTATGGACCAAGGCAGTGGTGAAACGGAAGCATTGGCAATGGGTTGGGGCTTGCCTAAGGCATTCAGTTCAGACTTGGCATTGGACTCATGTGCGCAATGACATGAGTGGGTTGTGGCTAAGAAGTTGGCTAAGCTAATGGAGCATGGTACACTGAATGCACATGCTGGTCAAAGAGACGGGCGTGGCTCAACTCAGATGAATATGGTATGGAAAGATGACTCAATTTGGTGACAAGCTGGCATGGCAACTGGCAAAAGAGTTGACCATGATCAGGTGGCAAAAGCTGGATGTGAGTCATGTTCCATGTTATCTCACGTGGGATGAATGAGTGTTGCACTAACCCTTGAGTGGGTTGTTTAGTGGTGCACTTAGTTGAGTGGCAGGCCTTTGTCTTCCACTGACCCATAGTGGGTGTTGATGTGTATAGGCAGTTTTATGAGTGCTTATATACATGTGATGTGTGACATTGTAAAGAGGGAGGGAAGAGGTAGATAAGACAATTCAGTGTGAATTGTGAGTCCTCTTGTTATTTCTGCAAGTGTCGTAGCCTCAGTGAGGATTCCTTGTATTGTTATTGAGAATAATAGAAGGTTGGGAACCATTGATTCTGGTTTATGTAAATCATTGTGTTGATCTACTTTGCATATATACTTCGTGTGTGTGTGTTAAGTGTTACTCTTGTTGCGTATCCGGACGAGTCAAGAGTGTTTGGCTGAACCAAGTCAGAAGCGTGTGTCGTTAGGCTGATTTGGTGCTATCACGGGGCGAAAATTCTATGCCAGAAATTAACCCTGTGACAACTGCCATACCGTACTTAAGTTCATTTGTAAAATTGTTTGAAGGGAGATTATTGTTAGAGACATTAATAGATTTCACCATTTTAGAGATGGATCGTGTTCTTGTGGGGATTACTGGTAATTTTTATTTAGGATCAGTGCTACCCTTTGTACTAGAAGAATTTTTTATCCTTATTGTTGATCCATTCTCTAAGTGGAAAGGTGCAGAGTACTACATCAAGAAATTGTGATTTCTGTGTCGACACTCGTGCTTTTTGAAGTTGGGGATTTCAGAACATGTTCATGTCATCATAGGACATTCGGCACCTTTAAAACAAGTTGAGGGTTTCAGAACATGTGATCAGGAAAAGCAGTATACACACCCCAATATTTCAGTTTCTGCTCATGCCCCGCAAATCATGTTTTGCTCAAGGCCCTGATGACTTTTGTGGAGGTGAGGAAAAATTACTTTTAAAATAAAATATTTTGTGAGGAATTAGAACACTTTATTTTTCAATCTAATTGCTATGATTTCTTGATATTGTGGGTTGTCACTTACCATCGAATGTATGTTTTTGTATGTTTGGATTGACAGGTTTCAGTTCCAAATGGGACTCTTCAATCCTCTCGGACAGAAGGCCATATGTGTAGTACAAGTTGCACCATTCCATCATCTATTGAGGATCTTTTACAGGTTTTTATACTTCTAAGTTCACCTTTCATGGAATTAGTGGAATTATCAATCCCTTCGTCTAGCAATTTTGCTGTTTAGTTTTAAGGAAGTTGAAAAATAATAATAGTAAAATTATCAATTTCGATTATGTTCAGCGAGTAGAACTTTAAGTATTCTCCCCCGCTAGTTCATATATATGATAACATGAGGTGATTTATATGTCAAGATTCGTTCAGCGGTGCTAGCAGAAAGTAAGAAACTTCGATTAATAATAGTGAACTCCGTATTTATCAGGGTAAAACAGAGCATAAGCTAGAGCTTTGAGTTTGCTCAATATATCTCATGAGTAGCCACAAAGAAGTTGTTCCTCATTTACAAATATTAGGTATTGCCAATGAACAACATGGCAATTAAGATAGAAACTGACCCAGTATTTTTTCCCCTCTTTATGATCTTGTGATTACACTTTGTCATCATGGAACCACCATCTAGTATCCTTAGGAGATTTTCCATTTCTACAGCCCTTTACGTAACGATCGTTATCTACTGGACGTTTCTGCATGCAATAATCAAAACCAGTAAGATTGATTCCTCATGTGCTTTTTAGTGAGAGGAAAATCCAAGGAAAAGTAGAATGGTAATCCCCCAAGTACACAAGTTTAAGGATTATTGGGTTCAAATTCAATGACATTTATCAAATTAAGAATATTTTGTTGATTCTCTTGATTAAATGTTCCATTAGATGCGGAAAAAAAAAATTAAATTAAACTGCCCCTTGTACCATTCAGCAGGCTGGAGTATGAACCAAAATGCATGGGGAATGGAAGGTACCTAGAAGCTTATGAACTATAAATTAAACTGAGACGAACCTTCGCTGTTGAACTTGATAGCATTGAGAGGATGCTGATACAGACTGAACTAACAGTCATGGCTGGGGACCATGAATCATACAAGATATCTACACAACACAATTAATCAGAGAATATTAAAACCAGCTATCCAAATTGTAGAAATGCAAAATACATATACACCCATCATCTGTAAAAAATATTAACTTCTGATCTTGACCATATATCTGAAGTATAATATAAACCACTCCAGAAGATCATAAACTTCGTCTAGAAGCGTGACCCCTCCATTCTAAAAGGAGTCCGTCTGAGATTCCAACTTGTCAAGGAGATAAGCATTCAAGGCACCAACAGTTAAGAGAAAAGTATTTCATTCCATTCCTATCAAAATTTATAATTTTCAGAGGAAAAGTTTGGCACTAACATCCCAATGCAGTGACAAGAACCTTTGTCCAGCACATTACAATAATAGGAATTTTTATAGACAATATCATTAGCCATCTAGGAAAAAGTCCACTTGAAATTCTGTTTTCTTTTTTAACCTCATTGCACTTTTTCATCACTATATAGCTCAGCTAACTGATAAGAGCAATGAACAGATATTCTTCCCCAGCCTGAGCCTTCTATACAGAGATATGCTGTTGTAATGTTGCTGATAATGCTAGACAATTTATCCCAAGTTCGACTTCGTAACCATTGATGCACTTTGTTTTTAGTACATGGACTACAAGTCTTAAGACATAATATCAGCAGCACATGATTTCTCCACATACACAACTGCATCAACAGATCAACCTAATATTTGCTTACCCTTTTTTTATGGTAGCTTTGGTTGCACCCCAGCCTACCTTACACAGAATCAGACAAACACAGATTATATCGGTACCATGGACTGTGGGGTCAAAACCATAGACCATAAATCTAGTGCACCTAGTAGAATGGATTAGGACTTAGGAACCTATAAGGTTACAACCTTTTCACTCAACAAAGGAAAAAAATAAAATATATAAATATATATATATGTATATATATATTATATGAGCTGGCTAGGATATGCCCTAAATCACATTGTAGAGATTTGAGTCAATAATTCTGAGAGAATTTATTTTGTCAACAGAGCAGTTGCTTCTACTCCCACTTTTTGTGCTTTCTCACTCACTCCATCCCCATACATCTTTATTTATTCATAGCAGCCAATGTTAATTGTGAAGCACTACTTAGACTATTCAAACCACCCAAAACAATAAATAAATCTGTTGTCCTATTTATTTCTTAAGACACTTTAAACCACCCAAAACCTAATAAATAAAGGGATATCTTCATTTACAACCCCTGAGATTTGTCCTATCATCATTTTGACCCCCTCAGGTTTGCATATCTTCATTTACAACCCCTGAGATTTGTCCTATCATCATTTTGACCCCCTCAGGTTTGCATATCTTCATTTACACCCCTCATGGTGTGAAATGTCTAAAATACCCTTATACCAAACACCCCTTAAATCAATTTAATCCTTAAATCAATTTAATCCCTAAATCAATTTAAACCCTAAACCAAACACCCCCTTAGAATCAATCTAACCCTCAAACCAAACACCCCAATATCTATTCAATATTTATTCTCTCTCTCTCTCTCTAGCTCTCAGACGCACATATATATATACACACACGCACATATATATATACACACATATATATATATATATAAATCTATACATATATATATAGATCTATACACACACATATATAGATCTATACATATATATATATAGACCCATCGGGGGAGGGTGGAGGTGGTGGTGGGAGGGGGCGGCGCCGACGGGGAGGCGGTGGTGGGAGGGGGCGGCGGTGGGAGTCGGCCGGCGACTTATATATATATATATATCCGTGTGTGTATATATATATATATGTGTGTGTGTGTGTGTGTGTGCTGTGTGCGTCTTAGAGAGAAAGAGAGAGAGAGAGAATTTTTTTTTTTTTAATTTTATATTTATTTTCGAATTTAGTTTTTTTTTTGAAATTTAATATATATATATTTGAATTTTATATTTATTTTCAAATTTTATATTTTTTTTGAAATTTATAATTATTTTCGAAATTTAATATATATTATTAGAATTTTATATGATTTTTTTTAATTTTATATATTTGTCTTGAATTTAATATGTTTTTAAAAAAAAATTCAAAATTTATATATATATTTTATTTTATATTTATTTTCGATTTTATAATTTTTTTTGAAATTTAATATATATTTTTGAATTTTATTTTTTTTTTTTAAAAAATTTATATATTTGTTTCAAATTTTTTATGTTTTTTGTGATTTTTATATTTATTTTTGAAATTTAATATGTTTTTTTGAAAAAAAAAATAATTTCAAAATTTATATATATATTTTAATTTTATATTTATTTTCGAATTTATAATATTTTTCAAATTTTAATATATATTTTGAAATTTTAATACAAATTAAATTATTAAATGATGGGAGGGGGTCTAATTGATAAAAGCACTATCCTTGTTTCCAAACAGAATAAGGATAAGACATTGAGGGTAGTTTAGGGATTTAAAAAAAAAATCAGGCTGATGTCATCGTTCAGGAGGTCTAAGTGATGAGAATATTGAAAAGTAGGGGGTGTAAATGAAGATATGCAAACCTGAGGGGGTCCAAGTGATGATAAGACAAATCTCAGGGGTGTAAATGAAGTTATCCCATAAATAAATAAATCTGTGGTCCTGTTTATTTCTTAATAGAAGAAATAAATGAGTAATGCAAATCACATATTTGAAAGGAAAAAAAAAATTTAACCAAAAAAGCTGGTGTACTGGGGAAGATAGAAACATAGCTGTTTTCAAAGATTTGGTAAAATTGTGTGGTCATGACACATGACTCATGAGAATTAGGGTTTGAATGTGTTAAAGAACAGAAATTATTAAGTTTTCTATATGAGGAATAGTTGTACATGCAAAACCAAAAGTTTTCCTCACTAATTCATGTAAAGAAACAGCCACTAAGAAGAATGCTGATAACTGAAATGCCACCAACTCCATAATTAATCTCTTTCATCTCTCAATACATGTATAATTATACTTACGTATTTGTATATATACATATATGAGGTTTTTTCTATAAATAACTAGAACCCATCTCAACATTCATCATAATTAAGAAGCCCTCATAGATATAAAGTCTTGTGCTGAAGCAAAAAAATAGTAGACAACAATGGCCAAGCCCATGAACTTTCTCATGGTTATTACTCTTCTTGCTCTTACTCCACTTTGCTTCTCTCGAAAGACCGGTGGTGGTGGTTACCTCTATCCACAATTTTACCAACGGTCGTGCCCAAGAGCACAAGAAATTGTCAAGTCTGTCGTTGCAAAGGCCGTTGCTAAAGAAGCACGCATGGCAGCTTCATTGCTCAGACTCCATTTCCATGACTGCTTTGTCAAGGTTTGTGATCAAATGTGAACGGCAATCATTGCATTGCACATTAATATATACATGCACATGCATATATATATATATACACACATACTCGAGTGACATTAAATTTGACACAACTCCATAAAAAATTTGTCGAATCTGGAAGGCCGCTTTAACTTTCTTGCATTGCGTATGCAGGGGTGTGATGCATCAATTCTGTTAGACAGCAGTGGGACCATAATCAGTGAGAAGAGGTCGGTCCCTAACCAGAACTCAGCTCGTGGATTCGAAGTCCTGGACGAGATCAAAGCTGCACTAGAGAAGGAGTGTCCTCACACTGTGTCTTGTGCTGATATCATGGCTCTGGCTGCAAGAGATTCAACTGTTCTAGTAAATATATATATATATATATATTATCTCAGTCTTCCAGTCTTCCAGTCTTCCTCATTTGACAATAATATTGATTATCATTTCTTAATTAGCCTAGCTAAAAATTCACGAGCTAATTAGTAAATAATTTTGTTTGTACAGACTGGTGGACCTAGCTGGGAGGTCCCATTAGGGAGAAGAGACTCCAGAGGTGCAAGCTTGAGTGGCTCAAACAACAACATTCCAGCACCAAACAACACATTCCAGACTATCCTTACCAAATTTAAGCTAAAAGGGCTTGACATTGTGGATTGGGTGGCCCTCTCAGGTAAATTTAATTACTAAATTTTTTTTTTTTGTGTGCACCTAAATTAGACTTTTATCACTTTTAACCATCGCATTAATCTTCAATTTGCTTCAAACAAGGTCTACTCAGAGCTACAAATAACATCAGGTAGCCTCTGGACCACATATTTTGATCAGCGGTCAAAATTGCAGAAAAAATAAAAAGTGATACATGATACCTACATGCACAAAAGTGTTGCATGAATGAATATATACATATGTTGTTCATTTTCCGTGCTTAAAAACTATTATCTAAATCATTAGCAAATTCATAAATATATTTTTTTGGTTTCTGATAGGAAGTCACACAATCGGAAATGCGCGTTGTACCAGCTTCAGGCAAAGGCTGTACAATCAATCCGGCAATGGGCAGCCAGATTACGCGCTGGATCAGTCGTATGCAGCCCAATTGCGCACCAGATGCCCGAGGTCTGGTGGTGACCAGAACCTCTTTGTCATGGACTTTGTCACTCCTACAAAGTTTGATAATAATTACTACAAGAACTTGTTGGCTTCAAAGGGTCTATTTAATTCTGACCAAGTTCTGGTGACCAAAAGCGCAGCGACTGTGGATTTGGTCAAGAAATATGCAGAAAATAATGAGCTGTTTTTCGAGCAATTCGCTAAGTCCATGATTAAGATGGGAAATATAACTCCATTGACAGGTTTGAAGGGAGAGATCAGAAAGAATTGCAGGAGGGTCAATGCTTAAGACCTTATTCTTATAAATTTATGTTGTTCTATAAATGTTGTGCATTTTCGCTTATTTTTAAGAGGGTTTGTGAACTTTTGTTATGGTTATATAATAGCCTTTTGGTGTGACTCTGGTATGTTTACTAACAGGAATTAATTCTTGTTCTCTGTTTTTACTTTCTGAAATAAAAGTAAAATTTTGTTTTTTAATTTATTTTTAGTTTTGCCTTTAAATAAACGTTTCATCTAGTTGTAAAGAAAAGAGGAAACAAAATGAAGTATCTTCTTTTTGTTTCCTCTTACTTTCAAAATGACCAAATTTTTAAGTTGTAAATTTCTTTCACGTGTTTTGCATGAATAAATTAAAATACTATATATAAATAATATTAAATAAATCAAAAATAATAAATTAATTAAATAAAATACATTTATAAGTTAAATAAAAATAAATGAATTAAATAATAAACAAAATAAATTAAATAATACATAATAATAATAATAATTAAATTTAAAAATAATAAATAAATAAAATATTTTTATTTTTCTTACAACAAAAAAATTAATACCAAACAGACTTCCAGTTCAAACTAAAAACATAGCACATGTTTTTGTTATGCAGAACCTACATTTTTTTCACAGTTTGTATACATTTTTTATTTGTAATTTTTATCTTAAGTATGCTATTGTTTATGTAATATTTAGAAGATTGTTAATTTCATTATAAAAATAATGGGCGTTCCATTTCAGTCCTAAAAAAATGTTGAACTTACCTTGAGACATGATTTGGGCATGTGTTTCCAATTTTAATCTTGTTCAAACATTTTTGTCACACTAAGGTCATGTTTGGTAACATGGGTTGGTACCATTTTTTTTGTTTTGGTGTGAAAAAATGGTACCAACCCATGTTTGGTAAGATTGGTGTTGGTATAACTGTAGCAAACCAATGGTACCAAATTGGGTCATTTTTGGAGCCATTAACTTTGATGGTTTGGGTGATGCGGGCACTGTAACAAACCAATGGTACCAACCCATGTTGCACCATCTCACCCACACCAAACCAAATCCCATTTTTCTAATATTAATATTAATATATTATAATATTATTATATTAGTATATTAATAAATTTTAATATTTATAAATAAAATTTAAAACCATCACAAGTTACCTAACATGGTTTAGTTTTATAATTTTAACCCATACCAACTTTACCAAACATGGTTTGGTTTTTCCGCATCACTTTTTCTCACACCAAAACCATCTGCACCAAACATGATTTGAAACCAAAATAAAACCACACCAAACCAAACCAAATCCAACTCAACCCAAACCAAAATCAAAAACTAACACCGCATCACACCGTTACCAAACGCACCCTAAAAGAACAAAAATAATAATAATAATAATAATAGAAGACCAATTAATTGTCAGATAGAGTCTATTTCTTATCTTATGTTTACAAGAGTCTTGTTATAAATGATTTATTCAACTTTAACAAAAAAAATATTAATTAACAATTTTGCGTCGGGAAAAGAAAGTATAGGTATATTTCTGAGCTATTAACAAACAAACCCTTATAGTTTCAAATTCTTGACAAATATCTTCTGAGGTGTCAAATAATCCCTTGCACTTTTCTCACCTTACATACAGCCCCTACTCCGTTAGTATTCCGTTAACAAACATCTCATGCCGTTAGAAATTGATATTTTATACCCAAAGTACTCCTAAAATAAATTGGTAACTAATTTAAGATTTTTTAGTAAACTACAAATTATTATTTTTTAACTAAATTAAGATTTTTGAGTAAATTACAAATTATTTTTTTGTTTTTTATTTAAGTTTACTTATTTATTTAAATTCAAATTTGAAAAAATATATTACTCCCTCCGTCTCAAATTATAAGTCCCTTTTGGGAAATTCAACTTTTTAAAATAATGACTTTTATTGTACTGTTAGTGAATAAAATACCAATTTTACTCGTGATCCCACTATAATGATGTGATCGTTTATAAAGTATATATTTTATAACTTTAATGCTTGAATGTTAAACTAGTAAATTGACCAAATTAAGTGATTTGAATTTTCAAAATGAATATTTATTTTGGGACGACTAAAAAGAAAATTGGACACTTATTTTGGGACGGAGAAAGTATAAATTATAAGGGCAAAGCCCTTTTAAAATTTCTATGTATCTATTCTCTTAAAAAAAATAAAAAAATATTATTTAAAGTGTATTATTATCAATAATGTTTTTTTATATAATTTGTACTCCCTCCGTTCCAAAATAAGTGTCCACTTTGAAAAGTCAAAGAATTTTATTTGGTTAATTTACCAGTTTAACCTTCAAGCATTAAAGTTATAAAATATATATTTTATAAACGATCACATCACTATAGTGAACTACGGGTAAAGTTGTTATTTTATTTACGTGTAAAGTGCATTAAACCCCCCTACACTATTTTTTCTCTCTCAACTAACCCCCCTGAACTAACTAATAGCCCCTTGAACTATCAAAAACTTACCATTCACTCAATTCCGTGATAACTCCGTTAGTTAAATTAGGATAATTTACACTCAAATTCCTTGAGATTTTGGTCAATTGCACTCGCCCCCTGAGATTTTATTTTCCTTGCAATGACACCCCCTGAAGGAGAGAAATGACTGAAATGCCCTTGTGTTGTCTCCCTTACTTCATGAGACAAATATCTAGGTGGTGAAATTACATCCATGCCCCAGGATGAAAACCCTATAATATATATATACATATATAACAACTATTCTAAAATGTGAGAGGTTGAGAATATTTTCAAATATTTTCTTCAAAATAAAAATTAATGAATTAATATGTATTAGTTGAAGTGCAACTCTAAGGAGTATGTCAAAACGATATAGAGTAAAAGAAAATGGGTTGGAAATATTTCAATATTTTTAAAAAATAATAATAATTAATTAATATACATTACTTGAAGTGTAACTCTAATAAATATATCAAAAGATATATAGTAAAGATATACGACAAGGGGTTATATATATTATCATATTTTTTTAAAAATAATAATTAATTAATATACATTAATTGAAATGTAACTCTAATGGATATTTCATATGATATAAAGTAAAAATATAAGACAAATATATTTCGGCAAGGAAAAATAATATAACTTAAAATACAAAAATTTGTATATTTATTTATCTATCTATATACTACTAATAAAAACACAAGAACTGTCTAATATTTCGATTCATTATCACATTTTACAATATAAAAAATTATAATAAGTAAAGTTTGACATTATTTAAAGTGTAGGGGTTTAAATTAACTTTACAAAAAAAATTAATAAATAATAAACCATTTGTCATATTTTTTAAAAAAATATAAAAAATTACAATAAGTAAAATTTGTTATTATTTTACAGTCTAAGGGCTTAAATTAATTTTACACAAAGAATAATAAATTATAAATCATTTGTAACATTTTTATACATTTATCACCTCTTATAATACAACAAAAACTATAATTAAAATGTATTACTAGTTGTTTAAATTGTAAGAGTTGTATATTATTTATTTACAAAATAAATTATATTATATGAGCTCACAAATATTTTATACATGTATCACCTTCTAAAATACAAAAAAAAAAAATATAATCATAAATAAAGTGTATTAATATTATTTAATGTAAAATGTCACAATATTAGTTTTAGGAAAAAATTAAAAAAAATGATAACTTTTTTGGCCTATATTACAAAAATGACAATTTATAAAAAATAATTTAAAGAAATGTGATAATATTTCAACAATCATTGTATTCAAAGTATTTGAAAAAGTTTTCCAAATTGAGCTTAAGACACAAGGATTGTTTGGTCCATTAATTTAGTCAACATGTCTTTTACACTAAAGCAAGGGCACAAGAGTCATTTCATGGGGTCTTCATCCTTTCAGGGGGTGTCATTGCAAAAAAATATATATATATCAGGGAGCGAGTTTAATTGACCGAAATCTCAGGGGATCTGAGTGCAAATTATCCTAATTTAACTAACGATGTTATAAAGGAATGTAGTGAATTGTAAAAGTTTGGATAGTTTAGGGAGTTTTGTGTAAAAAGTATAGTTTAGGGGTTAGTTGAGAGAGAGAAAATAGTCCAGGGGGTTTAATGCATTTTATCATTTATTCACTAACACTACAATAAAAAGTCAATCTCTTAAAAAATTGAATTATCCAAAAGGGACTTATAATTTAAGACGAGGGGAGTAATATATTTTTCAAGATTTGAATTTAAATAAATAAGTAAACTTAAACAAAAAATAAAAAAATAATTTGTAATTTACTTAAAAATCTTAATTTAGTTACAAAATAATAATTTGTAATTTACTAAAAAATCTTAATTTAGTTACCAATTTATTTTAGGGATATTTTGGGCATAAAATATATATTTTTAACGGCAGGGGTGTTTGTTAACGGAATACTAACGGAGTTGGGGCTGTGTGTATGGGATTATTTGACACCTCAGGGAGTTATTTGTTAATAGCCCTATATTTATTTGTAAAATTTGAACCTATCTTGTTTTTATAAAGGGACGCAATTTTTGACTAATCATACATAACACCAAGGGCGCAAAAAAAAATTATATATATATATAAATAAGACAAAAATAAAATAAGATAATAATAATAGTTTTTGTAGTATAGAATGCTATGAATTTTATTATTATTCGTATTGTATGATGTAATTATATATATATATATATATTAAAAAAATGATAATAATTGAAGAGTGGTGCGGTTATGTATCACAGTATAGGTGTTGTTTGATAAAACTCAAAATTAAGTATAAAAATTTTTAAGTGGTGCTTAAAAAATTTATATTATCAGATATTTTTGAAAATTTTCAATCTTCGGTATTAAGTGTTTTGACCCAATCGTTACTCTCACATTCACTCCTTTTGGTGGTTTTCTGAATTTTATATTTTTCTACTTCATTACGGTATTTGAAAAGTGCGTATACGAGCCCAAGAAGTTGCATTTGATAAAATGGAGCATGAAGCTTCGGCGGTTATTTTCCCACCAAAAATAATCTCCACCAACTACCTTCCCTGCCATTTCAACATTCCACTTCTCTTCCCCATCCCATCTTCTCCTCCAAACATATGCAAACCTCCTCTATATTCATCAGAGACCAACAATACACTTCCAATATTCGAAGCTCAATCCAAGATAGCAACTTTGATCAAACCCATAGTTCCTACTCAAAGCTCTTGTCCCAATTCTGTCAAACCAAGTCTCTAAGACCAGGACTACGAATCCATACTCATTTAACCAAAGTCGGAATATCCCAAGACACAAAACTCCGGAACCATTTGATTAATTTGTACTAGAAGTGCAAATTTTTTGGGTATGCACGTAAACTGATCGATGAAAGTCCTGAACCGGATTTGATTGCTTGGTCTGCCTTGGTATCTGGGTATGCTCAGCATGGGTGCGGGGAAGATGCCCTTTTGGCGTTTCGGGAAATGCTCTTGTTGGGTGTTAGGTGTAATGAATTTACGTTCCCGAGTGTGCTTAAAGCTTGCTCCATTGCGGAGGTATGGAATTTTTGGAAGGGGGTTCATGGGCTTGTGGTTGTCACTGGGTTTGAGGAGGATGTGTTTGTGGCAAATACGTTGTTTGTTATGTATGCGAAGTGCGGTGAGTTGGGGAATGCGAGGAGATTGTTTGATGGGATTCCGGAAAGGAATGTTGTGTCCTGGAATGCGCTGTTTTCTTGTTATGTGAAGAATGACTATTTTAGAGAAGCAGTGAGTTTGTTTCAAGAAATGATTTCAGGTGGAACCAAACCGGATGAGTATAGCTTGTCGAGTATATTAAATGCTTGCACAGGGCTGGAGGATATTGATCAGGGAAGTAAAATACAAGCGCTTTTGATAAAGTTTGGGTATAATTCTGATCCATTCTCCTTAAATGCACTTGTTGACATGTATGCAAAAGTAGGTAGTATTCAAGATGCACTTGTGGTTTTTGAGGAGAACCCAGAACCTGATATTGTTTCCTGGAATCGAGAAGGCTGTTTACAACATAAAAAGGAATAGGATTCAATTCGACAACTTTGTTTACTGTCCTCAACTCTGCAGCTATCTTGCAAGCTGTCAATGTTTCTGGGCAAATTCATTCACTTGCTGAAAAATCAGGGTTTCAATCTGATATTTATGTTGTAAACAGCCTTCTCAATTCATATGGAAATTGCGGTCATGTAGAAGATGCAACGAAAGTATTTAAAGAATGCCCATTCATAGACCTTGCTTCTTTTACATCTATGATCACGGCTTATTCTCGATATGGACAAGGAGAAGAATCTGTAAAGCTCTATTTGAAAATGCAAGACATGGTGCTTAAGCCAGATCCGTTTGTTTGTAGTTCTCTCCTGAATGCTTGTGCAAATCTATCAGCTTATGAACAAGTGAAAGAAATTCATGTTATCATGTTGACGTTTGGATTCATGTCAGATGTTTTTGCTGGAATTCTCTTGTTAATATGTATGCCAAATGTGGAAGTATCGATGATACCGAGCGTGCTTTCTATGAGATACCTGAGAAAGGTATTGTCTCATGGTCTGCAATGGTTGGTGGACTTGCTCAACATGGGCATGGTAAAGAGGCCCTCAAATTGTTCAATGTGATGCTTAGAGATGGTGTTTCCCCCAATCATGTAACTTTAGTCAGTGTTCTTTGTGCATGCAATCATGCAGGGTTGATAGCTGAAGCAAAACAATATTTTGGATCAATGAAAGACGTGTTTGGGATCGAACCAACGCAAGAACATTACAGTTGTATGATTGATCTTCTCGGCCGATCTGGAAAACTTGATGAGGCGATGGATCTTGTAAATAAAATGCTATTTGAAGCTAATGCCTCCGTTTGGGGCGCACTTCTTGGGGCAGCGAGAATTCATAAGAACACTGAGCTAGGCCAACATGCTGCCAAGATGCTTTTCACTCTTGAACCAGAAAAATCCGGTACCCATGTTCTTCTTGCAAACATTTATGCATCAGCAGGCATGTGGGAAAATGTAGCAAAGGTGAGAAGACTGATGAAAGACAGCAATGTGAGGAAGGAACCAGGAATAAGCTGGACTGAGGTGAAAGACAAAGTATACACATTTATCGTCGGAGATAGAAGCCATTCTAGAAGTGAGGAGATATATGCAAAGCTTGATGAGCTGAGTGACTTGCTGAATAAAGCTGGATATGTTCCCATGGTGGAGATTGATCTCCATGATGTGGAATGGAGTGAAAAGGAGCTTCTTTTATCCTACCACAGTGAGAGGCTTGCTGTGGCTTTTGGGTTGATTGCTAGTCCGCCTGGAGCTCCCATTAGGGTGAAGAAAAACCTTTGGGTCTGTGTGGACTGCTGTTAGACACCCTTGTACCTCAAGATGGGCCAGCGGCATGCCAATGTGACACGGAGCGTGGCACAGGGGTAGAAATGTAAATAAGTCAAAGTTTGGAAGTCCGGCTTAGACTTGTTGAAGAAATGCAGAAATATGATGGAAATACAATAATGACCTAAGAAGATGAACTGCCAAAGAAAATTCGAGTTTGGAGTTCGGGAATTATTTAAAAGGTCATTATGACTCCTCGGACATAGCTGATATTTGTTCTGGGCAGTGCTGTGTTTGTATATTCTGCATATATAAGGGGGGGAGGACTCTCCCTCGGCACCCAACCACCTAGCAAGGCTTTGGCAATTCTTGTCAAGAGCACGCATGGGGAAGGTTGCTAACATGTTAAGGCATGGTTTGGCATCATCTCAAGGATGGTGGCAAGATTGGTGATGCGGGCGGTAGCACGGAATGGGCAATGGGCAGGCTTCGTCATGTCCTAAGCCATGCGCATGGAATGAGCAAGGGGTAGGCTTCGTCATGTCCTAAGTCATGCGAGTATGGACCATTGTGCTGCCAAAGACCAAGACGGCAAGTTGATATGTGCGGCAATGTTGGGCGCGGGAAAAACAAAGTCATGGGTATGTTGATGCATATCTATGGACCAAGGCAGTGTTGAGTGGGTTGTTTAGTGGTGCACTTAGTTGAGTGGTAGGCCTTTGTCTTCCACTGACCCATAGTGGGTGTTGATGTGTATAGGCAGTTTTATGAGTGCTTATATACATGTACTGTGTGACATTATAAAGAGGGAGGAAAGAGGTAGAGAAGATAATTCAGTGTGAATTGTGAGTCCTCTTGTTATTTCTGCTAATGTCATAGCCTCAGTGAGGATTCCTTGTATTGTTATTGAGAATAATAGAAGGTTGGGAACCATTGATTTTGGTTTCTGTAAATCATTGTGTTAATCTACTTTGCATATATACTTCGTGTGTGTGTGTGAAGTTTTAGTCTTGTTGCGTATCCAGACGAGGCAAGAGTGTTTGGCTAAACCAAGTCAAAAGCGTGTGTCGCTAGGCTGATTTGGTGCCATCATGAGGCAAAAATTCTAGGCCAGAAATTAACCCTGTGACAACTTCCATACCGTACTTAAGTTCATTTGTAAAATTGTTTCAAGGAAGATTATTATTAGAGACATTAATAGATTTCACCATTTTAGAGATGGATCGTGTTCTTGTGGGGATTACTGGTAATTTTTATTTAGGATCAGTGCTACCCTTTGTACTAGAAGAATTTTTTATCCTTATTGTTGATCCATTCTCTAAGTGGAAAGGTGCAGAGTACTACATCAAGAAATTGTGATTTCTGTGTCGACACTCGTGCTTTTTGAAGTTGGGGATTTCAGAACATGTTCATGTCATCATAGGACATTCGGCACCTTTAAAACAAGTTGAGGGTTTCAGAACATGTGATCAGGAAAAGCAGTATACACACCCCAATATTTCAGTTTCTGCTCATGCCCCGCAAATCATGTTTTGCTCAAGGCCCTGATGACTTTTGTGGAGGTGAGGAAAAATTACTTTTAAAATAAAATATTTTGTGAGGAATTAGAACACTTTATTTTTCAATCTAATTGCTATGATTTCTTGATATTGTGGGTTGTCACTTACCATC
Source organism: Cornus suecica (assembly GCA_963922005.1). NCBI lineage: Eukaryota > Viridiplantae > Streptophyta > Magnoliopsida > Cornales > Cornaceae > Cornus > Cornus suecica. The sequence goes on along the minus strand of OY998238.1, from coordinate 9,322,199 downwards.
GAATGTATGTTTTTGTATGTTTGGATTGACAGGTTTCAGTTCCAAATGGGACTCTTCAATCCTCTCGGACAGAAGGCCATATGTGTAGTACAAGTTGCACCATTCCATCATCTATTGAGGATCTTTTACAGGTTTTTATACTTCTAAGTTCACCTTTCATGGAATTAGTGGAATTATCAATCCCTTCGTCTAGCAATTTTGCTGTTTAGTTTTAAGGAAGTTGAAAAATAATAATAGTAAAATTATCAATTTCGATTATGTTCAGCGAGTAGAACTTTAAGTATTCTCCCCCGCTAGTTCATATATATGATAACATGAGGTGATTTATATGTCAAGATTCGTTCAGCGGTGCTAGCAGAAAGTAAGAAACTTCGATTAATAATAGTGAACTCCGTATTTATCAGGGTAAAACAGAGCATAAGCTAGAGCTTTGAGTTTGCTCAATATATCTCATGAGTAGCCACAAAGAAGTTGTTCCTCATTTACAAATATTAGGTATTGCCAATGAACAACATGGCAATTAAGATAGAAACTGACCCAGTATTTTTTCCCCTCTTTATGATCTTGTGATTACACTTTGTCATCATGGAACCACCATCTAGTATCCTTAGGAGATTTTCCATTTCTACAGCCCTTTACGTAACGATCGTTATCTACTGGACGTTTCTGCATGCAATAATCAAAACCAGTAAGATTGATTCCTCATGTGCTTTTTAGTGAGAGGAAAATCCAAGGAAAAGTAGAATGGTAATCCCCCAAGTACAAAGTTTAAGGATTATTGGGTTCAAATTCGATGACATTTATCAAATTAAGAATATTTTGTTGATTCTCTTGATTAAATGTTCCATTAGATGCGGAAAAAAAAAATTAAATTAAACTGCCCCCTGTACCATTCAGCAGGCTGGAGTATGAACCAAAATGCATGGGGAATGGAAGGTACCTAGAAGCTTATGAACTATAAATTAAACTGAGACGAACCTTCGCTGTTGAACTTGATAGCATTGAGAGGATGCTGATACAGACTGAACTAACAGTCATGGCTGGGGACCATGAATCATACAAGATATCTACACAACACAATTAATCAGAGAATATTAAAACCAGCTATCCAAATTGTAGAAATGCAAAATACATATACACCCATCATCTGTAAAAAATATTAACTTCTGATATTGACCATATATCTGAAGTATAATATAAACCACTCCAGAAGATCATAAACTTCGTCTAGAAGCGTGACCCCTCCATTCTAAAAGGAGTCCGTCTGAGATTCCAACTTGTCAAGGAGATAAGCATTCAAGGCACCAACAGTTAAGAGAAAAGTATTTCATTCCATTCCGATCAAAATTTATAATTTTCAGAGGAAAAGTTTGGCACTAACATCCCAATGCAGCACATTTGACAAGAACCTTTGTCCAGCACATTACAATAATAGGGATTTTTATAGACAATATCATTAGCCCCCTAGTAAAAAGTCCACTTGATATTCTGTTTTCTTTTTTAACCTCATTGCACTTTTTCATCACTATATAGCTCAGCTAACTGATAAGAGCAATGAACAGATATCCTTCCCCAGCCTGAGCCTTCGATACAGAGATATGCTGTTGTAATGTTGCTGATAATGCTAGACAATTTATCCCAAGTTCGACTTCGTAACCATTGATGCACTTTGTTTTTAGTACATGGGCTACAAGTCTTAAGACATAATATCAGCAGCACATGATTTCTCCACATACACAACTGCAGCAACAGAATTAGATGTTAGGACACTTCCTTGCTAACCCCTCTCGACACAAAGCCCACTTTTTTAATATCCACCATCCACTCATAAAAGTATCTACCGAACCATTAAAAATGTTACAATGAGATCCACCGCGTGTCTCTACTAGAGCATGGAGCATATACTGTGGTCTAATGAGAACTACTGCTTAGTAATGTAGTTGAATAATACAGTATTTCAAATTTTCAATCAGTGGAAACTAACCATTGTATTGATGTATATGTGTTATAATAGATCAATCTGAATTCTAAACCACAACCAAGCTCCCTTTATAAACATATTTTTTATCCCTCAAAACTTTTATCTCATAAAGCAAGGCTAGTCTAATGATTGCTTCATAAAATTTACGTTCCAATTGAAGCAAACAATGTATCAAACAACATATAGAAGTTACCCACCACTTAATGGATCTTGCTTTAATCCTAGGAGCAATATCATCTCCAATCTCTCCCTTCGATGAAAATCGAGTTTAGTAGCACATGTCTTCACTTGGTATCTGTCAACCCTCAATCTCAAACTTCACTATCCCCGTTTCTCTTTCTAATTTTCTCTACAATCATATTCTACCTCTGGATTTGAAATCACTGCTTATATATGTATTTGTTTCAGTTTTACTTACCTTAAACCATCTTACATAGACCTTTCTCCCAAGGCCTCTAACTCAACATTTAGAGAAAACAGCACGAGCAAACAGCATTCATAGTGAAGTCTCATCCTGAATATCTCCTACTACTTAATCTATAAGCAACACAAAAAAGATGAAGACTCTGGATGAGAAGTTCTAGTTCTAATTCTTTATCTCATTTTTTTTCCTTACGTCGTATAGCAACATAAAAAGAAGTCAGTATAACAAAGTTATCCACGAGTATAAAGTTAAAACTCAAATACATAAGGCAAAGGCATGAAGCAACCATTAGAAACTATGTAAAATGTGGAGCACTGGTGGAACAACCCAAAATACTGAAAAATATTTATCAATGTAAATGTTACCCAACAGGATATGCTCCAACATGATACTCATTTTGAAAAATGATGCCAAGTCAACAAGAAATTATGAATTTTTTTCCGCAACAAAAGGCAATTCAAATCATTCAATTTTTTAAGAAGTGCCTTGGATTTTAATAACCACAACAGAAAATCTGCAATACAAATAATGGAAGTAAAATCAATATTATCAAGATTACCTAAACAAATATGACCGTTGCTATAAATGTGAGGGTGCAGAGGAGCTGGATGCAGAAATATAACCTGTGCTCGCCCGGTCACACAAGTCAAAACATAAATCAAAATCAAAACCAAGACAAAACATCATCATCGTCCTAACCACGTGAACTTGAATAGAAACAACAAAAAGAACACGAAACCTAGATAAACCCGGTATACCTGTGGAGCTTCCATAGGATAATGCTCAGGAAAATCCACCTGAAGCTGGAATATTTCATTAGCATAGAGTGTTCCAGGAGCTCCATTTACTTCAATTACCCATCTTTAAATAAAATAAAAAATGTAAACAAAATATCCCAAAATGATTATGATTCAAGGAAGTAGAATTTCATTAAAAGTGATACCATCATTTTCCCTTTCCAGGAATTGAAAAGAGAAGACCAAAACTTCTACTTTTTTGTTTATTTTCCGTAAAATTTTCTCAGGAACCAAACAAAACAGAAAGATAGTGACCCTAGAGGGGATAGTGACCTTTGAAGATTATCGGTGACTTTGTGTTTGAATCCAGTGAGCGGATTGAGCTGCCATTCTACTAGTTCTTTCTGGAGGCGATTGCAAGCAATCTTGCTTAGAGCCTAAACCAAAAAACCCAAAAAAAAATCAGAATTGAAGAGGAAGAAAAAACTGAAGAACACTTGGAGATCACTATGTGATAGTAGAAACATAAAGAAAAAAATACCCAATATGTCAACATGTATACATATATATATATATATATATAGGGAGAGAAGAAGACCTTGGGAGATCTGGAGTTGCTCATGGCTTGGGTCTAATAATGGCAGAGATATTAGTTATGTGTTCACGACACAGACAACAGAAAATTCAAGTCCTTCATGCCCCAACAACTCTTTTGTTCTCCCTCGCTATATATATATATATATATATATGTGTGTGTGTATACATAGTATTTTCAATTTAATGAGAGTCCGACACCCACCAAAATAAATAAATTTAATGACTGATAATAGCTATAAGTGGTTGCTAAATTCATTTAATAATTTATTTATTTATTACTTTATCTATATAAAAGAAAATGTTTGTTTCTTATGAAAAAGATATTTGTTTATTACTTTACGAAGGTGAAATGATTATTTTTTCCATTTTTATTCACGGCAAAGTTTTTTTTTTGGATTAATACTAATTATTGAGTTAGATTTCACGCAAATGAAGAGTGGCCCATATATTGGAACATCAAAAATTTGTAAAGAATACTAAAGATTTGATTGAATTCAATATATAATTTTGACATTCAATGATCCGAATAACATTTTTATGGGAAAATTGATTGTCAATTTTAATGTATACCAAATTGATTTCATTTCATTATTCAAAAAATTATATTGTTATGAAAGAATTATAAGGAGTTTATTAGGGAAGCAGATTCCAGGGAATAGACAAGTTACCATTAACTTGCGTATAAGGCTAGTATTTTTCAATACTCAAGTTTTAAAAATTATGTTTGGAAACTCCATTTTTTCATCAACCAAATTACCAAATGTTTGCTTAGTTGACAATCAGAATCTCATTTTTTTTCTGCTTTATAGCTTCACGATTAGAATCTATTGGTTCTATTATAAATGTTTTAATATATACATATATATGAGATGATGTGATGTGATGTATTTTTTTCACTTTTTTTATTACAAAAATCACACACAAAAAAAAGAAAAAGAAAAATAGGAAGTAAAGAAGTGACTTATTTCCCGAACTAATAGTGTCATAGATAAAAAATAATCGCATTTCTACCCTCAGAATTGTCTAAACTGTGATTTTTAAGACCCGTTTGGTAGAGAAACAGCTTTCGAAAAGCAGATCCAATCGAGCCCTTAATGAGGTCAAATATGTAAAAGAAAGCAACACTATAATTCATGCTTCTGTAGGTATCAATGTAGTTAAAATCTAGATTCTAGATCGTAGAATTGCACGATTATACGATCCCATCACCCAAAACGACTCAAATCGTAGCAAAATCATTCAAATAGATAGAATTAGAGTACGATCCTACACGATTCTGCTATTTTAGGAAATTTTTGGGCTGAAATAGGTAGAATCTTAGTAGAATTGTGTAAAATCATGTAGGATCATACTAATAGAATAATAAGATATTATAATTTTTTAAAATTATTCTTTATTTTTTATTTTTTTTTGTAAAAGGAAAGCTTTGCACACACACATCACTTTGTATTCACATGTATTTTTAGTATTTTTTGGCTAAAATAATAGTTGCAGGGTTGAGTCATCCATATGATGTCTAAAACGTTTTAGTCAAATATTTCAATATGTAGCCAAATTTAATATGATTTAAACTTTCAAAATAAATATTTGACTATTATGTTAAAAAAAATCATAAATGAATTACATTAAATAAATTATATGTTTCACTTAATTTAAAAAAATTTATTTAAATTTATAATTTTATCATATGAATTATAATAATTTTCTTTGTTTATTTGTATATTTTAGTTAAGGAAACTCATGAAATAGATGATGATGAAGAATTTGGTGAGATAGACATCCTTGGTGTTGATAATGAGAATAGTAACAACGATGTTGTAATTTTATCATATGAATTATAATAATTTTTTTTGTTTATTTGTATATTTTAGTTAAGGTGATGTTTTTACTTAGATTTGTTGTTTTGAGTATGTTTTTGTTGTATTATAGAGATAATATTGCTTAATGAGTTAAATTAAATTATTTCTGTAAAAAATTAGTAGAATCTGATGATTCTCCAAATTCTATGGACCCAAAAGACTACCGATTTTAACTTCCTGGGTGGGTACTTTGCCATATTCCGATTCCTTCTTATCTAGTACTGGGCAGGGGATAAAACCAAATTCTAATATATCTTATGTAGATGTGACTTATGTTATTTTTGCTAAATCAAATGCAATAGATAAAATTCTATAAATTGTTATATTATCTTCTAGTATGTAGAGTACATAATTTATTTGACATAATAAAAAGGTGATTCAAGAATAAACCAACCACAAATCCGTAGCCCAAATATTTTTTATTAACTAATATATATCCGATGTACAACTCGATTAATTTTTTATAAAGTTCGTGATAAGGACATTGACAATATAGTCCATATTTAATGTAGTTATGACATAACTTAAAAGAGTAAGGATGTCGGTAGTATTATATAAGATTAATTCAAAGATAGTAAGATGATATAGTTTCCTAAATAATAAAAATCCTTAAACTTATCAAGATAATAATAAATCATATTATTACTACAATATTCTTTTATTAAGCAATAGGACACCTATCTTCCAAGCTTATTCTGTTGCAAATACTAGAACTTCATGATATAGAATATAGGATTACTATATTCTTAACTTCTGATGAGAATTTCCTCCTCAATCTGCCAAACCAAACAGAAATACCAATGTTTCTTAAGGTTAACCTTTGAATTTTTTTACCATTTTGTCCCCAATATGTACAATCACAACACGAATATGTTTATTTATGATTCTATCCTTTAAGCACCTGAACTAACGAAAACACTTTTACATACAGGAGAAGAATTATACATACAGCAAGCGAGAAAAGGCATATAAGATCAATTTATTTATGAACAGAAAAAAAAAAAAAAAAAAAAAGCATCTAAGAGAATGAGTATTCCTATTGATTTGCCTAAACCTCTTCAAACACTGATGCTTTTAGACCAAAGCATCTTTTTCTGTATGGGAAATGGAGAGTATACAAGTTAACATTCTATCCCTAGACAAAAATAAAAAAATAAAAAATAAAAAATTAGAGCAGAACATATAGGCGCATACAAGAATATAGATAGAGCAGAACATTTCATATTGTATGTCTGAAATGTAGAATTATTCGGTTGTCTGCCTTGCAAAATCTGTGAAGAACCTGAATGCAAATTATATCCAATGAAATTTAATCTTCTCTCGACACAGATTTACTCCTGCACTTCTGCCGGGTAAAAATTTGGTAATCCTGTGAAGCTTATAGGTACTTGACATGGGCTCAAATCGTGCATACAAGGCTATAAACGCAAGAAAATGTGAACTGGTTCTTTACTTGGCGACTAGATAAAAGGAAAACGCAGCTGTTCTCCAGTATGCAGTGACACCAAAAATGAATGTCAACTGCAACAAGAGTATGCGTTATGATAATGAGAAAAAGGTCCTTTATTGAGTTATGTAGAAGTCGGAAGGTAATTCACTAAGACATCCTCTGTTCGTCTCAAAAGTATTATTCATACAAAAGCTTAAACATGGTTGCAACTACTTTATTGCGTTAGATACATCTGCCTCTTGCAATTTTGTATATTTTCCGGTTAGTAAAATTGTATCCCCACAGAATAGCAGATACTATCCTTTTTCATCTGTTTCGACAGCCTCCTTCAGAGGTTCCTTCGGTAATGCCTGATATTTCAGCTGGCCACAACAGAATCACAATCTTTCTTCACATACAATATATATATATAAGATGCTAAATTAGAACTATCTTTAGAAATTAATGATGTGATTATCTAAATTTTAAAAGGGGTTTCTATAAGTCTCTCACCTGAACTTCAAAATATCAGGGAATGAGGAATAACTTTATAAGGGTTGAGTATCCCATTGGGGTCCAGCAACTTCTTGATGGAAGCCATAATTTGAACCTGTCAAAAAAGTTTCTGCACCTCAATAACTTTCATAAAGCAACAATTGGTTTTGCTGAAAAGAGACACTAAAATAGGCAACTCTTTTACATTTCGACATACAATATGAAATTACCTAATGACAGTTCTCTACATTTTTAAATCTTTCTAATAACCTAAAACCCAAAAAAAAATAAAAAATGACTGAAGCTCAAAATGACTTCATAAAATATGATTATATGGTAAAAAGGGAATCAAATCTCATAAATACACTTTTCATCTTTGAAAGGCTTCCAATTGATACTTCTGCTCACATCAAGGAGGATGCATCACCAAATGATTAGAGATAACAGATTGCAAGACTCACGGTTTCAGGTGATTTGCTGTAATAGATTTTATTAGCTTTCATCAGCCCAAGGCCATGCTCAGCACTGATACTTCCACGGTGCTTAGATGTCCATTCATAAACAAAGGGTTCAATTTGTGATAAAAGCTGCAATGATTCCAAATATATTAGGAAACAAAAAAAATAAGAACAAAATACAGAATGAAGAAGGAAAAAGGAAAAAGGAAATTACACTATCATCATACTGTGGACTTGATATGTTAAGATGCAAGTTGCTGTCTCCAAGGTGACCATATCCCAAAACTTTGGCCGAGGCACCTAGACGTTGATGGTTGATAGATAAATGACAGGGTATATTAAAGAACATGAATATAGCACCAGAAGAATAATGCTAGAAAAGACTATGACTGCGCTAGAAAAGACCATGACTATAGTTCCAAAAGAATTATGACAGGCAATTTAAAATTTAGAAATCATCGTTATAAGTAATAAAGGCACATATATATATATCAAAATTCATCCATTATTGTGTTGAGCCCAAAACAAAACTTGCTTACAACCTCCGGTATCCACCCCAAAATTCACTAATAGAGAGAATATCTGGCCACTAAACCAAGATGGAACACATAATATAGCAAAATACTTTAACAAAGATAACATGGTTACCAAGGCGTGTTCGCATTTCCTCAACAAGATCATACATCTTCTCAACAGGGAGTGATAAATCATATTTGTACACAGCTCCAGCTTTCATCAATGCCTCAGGTACACCCTGAAACCGTGTAAATGAAATTCACCTTATTCTATCAATGTTATCTTAGAAAACAGGATATAAAGTCATTTTTAATTCTTCTAACCAAAAAATCACATAAAAAAACTGTGATGTTGTGGCCCCTGTGGTCCGGGTCCCATTCCTTGACAACAAAAGTGTGGTTCGGGGGCATCGTTCTAAAAAAAAAAAAATTACCCCGTTTTTTTGTTGGGTCATGGACCTATTCAGCACTCTCTTGTAGCACGGTCTTTAAGATAATTTAGGGTTAGAGGGAAACTTGCAGAAAAGAAAGTGAGAGCAAGACCTAGGGTTTGAGGGCTAATACTTACAATCTCCTGATTGAAGTCAAATATTTCACTGAATCTTCACCTGGAAGTAGGTAAAGCTTGTGCCAAATCACGAAGATATTTGTGTGTTCTGTATGTGCTGACGTGCCGTGTTTACTTTCCTGTCGTGATTTTTGATTTCTGATTGGTCCACTGTGTTTGTTGTAACAAGAACATATATTGAATCCTCATGATAATAAGAAAATGCTAAAAATCACTCTACATGATCAGAAACCTGTATTTTATCATATTTTTTCCCACGAATATTTTAGCCTTGCCTTTGAATCCTTTGGTTAATGTATTTGACAAATCTTATGCTTAAAAAATATCTACACTACACATATCCAGTCTATGTAAGAAATCCCAGACCAAACCCTCAATGAGGTCCTAATACATTCTGCCCTACTACTCTCCTTATCCCTACTATCCTGAAAAATGTTGGAAGACTCTCACACCAATGACACTACCAGAAACTAATCATTCTCGCAATTTCCATCTTTAGAAAGAAAAAACAGAAAAAAAGAGCAGCAGCAGAAGAAGAAGAGTCCCTTGCCCAGAGTATGTTCGTCCTAGCATGGACTGCTGGAAGGGAATTATTAGAGGCAGACATAATTTTTGCACATAATAACACCTCTGATACTTGAACTACGTCCTCACTCTTATCCACCTAAACTGTTACCATTGCATCTAAATGTCCGGAAAGTTACTCTATCTCTTCATAATGTATTCCTTACTCCAACTCCAAATGTGCACCTCGATTGGCCATCCCTTCCACTTGGTCATATCTCACTTTAACCGCCTCAATCCAAAGAGGACTATGAAGGTCAGGTTGATTGTGCTTTGCGTTAGAGATTTTATATTTTGACTTGGGCCTGGGTTAGCCTTCAACCTACCCAAGTTGAATCCCTACCTTCGGGTAAATATTTTAGAGCCTGGGTTAGCCTTCAACCCACCCAAGTTGAATCCCTGCCTCTCATTACCTTAACCTCAAGAACCTCTTTACAAAATCACTTTGATACTCTTGAAAGATTCCATCACTAGATACAAAGAGTAGAGAGGAGATTGTTGAACTATGGAAGAAGTCGGCGACAAACCATTAATAAAATTGGAGAACATGTTATATATGCTTCAATCCAATTCCTCTACTATAGCTCAAACCAGACTTTTCGCTCACCGCACGTGTATTCAAATTTTTATTCCGTTGAAACTCATAACCCCACCCCCCACCTTCCCTTCTACATTCCACATTCATTTCTAAACGCTGAGAGACATTTGTAGGCGTGTTTCAAGGACCCAAGGCAAATATTGACATGCCACTACAGCTTAAATCTGGATCAGATTTGGCCCTTGAAATCAGCTGAACTCTGTACAATTCAGATAGACATTAGCTGATTTACGTATCTATTTATTGCCTTTCTTTTCCATTGCATCATTTATCTTCAGTTTTATCATCCAAAAGTCAGAAGTATGCTAAATAAATGATTCACTACTCTGGAACTTTATGCTGCCTTACAAACATTACAAATTAGCAGTACAAGGACTACAATAGAACTGAAAGATAACAGAGTTCACATTATGCTGAAAACAAGTGATATTCAAATAAGAAAACACAACAAAATAAAGTAAAAGCACTTGAACAGATAAATAACACTTCCGATGAGAACTCCTAACAAGGATATATGCATTGCAGAACTTCCAGACCTTCTATCCAAATGAGGCTTAAATGTATCCAACACAAGGTACATTTCCATAGCAACAAACAGAGACTTGCCCAGTACAGAAAATTTACAAAAGGAAGATAAGAACCTCACGTATACGCCAAAATGATGATGCTTGGTTTATATCTTGTGCAAGAACACCATCGGAGATCAAACCACTCTCCATTGAGCGAAGTAGGAAATCCTCAAGCTTCTCTCTGGAGACATGAACATTAAATAGTCAAATCCAAGAAACAAAGGGTAGTACAACATGAACTAAGATAAATCAACAGAGGGAGCTTCTAATCATATAAAAATTCGGGGCGAATTCAAAGTGAGATAACATCATCACATCCGTGCTTTTATTTCACTGCACAGATGTCAAGTGGAGAATAAACTTGGAGTCCTCTATCATGGAGTAATATGTTCCTTTCTATATATACACACTTATATTTGAGAAGGTCGAAGGGGCTAATTGACTAGATCATAAAACTGAAACTGTTATTCATAATGAAAAAGAAATGAAAGGGATTCATTCATACCTAGAGTAAGGGAACATTATATATAAACGAATATATAAATTTAATAAGTTACACCGTTTAACAACGAACCATTATATTCATCATGTATGAAATATATATGTATATATTAAGGGTTAATTTCAGTAAATCCTCCTAAATTATTGAATTTAATCAACTAACCCCTCCTATGTCCGGATTGCCCCCTATACTTTCCAATTTCATCACCTTGCCCCCTCACCCTCACATTTCAGTCAAAATACCTAAACTACCCTTAATGAATATATTTCGAAAAATATATATATATATTTCCGGGAAAAAATATTTTTTGAAAAAACTATATATATTTCGGAAAAAATATATATTTTTCGGAAAAAATATATATTTTTCGGAAAAAATATATATTTTTTGGAAATATATATATATTTTGGAAAATAGTATATATTTGGAATATATATATATATATTTCGGAAAAAAATATATTTTGAAAAAATATATATATTTCGGAAAACAAATATATATTTCAAATATATATATATTTCCGAAATATATATATATATATATATTTTCCGAAATATATATACATTTTCCGAAATATATATTTTTTTCGGAATATATATATTTCTGAGCCGAAATATATATACATTTTCCGAAATATATAATTTTTTCGGAATATATATATTTTTCATAAATATATATATATTCGAAATATATACATTGAGGGTAGTTTAGGTATTTTTACTAAAATGTGAGGGTGGTGGGGCAAGGTGATGAAATTGGAAAGTATATGGGGCAATCCGGACATAGGAGGGGTTAGTTGATTTAGTTCAATAGTATAGGGGGTTTAGTGAAATTAACCCATATATTAATTAGATCTGGCATATTGACATCATGCTCTATGTTAGAACTTTATTACGAGAAAATATGATCTCGCTGATTGAACTCTTCTTTTTATCCATTGATTTCTATTTGGCCTGCATGACAGACACACCCGCACAGAAAAAAAAATCATTCTAATGGTTGCAGTTGCAAAGGATTAATTATTTACAACGTTAAAGAGAGGTGTAAGCTGCTTAACTACCTTAAACCAGGTACGTTAATCATGACCTATTGTATACAGAATTTTTCAGCCCAAAAAAAAATACTTCTAGAAGATAAACCACAACTAACAAGCAAGGACGTTACTTGTCAGAAGATTCATCACTGCCTGTTGTCTCAATCAGAATATAGAAGTTGTGCACTGAGGGAGGCAATGGATTCCGAACACCATCTAGATGATTCAGAACCTGTTCCATAACAATGAGTGAGTATGCTTGAAATGTAGTAAAAACTATGTAATAATACCACATGCCAAATTTCCTCAAGCAACCACAAGATAATTTCTCATGCATTTTCTAAAATAGTTGCCAACGGTGTGTTAATTTTTAGAAGTATATATAAGTAACAAGTTCTCCATACTGAAACTTCTGTGTGATTTTTTCACTAAGTATGTTGCATACCTATTTCCAGTGAAGACAGATACAATAAGAGAAGACATCAAATTTCCAACTTTAGAAAGCATTCAATAACATGAGGAGTTCAAATGATTTTGTCACGACCCAGGTTGCACCAGTTTTCAAGGAACAAGGAGTTCAAATAATTTTGTCACAACCCAATGCACACAAAATACATTGCAAAATACAGTATAATTCCCTCGCCGCCTGAACTGTCAACTAGAAGATTCTTCTCAGATTCCATTGTAACAGTTACCATTTACAAAGCACCTTTTCTCTGCCTAGTACATACCAGCGCTCTATTCTCGAAAAAGGTCAAAACTGTTAAAGGATTTAAGTATTTAAAGTTACACCCTCTCTAACAGATTAAGCTTTTAGAGCATTTGCTAGTTAACATAGTATCAGATCCAAAGTCTTGTGTTCAAACCTCACCGTCACCCAAGTTAAAAATTGTTGCACGTGTTGGACCAAAAAGAAAGCCACCCGTGAGGGGGCGTGTTGAAGGATTTAAGTATTAAAGTTACACCATCTCTAATAGCTTAAGCTTTTAGAGCAGTTGGGTAGTTAACAAAAACGTAGTTTGCAACAAAAGTTCATGATCAATGATAACTGATGCGAGTCAAAGAAAAATCTGAGCATCTGATACCGACAAGAGAAAGTTTACCAGGTCCATTGAGTGGCTGTCCAAAAATTCAAATGCAGAAAGAATTTCTCCAAGCCTCCTCTTGGCTTCCAATAGAAGATTCTAATACACAATAGGAAGAAAAAAAATCTCAAACTAATACATTAATATTGTAAACATTAATCACAACTCAGAAGTAAGAAGTGTCCATGAAATCATAAACCAAGATTATAAAACCTTTGTGGAGTATTTTAAGAGAAACAATATATCAAACACTCGAGTACAGCTTTGTCTTTATTTATTTATTAAGGCAAGTACTCTCACATGCATTGCCCCCACCGGGGCATGAATGCCTGGGCTCACAAACAAGGATGGAAATTTCCAAATAATAGGTACTATCAAAGCATTGCGAATAGCTAAAAGAAGAAATATATAATTAACCTATAAATCTGGAATTAGATACCCCATTAACAATATTTATTTCAAAATTTTAAGATTGTGTAGAAAAGGGTTTGTATCATGTGTCACACATCAGAATATTTGAAAACAGATATAATACACTTGTTGTAAGCACCGTGTGTTCGGCTCACTTTAAAGTGCAACTCTGATGAGATTCCAGACAGGCGCCTGAAATTCCAAGTGATATGCGTACCCAAGTAGAACGTTAAGGGAAATTTCAATGTAAAGGAAACAGAAATAATCATACCTGGCAGCTGAGATAATCTTTACAAGCAAGAAAAGCTAGATGTACTGAAGACATCTTGGGAGGAGTTAGTATGGAAACCTTGGTCACAATTCCCAAAGACCCTTCACTTCCTAGCAGAGACGAAATGAATGCAGAACAATTAAATTAAACTATAGGCCATACATTTCGAGGGATATAGGTATAAGATGTTAAGAATTGGCTCATTCTTCAAAAGGGTGAAAACAGAAAGGATGAGCAATAATATACCTATGAACAAATGCTTCAAGTCATACCCAGTATTATCTTTACGCAGAGTCCCAAGCATGTCAAGCACAGTACCGTTTGCCAAAACAGCTTCAACTCCTGAAAGATCAACCTATATATGCTTCAGAAGAATAATAACAACCAAGATGAAAGATATGGAGACATGTGTATACATATGCTCCTCAGAATTTGAAAGAGGAGCTAGAACCTTACCTTTTGATATTACACTCAAATTGGAAGATAAGTTATTAACAGCAGCAATAAGATAAGTATAGACTAATAGTACATCAATTGTTTTTTGATAAGTACATCAATTGACCAGTGTTTCCTCCAAAATATTTTCCTTTTTTCTTTTTTCCTGATAAAAAAATGATTACTGAAGAGCACCTCAAGAGGCATAAGCCCAATACATATGAAGCATGCAACAATACACTAGCCTTGAGCCAAAGAGCACACCTGACACCACCTATGAAATCCGTAAAAGACTCAATACTATTGGACAGGGGAAAGACCAAAAAATTGAAGAAAATGCTTCTTATTTGGTTTAACAACCAAAACATCCCATTTCCCATATCCCGTCCCCACATTTTGAACCCTAGGCCTCTACCAAATAAAGCTTAAATGCAACCTCACACCACCCGACCTCAAGATCATCAATATAGGTTGGCTTTTAACACCTGTAGTTAACTAATTGCTACCTGAAGGTCGCCCAATATAGGCTGGCGTTTCTGTTCCAATTTCTCGTTATTTATTTAATTTGCTCAAACTAGAGAAACTCACACACCAACTAATCAATGAAAAATTGGGACAGAACTCACCAAGTACATTCCCATGAAGCGATCCATAACGAACCAAACGCAATCCACCAGCATTAGTCGAGACATTTCCACCAATTTGACAGCTTCCTTTTGCACCCAAGTCTAGGGGCATGATAAATCTGAGTAGAAGCACAATATTTTTTTAGATATTTAAAAAGTGTACTGTGAACATTCTGTGCTATATTATGAATACTGGAAGGAGGAAATCAATGAGACACGAATACTTAAGCAATTCAGAATTACACCTGTAATTGAAATCACACAAAAATATCTCAAACAATTTAATGAAAAGATTATGGCAGCGGATACTATGTTTCTTTTAAGCAATTCTCGCTTTCCAACTATTTGGCAAAAAGAAAAATGACAAATAAGAGGAATCCATGCCAGAACAAGCTGTGAGGCATGCAACCCCTTTTTAATCTCAATAAATAAAGCCTAAATGGAATGATTGAAAATTCCAAAAGTAGTTATTTCTAATTACACCATATGCGATATTAAGAGCTCCACCTTTCATTTTAAACATGCAAAACGATTAGAGGTCTGGTCAGTGATATCATTCATATTGAGCTTATATATGATCAATGAAATGCCAAAATGAGCTACAGGTAGGATTCGCCATAAATATATGAACATTAAAAGAAATACAATACAAACAGTCGAATGGTTGATGGAATTTGCAATATCAAACTAGTTTACAGGCCAGATGTTTGTTGGAATCAACTGTTCCTAGATGGCACGAGCATTCCAACTCTCAACCCCAATCTAACAATCAAAAGTACAGGAATACTAGATGCAGGGTAACGGAGCCGAGAACACGAACCATGATAGCAAAAGAACATCACCACTGTCAACTTAAATAAAACCAAACGAAATCCTAAGATCAGACATCTACATTTCTTATGATCAAAAGGACGATATGTACGTTCTTTTTTTCTAGTATTTATATGTACATTCTTTTTTGTTAGTATTTTCTTTTGTCTTTACTTTGGCGAGGGAGGGGGAGAAGCAGTAGGATTTAATGTAAGACATATGTGCACCCATAATTGCGCTATTGGAGAGTTAAACCCTCAACCTCTCAATTTGAAGGAGGAGGAGATGCCACTTGGGGTAAAACCTTGTTGGTCATCAAAGTATACATGTTTTGGCATTGTGTGTGTGTAATTAGTTCTTTGGATGGGGAGTTATACTACACAAAGTGGGGCCATATTGTGTGCTCTATACTCAGATGAAAGGACAAAAACATGATGGTGTAAGTGGAGTGATTTATGAGGGAGATGCTGGTGTTTGTAGGCAGCACCTTGCTCCCAAGCATTGGAAAAGAGAAATCCTGCCAATGACTTATTCCTGTTCCTTTGACCCTATGTATGGGACTTTGAATAGCCCACATGCTCTACCTGCTATAAGTACATTGCGAAACAACCAACCAAGATTAACTAAATACTGCTGAGCTGTTGGCAGTAGAAGGCAAACTAAATAGCAGCGGCATTCACAAGCCTGAGCCTAAAAAAAACAAGTTGAATACTGAAAGATGACACCAATTGCAGGAAAGGTAGAGCATTTTCTTGCCTCCTAATTGAGCAGAAGAGACAGATAGCTTCCACATGAACCTGCATTCAGGGAGCATTGACCCTATCTGCCTTTTTAAGACCATTTAACCACCCTAATAGAGTAGGCCCTCTGAGTAATAAAGAAGAACGTGAGGCCATCGGACTACAAGATGCCAACACAGCGATTTACATGACATTTCCATGAAGGCCACGTGTGTTTCCTATGGCTCAAGGCTTGGTACCTCTAGAGAAATTCTCCATTCTCCAATCTCACAATGATTATGTCAAAACATGACTCATGTTGACTCCAAATGAAGCTGCATATAACTGTCCCATAGTCGGTTCACACTGCCACAGTACCAATTTCCTTGGGGGCTGTTTGGCATGTGCTATGCTTATGATATTTGTGCTTTGGAATGCTACAGTATCACTATTTGACAGCAGAAGCGTGTTTGGCGCATGTGCTATGCTTTGAACAGTAGTGAAATATTTATTGCAAAAGCCCAATTTTTGGAAGTCATTTTTTTGGTGCTTTTGGATGCTTCGGTATTGTTCACTACACCTTTCAAAACAAATTTCAGTAGCATATTTCACACCAAAACTCAAATATTTGTTTTCTTTCACTCCACCCAAATTATCACTAATAAATAAAAATAATAAATAAAATAAAATAGAAAGAATAACTAATAAATAAATGAATAACAAATAAAACAAAATAAAAGAAATAAAGAATAAATAAATATAATTAATAAATAATAAATAATAAATTAATTAAAAAACAAATAAATAAGGAATAAATAAATAAATAAAAACAATAAATAATAAATAAAATGAATAAATAATAAATGAGTAAAAATGAGTAAATAAATAAATAATAGAAGAAATAAAAATGAATAGATAAACATAATAAATAAAATAAAATAAAATGAATAAATAAATAATAATAATATATAAAATAAAATAAGTAAAAATTAACAAATAATAAATAAATATACCAAATAGCACTTGAAGTCACCAAACATGTGAACCCGGTTTTGACTCACAGCACTCTAAAGTAAAAACATTAATTCAGTTTTAGTGAAAAGCATAGCACGTAACGCACAGAGCTCCAAACGATACCCTTGGAAAACAAAACATCAAATCTAAACTCAGAGCATATAATCCCAAGTACCCGTAAAACTTCAATAACTGGGCTGAAGAGAAAGCAAATCAACAGCACCAAACACCCCAAGGCCGAGCCCACATTTTCAGTGGCTACACAGTAAACCCACTTGATTCAGGTGAGTAGTGCACTGTAGATAAACCAACACTTTTGGCTGTGCAGTACCATTTTCTACGTTATTGGACTGCACGATTCTGTAGGCACATAATCAGATCCCTGAAATCTCCATCTTCCTTTGCTTCATCTAACAGAATCTTCGTAACACATCACATCCTAGTGCATTTCGTGTATTGCCAAAGTCAGGAAGAACAACGGGACTGCTGGACGCAATGGCTGCTATGGGGTAGGCAAACCCCATATGGTTACACGTGGGATCCTCAAAAATTCTTTTCTTCGCCGGTGAAATCTAAGGTTATGAAAAATCCCCCTCTTCGCCTTCAACTCAGCCTCGCTTCAAATGAGGCATCACGCTATCTCTGTAAAGTGAAAATAGCAACACATGTCAGCAACTAATTGGACTGCCAAGAAGTCGCTCATCCTACTTCCCTCTCTCCAAATATAACATGGAATCTGATAAGAACCAAAACTGTGGGAAGGACCCCTGCCTTGTTGAAGCCCTATCCTCTAGCTGCCTTATGGCACCACGTTGCCACTGTCTTAAGTCTCATCCTACTGCTTTGATCCCAGTACACATGGAGGCATCCCATTGGACGCTGCAAAGTATAGATGCTACCGCCAAATTATTAACCCATCTGCCCTCACTCAACACATTATAAGTAATGGTTTATACATCACATATATGTAGAGAGACTCGGCATATAACATATTGTGCTAACCCATTTCAAAAATGCAATTGAGGCATTTAGACCTTCACCTCTCTAAACTCAAACACCAAGGGATAGGATGATCTCGGGGTTCTTTGGTTATTTCATTATCACCTTCCTCCCCCTCTCACGTATGCTAACGTCAAGATCCACCTAACCCCATCCACTTGCTGCCTATATCATCTCAGGTCTAACACATTACTGCCCCTCACCAACAAGGACACAAAGAATGAAAAGGGTAAAGATGCATCTAACTTACAAATTGCATTCCAGTGGTGATTAATGAAGTAATTATTTTACTCCATATGCTTCCAAGTAACATAGTCCCCTGAGACAAGGAAACTAATGGTGTCAGAAAATTACCCTTGGGTTTCCAGAAAAGAAACAAGGTTTTCCAATATGCATCCTGCTTCACATACCAGCACACCACTGACCTAAAAATAGCACAAGTTAATTACTTCATTAACATCTGTCATTTGTGTTTGAGTAGAACTTCAAGAACTTTGCAGCACCAAACTGAAACTTTATGCTGCAAAAAGGCCCAAGGGTCAAACTAAGAAGATTAATTGGTATGGGATAAAAAATTGCCGAGTCAGTTATAAGCTTCTTACAGACTACACAGGAAAAATCCTAGGATAAAAATGTTCCTAATTAATCAACGGATACTTGTAAAGATGAAGACTAAAAAGGATAACATTTCCTTTCAGGAAAAAAAAAAATTATACCATTTGAGTAAAACTTTTTCTACCTTGTCAAAAGAAATGATTTTATTCATCATGCCCATATTGATAATCACCTGCAGAGATATTTGACCACAGAAAAGAGGCAAATTAGATAAAAGGAAAAATTATAAGCATCCCATAGATACATCCCATATATATATATATATAGATAGATCATAAATCCAAAGTTCTTTGTAGTTGTGCACATCTATGCTTAATGTATACCCCCAAGTATCCGCTCTAATATATAAACCTTAGCGATGCATATATGTTCAGATAGCCCTCGTCAGCCCACTCAACTAGAGACGCAAGTATACTAAGCTTTCATCTTGGATGAGATTAAGGAAATATTTTAGGCATATGCCAGCTCGTCAGCCCACTCAACTAGAGACGCAAGTATACTAAGCTTTCATCTTGGATGAGATTAAGGAAATATTTTAGGCATATGCCAGCTCGTCAGCCCACTCAACTAGAGACGCAAGCATACTAAGCTTTCATCTTGGATGAGGTTAAGGGAATATTTTAGGCATATGCCAGCTCAATATCTCTCCAGAAGTGGCCCGACTATAGTTATGTTATACATAATGCATCTTACCTGAATCTGCCATGGTTGAGTAAGCTCAATTGAGCAACATGTCTGATTTTTAATGTGGCTTCATCTTGGATGAGACTAAGCTCATATTCTGGGCATTATGGGCATATGCCGGCTCAATCTCTTTCCACAAAATGTTTTGAACGAAATACATTAGAAGGAAGCCTTAACCACTTTATTCGAGATATCAAATGATTGATCGAGAAACAAATAGTTTGGCACTGATTTCAAATCAGCAATTCATCGTGCATTTTGTTCCAACTGCTGAAATTCAACTTCCATTGTGCTACACGGTTCAACTCAAGTTGCCTTCTCTTAACCCAACTCTTCTCCACGTAACATGTTTTATGAATTATTATATGAAGAAATGTGTAGCTATATTTCTGCCCTCCAAAAACTTCACTAGATGATCCTCTTAAAACCTTTTGTATGTATAGGTTTACTAAATTGGAGATAATTTGGCAATGACAAGTTTATATTTTAATGTATCAGCTTCAAAGTTGAATAATTAGATTTTCATTCATGAAAGAACAGGATCCAGTGTAAACTCTAGCATCATTTTCACATATAAACAATGAGCCCAGAACCAATATCAGATTACCCTTCCCATGGTTAAGACAGAAATGAGTTGCAAAATTTATTCTGAAACAAAAAGTTATTAAACTTCACGTAATAGTTTTCTTCCCTAAAGTAGACCACATTACAAATTTTAATATATGTGAGTGATACATCTGCCATCTGCATCATATGTTACACAAATGTTACCCACTTATAATTCTCAAATAGTCCCATGTTTGAAAAGACATTTAACACAAATAATGCTTTTCTCTGTAAGGGATTGACTAGCCAAATCAGCACTCATAGCCACAACAAACATACAACAGCAGATCAGAAGAAGTAAAAAAATCACCGCTATGGGACAACCACATTACCTCATCAAAAACAGGCACACTCCCCCCTACAAGGCCTGTATTTCCACCTTGAGGAACAACAGCAAGGCCTCTGAAATTACAGTATTTAAGAATCTCTGAAACCTGAAAAGGGAAATAACCATCAACGATATGAATGACCAAAAATCTGAACATCTTAAGCAGTCAGCAATCAGCAGAACCAATTGAAGAAGAGAAACACAGGTAGTTGTCTGGCAAAAATCGGAAGTCTCATTGTATTTGATGGAAAAATCGAATGAAAAAGCTCATCACAATGAATAAAGGCACATGTATAGGAAATTTTTCATAAATACTGGTACGAAACTGAATAATGCTATCTCAAATAACATTAAAAATTCAAATTTCATAAGTTCCAGTGACGGCTCCAGCTTTCTTTGATGGCCTCAATCAGGAATTCTGGATAATGGTTTAGTTCACTTGAACATCACATCAAGCACACTGGAGTCATCAAATTCCTATTGACATTCAAAAAAATTCGCTCTGAACTGCTAAACTATTAAAAAAATTCTTAAGATTTGTAAATTGAACACAATAAGAAACCTTAAGTTTTTCACAAAAAATAATAAATGGATATTGCTCGTCAAAGAATTGCAGTATGTGACTAAAAGCACTTCAATGATGGTTTAGGGAAGCTAACATATGCAAAACACATACAAACAAAAAATGGGAAATTGAACACCGAAGATGCCAACGAGCCTGGTGTTCAACTCTGGTGAACATTACTTCAGTGTCTCGGGTTGAGCTTTAGGTAATTTCATAAGAGGAACAAGGGTATGGACATCCGTACAGACCCCAGCAGCCCAGTTCCTCCCCGAAAAGACCAGACATCATATAATTTGGTTAAGATGAAATCACTATTTTGAGGTTCAAATTTCATACAAAAGATGCAGAATCTGCTTCTGCAAACATGACTCATAGGTCTGCAAGCGAATTAGGACTCTTGAAACTGGCAAACAATACAGGGTGTTGAACAGTTAGTGGCTACAGTTACCAAAGATGCATCTCTATTTTATTTTTTTGATAATTAAGAAATAATATATATAAAGGCACTCAAAGAGGGGAGCGCGGTCCAAATACACAGTGTGTGTGTGTGTGTGTATTTACACAGTTGAATAAAAGAAAGAAGATGTGAACCTCCTCAGTGCTCCTAGGTTGAAGCAGAAGCTTACTTGAGCCTTTATATTTCCGCATCCAATCCATGTTTGCAGCAGACAACACCTCTTCATCCTGAATTACATTTTTCTCCCCTAGTATCTTCTGAAAATGTGTGATGTCATCGGAATTTAGGGTCGAAAACAAGGGGTTCCTCTGATTGTTGGTAGCCATCGAACCCAAAAATCGAGTTCCGCAGTAGTTCCCAAGAAATTTATGGTCAACACAGTCTCTAAAGGGAATGACATGTGGCTGAAGGCTCCTCTCATGATTTACAATATATGGTTTAGTTGGTTCCCAATCTCTACAAAAACGATATCTAGAACCTGTAATTGGAAGAAGAAGAAGAAGTTCATATATGAGACAAATCAAATCCGCTTGGCCTCTTCTTCGAGAATATAAATATATAATTTGAGAGGTACTCTTATGTATTACTCTTGCTAGGTAGTGAACATGCCACTGATAATCAATAATGTTTACAAAAAACCATCAATGCATTGGTATAAATTCATGAACATCCATATATTTGCATACAAGTGTACTTGGTAACACGCGTGTTGAACAGATCTCAACAAAAATTATCCCATATTAGTACCAGGATTAAATTTCATTCTTCCATTGAATAGAAACAATTTCAATTAATTAATAAGCAAAAAAGCAGCAACAATCATTTTACCAAAAAAATTATTAATATAACACCTAATCAAGTACAGCCACACAAAAAAAAATTAAAATCGAAATTATAACATCGCGATCCCATAATTACAGTCCTCAAAGTGCAGAATGGGTCTACTTCAAATTTTCCAAATCACTGTTCTAATCAATTCCTCAGAAACTAACGAATCACCCAATAATTTTCATCCAAACAGGGAAAACATCTTCCGGATGAATCAGAATAAAAATGCACAGAAATTGTGATCAACAAGACAATATATACATATAAATATGTGTGTGTGTGTGTGTGTTTGTGCGTGTGTGTATGCATTTACCTACACATAATGATACCTGAAACGGGAAGGTAGTTTGAATTGTAAAAATTAGGGTTGGATCGACGATCAAATAGTAAGTTGGAGTGCCTGAGTAAACGATGTGTTGATCTCCACTTCTCCATTTTCCTTTTGTTTTCTTTATTACTCAACAAAGATTTACTAGAGTTTGATACTTCTAATTATCTCTGATCTTAGAAATTAATGAATCGCTGAGTATTAACCGAATTTACTATTATGCCCTCTGGCCTCGACTTATTTCGCACGTGATTTTTTCCTGCTGGAATGTACTCGGGTCTAACGATGAACGGGTTTGGACTTCCGACCCAAACTTGCGCCAGGCCCATCTTGGCATTGGGATTACAACGAGTTTGGGACACCCTATAAGGCTATAAGGTGCAATTTTGAAAAATAATTTCAGCTATAAATTAAAACAAATATACATAACCATGTAATTAACCATTACGTTCCTAATTCATTGCTTTTCTAGTAAGCAATATGAAAGATGAATGGAAGATAAAATAATACAAAATCAAAAATACAATAATAAGGGCTTTAATTGAGATTTATTAGTAGATACAACTTAAAACTAGATTTGTGCATAGTGCATGTTTGGCAACATGGAGTGGAGCCAAAATTTTGGGTTTGGTTTGAAAATTTTGCTCCACTCCATGTTTGGTAAATGGTGTGGAAATTTGGAGTAGACACTGTAGCAACTCCATGGTGCAACTTTTGTGAAGGAATGAGCCAAAATTTGGAACCATCATTTTTTATGGTTCATGGTTTTGGTTTTGGTAACACTGTAGCAAATTCATTTTTGATATTAATAAATTTCGAAAAATTAAATATTCTGAAAAATTAAATATTTATGAAAAATTAAATATTTCGAAAAATTAAATATATTAATATATTATAATATTAATATATTAAAAATATTAATATTAATATATTTTAATATTATAATATTAATATATTTTAATATATTAATATTAATATTTATTAATAAATAAAATGTGAAACCCATATATTAATATATTTTAATATATATTAATAAATAAAATGTGAAACCCATATATTAATAAATAAAATGTGAAACCCATATATTAATATTAATATATATTAATATTTATTAATAAATAAAATGTGAAACTCATATATTAATATATTTTAATATATTAATATTTTATTAATATATTAATATTCAGAATTTCAACCCATACCAACTCTACCAAACATGGTTTGGTTTTTCAGCATCACTTTTTCTCACACCAAAACCATCTGCACCAAACATGGTTTGGAACCAAAATAAAACCACATCAACTCCAACCAAACCAAAACCAAAAACCAACTTCACACCGTCTACCAAACAAGCACTAGATTTGTGCATCATATAGGTAGGTAAGTTGTTAGAAGGCCTTGTTCCACATCGGGTCTGGATGAAAAAGTGATTAGGTGTATAAATAGGCAGATGTTAGCATCACCTATCAGCTTAAATTTTTGGATCGAACCGCTAAACATTTGATCTGTTACACATCGAGTTCACCTTTTGGGCTGAACCGCAAAACATCCGATCCAGTACACATGAAGAAAATGTTAGAGAGATTGGATGCATGAAAAAGTGGATATTACCCTCACATATCACCCTAGCATTTTAGGTCAGCTTTTGGATCAAACTGCACCCATTACCTAAGTCCTAACTAGGACAAAGATCCTATTCTGCATAATCCCTCTCCGATTCTCTCCACATCAAGATTTGATGGTTAACAAACATTCACATCATCACTTTAACAAGTATGATACCATTTTTTATGCATGTGACAATATTGAGTTTAGGGCTTGGATCCCAAATTTTATGACGTAGCTATACAACCTCTGTCAATAGCAAATGAAACCTGGCCTTCCATTTGTTTTAGAGAATTATGGTTTTACATAAATCATCAAATCCTCTAGAGTTGCAATGAGTATAATATTTGATTTGTTTTCCAGAGATTACAATATCAACGTTTACCTTATGCAAAACCAAGAGTGTCAAGACTGTTTATAACATTCTCGTACAAACAAATGTGGAGCATTAAAGCACTGAAATAACACCTCAGTGAATTCACTGAAAGAAACTTCAATAAGAACGATGAATGCCACGTAAGTTGGCAATGACAACACATGATAAACACAAAAAGATTGTCGGTTCAACGCCACAAAAGTTAGCAAGGCTATGGAGAAACATTCCTGAAGGTAAAATCGTAAGCAGCATCACCCTTAGCCTGTGTGGCATCATAATCAAGCCATGGCCTTCTTCTTTTCTTCCTCAAGCTGTTGTAGCTCTGCAAGCCTTTGAGCCCATGCTCTTTCCCTTGCCACTGCAGCCATCTTGCGCGCTACCCTCTTGACAATTTTCTTCCGTTTTGCTTCTTGCATCTGAGCTTTTCGTTTCTTTGCTTCCGACTGTGCATGTCAAAACCCAGTTCACATGAAAAATTAGAAAAAATAAAGGCATTGTATCCACTATTCAGAAGCGTGCATTAGAAAACAGTAGAGAAAATCTAGCGTGTTCGTTTAGAAATGGATTAAGATGAACTCTGAAAATAGTATAGGAAAATTTACACCAAAAGAAAATCTACAGATATTTGAAATGACAGTTTGATTCCAGAATGTCCAGAATAAAAAAAAAAAAAACCTCAAGATTGTTGCGAACTTGTGAACAAGAGAGAGAATATTTCAAGTTCCTCCTAGAACCCTGCTACTAGAAGAGCAATATATGATTGACCTCGAACAAAGATCTATATGCACCCAACAGGGATTCATAGTTTTGTTGGTGTCTCCCAAGCAAAACAATTTTGTAACTAATTCTGGGCTTTCTGCCCAGAGATGGTGCATTATCGGGAGCCTACAACTAAACGAGGGCAGAGGACCTTAAATCCAATTCAGGTCTGCTACAAACATCTGACTCTTAACTTCTATGTTTGATCAATTTCACTGTGTGTTCCCTGACCATCATGACCTGCATGCTCTAGTTTTATGGCTTGAGCATTTTTAGAAAATTACACAATCAACCTTTGATTCTCTTCCTCTTAAATTAGTATCATCAGTATTTAGAAGTTTAATATTTGGCCATCTCCTATTTGGTCTTCCGAAGAATTCGTAATCCATTTTTAACCTAACCAAAGACATCATTTCAAGTGATCTGTACCTACAATGAGAATAGGCACATCGATACATGTTTACTGCATGGCATAATCCTTACCCTATTATTCTGTTCTTAAGTGAACACTAGTCTATCCTTACTCGCTTAAATGTTCACTTTTTTCTTCTAAAATCCAATGTTACTATATTAGAGTTCCTAGCACCATAATCGCAGCTTTCATGCATAAAAACTTATGATTGAACATATAAGAAGATGTTAATTCAACTCTAGCACAAGTATGGTTAGGCCTAGGGAAAGATAAAAAGAAAGAAGAAGAAAGATTGAGAAAAGATAATTTTGCGTACACATGGCCCACAAAAAATCAGATAAGCTGGCTGCCACTGTTGGGTAGTATTATGAATTTACGAGTTCGTTCCACAGAAACACCCTCGAAACATACCTTTAATCTTATACATTAATGAAGAAGATGATGTATTCTTATCATTCATAGGTTTGAGGACATGAGTCGAAAAATATTGTTTCCTATATGATGATGCCAGTGACTGTTTGATAAGGATTATCATATGCCTGAGTTATGACACAGAAGCTAGGATTAGAGGAAGAATGTGCTCGAATATTTGATATGTCACAAGTCTAGAAAGTAGCTACCTCAACAAATTACACATCACCACAAAGATACACAGAAATTAGCTCAAAAAATATATATATATTCTAGGAAAACTTGGATGGAACAATGACAGACACATTACGGAGAGAACAAACATTAATACTGTCTTTTTTTGGCAAGAAATTTTTCCATAATACCAAAAAGTATTATGCGTCTAAGGCATGCCTCTAACAACTGTACACTAAAGCAAAATACAACTTAGGGCCTGTTTGGAAAGTGGTTTGGTCTGGTCTAGTCTGTCTGGTCGCTGATCTGAAACTCTGTTTGGTAAGCGGTTTGGTCTAGTTCCAAATTTTATTGAATATATATATATATATTCAATTAAATTGTATATATATACACACACATTTATACCGTCACATTATATATGGTGGTGGTGGTGGCGGTGGCACGGGTGGTGGTGGTGGCGGCGCGGGTGGTGGTGGAAGTGAAACCAAATCACCAAAAATCAACTTTTTATTGGTTTCAAAAATCTGGTTTTGGTGGGGTTTTGGTCTTGGTGGTTTGGTTTCATTTTTGAGAGACCAACCTTCCCAAACATGGTTTGGTCTTAAAAATGTGAAACCAAACCGCTTCCCAAACATGCCCTTAGGGTTCGTTTTGGATGGACAGGAGAGAAAAGAAATGATAACATTAGTTACAAGGGAAAATAAAATAAAAGAAAGAATAACAATATTTTAAATTTATGTTTGGATAGATTATGAAAGAAATGAAATGATATCATTCTTGTTTGGATAAGTCAAATGAGAGAAAAGAAAAGAAAGGATAATAATTAAATTACTAGTATATCATTTAGTTAATAAAGTTGTTCTTTTAACTATCAAGGATAGTTTTGTCATTTTAATACTTAAAGTTGTCATCATTTCTTTTCTCTCCAAATCTTTTCATTTTTTGAGGGATAGCATCAAAGAGTTTTGTAGTTATAGGTTTATCATTCCAAATCCCTCTAAATTCTTTCTTTTCTCTTCAAGATGTCAACCCAAACACATATAACACTATCCTTTCTTTTCTTTTCTCCCCAAATCCTGTCAAATCTCTCCTACCAAACGAAGCCTTAGTCTCCATTACAAGTGAATGTACACTTTGACATTCTATTTAGCAACATAGTAATTATCTCACGTTTATATGCAAATGTATGTCCATGAAAATGAATACTCTTACCGGAGTGAGGTCTGTTCCTGGTATATAAAGGAAAGACTCAACTCATCAGCTAAATATCAAACAAGTTAAAGACCCTCTGGGAATGTGGTATGAATACACTAAATATTATTTGGTGTGATATGAGGGAAAAGAAAGGGAAGAGAGGAGAGAATGCCCACCCTTGTTCACCCACTATATTCGTTTCTCCTATGAATGAAAAGGAAGGATAAGAGAAAGAACTCCTTTTTCTTGTCCTTTAAATACCATTCTTCTAAAATGAAATTGCATGGTGGTAGAATCATGATTTATCACTTTGTTTTCGTCAACCGAACATTCCTAGTTGATTAAAGAAAAAGAGAGAAGACCCTTCATGTTCATAGTGGTACATTCTCCATCACTCCTACCTTCATTTCCTCCAAAATGGGTGCATTTGGTTTTGGTCGTTTCGTCCATATGTCTACCCCCGCTCTTAAAACTATAACGTAGCTAAACCCATTTATTTTAAATAAATAATACCTTTGGAGATAAATATGTCGATCAAACTGATGATTCTCTCCAGTCAACTCTATCACCCGATCATGCTCAATTTTACCTTCAAAAATAAATTTGACCACTGTTCATTCAATCTTACAATGGACATTTATCTATTTCACTCATTCAGCATAGACATTTACATTTCAATAAGAAATTTTACTCCAAAAGAGGTCTCTCAGCTGAACGCTTGCTTCTTTTTTATTTTCCTCATCCAACCTTTCATCTTCTTTAGCTTGAACAACTATTCAACATACTTGAACAACACTATTCTACAGACTCTAACTCAACGAATTGAACGCAATAGCAATATAAAAGGTAAAGAACAGTACATAATTCTCAAACTGTGAAACTGAAGGGAAACTTAAAGGATTTGAGTATATATATATCCCACCATTATAAATGCACGCCGCTGCCTCCTTCGCTTCTTCTCATTCCTGTGTTTGACACTGCCCTCATTCGGTTGGTTAGGAAGTATCGGCTGCCCAGGCACATATTTAACCCAAGCATAAGGTCCTGCACATTTATAACACCAAGCAATTGTATTCAAAATCCACAAATGTTATATCCACTGAACACAAACAAATTGCAATTTCACACAAAATCAATACAATTAATGCCCGTTCCAACCTACTGCTAGATTATCCAAAACAGACACACTAAAGCATCATAAAACCCTAATTTGATGCACAAACTAGAACCAAAAAAATCCTCAAACCCTAGTTTGCATGCCTACATACATCAATATATACGTGTATATATAAATAAGGGCACCGATTCAAATTAATGATAAGACTGGAAAGGATTGGAGTGACGAACCAGGGGGTCTCAAACTAGCCCTCTTTTTGCGGGGCTTAAGACTGGGCCGGCGCTTTGGGAATCTAGTGTCCGTTAAGCTGTGTAAAGCGCACGATGCCGGAATCCATGGAGTTGGCCGGCGCAGTGAGCCGAAGAGGAGACGGAACTCCGGTGACGGTGAAGGCGAAGTTGCCGGAAACGTGGCCGGACAGAAAGCGGAGGTAGAACGGGATGAGAATAGGGTTCTCGATACGGGTCGAATGATGGATCTTAGGGCTCCGAAACCCATTCTGCACTTTGAGGACTCCAAAATGTTTTCAGTCGAAAGAGATGATCGAAGGAGCAGAAAAGGGTAAGGTCAAATCAAACGACGACGTTTTCTTGTTGCTAATGGTCAGTATTAGTTTAAGATTTATTTAATAGTCTACAATATTCACTATTCAGTGAATTGCATGTAACCATAAATTTTCATGGACAAAATATGATATTACAAGTTGGTTAAAGTGCAAATAAATAATTAAAGATGATGTTCAAAGTATATACTATACTATGTGCATATATTTTTTTATAATTTTGAAATTATGAGCAAATTGTTTCCGGTGACCTAAATTTTATTAAAATTTCAAAATATCTTTAAGATCAAACTGTTTTGTAAGTAAAATGCTAAACTCTCTACATGAAAATTCTGCAAGAATTTTTTTTTACCTATTTGATATGTTTGAAAACATTCCTGTAATTTCAATTTTTAGCGCACATTGCTCTTTCGTCGTAATTTTTAACCAGTTTTTTGTGCAAAAATCAGAAAAAATAAAATACAATGCTCTATAGTTTAAGTTTTTGTAATATTACTCTCGCACATCTGGAAATCTCATTGGAGAAAAAAAATAATATCTTCTGACTTGGATAATATACAATTTATTATATGTCTTTGTATTACATGATATATGATTATATGTATTTAATGTTAAAAACTACTTATTAGCTATTTTCTACTCGTAATAAAAAATATTTACCATCTTGACAAATAAAATATAATTTTCAGAGAGATTTTATTGTTCTTAGTTCAAGATTGATTTTGTCATTATGTATTTTGCTGTATTTTTTCTTCTTCTTCTTTTTCCCCATATAGTTTTGGTTCTTTAGTGAATTTATTCTTGGGCTCACCAATTAGGCTAATCAGCCAGTCCAGACATGAGGATAAGGCCCACTATACTATATAGATAAGACCCATTGTAAAGGTACGTGCATTAATTGGGCTATAGCCCATTTCACCACCGAGATCTTGGTTTTTGGTTCCACTTCAGTAGGAGGAGGAAGAAGAAATAAATGAACAGATGGTTTAGGGCCTGCTTCTTTATATTTTATAAAAGTTGAAAATTATTTTTGAGAATTCTGAAAATTAAAAAATATTTTTTGTGAATTTCTAAAAACAAGTATTTTAATAACTGATTTTTTTGAAAATAATTTTCAAAAAATACAACCAAAAGAATTTTTTGTACAATTTTTAATTTTAAAAAAATAAAAAATTGTTTCAAAAAAATGCAAACCAAGCAGACCCTAATACTCATAATAAAAGCAAAAAACTGTGAACAGCTCCAATGGTCTGAAGGTTCTTTTAGTAATCATCCTATATGAACATAATATATGTGTTATATCTAATACAGACTACGACATAAAACACTTACATAAAATAATTTTTTTGCTACATATGAAAAACGAAGTAAAAATATTTTATTATTACTTGATTTTCATACTTACTCCACTGTATTACATACAAATTTCTAACATATCATATTTTAAATCATATATATTATTATTGTTGGGACCTTTCCAAATCCCAAAATAATTGGATTACAAATGTTACATTATAAATGAAGTTATGATGGTACCTGATGTTATGGATATTAAAAAAGAGTATATTTTTAAGATAAAGTATTATCATAAATTGGTTACTATATAATAATTGTTGCAAAAATTAATATTAATAAAAAATGAAGCATTTGAAA
Source organism: Cornus suecica (assembly GCA_963922005.1). Taxonomy (NCBI): domain Eukaryota; kingdom Viridiplantae; phylum Streptophyta; class Magnoliopsida; order Cornales; family Cornaceae; genus Cornus; species Cornus suecica. The sequence goes on along the minus strand of OY998238.1, from coordinate 9,290,823 downwards.
ATGAATTCACTTGTAATTAAAATACTCTATAAATGCCACCAAAGGAAAGGATACTGTTCTTTTGTGGGTGAAATAATGAAGTGGTCCTCTATTGATAAAGTCAAAGTTGCATGAAGTCGAGTCTGTGGCATGTTAATGGTTCCCTTTTGACATTAATGAGATCACAAACCGCAATCTTAAGAAGGCAGCAACCGCCAAGCTATGATATCTTCTCTCAAGGTTGTCTCAGTTACACTAATAATCAAACCAGTCATGTTCATCATGTGCACCACCCCTACAACATTTTCACTAACCTGGACCATACAACAACTAATACATATATATATACATACATACATATGTATATATATATATATAATCATTATACTGGTTTTTGTGCTTAGATTTGGGTGTAATATTTTTTAGGGTTAATTACAGCTAGACCCCCTCGAAATATGTCAAATAACAGGTAGATCTCCTGTCGTTTGGTAAATTACAGCTAAATCCCCTCAAGCCGATCAGCGTATATTTCTGGTGGCTGATAATGTGAAATTACATCTTTACACATGCCTATATTTCATTTAAAAGATCTAAAAATTATTATTTTATCAATTACTTATTTACAAAGGTAATTTTAGTCCTATTATAAATTTTAAATAAGAGTATTTTGGTCTTTTCGCATGTCATTTGCACCTACTCGGGGGTATTTAAGACATTTTACATCTAAAAAAGTGTTGACATCAGTATTGACCGAGTTTGACCATGCACGCCGATAGGGGTATTTGTTACAACTTACAAACTTGAGGGGGTTTATCTATAATTTACCAAACAACAAGGGATCTATCTATTATTTGACATATCTCGAGAGAGTCTAGCTGTAATTAACCCTATTTTTTAAAATGTGTAAGGGGGACTTTCTACAAATTTTAACCTGTGATCATATCAAGCTATCCAATGGCAAAGCCAAGGAACCAAATTTTACTAGGATTAAATGGACTGTCTTAAAAAGGGGAATACAGATGATCAGCTCAACCATATATACTTGGTAAGAATTATGAAGTTCCCTTTCTACACACACATATATATATATATAGATGTAGTTAAGACAACATAATAAACTAGTAACATCATAACCTCTATATTATATTACATACTTGAGCATGTTGTAGCATGCTAACTGTATTAACTAACACCCAGTCTTATTAAAATATGATGTCCATTGATTGACAACAATTGAGGGTATAAACCTCAATCCGGCGTGTGGGGGATATATTTACCTAGTTGAGGAAAGATGTAAATAAAATTTTGAATTATACCATTCAGTTTGGGGAAAGAGTTGTTGCCTAGCATCTCATGAAGTATCAGGTAAGATCTTAAGTTCAATTCGATCGCTCCATATTGAATTTGGTTAGGATGGTGATTAGGTATTATATGAATAGGGTGTTAATTCCTACTAACAATTTAAATTTTAAATTGAATAAGGAAGATCCCAACATTTTACATTGGTATCAAAGTCAAGCTTAATCCGACTTGGCTGGCACCACCCAAAAATAATTTGAATTTTATCTGATCATTGTAGAGATGTCATTTTGCACGTTTTTCATTAATAGCAAAGAGTAAGCCCTGAATATCCAATTATTGATCAAATAAATACAATAATAGCACAATCAATACATGGATTGTTGAAATTAAAGATCGACCTTTGAAATGAGAGCGTATATACTTGAACAAGACAAATATTTTTTCCTCCTTAAACAATATATGTGAAGAACTATCAATACGACAAGGCTCCCGAAATAGAAAGGAAACTTTTGAATAGTAGGGGTGCCCAGGGCTTTTATCCTAACTAATCTACGGAACTCGTGCAAAATAATATTTTTTCATAATCAAGTACAACTCGAACTATTTCTTTAATTGTGGCCCTAACAAATAATTTATATCCGGTAAGAATCGAATACGAGATCAAATACTTTTTGAGATTCTAAGTCCCACTTGTTTGTATCCGGTAGAAAAAAAAAAACACTTCTTTAACTAAAACTATTAATTTTGTTAATTGTGATATTCTTCTCGTGGGATTCTAGAAGGAAGTCATTTCATCTGGACCTAGCTAGATACCTAATAATGCCCTTTTTAATTCAGTTATGATGTGAATCACATCTATTTCTCTTTTGTAACAAAAGCTCTTGCTAGTTAATATAGACATTGGGTACTTGAAAACTAGGTCCCCTTGGTATATACATAAAAAATAAAAATAAAAATAAAAATAATCTACTATATTTCAGTAGAACTGATGACCAAACAAAAAGAGACTAGGTTTAAAGGAAGGAGAAGATAAATATGTGACATTATATAACAATAATATACATATTTATATAAAGGTTAAAGGACAAACATCTAGGACCCCAAGTTTAGGAGAGTGTCATGGCAATCACATGCATGCCCCAAAAGAGTAGTAAAATAAATGGGTCGTGTAAATGAAGGGATGACAATATTGGAATGGCGTGCATGGCCATAATCAATTGGCTTTCCCTTCTTTAACGGTCTTATTTATTGGGTTGGTACCACACTCTTAATTGCTCTAAGGTGTTAGTTGATCATCACTTTAGCAATCTTTCCTACTTGAACCTCTACTGGTTCTTTGTCTGGGCAGGCATAGGGCACAGGGATAATGACATTTCAACTAGAAATGTGCCACAAATCATATAGCCATGAGTATATCATATGCAATATTCTATTATGTTTTACAACTAAAAGTAAAATGTGTATGTATATATATATATATATATATGTTCCAGTGTATTTTTGGTACTGGGTGCACAATAGGAGTTGTTCCATATATTATGCAAAGAAGAATGAAAACTTGCTTCATAGAAGGAAGACCTGAAAAACTAATTTCCCTAGTTTTTGGTTTGATTGAAAGAAATGAAATTATCTAAAGTAACCTTACTATGTGTTGGAATATTGAATGAGAAATTAAATTATATAACCTAATCTATTACTAATATGGGTATGGGTATGACCTAATTTTGCAGAGAGAGGTGCATTAACTGTTTGTATAGTTGGAGTAACTCTTCACCTCCAACTAGTGCCAAAACAGTTTCAATACCTCTTTCAAACCATTGCGACTACAGTTTATGTGTCTCTTCAATGTCTATAAATAGACCAGGCCAGAGTTCACTTAAGAGAGAACTTTTAATTATTGTCCTTATCTATTTGGTCAGTCTCTCTCTGTTACATACTTACATATATTCTGGAGTCTTTGGTTTGAGTACAAACACAGAAATTGTGTTCGCTGGTTTTCAAAGATTGGAGTGCTACTTCTTTGAAAACGAAATCCGTTCTATCTTGGGAGGCCATTGTTCGTAAACCTTGAGCACCGTTGAGGGAGCAATATTGCCTTAAGGAAACTGTGGTATCACACAGGGCTCGGATTTTTTCTTTTGTTTCTTGCACTTTCGTATTCGGGTCAGTTTCCTTTTTACGTAATTATAATATATATATATATATATATATATTTATATATACAGTTTATGCGTGTTAGATTTTATAGATATAAACAGAACACATATTTTGATAACAATCTTAAGGCAATATTGATTGATTTCTGTTTATATATGCTACTGTTATATCTATATATAAATTGATACAGTTTTCGTTTTATATATATATATATATATATATATATACTTTGTTATATATATATATATATATATTATGTTGTCGTTATATATATATACATATATACTGTTTTCGAATATATAGTATATATATATTCGTATTTGTTATATATAAATACTAGTATGATATCCATATATTTACGTAGATGATTTGGAACTACTATGATTGTTATTACATATATTAGAAATATGATAGATGCTTTCATGATTGATGGATATCTTCATAATTTATATATTTAAGAATTATAAATTGAAAAGAATACTTGTAGTGAATGACTTCTTGTGATTATGCATGATATATATTTCATACACCAATCCTGATAACGTGAGACTGTTATATATATATATATATACAGTAGTGGATTTTTACAGAATTGTTTTCTTGTAATTCGCATGTATATATATATTGCGTGAGTCTGATATTGTTCTCATGTAATTCGCATAAATAGAGTCCTCTGATTGTATTCTGCTATATATATATATATATATATATACGACTACATGTATATTTATATACTTTAGTGTTTTCGAAATATACACAGTAGATTGAATTAGAAGAACTCTTTCACATAGTGGTTTTGTCTTTTACTAATAGTATTGTTAACGTTATCATACTTTTTATATTCATTACTATTCTGTCCATATATATAGTTTAGATATATAATAATAATGGTAGAGTTTCTTGTTAATTGAAATCCTACTACTTGAATATCTTGTGAACGGAAAAATATAACATCGCTTGCATCCGGTACTAAAATAATTATTGGAATGTATGTTCATGTTAGAATGAAATATTTATATGAGGCATAGAATCATGTAAGAATGAAATTAGAATTAGTGACATGCATTAAGTGAATTCTTCATGCGGACATCTAATGCCATTTTTTGTTTGAATACATACATGAATGTATAGGTGTTTATACATACATGTCTCTATATTTACGTATGCCTTGGTGTAATCAAACACTGATAGGTGTGGTTATGTGAAACGCTGCAATGTTTAAATGTATGGGTGATACCAAGTAATTAAAAATGTATTGGTTGAAGTGTTATATTGATAATATGATACAGAGATACAAGAAGTGTTTATATAAAACACTACCATTTGTATGTTATTTAACCGTATGTTTATAATTACAATTACCAGTTGACACTATTGGAAACATATACCGCTTAAAATTTTGTTTAAATAAATTAAAAACAAAAATGCGTCTAAATTAGTAAGGTGTTGTACTGGATACTAATACTAGTATTCAATACATGGGTGTTTAAACATATTTGAATCATACTGTCTTATATATGTATGGTACGTGTTACGTGTACTATGGAGTAAGGGGTTATGTGTTATTGTTTTACGGTGGTTAAATGAATATATGTTATGAAACAATTGAATTGAATTGTTTTAGACATCATTGGAAACAACCTGATTGACCCAATATAATTTGGTATAGTAATGACTATTGATGATGACAGATAGGGTTTTATAGAGTACTGACTAACTCTTATATATAGCCCATATGAAAATCCACTTGAAGTCTCTACAATTAATTCTTGAAATTAATTCATATGTTTTCATTTTGAGATTTTATTTATATTTGACATATATACTTGAGATTTGTTTTGTGCCTTATTTTGGTATGCCAATTGTATGTTGTTATCATGGTTAATTATATTATATGTTTGATGATATATATGGCATGATTAAGGATTAATATAATGTCTCCTAGTATATTTTATTTGAAATTATACATGTTTATTGAGATAATATACATAATCATGTATATGTCTCTTGTTATAAATTATTGCATATTATGTATTCCGTTTTGATTCAATTAGGGAATTGAATCAGTAAATGATGTTAATCATAAATGTGAGACTTGTGTGGAATCGAAATTAACAAGAAAATCCTTTCAAAATGTTGAAAGATGTACTGAGCCTCTAGAACTAGTGCATACTGATATATGTGATCTAAAGTTCTTGGAAACTAGAGGAGGCAAAAAGTATTTTATTACTTTTATAGATGATTGCACACGATATTGCTATGTTTATTTGCTAAGAAGCAAAGATGAGGCTATTGATATTTTCAAACAATATAAAACTGAAGTTGAGAATCAACTTAGCAGAAAGATCAAAGCTATAAGAAGTGATAGGGGTGGTGAGTATGAATCTCCTTTTGAGGAGTTTTGTAAAGAACATGGAATTATTCACCAAACTACAGCTCCCTACTCACCTCAATCGAATGGTGTAGCTGAAAGGAAAAACCGAACTTTAAAAGAAATGATGAATGCATTTTTGTTAAGTTCGGAAGTACCACAAAATTTGTGGGGGGAAGCTATACTTTCTGCTAATTACATTCTTAATAAACAGCCTCAAAAGAAAACTTTTCAAACCCCATATGAGTTATGGAAAGGCTATAAGCCTTCTTATAAATACTTAAAAGTGTGGAGGTGCTTAGCAAAGGTGGCAATTCCTAAACCTAAAAAGGTGAAAATAGGACCTAAAATCGTGAATTGTGTATTCATTGGTTATGCTCACAATAGCAGTGCATATCGATTTCTGATGTACATGTCAATACGATAATTGAATCAAGGAATGCTACATTATTTGAAAATGTATTTCCATATAAAAGGACATCAGAATCAAGCTCACCGAAAAGGTCATTTGGTGATATGACTCAAGATAATCAGGAACCTATAGACGAAGAATCTATAGAACCTAGATGAAGCAAAAGAGCAAGATTCACTAAATCTTTTGGGCCAGATTTTGTTATCAATCTGGTAGAGAATGAACCTCAAACTTATAAGGAGGCCATGTCTTCACCTGAAGCAGTTTATTGGAAAGAAGCTGTGAATAGTGAAATTGAGTCCATTATGCAAAATCATACATGGGAACTGGTAGATCTTCCACCAGGTAATAAACCATTGGGATGTAAGTGGATCTTCAAGAAGAAGATAAAGGCTGATGGATCAATTGACAAGTATAAGGCAAGACTTGTAGCTAAAGGCTATAGGCAAAAGAAATGGTTGAATTATTTTGACACTTATTCACCAGTTACTAGAATAACGTCCATTCGCATGCTAATTACAATAGCAGCGTTAAATGGTTTAGAAATACATCAAATGGATGTAAAAACATCATTTCTAAATGGTGAATTAGATGAAGAAATATATATGGAACAACCCGAGGGGTTAATTTCTCCTGGCCAAGAGAGAAAAGTGTGTAGACTTGTAAAGTCGTTGTATGGACTAAAGCAAGCGCCAAAACAATGGCATGAGAAATTTGACAGTGTCATGATGTCAAATGGGTTCAAAATAAATGAATGTGACAAGTGTGTTTATGTCAAAACTTATAATAATGCGTATGTCATTTTATGTCTATATGTAGATGACATGCTTATTATAGGCAGTAATAATGATGTAATCAATTCTACTAAGCAAATGCTAAAGAGTAGATTTGACATGAAAGATCTTGGCATAGCTGATGTTATTTTAGGAATTAAAATTTCTAGAACATCAAAAGGACTTGTATTATCCCAATCTTACTATATAGAGAAAATGTGTGACAACTTTAAGAAGTATGGGATAAGTCCAACACGAACACCTGTGGATGTAAACGTTAAACTTTCTACGAACAAAGATGAAGGTATTTCACAATTGGAATATGCTCGGATCATAGGAAGTTTAATGTATGTTATGAATTGTACTCAACCTGACATAGCATACTCTGTGAGTAAGCTGAGTCGATATACAAGTAACCCAGGTAAATGTCACTGAAATGCAATACTAAGAGTGATGCTAATTAAACAATATATGGTTGAATTATACTAGTGATAATTTTAGTATACTCAAAATTATGGTTTGCATTATACTAGATATCCAGTTGTACTTGAAGGATATAGTGATGCTAATTGGATTTCTGATTCCAATGATTCAAAATTCACTAGTGGATATATTTTTATTCTTGGAAGTGCAGCTGTATCATGGAAGTCCTCAAAACAAACATGTATTGCTTGGTCCACAATGGAATCTGAATTCATTGCATTGGACAAAGCTGGAGAAGAAGCAGAATGGCTTCGTAATTTTTTAGAGGACATTCCAAACTGGCAGAAACCAGTGCCAGCTATTTGTATACATTGTGATAGTCAATCTACGATTGGAAGGGCTCAAAATCACATGTATAATGGTAAGTCTAGACATATCCGTCGTAGACATAATACAGTAAAACAATTGCTCTCAAATGGTATAATATCCATTGACTATGTAAAGTATAAGGATAATATAGCGGATCCGTTATCTAAAGGTTTGACAAGAGAGCAAGTTGAAAGATCATCGAGGGGAATGGGCTTGAAGCCTCTGGGTTAAAATACACCATAATGGCAACCCAACCTAGTTGACTGGAGATCCCAAGATCTAGGTTCAAAGGGACAACCGAATTGTGCGTGACTTAGTTAAAAGCACTGTGGAGATTAAATTAAACTCCTTCCCATTCCTATGATGAGACAGTGCATATTTTAGGGTAAGCTATGCTTTTAATGATGTCTATGACTTGGACATATCCAAGTGAGGAAGAATTCCTAATAGAATCACCTATGTGAGTAGAAGGGGCCGCTTCTAGGAGGATTTTTTGAAGGCGGAATTCTCTGACAAATACTCATGAAACCAAGTGATGTCCAAGGCCAAAATGGACACAAACGTGAGAACCAACTGTGTTCGAAGGGGAACTGTGTGAATTCTATTGTCTTGGTTTACACAAATAGCTGACAGTTCAAGGCATCATGTCCACTGATTAGCCAGTAAATCCGATAGTCTTTCACAAGGGAAAGTTCAAAGCTGTAAGGCTACTTATCCTGATACAGTAACCTTTCATTGTACTCGAACTAGTGTCTGCATATTCATTTACATGTTGAAAATCTATTTTCCATTCATGTGGGGGATTGTTGGAATATTGAATGAGAAATTAAATTATATAACCTAATCTATTACTAATATGGGTATGGGTATGACCTAGTTTTGCAGAGAGAGGTGCATTAACTGTTTGTATAGTTGGAGTGACTCTTCACCTCCAACTAGTGCCAAAACAGTTTCAATACCTCTTTCAAACCATTGCGACTACAGTTTCTGTGCCTCTTCAATGTCTATAAATAGACCAGGCCAGAGTTCACTTAAGAGAGAACTTTTAATTATTGTCCTTATCTATTTGGTCAGTCTCTCTCTGTTACATACTTACATATATTCTGGAGTCTTTGGTTTGAGTACAAACACAGAAATTGTGTTCGCTGGTTTTCAAAGATTGGAGTGCTACTTCTTTGAAAACGAAATCCGTTCTATCTTGGGAGGCCATTGTTCGTAAACCTTGAACACCGTTGAGGGAGCAATATTGCCTTAAGGAAACTGTGGTATCACACAGGGCTCGAATTTTTTCTTTTGTTTCTTGCACTTTCGTATTCGGGTCAGTTTCCTTTTTACGTAATTATAATATATATATATATATATATATATATATTAAATATATATATATATAAATATATATATATATATATTTATATATATATAAATATATATATATATATATTTATATAAATATATATATATATATATTTATATATACAGTTTATGCGTGTTAGATTTTATAGATATAAACAGAACACATATTTTGATAACACTATGTTTATTATACAATTATATATATCAAGTACAATAATAAAAGAAGAGGAAATGACGTCTTTCTAACTTTATCTATCTCATTGTTTATGTGAAAGGTCAAACAGTTACCGTGATAATTTTTATAATATCACTAATTACCTCTCCTGTAACATGATTCCATTATATTCAAAGCACAATCATAAATGTGAAACATTCTTATTGATATTTGAATATATTTCGAGACATGTTTTAACTGTCTTCGACTTTGACAAAATCGTTCAATGATGATTGGTAAAACTGAATTTTTAAAAATTCAGAATGGTCTTTGCGGATATATAGGTGAAGACATCATGGTCTCACAACTCTCATGGCTTTTTCCCTTTGATGGATGTGTGTTGTTTGTCGAACAAGTAATTTTTTCAAAATTTAAAGGAGAGTTTTGTGAACTTTTGTAATTTACTCTATTTTATTTCATTGCCATCACTTTTCCCTCCAAAATGGAGTCATTCCTCATTCCTCATCCTTTAATAGTACTACCAAATGAAGCCAAACACTGCACCTTCCTTTTAATGGAGAAAGCGCGGGGATAATGTTATTCAACCATACAAATTAAATAATGAGTGAAATTAAAAGTTAAGATTAAATAAAATAAAGCGATAATTAAAAACCAAGGAAAAAGTAAAAGTAATATACATAGATATTGTACAAGTCAAAGGAACCAAAGCTGAGATCCAACAGAGATCCTCTGTTACCCCCATACCCTTTGTACTGTACTCTTTCCCTGAACTTAAAAGTAAATTACTAGGCACTCTCAAGGCACGTGACAAAAGCCTTCTTCATCTGCAATCTACTTCATCTACAGATATCCTGTGGTTTGAACTTTGGACAGTCACTAATAAAGTAAAAACGATTTATAACTGTCACTAATAAATATATATACACACAAACATAGTGACATACAACTACTAGGGGGAAGATAGTGTGAAGCATCTAATTGTAACACAGTGAACTATGACGTATAAAGTTGAAACTCACATTAACGATTTCATAATTTATTTATTTATTTGGTGTGAAATAAAACAAAATCGAAAATTTTGATTTACTCTTTCAAACTTAACCATATAAGTAGAATGTTTAATAGGACTGACCATTGTTTAGAAGTGTGTTTGGCTATGAACTTCCTTAAAAGGGTAAATTAGTCCATATGTGTCAAAATGAAGGAGGTTTGAAATTGCAAACAAACTTCTCCTTGGATTTTGTTTCATCTTGGCATGTTTGGATGGTCGCTGATCTAAAACTCAATTTGGTAAATGATTTTGTCTGATTCTAAATTTTATTGAATATATATATTCAATTAAATTGTATATATACACACACATATATACCGTCATATTAAAATTAATGTGGTGGTGGTGGTGGCAGCAGCGGTGGTGGTAATGGCGGTGGAAGTGAAACAAAACCACCAAAACTGACTTTTTGTTGGTTTCAAAAATCTGATTTTTGGAGAATTTTGATCTTTGAGGTTTGGTTTCAATTTTTAGAAATCAACCTTCTTAAACATGGTCTGATCTCAAATATATGAAACCAAACCAAAAAAACCAAAACCAAATATAGTTTTGATGGAAAAAGCAATCACTTCCATTTTAATATCAAATTCCAATAATTTTGATTTTTGTGTAAAAATGTTTCTGATAGTAGTGAAACGCTTTTTGCTTAAAAGAATATAAACCTATATATATATATGTATAATACTATAACTGTATATGCTATTCCACTTCAGATGAACAAGTCCCGAAAGTATTAATTCTTTCAATTAGTTAATGTACTTTTGATATTAAAAGTAAAAGCAACTGTATTTAATTATCAAAACACATGCACAATACTTAAATAAATAAAAGGAGAAACGAAAAGAAAAATACCCCTCTTAAAAACATTCAAGCTATTTGTTTTTCCTTTTCCTTTTAATTTATTGTTGAAAATGCATAAAACACAAAACTAGTTTTTCTTTTCAAACACGAAGCTACCAATTGTCACATTAGTATTTGTTTGTTTTGTCCATGCCAAAGCTTGTCTCCATTTTCGATAAACTCCATCCTATTTTTAATAAATTTTAATTATTCAAATGACAATTTTCGGTGACCCTTTAAGTAAGAATTAAGCATGCACCACCAATATATATATATATATGTTTGGGTAAATTATTATATGTTTGCGAAGTTGTGATATATTTATTAAAACTGTCTGAAAAATTATGAAAATAAGATACTGTTTGTTGAAAATAATAATAATAATTTATTTGAAAACAAACATTTTATGGATGAATTTTCTAAAGACAATAAAGTAGATTTACTGTTCAATTTTTTTATTTTAAGCATTTAAAAAATATATATTTTAAAAAATAGAAACCAAGCAGATATTTACTATAGGCTCTCTTTGTTACGTGTAAATGGCTAAAAAAGATTAATAAATATTTTTTGTAGAAATTTGCTCAGCATGGAAACAAAAGAAATGAGAGAAAATCAAGATTATTAATTATTCAAATTTATCATAAAAAATTCCAATAAAAACATGATTTTTATGGTAAGTATTATACTATTTGAATCATAATTAATTTTCATCAGTCGTTTTTAGCTGTTACATACTAAATTAATAGTATCATTAGTATGTTATGAAAGATATATAATTTTTTATTTTTTTTTTACTTTCAACAATTAATTTTCATTTAATAAAATGAGCCATAAAATTTAAATAAAAAAAAATAATAGAAACCCATGTATATATATACACACACACATTTAGACCTGTCAATGGATTGGATTTTGATCCGAATCCGATCCAATTAGTCGGATTTGGATTTCAAAAAAAATCCGATAACCCGAATATGATCCGAATCTGATAATCTGATTCCTTAACAAATTGGATTTGGATTAGCCTAATCCGATCCGATAATAATCTGTACATACATATATTTATATATATGTATATATATTTAATATTGTACATATATATAAATGTTAGTTGTTAATTATTTTATTATTTATTAATAATGATTAATCATAAATACAATTATTAAAAGTGTTAATAATTTTAGTGTTTCAGTATTTATTGATTTTTGTATTTTTTTAATTAGATATTCGGATCAGATATTCTATAATGAAGAAATTCGAATATGAATTAATTAAGTGAAAATTTGTCGAATTATCGGATTCGGATCGCGGATCGGGAGTTTTTGTCATCCATATCAATAGACTTATCAATAATCCGATTATGATTCGAATCCGATCCGAATCCGATATTAATCGGATATGGATTGAAAATAAAATCCGATAATCCGATTAGAATCCGAATCCGATAATCCGATTTCTTAACAAATTAAATTTGAATTTAACTGATCCGATCCGAATCCGATCCATTGACAGGTCTACACACATTACAATAAAGAATTACAATGATTAATTCCACCCGTTTGCTGGCCACGTTGATAAGTTACACCTCGTTGGGGGAATATAGTCGGGTGCAAAGTAAACGGTAAAAGTGAGAAGTGGTTCTGGCGGATTAGATCCCACCGACGTTAACGGAATCAAAATCTCTATGCTATAAAGAGAGAAAAAAAGAATTGACGGCTACTAACGGCCGTCTATATATACGGTGACGGTGGTTGTTGGTTCTTAGCTGCAATTATGCAGGGCACGTGTACCGTGCTTTTTCATGGGCCCCACTGCATCCTTTCATGTGTACCCATCGGGCCATCACCACCCATGCACGTAGCCTTCGCCCGTGTCTCTTTCGCGCCATTGTCCTCACTCGTGTCCACTAGCACAACATGTCTCGGTTCACTCCATCCCTCTCCATTGGGTCATTTCAGGTGCACTCTCATGAGGTGTTTCTATCTATTAGGACTACTACATACTGCACTGGATTCCAAATCGGCTGAGTTCATTTCTGAGTTTAGACCATTTAAAGAGATCAACACAAATTAAATAAAAAAGTGAAAAAAATCTTCCTATACACATGTGAGACTATGGGGTTTCAGTCTAATTGCTTACTAGGCATAAAGGAAAGGTGTTGCACTCTTTGTCCCGCCTTAAATTTGGATGAAAAAGTGATTGAGGATAAATAAATTGAATATTAATATTTTCTTATAGTTAATTAATTAAATTTTTGGATCGGATCATTACGAGAGAGAGGTTTAGTCCGAGTCATGTAAGTAGAGTGATTCAATCACAAGGGTGTTGTGACTTCTATTAGTATCAGAGCGATGTTAAGTTCAATGAGGGCGAATGGGAAAGTGTCGAATAAATAGGGTGATCACAACTAGGATTAGCTTCAACTTGTTCGATTAATTTTATTAACCAAGATAATAAAGTCACACTTGGTCACCTTGTCATTTAGTATTTTATGCATTTCATTGGTGAAGGGTAGGGGTGGATACGGATCGGATTGGACCGAATTGAGAATATTTTGAATCCGATCCACTACTACTGGATTTCTAATTTTTGGAACAAATCCAATCTATTTATCTAACAAAATCAATCCAAATCGGACCGCAGTAAACCGGATTGGTTGAGATCAGTTTCGCGAATTGAAATATAAACCTATATTAATTAAAATGAGGATCAGAAACCTGCAGTAGCACACTACAATATTATAGCACAACATTAAATGAGGACCAAAACAAAACACAATATTATTTGAAACTGCAGTAACACACTAAAATGAAACCTATGTAGCCAGATAGTAATCTGATATATATATAATACTGTGTATATATATATATTGTAAAAATACCCTATTGTTACCTTGATTTTTATGCAGTGAATAACATAATACGTGAACGTCAGTGTGTTATTGGTTATATACGTATAATATATATAAGCATAACCATAACATAATATATATGTATTTATATATAAAACAGAACATTGTATGTATATATCTATATGTATAATACAAATTGTAACATGCAATGAAACATAACACTATATGCAATATTGTATTCAAACAAATAATAAAGGAAACTGTAAACCAAAAACTCATAGTACAATTGCAAAATTCCAGAAACGCGAAAAGGTAAAAATGAATCCGAGCCTTGTGCAACCACAGTTTCCTTAAGACAGATTTGTTCCATCTCCGGTGCTTAAGGTTGTTGAACAACTGTCTTCCAAGATAGAACGAATTTCGCCTTTGAAGAAGCAACACTTCAATCTTCAAATACCAGCGAACACAATTCTGTGTTTGTACTTGAACCACTAAGAACCCTAATATATGTGTGTAATAAAAATGTCCTCTGAAGCTTACAAAATGAGATGCGTGGATTGGATATTTATAGACAGTGAAAGGATTTTTGAACTGTCAATGCAATAATCACACTACTTAAAACAATCACCTAAACTGTCCAAGCGCTAATTCGGTTTTAACTGTAACCCAACTGCCCAAACACTGATTCAGACAACCACTAGTTAACCCGCACCCGCACCTGCCGGCTTTATTGTTGCAATGACAAATGTAATATATGCTGAGATAATTTCTCATTCAACTATTAATAAAATCTCCAACTCAAAGTAGTGAAATTGAGTTTAATCGATAAAACTCTCAATTCAAAGTAGTGAATAGTGAAATTGAGTTCAATTGATAAAAACCCCCAATTCAGAGTAGTGAGTTTGACTTCAATTGAGTAAATCCCCCAATTCAAAGTAGTTTAATTGAATTCAATTAAGTGAAATTGATAAAATTTCCAACTAAAAGTAGTGGAATTAAGTTCAATTGAGTAAATCCCCAATTTAAATTAGTGAAATTGAGTTTAATTGATAAAACCCCCAATTCAAAGTAGTGAAATTGATAAAAATAAAAAAATAAAAAAAATAAAAAAAACCAATTCAAAGTAATAAATTGACTTCAATTTAGTGAAATTGAGTAAATTCCCCAATTCAAAGTAGTTTAATTTAATTCAATTGAGTAAAATTGATTAAAAAAAAAAACCCCCAATTCAAAATAGTGAAATTGAGTAAATCCCCTAATTCAAAGTAGTTTAATTTAATTCAATTAAGTGAAATTGATAAGACCCCCAATTCAAAGTAGTGAAATTTTTTATTTCAATTGAGTGAGATTGAGTAAATCCCCTAATTCAAAGTAGTTTAATTGAGTGAAATTGATAAAATTCTCAACTCAAAGTAGTGAAATTAAGTTCAATTGAGTAAATCCCTAATTCAAAGTAATAAAATTTAGTGAAATTGATAAAACTCCTAATTCAAAGTAGTGAAATTGACTTCAATTGAGTGAGATTGAGTAAATTCTCCAATTCAAAGTAGTTTAATTGAGTTCAATTGAGTGAAATTGATAAAATTCTCTACTCAAAGTAGTGAAATTAAGTAAAATTGAGTAAATCCCCAATTCAAAGTAGTGAAATTGAGTTCAATTGATAAAAATCCTAATTCAAAGTAGTAAAATTGAGTAAAACCTCCAATTCAAAGTAGTTTAATTGAATTCAATTGAGTTAAATTGATGAAATTCCCAACTCAAAGTAGTGAAATTAAGTTCAATTGAGTAAATCCCCAATTCAAAGTAGTGAAATTGAGTTCAATTGATAAAACTCTCAATTCAAAGTAGTGAAATTGAGTAAAACCTCCAATTCAAAGTAGTTTAATTGAATTTAATTGAGTGAAATTGATAAAATTCCCAACTCAAAGTAGTGAAATTAAGTTCAATTGAGTAAATCCCAAATTCAAAATTGTGAAATTGAGTTTAATTGATAAAACCCACAATTCAAAGTAGTGAAATTTACTTCAATTGAGTGAAATTGAGTAAATTCCCCAATTCAAAGTAGTTTAATTGAGTAAATCTCAATTCAATGTAGTGAAATTGCGTAAATGGTAAATATAATTTTTAAAAAAGATATAGATCTTTAAATAATATATTGTTAATAGTACATTTTAATGAGAATATTATAAATACAAATAGATAATTATTTAGTGTAAAATATGGTATTATGATTTAGTTTGAAATAGTATATTAGTGATATAAGATATTATCATTTAGTTTAAAATAATATATTATGTGGTATATTATTAATATAAATATATTAAAATATATGTGAACAGTACCGGACTGGATTGGATTAACCGGATTATCAAAAATGGAATTCAGAACCTGTTTGTAAAATACAGGATTCGAGATTTTTGGGTCCATGTTCAATCCAATCCATAATGAAACCAATTCAAAATGTCCGAACCGGATTGGATTTTCGAATTGGCCGAATTTTTGTCCACCCCTAGTGAAGGGTACCACTGCTTTAAAAAGGAAAGAATTTATAGAATTTAAACAATAATGGCATATATGGAAGAATATATATTCATACTCATAAGTTACATGGACTCATGCCTCACATGTTCAAACTGTATAAAATCACATTAGACGAAATTCGTCCCCATGAAAAAATAACGAACTAGATATATAAAAGAAATTTTTTAAGTATAATACATATATAAAAGAAATTGTCAATTCACACACATCAGTATAATACATATAAAAGAAATTATCACATGGCCATACTTCTGCTCAGTGGGAAGACAGTGCTTATTTTATCCAGATATAAGTGCATACGTGTATAGTTGTGCGTCTCTGATTTATGTATATTTGTTCAAAGTTGCATCGTCATTCCAAATGAGTAAAGAAACCCTACAAATGTATAAGAGATGAATCTTAGACAGGAGAGGTCCCAGATTTACACACACACACACACATATATATATATAGACTCACATTCATACATACATATATTCTCCAGTGCTTTATTAAGGCGTGAGGTGCATAACTATTAAACTAGTGGTTTGTGGTAGGGTTCCCACTACCCATATCCCATGAAAGGCAAATATATCAAAGAAATATGACTCAATGAATGCATATGTTATCTAGAAATTCTAGACTAGAATATATGAATGCTGAAGATAGCAAATTAAGGGACAGTTAAAAAGTTTTTCCGTTAGATGATAAAATTAGGCCACTTCACCTGCGCAATATATTTATGTATATGGTGCTATAGTTAATTGTTCGCATTAAATTATATTTCGAATATATATAATTTAAAGTTTCAATAAACACATAATGGCCCATTTGGACTATGGCTTACCATATTTTTCATGAGAAAGTGGATGCTATAATCTACATGTGAGAAAGTTAACGGGGTACCCCAATTGGCGGTAATAATGTCTCAATCTCATGCACTTTTTGCTTTTAATTTACGTAACAAAATTATGTGTAGATTTCTATATGTATAGATTTTTATTATGGCTAAAGGGCATAAAACACCATTATAGTTTGATAAATGAGCATTAAATTTCCTACATGTTTAAACAAGTCCCTATAATTTCAAATGTGATAAAAAAAAGGAGGTGAATTTACTTTGTTATCCCTTTATATTTAACATTAAATTGAATAATAAAAGGTTAATTTAAAATATATATATATAATTAAAAAAAATACATAAAATTCGAAAAAAATATAAATTTTAATAAATATATAAATTTTGAAGAAAATATATTTTTTGAAATATATATAAATTTCGAAAAACAACCTGGTCCTATATATTTTTTTCAAAATTTATATATATATTTTTTGAAATTTATATTTTTTTTTCAAAATTTATTGTTTTCGATTTTTATATATTTTTTTTGAAATTTATATATTGTTTTCAAACTTTTAATTTTTTTTCAAATTTTATATATATTTTTCGAAATTGATATATTTTTTTAAATTTTTATTTTTTTCAAAATTTATATATATTTTTTGAATTTTTTTATTTTTTTCAAAATTTATACATAAATTTTTAAATTTATATATTTTTTCAATTTTTTTTTTTCAAAATTTTGAAAAAAAATATAATTTTTGAAATTTATTGTTTTCGAAATTTATATATATTTTTTGAATTGATATATTGTTTTCGAATTTTATATATTATTTTTGAATTATATATATATATTTCAAAATTTAGATCATGAAAACACATTAAGGGGCCAAAAGAGTCTTTCTACTCTTTTAAAAGGGGTAATATTGACATTTCAGAGGTAATGTGAAGTGCACATGATCAAATAACAATCATTTTTAATGGAGAACTAACCGAATGGGGGTATTGGGCCTACTTTCAAATTTTTTGAGGATTTTTTTATCCAAAATAAAAATTAAGGATGTTTAACGTCCATTTGTCAAACTATAGGAGTGTTTTATGTCATTTGTTTTTTTATTATTCATGTATGGATAAGTTGGAGTAAATGTTAATGGTAAGTAATTGGATGTTATATTAGGTATGTGGTAGGATCTTTCAGACTAACAAATATCGGTTTACAAAATCATTTTTAGCGTTTGAAATAACTGAATTTATTTGTGTGCGTACTCTCGGTGAAAATGGGGGGACTATGTAAAATGTATATAACATTAATAGAGTTTCAATATTTGGATAAATTTTACTCATGTATTTTCATGTCCGCAGGACCTCATCTTGTAATGTCAAAGTAGTTTGAACAACCAGAGTCCATATTCATTCCTTTTTCAAAAACAAAGTTAGCAAGTGTGGAGGTTATATATATATATATATATATGTATTAATATATATTTACGATCTGGTTACCAACCAACCTAAACATCTATGGCACTCATATGCCCATCACTATTCACCAAAAAAATAAAAAATAAAATAAAAATTGTATGTTTTGATTAATTTAAGTGACCTAATATATCCGAAATTTGCGGTGGAAATGGATGAAAATATCTAATAAATAGATTTAATTTAAGGGAGTGGAAGGACCCTGACCCACCTCCACTGTTTTCAGGACTTGCGCACATTCTTTTGTCATTAAAACAAACAAAGTAATAACAACCACTTCAATCCTCAATTAAACCCCCATTAATTAACATAATTTTCTTAATATAATCTGCTTTAGCCGATGAGTGGGCGCGAATATGGCGGGTACATATTGTAATGTACCTCGACTTTAGTACTCCATATAGCATATCTCTTTTTACATCTAAATTGACTTAATTAATACAATCTTTGTCCTTGTTTTTATACTATGGCCTGTTTGGTAGGTGGTCTGATTACAGCTGGTTTGGTCTGGTCTCGTATTTTATGGGACCAGATCATGTTTGGTAGCATTGGTCCCAAATTTTTGGTTAAATAAAATAAGACCAAATCAAACTAAAATAGCCTCATTTCAGACAAAAAAAAAAAGTGGTTTCTGGTGGTCCGGTCTGGTTTTATTAATAAAATATATTTATAAATAATTAAAAATGAATAAATAATAATAATAAATTAATAATAATAATAATAAATTAAATAAAACATATTTTAAAAGTAAAATATAAATAATAAATAATAAAAAAATGAAATAAATAATACCTAATAATAATAAAAAATGAATATATTAATAATAAATATAATAATAAATAATAAAATATATTTATAAATAATTAAAAATGAATAATTAATAATATAAATAATAAATTAAATAAAATATAATAAAAATAAAAATGAATACAATAATAATAAATAAATTTAATAATAAAAAATGGACTAAATAATAATAATAAATTAATAAAATAAATAATAAATTACATAAAAAATATTTAAAAATATAATAAAAATAATAAACAAAATAAAATAAATAATAAATGCATCTCCGTATAAATTAAATTAATGATTGTGGGAGATTATCTAAAAAAGTATATATATCCTTGCCAAAAAATAACTCATTCTAATAGTACGTGAATCTAAATTTATTACAATTATAATCTTTTGAAGTTCATAATAATTTTTTTGAAAATTGTCAATTTTGATTAGTTTCTCTTATAAAAATATTAAATATTTTTAATAATGTTTTTAAAATTGTTTTTCTTGATAGGAGGTTCTTTTGGTTCTGTGTTAATTTTTTTTTTCTTTTGACAATTTAGTATTACATAGATATATGTATATGTATATTTATACTATTACTAAAAGTGTGAATAAATTTTTGTGTTTCAGTATTTATAGTAACAAATTTATATGTGATTTTTCAATCCAATTTTTACTTGAATTATAACCACGAAATTTAATTGAATTATATAACTCCAATCCAATTTTTATTTGAATTATAACTACACTATTTAATTAAAATTTATAACCTAATTCATGTCAAATTATATTTGGAAGCACCAACACTTATTTATATATGAATTATTTATTTAAATTATCTCACTAAGATCTAATTGATTTTAATTGTATTAAATTATATTAAATATATAAATTACAAATTTGATTGGGATAAAATACTAAAATTTTATTTTATTTTTTATATTTTATTCCATTATCTTATTATCATTTAATTACAATTAACAATCCTAATTGGATAAAAAAATAATAATGAATCCCATCTATAATTGTATTTAACCATCCTAATCCTAAATTGATTATAATACTAATTCCATTTTGTAATTAATAATCCTAAACCTAATTGTACAAGGGAAAATTTTGGATATGTAATTAATAATTATAATCCCAATTGTATAGAAATAATTTTGGCCATGTAAACTTAATTGTGACGTGATTAAAAATTGTGACATCTAATCTTAATTATAGCGATAGTCTGATATATATATTTTTATTTTTCAATAGTATTTGTTAATTATATTATTATTAAAAGTAATTATTTGTGAAAATTTATTTTTAATAATTGACTAATATATTAAAATATTTATTATATTTTTATAATTGTACTAACATTTTTTAATATTAATATAATTTATTTATTTATGACCCAAAGTTTTTTTTTATTAGTATATATATATAGGGATATTATCAGTAACCCCCCTTATAGTTTTATTTTTGATCAACTAACCCCCCTCAAGTTCAAAAAATCCCCATATGATTAGCAAAATGTATCAACTTTCCCCCCTCCCTATAATTATGGACCAAAATACACATGGAGTTTAATTAAATTCAAATATATATATAAAATTCAAAAAATTTATATACATAATTTGTAAAAAATATATAAAAATAAAAAAACATATAAAATTTGTAAAAAATATATAAAATTCGTAAAAAAATACATATAAAATTCGTAAAAAATATATAAAATTTGAAAAAATAATATAAAATTCGAAAAAAACATATAAAATTCAAAAAAACAAATAAAATTTGTACAAAATATATATATATAATCCTTTGACACACTACAATAGTATATTCAAACAAGATTATCCAAAAAAAAGGGGTAGAAAAATCATAATATTTGATTTTTGGAAAAATCATAATACAATCCAAGAAAGTGCTATTCTACTATATTTAATTTTATATATTTTTTACGAATTTTATATGTTTTTTTATGAATTTTATATATTTTTTACGAATTTTAAATATATTTTCAAAATTTATATGTTTTTTTATTTTTATATATTTTTTACGAATTATGTATATATATTTTTTGAATTTAATTAAATTTCAGGAGTATTTTGGTTCATAAGTATAAGAAGGAGACAAATGAATACATTTTATTAACCATAAAAAATTTTCTGAACCGGAAGAAAGCTAGTTGATAAAAATAAAATTATAGAAGGATTAACTAATAATATCCCATATACACTGAGGAGAGATTGCGGGTGACATGGAAATGATAATGTGGGGCATGTTGGGGGAAAGTCACCTCCCCCCAAACTAAAGCAGCAAATAGTGGGCTTCCTCCTCAGTCTCATCTTTTCTTTGAAGTGTTAGCTTTTTCTATTGTTTTAACACTATACACTATATATTAATCGGCAATCAAACTGATTAAATTCTAGCATTGTCCAATAAAGATTGATGTTACACATTGCGATTTGAAGGAAGCCACGTTGCCTAATTGTTAAAAGTAAGAAGTTTCCATTATTCCCTCCCAACTTCAAAGTTTATTTTTTATTTTTCAAAGTTAAAATACTTATCCATCTTAATTATTGGTCCATCACGTACCCTATGCATTTAATCATTGTCGACAATGACCAAATATTTTAAATGACAACGTTATTACAATGTTATAAATACTGTGCATTTCAATGATATATTTGAAATTAAATGAATCGGTATAATATATTTATCTGATTTTATTAAATTCAAGAGATGGTAGGTCAATAGAAAAAAAAAAAGACTTAAACCCTAAAAAGAATTTTCTAGTGGCTAGATTCTAAGGAATTCTTTATTTGAAGGGTGTTATAAGTAACCGGTATCACAATTTCTATAAACGGTGGGGATTCGAATCCATGCTCGGAGCCTGGATACGGTACATCCAAACACCGAAAATTCATCCTTCCAACCAACTCCACTACACAAGCGATTGCATTAAAGTACTGAATAATGAGACTGACATGGTGTGAAATTATTTTATTAGGTTTGAATTTCAAGATTAAATCTAATATTAAAAGCAGTCAAATTGGTCGTTCCTTATGACATTTGTATTCATATAAGATTCAGGTGCCAGTAAATTATTCAATTATAATTTTTAAAATAAGTTAAATAACCATGTTACTATATTTAGTAGTATTATTTTGTATATTAATTTTTCAATTCACATGTACTTTTTATGATATGAAATTAGTACGAGATCTTTGACTACAATATTGTTTATGTTTTATGTCGGTATCGTTCATACCGCGTCTAAGTTAATTGATGGTTAAAATAATAAATAAAGCTTGGTTTTTACATAAATTCAACATATTTCTTGGAAATATCCCTAATTTTATGGTCTGAAATGTATTTGTACATGAAATGAAAATATTAACAAGTCTAACCTTTGTAATCTCCCTGTTTTTTAGCGTATATTAGAGAATACATAATGCTATTTAATAATTAAAAAATTGATTTAATTTACAAAAAATATCAAAAAATCACATGAATGTATTTATTTTAATTCAAATATTATGATAAAATGTTAAACACTAGAAATAATTTTAAAAATAATTTTAAGCTTATCACATTTATGTAATTAGCCTTATCCAATTTATGTGAAAAGTCGTTCATATATCAATCTTTAACTTCTGAAACTTATGACATATTTTAAATTTGAACCATTAATATTACAAAAATTAATTTTAAATATAAGAAAAGCCGGACATGTTTTTCTAAATTTTCTTTCTATTAGAATAAAAAAAACTGAATGTTCACGCAACACAAATAATTTATTAAGATCACAACAATTATATAATTTAAATTTTACATGTGTAATGTGTATATACGAATATTTGATTATTAACCCCTCCGCCAATCACTGAACTGTAGTAGGTGCATGCAAAACACTCTCTAAAACATTTTAATCTCACACTTAAAACCATCTTAGTTTTGGGTGGTGTTGTGTTCTTTTGTCAGTTTACCACTTTTTAATCCTCCCTTTTTGGGTGTTGTGTTGAGCTCACAGTCACGCACTCATGACTCTCTCGACATCTGTCATTGATAGCTGTATATATGTATATACATATATATATATATAGGGAGTAAATGACTGGTTTCAGACTTCTCTCACAGTGGTGCTGGTGAGTCCAAACAAGTAAAATTGGACCATTTTGCTCAACACCAACACCGACACTCCCATTAGATCACCTACTTCTCTCTCTATAATCTCGTTCTTATAGCAATTCCCACAAACATATTTACATATACTTATATATATATACAAAGAGAGAAAAATTTGAGTGAGAGAGTTGAATCATGGAAACCAACTCAGTTTCCAAATGGGTGTTGATTTTGAGCTTGGTATTGTTTCTGGGTTCTGAGCTGATCCAGTGTGGTGTGACCTATGATAGGAAGGCCATTCTTATCAATGGCCAAAGAAGAATACTCTTCTCTGGCTCCATACACTACCCCAGAAGCACCCCTGATGTACCTACTACTCATCTCATCCCCATTTTCTTCCTTCTTTCTCTCTCTTCAATTTTCTCGAGAAAATTACATGTCTGTGTGTTTGTGTGTGTATTTAGGGCTATACATATCTGATTCTGTAATTTTGGGTGAAATGGAAATTATTTCAGATGTGGGAAGATCTGATACTGAAGGCTAAAGAAGGTGGAATTGATGTCATTGAGACTTATGTTTTCTGGAATGTCCATGAGCCTTCTCCTGGCAATGTACTTTACTTTCTCCCCAATATTTTTTTTCTAATTCTATGTGTTATGTTTTTCTCTGTTTTCTAATTTATGTTTTCTCTAATTTATTATTATTATTTTTTTGTGTGTGTGGAAATTTCAGTATAATTTTGAAGGGAGATATGACCTAGTTAGGTTCATGAAGACAGTGCAGAAAGCAGGGCTCTATGCTCATCTTCGCATTGGGCCTTATGTTTGTGCAGAATGGAATTTTGGGTATTCTTTTTTTTTTTTTTTTTTTTTTTTTTAAAAATTTTTGCTGTAGATCTGTTTCTTCCTTATCTTCTTTTTCAAATTTAGGGTTAAAAGAATTCAGGGTTGAACTATGTGGAACTGATTTTTAGTTATTAATGAATTAATTTTAATTTCTGTGCAGAGGGTTTCCTGTTTGGTTGAAGTATGTTCCAGGGATCAGCTTCAGGACAGACAATGAGCCTTTCAAGGTTTTTAATTCCCACTCCTATATACCAATATTTGAGGGTCAAATTTTTTCACAACATTTAAATTTCTTCAAATAAAAACATTATGCAGAAAAACCCAGAGTAACAGTTGAATTTACAAGCATGTATTTGCTAGTGAACCGATTTAGTATTTCTAGCTGTGGATTTGCTTATTACATTCCTGGTGCTGCAGATGGCCATGCAAGGGTTTACCCAAAAAATTGTCAATTTGATGAAGAGTGAAAATTTGTTCGAGTCCCAGGGTGGCCCCATCATCCTCTCCCAGGTATGAGTTCTGACATTTATCTTTCAAATTTTAATAATTCTTACATTTTGGGGTTTTATACCATTTACCCACAAATATCACCACAAAACTAATATATATAAACCATTATACTGGTACATACAAATGCACATATATATGCCAATATGTTATCAATTCTTTAGATATAGTATGTATTCAAAAGGAATAATGTAGGGAAAGAGATATAAGATCTTATCATGGTATGAATTGTAATAGAGTACTATAGTTTGAAATTATTTTTTTTTTTTTGACTAATTCAAGTAATTGCCAAAAAAGGAAAAAAAAATTCTTTATAGAAAATTCATACAGGCAGTGAAATCCATGGATTTAGCTACTTGTATAAGTTTGAATTTGATTGTTCAGATTGAGAATGAGTATGGGACGCAAAGTAAGGCTCTTGGAGCTGATGGACATAATTACATGACTTGGGCTGCAAAAATGGCTGTTGGATTGGGCACTGGGGTCCCTTGGGTGATGTGCAAGGAAGAAGATGCCCCAGATCCTGTGGTGAGCACTCTTTTTTAATTCCCAGATTTAGTTAGTTTCGAGTCGCATTATTTTGTTTCCTGAACATTTCTTGCAGCTGGATTCGGTCCTTTCGTGTTGTCATCATTTGGCCTTGCTCTTTCTTGAACTTCACAGTCTTCACTGCACTAAAAGATCATCTTTAACTTATATATAGTGAAGTGAAAGGGCTTAGTTTGGAACACATAAAAGTGATGTAATGTTTAGTTCCATATATCATTTCCAACTCTGTCATATAATCATTTTGTAATATGTTTGCGACAGATAAACACATGCAATGGCTTCTACTGCGATGCTTTCTCTCCTAATAGACCTTACAAACCAACAATTTGGACCGAGGCTTGGAGTGGCTGGTATTGTATTTGCTTTACTCTGCACTTTAAAATTTCTGTGGGGCAAAAAGAAAATCACTCGTGTAACTCTGTTATTAATTGGATTATAAAGGTTTTCGGAGTTTGGTGGCCCAAATCACCAGAGACCAGTTCAGGATTTGGCATTTGCAGTTGCTCGATTTATACAAAAGGGAGGATCATTTGTTAACTACTACATGGTTGGTTTTCTTGTACACTTGTGGTCAGAGTACTACATATACCATGTTGAAATATTTACATAAAGCAAGTTTCCATGTAAATGTGAAACAGTATCATGGTGGGACGAATTTTGGACGCTCTGCGGGCGGGCCTTTTATCACCACCAGCTATGACTATGATGCTCCTCTTGATGAATATGGTGAGAATGAATCTATTGTGAATCTTTTTTCTTATGTTCAAGAAAGAAAGAAAACAATGAAAAAAATTGAAAATAGAAGAGGTTATATCTTAGGTGATCCAAAGCGCAACGGAAGTAATTCGGTCATTTATTCTGTTATTCATGTCATTTTTACAAGCTGGAGTGTTAATGTACATACGACTTAAAGTGCACTATGATAATTACTTGTACATCAACAAGCCACATTCGTACTCTGCGGAATAGCTAATTGCTTCCTTGCATTATTTATAGGTTTGATCAGGCAACCAAAATATGGTCATTTAAAGGAGCTTCATAGGGCAGTAAAGCTATGCGAGCGACCTTTAGTTTCAGCAGATCCCACTGTTACTTCTTTGGGGAACCTTCAACAGGTCTTTGGCTCTCCACTATCCTCTGTCAGTCGTACATTTTGTAAATTGTCTCTGAATATTTGCCATTTTCCAGGCTCATGTGTTTTCGTCACAAACTGGAGATTGTGCAGCTTTCCTCTCAAACTATAATACCAACTCCGCTGTAAGAGTGATGTTTAATAACATGCACTACAACTTGCCTCCTTGGTCCATTAGCATCCTCCCCGACTGCAGAAATGTAGTCTTCAATACCGCAAAAGTATGTCGACCTTTACTTACTAATGGAGTTTAGTCTTGGTTTTTCTTATATTAAGGTTACCGACTTTCTGAAGTGGTGATAATTAAATGCCATACCTCCATTACAGGTTGGAGTACAGACATCACATATGGAAATGCTGCCAAGCAATGCTGAGATGTTCTCATGGGAGACTTATAATGAAGATATCTCTTCTCTGGATGACAGGACAACATTCGATTCTCATGGTTTATTGGAGCAGATAAACGTTACTCGGGATACTAGTGATTATCTTTGGTACATAACCAGGTGAGACAGACTCTAAATGAATTTTCTCCTTTCAAGTGATCCAAATTTATGCCTATTAAGCTAAACAGTGTGTTACTTGTTCATAAAACGGAAAGAAAAATACATAGGATATCATCGCCGATTGTCTTTAAATGAAATTGTGTATACCCATTGTTTTGCAGGAACTTATTCTTGTCTTACATTCTTTCATTCTCATCCACTCGGAGAAATCATGATTAAGTTTATCTGAACCGATACATAGTTTTAAGAAACAATATTTCAGGCGGATGTTATATAGCATGGTTTAATCTATTGACCTGTTTCAATTTTGGTTTTGAATTCATACACTTGGGTTGATCTATATTCCTTTATACTGCCTTGCACGAGGAAGAGTTATGACCAATGATAGCGGTTTCATTCACTGATTATTGTATCTTCCATCATTGAATATGTTTACAGTGTTGATATTGGTGCATCTGAATCCTTCTTGCGCGGTGGTGAACGCCCGACTCTCATTGTGCAGTCAACAGGCCATGCTCTGCATGTGTTCATAAATGGACAGCTTTCAGGTGCATTATCAAATAACTTCTTTTAAAGAATCTGTGACTAGTCATGGGTCTATCCTGGCTGACTTGCAAATGAAAAACCGATATGTGTTTTAGGTTCTGCCTTTGGGACGAGAGAGAACCGCAGAATTGCATTTACCGGAAAGGTGAATCTACAAGCTGGAACAAACAGAATCGCGCTGCTCAGTGTTGCAGTTGGATTGCCAGTAAGTTCCATTTCCAACTTTAATTCTCAATGATTCCACAATCGATTTATCCCTGGTAAAACAGGAAGAGAGTACAATACAAATGTTATATATTTTTGCTATTTTTTTTTATTATTATTAATTTTTTGTCTCTCTCCCACAAATGGTAACTGGAGCATCCAAGTTCATCCACAACAAAAATGATTCCACTATACCAAAGTTCCATCAGGCCAAAACATTCAACAGCGTCTTAGGGATGGTTTAGCAAACCAATCAAACATAGACCATGTCCACCTTCACGGGCTAATCTAATGAAAATCTAAGGGGAAACATTACTGACTGAAGTGTGTGAGCCTTTGACTCTAGGTGGGAGCATAGACCTATAATTTATTGTGGAGTTAGGTGATCTGAGGAAATTACCTTGTGTTGAAGCTACTCTACACAAAAATAAAATTCAAGTGGTACAGTGATTCGGATTTTTGAGTACACTACCATAGGATCATTCAAGTCATCTGTGCGTAGTAATAGAGTTTCTTCAAGGAGTTAAATTACTTCTCGAATCTAATATTCTGTTTAATTGTTGTAGAATGTTGGGGGACATTTTGAGACGTGGAACACAGGAGTCTTAGGTCCAGTTGCCCTGCATGGACTTGACCAGGGAAAATGGGATTTGTCCTGGCAAAAATGGACTTATCAGGTTCGGATTGTCCATCTCGCTACCTCTAGATGTTTTCAAAGAACTTTTGTCTTATTATTTATTAATGCCTCTTCAAACAGGTTGGGCTTAGAGGAGAGGCCATGAATCTCGTATCTCCAAATGGTATTTCGTCTGTTGACTGGATGCAGGGTTCTCTTATCGCACAAAAACAGCAGCCACTGACATGGCATAAGGTAGAATACAATCACGCTCTTAGATTTTTTTTGTATAAAATGGAAAACAATTACTCATAGAAGAATATGCAATCTCAGTCCTAGTGGAGGTGACAGCCGTTGGCATTTTGAATTGAAACATATTGAAACTTTGCAGGCTTATTTCAATGCACCAGATGGAGATGAGCCATTGGCTTTGGACATGAGCAGTATGGGAAAAGGTCAAGTATGGATTAACGGCGAGAGTATCGGGAGATATTGGCTTGCGTATGCTGCCGGTAATTGCAACGGCTGCAGTTATTCTGGAACATTTCGGCCTCCCAAGTGTCAACTTAGTTGCGGCCAACCAACCCAGCAATGGTAAGCCCTCCTCTGGTGGAAAGCTTTTTGATGATTCCATAGACTCTCAAAATGGTTTGCTTAGAGTGTTGAGAAGTTATATATACAACGATAGTCACTAACACAATAAAGTTTTCAGGTATCATGTTCCAAGGTCCTGGTTAAAGCCGACACAAAATCTGTTGGTGCTTTTTGAAGAACTTGGAGGGGATCCCACAAAAATTTCTCTCGTGAAGAGATCAGTGACCAGTGTCTGTGCAGATGTCACTGAATATCATCCGAATATTAAGAACTGGCATATCGAAAGCTATGGAAAACCAGAAGAGTTCCACAGACCTAAAGCTCACCTGCGGTGTGGTCCAGGCCAATCCATTGCTTCCATCAAATTTGCCAGCTTCGGAACTCCTCTTGGAACTTGTGGGGCTTTCCAGCAAGGAACATGCCATGCTTCCACTTCATATGACATCTTAGAGAAGGTACTCCCAGTGCTCCTCTACGTTTAATGTTCAAAATCTACACTTATCTTTCTTTTTTCATATTTATCTATGTTCCATGTCATGTACATATTCCATTATGTTCCACAGAAATGCATTGGAAAGCAAAGATGCGCGGTGACCATATCAAACAGTAACTTTGGGCAAGACCCATGTCCAAATGTTTTGAAGCGATTATCAGTCGAAGCAATTTGCGCTCCAAACTCTTCTAAAAACCCTCAACCGAATTCACGGGGTTGAAGAGATGGACTAATGGCAATGCAGGAATGTTGCAACTAGTGGCTTAACTATACGTACCGACAAAAGGGAAGAAGAGCAAGGAAATGAGAATAAACGGAAAGAAGTATAGGGGAGGTTTGTTAGTTTTATTTGGTGAATGCCATTGTTGAGATTCTACCAAATGTGTATGGTGTTTAGAGGTAGGTAGATTTAATTTAAAAGGGGGCTAAAAGAGCATCCATAGAAATATATATTTTTAGAAATAGTTGAAGTTTGTGAATTCTTGGAGCTCTGCATTGAGAGCTCCTTGATGGATGTCAAGCCCTGGTGCCCTGCCTTTTTAACCTGAAATGGGCTCTAGGTAAGACATGGTCTCTGTTGGTGTGATTTGTTAGTTTGTTTGTAAAAATGGGGAAAAATCTAAACCCTATTTAGGTTCATGTTAGGAGTGGATCCTAGTATGGCCTTTTTATGCCCTCGTCTGCAGTTGTTGTGATAATTTAAAGAAATTTGAGTGTTGTCAATTTGAGTTCCCTAGTTTGTGATTATTTGTTTACATATGCGCAACACCTCAACGGTGTGTAACTGATTTGGACAATATCACTCTTGGAAGCGAGTAGCGGATGCCGCCATCTTCCAAAAACATTACGAATAAGTGATACGTAATGAATCAGATGATAGATCAAACCATGGTTATCACCATTGAAAGTCGATGGAAGGAAGCCTAAAGTGAATAGCCACTACAAGATTTGTGAGAAAGCAAGACAAATGAGATTGATTTGTAGGAGTGACAAGAAGAAAAAGGGTGACTAATCAATATCAAAATTTCATCATACATATCACATATAATGATCTCAACATCATGAAACAGGCCACACAGAAGGAAATACTTAGAAAAAAAGGCAGCACAAATGGTGAAAGACTGAATTAGAAGTAATTAAGCATCTTATATAGTAAGAAACCAAGAAAAAGGGTGACTAATCAATATCAAAATTGCATCATACATATCACATAATATAATGTTTATCATGATTCGCATATCGTCCTGTTTGTAATTTTTTTAAAAAATAACACTAACATTCTTTCTATAGTCACTTCCAAAATCTACATTGTCAAAATTCGTTACACTTTATTCACATAATCAATATCACAACGACAAATCATGTATTTGATGTTGTAATTATTTTTTACCAGGAAATTTCTTAGCCAAGTCGGCAAAAAATGGAGCGATGACACGGCATGGTCCTCACCACGAAGCAGTAAAATCAACCATCAGCTTGCCAACATAACAAATTAAAAATAACACAAAAAAGGGGTCCAAAATAGAATTATTAAAGTTTACTGTATGAAATAGCAAAATGCTGTCAAGTGTCAATAATATATATACCAGTTTGTTGGAATCGGTGGCCTTCTGGAGATATTCGTTCCATTACCTAAATTTTTCATGAGACATCTGAGTGTCAAGTCTTTTTAAACTGCACCAACCCAGTGTGGGTAAGATATATTTGGATGCTACGTATTCCAAGTCCCCTTTTTCCTTTGGTCTGCACTTTTCTTGTCTAGCAACCTTTGCCCTAAACTAGGGTATAATAAGTCATGCCCATAGATAAAAGATGTCACAAACAGGTAATCTCAGGTACATCACATATATGAGAGCCACCAATCTTTGTTAACTACAAATGATAAGAACCAAATAATCGAAAAACTACAACTGGATCAAATTCCTGAAACAATAAGTACCAAGTAGAAACCAACCCACAAGAAGGGCAGCGAAGAACGCCACGAAAGTTAGGAAGGGCCATCCTCCGAAGGTGAGTCCCAGACCGAACACAATGACAAATGGCAAGTATGAACGTACCATCGATGCTTTACTCACCCACTTTCCCTTGAGGAAAATCAAGAGTGCGAGGTTCACCACATTCCACCCACCCACCTGAAAGCCCATCCTGTTCAGATTGTTGGCTACAAAGGAGTGGCAGTTGCAAGTAAAAAGGTTGTACGATCTGTGCTGGAATTCCTGAGTGCTCTTACATAGTGCATCGTCCCAAGTTAATGCGTCTCTTTCAGATTCTTCTTCATTGTATTCATCTTCGCTTTTGTATGCAGCCGGATGAATAGAAATGCAGCACTGTAGACCATAATTTAAGAAAGCACAAAATATGTTAGTAATGTGAATACATTAACCCCTGAACAACTATCCGATGACATATATAGCATATATGTGAAACGTTGGCCCCTAGAGACCTAACTTGATAAATCGCAAGGATAAAAAGTTATTTTATCATCTGAGCTAAACAACTTCGTCAATGGGTACAGTTCTTACATATTTAGGTATTAGATCATTACAAGAGGCCATTAAGATTTATCAACACAAACAAAAAAACAAAGGGCAGAGCATCCCTGACGCCATCTCGCAGAAGCAGCAATAGACAGTTTCATCAATTGCTGTTGGTGAAGCAACAATTGCAAACAAGTTGTTGCACAATTTAAATTCCTCAAACAAGAAATGAGCA
Source organism: Cornus suecica (assembly GCA_963922005.1). Taxonomy (NCBI): domain Eukaryota; kingdom Viridiplantae; phylum Streptophyta; class Magnoliopsida; order Cornales; family Cornaceae; genus Cornus; species Cornus suecica. Next base: position 9,258,321 of record OY998238.1, on the reverse strand, counting down.
TCCAGGTATACCTTTTCTTTGTTTATTTGGATGTAGCGGGTCACTGCCCCAAATGCGAAGTTGTCTACACACACAAAGTTAGGCCCTGCAAAGTCCAAGATCACTCCATCTTCCCTGCAAATCCCAATGTGGCCAATGAAAGGAATCAGCCATGATATAACCGGAAGTGGAGTCCACACAATGCAGCAGGGAAACCGGGCTCTTCTTGGGTCAATTTGCATACTTTGAGGTACACTGTGTCCAACCATCGGGTGGTGCTCAGGGTCCGCATTTGGGTCCATTGCCAAATCTGTACAAAAACCGACTGGCCTCAACCACAAAATGCATTTAGAAATCGTAGTTAATTACAAACACAACCATATGCATATGCTGCTGTGCAAGACCATTTTCCTGTCACACTTTCCAAAGTACATCCAAGGGAGAAAAATGCCATATACAGTTCAATGAATGCTTGAGTTTAACCCGGGAACTTCTTCCCAAACAACACAAACGCGACCATACAAGTTGCTAGCATGATGTCTTGAAATCAATTTACTGATATCTGTTTAAAGTGTACCCTGTGGTAATCTAAGTGCCAAAAACTTGAATACTTCCCTAATTGAGTTAATTAACTTTGTCAAAAAAGGTATATAGACACCAATAACTTAAATTTTCATCCATCAGTTTCAGTTTACCAATTTCATCTTTCCATCTGATTAGAGAGCACACATTCATGAGTTAATGGACTCTGTCATTCCCACAGGCTACCGGTATTGACACAGGATACTTGTGTGACGTAATTATCCAAATCAAACAAGTCATACACAACTATCGTGAAGAAGGAAGAAGAATAAAAGAATCTTAATTTGGTAGGAGAGAGAGGCTTCTTAATACTTACATAAAGATTGATTAACCCATTTCCTTTAACTACTTTGCACTTCAATTCTAATGTGGTATGTCCTTAAATAACAACAATCATACATTAAAAGATTGGATAATGCATAAACATATTTGAACATGTTGGATAAGGGGTAAAATATACTTTTAGGTTGGCAAGACAAAATTCTTAAAATAATTTAAGGTCAGAGATTGTTTTGCCTTATAGGTAAGAAAGTTCTACATAATAAGGCCAAAATTGGACGAACCAAATCATGTTGAATGTGTGAAAGTAGCGTAGTACTAGTACCTCAACAATTGAGAATACATCTTACTCAAACTATGTCCATCTGTGCAATTATTCATGGAAATATACATATAAAGTAACCTAAGAGTGCAATGCCCTCAATTTGTTTTCAGTTTAACACAAGTACCACTTTTCCTCTCACACACACGAGAAGTTCATTTTCTCTGTGTACTACAAAGCGCCTCTCTCTCTCTCTCTCTCTCTCTCTCTGTGGAGACGAATATATGTACAGTTGTGTATATATATATAGAGAGAGAGAGAAAGGATGACTGAATAGTATATCAATACATTAAAGATAAACCCTAATGATCATACACCGTTGTTTATTGAACCAAAATTACAATAATAATGGAATAATTCAATATTGCAAAACCCTAACTGAGATGGAGAGAGTGAGAGAGTACCTGACGAGGGCGAAAGATCTAAATCCAAGTCAGTAATCTGAGTAGGCGAAAGATCTAAATCCAAGTCACCGACTAATCTGAGTAGCCCATTTTCAGACTTGACTTGAGAGTTCTGTTTCTTATAAGAGAGCAACGCTTTGCAGCCACAATTTTCGGCCCTACCCGAGGATGCGACTATTCGCTTCCGATTTCGCCTCACGAGAGCCAAGCCGACTGGGTGAGAAAAACAAATTTCGGCCTCTTTTGTCGGTTAGTGATATCCAAGTCGAGCCGAAATTTAATTTCTCTCATTTTCCCTAGGAAATTATAAGTCAATTACTGGAGTAATCTATATTTTTAGTGTTACGTTATGTGTTTGGTACATTGGAATGAAATATTTATTCTAACCATTTTTTTATTTGATATATTTTTTAAAGTGAAAATGATCATTCTCTTGGAATAAAAAAAAATTCCAGAGAATGAAAATTCATTCAACAACTAAATTTAGGGAATGAACATTCTATTCTCTAACAAAATTAAAAAAATTATTATTTTATTCTTTAATTAGTAATGTTAAAACCAAATAACAGAACGAGAATAGTCATTCCATTTTATTCTTGGGTTAATTGTGCTCAACTTGTATATTAGTTTTGAAAGGCATTTTTCATATACTTTAGGTTTAACAAGTAAAAATCTAGGTTAAAAAGTAGAAAATTTTAAAAATAAATAAATTGTTAAGAAGTTGAAAATGAAAAAAAGCACACAAGGGCATGGTAAAAAATCATTGTCCTCTCAACTCCAGGAAAACATATATACGTTTGTGGCAAACACATTTTAAAACAAAGAATATTCGGTGACTTATTCCATCTAATAACAGAATTACAACAAAGGCAACATAGATGATTAACTTGTACAAAGTCCTACACATATCAAACTGTTACGATCCCTATCACAACAGAAATCACCAAAAATCTCAAACTCCCTATCTAGCGACACCGCTTATATATATATATATATAAGAAAACCTACGAGAACTGAAACTGTCAGTACATTGCTAGATCTTCATTGATGCTTACTAATGGCCACAGTGTCAATGTGGTCCATAACTATATTGCTTCTGTTGTTCCACATTGCAGGGGTGTGTCACGGAGGTCTCACAAGCAGCTATGTCAGAACATCTGAACCGTCCACCGACATTCCGGTCGACAAATTTCCTCCACCTCCCGGCTACAATGCACCCGAGCAGGTATTATATAAGTCATAAGAGTGCGTACATCTGATGTACCCTCCATATTCATCAATGACTACATATAATATAAGTCATAAGAGTGCATACATCTTACTCTCATCCACACTCATCAATGATTATATATAATATAAGTCATAAGACTGCGTACATTGACCCTCCCTCCAGACTCATCAATGACTATACATAATATAAGTTATAATAAGAGTGTGTATATCTGACACTCTTCCAAACTCATTAATGACTGTATATAATATAATTCATAAGATTGTGTACATCTGACCCTCGAGATTCATCAATGACAAAAGTCTCGTGCAGTTTATTACCCTTTTAGCCTTTTTATTGAGATGCACCAGTATATGCTACTATGGTCCATTCTAACAATTCTTTTGTTTGGTGTAAATTTTAAACCTATGAAATGGTCATTTTATTTATTTTTGTTCTCGATAGATTGAAAATCAAATCATTTTATGTTTAGTGATACCCTGATCAAACAATTAAACGAAAATAATTATTTTATCCCATCCTCATTCTCATTCTATTTTTCAGTTCATTTCATTCAACAGTGTCTTGATTTCAATGTGTGGGTTGATTGCATATATTTGGTAGTAGATGATAAGTATATTGGTGTACATTGATCATGTAGGTTCACATAACACAAGGAGATCAAATAGGGCGGAGTGTGATCATTTCATGGGTGACACCTTTAACGCATCACCCGAGCGTGGTGACATACTGGGAAGCAGAGGGGAAGAAGAAGAAGCACAAGCACCAGGCTAGTGCTTTTACCACCACTTACAGATACTACAATTATAGTTCCGGCTACATTCACCATGCCACTATTAAAAGATTGAAGGTACGTTAATATTTCAATTCGTATAAGTTGTATATATTGATGTTTCATGACTAAATTAGAATAATATATAAGTCTGTTTTTCCGTAGCATTAGATCAGCAAATATATATATGATACTGCATTTTTTCTTCATTCACTTAAAATTCGCATTGTTCCGAATATACTGATCTGTAATTGATTATTATGAAGAGGTAATTGATTATTATGAAGAGGTGAGAATGCTCAAGGTAAGAAATCAAATAAAAGAACCTACACTACAGTCTGCAACATACCTTGTATTTTTGCCCAGTATAGTAAGGCCTTGTTTGACATAACTTTTGCTTCTTTTACACAGAAGACAAAGGAGTAGAAACGTTTCGAAGAATCTTGGCTCATTCAAAACATTAGTCAAACATCATATTTCAAAAGCAAATTCAAACAGCGCCAAATATAGGAAATGGATTCTAATGGTTGAAGACCATTGAGTCCCCTTTCTTTGGCTGTACTATGGTTTATGATTAATTATTCTAATTTTACTTATGGTGGGAAAAGACTGTTGAAATCGATTAAATCATATTCATTTGGGGAACTTAAAGGTCTCATACGTAAATTCATAAATTGCTAACTGGAAATACACAATCAAACCATGTTTTGCTTATAAAAAGAAACTTTAGTAATTTACTTCCAAGCATGGTCTCTTGGCAATGTTGCTCAATGAATACAGTATCCATTTTCAATTTCTTCATCTTAATTATTGGAAAACAATCAAGACTCGGAGAAATCATTTTTTGGCCTTCAAATGCAGTACGACACTAAATATTTTTACGAGCTTGGGGAACACAATGCTACCCGACGATTCTCCTTCACAACTCCTCCCAAAGTTGGACCTGATGTTCCCTATACCTTTGGCATCATAGGTCAGTTCTTCTAAACCAATTTAAAAAAAAATCTCAGTTTAGTCACTCCATTGTATGCTGTGTGATGTCATTATCATATTGTCTTCTGTGCAGGTGATTTGGGACAAACACATGACTCAAATCAGACATTTGAGCATTATGTGTCGAACCCCAAAGGTCAAGCTGTGCTGTTTGTAGGCGATCTTTCTTATGCGGATGATCATCCGTTTCATGACAACGTCAGGTGGGATACGTGGGGGCGCTTTGTCGAGAAGAGCACTGCATATCAGCCGTGGATTTGGACTGCTGGCAATCATGAACTCGACTTTGCTCCCGAGATTGTAAGACTTGAACCAAAATTCTGTGGCAGTTGGTTTGGCGCATATCACTTTATTTGGCCAAACTATACTTAAATGAAAAAAAAAAAACATTCAATATGCTTCTCTGATGACTGACATAAACCATCTTGTTTATTAAACTGGTCCATAGATTGCATCTGTTTTTCATTCGAAATGCAAACTCAGAGCAATATGCTGAAGTGTTCTGAGTGAAAACATAAAGCAGATGAAAATTTCTATGCCGGTCAATTTCCATAAGTCACATAGAAGAAACATGTACTGCATTTTGATGTTAAATTCAATTCATTAACTGGTGTCACATTTTCATAGATTTTAATCATTTGATTCTGAAAAAAAAAAAAAAAAACAATTTTTTTACTAAACCTCATTAGCACCTGCCCCTTGAGTATTTGTTATTTTCCTTGCATTGTTATCTTTTAGTAATGATATAATTTAATTTTCTTAAAGGATGAGAATGTTCCCTTCAAGCCATATAAGCACCGGTACCATGTACCATACAGGGCGTCCCAAAGTACATCCCCGCTTTGGTATTCTATTAAGCGTGCATCAGCACATATCATCGTCCTTTCTTCCTACTCAGCCTACGGTAAGAACCTAACCTTCATTGCTTTTATTACCCGTGATACTTCAATATTTCATTTGCTCCATTGTTAGAGAGCTTATGCAGCTATGACAAGGGCTTACAATATTTTCTTTAGGAAAATATACACCTCAATACAGTTGGCTTCAACAAGAGTTCCCAAAGGTTAACAGAGCTGAGACTCCGTGGCTCATTGTGCTTGTTCACTCTCCGTGGTATAACAGTAACAACTACCATTATATGGAAGGAGAATCCATGAGAGTGATGTTCGAGCCCTGGTTTGTCGAAAATAGAGTTGATATTGTGTTGTCTGGTCATGTTCATGCTTATGAGAGATCAGTAAGTTCCCATCTTGACATAAAATGGGCCCGTTTGGGAATCATTGTTTTTGTTTTTGTTTTGAGAACCAAAAAATAAGAACAATTCTTGTTCTTGTTCTTATTTTCTCACCCAAAAGAACAAGAACAAAAAACATGTTTGGGGCAAAAAAACACACATATTCTTACACAATTTTTCCTCTCTACCACAATTCTTTGTTTTTGGAAAATCCTAAAAAGAACAAAAAAATAAGTTTTTGTTGTTCCTTGTTTTTTCTACTATTCACGAAAACAGTTTCCAAATTGAGAACAGAACAAACAGTAAAAATGGTTGCCAAACATGTTTTGTTCTCCTGAACAGTGCCAAAAAACAAAAAACAGAACAAAAACATGATTTCCAAACGGAGCCTCATATTTTCACAGTTATATACTTGTACTGTTCCTTGTTTGCTATTAATAAATTTTGCATGGTTTGCTTTGCTTTGATTGTACAAAAGGTTCTAGAGAGTCCATTAGCATTCAAATGAAGAAACAGAAACAAAAATGTAAAACTGAATTCACAGCCTGCTTGATATGCATTTCTGAAAACAGTATTCTGTTTTCTGTGTAAATTCTGCTCGGTTGTTTTCAGAAAACTCAGCTAAAAAAATGTTGGTTTTCTTATTCTCTTTTCGGAGTTCTCAAGAGCAGTTTTCAGAAATGGATATTAAGCAGGTCCTAACTACTGCATTTGCAACCGTTCCTCCTTAGCTAGATCGTACTTATATGTAGACGTAATAGCATGAGCTTTGAATGTCAAAATCAAGAATGATAACTTTAATACATTGTATGTTTGTTGTAGGAGAGGATATCAAATGTGAAGTACAACATAACAGATGGGCTGAGCACTCCAGTTAAGGACCCTTGTGCACCGGTATACATAACAATAGGCGATGGTGGAAACATGGAGGGCATTGCTGATTCGTAAGATTCATTAGTCCCTTTGTTAGTTCATTGTCGTGACAAAAGCAACCACTTATGAGTTACGAAACCACCTTTCTTTTTTTACGCAGCTTCACAGATCCACAACCTAGTTACTCTGCATATCGCGAAGCAAGCTTTGGGCACGCGCTTCTTGAGATTAAAAACCGGACTCATGCTTATTATACTTGGCACCGGAACCAAAACAGTGAAGCTGTTGCTGCAGATTCTGTTTGGCTTTATAATAGGTACTGGTATCCAGAAGAAGAAGACAGCTCCAACAATGGAAGGGTTTAGAAGTTGCTTGGGGATTTACAAGGCCTATAATCTGAAAAAACTTTCTTTATGATCACTTTTTTCTAACTGGTAGGTGATTTTTTTATTTTTTTTTTTTGGGTTGGCATAGAATTCAAATGTTTAGTAGGAGAGCATGAATAATGAAACAACAGTTACTTTATTACAATTGGCTTTGATTAAAGGGTAAAAGTTGTCTATGTTAAATTTGTTGCAGTCTTTATCTAAGTATAATTTCTTGTCATGGTTTGCTATGAACTTGGATCCTCTCCGGTTAAATTTCATTCCATATTTTTAATTTCACGGTATATAAACATTTATGAGGAGTTATTGGAGTATTAATTAATTGTAATTGCGATTGCGATAGCCATACTGGTCTTAAAAGCAAATGAGGACATGACATATATATATATATATATATATATATAAACAAAATTTCTTTGAATACATATAAATTATTATCACTTTATTATTTTTTCCATATTCTTTTCAAGGGCTCTGAAAATTAGTGATCAGTTCTAATATAATTATTTCCTTAAAAAACTATAAAATTTTAGTTGAACATTTTCAGTTTTACTTTCAAAGTATCCTTAATGTAAAAAAGTAATAAAAAAATCATAGTTAGTACTATAATATATCTGCATAAATATATAATATTATTTTTGTTAAATAGCATTGTTGTATTCTTTTTCTTCTTTTTTTTTACTCAAAAGAGAAAGGGGGGAAAAGTACATTAATGCATACTCATGTTTAATGAGACAGAAGAGTACTGTCTATTATTATTTTTATCAATCACATAATCAAAACCATAATTTTGAAATTTTCCGAAAATGAACTAGTTAATAAAAAAAGTTAATTATTTATTGATGTTATCTTCAACCGCTCCTCTTTTCATATATAACATAACAATTTCTTTTTTATTTCTTTCTAGCTTCATTTAGAATTTTCTAATTAATATTTTAAGCCGACAGCCATTGAACAATTGAGGACAAATATTAGCTTTTTTAAAAATAAATTAAAAAAATATGATTACAGAAAACTTGAAAAATATCTTTAAAATAAATTATTAGATTCCAATTGAGTTGTTAGAATTATAGACATGTAAAATAATTTTGGGTTAACTTCATTTACACTCTCTCATTATATGAAATGTCTAAAACACATCTTAAATCAATTTAATTCTCAAACCAAACACCACAACCACCAACAGTAGCCGCCGCCGCTCGTATGTATATATATACATATATATGTGTAGATGGTGGGATCATGGTTTGCCGTAATGGATTTTTGAATCGTTGATACTATTACGGGTTATTACACAACAGTGGACCGATTCCCATACCCGTAGCCATTACAGTGGTCGTAACCCCAATTCCCATTAGTTTCGAAAATACAACGGTTAACACAATTGAAGTTTTTAAAAAAATTGGGTTAAAAAACTTTTTGTTATGTATATGATATGATAAATGTTATTCCATTATTGAAAAGTAATATTTGCACAGAAAAGTAAAAAAAAAATTTAACTGGTGAAATAATCTTTGCATGTACCTTTTTAAAATTTATTTTGCATTGTTATAAATAAATTATATCTTTTGTGATTTTAATTTTTTATTTATTTAAGTTTAAAATTAATTTAATAATATCATAACAAGTATATTATAAATATTGAAATAATAATGATATCATTAGATCATTTTTTATATTAAATTTCTTTAAAAAAATTAATACAAAAATCACTTGAATCTACAAAAAAATCATCTTTATTCATTCATGTTGCTAAAAGTATCAAATTATAACATTTTGGGTAAGAACCGTAAGATGTGTAACATTTTAAAAAATTCACGATTACGATAACCGATTCCCGTTACATAACTTCGATATTGATCCTAATCCGTTATACCGATACCGTTACGGCAAATCTTGGATGGGATGGGTGAGGTGGTGGGGAGGAATATATATATATATATATATATATATATATATATATATATGTGTGTGTGTATGTGCATACGGGTGTGTGTATATGAATTGGGGGGCTGGGGGGATATGTTTGTAAAAATTAAAATAATAAACTAGTATATATATATATATATATATGAGATTCAATTCATTTTATTATGAATATGCAAAAATTGAATATGTTAGTTCTAATCCATCAATAAATTGAATATGTGAATTAATTAAATAATTTATGCATATAATAAATTTAATTGATTTACACTCTTAAAAAAGAGGTATACATTTTTTCATAAATTTATGTTAAATTAAATTATTGAATTATGTTTAAATATCTTTTTATTTTTATTTTTAGAAATGGGAGGGGTCAAATTGATAAAAACCATATCCTTGTTTCCAAATACACCTAATTAACACATTGAGGGGATATGTTTGTAAAAATTAAAAGAATAAACTAATATATATATATATATATATGAGATTCAATTCATTTTATTATGAATATGCAAAAATTAAATATGTTAGTTATAATTCATTAATAAATTGAATATGTGAAGTAATTAAATAATTTGAGCATATAATAAATTTAATTGATTTAAACTCTTAAAAAAGAGGAATAATTTTTTTCATAAATTTATGTTAAATTAAATTATAGAATTATGTTTAAATATATATATATATATATTTTATAGAAATGGGAGGGGTCAAATTGATAAAAACCATATCCTTATTTCCAAATACACCTAATTAACACGTTGAGAATAATTTTGGTATTAAAAAAAAATCAGAATAATGTCATGACTTAGTGGGTGTAAATAATATAAATTTGAAAAAATAAGGGGTTAAGTGTGAAAATCCTCTGTAATATGCATATAGTACTTATAAACCTATGCGGTTCTTTCACATTTTATTCGTTTTGCCTCCATTGTGACATGAATTTTCTGAAATATTCTTAGAATAAGTTATTTTTGTAAAAAAACTAAAATAAAATTATAGAAACAAAAAAAAACATAAAATATGTTTATAAAAAATATATTTAAGAAAATAATCAACAAAATAATTATAGTTTTTCTCAAAAATATTAAAATTATTTTGAAAAACATATAAGACTATTTTATATTTTTTTTATATTTATATAACATTTTGATTAAAAAAATCAATTCAGTTAATGTTTTTTTTTTATAAAAAAATATAATAATAAAAAAAACAAAACTGAAAATATGTTTATAAAAAATATATTTAATAAAATTATCAAAAAAATTTATAATTTTACTTTCAAAAATATTTAAAAAATATATATTTTTTAAAAACTCTTTAAATCATTTTATTTATTTTATAGATTTTTTTATTATTAATTCAATATTTATTAGGTTAAAATGGTTATTTTAGGAATTTTATATTGTTTTGGGATAAGTTGCATATTTTTAAATATAGTGGATTTATACCATATTTATACACATATTTTGTAATAATCGGAGTTTTTCGCATCTAGTATAAAATTACCAGGATTGTTCAACAGATAACTCAAAAATAAAAAATGTAAATGAAGATTCTCGTGTGATTAAGCCTACTTGTACCTCCAACACATAACTTTAACACCCATTTTCATCTTCCCTCTGCTTCCCGTTACACAGATTTATTTTCTCGGAAACCAAACAGGGTCTCACTCATTCTCCTTCTCCCTTTCGGCGCCAAGCGCGACTATTAATCCCCCGGAAAACCTCTGCCCAAGTTCGCCGACAGAAGAAAACGTTGTTCCGAAGAAGGTTTTCTCTCGACGGAATCGCAAATTGAGACCAAAGAAAAACCCTAGTTCTTTCGTAAAACCCTAATTCCACTGTTTACCATTTCAATCTATATACAATGCATGTGAAACAAGAAAAAGGTCCGATCAATGTCGTCGATATTGACAGTAGCGACGACGAAAATGGCGTCGGAGTAGAGAGAAGAAACAGCACATCGTCAAACGAACCGTCTTCGCAAAGCAGACCGGAGGATCGGAGCACATTGAGAACTCTCGAGTCTCGAAGTTTCTGGAAAGCTGGGGCCTATGAAATTGGTCCCACCAAATGGGCTCCTAATCCAGGTAACATCACATACAATATATACTATACTCACACTGTCACACATAATATATATATATATATATATATATATATATATAGACACATATGTAACTGAATGAAGCTCTTGTGGATTGTATAGGTGAGTTGGAACATGCCCGTGTTCATCCGAAGTTTTTGCATTCCAATGCAACTTCTCATAAGTGGGCGTTTGGAGGTAACTTTTTTTGCCTCAATTTATTTATTTTTTTTCAGTTATTTATTGGGGTTTTCTGAAAAATGAGAATGAATATCAAGAGTATTGTCAACATTTTAGGCGGCTGTATTTAAGTTAGTCTCTATTATATGATGTTCCAAAATTAGATACTCCATATTATATCCCCTCAATAGTCCATTTTATTATTTTTTCTTTTTATCTTTTTATTTTTTTTTGGGTTTTTGTATAATGAACATATCCGTGTGCTTTGTATTTCATTAATCCTGGCAATTATTATAATAGCGTGTTTCACTTGCTACTATTATTTTTCTTTTTTCGGTGGTTACTTCACTTATTAAGATTTCACTGCCATTATGTGACTGTTGTAAGTGGTGGAAAGTGTGGGGCAAGAATTTTATTCCTACTTATATTAGATTGGTGCTCTAGAATTGTGGAACAATTCAACTGATATCGGATTGACGTTGAGAGTTGTGAGAACAATGAAAATTGGAAGGAAAAAAAAAGATATCTGTAAAGTAAATATTGAAGTTCTTCTGTAACTCATCTCGAATCATTCCCCACATGCACATATTCTTGAATTGTTGAAGGATAATTGATTTATTATTGGAGGGGGGGGAGCATTTGGTTACATTCTTTTCATTGCCAAGGTTGTTTGGAGTTGAAACTTCTATACTGTGAACTATCTTGGAATTCAGTACATTTCCAAAGAATCAGTGTTAGTTAGACTTCAAGAATTTGGCTCCAGTGACATCTCCTCATTTGTCCTGTTTAAATTATGCCTTTGTTGGAAAATAGGGAAGAAGATTCTATTGGAGGGAGAGGGAGAGGGAGAGGGAGACAGAGAGATGGTCAGTAAAAAAGTGAAGAAGAACAAAGAAAATTGGGGATTTGTTGAGATAAGTATCAAGCTCCCTTGATAATACATTAGAGAATCTCGACGGGAAGAAATAGACTTTGTTGGGAAGAAGAGGGAAAAAAAGAATAGAAAGAGGTTTTGTGGAGATGTAGGAGGAGGTTCCATGATTGGTTGCAAGAGAGCAAGACTTATTATCTATCATTTTGATCTAGTTTTAAACAATAAGTAATAAGCATAGAAGGTCAGGTAAAATATTGCTTGATTTTTCAAAAGAAAATAATCTTACCGTTATTTTTTGACCTCCATATTAACAAATGTTTCAGAGAATATATTGAGTTTATATAATTTAGTCCTTCCTTCTTTTTGAAACTTTTTGATAACCTTTTATATTTCTATGTGTGTGCGTGCAGTGTGTCAACCTCGCGTCCATTTATTTAAAGAATGAAAAAGATTCAGATACGTTTTCAGCATGTCGACGTGTTGGGCTGTGTGCATAGCATAGAAAAATATACACGCATAGCATAGAAAAATACATACATACATGATAAACTCACCGGGACATATTTATATGGGCTTAAATGTTAACTTGACATTAACAAGCAGTGTGTCTGGTTTTAATACTTATATAAGATGCACTTAGGATTCAATAATAGGAATATAATACATGTGGACTCGTGGAGGTTTAATTCCTATTGCTCTCATATTTTTTTAGTGACACTTTTTTTTTTTTCTTACTTGAAAGTGTGAACTGATACTATTTGATGTGTACTTGTTGTAGCGATTGCTGAGCTCTTGGACAATGCTGTTGATGAGGTAATCACCAATAAGCTGTACTTCATACATAATTTAGTTAATTATTGTGTGTGCTTCCTTCGCACATGAAGGATTTGGAATATTGCAAATATCTGACACACCCACTTTACGCCCATGGGACTTGAACCCTCAAATCTTCCACTTTTGTAGGTAGAGGAGATACTACTGGGTTACAGCTCTTTGTAGGTACAATTGTATATAGTATTTTATTTAAAAAATGAGAACCTTTTTATTAGATTTTTCTTTCAAATTTCCAAACTACGAATTGCATAACATGGAAGTGGAACAGATGCGAGAATCATAATGATATATACTACTATCAAATTGTATTTTTATAGTTATAGTTATATCTTTCTATGATTTCTTAGAAGGTTTTCCCTTTTTGTAGTAACTAGTAAGTAGTCTAGAAGGTTTTCCATTTCATGAAAAGTTGCAGCAGAGCACCTTTTTTTTCTCATAGCTACAACTAAACTAGGTTATGTGAGCAAGATTGAAGAAGATGAATGTGAAGTTTGTTTCAGTTGGAGTTGTTAATGAAGGATGTGGTCTTTCTCCCTCCACTTCCTAGTTTTATGTATTTATTTTGTTCAGGAATATTGGTCGAGTGAACTCCTAATAAAGGGTTGTCTGGTTTCTTAACAATGGACTCAGTTTAAAGTGATGAATAATTTCTTTTACCTGTGTGGCTTAGTTAAGGGTATTATCGTCTACTGTCTTCTATGGTGTCCTGATACTCTACTGTGACTGTAATATTATGGAGCTTATGCTTGCAAACCAGACCTGGGTAGGATGGTATTGTTATGCAAAATATATAGGTCCAAATGCAAGGAGTAGATGCTTTATTGAGAAAGTGTGAGAAATGAGATTGTGCGCGTGCATGGGCCTGTTGTTGATTTAACTTAAATTTTTTCTTTTTTGCACTTTTTAATTTTCTTGTACTTGATCCATGAATAATTCGGATTCTTTTCAGCTGCCATGCTTCTCTTTCTTTCTTTGTCTTTATTTTTGTTTCATATTATTTGCAATCAGTTGTTACAATAGGTCTTCAAATTGTTTATTTGAAAAAGCGCCCTATAAGATTGCGATGCATTTGTGTTACAGTTATCTTCTAATAATCTTGTTCAAATTTATGAAAAAGAAAAGCACAAATATTCTCAACTGTATACCTGAAAATTTTAACTGCATGAAGGTGTTGATGGGAAAAGGAATTGCAACATTAATCCTATTTTATGTTTGCTCATGATTGTATCACCAGATTTGCAGTGGCGCAACTTTTGTGAAGGTTGATAGAATTTATAATGCAAGGGATCACTCTCCTGCTTTACTTTTCCAAGGTTGGTAGTATGTGATTACTTTTTCTACTGGAATGATGATTTGTAATTTCTAGAATTATTTTTCCTGTAGCAATCGGGAATAGCAACTCAGATTGTTTTGTGCAGATGATGGGGGTGGAATGGATCCTGAAGGCATTCGAAAGTGCATGAGCTTGGGGTACTCATCTAAGAAGGCCAACACAACCATTGGACAATGTAATTAGTTTAAGCCTTTCATCTTGTCATCAGCTGTAGCTTTATTTAATAATTGGTTCGTCATCATTCGTTGTGATATATAACACTATATATGTATATTTGTTCAACATTAGTCCCTCACTACTTGAAATAGGCTTTCTTTGACCATTACTTGCTCATTATCTGACTCATACAGGGACATCCAATTAACACTTACACTGCAAGTCAATTATCATAGCTGAAAACAATTTCCCAGTTTGTGAGAAATGAGTGGACCTGGTTGTTTGGCATCTGGGTAAATATTACTAAGGCAGATCAACCAAAAAAATTTCTTCCAAAAGATATATGATACCTATATTTATTGCCCTCTACCCTGGTTTCTATGCTATAGATGTTATCACGCCATCTACAACATGCTTGTCCATTTCCTTCTCGCATATTTGACGTGAAGATGCTGATGCTCTCTGAATAAGCACCTTTTCTTTTTTCCTGCTCCTCTCTAGCTGTATTGTCACTGTTACTCTGTAATTGTTTGGTGGCAACCTCCAAGTTACTCAACATTCTGCATTTTTTTTCCACTCAACAATCTTTGAATATTCCGTTTGTTCAAGGTAGAAAGGTCAACTAACTCCCTATTTCTTTAATCGATGGTACCTGGAGGAAGGCATTTGATCTTACTTGGGATCATCTCTCCCTCCATCTCTTTGTCTTGTTTGGTACCCATCCTCTTTCATGTTTCCATTGGCTTTTCATTAATTCGGAGACCTCTTCTAATGCCTCAAAATACACTCGCTATTCTCTACTCTTCTCTGATATTTCATAAATCTCCCTAGCTGCAAAGTCCGGTGACACAAGATAGTGGCATCACTGAAGTTTATTCTATTTTTTTTGTTTGAATTGGACACTGTTAATTTTATATACCTTGTTAGCTTAGCAGTAAGATTATCCTTCACCCCTTTCACCCTACTTTTATTAAAAAAGTGATACACATTAGTATTTTGGTACGTCAACAAGTCAAATAATAGTAAAGCATTTCTTCAAAGCAAAAACGTATATAATGGTTATGTTTTTTACTTATTCCGGGAGAGTTTATAATTATGAGATGTTTCCTTTCACAAGTTATTCTTTGTCACAGCCTACTTCTATAATACCAGTTAATATGGCAAATTCCAATAGATGTTAAAAAAAGTGTGACTAATTGTTATTCAAAAGATCTCATGTCAATTGCATGTATGAGTATGTTAACATCTAAATGTCATGGCCATTTCCAGATGGTAATGGATTCAAGACAAGTACCATGCGACTTGGTGCTGATGTGATCGTTTTCAGTCGTGCATCTCGTGCAGGGTAAATTTTTTTTCTCTGCTTGTTCATGCAACATATTACTTTGCATAGATTTGTTTATCACTTGCTGATTTGTGTTCATAGTTCAGTGACTGTTGCTCACATCCTTCTGCACCCCTCGTTAATTTTGATTTTCATAGTGATGTAGGGTTTGATGTCAGTGAAGGTATACAATATACTTGAATATGGGCACTGGAAGCTCTAGCCCGTTCATCCACACCCCAATGCACCAACAAGACCCACTGACTCTCTCGCACCAGCTTCACTAGCTTGTGCCTGTCCAAAACTTTGCTCTTTCTAATTAACCACTTAGTTCCAAGGTTGAGTTTAGAACTATTTGATATGTCACTGAATTGGGCCGCTAACTGGTCCTTGTTCAGCAAATAAATAAACAAATTGAAAAGGTATAAAGGAAACTAGCTGGTAATTTTTATATTTTATCCTTGATTAGTGGAGATAGGCAGGTGAATGATCCTAGGTAATTTTAGTACCAAACTTTGAATGAGATAGGTAGTGTGATTGTGTGATAGTCAGCTGATGCTCTCTCAGTGCTATAATTTTGATGTCGGGGTTCGTATGGATATGATGGATCTCCTACCTCGGCTGGAACATTCATGCTGTCCTGGGATGTCCACTTTGAGAGATTACTGCATGACTAGGACGTGGAGTAGATATTTGAGGTTGTTTCCGGGAGAGGGGATGATTGCATGGCTGTGTGGGGGTTTTATCCATGGGAGAGGAATTTGTCATTTGTGGGCCCCGTGAAGGTGGCCTTTTTTTTGGTTGGACAACAGCTTTGGGGATAATCTTGACCATAATTTCACGTTATTGTCGAGTGGTGTTGTATGCGTAGCAGGCCGAGGAGTTGGTGGAATGTTTTGCGTTGTGCTATTTTTGAGATCCGGTGGGACCTCGGTTAGCTTGACTGATACTTGGGGAGGCTGTCGTGTGTGCCTGTGGCCAGAGATGTGTGGACAGCCCCTTTTTGGTTGTGGTGGGCTCTTTAAGAAGGAGAGGAATATGAGATTCTTTGCAAAAATTGTGTCAAAAATTGTGTCTCAAATTCTTATTCTAATTACCTTTATGTTTTGAAGTTGTGTTATGTCAGGAAATTTCTTGGTAAGTTTTATGCTTCAATGAAGACGATTCGGATTCCTGTTACCATGGCATCTCTTGATAGGGTTTCCACTCTGATGAGGGAGACTAACCTAAATGGAAGGTTCAATGATCACCTACGATAATCGACAAACCACATGACAAGGGACAGCCACGAATTGCGGATAAGAGAACAAATGTAGAAACATATAATCCTTGGCTAACGAATAATTGAATTTTAGAATTCTTTTAACTAGATTACTAAGTTTTGGGTTGAGATTTATGAGAGGGAGTTGATGGGTAGACCTAGTTTATAGGTTGATAGAGAGAAAAACATTGGTGACACTAGTAGCGACAAGATAGAGTCACGGAGTAATACATGGTGAAAAAGTATATAAACAGTTTTGATACTTTAGTGTTGTGATATCTTTATGAATCATAGTGGAATCTCTTCTTATCAATGAACATAGACCATTTTTGAATAAACCACGTACATATTATTGAATCTGGTGACTGCGTGTGATTGTTTTATTGACTTTTATTGAATCACAGAATTTGCGCTTTTCCGCTGCCCTAAACAAAGTAGCATCAGAGTCAGAGGTGAAGGAAATCCAGAAAAGACAATGAGTCTCAACTTGTGCTGTAATGGGGTCAGTTGCATGTGGAGTCTATTGGCTTGTTGGTCACAATGATAAGAAATCGTGATGGATTACATAACATTAAATTTGAGTCAAGGTGGAGGGTGTTGGAAATTGTGGTGTCTAAGTTTTATTCTAATTTAGTTTCTATTTTAGAGTTGTATTATGCTAAGAAATTTATTGGTAAGTCATGGGCTTCGAGGACTTCTCAAAGAAGGAATTGAATTTGGAACTCTATAAATAGATATGTAAGTTTTGGGCTAAAATTTATGAAATTTAAGAGAGATGTAGTCTCATGAGAGAGTTGATAAGTAGAGGTAGTTTATGGGTTAATTTGGTATGAAGAACACGGGTGACACTAGTAGGGAGGAGGTAGGTTCATGGAGTGATATATGGTGAAAATGCATATATACAGTATTGATCCTCTACTTTTGTTATATCTTTATGATTCCTAGTGGAATCTCTTCTCATCGATGGATGTAGTCTGTTTGTTGTGAATCATTTTAATCTTGTGCTTGTGTGTGATTATTTTGTTGTCTTCCACTGGATCTCGTGATTCACTTCTTGGTGTGTGGTTAGTTTTCCTGTTCTTAGTTCGTTACTGTTTTGGGCACTTGGCTTTAATTGTAAATCTAAGAAGATCCTTTTGTCTTTTGTGGAGCTTAAGCTATAGTTCTTGGGCCTTGCCCCTCCTTTTGGGTGTTCTTCGATGAGATCTTACTTGAACACACAAAAAAAAAAAAGAAAAAAAGAAGAAGAAATAAGCAAGTAGAGAAATACCAGAAAATATTTATCTATTTTTTGGTTGCCAAATTCTGTGAAAGGTTAGTGTCGGCAGATTTTTTGATGATGAGGATGCTGGGGCATTAGTTGGGGTGGTTGTGTGGACAATGCTCATGGAGCTAGTTGTGTACAAGTCAACTGATGTAAAGTACAGTCAACTGATGCACAACAACTTTACTTGCTTCTCCTATGAAGGGAAGGAAATGAATGGTTTAAGATACCAGAGAAGAGAGATGTTGTGCTAAGGAGACGACGGAAGAAAGAAATGGATAGAAAAGTGGAGGAGTTGAGGTGTCACCCACTGCTAGAATTTGAAGTGTCACTCTTGTTCATGTAGAATATAGGCACTTAGATAATCACATGTGGGTTATTATGCATTCAAACATCACAAATATTAGGTTGCAAAATGATCAGTTCATTCTTTTGTTACACAACACTTTAAAATGTGGAAATATATCACTTGCATGTGGGCCATATAGGCCAAGTGAGCTTACCCTAACAGTTATATAGGCCCGTAAACTTTGACCTTCACCTATATATATATATACACCTGTAAGATACATTAAATATCCAAATATCCAAATTGATGAGTAAGCTAACAAAAGACAAACTCAATAAATGAGTTTTGATTACTTCTAAATACTTGATTTATCAAGATAATGCTTGAACAATTCAATCCAACTTAACAAAGTCATGTTGTATTGGGGACCGGTTATATGAATCCTGTTTTGCCATTCTGTTCTATATAAGGTTATGGTTTCAACTACTTGCTATAATATCTTTTCTAATCATCTCAACTCATCTTAATTTTGGGTCCCCCCCCCCCCCCCCCCCCCCCCTCTCCTTTACCCTCTGTAGCATCTATCCATCTAGCAAAGATTTCTCAACTTGGTTATTTACAAATTGTAATGTTCATTATGTAGGAGGTAAAAGCTGAAAGTATAGGTTGATTTTAGGTCAACTTTCCTAGTTGGAATGATTGTAGAAACAAGACCCGAGTCCTAAGATCTAGTTAAAATATGTAATAGGCAATGTAACTTGATTTCTTATAACATTTGCATGAGGGGAATGTTATTTATGTTAGGTTACACCCTATTAGCATTTCTGCTTCAGGAGTAGGATGGAGATACACAGTTAATTTTGTGATTCTGCGTGTTTATCAACTGCAAATTTGCATGGTTATGTTTTCTTGCATGCACATTTATCTTGCATTAGGAATGCTTATACTTTAGAGATGTATGATTAATGATGTATACTTTTGAATCTTTTATAGGGTAAATTTTTTATGTTGCTGCTGGTATGATCTTAGTAATGAATACTTAATATGTTTCTGATGTTATTTGCCACATCTGTCTTTTAGCCGAGCGACTCAAAGCATTGGTCTTTTATCCTATACCTTTTTGCGTCGAACAGGGCAGGATGACGTGATTGTTCCAATGGTACATCTAATTCATTCTTGATGTTAATTTTTTTCCTCTTTGACATCACCATTCCTTTCTAATATTTATCCTTGACTCTTCTTCTTCTTTTTTTTTTTCCTTTTTCCTTTTTCCTCAATTACCTCACAGGTTGATTTCGATATCTCTAACCATTGGGCAGAACCAATAATTTATAGTTCTCAGGATGATTGGTCTGCTAATTTGAAAACCATCCTTGAATGGTCTCCATTTGCATCGAAAGATGAGCTTATGTCACAGGTCCTTTGATCAATTTAAATCCAACACTTTACTCGTTTTGTTTTTATTGTTAGTGTTCCCCTTTTTATACTTTAGGATTTGAAGTAATAAGGGCTAATGTTAGTTTCTCATTAGATATACATGCGAAAATACTATTTACATGATTACTAATTTTAATAACCTAGAACATCCTGCATTTTTCATCTATACCTATGTTTCTTCTTACAAGAATTTGAAGCAACACAATTTTTAATATTATAATTTAGTGTTTGCTGTGGGTAAGCACAATGTTTAGCAATTTCACTTTAGGAAAAATTCAAATATAACGACTTCAACCACCCATCCCCTTTTTGGAAGTTTTGGAGCAATATGGCTTACTAAGGAGATTCTGGTTTCATCTTTCACCGTCATTTTTTAAATACCAACTATGCTGACATGCATCATGGAAAAAGGATTTTGGTGTGTGTGTGTGTGTGGGGGGGCGGGGGGGGGGGGGGGGGGGGGGGGGTGGGGGGCACCAGGAGTTAACACATGCAAAATCATGGGTCATGTATCTTTGATTTTTGGCGCGCATCTTTGGTTATCACTACAAGTTGCCGCATAAGCTTGTAATCTTTTGAACTCTTTGATATCCTTTGCAAAGAAAGTATGAGGTGAACATTGTCTACTGGAAACAATGAGTTATGATGTGGACCTTTTCATCTGAAAATTACAATTGTAATGGAAATCAGAATTTGTATGACACTATTATTTTTTATAAGCAGTATTTCATTAGAAAGCGCTCAGAATGGGACTGCGGCCCAAAAACTACACAAGGACTGAATAGGGCCCCGAAACTGTCAGTATGACTGAAAAAGCAACTTTCCCGAAGATTTACAATTTCTCCCATATACCCAACAAAAAGAGAACAAATAATTGAGAATTTAAGCGCCTCAATAGCAGACTGCTCGCCATTAAAGGACTTCCTTTTTCATTTCCTCCAAAGACATCACCAAACACACAAGGGGACAACCCCAAAAGGTTTGAGTTAATCATTGTCAATGGGTTGCTTAAGAAATTGTGAGGTTGGGTTAGCAGCTCCTAACCCAGTTGAATTGAGGAAGTTGTCACCAGACTGGGGAATAAGTACGTGTTTGAGTGGGAAGGCATGTAGGATCAAAATGGACCTTTCCTTGCAATTAATTTCTTCAGGAAGTGAACATTTTCTGAACAATTACCATGTGAAAATGTGCGTTTTCTGCTGAATTCATGAGGCTAGACTATAAATTCTGACATTGGAGGAAATCGAATATTATGTGGGCCAAATTCCATAGCCATGATTGCTGCCTTGTTTGCCACCATACTATATTGTTGCCAGTTGCCACCACCAGCAGCTCCTCACTCACTGCCCCACCTTTACCACCACTGCAGCTGTCAAGATAACCACTGTGTCTATGCAGTGTTGCTGCCTCCACCATTTTTTTTTCTTTTGTTTCATCCTCTTACTTCCTTCATCACCACCCCAACTTCCACTTCAACCCCATTTTAACCAGCAACATCAACATCGCCAGATACATTGCAAACATTTGAAAAAGCAAGACCAGCTGCTACAGCATTGTCACCTGGACCATCATCTCTTTAAAGCTTCCAACTTTTGAAACCATTGCTTCTATTAACCATCTCATCCTGTGCACCATATGCTATCTACTCCCTTTCAATTCACTGCTGCCACCACAATAAACTTCTACGCTTCTGTTTCCTAGGTATTCGTTCCTCCTTTCGCACTGCCACAACTACCTTCATTGCCTCAATCTGTCTTTCATGATTGAGCTGGGTTCTTCCTTATGCATATTTGAATCTTGGTAACTTGGCCAAATCACAATTGGAAGAAAATATAGATCTGCAGAAATGGTTGGTGCACTTGTAGGGAGATAAGTGAAGAAAGTTTAAGGTGATTGAACTTAATGAAGAGTCCTAGTTATAACTTTAAGTCCTCAATGTTTGTTTCATGGATAGAACTCTCAAGTGTCGGTATATAGTCTCTTTATTTTAATTTTAATTTTAATTTTTTTTTCGGGATTTTGGAGGTAATGGAACTCACAGAATCTTTAAAAAAAATTCCTCTTTTTCTTCAAATTTATGCTTCTTCCTGTTTTCACGCCTGGTACAAGTGCCAGGACATTCCGTTTATTCAAGTTTATGGTTTTGGGTTGCAATTGTTGAAATATATTTTAGGGACCACTGAATAGGGCTTATATCTTCCTTACGGTTGCAGTTGCATGTTTGTTTTTGCTATTTATTTGTTGTTCCCCTGTGTCAGATAGTTATATTTTAGTTTTCCTTGACTATGTTTTGTTTGTTTTGTCCTTTCCCAGTTTGAGGATATTGGTTTACATGGCACAAAAGTACTTGTATACAATCTTTGGCTGAACGATGAAGGCATTTTTGAGTTGAGTTTTGATGATGATGATGAGGTATGTCATATTTCATAAGATGGTGCATGCAAGTGCTAGATTTTTCAATTGTAATCTAATTACTGGCCTACTGGGTTTATTGATCTTACAAGGATCTACAAGACAGTAGGCATCTAGATGTGTATTTATTTGTTGCCTAGCTTATCCCAAAAAAAAAACAAAAACAAAAGATGTGTATTTGTTGCCTCATTAGTATTAAGTGAAGTTTACAAGACAGTAGGCATATTAAAAAAAATACTCATTAGTATTAAAAACAGATTATTTTGCAACTACCTGAAGTTGAGGCTAATAGGCGGAATGGAGGTTGTGAGAACTACTTGGTGGCAATAATTTCATGCGGAGTTGTGGAGCTTATATGACTTCTTTCCCTTTGAATTGTCGACAGAAAATTATATACCTAAAGGTTTTACACTTTGATATTGTAGTGCAGCACTGTAGCTCAGTATTGGTATAGCACTTGCTAGAGTCATAGCTATTAAAGGCTCAAGGCGCACTAAGGTCCTCTAGGTCCTTTGGAGCCTAGGTGCAAGGCGCTAGGCGAGGCATGTGCCTGAGTGAAGTGAGGCGCACAATGAAAAATACAATGGAAAAATAAAACTATTATTAAAGCATTCATACACCATAACTAAGGCACAAATGTTGTCAAGGGATCTCTTACCCACACTTGAGGCGCAAGTCTTGCGCCTCAAGGAGCCTAGAGCCTAGGCGCGCCTTTAACAACACTGGCTAGAGTTGCATCATATGTTGAAGTGGGAATCATGCAATATCTTCAGGCATGAGACTCATTTTTGTAATGTAATGAGTAAATGTTAATTTACAATCTTGTTCATGAAAAAGTAAGTTTGAAGTGAATTGTGCCTTTTGATCCCTTGGTTCCGAAGAAACATGGACTTCCATCCTGAATCATGGCGAAGACTTTTAAAGCATCATAGAGGGAAAGTGGGTTATCCAAGATTAGTGTTCGATTGATGGTAGATCAATGGTATACTCTTTGCATGGGTATGGTTGTGGCTGTTGGCTCATATTGTCTGTTGTTCTGTTTGAGCTTGGTACTGTCTCATTGTGTGCAGATTCACAAACCGAAACACTAATCCTAACCCTGTAGTTTTGAGAACAATGGGATGTGGCTTATATGCTGATAACATTTATGTGTTTGTTTGCCTTTTGAAATAGGATATAAGGTTGAGAGATGAAACTGTTCGCAGATCCAGAGTGAAGAAGAAGTTAGTTGAATTGCAAGAATCTCATGTTTCCTACTGCATGCGCTATTCATTAAGGGTGATTATGTGAATAGTAATTTTTTGCATTTGGTTCTGTCTTTGTCACTAATATTTCCTTAACGAATCCAAGTAACACTTAACATATTTCTGCTCAGGCATATGCTTCCATTTTATACCTCAGAAAATTTACAAACTTCCAAATTATATTGCGGGGGAAGCCTGTTGAGCAATTTACTATTGCAGATGAGTTGAAATACCCAAAAGTAATCGTGTACAGACCACAGCTTGGGATGGTGTCAAAAGAGGTATAACCCAACAGAAGATTTATGTACATACTGATGTTTAACTGGTGTATAAATTACTTATCAAAAAAAAAAAAACTGGTGTATAAATTAGGATATGGTGGTAAATCTAATGTCTTAGACAATGTTTGTATTGTTAATTGAGAAAAGTTACCTGAACATACATCTAAATGCTTAACTGATCTGCAAACTTTTCATGCTTCTGGTATTTTTCCAAGATGTAGTTCAGCTGACTGCAAGCCACAAAATGGTGTGCAAATGTATATAGAATTGATTGAACTTCTTTGTTAACAACTCTCTCCCTCTCTCACCCTCTCTCTTTTTTGGGTATATTGTACTATACAGAGGGTGCTTAAGAGTTCCCGCTTTAATGTTCCTTTATTTCCTCAAGTACAGAGAATAGAGATATATACAAACTTCAAAAAAGTTGTCATATTGTTAGCACTGTCTTTGTAAGATGGGTTCCGTTGCACGACTAATTGTTTTTCTTGCTCTGTTAGCATGTCGAAACATGGAAGTGTTGCTAAGAGCTCAAGATGCATTTTGACCTGATCAAAGTAATGGCGCTTGGTCTTTTTTGGCCTATAGGTCATATGTATTTCATTTAGACTTCGTCCAAAAGAAGAAATTATGGCAATCTGAACCAATCTTTGTATATTGGTTCAACTTTTATGTTATCAGCATGGTGATATTAGCTGTGTGCTTTGCTTAAATCTGTTTGAAGGAAGCAACAGCTAGTATTCCAACTCAACTATACTGATTTTTTATTTTTATTTTAAAAGTTCTCTGGTCGATTCCTTGAATCCTTTCCGTTGTTCCCTTCTTAGCTCAAAGCCTTAGTCAAACTATATTTCTTCATATCTTACTATTCCACTCATTAGTTTGGCCTCTATCTTCCCCTTCTGTTGGCATTTCCCCCCTTCGTGTGGCCAAACAATCTTCACGCAAATCGGAGGTCTGTACCCAGACCATTTCTCTGTGTCATTGATAATGGGGACCACCAAGAGATAATGGCAAATATGATGTACAAAGTAGGGTATGCTCATATTCCTAATCTCTTTTCAGAAGAGCACCATGCCTTGAATGGTTATATTTGTCTAGACAACTGTCATTGATGATCTGGTGATTGATTGAGTAAGCATTTTATCCGCTTGCAACTCACTATAAGTGTTGCATTGCATGGTAATACTTGTCCTTAATACTAGAATTTTAATGAATATTATGCATTTATGATGATAAAGACGGGAACTAAATACCTAAGTCCTAGAAAGTTACTTTTAGAGGGAAAGAGACTTCTACAAGTATGACGTGGTTGCAGAAACTTTCAAATTTTGCTTTACCTTCTATAAAGTCTCCTTATGTTTCCCTCATTTATTTGAAGTTATCATTAGAAGCAATCTACAACCGGCATGATGAGTTATATTCTTGAAGATTAGTAAAACTATCTGTTCTCACTAGAATTGCAAAACTGAACATGGGCCTGAAGCTACGAAAATCACTTAACTTGATAATGCTTGACTGCTCAATTGCCAAGTTTTTAATATCATAAGATGCTTGCTGGATGCATCCCTAACTTGGGCCACCTCTTATATGGATGCATCTGCATTTTATGCTGCAAACCTTGTAAAATAAAGTGAAATCTGCTGCATTATTCCTCTTTCAACTGTAATAGAAGTTAATTCTTGAAGCATGCTCTCAGTGACATTTTCCTGATTTCCAGAACAGGAAATGTGCTGGAGCAGGTTTTTTTTTTTTTTGAGGAAGGAGTTCCTTTAATTTTTCCCTTCCTATCTTTCCCTATAGGATTTTTTATTTATTATTATTTTTTTTTGGTCTTGGAAAATAACCAAGACCTTTGGTCGTCACCTTAGAGTTGTTTGTTAGTTTCTTAGATATTTGTAGGATAAACTGTTTAGGTGGAAGTGCGATTTGCTTGTCGTTTTCATGATTTCTAATAACCCATGAACCAGAATTTATTTAAGGTTTGCCCTCCAGAACTGATTTTTTTTTTTCTTTTTTAATGAAGTTGATTGGGATTTCGAATTCTAGAATCCCAAGTATAGCTGTTGAAGTCACTCTAGAAGGAAAATATTCATATAAACCTGTGAAGTATAATGATTAATGATTTCTTTTCGGTTTAGGTTTCTGTGGAAACAACTATTGGATTCGTTAAAGAAGCTCCTGCTCTTGGAATTTCTGGATTCAACGTGTACCATAAAAATCGCCTCATCAGGGTATGTTACTAATTATTAACAATTTTGTAATAATAGCAATTTGATTGTTTACGTGTCTGATTGGTGCTAATATTGAATGGAAGGATTTGACTCACTCCATTGTAACTTTATCAAATTAGTAGTTTTTTTGTAGACAATTTGAGTGCACTAGCTGACAAACATTCCAGGGTATGTACATTGCAGGGTATGAAGACTGTATCATTCAAGATCATGCATTCTATTATAAACTTCTATGGCCGTATTGTAGTTTAAATATATTACATGGGCTTTGAATGAATCTAGTATAGTCATATTTGTTTAGTTTTAATCTCTTATATTGTTAGGAGTATTTTGAAAGTGTATGGTGTGCCAGTAACATACTCTCATGTTAATAATGTAGTCTATTTGTTACCCTTCAGCCCTTCTGGAAAGTCACTAGCGATGGTTCTTCCAAGGGAAACGGTGTTGTAGGTATACTTATGTTCTGGACCTTTATAGCACAACATTTTGATAAAGTAAAGGGATTTCCTTCCTTACTGAATTTATTGCAGGAGTTCTTGAAGCAAATTTTATAGAACCAGCGCACGACAAGCAGGACTTTGAAAGATCATCTTTGTTCATCCGGCTGGAGACGAAGCTAAAACAAATGACAATGGAATACTGGTATGTTTCTTCTACTCGCCTTCAGGGTCCTCAGGCAAACAAATATCTTTGAGTCATCATTGTTGGTAGAAACTTTTGGCTATCATGCATTTTAGTTTTTTATTTTATTTTTTTGTTTGCAACATTATGTCATGGTTTTGTTATTTTCAGTTCTTAATAGAAACAAAGGATTTCTTGCTTCCTTTTAAGATTAAGTGATTAGTTTCAACGGAGATGTGACTTGATAACTTTTATTCTGGACAACACAGGAATGGTCACTGTCACTTAATAGGACACCTGCCTCCAGGTACCAGCAAGCTTAAAGTACAAGAGGAATGTGCCGTGCAACCTCCTGTTAGATTTCATTCAAATGTACCGAAGCAGTACCAAAATCAACCTATCAATGGTCTTGCTGATAATCTGGGAGAAACTCCAGTTGATGCACCACCTGGAATCCACAGAAGAGCTAATCTTTGCAATAATTCACCCGCTGCTCAGCCTATCATTGGGATTGAAGCCGTAAGTGTTACATATTATCCTTTGTCGTACCAAATCTATGCATATCAGAGAAATGCAGTTGGTAGCCATGAGTAAAGTTGAAAACTTAGACTCGAGCAAGCTGCATTCCATCATCAGATGCCTAGGTCATACTGGTGCTCTTTTTCGTGCCCCAGTTTCATGTGTTGCATGTCAAGTTGCTTGTCACACTTACCACGCAGTCGATGGTATTTCTAGTAGATATTATGAACGTTGTATATATTTCCTGTTGTGTGTGTTTTCTAATCATGCTCGTCAAAATGTAGAGGAGGTTTCCCCATGTAGGTTTTTAGTGATCGGAACACTATTAGTTGAGGTGGGGTGTGGTAAGACTCTAGTCCTGTCATTTCTATGTTTATGCTCCACCCATATAAATTTATAATTGTAGACTACCTGATTTGTTGGCAATTATATCGTTTAATGAAAGCCATGTTGCCCATGGGTTGTGTCTAGTTGCTTACAATTCTTGCTTGTGTGTGTGTGCGCGCGCGCACGCTCGTGCACTTGAGGTTGCCCTTATTGGTAGAGTTGCTTGGTGGCTCCCAAAAGATGCACCACACAGCTTGTTGCTTGTAATCATGTGTGGACCATGACGCTCAAGCAGCTTGGGAGTCAAGACATAAAGCCACTAGGACAAAGGTAGACCAGTACCTGATCAGGTCTTCATTCCTAGCTTGTCTGATCATGTGACCAAGTGGTTTCATTGTTTGATTCTGGGGACATGACCCCAATCGAGCGGAAAATTACCCAACAATTACATTTCTGAGAAATTACCTCCAGTTAGAAAAGCAAAAAGGTAAAAACCAAATCCTAATGCCAAAAGAATATTATATGACTAATCCCTGAGAGTTTTAGCTTTGCACACTTTCCGCAATTGTGTTTTTCACATTACAGGTTATTAGTTGTTCATGTTTTAATGGCATTTCTTGCAGGTAGACGTTCAAGAAATGTTGCCCGTCGATGATTCAAGGTCCAAATCTATTGATGAGATATGTGACGAGAACATCCAACTCTTCATTAGGTAATTATTAAACCATAAACTTAGGGATCTGGTATTGTTCTAGCTCGTCATTTTTTAATTGAGCGCCCTTATTAGTGTATTTGATGCTTCAAATTTGCTTTGGGTTTGTTTGTTAATTCAAACGTAGCTCTGGCACTACAGAAGCGTAACAGAAGGGAATAGAAGAAGAGAGAAATAGCACCATCAATTTTCTTAACATGCATTACATGGATTGCATTTTTGACCGTCTTGGTTCCTGAATTTTATTCAAGTACCAAGTTATTGAGAAAAAACAGGATAAATAAATTGATAAAGGTATTGAGTAAACTGTCGTGAAAGCATTCTTTAGCCCACTATTCTACACAGATCATTTCTAACGTCAGGAGAACAAGCTAAATTGTTATGTCTGCATATGGAGTTAAATGCTATTAGAGAGGGATGGGTTGAGGTTTCTAACCATTGTATTGATTGCAACGGCTTTCTTTTCCTGAGGCTGCTTTTTGTGTCTTCCTTACTTTTCCAACTTTGAATTTATTTAATTGATAGTTACTTGTTCAATACAACTGCATTTGTTTTTTATTTAGATAAATATGTCACCTCTGAATTGTATCCAACTAAATTGCTTACAGGTGTGAGGCACACATGCATAAAGAGACTGAGTTAAATCAGACGGTGGGTAATATCGGGTTTTAAATTTGAATAGCATGCTTGTGATTCATAATTTTATGCTGTAGACATGATTTAGGGGTGTCAGTATATACTATACTAAATTTGCTGTATCGTTTTTTGTTCCTGTTATATGAAATAGATACAAGAATTAGAGAAGGAGTTGGAGGAGACCAAAAGGAAGTGTGCTCAACTTTCATCAAACTTGCAACACCGGAAGCAAGAGATTATAAAGCAAACAGAAAAGGTTTGATAAACTCCGCTTTTTTCTCAACCAAATCTGGATCCATTAAAGTGGATATAACACCCGATTAGTGTGGGGAAAATAGACAATCCACCGCGAGTTTTGTAAATTTTGCAAGAAGGCTATCCTCATGATTTGTTTGATGTGTATATATGCACCATTTAGGAAATGGGTGGATTAGATGACAAGGGCATGGTATCCAAAAGGGTTGATCAGTGTTGATATATACTGATGTTTTGTAATTTCTAGTTTTCTAATGCCTAGTTGTTCTTCAGACTAACCTGCCAAGAGTGAGTTCTGACCCTTGAAAGTGGTTGCTTAAAATGCAGACTGAAAGGTTCAACCTACTTGCCCTCTCTTCTTGAACACTTGGGACTCTCTTTTTGGGAGCACTTAATTTTATTTTACTTCATCTGCAAAAACTTGTCTCATTAAGAGGTTAACCTAATTATACAATCAAGAAAGCTTGAACAATGTTGTAATGTTTTCAATATGAGTCTGGCTTATAGGTAATGTCTTCTTAAAGAGCTCAAATAAATGAATTGGTGGATAGTCAAGTTATTTAACATTAGTAAATAACTCTAGGATTGGTTTTTGTATAGGTAAACTCTAAAGTTTTATATTGTTCATTTTGAATTAAGCAGCTGAAAAATGTAATCTTTGACATCAAATTAAGTGTTAATTGGTTTATTCTATTAACTGCTCTCGGTTTGTGAAGAAACACATGAAACAATATTGTGAAATACCTTGCTATTGGTTGAAAATTTTGGTTTTCTTCATTTTTTACCTATATTTTTGTATAGGGATTTCAATATTCGAACTAATCACTGTCAAAGGCTAAGCTGTTGAATGTTGGAGTTTATATATTATGAACAATATTATCTTGTTAAACTAGTTAACAAAAGGCGTACTTATCATAAAACTCCCTTATACAATCACATTTGATCTTAAATATCCTACAAGAATTGTATCTACTCATTTAGTGTCAATTTTTGTCAAATATCTCTCCCCGCCAAATTATTCGGGGGCGATTTTAGGAATTTTAACATTTTGTTAACTGATCTGAAAGGGGTCATCATAGTCGATAGTGAAAAAATGTAACATGATTTCTTTAGCTTACGCCTCATCACTTTGATTTAAGTACTTGAGAGAATTTTTGTTCTTATTAGTAGGCCTAAAAATATAACAAAAGTATTATAAATGGGATAGGAAGATTTATTACAATAATCATTAAAAAATTGTCTCTCTTACAAAAATAATAAAAATAACACAATGAATTAATGCTTTTAGATTTCACTCTCATAAAATTACAATTGGGTCGTTACCTTTATAAAAAATTATTATAATAAAGATCACATGAATGTGATTTAATTTGTTAAAGTATTAATTAGGGTTATTATCACAAAATTACCTGTGATTATCCCTTTTGATTTCACAAAACTATCAAATTATCCCCTGACCTATCAATTAATCCTTGAGGTTTCCAATTTGATCAATCTCCCAACTAAACGTGAATCAGGTGAATTTTTTGATAATGAAAAAGTGAAATTATTATAATACCCTTATGATTATGATTCATTTAAGCTTAATAAATAGTCGTTTCAATAAGAGTATTTCCGTAATTTCGCTTTTTCGGTTCCGAAAAATTCACCCAATTCACGTTTAGAGGGATGTTAATCAAATTGAAGATTTCAGGTGGTTAGTTGATAGGCCAATGGACAATTTGATAATTTTGTGAAATCACATAAAATTTGTGATAATAGCCCTATTAACGATTAGACATGTGGACTTATGATTATTTATTTATAGTAATTAGAAAAAACAGGAAAAACACACACACACACACTTATGAAGCATTGACATGGACACGACAACATGACAAATTCCAAAAAAATAGGACACGACACGCCTCCAACAAGTCTATAAAAAATATATGTATACATATTATATTGCATAAATACTTCATTTATCACTTAAATAATGACAACCAATAAACTTATAAACAAATATGTTAAATAAAATGTTCAAAATTCTTCATTTCACTATCATCCAATGAATCAAATGCATCTTCCCCAACATCTGACATCTTAGTTTCTTCCTCGTTATATTGTAAAAAAAATTTTGATCAAAGACAAAGATTAGAATGTACAAATACCAAATCTTCAGCTCTTTGTAGTGATATCTTGCTCCTCTCTATATGGTGGAAAAATGAATAGGTACTCCAATTCCTCTCACAAAATGAGCAAAAATAAAGATGTTCAAGTATCATTAAAAGCAAAGATTGGATTAGAAATGTTCAAGTTTTATAAGTGATTCACCAAATTAACGGTTCCATAAAGTCCTCTATTTTTCATGGAATTAACCGACTCACCGCGTATCCGACACGCGAGTGTCTATTTTTAAAAATTTAGGTTTGACGTGTTGAATACGTATTTTTGGTATGTCTAATACGAATACGATAACTCTAGACAAAGTGGCCGTACTTCATGTACACACAAAAGACGAAATTACATACCCGACTCGACCGGGTTAGTTCTCTGTACTATCAGGTCTTAACCCATTACCCATTACCCCAAAAGCCGAAGACGACTACTAGTAGTGTGTACTGCAAAATCTGCGATCGTCTCATTCTGTTATCGGCGAGAAAGAGACGATGAGGAAGCGCGATTTAGCCATTCTAATGCTCTCAGCTTTCGCTATTTTCTTCTCTCTTCAGGTTTGTATCTGCATCTGTGTATATATATATGTGTGTATATAAGTATATATTTCATTTCGCACACTGATAAACCCTTAGAAACTAACGGCGTCTCTTTTCGATCGGTTTCACTTTCAATTTCAATTTCATTCGTGTAATTCTCTTTCCCTCTGACTGATTCGGTATATGTATGTATCTGTATATATATATATGGGGGGGTGTACTTTCAGCACGAAGGTGATTTTTCGTTCAGGGAGGCGTGGTTCCATCTTTCCGATGAATACCCGATTAAGTACGAGGCAGACCGTCTTCCGCCGCCCATTGTTGCTGATCTTAACGGAGATGGAAAGAAAGAGGTCCTTATCGCCACCCATGACGCCAAAATTCAGGTAATTAAGTTTAAACCCATACCAACAATAAATTGTTTTATTGTTTCTTAGATCGGTCCTTCTTTTTCATGCCAATTTGTAAATTGTATATATATATTTGGTAGTTGTTGAGGTTGAAAATTATTGATGAACCAAATTTGTTTTGTATATAGCATGAAGATCAATCATACCTTTTGTTTTGTTTGGTCTTTTTCTTCCCCCCTTTTCTGGATAGGTTTGTTTAGGGACTTATGTTGATGTAGCAGCGTCATTTTCTTAAATTAGATGCAAATTTGGTTCATGAAAATATCCTTAGGGAGATATATTGATCTTAGGGTTTATAAATTGACTTGACACACTTGCATTTTTCTTGGAGTTAGTGTAGGATATTTTTAATTCACAGCAAGGTGTGTGATTTCTTATAGTTACGTTGATAGAACTCATAATTGTAAGTAAGAAACAAAACCCTATTAACTTCTAGCTTCATGGGGCATTATATATTTTGAGGGAATCGACCCCTATTACCTTTTGTACAATTATTTGGTTATTCTCAATAGTTTTTCTACTCAACAAGCGTTATTTAAAATGGTCTAGTGACAAATCACTTACATCTCACGTAAACTTTGAAAAGGGTTAGTTATGGACCTTCCTTCAGCAGTTGTGCTGATCTTCCCTGGGATTTTTGGAAACTGAATGTGTTATCCCCCAAGCAGCATAAAGAGATTTGTGTATTGGCCCTTTCGATCTGGCAATACAAGCATTTTATGTCAATGGTAGAACAATATTGCAATACTTGATTTAATATGCTCAGTAATGGTAGTTACATACGAGAAAATGAGTTACAATCCAGTCGTCATAGAACAAGTGACAGTCTTAGCTTATTTTCACATACTAGTGTCTCTTCAGGTTTCATTTACTGACTTGGAGATTGCACATGATAGTGTCTCTTGGGAGCATTTGCGATTGGGTTCGTAGGAAAAAAGGGGTATCAGCTGTCATGCTTCATGTACATAGATACAATATTTCCTTGTTATCCATGTGTGTTATTACAGGATTTCAATCTTAAAGTCTTACTTCAGTATCTGGGGAGGAGAGCTAATTCTGTTTTCCAGGACTAGGTGGGGAGGGGTTCTGCAACCCTAACCTGCTTTGCTATCCTTCCTTCTTATCATATATTAAGACGAGGGCGATTAAGAAAAGACAGTAATGGGTGGCATATGCCGGTGGGGCGCCATCTGGACTGTGGATTTTAGTTTTATACCCCTCCCCACCGCAGTTAGGATCTATCTACTACTCAGAAATATCAGGTTGATTGCTATCCCCAATTGAAGGCTTCATCTACATGCTCATCTCGGAGACTAACCCTTGACTTCAATTTACTAAAAAAATTCAGAAACACGAGCTGTGATTTCACTAGATATTTTCTCATATCTTGTGATTGAAGTATTGCTGGCTGCTGCCGTTTTGCACTTTAGCGTTCTTACCATGATACACACCATAAGTTGTCATGTTTTATTCTCTTTCATGCATCTAGGTTTTGGAGCCTCATGCTAGGCGTGTGGATGAAGGGTTCAGTGAAGCACGTGTGCTTGCAGAGGTGAGTTTGTTGCCAGAGAAGATCCGAATTGCATCAGGGAGACGTGCTGTAGCCATGGCCACAGGAATCATTGACCGAGCTTATAAGCATGGACAAGTGCGGAAACAGGTTCTAGTTGTTGTCACATCAGGTTGGTCTGTGATATGTTTTGATCACAACCTCAAAAAGCTGTGGGAGACAAATTTGCAGGTGTGTATTGGGGCCATTTTAGTATAGCATTATTTTTATTGTTTCTTTTCTTTCTGAATTGCTATTATTGTTCTTTAAGTTTCACTGATCCTCAGTGGTTGTTGGCAGGAGGATTTTCCGCACAATTCTCACCATAGGGAGATATCCATCTCTGTAACAAATTATACCCTAAAGCATGGGGATGAAGGATTGATAATTGTTGGGGGAAGGATGGAAATGCAGCCACATGTATGTTTTCATGTTTCTTGGTAATTTATATTGTATGTATCACTTCAATTTTACAGGTTTCTGGCTCATTACATCAGTAGATTAGGTTCTGACCAGATGTATCAATTAACAAAGGAGATAACAAAAGAAAATAATATTGCTACTGGATAGCATTCTTTTACCATTCCAGATTCTTTTTCCCCTCAACCCAGAATGACAGCTTTTAATTTGGACTAGTGTGTAGCCAGTAGAGTATAGCCAAATTTATTTTTTATTTCTATTATTTATTTTATTCCCGTTTTGTTATGAAAGTTAAAAAGAAAAATTCAAATAAACGGTTGCACGGTGGTGTTATATTTGTGTATTATTTTACCTTATTTTATTGTGTTAAGAAAGTAAAGGGCAGTGATCATTTCCTGGTGGAATGGTATGACTTATTTTAGCTTATCTGAAACTGCAAATTTGATAATCTTTAAGAGGCTTGGTGTAGGTGTTGGACCAGAGAACTTATGACATTTATGACTCGAAATACTTAATGAAATTTGCTTCTGTTTGTTTTCTCCAATGATGGCGGATGTGCTGGTACAATGGTATTGTGTAATATGTTTGGATGATCTGTCAACTATAAAGGTGAT
This sequence comes from Cornus suecica, assembly GCA_963922005.1. Taxonomy (NCBI): domain Eukaryota; kingdom Viridiplantae; phylum Streptophyta; class Magnoliopsida; order Cornales; family Cornaceae; genus Cornus; species Cornus suecica. The sequence goes on along the minus strand of OY998238.1, from coordinate 9,223,373 downwards.
CAAAAGATGTTCTTAGATTAGGCCTAGCAAGTTTTGAGTTTTATTGAAAGTCGTGCAGACAGAAAATATTGGGTGAGACAAGCATACCAAGTCATTGGAATGCACGCTATAGAAAGGAACCACTTCAGTTTGTTGAGAGCAGCTTTTATAGTGTTGGCAAAGAATATGGTTGTATCAATTTTCCTCATCTTTGGAATTCTTGTTCCCTTGAAATATGATTTATATCGCCAAAATTTCAATTTAATGCTAGAAGCCTAGTACTGTTATGTTGAATGAAAACAATAATCTCTTGTTTTTACTTTAGGGCGAGGAATCAAAATCACCGAGTTGTTCTGCTTTGGAACTTTGTAGTAATTGCTGCTGATATTTTTGTTCTCACTTTTAGAGGAGTTAAAACTAAGAAAGCTTATGGTGCTTCAAAAGTGGAATCGTGTCTTTTTCTCTTTGTTTACGGGGGGTTTTGTCGTCTTTTTCCTGCTTTCACCTTCGATTGCGATGTTCTTCGGATGGTCAATAGGGCACATCGTTTTCGCTTTTGTAATAGAATCTCCAAGGATTTTCAAATTTCGAAGTGAGCTTTTCTCTTGAGCTTATTCATGAATTTTTCAGAGGGTTGATGGGATATGTAGATAATTTTTTTAATTGCTTCTTTACCCTGCATTTTCCATATCTCAATTCTCTGCTTGTAGTTCTCTGTTCCCGCAAGGCTCCATTCAATTGCATCTTTTCCAGCTTCAGTGGAAACTGGAATGAAGCATACATTTATTAACATCATGTATTTAAAGTTTAAACTCATTAGCTGAGAGATTCTGTTAGGATGCACAAAATATGAAATTTGATATTTGCAGTACCAGTCTCACTGGTCCTCTTACAAATATTCCTTTATTGTCTCAGATGTTCATAGATCCTTTTGAAGAAATTGGGATGGCAGATAAAAATGCTGAACAGCATAGAAGAAGTGCTACTGAGAAGGAAGTAAGGTCTTTGTTGGTTATAGATATTAAATTTTTGATATGTGTTTGCTGAATATTATTCATGTTTCACACTCTCACAACTTAGATATGCAACTTCCGTTTAGGAATTAAAAACCTGAATTATGCTGTTTAAGATTTCATTTTGCAACTTTCTCTGATATTTTCCCCCCTTTGCTTTTAGTAAAATCAGTTCTCTACTTCAGAGGGTCTTTGCTGATTATCCTGTAGGCCGGTCCTTGTTTTGTATTCCTTAAAATATATCAGTGTTTCAGTTAGTGAAAGCCGCACTGATGACCGTGACTCTCAATAATCTGTATTACTGCACAAACGAAGATTGTGGAAGTGATATAGTTTTCACTTCTTTTTTTCGTTTGGTTTTGAATTATTATTCTTTTAATAGAGCAAGACATGATTCCTTCATTATCTATAGCTATTCTATAGATCTCCTTTCTTGGTTGCTTTAGCAATATCCATTCAGGAATTTCTTCTTGCTAATTTATTAGCGATTGTTCATGTTCTTATTTATCTTGTGTAGGCTTCTGAGAATTCTGGAACTGTGGATTTACGGCATTTTGCATTTTATGCATTCGCGGGTAGAAGTGGCGCTCTTCGCTGGAGCAGGAAGAATGAGGTTATCCCTACTTATGCTTCAAAGTTTCTATCTCTATATCAATTTCTTTTAAAATCCAGCAAGGAGAGTACTATTAGTACTGATTCCTGGAAGAAATATGTTGCTCTGATATGGTACTTGTTTTCTTTATTTTCCTCAAAACATTAATTATTTGTATAACTTACAATGAACCTTTAAGCCAGTTGACGGTGCCATTGCTATCCGAAATTGGGATCTTGATGAAGAAATATATAAATTTTGGGAATTGTGTTGAGATTTCGTTTGTCATGCTCTTATTATATATACTACTGATGGTAAATGTAGAGGCACTGTTCTTTAACATGAAATCTAAGCAGGAAGTTGCAATTAATGTTTAGCAAATAATCTCTAATATGGTTTGTGATATTCTTACATGGCATCTTGTTTTCTGATTTCTAACTTACTCATTATTATGTTATAGAACATAGAAGCACATTCTTCAGATGCGGCACAGTTAATTCCGCAGCATAACTACAAACTTGATGTTCATTCTTTGAACAGTCGTCGTCCTGGAGAGGTATGTCATTTCTTAATCATTATCTATTTTAGTTATAATCATACGTGTTGCCATTGCTTGTGTCATGGTATTAGATTCGGGTTTACAAGCATGATGATGCATGCCCAAGGTTGAGAGTTACCAGTCCGGGTAAGATAATGCAGAGGCCTTAGGATACAGTTTTGTTGCCCAATTTTTCTTGGTGATATAGCCCTTAAAAGTTTGAAAGTTCCTGTCACGAGTTATTGTAGCATTTTTGTGGCATTTATAGTAGTTGGTACTGCGGGGAGTTACTGATGAGGTACCCATTACCAGTGAACTTTGACCTCTTCATTTATAATTTACTTAATGGTTGAGAATTAGTTTGATAAAGATTGTTATCTATTGTTTTAATTTCTAACTTTTTTCATAATTTTAAAAATTGGTCGTTTCTTGTCCACACCTTCATAAAATACTCTTTTTTAATTTGCTTTATTTCTTAATGAAAAGATCCTTGACCATCTATCGTTCTGGCCTACAAGGCAAGATTGATCTAATGTTTGTTTTATAGAATTGACCTTTCAATCTTATAAGGGTACTTCGATCCCACAATATTTAGAAGTGATACTGCACTTGACGCATCATCATTTTGAATGGATTAGCAATAAATTCTCCAATCTCTTTCTCTATGGGAAATAGACTTTATAATCCTTCTTTTGACAAGGTTATTGTTTAGTTCTTTTATTTCGAGGGAAGATGAATGGATTGAGTCATTGTTTCTCATGAAATAAGATGTTGTCATACTAAAAAGATGACTATTCAGGCACACATATTCCTGATATTTATTTATGCTTGTTTACATTCTTGTGAATGTTTGTATACGTACAATGTACATGCATGGAATTTTTTTTCCACTACTGCTTATCTCTGTACTTCGCATTTTTAGTTAATATAATTTGGACTGGACTGTAATTATGGAAACATCCATGCCACAGAATAAGCTTACTGAAACATCTTATACTATAGTTTGAATGCAGGGAATTCAGGGAATCAATCCTTGGAGTTATGCCTCATCACTGGGTAAATATAAGAGGATTATGCTCATTTTCTTTTTTTCCGCTGCCAACTCAGTATATCTATTTACTTTGTGGTGATAGTGATTTACACCTTGAGTACTTGGCCAGGATAGGCGAGAAGACACGTTGTTAGAACTGGCACACTTCAGACGGCATAAAAGGAAGACCTTGAAAAAAATGCCTGGGAAAACTACAAATTACCCTTTCCACAAGCCTGAAGAAAACCATCCTCCTGGGAAGGACTCGACAAAAAAGATTTCAAACTTGATTGGAAATGCTGCAAAATATGCTGGTTCAGCAAAATCCAAGAAGGTGAGACTTTCCAACTGCCTCTATATATGGCTATTTGTAGAATTTTTCATCTAGAGTGTGAAATTCCTAAATGATGTTTGTCATTCTAGTAGTTCTCAAATGTTAATGAAATAACATTTTATATTAAATTTCTTGCAACATTTAATTTAGAAAGTGTGGTTCAAGTAGAAAACCCACTTGCTGAAGCAGAAGTTAGATCATAGATCCTCTTTTAGAGTTATGTGGATCAAGCTTCATTACCTGCAGAAGTGAGATCGATGTGTCAAATACTGTCAGAAGTTGAGTTTATAGGCATTGTCAAACTTTGGTGGTGGACCTTACGGAAATAATCGACCTTCATCTTCTTTTATGGTGGATTGAGAATATGTTATTTGTTATGCATATCATTAGCCATTCCTCCTTTGGTGAATTTAGCCTTTTTTCATTTTGTTAATGCAGCCATCGCCTTATATTCCTACCATAACAAATTACACTCAGCTTTGGTGGGTTCCCAATGTTGTTGTTGCTCATCAAAAGGAAGGAATAGAAGCTGTTCATTTGGCATCTGGTCGCACTATATGCAAGGTAACAATTCTGTCATCACTTCATTCCCTGCAGTACTTCAATTTATTAGTATGTAACGGAACCTGAGGAACTCCGACAGTAGACGATGCTGTTACATATAGTCTTTTAAATTTTAACAGGTTATTTAGTTGGGGAGCAAGAAAATGGATTTTTTTAAAGTTTGTTTAAGGGAATAAGAATTTGACACGTCTGTAACCAGCCTCTTTCCTAGAGTATCACAATACAAATGCCCATACAGATAAAACATCATATCTTGTTCCTAGTACTCATTGGTAATTGAAACAAACAAAAACCTTGGATGACAATTATGGAGCGGATTCATGTCCATATCCATATTCTTGTGTCAGAATCCATATCCGTACTTGAATCCAATCTAGATTCTATGAACATGATCCACATAACCAAAGGGTTGGTTGTCTTGTAAAACCCAATCTATTTTTATAATCTCATATATCCATATCCAAGACAGATCCATGATGGTTGTTTAGGGATGATCCATATCCCACTCCTTTATAATTTGAATTCGGAAAATATCCAAAATTATTACAATGGATTGGATCAAATGTTGGTTAAACATCACTCCATGTTAAGCCCTGGTCACGACTAGGATTCAAACCCTTCACCCAGTAGCAATGAATCTCTCTGAACAGTTGATTAATGCCCTTGAGTGCTATAATGCAAATGCACATATGCCATCTTATGCTACTATGGATGTAGTACCCAAGTAGCTGGTATAAACATGTGCAGCTGAGACATGTTTCTGGGTTCTCTTATTGAAATGATTACCAAGTGTATTACCAAGTGTCTGGGACTCTGGATTCGGAAGAGGGGGTTAAGTAGATGAGCAAAGTTCATTGTAAAGTGAGATGATTTTGTTTACATTGGGGTAGGGTTAGCATATATGATGTTGCCTATGCCAAAGGTAGGGCTGCAAATTAGAGTCGTTTATGAGTAAGCTCGGGCTCAATTCGTTAAGAGCTCGGCTTGGGTTCGTTCGTTTAGCAAATGAGCTGAGCCCAAACACATCTTTTTAGGCTCGTTTGATAAATGAACCAAACTTGAACAACGCGGAGCTTGTGAACAGACTTGTCTAAGTGAAAAAATAAAATTGTTTTATAATCACCAAAAGACGGTGACTGAAATTGTTGAATATGTGTTGTGGTTCTTAAGAATTAGTTTTTATTATTTGCAGTTCATTTTTTTACAAGTAGTAAGCAAGCTTGGTGAAGTTTGCTATCTATTGCAATTTATGTGTGGCCCACACAGTGATGTGTTCTGATATGGTGTATTGGGTATTGTGTCATGGTGGATTTACTTACGCGATGGGGTATTTATTTCTGCATGTTTTCAATAATTTTAGCATGTTGAATGTAAGTTCATGGTCATAAAATCTATTAGCAGTTAAACAAATCTATAACCTTATGTGCAATCTTTTCTTTATTATTTTATTCTATATATGATGTCTGCCAAATTATTTGTTGTGTCAGCACTAACAAATTTAAGGTGCGATGCACAAATCTATGATTTTACCAGCTTCATCTTCAAGAAGGTGGCCTTCATGCTGATATTAATGGAGATGGTGTCCTCGATCATGTACAGGTGCACTGTTGTTTGTTTTATACCTTGGATTCTATACTTGCCCGGAAGAATTTTATTTTTGTACCATGCACTATTTGGATGTTGTTTTAAACTGTTCAGTTACACGGGGTTTTGTAATTCTATCTGTTACTTTCGATATCATTTTAATGTGCTATCTCAATGAACTTCAGCTATTTAAAGGGGATTTTCCTCAAAGGTGTGATTTAGTAACATAATAACAGTTGACTTGTGACTAAATTAACTATATATATAGAAAACAATGGTCATTTTGTGGCACTTGGTACCCTGACGGTTTCACGTGGATGGTATTATCTTACGGTGCTCAAATTGTTTTATATTTGTTTTATTTAAGAAACAGAAAGTCTATTAAATATCAGCAAAAAATTTATTGAAAAAGAAAGAAGAAACAGGACATCTTTTGTACTGTTGGTGGTACATTGGTTATCAGTGGAAGTGAAACTATTTCCCTTTCTGCAGGTTGTTGGCGGAAATGGTGCCGAGCAGACTGTTGTAAGTGGATCCATGGAAGTGCTGCGACCTTGTTGGGCTGTTGCAACCTCTGGTGTGCCAGTACGAGAGCAACTTTTCAATGCGTCTATATGTCATCATTCCCATTTTAACTTCTTCCAACATGGAGAATTCTCCAGAACCTTTGGTCGATCTCCAGATGTAAGCTCTTTAGAGGTTGCAACACCCATCCTTATCCCAAGAACAGATGGTCATCGGCATCGGAAGGGAAGCCGTGGTGATGTTATCTTCTTGACTAATCGAGGGGAGGTATGCTCTTTTATCTGGATCTATAACGTATCACATGTTTAGTGTCTTGTAAGACAGAATGTCTGATCAAGTGCCTTGTAAAATAAAATGAAAGGTTGCATCTTGGAAGGTGAAGCGGCACCCTCATTGTGTTACCAATCAAGATGCAAAGATTCCTTGTAACCTGTTTCTTATATATGTAAAACAAAAAATTGTTTCCTTCTGGTGAAGAATTTAAGTAGTGTTCTCTTCTGCTCTTTCAGGTAACAGCATACTCTCCAGGCTTGCATGGCCACGATGCTGTTTGGCAATGGCAGATCTTAACAGGTGCCACTTGGTCAAACCTTCCGTCGCCGTCAGGGATGATGGAGGCAGGTGCAGTGGTCCCCACACTGAAAGCGTTCTCCTTGCGCGTCCATGATAACCAACAATTGGTCCTTGCATCGGGGGACCAAGAAGCTGTAGTGCTATCTCCTGGAGGAAGTATACTAACTACAATCAATCTCCCCTTGCCTCCCACGCATGCCCTGATTTGTGAGGACTTTTCAAATGACGGCCTCACCGACCTTATTCTGGTGTCCTCCAATGGGGTGTATGGTTTTGTTCAGACCAGGCAACCAGGTGCACTCTTCTTCAGCACCCTAGTGGGATGCCTTATAATTGTGATGGGAGTTATATTTGTCTCGCAACATTTAAATTCCATCAAGGGAAAACCTCGAGCTTCATCAGGTTAACATCGAAAAACTTTTGGTTCTGCACGTAGAGTTCTTCACTGTGGTGGTATCAGAGATGAGCGATGGAGCCTAGTAATCGTGTTGATGAGATCGAGTCATGGGATTGCCCTTCGAAATAGGGAATGACCCGTAACATGTCAGACAAGTTAAAGTTTGATTTCCTTGCTCCGACTGTGTTGTGTAGCTGTTTCGGAAAGTACTATTGATATAGTTTTGAATGTAATAGTGCTTAAGCTAAACGTTGGGGAGGTTCACAAGATTTTGGATTAACTTATAGAAATCTATATCGAGACTGCCAATGGATTTTCCTTTTTCAGTACACGGTCTGAAATTATATCCTCATACATGCCAAATAATAATTTTCCTTTTACAGTAAGTACTACAATCAAAATGTATACGTGAGAGCTACATGTAAAACTCACTTGGTTTTATCGTTCATATATATTTTTTTCCAAATAAAGAATACTACTAGTAACCAGGGACTGTTGTCATCACAATTGAAAGGTCGGTTTAAACCTTTTTCATTATTCATATAAAGTACTATCATCAAAATCGGAGAGCATATGACATTTTCTACCTATCAAATTCCGAAAAGAGTCTGCAACAGAATTCCAACGGCTGCCAATTACGAGTCTAAATGTCTGTGTGAGTATTTATCTGATCCTTTTATATTAAGAAGAATATATATAGAGAGAGAGAGATAGAGAGCACTGTTAAGTTTAAAAACTTGTGCCATCCTCATTCCTAAAGTTTCTTCTCATGATTTGTGGGTACAAAATTCCCATAATAGTATTTGTGCTTTTCAAAGATTGTGAATTCCTATAGTTTAAGTTTGTACTCCCATCAAGGATAATTACATAATTAAAAGGTGGCATGGAGCACACAAATTTGGCTTTCACAGGCTGTTGCCTAAAAAAAAGAAAAGCAAAATAACATTAAAAATTCACGAGTTGAAACAACCCCACCAAGCAGAGAAGGGGACCACATTAATAATGCTCACAAGCACAGTTGACAATTTGTTTCAGTAGATTTGAGGGTCACCCTACTAACTTAGCCGAAAATGCTATCCACCTAAGCTCTACGTACCACCTCAGTAACATAACAAACCCTAGTCAATCGTCCTTCAATACTCTCTTTTGCCGCTCTCATGGAAACCCTAATAGTCTATTTAAAACCTAATCCCGGGCCCACAAATAAAGTTTTATATAAGTTTCTCTTTTTTAATAGGCAAAAAGCATAAAATTCCCCTATATTTTCTAAGAATTGCGAAATATCTCCTATGCTTTTTTTACCTCCATTTCACTACCCTCAGCTTTACCAGGGTTGCAAATTGCCCTATTTTATCTAGGATAAATACCACTGACACTCCCTCAAAGATACCCTAATTCCACACAGATTCTCTCGATATTCACTATTCCCACTCAGACCCCCTCAAAATTGAATTTTGTCTCACAAGGATCCCCTCCGTCTCCACGCCGTTAAACTGTGCCGTTAACCACCCTGTGAATTGTCTATTTTGCCCTCAAAATGATATAAAATGACATGCATATCCTTCTTCTTCAATTTGGGCATCCCAAAACCCTAACCCTAATTTATATATATAGAGAGATTGAAGATGGGGATTGTATATATTGCATACCCATATATACATATATATATGCTGCTATATATGCCCATATACCCCTATATATACCCGTGTATATATATATATAGCTGCTATATACCCGTATATATATATAGATGCTGCTATATATATGTGTGTATAGATATATGTGTGTGTCTATATTTATATATGTGTGCGTCTGTGTGGCAGTGGTGTGTGCGTCAGTGATGTGTGTGTGTGTGTGTGAGAGAGAGAGAAATAAATTTTAATTTTTTTTTTGTTTTCGAATTTAGTATTTTTTTTTGAAATTTAATATATATATTTTGAATTTTATATTTATTTTCAAATTTTATAATTATTTTCGAAATTTAATATATATTATTTGAATTTTATATGGTTTTTTTTTAATTTTATATATTTGTCTTGAATTTAATATGTTTTTTAAAAAAAAATTCAAAATTTATATATATTTTTAATTTTATATTTATTATCGATTTTATAATTTTGTTTTGAAATTTAATATATTTTTTTGAATTTTATATGTTTTTTTAAAATTTTATATATTTGTTTCAAATTTTTTATGTTTTTTGCGATTTTTATATTTAGTTTCGAAATTTAATATGTTTTTTTGAAAAAAAAATAATTTTGAAATTTATATATATTTTTAATATTATATTTATTTTCGAATTTATAATATTTTTTCTATTTTAAAATATATTTTTTCGAATTTTATTTATATTTTGAAAATTTAATACAATTTTTTTGAATTTTATATATTATTTTTGAACTTTATAATTTAGATATGTTTTTTGAAATTTAAATTTTTTTTTGAATCTATATATTTTCCCCTTTTTATATTTTTTTTTTCTAAATTTTTATATATTTTCAGATTTTAATATAATTTTATATTTTTTTTGAATTTTTTTTGAATTTTCACATTTTATATAAATTTTTTTGAATTTTAAATATTTCTTTCAAATTTTATATATTATTTTTGAATTTTATAATTTATATATTTTTTCAAATTTTATAAATATTTTTTCTAATATATATATATATATTTATATTTTCGTAATATATATATATATTTTGGGCATATGAGTAATTTTACATTTTATATATTACCCTAATGTAATAAGTGAAATCTCAGGGGGTGCTATTGCAATTTACCCTTTTTAAAATATATATCGAAGGGCAAATTAGTAATTTCATGATAAAACGTTAGTAAACCTATCGGCCATCTGTCAGAGGGGTCCGTGTGAAATTAAAGTCTTTTTGAGAGGGTGTCGGTGGGAATAACCCTTTTATCTATATTAAATTCAAAAAAAGATATAAATTTCAAATATATATATATTAAATTTCAAAAATAAATATAAAATTCGAATATATATATAAAATTCAAAAAACATATAAAATTCAAAACAAACATATAAAATTCGTAATATATATATAAAATTCAAATATATATATATATAATTAAAAAAACATATAAAATGTTATTTTTTACAAACATAGATTTTTTGTTTCTTTCAAAAACCTCATTAATTGATAAAATCAAATAGTGTTGTTGTTAAATCAATTCACCTCTTACACGGCAGTCAATCAATGCATACCCAATGTGACCAAAAGATTAATAATGCTTTGTTATACTAAACTAAAACCAAAATTCGAATTTTATATAATATATATAAAATTAAAAAACAAATATATATATATATATATATGTTTCTATCAAATGTTATTTTGGTGTATTGTACTTTGGTTACTTGTATTTTTTATATTTTTATTTACACAATTATTTGTAAAAAAGTAACTTTTATATGTTTTTTTATTTTATATATATATTTTTCCGATTTATATATATATATTTTTTCAAATTTTATATATATTACGAATTTTATATGTTTTTTTAGAATTTTATATTCATTTTTGAATTTTATAAAAAAAAAAATCAAAAATTTATATATATGTTTTTCGAATTTTATATTTATTTTTGAATTTTATATATATATTTTTGAATTTTATATCTTTTTTGGAATTTAATATAGACAAAATGGGGTAATTTGCAGCCCTTAGAAATATGAAAGTAATAAAATGGGGGTAAAAAAAGCATAGGGGGTATTTTTCAACCCTTAGAAAGCCTTAGGGGGATTTTATGCTCTTTTGCCTTTTTAATATTACCTTCTTCACCCAACATTCACATCAAACCAGGAAAAGAAAAACCTTGCTCCTAGTTTATGCAGTCCTAAGTTTAGAACCTGGCTCTTTCTCTGTGACCCATATATATATATATATATATATATATATCAATGATGGTATAATGATTTGATTGCAAAGTAGCAACGACCTACCAAGAAAATAGCAAATTAAGAACATTGTCTACCAGACTACCACCCATCATTAAGCATATTTGGCAACAATTCAAGACAATTAATTTCTAATCTAACATGCCAGTCTAGCAATCTCCACTGTATTACAAATGGGAAAAGGAAGGTCCTCAAATCAATTAACTTCACAATCGGCGCCAGATCGGCTGATTGGATTCGGTCCATCTCTCACTACTCATTAGTCAATCTTCCTTTGGCTACATATATTTCGATCAAAGTTACAAAAGACAACCTTAACAATGGTAATTCATTCATTGTGTGTCTGAAAAAAACAGTAGAATCACCTTCTGTCCTATTTATACATAAATTTAAATACTCCTAAGATGACATAGAACAAATGTCATTGCATGTTAATTATACTATTAACAGTAGTTCATATTGGAGGCATTCAAGAATATAATACTATTATATATATATATATATATATATATATATATATATATATCCAACAAACAGTTTGCCCTTGGATAAGAAAATAAAGAATGAAGAAAAAGAATAAATCGAAATGCTATTGATCATTGTTCTGATCCCAAAAGGGACCAAAAACTAGCTCCAAACTTGCACCCCAATCTCATGAAATCTTTCAACATTATATTTACTGCATGCAATGACCAACCAGTTGTGACTTTTACCTGTCTAAAGAAGTTCAAGATATCGATAATTTCCCAGAAAAGCAAACACAATTCTACAAATTATCAAATGAAACACCCTGGTTCTCGACGAAGTTTGTGACAAGTACAAACACGGGCAATGAGGCATTACTGTGTTTTACCTTTGGATCCATTTACTTGCCGTTACTAATGCTATGTAGAGTCATAATCACCACACCACTCCAACCCATATCCTTCCTGGCTTATATGATTTTTTTGACCCATTGAAATCAAATTAATCATCAATGTTGGATCTTTTATTCGATTTTCATCCTCTCAAGTAGTTTTGCACTTTGGGCCTTCTCAATCCTCCATAAGACTCGAATGTAGAACCAATCGTTATGGTCCAAACACACACATGAGAAGCTAAAGGTGACACTGATTAAATCTAGAAGAATTAAGTTGTCGTTGCTGGTCTAATCAAGTGAAAAATGATGCTACTCAATCTGAATATGTCCAAAGGAAAACAAGAAGGCATAGACAAACTTAGATTGGGAGGTGAAAAGACAAATACGATTTCTACATTCTAACAGACGACATGGTGCTGATTGAAACAAAACAGCACAAAAAAAGGGTCATTATAGACAACTCCGAGTAATTCAAGTTACAACTGTGACAAGGTGAGAGAGTGCATGCATGCATGCATGCAAGGCAGATCTATGTTATCATGTACGCGGATAGATTAGCGATAACCTCACTCTATTAATTTTGTAAGTTGTATGTAACATTATTGGATTATTTGCTTAGAATAATTTGCCCTAGTCATCAATCATTAAAAATCAATAATGAATTATCAACCTGTTCACTTCTGGCTTAATTTGGTGGCTTTTGCCTTGATTTTCAGACCACATGTCAAGGTCTCAAGGTTGGTAGATTGAAGAAAGAATAACAAGTGATCTATGGATGACTTGAAACATAACTACTGTTACACTGCATATATGTTGTCACAATTCTTGTAAACTTGTTTATGAGTAATTGGATTTAATTAATACAAATCCTCTTCCAGAAGATTTTTTTAAATATTTCTCTCCCTAAATGAATAATTTCCCATTGCATGCTTCCAAGTAGAAAATAAGTACTTGAGACTTACTTTTGTAATCTGACACCTCTACATTAATCCATTTACAATTAAGAGCTCCAATTCATTTAGCCTTTGTAGGGAAATCCTAATAATGGAAAAATTATACATTACTAGAGAAGTTCTAACTAAATATTTTCCACAAATTGTAAGTTTTAACATATCAGACAGGCAATACCCAACACTCCATTAAAGTCTTCGGTATTGAACACAATTTTATTTATTTGGTCTCACTTGCCTAAAATTTGCTGACTTATAGCATACCGACCTCATGTAGAGCTGGCATTTGGAGGGATAGAAGAGAATAAAATTTTTATAGAAAAATAAAATACAAGTCCCTAAAAACATGTATGTTGTAATTGAGTTTTCTGATTTCAGAAAACTGAACCAAGTAAAGTTCTAATTTTCAGTTTTCAAGAAGGACAATACTTGGGTCATGTCCCATGAGGATCAAGTTCGTCATCTCCCATAATGTGGTCCAATATAATTTGAACATTGGACATAAAATCCATAAATACACAAATTAAGGTCAATTCCTTTTGAAAAATATTTTGGTTACGTGTCCGGCTTATATTGGACCACATCTGCGGGAGGACAAACTTGGTCCTCATGGGGCAGAACCGAAGTATTGTCCTTTCAAGAAACAGAAAACTAATCCAAGTTAAAAAGCCCTAAATAATTTCCTGTTTTCTTACCCCTGAGAGTACATGATCTCTGTGACAACTTTGAGAATATATTTTTGCCCCTTGGTTTTCATTTATTTATTTTTAATTATTACTTATATTTTGTTGGTTAGTTGGATTTATATACTTTATCCGTTTCAAACTAGTTGTCCAAGTCAGACTTTTTAACATTTTTTTTGGTTATTTTGTGATTTTAATTTTGTCTTTTGATAATATAGTATAATAATAATTTTTATTGGGGCTTATTATTTTTTGAAGTTATTGAAGAAATAATTTAAGAAAATATAAAATTATATTATATTGGAATTTAAAATTGAAGTATTATTTCTCATCTCAAAATTGAGATGAGAAAGGATATATCGGGATTAAAAATTGAAGTATTTTAGGACAAGCAAAATTGAGATGAGAAACATCAACTTATATATATGATGTGTAAAGTGCACTAAACAAGGAGTCACTTCACTTTTTCATGCAAAGTCACATCTCTGCAACATGTCTGAACAAAAAACTGATGCACTTAATGTATTCACTATCCCATAAGATCAAAACATATGCTCACTCATAGATATGTTATTATTTATATATATATAGAGAGAGAGAGAGTACCATGCATGGGGGGACAATGCAATACCGAAACATAAAGATTCACATTAAAGATTGTCCAACCAAAGAAGTAACCTATTTGAGTCCCCCAATTCATCGGGGAGGACAATGCAGGTTCGAGTTTCAAAACTAACCAGATATGTATAGGTAATAGTATAATACTTAACCCCAAAACACAAAAATGCCTATAAATTCCAAACAAATAAAACAAGAACAGACACCACACTTTACTAAACACCCTACACCCGTATACATAGTAAGAAATTGAACTCTGCAAATTCCAAGGACAACCAGAATAATTCATGCATTGAAATCTGAACTAAATATCAAACAAATTCCACTTTCCTTTTCTTTTTCGAATACTAATTTCCTCCACTTTGTTCATCATCATTCATACAATATTGCATATATATATATATATATATATGATTATGCTGTTCAAGATCTTGGGTATGGAAAAAATTGCGTACCGGTCATGAAAATGTTGTTTTGAGCAGAATATTGAGAAGGGTCGAGAAATACTGCGGCGGTGCTGGTGGTGGTTGTTGCGGCGGCTGTGGCGGAGGTAATGAGATTAAGTTGTTGAGATGAGCTATGATCACCAGTGGTGTGATGAGTTTGATCAAGGCCTTGATCATAGAGAATCCCCTTGAAGACATGGCCACCGATGTTTACAGACGTCTGATACGCACGCTGGTCCTCACTGTCATCAACGGAGCTTACTCGCACACCATGAAAAACCGCGGGTAAATTCACTTCTGGCGGAAAATTCCCCACTTGTAACCCTAATAAAATTTCAACATCCCACCTTAGATCTCAAGTCTCAACACACAAAATATATGTATATATATAACATATTATAACTTAGATCTGAAAACAAAACATATATATATACATAAGCATGTAAATTCATTTCTGGTGGAAAATTCCCCACTAGTAACCCTAATGAAATTACAACATCCCACCTTATGTCTCCCAAGATTAAAAATATCTATATATAACATAAGAATACATGATCATCACAAAAACAGGAAGAAAAAGAATCTTCTGGTACAATCCAATTCGTCAGAAATACTAAAAAACAGTATTCAAGAGAGAGAAAAAGCTGGTGGATTTAATTACACGCAATAGGCTTTTCTTTTCACACACTTTTACAATATTTTCCTTGGATTTCTCAGGAAATGAATCTTCCAAACAGTGTGTGGTGGGTGGGTTCATAATATCACATAGAAACACACACAAACTGTATATGTATATATATATATGTACCTGAAGTAGTGTTTGCTTTTGGATCATCTCCGTGACTCTCCCTTTTGATATTCTCCGTGAGTTGGAGCTGGTTTTGTCTTTCGCGCCTTTTAGCAGCAGGGACCCAAGTGCTCTTGACATGGGTTTGGCACCGAAACCCTCGGCTTTTACAGCAAGTCCTACACCGCATGTGCGGGCAATCTTTCTTCGCCTGGTTCCCGCAATCCTGACAGCTGATAACACCGCGTCCTCCTCCTCCTTCGTCTTTGGCCGATCTCGAAGGCTGGGCCGAAAAGTTTATGGTTGTGGTTGGTGCAACGCCACTACCTGATGAGTAGAGATCTAGCAGTCTTTGTTGATGGACTTGTTGTTGTAATCTTTCTTGATCATTTCTGTACAAGTACCATGTCTCCGGGTTGATTTCGGTTTGGTTTTGGTTGCTGTTTGTTCCGGACAGACCCGCCATTTTCACCCTTTTTAGCCACTCCCAACCCTCAATTGTCACCGATAACATATCACTATTAACTCAGCAAAAAGCTACCCAATTTCAACCCCGAGATAAAATGACTATTTCGGGGGGGCTTTTGTGGGTTTGGTTTGCTTTTTCGACTTCGTCTTTTGGATGAGATGGGTAAAGATGGATATAGAAATACTCAGCGAAAAGCTACTCAATTTTAACCCGGTGAAATGGGTATCTCGGGTTTTGATGGGTTTGGTTCGGGATCAAATGGATAGAGCTAGATATAGAAATTCAAAGAAAAAGCTACCCAATTTCGATCTATATATGTTGTGCGTGTGTGTGCGCGCGCGCAAGTGAGTGTTTTGAGTAGAGATAACAAATTGTGTGTAGTGGGTGTTGATGGGTTTAGTGGCAGTGCAGCTTTCTCTTCAGATTGTTTGGGGGTGTAGAAAAGCATTTAAGATTCAGAATTGCAGCTCTGCAACGCCTCCATGGCTTAAAAGCGTGCGCACACTCCCTGTCTCTCTCTCTCTCTCTCTGTATATATATATATATGTATCTCTCTCTAAAACTATATATCTCTACTGCTTATCCCTTCCATTCTCTGCTTGATCTGGTGGATGGCTAGGACTAGTCGTCAACACTAGTGGAAATAATGTGTTGTCTAATTAATTGTTTGGGTTCACTCATAACCCTCTCTCCTGAATCATGGTTTCATCACTGATGATCATGTGGAGATCTCCATCTCACGGTCTATACCATGCCACGTGTCACTATACTAGCTCTTGTCTAGTCTTTGCACCGGAAAACTCGCTAGCTTTACGCTTTCTCCACCTTTATTTGCCATTCTCTTTCTTTTCGGAGGTAATATTTCTATCAAATTATTGATTACTTTATTTTTTTATTTGGAGTTTTTATTTTTTAATTTATCAATCTAACCTTAATATGAAGATTTAGAATTATTTAAAATTAATACATCTTAAATTATAACTACGCAATTTTTAGAATTTAATTAATTACATCCACATTGGATTTCGTAAATGAAATTGCAATCCTTTGTTTTCGGGGCATTTGTTTTGGACATTTTGAAACAGTGGAGGATCACATGGTAATAGTTGAGTCAACTATATAGTATTGATTAAAGATTTGAGAGAAGGCCACTTAGAGGGCATGTTCGGAAAAGATAAAGATGGATAGGGTTTGAGAAACAGGATTGATAATATGTGGTTGACGTACTGTGATTTATTTTTCGACAAATATTAATTCGTGTGGTAGAGTATTATAAAGAACTGATAGTTTGTTTGCTGAATTGAATTTTGTAGAATTGATGCTTACAAGTATAATTCAAGAATGTATACATTCTATTTTATCATTGTACATTAGATAAATTTCAATAATGGTAATGTAAATTTGTAAAATTTACAAATTTTACATATTTGTCACACTTAAAAATAATTAATAAAAAAACTTAACTTTTTGGCACACGGTGTCAAATGTAAATATTTTGCAACAAAATGGATTTTTGTCATAAAAAATACATTTTAAGCAACAAACATTCAAATTTGTTGCTAAAAATTTTATTTTACACAACAAATCAAAATTTTATTACAAGAAATTAATTAATTTGCACCAAATAATTTGTATTTTTTTTTTTTTTTTTACGAATTATATTTTTGTCGCTAAGTTCAAAAAGTTTGCAACCAATTAGAACGTTTTTGGAAAAAAAAATTTAGACAACAAACATATAAGTTTGTGGCTAAAAATTAAATTTTAGGCAACAAACTTTTTTTTGCAAAAAATTAATTATCTACAACAAAATCTCATGTTATTACATAGAGGAGTATATACGTCATTTTATTATTCAACGATTTTACTCATTTAATTAATTCTTTAATTTATGGGGCATATGCGTCATTGGGGTGTCTTTGTCAATTTTTTCAAACCCCATAGGAATTGAAACACACTCTTCAAACTTCAGGTGTCATTGTAAATAACCCTATAATTTATGTTAATTTTTTTTATTGCGCTTAAATTACATGACAAAATGTGGTTAGAAAAACAAAGCTTTAAAAAGCAAATTTCTTGTTAAAGTGCTTAGCTATAAATTATAATATGAGATTGCATGTTAGAGTTGGAATTACACTGTGTCACAACTTACATGCAAGGAGATAGAACTAAAAGATAAAATACTGATTATATATATACTGAAAGAAGAATATAAAATTACATAAATAAAAGTGAAATTACATGACAAAGGTTTCTTAAGACAGAAAAAAAAAATTAAAAAATGGTTAATGTACATATTTCTCTTTATTGGGATAATTACACAAACCAACTGTTCCTCTACTGTTTCAATAATATCATAAATCTATTTTAATTGTATATCCGTTATAACATTTAATCACTTTTGTTCAAAGTCAATGCCGAATATTTACTTTATTGGTTAATAATGGCATATTATGGACTAAAGTCCTTATTTCACCTTTACTATCCTTACAATTACATTTGAACTTTTACTTTGCATTCAAAATTACTAAAATATCTCACTTCTTTTACCAAATTATCCTCATATGTATTACTTTATTGGTCAATTTATGCCTTAGTTTAGGGAAGGTTTGTGTAATTATCCATTGTACATATTGTGTATAGACCTGTAAACAGATCGGATTTTTATCGGATATATCCTAATCCGAATCCGAATCCAATAAGAGTAATCCGATCCGATAATCCGACGAATTTTTGTTTCCTTAATTCATATTCGAATCTTTGATATTAAGTCTCCGATCCGATTATGAATTTTTTAAAAAATAAAATTAATAAAAAAAATTTATTTTTAATCATTATTTTATGACACTAAAAATAAAATAATTTTTTTATATTTATAATGCATGTCCATAACATATATGAAAGTCAAATAATAAATAAAATTTTAAAACATAATTAGATATATTAACTACCATATACAACATTTACTAGTCAATATTTATATATTAATAAATAGTAATATAGTTGATCAATCATTATTAATAAAATAATAAAATAATTAATAATTAATTTTATATATAGTTATAGTACTAAATATATATACACATAAAAATATTAAATATATATTAATATATATATTAATGATTAAGATCGAATTAACATAAATTTAAATTTAATTTATTAAAAAATTGGATTATCTAATTTGAATCTTATTCGAATTATTAAATTTTATTTTAAATTTATATCCGATTAATTCGATTCCAATCCATTTGGCAGGTTAATTTACGTATGCGAATGATGTAGCGCAATTCGATTCCCAATAATTGCGTACCTGGTGGTTATTGTCCTTCATTCTCGAGCCCTGTGTGTGTTTGTTTGTTCGCGGAAAGTTGACTATATTCAATGGAGAGATTATATATACATATATATAATAGACACAGAGACAAAGAAAGCGCGTTTACTGAATTATTCTGCACAGTAATAATTTTCGTTGGGATTCAAAATTTATACAGTGAATACTCTCTCAGAACCTAAACCTACACTTTTTAGGGCATGTAGGAGCATCAATCCCTATGTTAACTAACTTTTATTCAAGGGAATTAATTAAGGTTTACTTTTTCATTTGCCACCCATTTTAATAGTTCCTCCGGTGAGATATGAAATAGGACGAGTCTTTTAGTTGATAAACTACACTCAACTCTAAGGAGGTTTAATAAATTACTAGATGAATTATTGATCTTATATTTCCATAATTATCTGTTAGTTATTCGAGAGTAGTTTTGAGTATGAAGAGAAATATTTTCGTAATGCATTTACAATAATACTGAGGAGAAATATTATATCTAGATAAAGTTGTTTATATATAAAACGTTATAATAAAAAATTGTATTTCTTGCGTCCCAAATAAATGTTCAATATTATTTTTTTCACTATCCCAAAATAATTATTTATTTTTAAAAAGTTAAAACACTTTATATGATAAATTTACTAATTTAACTTTCAAACATTAAAGTACATTATAAACTATCACGTCACTATAGTGGAACTATGAATAAAGTTAGTATTTTATTCACTAACATTATAATAAAAGTTATGCTCTTGAAAAATTAAATTTCCCAACAGGGATGAATAATTTGGGACGGATGGAGTAAATGTTAGCTACAAAAATGGTAAACATGTTAATTCAAAAAAGAAAAGAAAATGGTAAACATGAGAGACAAGAATCCCACTATGAATATCAACATTTTTAAGACCTTTTTTCACCTCTATATTATTTATTGATAAGTGAAAAGATGGGGAAAAATCATATTCCAAACGCTCTTCTTGCATAAATTATGTTATGTTATTGTAAGCAATATATATATATACAACATTATAGCATAACCTATGTGAGTTACATATGTTTACCAGAATAATGAGATGATATTTAGGTTGTTCCAATTAGAGGCATTTTCAAATGTTTGACAAGCTGGCACACACCTAGGACCTAGGTCATGTTGAGGTAGGTGAAGCATTTATGAGGGACGTAATGTAACATGTACGTGAAACTATGAGACAAAAAGGATACTATAGATCTCCTTTTCTTCTTTAATTAATGGGTTATTCCCTCAAACACCCTGAGGTTTTTCATATTTCCACAGACACCCCTCGAAGTTAAATATTCCCGCTCACACCCTAACGGCATTACATTAATATGTGATTTTACCACTTTATTCTCAAACAATTTTGTTTTACAAATAATTAATTTGATATTGTTGAAAGACTAAAACAACATTCTCTTAAAAGTCTACCTCACTCACTTCTCTCTCATCTCTTATGTGTGTGTACAGTGTATACATATATATATATATATAAATATATACATATTATGTGGCAGAGAGAGGGGAATAGCAGGGAAGAGAGAGAGAGGCTCACTCCACTCCTGTCCACCCATCGCCGGCGAAACCACCACCACCACCACCAAGACCACCGGGTCGCTCAACCATCACCTTCAAAACCATCCTCTTTATGCTCGTGTTCTGTGCACAAACAACCCATCTCAATCTTCCTCCTACACTGGTAAATCGGCAAGAATTACCGGGAAAAAAAATCGGCAAGTTACCACAACTACCATCATTCAATCGGTTCCAAAGATTTATGTCATCTTCTTCATTTAAACCTGATAACTAACACTGATTTGAATTTGTTGATTTCAATTTATTGATCTAAAAAAATGGGGATTTTGATTTCTTGTTGGATTTCAAAAAATTGGGGATAATTTATTGATTTTTTTAAAAAAATCTGAAATCGGGATTTTTTTTAAAAAAAAAATAATTTCTGAAATGGGTTTCTTATTTGGTCTTTTGTTTCCCTAATTTGGAGGAAGAGTTTAGAGAGAAAATGAGGTCTGTTGGGTTTCTTATCTATATATATATATATATATATATATATAGGTAATGGGTTACTCCTACAGCACGTCCTTGTACAATGCTCAAGATTGTGGCACCGTTCGAGGTATTTCTATATATATATATATATCAAATTGGGGTATGTTTCTTTTGAGATGAGAAGAAGTCTTAGTAGATTTTGATCTTTGATGACCATTTTTTACTTGAACTACTGCTAACAATGGATATATATCAAATATTTGTATATATAATTATATATATATCAAATTATGTGCGTTCAAAGTTGAATTAAACCCGCCATTAGCACTTTGGATACATAAAGGTGTGTATTTGATATATAAGGAAAAGGGTAATTTGCATTGACACCCCCTGAGGTTAGGGTCAATAGCATTCAGATTACGGTCAACCTTTTTTTGGCACTCACACCCCCTGAGGTTCCTCCTTCGTTGCAATGACACCCCCTGGGCGGGTGAAATGACTATAATGCCCCTTTAATTATTTCACTTATTACATTAGGGTAATATATAAAGTATGAAATTACTCATATGCCCAAACACTTCACCCCTCTAAAATTACTAATTACACTTCCACCCCTTATTACAAAATATATATTACGAAAATTACAATTTTTTTTTTCTTTATAATATAATTTGTATATATAATTACGAAAATTAAAATTACGAAAATATATATATAATTTGTAAAAAATATATAAAATTTGAAAAAACATATAAAATTCGAAAAAATATATAAAATTTGAAACAATATATAAAATTCGTAAACAATATATAAAATGCTAAAAACATATAAAATTTGAAACAAATATATAAAATTCGAAAACAATATATAAAATTCTAAAAACATATAAAATTCTAAAATATATATAAAATTCAAATATATATATATATATATAAAGTGTGACTGAAGTTTAAGTGGACAAGTCTCAGAATCATTAGTTAAGGTAACGGATCATCTCCAACTCTCTGCATAGCTATTTTAATGGCCACGATGACGGCACATGTCCCACGATGGTGACCGAAATCGGAATCGAACCGATACTTTATTAAAATATTTTAATCAAAATTAAATATATTAATATTTGGATCAAAATTAACGGTTCGGTTCCGGTTCTCATTTTTAAAGAACCGAAAGTAAATTTTTATTTGGATCAAAATTAACGGTTCAGTTCCGATACTTTTGGTTCTTTAAAAATGAGAACCGGAAACGAACCGCTAATTTTAATCCAAATATTAATATATTTAATTTTGATTAAAATATTTTAATAAAGTATCGGTTCGATTCCGATTTCGGTCACCATAGTAGGGTATGTGTTGCCATCGTGGCCATTGAAATAGCTTTGCAGAGAGTTGGAGAGGATCCGTTACCTTGACTAATGACTTTGAGGCTTGTCCACTTAAAATTCAGTCACACTTTATATATATATATAAATTTTATATATTTTTCGAATTTTATATATTGTTTACGAATTTTATATATTTGTTTCAAATTTTATATATATATTTTAATTTTATATATTGTTTCAAATTTTATATGTTTTTTCAAATTTTATATGTTTTTTCAAATTTTATATATATTTTTAAAAATTATATATATATATTCGTAATTTTAATTTTTGTAATTATATATACAAATTATATTATAAAGAAAAAAAATAAAATTGTAATTTTCGTAATATATATATTTTGTAATAAGGGGTGAAAGTGTAATTAGTAATTTTAGAGGGATGAAGTGTTTGGGCATATGAGTAATTTCATACTTTATATATTACCCTAATGTAATAAGTGAAATAATTAAAGGGGCATTATAGTCATTTCACCCGTCCAGGTGGTGTCATTGCAACGAAGGAGGAATCTCAGGGGGTGTGAGTGCCAAAAAAAGGTTGACCGAAATCTGATTGCTATTGACCCTAACCTCAGGGGGTGTCAATGCAAATTACCCTAAGGAAAATGATATAAAGGTAAAATCACATATATATATATATATATATATAAGTTGGAATAAAAAATATTTAATTTAAATATATAAGAGTATTTTGGTCATTTAATACATTCTAACGGCAATCTCTGATTCTAACGGCAATCTCTGATTCTAACGGCAATCTCTGATTCTAACGGCAACCTCTGAGGGGTGGGAATATTCAATTTTAAAAGGGTATTTGTGAGAATATGAAAAACCTCAGAGGTGTTTGTGGAAATAACCCTTAATTAATTATACAATTTTTATAATTAACCTCCAAGTTGCACAGTGACGACCAATCTTTAATGTTTGTGTTTCAATTTCAAACTTTGATATTTTTATAATATAGTTTCTGTATAAATATATATGATAAAAGTATACACTTTCTCCTTTCTCGCCAATTTGTATTTTTTAATATTTTATTAATTTAGATTGATTAGTGTATAATTTTTAATTTTATTCTTAATGATATAATATTATATTGGGTTTAATATTTATTTAAAATTAATAAAAAAATAATAATTAAAAAAAGTAAAATATTAAATTATATTAAAATTAAATAAATATTTTAGAACAAATAAAATTATACAACTAATATGGTACGGAGACTAAGGTAGAGGCAGTGTATAATTGTACAAAAGTGTAGCCAACACATGCATGGCTAGGAGTTAGTCTATGACCCCACGGATTTCAAAATGTAAAAGCTCGTTTAGTCAATGTTCAATCATAGTAGCCTATAATAAACTGACCTCACTATTCTTATCCAACCTTTATTTATTTATTGACCTATTTGTTTATTTATTCTTGGTACAGTTGCTTCCTAGTATTATTGTTTACATAAATTATTAATCAAGATGTTATAATTATGGATGAATCGCAAACAAAAAATAACAAATAATCAAGAATACATAGGATTATACGTGATTCGGCTAATGTGATCTACGTTTACCAAAACAGTCTTTGTATTTCGCTTATTACCGAATTAGATTTACAATGATATATATATACACTTAATTCATATATACTGGTAAAATATTAAAATCACCATTTACCCTACCTCGCCCCCCTAACAAGTTAGTCAATGCTCAATAAACTAGGGTTCGGCCCGCCCTTTAGATCTAAAACATGTTGTAACTTTCTTCCTGGATCATGAGTTATAATCCAACAATCTCTATCTTGGCAAATATCCTCTCATCTTGAAGAGCTTTTGAATTGCCTCGAACTCACTCTGTTAAAGGTGGCTCATTTCCCTTAACATAAAGAAACATTGATCAAGTCCAAGCAATGCTTGAACTTGTCTGTCGTCAACGATTTTTTCAACATATCTGTTGCATTCTTTGTAATGTATATTTTATGCAAAAGAATATCACTTATAGACATCAACTCTCGTATATTATGAAACATCACATCTATATGTTTGGTTCTCGCATGATATTCCTGGTGATTTGCCAAATAAATTACACTCTGTCTATCACAATGCAACTAATCTCATCCATATGCTTAGTTGCATAAGGATATCATCAAGATATAACATCAAGAAAATATATGAACCATCATCTAAAATTCTGAAATAAATACATCAATCATACTCACAACGAGTGTAGTTAATCTGTAACATATAAGAATCAAACTTTTTGTACCACTGCTAGGAGACCGCTTCAACCCATAAATTGACTTCTTCAGTCTACAAACAAGACGTTCTTATTCAGGTTCCTTAAACCCTTTCGGTTGCCCCATAAAGATATGTTCCTCCAAATCACCATGAAGGAAAATTGTCTTCACATCTAGTTGCTCTAACTCCATGTTATCATTTGCTACTAATGTCAAAACTGCTATAATAGAAGTGTGTTTCACAACAAGAGAAAACATATTATTATAATCAATGTCTTGTCTATGTGAGTATCCCTTCGCTACAAGACGAACTTTGTACCTCTGTTCATCTTTTTCAGATATCGATCCCTTTTTTTTTAACACCCAATTGCCCTTTTTTCCCTTCGAACAACCACGGGGCTCTGGCCCGCCTTTTGAACTTAGTGCTTTGTAACTTTCTTTTTAGATCATGAGTCAGAATCCAATATTATTAATAGTTTGTTCATAAACATTTTGAATAACAAGATGGGATGAATAAATTGTAATGGTCAAAATTTTCTTTTTGTTTTTTACACTTATTCGTTGTGCGTGCTAAGGCACATACTTCACCAGAATTATTAATTACAATGATTATGTCACATTATTGATACAACCAACTAATAAAATTAATATTAAAGTGAATTTATTAGATGATAATAGACTAATAGTAATGTTAATCTAGTAATTACATAAGGCCATTGTTTGATGATTTAAGAATTAGTCACTATGTAGCCTTGAGATAATGACTAACAAGTAACAATCAATGATTGCGCGAAATTTTACTATACAAGCAATATTCGAATATAACAACTCTGAAATTACCTATACGATTAATGAAAATAGCCTAAAGAGGGGGTGAATAGGCTTTTTGTGAATTTATTGACAAATAAAAATTAATTATGAAAAAGTCAATTTTAATCCAATTCTCTATCAAAATAAATCATGCAAATATTAATCTAAGTGCAGAAAATAAAGCAATAGAGACACAATATTTTTATGTGGAAAACATTTGAAAGATTTCAAGTAAAAACTACAGATACGCTCGGATATCGATGCACTATGAATCAAACAGTATATAGACTCTATGAAACTTTAGATTTACAAATCCCTCCAGATTTGTCTTTCTCCACTCGACGTATAATAACTTTGAATCATTCGCGCTCCACGAAACTCTCGCTTTGCTCCATACTCTAACGGCTTCGCTTCTTAACGGATCTATGAACCACGAAACCTCCTACTCCGATCTCCGCACTCAGACGACTCCGTTTCTCAAACGAATCTAAGCAACTACATTGCAATCAGCGGTGTGTAAATTTTTCAGAATCTAGGTCTTTCAATTGTACATAGGATCGTCGATGTAGAAACACAATTGAACAAACCATAAACAAGAGAGAACTAGAAGATATATAATCACTCAATATTTTTTTCTTTTTGTATATCTCTGTAAAAATATATAAACGATGAAATACTGCAGAGATCTCTAAAAAAAACCCTATCTCAAATCTGTAGAGAGCTCTCTTATTTATAAATTAAGAAATCCTAGTTTTGAGGTAACTTGTTCCTCACTTTGATTAGGATTTCTTCTTTGGGTCAAACTCTTTCAATTAGGAGTAAAACTGACTTATATTGATATACAAACGTGTATATAAGTCAATAAGTCGTAGCTTCATCATCAAACTTCAAGTCGGGGTTAAATTTGACAATTCTCAAAATTTGCTATTTTTCCCTTGCTAGACACCTACGCGACTACGCCTTAGGCGTACTCCTTGAGCGTAGCTGTGGCAAAAGCTTGAGTGTACCCTTGCGTGTAATTTTTCACTTTCTAGCCACTTTTAGGTTATGTAGACGTAGACTTGAACATAGATATTTTGGTCAAAACCACTTTTGTTGGGAATAATACTAAAATGTCACTCTTGACTTCTCGAGATTTTTTCTTGAATTGACGGCTTTGGTAAATGCCGTTTTCGAATTCGGGAGATATTTTTACTCAATACGCTTACTTTTGCACAACACTTATATTATTCAATACTTTAATGCTTGATTTTGCCTTTATTGAAGCTTGTAGATGTCGTTGAAATTAAAACGACTTATATAACATTCAACATGGTTATTGTCTAGAATATGCCATAAATAAATAATATTCAAAAGTATTTTTACAAACTTTAATAAAAGCCTAAAATTGCATTAAATCCACTAAAAATGCCTTTGCACACCTCACAAGTCACAACACCATAGTTGATGCAACATTAATTTTCGTGCAAGGACTGGGTTATTAGGCAATTTGCAGTTGAGTGACTCGTGTGTCACAGACGCACAGTTGACTATATCAATGTTAAAACAAGTGTTACACGTGGACGGGCACAAGTGCACATCTATATTTTAATTTCATATCTTTTTATAAGACAACGTGTTTTAAAGTGGTGATAGCATTAAATTATCAGATGTCCATAGTTTAACCTGGAATGGTACCAAAATAGTTTGATTTTTCAGAAGTTATTTTTAGTTTTTCCTCTTCATAAGAAAAAATTATTTTGAATTGTATTTGAGAAAAAATTTAGAAAAATTTATAAGTTTTGAAAGAACTTTTAAAAGAAAATAAGGGGTAGAAACTTTTGAAAACAACTTATATTTATCTTCTTCTTCAATATAAAGCCATAAGCAAAAATCTTTGTCAAACGAGCGTAAAATGACTTATTGAGAAGTCTCTCTTTATGGTAAGACAAAAACGAATAATATTATATTTAATTTAACCACTTTACGTTCATATAAATGCGGAGTATTGGAAGAATATTAATATTATGTAATAATATCTATATCTTTTAAAGTATAAAAATTTATTACAACAGTCAGTAGATTATTGAAACTTGTTAAATACATGGTAGATGTGTGTTTTGGGAAACCCCTGAAATGGAGGTCACCTTGAGAGGAACGGACAAGCACAGGGATCAATAGCATCCAATATTGCACTGCTCTTCATGCACGGTAAAGAATGATGCACCGCCCAACATACTTATATGGTCACATCACGCTTTTACTTGACCCTCTTTTAATCATTTTGTAAACGTATGGTAGCGATGGCACAACTGAAACTTGAAAGTTAGGCTGATAATTTTGGGTTACGGGTGTTAGGTTGAAATCGTGTCCTGTTAAAAAAATTTGATTAATATATGTATCAAATATTTTCAATTATAATTCAATTTATATCGTGTCTGTGTTGACTCATGTAATTTATTTAACATATTTATTATAATATTTTAAATTAAATTTAATATAATCCAACACGAAATAAACTATTTAATCTATTATCAACAAAATTAAATTGATTTTGACACGATCCAGTATTATTTTATTGATATATTTCAATCCATAACCAATTAGAGAACAAAAAAATATAAAAATAAAGATAAATATAAATATAATCATGTCAAACGTATTGTGTTCGGGTTGACTTTTATATTCTCGTGTCGTGTTCGGGTCGACCTTTTTTAGGCTTCAATCATTTTATGCTCAACCTTAATCATTTTAAATAATCTCATGTTCGTGTCGTATTACCGTGTCGTGTCCAATTTTGTCAGCCCTACTTGAAAGCTTATGTCTGTAAAATGCAACACAAATTATATTTATACATTTATACATATATACATACATGTATGTCGGTGTGTGTATAGACAATATTTTATATAGTCATAATTGACCAATACATGCATGTAGTATGCAAAGGTTGGTAGCCAGTGCAATCGTGATGATTTGATTTTGTTAGGAAAATGTATCAAATTCTATTGTAATTAGATTTTTTTATTTAGAGTTTTATTCTCCAATGAGTTGTAATCCTTGTCCAACAAGAAATTGTTTTTCTTGTTCAACAAGGAATGAAGTTTAACTCTATAAATAGAGACCTAGGGTTTGAGTTGAGACTTAGAGAGAAAATATTGAGATGTGGTGAGGAAGAGAGGTGTATGCGACGACATCAGGATAATGTGCAATGGACACCAGGTGTATGTGATTACACCAGGATAATGTGCAATGGACAATTGTAATATCTTCCTAATGAATATTCTCTCTCCATGGACGTAAGCCAAAGTTGGGGTTGAAC
The DNA here is from genome assembly GCA_963922005.1 of Cornus suecica. Classification (NCBI taxonomy): domain Eukaryota; kingdom Viridiplantae; phylum Streptophyta; class Magnoliopsida; order Cornales; family Cornaceae; genus Cornus; species Cornus suecica. Next base: position 9,194,451 of record OY998238.1, on the reverse strand, counting down.
CACGTTAAATATTGTGTGTTATCTGTGTGAGTAAAAACAAGTGTAGATGATCTTGGGCGGGATTAATTCCTAAGTGTGAGATGAGAATTAATTCCTAATAAGTGGTATCAGAGTAATGTTTAAGCATATCGGTATCAGAAAGTTCCAGGTTGAAGCAAAAAAGAAGCTCGTACGTTTTGGCCCAAATTCGAAGATTAAAGTTGTTCGAAATCAGAAACCAATCATACCAGGAGCTTCATCTTGATGAGACGAAGCTAGGAAAGTTAAGCGCATCGCCAGAAAAAACTGCACGCGCCCCCACGCGCTGCCTGAAGTTCCGGCCAGAATTTTTGGCTCTACGCACAGCAGTTTCGTTTCGGGCCTATTTCGGGGAGTATCGTTGATCAAGACAAGATGTATAATATGTCAACGGAAATCTCTTTCGAAGATGAACGTTTTGGAACAAAAATAAGCCTCATAGGAGAAGGCACGCGCCTGCATGATCCCAAATAAGTTTTTGACGTCGTCAATAATTTTTTGTCTTTTGTGCTGATTTGTTTTTTAGCCTGTTTGGAGTCATTTTTGACACGTTTTTGATGCGGTCAGAAGCGTTCTTAAGGTTTTAGATCGCTCTAGACGCAGTCGTATGATCGGTTTTGCGTCATTCAACTCCGAACACCTCAAATAGGCTCAGTGGGAGCTATAGGAGAAGAAAAAACAAAAATGTCAGGTTGCAAAGCTTGGTTGAGGTTGTTTTTGATGTCGATGAGGTGGTGGTTGTGTTCCGGTTGACGCATGGAGGCATATGGTGCACATCGGCATAGTGGAAAGTGCGTAGTAATGGTGGCTTGCATGTGATAACGAAATTGTTGGGTTTCAAGTTAATGATGATGCTGAGTCATTGAGTGATTTGAGTGAGACGGCGAAGAGGCAGGTGGTTGGGACGAGATTGAAGGCGCTAGTGGGACGATATGTGATGAAAGAATTCGAAGGTAGTGGTATTTTTCTTGGGAAGATTGTGTATAGTTGATTATGAAGATGAGAATTATGAGGATTTGAGACTTGGCGAAGTAAAGGAGTTTCTGATCAATGATGATGATTCTGATAGTGATTGAATAGTATAAATAAATAAATAAATAAATTTGAGATGATGAAGGTGGAGATTGCGGCTTGGTATAGAGGTGACCGAGCTTAAAGAAGATAAAGATAATGAAGTAAATGAAAAAGATGAAGTGATCGAGGAGAAAGTGCGGTTATGAAGATATTGTTGAAGAATGTTGAATATGATGTTGATGATTGAAGATAATATTGAAGATGATGTTGATGTTGAAGAATGTTGAAGAAACGTACATAGTCACGGTGGAGGTGGAACATAATGCTTGTAGATGAAAAAGAAGAAATTGAAGAAAAAGAGTGTTAATGAAAAACAAGAAAATAATGAGTATAAGAATGTTGATACTTGAAGCAAGGTGGAGCTTTGAGAAACTGATAGAATTCAAGCCAATATGGAGATTGTTAGGAAAATGTCTTAAATTCTATTGTAATTAGGTTTCATATTTAGAGTTGTATTGTAAAATGAATTTCTTGTTAGAGAGTTTTATTCTCCAAGGAGTTGTAATCATTGTCCAACAATAAATTATTTTTTTTGTTCAATAAGTAATGGGGTTTAACTCTATAAATAGAGACCTAGGGTTTGGGTTGAGACTTAGAAATAAAATATAGATATGTGGTGAGGAGGAGAGGTGTGAGGGTGGGGTGTATGCAATTGCAAATATTGTGTGTTATCTATGTGATTTGTGTGTATAAGTAAAAAACAGGTGTAAATGATCTTGAGCGGATTAATTTCTAAATGTGAGATGAGAATTAATTCCTAACAATTTTTTTATTTTGAATCAGATTCAAATATAATGTAGTGCATTTAATGGGCCAGAGGAAGCCCAAATCCTAGGTTTTGGACTCAATAGCTTTAGCATGCAGGGCGAGAATTATAACTTGGAAGAATTCAGTTCAGGGAGCTGGTACTATGTCACACCTAGACATCCTCACTTAAATATCTAACAGATAAGACCAATTTGAAATTTTGAATGGATTACATTTGATTTAACAAATTGAATTTGCTAAATGGAAATACTTAGCTTAAATATAGCCTTCCTTAGCTAGATAACATTTCATCGTGACTATTCGAGATTGCATTTTCAAGCTTTAGTATCTACTATATAGTGACATAGATGTATCATGACAACATATTAATTTGTTTATATGAATAAGGGTCCATGTAAGGAGAATTTATGGCCCGTTTGGAGGCTGTTTTTATCCCATTTCCATCCCTATTCACAGGCCCAAGTAAAATGGGCTTGTTTGGCTAAATGCTTTTACTTCCAAAATGTAGAGCAAACCAGAGCAAAAGCGAGAATTTGAAATTAGGCCTAAAGTTGCTTTGTGTTGCTCCGGTCACTATTGAAGTAGGCCCACCATTTTTTTGTTTAGATAATTTGAGAACAACTCCAATTAAACATGAATCATGCTTTGCTTCTTCCGCTTCACATGAGACCACTTTTCCTCTCATGCATGCTTTGCCATGTGTGTGCATGGATATTTTCAATTTTTTTTTTCTATTGCTTTTTTTCTTTCTTTTTATATTTCTATTACCTCATATGTTAGTCTTTTTGGTTTTAAACTCTTAAAATATATATTTTTTTAAAAATTGAAAATAAAAAACTGGCAGTGTCATATGTTTGGTTCAATTTTATGAAAATCATTCTCAGAAAAAGACATTACAAGAAAAAATAGAATACGATAACCAATTGAGAGGCTTTGTGCAATACAAATTTATATTGTTATCCAATATTATAGTTTAGAAAAAATATCCGATATTATAGTTTAGAAAACAGAAATTAATTTATTTACAATATCTTTTTTTTTTTAATTTGTAGAGCTTAATTTATTTTATTCAATATATTAACAAAAAAAACAAAACCTCAGATCATTTGAAGTCACCAAACATGTTTTGCTCTCAAATTTTGTGGAATATGTTTCACTAAACATGTTTTGCTTGCTTCAACTTTCATTTTTCTCATATCAGAATCATCAACACCAAACATATTTTCGCTTCAGATGAAAACTGCTTTGCTTTTCTTTTGTTTAGAATCAGGAATCGGAATCACTTCCCAAACGGACCCTATATGTGTATATGTATATATGCAGGAAGTTGGAACTTACATAATGCATGCACCTATGCTATACACACACACACACAATACACATGTACGATGTAAGTAGTAATGTACTGACGTGCAATTCTGAATGGGTTTTTACGATTATTTCTGGATGTAAATCCGACAAAATGAAATATTACCCAAAAAAATGCCCTTGTCCGACTCTTTTGGATCTTGAAAACATTCCAACTTAGAATGTGTCTCTCTCCCACCCTCTCTCTCTCTCCCTCCAGACCTTTACTTTTCATCTTCCTCCACAAGCCAAACTGAGACCTCTCCTCAGTATAATTCTGCATTCGATTTTATTTTCACCATTTTCTACATCCTCCTTACTATACTTCCCACTCTCGCTAATCATCTTCCTCCGCCAAAGCAAACTTAATACTTGCTATCATCTCCAAACCATTTCATTTTCATCATCTTTTTAACATCTGCCTATCGCAAACGCCCACAAAAGTATGGTTTTAGGTAAGATGCGTAGCACCAGGAGATCATCCGGAATTTCATATGCATCAACAGTAACAATGGTGGTTTTCATAGCAATGTGTGTTTTGGGGGTGTGGATGCTAACTTCCAACTCAATAGTTCCCCCAGATACCACAGCCCGAACCGACACTACTATCACCAATGCAGCCACCGAATCGTCTTCAACTACGGAACCTGATAACACCAAACTCACCAAAAAGGTGGAGTCTACAGTTTATGAAGACAATCCAGGTCAGCTGCCTGTTGCTGCTACCAAATCTGATGAGTCCAAAGAAGCTAACCGGGACAAGTCGTCTGCAGAGGATAACAAGGACCCGACAAACACAGAAAACTCAAGTAATGAAGTGGGTAATGACATGAATACCGATAAACACGAAAATCACAGTGAGAATAAGGATTCTGAAGGGGCTGTGATGAAAGAAGCTGGTTCGGTTGTTTCAGAGAACAAACATGGTTTACAAGGTAAAGAATCTGAAAAAGAGCAAGAAAAGCAAAATGCGCAGGAGACTCAGCTTTCCGAGGAAAGTTCTATGACTGTTCAGAGCCAACAAGTTGCGGGAACAATGACAGAGAATCAGAACACATCAAACAATACAAACTCTGAAGGAAAAGAAGCTCCAAAGAGTGAGGCTGCAGCGAAAACTCCAACGGATGACGCAAAAGTTGACCCTCCTGGAAAATCACAAGACACAAAGAATCAGACATCAGACAAAGATCAACACCCACCAAAGGAACAGCCAAAAGAACCATCACAAAAAGAGGTTAAAGAGGCAACAAGTGATGATCAAGTAAAGCACGATGAGGCACCAGTGAATACTACGAAACCCCTAGTTGAGGATCAGAAAACAGAACCTAATGACGAAGAGAAGGAAAAGAAGCCCTCCTTAATCGAACAAGTAGAAGATAAGCCATCAAATTTGAGCTCAAATGAGTCAGTTCTAGAAAGGGCCAGCTCACCGACACCAAAAGAGTCAGTTGTGGAAGGGCCGAGCTCAGAGATATCAAAAGACTCGAAAGAGTCAGTTCTGGAACGGGTGATCTCAGGGGCACCAAAAGAGTCTAATGAGTCAGCTCTGGAAGGGGCAAGCTCAGGGATACCAAAAGAGTCTAAGGAGTCAAAGGAGTCCTGGTCAACTCAGGCGGACGAATCGAAGGATCAAAAGGAAAGAGGGAAGAATGAGGGACAAGAAGAGAGTATATATGGCTATACGTGGCAGCTATGTAATGCAAGTGCAGGTCCAGACTATATACCTTGTTTGGACAACCAGAAAGCACTGAGACACTTGCGTACTACAAGGCACTATGAGCACCGTGAGCGACATTGTCCTGAGAAAGCCCCAACTTGCTTGGTCCCACTTCCAGCAGGATACAAGAGATCGATCGAATGGCCTGAAAGCAGAGATAAGGTATGATTGTAAGCAACACCATTAGAACATTCGGGTGTTTGCATTTGTAACATTTTTTGTTGCGGGTTTGGCAGATATGGTACCATAATGTGCCTCACACAAAGCTGGCGGAGGTGAAGGGGCACCAGAATTGGGTGAAGGTGATGGGGGAGTTCTTGACCTTCCCTGGTGGTGGGACACAATTTATACACGGTGCGCTGCATTACATTGATTTTATTCAGAAGGTAAGTTCTCTAGACAGACCAGATTGATTTGGTAGTTAATGTATATATGCCTACAACAATATCATATACAACGTGATGAACAAGCAAATTATGATTCCAACAAATCTGATTATTGTCATCTCTGAAGATTTAACCAAGTAATGAACTGAACTCTACTCATGTATGCATACAAGCTAAGCAGAGGAGAGAAAACTAACGGTGTTGCATTTAACATACTCCAATAATCCCTATTGACGAATATAGAGCTGAACTGGATTATAAATGTGAAAGTGATACTTGCAAGAAGCACTTGTACTTGACTAACATTGAAAAACTTGTCTCAATTTACTAATCACATTTTAGAAGATGAATATATACATAGATGTATGTAATCACGATCTAATTTCAGGAAGTATAAATAAGTATATATGTGTGTGTGAGAGAGAGAGAGAGAAAGGTAAGGTGAAGGAGATTGTGGAATAGGATGACCGGATTGTTTCACTCATATCACTTGTGTTTCAACGAGTCGGAATGCTATAATATCATTTGCCTCTTTAAGATGGTTACAAGATGCTTTTGATTAATAAATTCTAAAATTGGCCATGTCTTTAATGCTAAAATCAAAATAAGATTTACCATAATTTAGCTAGCTCGCAAGAAAATAACTGAGTCAGAAAGTGTGCTGCAGAACCGGACTCCTTGTCCCAATGCCAGAAGTAGAAACAAGTTTGGTTGCTTGTTGTGACTTGATCAATTTTTCTTATGATCATTTCTAATTAGGACTTTCAGTTCATTTACGCGTCAATGAAAATAAAGACTAATTTTTATTTTTTTTGGTTATCGGCTGCAGTCAGTACCTAATATTGCATGGGGGAAGCATACACGGGTCATATTGGATGTTGGCTGTGGGGTTGCCAGCTTCGGGGGTTATCTTTTCAACAGAGATGTTCTTACAATGTCTTTTGCACCGAAAGATGAACACGAGGCTCAAGTTCAGTTTGCTCTGGAAAGGGGTATACCTGCGATATCTGCAGTGATGGGATCTCAGCGGCTGCCATTTCCAAGCAGGGTGTTTGATCTTGTGCACTGTGCACGCTGTAGAGTTCCCTGGCACAGAGAAGGTTCTACCTGCTCTTATATTTCTCTATCTTACCTCAACTTGACTCTCTGTTTTCTGCTGCGATCATTATTGCTAAGAAAATCGACACTCCTGTGAAGGTGGTTCTCTTCTTTTGGAACTGAACCGTGTTCTACGACCTGGGGGTTACTTTGTCTGGTCAGCCACTCCTGTGTACAAGAGGGTTGGAGAGGATCTGCAGATCTGGACAGGTAGAATCCCAGAATGTTGTTCATCTAAGCACATCACATGTTTAACAAAAATTGGCACGTCTTCTGCTTTCCAGATATGTCGAGACTAACCAGAGCCATCTGTTGGGAGCTTGTTACCATCAGCAAGGACAAAATAAATGGGATTGCTGCAGCCATCTACCAAAAACCAGTCTCGAATGAATGTTACCACCAAAGAAGATACCAACGTCCTCCAATGTGTAGTAATAGGGACGATCCAAATGCTGCCTGGTAAGTGTTTGTACTAACTAGTGTTTCACATTATTTATGCATCATTACATAGCGAGCATATGCGCAATGTAATATCTACTAACAGTGAGCATCTGCTCAGTGAAAAGGATATTGATAAGTTCATATCCTACATAACCAGGATGTTGGAGAGAGAGTTTAGAGATAAACCTAATGCACTAGACCACAGTGTTAGAAAGCTTCATATGATATGAGGAATTTTAAGAGTTTTCTAATATTAGACTAAATACAGAACAATCTTGGGTTACAATTTCAGGCATGTTCCTCTGCAGTCCTGCATGCACCGTATTCCAGAGGAAGAAACTGAGAGAGGGTCTCGATGGCCTGAGGTTTGGCCTCAGAGGCGACAGACACCTCCGTACTGGTTAAAAGAATCCCAGAGGGGAATTTACGGGAAGCCGGCTCCTGAAGATTTCGCGGCAGACTATGAACATTGGAAACGGGTTGTCAACAAATCATATCTAAGCGGATTGGGTATCAGTTGGTCCAACGTAAGAAATGTCATGGACATGAGAGCCGTTTATGGAGGGTAAATATGCTCGTAATCATTACAACTAGTATTCCCCATTTAACACCACTTGAAATGTATTTATAAATAAGTAGTATACTATAGTTGATTCGTAAATGATGCTTACAGGTTTGCTGCAGCTATGAGAGACCTTGATGTGTGGGTCTTGAATGTGGTCAACATTGATTCTCCAGACACACTGCCCGTTATTTATGAGCGAGGTCTTTTTGGGATATACCACGACTGGTGTGAATCCTTTAGCACATATCCCCGATCCTATGATCTCCTGCATGCCGATCAACTTTTCTCAAAGCTGAAAAAGAGGTATTACTAACTGGGTTATTGCAATATTTCCCATTCTCTCAATTTCGAATCGCACGTGATGATCAAGAGTACCTGATTTGGCTTTGGCAGGTGTAAAATTGTTCCTTTGATGGCAGAGATCGATAGAATAGTCAGGCCTGGTGGTAAATTAATAGTCCGAGACGAGTCTAGCACAGTTGCGGAAGTCGAGAACTTGTTAAAGTCTTTGCATTGGGAGGTTCATTTAACCTTCTCCAAGAACCAACTAGGGATACTCAGCGCTCAGAAGTCGGATTGGCGACCAGACTCATACGCAGCTTCTTCCTAATTACAGAGTTATAGGACATTCTATAGGTAGACACTTTTCAACAGCACTTGTTTTAGCATTATGGTTTTTTTTCCCGGAAATGTAACACTATTAGCTGAAGCCAGCAACCAAAATGTATTGTTGTTGTCAATTGCTTGTAAACATTCGTATACAACAATCAGTGTTTTCAAGTGTTGTAAATTGTAATTGCCCAATTGTCTCAAACCCTATGAACACAGTTACACAGGGCTTCTATTCAACTTGAGGGCCATCAACATACATTATTACATCAATGAGAATTATAATACTCAATTATCACCATACTATACATATATATATATATACATATATATGTATATATATACATATGTATTCACACAATAACAACGACAACAACAAATCCAGATCAAATAGAGACCTCTTCAACATTAATAAAGGGTTTTATTTTACAGAATCTATTTAAAATTTTCAAATAATCAATACACGAAAAAAGTTAAAATTCTGTAACAATATATATCAATTGACAGATCTGTGATACAAACTTACTCCATTTTAGGTCAAATTTCAAGAAGGCTTGGAATTGAAATTGGATTTGGAATCAGAAATGCTTTTACAAAGGTTGTTGTAATCCTCAAGCTCTTCATAATAGATGTCCCAGATACATCGAACACATCCACTGCCGCAACAATCCCCCGGCAACGGCTTCTCCGGTGGCGGCGGAAGCGGCGGAGATTCTTGCTGTTGCGTCTTCTCCGCCTCCGCCTTCGGCGGCGGTGATTGGTCGTCGCCTGATTTGCTCATCGTTCTCGCTGAGAAAGTGTTGGGACGATTGTGAGATCGGAGGTTGTTGATGATGATTGTATTGGCGGTGATTCGTCGGAGAGTCAGATCTCTCATGGGGAATTCAAGGTCATGTATGGCGGCATTCGGCTTTTGTAGTCGTTGTCGTTGTTGATTGGGCCGATTGGACAATGGTGAAGAACATCTGTAGAATGGTGGACGAAGGAGACGTTGATAATACGCTGCCGTTTCCATAGATAATACACAATCAGCACGACATGAAACGAATTAGTTAACAAACACCTTAGGGGAGGTTAGTGTAATTTACTAAGTATAGATAAAGGACAACAAAAACCATTGTTTCTTGTAATTTATTTAAATTTCAATGGAGGCTAGTGTAATTTACTCAGAAGTAATAAGTATGGAAAGATATAGGTACGCGTATTACCCTGAATCCACCAACGTCATCATTTTCATTTATATATGGACTTTTCCCATTTGGGAGAGATTGTTACTTTCGCGGTGTAAAAAAAAAAAGAAGCAAAAGCACATGCGTTTATTGTGAAATATTGTGAATCTAAACCGATAACATATTTGATATCAATGTTTTATTATAATAAAAAAAAATTGAAACATACAAAACAAATTTTGTGAATCAAATGTTATTTACTATTATTTTTATTTATTTATTTATTAAATTTAATTTATTTTTATTCATTCATTAAATAATTTCATGTTTATATTATTTTTATTTATTCATTATTACTTTTATGTATTATTCATTCACTTTATTTTATTTATTTATAATTAATTATTTTTTTATTCATATTTGTCTAGATTAAAAAATATTGTTTCCAGTGACCCATTGCTATAGCAACTTAAGCAATCAAAAGTCTCAAATTTGGAACTTTCGAAATGGTTCAATTTTAAAGTTTTGCTTAGGTACTGTTCAATGCAAAGCAAGCCTTGTCAAATATGCTTTGCTTTGAAAACTTGCTACAATAAGGAAGCAAAAGCAAATAAGCAGAAATAAAAGTCCATGCCAAACAAGCTTAGACTCCTCTACGATATGCCAAACAGGCTTAGACTCCTTTACGATGACATTATCCTCTAGCCATTATGTAAAATGATTAGTTTGCCCTCACAAAATACATATTTTTTTAATATAATACTTAAGAATAAAGAGGCAACTACATAAATTACTGGTAGTAAAGTTGATATCGATCTATCTCAAAGGGTTTAACTGAAACATTTAAAATTTAAAAGGGTTAAAGTGAGATTAGGACAAACCTCAAGGATAAAAGTGGGATTAACCGAATATTAAAAGTACTCGAAGTCACTTGGCGTACCATGTTTGGAAGCTCGGTATCTACGGGAACGAAACAGGACCAAAGTTGAAAATCCAATACCACTTTGTCTTATCTTGTAGGTAGAGAGATGGAGGAGCGCGAGGTGGATAAAGAAAACCCTAACAATCAAAACCAGAAGAAAAAGGGTAAATCTTGCAAAGGATGTCTCTATTACTCATCCGCCCTCAAATCCAATTCTCACAACCCTCTTTGCGTCGGCATCACCCGTTCTTTTCCTCAAGGTTTCTTCTTTCTTCCCCTCTCTCTATGTCTATCTGTTTATCTATATATACGCATATATATATATATATATATATATATGTATGTATGTATTAGTATCAATATAAGTACCTTCGATTATGCTTTTCATTTCATTTTCTCTCCCATCTCGAATTTGAGGTAAATTGAATTTGTGAATCCTTTTGTTATGTGAAATATTATTGTTAATTGCACTCATTTTCCTGCGATTAAGGTTCTGAATCGTCCTTGATTGTTGCTTAGCGCCAAAATTAGTCTGGGCGATTGATCTTGAAATTTATTAGACCAATAACCATTTTGCGTTGTCTTCTCTTTCAATCTCGCCTGTATATGTTTTTCGTTACTTTTGCACATGATGAAATATTTGTTTGTATATTATCTTTTTATCCATAGAAGACTTTAGTTTACTAGAATCTGATGGAATTCGGAAAAAGAGATTTCTTTTTTAAATAATTAAAAGCGCTTTGCAAAGCTATCTATAGTTCGGTGTGGGCGCAGGACAACGCCATTTTTGTACCATAGCATTTAGTTTTAGCTTATAATTTCAACAATTTGTCAACTAACATTATTCTGACGGACACCACCACGAGTAGTGATCATTTACACGGCATTCTGGTGCTTATGATAATTCTTGTTATTTGGTTTAAGCCAATGAATTTATATTAATTTGCAGCAACTTTTTGGAATTGTTATAAACTTGTAAGTAATACGAGAAATGAATTTTATTCGAGAAATGCTTTCATCTACTTACCTCGGCATTGGAGTGGGGACGTGGAAGAAATGGTTAGCCTTCCTCATGATGTTATTGGTCACTGGTTGGAAGATTGATGCTAAAAGAATGGAAAAAGAAAAGGGATTCATATAGTGAACTCCTTTCATAGAGGAGGAGGAGGAGGATGGAAATATCTCACAAGATGAATGTGAGAATGAAATAAATAATTGATGTAGTCAACCCTTTTTTTAGAAGACTAAGGCGAGGATGATGACTAAAATTAAGGATGTGAAGTTCACATGAGCTGTACTTAAGCTGTGTTTCTATTGTCTTTCGTTTCTTTTCTACAATGGGTTCCAGTATTCCCCCCCCTAACCCTCATGTCATGTGTACATTCGCGCACAACATGTGATTGTCTCCAAATCTGCGTGCAGATACATGTTCATAGCTCTATTCATACTCGTTAGCTCATCCACTCACAAACAAAATAAAGTACCTGTTTGTAACTTGCAGATACTTCATGTTTTCTGTGGGTTTTATATTTTCAGGCGGGAGTCCTATTTTAGATTGTGCTATATTTTTTTCCCTGGAAGCTTGCTTTCAACGATATTATAGGGCATAATATAACTGATTTTGTGTTTGAACTCATTCCATATTTATTTATTTATTTTGATAAGTAAGTATTTTATAAAAGAAAAGGCACCCAAAAGGGGAGTGCATCCCAAAATCATTCCATATTTATAAAAAGTCAATCTTCCAAATTCTATGAACTAAAATGTGGTGATGTACTGACAAGTCTGATTGCCTGTGTTTTGCACTGGCTCAAAGAGGTTATACTGAACTTAGTTTCTAGGTGCAGTATAATTTATACTTAGGAAACAACTTTTTCATGCTAGATAACATGTAAAGTTGCATGTGGTTATACTTTCTAGTTGATAAGATTAAGTTCTCTTTAGAAAGTTATCTTGATGAAATAAAGCTAGGAAATATGCATGGGATACCTTGCCTTAATTCCTGAAGTATATTTTGAACAAAAGAGAATATGATAAATAAAGGGGGTAAAATGGAATAAAAGAATTAAAAGAAACTGCTATATATTAAAAGCATATAATAAGTTTAACTTTTCGAGTGGAAATCTTTTATTCCCATTTCAAAAACTGGTTTTTCTTCTTTTGTTTTTAATTTTTCAAACATTTTATCAACTGATGGAATTTTTTCTGATTTAGAAAGGGCATTTTTTGCTTCTTCTTTTGTAGATGCCTTGAAACAATGTCCTGGAAAGTTATTTACTTGGGCATGGCATTCATGCCATGAACTGTAGATTCCTGGTTGGACACCTACAAAAACAGCATACCATTTTTTAGGTCTACAAGGCTTTTTTGGCACTTGATAGGCAGAAGCTTGATTAACCCAGTATGCTGCTGATTTTTCTCCTTTATTGACCTTTTTTGCAATAGTGACCCAATCGGGGGAATCGGGGGCATTTTGCCCTTTCCTTTATCCATCTACTTGCACAGAAAATTAGAAAGGTCGACTTAAATAATCTGCAATAAAATTAGGTTTTTTTTCCGTGACTCACCAGCAATATGAGATTTTCAAGCTCCATTCAAATTATTATAAATATGATAAGGAATTCCTAATGAATGGAAATAAATTTGGTTGCTATACTTGATATATAAGATGCTTGGTGATTTGAGTGTGGTTTGTTGCTTTTGATTCTTATGCGACTGCACCTCATTGGGTCAGTCACTTATGGACCCTACCAATAAAATTTCAATTTTATAAAATAATTACAATTTGTTTTTTCTTATCGTAATTGTTTTGATATGTTACTAAACAGAAGGCAAGTGTATGAGAAAGTGTAAAAAGTTATCTACATGTAATATGAGAAGTGAATCAAAGTGATAAAGAAAATTCATTGTTAAACAAGTAAATTTTCTCCCCAAGTGTTTCAATTATCAAAATTTAAGTTTTTGAGTAAAAAAAATAGTATTTTGACTCCTTTTGAGAAAGGTATATATAGTTATTACATTTGTGAAATATCAATACTAACAAGATATCGTTTGAATTAAAAAATCCTGCAAGCTTTACAATAACACTATTGTGAGGAACAAAATAAAGATGTACTCTAATAGTATTGTGAAGCTTGCAAAAAATGAACAAAATAAAGATATTTTATTTCTCTCTCAAGTGAAACCTTGGCAAGTGGCTTATTTTCGTGCACCTAGGTACCATTTATAAAGTTGAAAAGTTTACACTGAAACATTTAGTGTCAAATTCCTCTTATAAAAAAAAAATAGTGTCAAATTCCTGTCAAATTGTGTGAGTGTGTGGGAGGTTAGAGGTTCGAGTCCTATGGGACTCATGTGGGTGTGTGAGTATTTACCTACCAAAAAAAAAAAGAGAAGAAGAGTTTATGTTAAGTAGTAATACTAAAGATATTAAATTGCGAAGTGGTAGAGACTTCACTGACAAATAAGTTGTAGAAATGGAAATTTACATGTAAAATGGTTAGATGTAATCAAACAACTCACAGCTACTTACCCAAAAAGAAAAATACAAAGAAGTCACTGTTGAGCCTGTGCAGCATTTAGAGGATCTTTCATTCAGGTGGTGATGTGTAGTGTGTGGAGAGGAACCAGTACAATTTCCAGCAGTTAATTAGGTTACCAAACAGCCTTTAAAATTTGTAGGAACTCTGTCGACCCACAAATTTTGATAATAGTCATACTTGTTGGGATCTTCCATGTATGTCTTTTATTACTTGTTTTATGAATACATTTTTGCTAATTGAAACTACTACATTATAAATAATGAATTTCACGTTTGATGAGTAGTACCTCGCCACATTGTTGGGGAATCTGAGCAGGAAGCTTCGAAAGAGGGTAGGAGCCTTGCAGATTTTAAATATGCTTGTGTTGGGTACTCAGTTTACGCAGATGGAAAAGGTTCTTCCATTGATACACCAGAAGCACAAGCAGAATTGCCAGTCTGCGTTGGCATTGAGGTTGTCATCTCTCTCTTTCTCTCTGATAATTATTATCACAAATTGACTGGCAATGCTTATTTCCTTATTGTTTGGGATTTTTTCCCTCTTCATATGAATTGGTATTTATATCTGACCTTCTCAACAATTTCTAGTTTTGTTTAAGTTATAACAAAAAAACGTATGCATTATATTTTATATAAATTGTGAATTTATGGAGCAAACTGGAGTATAACATGATTGGGGTGGGAATTTTATGCTCAGAGGATTTGACTCCAGCCAAGAGAAATTTGTTCTCTCTTAACATATGAAATATTAAGGGCTTTCATGGTCTTTGCTTCTATTTTTTGATTCTTGTTATCTCAAAAATATCATCACACTTGCATTACAACCCTTCTGCAGGTTTTAGTAGACAAAAGAGCTACTACTGTTCCTGCTCATGTTCATAACAAAGAAGGTAGAATTACTGTATTTATATTTTATGTTTTTTGGGTGTTTCAGGTTTCTAATGCATATTGCTTTTAATGCGATGAACACATTTGGCCTATGATGGAGACTAGTTTCTGGGTTCTGACATAGGTGATTCATGTTAATATCTCAAACTAATAGTGGATTCATGCTAACCCCCAACACACACACCCAAAAAAAGAGATTTTGAATCAGATACGTTTTTGTTCAGAGATTAAGAACCAAATTGTTATTTTTAAAATATATATTTATCTAAATGTATCTTTAATTTTCTTGGAGAGACTACTATGAACAGCAAGAAAATGCAGAACTTAAGATTTTAATATCTGTATCAAGAGAATGCCAAAGCGAAAAGAAATTAGTGTAATTTATTTTGGTTATTTCAAATATAGCAATAATGTGGATGTCTATAATCATTGTGTTACAGTTATATTCATTGTAATTTTACCTGTGTCTAGCTTATGTACATTGAGTTTGGGTTCTGAAGTTATATACCGGATTGTCATATTTGGCTTAATTAAAAGCAACAAGGACTTTTTGAACCATTTGACTTGAAGATGCTGCTGCAAGCCTGTAAGCTTTGTCACAGCAATTGGATGTCCTGCCTTAACCATGATTTTAGTAGTGACCTTTGGCATTCTAATCTTCAAGTTCTATGATGTTTCTTGTTCTTCTAGGATTTATGTAAATACTACATGGATTTATGCAACTTGAGCTGTGGACTAGGTTGTTCAGATGATTAAGATTAATATTTTCTCGCGATTTTCCTGAAATGGTAGCAATTCTTTTATATAATTTCATATCTTATGATACTTTTATTTCTTTGAATTATTTACTGCAGGCTGCCTTGTACATCCATTTTTTTTCTCCTTTTCTCTTACCGGGAAGTATTTTACATCCATCTTTTTTTTAGATGGTGTTGGTAGTGCGTGTGTCGATGCATCTAGTCAGTTGTCTAACCACCGTCATTGATGTGATCACTATACAGATATCTATAGACAAGCTTTTAGTATTTCTTTGGCAAACTTAATGCAAAATGTCGAGCTTTATTGTGATCACTACCTTTTCTATATATGCACATATATATGGATATCTTTCCCAACTTTGATTTTAAATTATTGAAAATCTGGCGCTATTTTAGCGTCAGATCTCTTGGTTACGTATTTGAATAACTTTTGGGAAAATATGCAACTGCAGCTCACACTAAACTGAAAGGAGAAAGCAAAATTGGGACAATTTTCTTAGCAAGGGACTAGTGATTAATAATATTAGCTAGAATCTAATTTTTTTGTTCCATTTTGTATGGCGAGGGCTGTGGCACGATTTTGGTATATCATATATCAAGGTCACTAAGTGGGGTAAAAACTTATTAAAGTAACCTTAAAACAAATTTCTTGGTAAGCTACATGTTTATTTTATCTGGTATGCCTTGTACATTGGACATAGGATAATGACCTATGTTGGTTTGACTTTCGCTATCTAGTATTTTGTCAAGTATTTTATAGTTTTATCCTTGTAGCACATCACACATGTTCTACTCGTGGATAATTTACATTATGTTCATCTTAACTTCCTTTTCGTGCTCTTAATATGGTAATCAATTCTGTATTTTCCTGCAATTTTCTATGCTTTAATGTGGTATCTTGCAATTTTACATTCTTTGGTAGTTATCTGCGATTTGCCTAAGATATATGTACTTTGATCTTCAAGCTGATTTATTATACTTTTTTATACAGATGCTCAAGTATCGTCGCGGTCTAGAACACACAAACCAGCACATTCTGTTGGGGATGAGTTTCTGAGCAGGCAAGTCAATGATATATCTGTGTTTCAATTTTAGCTAGGATTCATTCTCCTCAGGGCATGTTTACACATGGTTTACTTCAGAACTCCTTATAAGTGGATATTGTATTGTGTTATGCAGGTATTCCAGAAATGCAGACCTTGTGGCTATGGGGGTGGTTAAGAACATGCGTAGGGTAGGAAATCAGATAAAAGACACCTTTGATGATATTCTCTATCCCTACCGAAGGCGACCCAAGTAAGAGGGTTGATCGGCTATACACCATAAGACGAAGACCAAAGCAAAAAGGCATAATAAATCATCTTCAACCGCGTTGTTGTCATTCGTTTTTCATCAATCAAGTTTATAAATTATATTCCTTTTTTTCTTTTTGCAATGTATCTGGGCAATAAGGACTGGAGGAGCAATTTTTGTTTTTTTTATAAGGACATGTTCTTGTATCATTGTAAGCTACTATTTGTTTAAACAGTTTCACATATTCAAGTCTAATCCTTGAGAATTCGCTTTTTGTGACATAAAAAAGGTCGCCAGTTGTTTTAGCTTTTACTTTAGGCGTGTTTGGAAAAGGGTTGTTTTTGTTGTCTCTTGAATGAAAGAATACGAATAATTCTTAGTTCTTGTCTTTGTTTTTCTCAACCTAAAAATAAAAAAATAAGACATTGTTTAGGTCAAATCAAAATTCATTCTTATTTTTCCCTAAATTCAATAAATGTAAAAGGAGCAGGGAAGGGATTTCATCAATTCACGCTTCCCTGTTATATATACACATACATATAGATTCATATATATCTATATATATATATATAGTTCAACTGTTGGATCCACATCAATGGCGAGTTCTTCCTCAATCATGGACTCCCTCTTCCAACTCTCCCTCGAAGACCTAATCAAGCTCAAGGTCTGGACCACCCTCTCCCTCGAAGACCTAATCAAGCTCAAGGTCTGGACCACCGATCTACATTATCAATCCAAAACCCGGAATTGGGGGTTCGATTTCGAGGTCGAATTGGGGTTCGATTTGGGTGTGTGTGTGTATATATATATGTGTGTGTGTGCAGTGACTGACGGATCCACCTAAGAACTAGTGGGGGCCATGACCCGCACTGAAAGTTTTTTTTTAATATTTTTTATCCTAAAATTTTGAATATTTAGCATTTAACCTCATTAGAATTTTTTTTTTTTACCTTAGATATCACAGAATTTAGATTTCTTTACATCTAATCCCCCATTAAAAATTTGTTTTAAGCCCTACTAAAATAAATATATATCATTTATACCCCAAAAATCCACTGTAATTTTTTTTAGCCTCCACTGAGTTGGATCTCTAGATCTGTGACTGTGTGTGTGTGTATTTGCAGAGGAAGGATTGGTGGCGGTGGCGGTTGTGGTGGTGACGGCGGCTGGGGGTGGTGGTGGTGGAGGGTGGAGGGTGGAGGAGTGGTGGTGGTGGTGGTGATCGAAGGAGAGGATTTGCAGAGTTTGGATTTTTGGTTTTTATTTTTTTTTCTTTCTTTGAGAACAAAAACAAAAAAACAAGTTTTTATTGTTCTCAAATTTTGAACTAAGGGTGAAAAAACATATTTTTTGTTCTCAACATTGTTCACAAAAACAAGAACAAAATTTGGACACCCAAACACGTTTTTGTTCTTGTGAACAATGAAAAAAACAAAAACAAAAACAGAAACAAGGGTTTCCAAACGCACCCTTCAGAATTACTCATAAATTAATTTGAAAAAAATGTAGAATCCTTATTTCCACATAATAACTAATCTACCCTTTCTTGTCAGCTCTAGGTGATGTGGTGGACAAGTTTTGCTCCACCCAAATGAGTGTCTCAATGTGTGGATGGATTCGATATCTATGTTGCTTGTAGGGGGATACGAAATACTAAAAGGTTGGACAATACGAGAAAGATTGACAGAGGTCTTATCCTTCAGGTTGTAAGAAATAATGGAATGTGAGCCTATTAATACCACCAAACACATCTCATTGACTTTTTTCTCCATGTCCATGAACGAACTTGAATGATCTCAACACGTACGTTGGAGTAGATGAACCAACCAGATTGCTATGGTCAACCTGATACTTGAATGATCAGTTAGGTTAATCGCTTTCGATCTCAGCCACTTCAAAAATACGCTCACTCGTATTTAGCTCACGGTTCCCAGTAACATACAAACACTCCCCGAGAAAGAAGAAATTTCCACCAAATCCAATGTATATGAATCCGATACGAGTTTCCATGCATGCTGATTATTTCAAACAAAACAAGTTTGTAGTGCAGCGATTTGGAAGGATCAAAAGCCAAATATATAGGGTTGTAATCACGAGTTTTGGCAGGAGAGGGACTGCAAATGGCTGAGGATTGCTTGGTGGTGGGATTAACAACTTGGTAAAAAGTCCACGACCAAAATGGTAGTCGGCACAGTAGCAGACCATTGTTGGACCGAATGAGTCGGTTATCTTGAGTCGGGTTGTAATCAGTGACAGATCTAGGGATTCGTGTTAGTGGGGGTTAAAAAAATTTTTTTGGATTTTTGAGGTATAAATGATATATATTTATTCCAGTGGGGTTTAAAACATATTTTTAGTGGGGGTTTATTTGTAAAGAAATATAAATTCTGTGATACTTAAGGTAAAAAAAATTAATGGAGACTAAATAATAAATATCTAAAATTTTAGAGTCAAAAATATATATTGGTTGTAATGCAGGACACAATGAGTCGGCCAAAACTACCTAAAAAAAAAAATTGAGTCGGCCACATGGAAAAAAGTTTCGGTCAACCGGAGGATCATCAAAAAGATCATCAAGAGGTAGGAGAGGAGTGAGAGGGATGTATCATGTATCTGTTGTCCACTCTGGCGGAAGTGAAGAAAGCGCCTGAGATTTTGGGATATTGTTGGGGTGGATGGTGTTGTAGCCAGAGGAGAGAGAAAGCGTGGGAAGAGATTAGCGAAAGTCATGATTTCGAGACCCACTTCAATTCAACTTAGGGTCCGTTTGGGAACATGGAATTGAAGTTTTGGAATTAGAATTAGGAGTTCCAATTCCAAATCCATTATTTAAATGTAACAAAATACTTTGGATTTGTAATTGAAATTGAAATGCAATTCCAATGACACTAATTCCAAAACTTGAATTCCACAAGGAAAATTGTGATTTTCAATTCCACATGTTCTCCAAACCTTGGCTCACTAAATATTCTCTCTCAAACAATAATTTTTTTACAACCACCCACATACACACCTATACATAAATATCTATATATATATACACACCTATATATATATAAACACACTTATATATAGAAACATATATACACATTTATATATATATGAATTCATAGACGCATAAATATACAAATATGAATATATATACACATTCATATACATATATGTATATATACACATATACATGAATATACACACATACATACACATGTATATATAAATATATATGAATATATATACTTGTATGCTTATATCTCTTTCTATATATATTTATCTATATTGTCTATTTTAATTTTAAAGTTATAACATTTTACATTTAAATTGGGTTGACTTTGAGATTGAATTTCAATTACACTTTAATTTCAAAACATATCCAAACAATGACATTCCAATTCCAAATTAATTCCAAATTCGCGTATCCAAACGGACCTTAGAGTTTTGGGCGGTAAGCACTCGAGGATCTGCCCCAACTAGTCATAGTTGCAGCTTATAATTTCGGTGGCAACAGAAGCAGAGACAGAGGGATAGCATACTCTTCTCTTCTTCTTTGCCAATATGCTCTCGCTTCTTCTCAATGCCATGGTACGTACCAATGGTGGTGCCCTAATTGATATATATATAAATAGGGATATATATATATAATTTTGAACTTCCAAAACAAAAGTACTTCTAGTTGGGTAGGGATTTTAGTTGACGTATTGACAAGAATAAAGATTTTTTTTTTCCCTTTAAAAATAAGCTTTCTCACACACACTTTTTGACTGATAGGAGACTCGAACAGAAATAGTTAAAAAAATAAAAATTATACTATTGAGATTAAAATGAATAAAAAATATTTGAGAGAGAGTATGCGCCATTCCCTAAATATAAATTATAAACAAATAAATTAAATAAAAACTCAATTTTATTTAAACAAACAATTTTGAGTTAATGAAATTATATATTATTAGTTCTAATTAAATTCTTCAATTATAATAAAAACTATTAACATTCTACACTTTATTATCTATTGATATTACATTTATTTGACCAAATAATAATAATGAGATTTTTAAATTTCACCACCTTAACTGCATAGAATATTTGTAATCTAATGTGGATCATATATCAGCATTCCAGGCCATAAATCAGGAATACCTAATTTCTAATTTGAGTCAGATTGGGCTTAATTTCGCATTGAACTTCTTTGTTAATATTAGTCTATCTGAACTGAAGGGATATTATAATGGAAATGAAGTGTATGGTGCTGGTTGTGCAAATCCATCAGCATATGTTAGTTCGCCAAATCCGATTACTCGTGCATGTTATAAAAGTTGAGGCATCCATGTAATCCTAGTGATCCGAGTAAGCAGTGACAAATTTTTTTCTAGTCATGTTAAAACAGAAGAAATTAGTTTCAAGATTTCACAAGTGCATTATTATCAGGACCCTCGATCTTTTGGATTTCCCACTAACATAAGATTTATAAACCAAATGATGAAAGCAACGATAAATCTAGTTTGTACTTTTACTTGTTGAGTTTCGTGGGATGGATTTTAGCGAGTCAAGCCCAAGCGAGTGTCTCAATGTGTGGATGGATCCGATACATTCCGTACTTCGTGTAGGAGGGAAACGAAATACCAGAAGGGTGGAGCATACGAGAAAGCGTGACAGAGGTCTTATTCTTAAGGTTATAAGAAATTATAGAATGTGAGCCTATTAATACCACCAAGCACATATCTCGTTGATCTTCTTCTCCATCTCCATGTCCATGAACGAAACCCAGCACCGTTGGAGTAAACGAACCAATCAGATTCCTAAGGTCAACATGGTACTTCAATGACCACTTGGAGTAATCGCTTTCCAACTCGGCCACCTCAAAAATTGCCTCACTCGTACCGAGACTACGGTTCCCAGTAACATACAAACGACCTTCAAACTCCCCGAAAAAGGATGATTTCCGACTGTAGCGATATGGTGAAGATGGCATCGACCCGAATGTTTCTCCATCCACATCAAAATATGTGGAAACGTCCAATGGGTCATACCAAATCCAATGGATGCGACCGTTGAAATACACACCATCAATGACCACCCACGGTGGCGGGAAGGGCTCGCCGGCAACGAGTCTCCACGCTTTGGTTTCGGACGAATATATGTGAATCCGATACAAGCTTTCAATATCGCTGATTCTTAGAAACAAAACAATTTTGTAGTGCAGCGATTTGGAAGGATCAAAAGCCAAATATATGCGGCTGTAATGAGGAATTTTGGAGGGAGGACAGAGAATGGTTGAGGATTGCTGGGTGGTGGGATTGAGAACTTGGTAACGAGTTCGCGAACAAGACGATAATCGGCAGAGTAGCAGACCATTGCAGGACCGAATGAGTCGGGTTTTCTTGTAGGACCGCATGAGTCGGCCGCTTGAATTGGGAAAGCAGCGACATCGGAAAAAGTTTCGGTCAACGGGAGGATCATCAAGAAGATATTGGAGAGGAGTGAGAGGGATGTATTTGATTTCACCGATGCTAGTGAAGAAAGCGCCTGAGATTTTGGGATACTGTTGGGGTGGATGGTGTTGTAGCCAGAGGAGAGAGAAAGCGCGGGAAGAGATTAGAGAAAGCCATGATTTCGAGACCGACTTGAATTCCATTAGGGTTTTGGGCGGCAGGCACTTGAGGATCTGCCCCAACAGGTCATAGTTGCAGCTTATAATTTCGACGGCAACAGAAACAGACGCAGAGTATGAGCATTCTCTTCTCTTCTTTTGTGCCAATATTCTCTCGCTTCTTCTCAAGGCCATGGTACGTACCAATGATGCCCTAATTGATACATATGTGTGTATATATATATAATTTTGAACTTCTAAAGTACTTCTAGTCCTTTAGTTGATCTGTGTAAACATACCCGTGAGCTAACCTGTTAACTTCCATCTGTTTTTTTTTGCCCTTTAAATGGCAAGGGTTGGTTTGGAAACTGGTATTTTTGTTTTTGTTTTTTTCATTGTTTATGGAAACAAAAACGCGTTTGAAAACCTTTGATGATTTTTATTTTCGTGAACAATAAAAAAATATTTTCTCACCCTTAATTCAAAATTTGAGAACACCAAAATGATATTTTTTTGTTTTCGGCACTATTTGTTCTTAGCCAAAAAACAAATTAATTGTTGCGGATTTCTTAACCGCCATCTTCAACTTCCAAATCCTAACATCCATATTCAACCTCCAAACCCTAACCCCCACCACCACCACCACTGCAAATCGACACCACCACCAACACAAACCCTTACATCTGCAACTTGACACCCTCAATCGAATTGGGGTGATGTGGTCTTTATACATGCTACTACTTATATATTTATATATATATATATATATATATTCATGTATGCTAATCTTTTGAACAACAACAGAGTGGTCATATTCATTGTTGCATGGAAGATTTGGAAGTGTACATTATAGCTGGTTTGTACAAGGGACGACAATCAAGTCAAACTTAATCTCACCCTTTGACAAATTGTTTTCTACTCTTTATTCCAAATAAATCTCAAAAACGCGTTTTTTTTTTGTTCCCGAAAATTTTTTAGACAAAATTTTCAGCCAAACATGTTTTTGTTTCCGGATTACCCTTAGGACAAGAACAAATTTTTGTTTTGTTTTTAAGAGATAAAAAACGAAAACGAAAACACTAGTTTCCAAACGCACCCTAAGCTTTCTCACCCACACACTTTTTGACTCTATGGGACTCGAACCGAAATACCATTGGGTCCATTGGTAAAAAAAAAAAAACCTACTATTGAAATTAAAATGAATAAAAAATATTGGGTTAACTTTATTTAGACCTCCTGGGATTTGTTTTTTTATTACTTTGACCCCCTCAGATTTGCATATCATTATTCACACCTCTTACTTTATTTAACACACCTCATTTACACCCCCTCATGTCACTTTCAAGTCTAATCAAACCTGGCATTAGCAAAAAAAAATTATTTAATGCCTATATTACTCCTGAAGCTACTATTTGGATACAAAGACTAGTACTTTTTTTGAATGGTACAAAGACTACACTCCTTCTATGTACTTTTACTGCTGATAGTTGTTTCGATTATATTCCAATTTTTCTTAAAATAGAAAATAAACTCTTGTTTTGTGAAAGGGTTAGGTAAATATTTGAAAGAAAAAATGAATTATAGGGAACAAACAATTGAAATTTTATTTATAAAATTTTAAAACAAAAATATTATTATATAATGATGAATTTGCTTATACTTGACCTTGTCATTTTTCTCATTCTCAGACTTGTAACAAAAATAAAAATATGATTTTAAGACTAGTAATAATCTCTTGCTCATTCTTGAGAATACAAAATAATTTTAAAACTCACAAATTCCCGATCCAACTCACCAAAAATCCCAAAAATAAAAATAAAAATTGGTAAATAAATGGGTATATAAACATAAAAATAGTTAAAAGAAATGGGCATAATTAATGCCCAAAAAAAGAAAAGAGGGTAACATGTCGTTCAAAAATAATCGCCAATACATTCAATTTAAGGGAAAAATACTGAAAAGTCCTATTTTTGCACACTAATTTCAAATAAGTCCTAAGAATAATTTGGTAGCACAATTAAGTCCTATTTTTGAGATGTATTTACAAACAAGTTCTATATTTCTTTTACGGTAAATTACAGTTTGACCCCTCTAGATAGGACCTATTACACCTGCACCCCCTCTTCTTTGGATAATTACAATTTCACCCCCTAAGATGTAAAATTACTTATATGTCCATATGGATTTTTCATTTAAAATAAAAAAAATATAACAGTTTTTAGTCATTTACGGTTTTATCCCTTAGTTGTTTTAACGTAGAAACCCTAAACCTCACCCTCATTTTTCAACCACTGAGAAGAGAAATGTAGGAAAGAAGAGAGAGAAATCATATCTAATAGCCAAACATAAACCAAATTTGATCATCAAAAGATGTTAGAAGAAGTTTTAATCTCGTTTGAGAATCATCTGAAAACAAGACATCAGGGCCACGGAAACTTCACTCCACTTGAAATTACCTAGACGATAGTGAAAACAACCTAGAGGGGGTGAATAGGATTTTTGTAGATATTAAGATCAATTAAAATTATTTAGCGGAAATTCAATTTTAGTCAGTCACGAAACCTAATTCTCAATTCAATTATCAAAACAGATCAATCAAATAAATATGAATATAAGTGCAGAAATTTAAATAAAGAGAAGACACAGAGTTTTTTACGTGGAAAACCTTGGAAAAACTCCAAGTAAAAATCACAGATACTCTCAGGTATCGATACACTATGAATCAAAGAATTTTGTACAGATTCTATGAAAACAATACTTACAACCGATGTAATATGTTATTCTTCACTCGACGTCTAAAAGTCTAGATTCATTTGCGCTTCACGAAGCTCACTTCGCTCCGTACTCTAACGGCTCTGTTTCTCAACAGATCAAATAACCACGAAGCTTTTCGCTTCGATCTCCGCACTCAGATGACTCCGTTCTTCAACGGATTATAGCAACCTCGTTGCAATAGACAGTGTGATGATTTTTTAGCAACTAGATCATCCAATTGTGTATAAGATCTTCGGTGTAGAAGCATAATTGGAAAATCCCAATAACAAGAGAGAACTTGAATATATATGATCACTCAATCTTTTTTTTCTCTCTATGTATATCTATGTATAAGAATATGAATGATAGAATACTGCATAGATCTCTCAAAAATCGTGGCCTCCTCTATTGTAGACCTTAATATTTATAGGCAATGTAGAAGAAAAACCTTAAGTTCACCTTCTTTGGTAATTTCACACTCAACTGAGCCAAACCCTTCAATATCATGTATAATATGTGATATACACGTGCTTATAGGTGTTTAGATCGAACTCAAGGTCATCCGGGTCAACACGGATCAATTCAAGTCAAAATATGATTTCAGCCCGATTATGAAATTTTCCAGTTTTTTCCTGTTGGGCACCTCTCACTCTTTTGATCATATCTGGAGCTACACACATTGTATGGAGACTTATAATATCTTTTTGGAAATATGACTTCACGATCTTGATGTTAGACTCAAGAATAACCCCATTAGGACCTTTTTTTACTGAGATATGAGCTCCCGAAGTTGACTGAAAATATTGTTCAAATCATTATTTCCTTATTGAACTAGGATTCCTCCCTTATTTAATCCTCTTATAAATGGAAATGAATCTAGTCAACTTTTGTGTATATATCCTTTATACACGTCTTAGGATATATAGGAGTATAGCCCAAGTCATAATAGGATACGTAACAACCAGTCACGCAGTCATAATGTCGCACCTACATTTGTCAAAACTCTGTCGCAGCTACGCTTGAAGCATAGGTCTAATCGTAGCTTGGAGCGTATCTTCAACCATAAAACTCTACTTTACAGCCACTTTTTGATTCTGAAAGCGTAGGCTTTTTCATAAAAATCACTTTTCTCCGCAACTGTGCCAAAATGACCCTCTAAGACTCATTTTAAGTTATGGGCGGGTCATAAGCCTAGTCTTCGGCATTTACATGTTTGGGGATGCCTTGCAGAGGTAAAGTTGTATAATCCTAATGTTCGGAAATTAGATCCTTGCACAGTTACTTGTCATTTCATTAGGTATCCAGAGAGATCTTTTGGTGATTATCGTTTTTACTACCCATCTAGACCTATGGAGATCGTTGATACACGATATGCAAAGTTTATTGAGGATGGTGATTCCAGTGGAAGTTTAGGACATCGTGTTTTCTTTTTTATAGAAGAACAATCTTCAATGACAGTTCCCAGTGATATTGATTTTATTGCACCCGCTTCAGTGTTTCCAGTTAGAGTTTCTAGCCCTATTCTTCCAGTCTATCCACCTGCACAAACTCCTCTTACTATTCCTGATCTTGTTCCCGAGCCTGTTCAGCTTAGGAGATCTTCACGAGTTCGAAGGCCTGTCATACCAAATGATTTTGAGGTATATATTGCTGAGGTTGATGTCAGTGAGCATGAGGACCCCACTTCTTTTGATGAGGCTATAAGGTGTCATAGGCGTTCTGATTGGATGAATGTCATGCATGATAAAATACAATCTATGGATATTAACAAAGTGTGGGAGCTTACTGATTTACTTGAGGATCGGAAGGCGGTGGAGTGTAAATGGGTCTTCAAGACCAAAAGGGATTCACAGGGAAAAGTTGATAGATTTAAGGCTAGGTTGGTGGCCAAAGGTTTTAAGCAAAAACCAAGGGTTGATTTCTCAGAGACTTTCTCTCCTGTTTCTTCAAAAGACTCTTTAACTATTATTCTTGCCCTTACCACACACTATGATCTTGAGTTACATCAAATGGATTTCAAAACAACATTCCTTAATGGAGACCTTGAAGAGGAGATTTACATGTCTTAACCTGAAGGTTTCATTGTCAAGGGATAAGAGCATTGATTGTGTAAGTTGAAGAAATCTATTTATGGACTCAAGCAAGCTTGAAGACAGTAGCATTTAAAGTTTGATGAAGTGATTACCAGTTATGAATTTAAGGAAAATGTTGTGGACAAATGCATTTACCTCAAGGTTAATGGGAGTCATTTTGTTATCCTTGTTCTTTATGTTGATGATATATTGTTGGCTAGCAATGACATCCATGCGATACATGACACTAAGAAGTTTCTGTCAAGTCATTTTGATATGAAGGACATGGGTAATGCTGAGTATGTTCTTGGCATTAGGATTCATAGAGATCGCACTGCAGGCATACTTGGTCTATCTCAGAAAGCATATATTGAAAAGGTGTTGAAACTTTTCAATATAGAGAATTGTGGTCCTGGTGAGATTCCAATTGTTAAAGGAGATATATTCTCAGAAAAACAATGTCTCAAGAATGAGGTCGAAAGAAGTCAAGTTGATATCAAGGAATATGCATCTGCAGTTGGATGTTTAATGTATGTTATGACATGCATGAGGCCTGATATCAGTTATATAGTTGGAATGCTTGGAAGATTTCAGAAAAATCCGGGTGTTATTCATTAGACAACAGTGAAAAAGGTTTTGAGATACCTACAGAGAACCGAGGAATTCATGTTGACTTACAGGAAATCAGATTCTCTCGAGCTGATTGGTTACTCTGATGCTGATTTTGCTGGTTGTTCCAGTATAGAAAGTCCACTTCTGGTTTTATTTTCTTGTTGGCACAGGGAGTTGTTTCATGGAGGAGTAATAAGCAATCTATTATCACTGATTCCACTATGTATGCGGAGTTGGTCAGTTGTTATGAGGCAACAAAACTTGCCATGTGGCTGAGGAATTTTGTTGCAAATTTGAAGGTTGTGGACTCCATACACAAGCATTTGGTATTTTTTTATGACAATGAGGCTCTCACAAAGTATGTGAAGAATAGTAGGATGACCAAGCGCAATAAGCACATTGATATAAAATATATTTTCGTATGCGTGAAGGTGCTATTGTGGTTCCCCACATAGCTACTGAGGAAATGATTGTCGATCTTTTCACTAAAGGACTACAACCTAAAGTATTTAAGGAGCACGTGATCCGGATGGGTATTCGCGAGTCATTATGCTTTGATGTTTGATGTTCTATTTTATATTTAGCTACTTTATAGTTGTTTTCAGTTTTTACACCTTTTGTGGTGACAGTTATTTGTTCCCTTATTTTTTGAGATGTTACTTATTTGCATGCAATGTGAAGTTATGATGCATCATTATATATATGATTGTTTATCTGCTAACAGGGTTGTTTGTGAGTGGTTTTTCACTCTGGAGGTTGTTTGAACTAGATGTGAGATTGGGCACATCAGTGAGTTCAAACACACTTATTTAAATTTGAATGTGAGAGTATTTTTACTCTATGAGATTAGCTTGGGTTAGATATGAGATTGACTCCATATTGGTAAACCCTCACACTGAACAGAAAGTTGACAGTTTGCTGTAATATGTTCAGGTGACATACCGTGATGGTATGAAGCAATATATTAAATTTTGCCCGTGGGAGTATTTTTACTCCATGAGGTTAGCTTGGGCTAGATATGGGATTGACTCCATATTGGTAAACCCTCACACTGAACAGAAGGTTGGATGTTTGTTGTAATATGTTCAGGTGACATACTGTGATGGTATGAAGCAGGACAGATAGTGAGATGTGCGTTTAGACCATATGTAGTACTTTGTGCATCTCATGAAATGCAGTTTTGCTCAAATTCTTGATGGAATTGATTTTGTGACCATGGAACTGTTTAGACTAATATATTACTTGTCTACGTATTCATGATCCACTATTGAGGAAGTCTATGGAGGAGAGTGTTTCAACCCATTGATTTCAATAATTGTATTTTTAAAATATATATGGGTGACCACCCGACTTTTCCAAAATTAAAGTGTTGCAATCCGTAGTGTCGTTTTCTAAAATTTTAGGGTGCATAGACCAAGTGGGAGATTGTTAGAATTATTAATTATATAATATATTAAAAATTATTTTGTGGTCCTATGTACAGTTTTATATAAAATAGGATTGCAATGTGATTATTAATAATTAATGGGTTGAGGTTATACTTGTCATTTGTGGTCTAATTGGCAAGTGTGACAATCACCATTGGATTATGATTACTAATTCTTTACCATCTAGGTTTCCATGATAGGAAGAACTAGAAACGGAAAGACGGGAGTAGTGTGCTTCACGCTTGCAAGAGGAGTGCTAAAGATTTCTCACAGTTGTTATTTTCACAATTGAGGTATGTAGAATTTAATTTTGCAATTTAATTCATTGTTCTTGATTTCCTTTATTATTAAAATCCAACATCACAAACTCATCCTCGGCTGTTCGATCTATTATTGTCACCTCAGGCTGAGGTATCACAAACGGCTTTAGAAATACACGAACAGAGTGTTCGTGTATTTATATATGAACTACCTACATATGATGTATAAAAGACTATATATATTAAAACCAATTGCTCGTGACATAGCAAGAACACCGAGTACGCACGGGCTATCGTGAACGGAGAAGGTAACTATGCCACCGGCCGCTTGAATCCGTTTCAGCTCATCCTGACGATCTGGCTGTAACAGTAATATATAATCAGAACTCTCAATTGGAAATCAATTTTTTTAAAAAAATACTCATATGATATTGTGATTATTGATGAAATACCAACCTTGTGATCTATTGTGAGAGGGTAAACGTTACCGTTACGGCAGAGGACGGCTCTCGAATCTCCGCAATTTGCGACCACAATTTTATTTGAAAGAGAGTCTCTGATTTTTCATCATAAGCGCGAGAAACAAAGTTGGTTATGTCGTTATCACTATGCTTCAGATGGTGGCGAGTGTTCTAACTTTTGACGCTTTTGAAGCTTTTCGGTTGAGAGAAGCCGCCTTACACATATCACATAGCGTGATATGGGATGCGCTACGTCTGTCTTCTTACTGAATAAGACATACGTGATTTGTTCAATTAAATTCTTAAACATCTTTCGAACAGATAAACTTAATTTAATAGTGTTGTGTTCAAGAGTTAACATGATAGACTTCATTGTTATCCTCCAATACAAAATCTACCGCTCAATAAATTTTGTTTGATTTTTTTTTTTTTAAAAATTTATTCATAAATTAATAGAATTCATTTTCAATGGCCTAACATACCAATAACTAGGGTAATAATAATAAAATAATGCATTTATCTTGGACCAATCACTACACTACTCTAACAAATATGTTTTAAAATCAAGGGTCTAATAATGAAGATCTCCCTATACTATGAAATTTACACTATTATCCAAAAAATATTTAAATGATAGATTCTCAAAAGAATATATATGAAATAATCAAATTGGTACAAACATGCTAATCAAAGCTATATCTAAAGAGAGGAAGGAAGGAAATGCCCACCTCCTCTCCCTTGTAATCACCCAAACAAACAGAGAATAAAATGACTTGATGTAGTGAGCCCCACTGTCCTGACCAAAAAGCATTTGGATTATATGCTCAAATTTCAATAGTAATAGCCCCATGGGCCTGTAAGATGTCTTCTATTGAACCTCACATCTCATTTGGCAAAATCCAGTAGTCTCCAAAGTCCGAAGCGAGGCTACTTTAATTAGATTCATTCAACATGGGTTAGTTCATGTTGATCCTCCCCCATCTTTTCCTTTATAGTATACACTATACTTTAGATTCTTTTTTCTTCTTTTATAACATTGTTTTAATTTTGGAAAGCAAAAAACACAAAAATAAATAAATAAATAGAAGAATGAAATAAAATTCTATAGTCCCAATTGAAACTACCAAAGCTGAAGATACTACCTTTATTGACCCTATGACTCTGTGGTACTGATAATTTTTTTCCTTAAACAATGTTGACAATCCGTTAGGATTGAAATTCAACCAATAATCTTCGACATTACAAAATTTTAATAAATAGAAAATGTATTTAATAATAACTTAAAAGTACCATAAAATATATACAATGAATTTGGGCTTTCAGATAGAGCAGATAAGGCCAGCATATTGAACCAGGTAGTAGCCATAGGCCCATGACGATTAAGGTTTAGTTTGAACTGCGGAGAGGTATTTTTAGATAAAAGGCATCCTATATTAGGAAATAGGAAATATGTGACAAACAAGAAACAACGTTAAAGATTGATTACTATATATACTATTCTATAAAAAAAAATATGAAATTTATTCTAGAAATTTGTGGTGAGGTTGAAAAAATTGTGACGTTAGTACTATTAGTAAAATCTAGATAGATTTCTTTTTTAAATATCTAGTAATATATATTATGAAAGGGTGGGTAGGAAATGCTTGTAACTCTAGAATATATTATGAAAGAATATGAAAATGAGAGAGGTTATAAAGTTATAATATCCTATATTAGTCAACATTATAAGATTGTGAACGCATGGAAGTATAGTAAAATTGATATACTACAATTTATTAATTAGATAGACGGCAACTAGTACAACCTTCCTCCAATTTTACCAACCACAGATTAATTTAAATAATGCATTGATAATAATTATTAGAAATAAATTACAATGAATTATTATTATCTGCTCTATTGAATCAAATCTATTTTAATTATAATAGAAGGATAGATTATTAATAAATGCGAATCAAATCTCGTCTAACCATTGCCAACTCCATATCACATCTGTTTTACTGTTAGATCTAATGGAAGGAAAAAAAACATAATGGTTCAGCAACAAGTCCACTGAAATGAGAATCTTCAGCATATATGCAAATGCAATAGCAGTAAAACCAAGAATTCACAGAAAAAGTTGCTTGTTTTCTTCATCAGCTTTGCAATATAGGCCCAAGTATCAATGTAGAACAGTTCATACTCTAGTGCCACTGCCAGGAAATTGATGTGATTTAATCCACCCAAAAATGTATTACGTTGTTAAAACTGATATTCAGTTAAAAATAGACTGACTTCTTCTAAAGAATGATTGTACATAAATTTTAATCGTGGCAAACTACCGGTGGAACTTCACATCATCGGTGCAGATAGCCACACGATGCTCCCTTCTTGCAGTGCCCCCTCTCATAAAATTTACAAACTCGTTCTCTGATATGGGGCCTCATCGGATAGCTTCCACCACCGCCTGATGACGACTGCCAGTTCCATGAGGCCCTACCCCTACCCAATCCTGAATCCCCAGACTGAAGACCTCGGTCCCTTGGACCACTAACTCTCTCACCACCATATCTTGGTCGACTCTCCCGCCCTGTATTGCCAGCTGGAGCACCCATATTCACGTTTGCATTTCCAGTTGCCGTCTCCTGACTAGCCCTTCGATCCATGTTCGTAATTCTTTGAACTGATCCTCCACTGTCCAAGTCCATATTGCTCGCTGAAGTACCGTTATTCACGTTTGCATTTCCAGTTGCTATCTCCTGACTAGTCCCTCTATCCATGATCGAAATTCTTTGAACTGATCCTACTCCGCAGTCCAAGTCCATATTGTCAGGGGCAGTTGCTATCTCCTGACTAGTCCCTTGATCCATGCTCGTAATTCTTTGAACTGATCCTCCGTTGTCCAAGTCCATATTACCAGCTGAAGCACCGATATTCACGTTTGCATTTCCAGTTGCTATCTCCTGACTAGTCCCTCGGTCCATGTTCGTAATTCTTTGAACTGATGCTCCACAGTCCAAGTCCATAGCTTCCGACTGTGCTCCCAGAGCAGTATTGATGTCTACCATATTCTGGCTCATGGTGGATGTTGCAGTGGGCTGGACATTTAAATCAGCTTCACAGAGATTCAGCGAAACATGAATGGGATTTGTTTCTCCAGCGACTTCGGCATTTGTAGAAGATTGCCCACCAGAACTCTTAACAGGATCAACATAACCTTCGGATAATCCAAGTGGTTCATCCACGGAAGGTAACTGTATGTCAGTAGTGGAGCTCAAAGCATCATTTTTTCCCAGATCATCCGTGAGGCTGAACCCCTCAATGGAACTAAAACAATCATTTCTAGAACCATGAATCATGTCTCCGGCACAGGTCATAGCTGACGTAGGGGAAGCCAAACCGCATTGGGACTCCATTGCATCTACTTCGGCCAACAAATCTGACACTGATTCCTCTGCCAAAGTGCTAAACTCAATGGGTTCAGTAACAATTGCCTGCCAACTAGACGCATTAGATAGGGGATGAGATGGAGAAGAATGAATAATTTGCTCACTGTTTGGTGTTGGAGCAGCTGCATGATCACTAATCGGTTCAGGCACTTTTAATGAAGATGCAGATGCAAGACCGGAGTCCATCTCCTCAACGGAAGGTTTGGATGGGAAAGGAGAATATCCTCGCCATTCATCACCTCTCTCAGCTAGTTGTGCCCCATTACCCACAACTAAACTCGAAGCACTGCTCCAGCTAGGACCTGAATCTTGAACAAGTAAATTGGAAGAAACAGATTGCTTGTTTTCAGCAGCCTCACCTTTCTCATCCCCGTTGCTAGACTTCGGTGTGGGACTAGGCAGATCTAGAATATGTGAATCTTCTTGTGCGGGACTTGGCAGATCACGAATATGGGAATCTTCTTGTGTGGGGCTTGGCAGATCACAAATATGGGAATCTTCATTGAGAACACTCAACAGAATAGACAGCTTGTTTCCAGCAGCCTGACCTTCCCACTCATTGTATGTCTTAGGTGTAGGACTAGGAAAATTTGGGTTATCAGTTTCATGATTCTGTTCTGGTGAATCAGGTGACTTGGCCGCGGAAGAAAATTTGGATTGATTATCCCGGTTGTTGGAAGAAGAATTAACAGGTAAAGGCTTCCAGTTTTGTCCAGAAGATTGACCTGAATGGCCTTGACCATCAGATTGGTTTTCATGACACTGTCCACCTATAGGCTGAAAGGTTTGAGGTAAATTTCCGTGAATTGGATTAGAATTCCATGTTTCGCCATCTTGTCCTCTTCCTTGATGTGATGCAGCTCCATATTGATGCCCAGAAACTGTGGACGAGGGAAGCGGACTATGCATTTGGGGCTGGTCAGAACAAGAAGCCTTAGCCTTGAATGAGTTTTGCTGGTGAGAAGAATAATGTGAGCCCCAAGCATTGCTACCCCCTAATTCATCTTCAGCGTTAGAAGGGGATTTTCTATCATTACAGTCCAAGTTTTCCTCACTTTGTTTGCCATTTAACACAGTTGTATTCATACTCTCGCTCGACCTCCCATCACAACTTTCTGATCTCCTGTCAGAGGCACCTCCAACTTCAGGAGACTGCAAAGACACTTCATGCAGTGACGGAAATGCTTTATGGAACTGCCCATTCAATACATCATTCAAAAGTAAGGACTCACTTTCTTTATCATTTATGCCCCATATTCTCATATCAGGTGGAAAGTATCCAGTTGTACTCCACTTACGTAGCTGCACCATACAAAATGGTCCTTGAATCTTTCCATTTGGATCCCGGTAGTGCCACAATTTCTCTATTTCATCATCGCTGACAAATGGTGCCACCCCGATGGGGAGAGTTGCAATAGAAGTTTCTGTTGCAACACCCGAAAATGATCCGGACCTCACCGCATCTTGATTATTCGAATTACTAATTGCTGAACAAGCAGAATCAACAGGATTTCGAGGTCTCTCCAAGCCATTTGACACACATGCATCTTTTCTCTCATTACAGGTAGGACCATCTTCTTTAGCAGAGTAAATTGTAGTACATATGATTTTGTTTCGCTCACTGGTGACTAAATTTTTCAATGCCCTGCCACTTTTATCACTTGAAGTATCACCTACTTTCTGTGGAGCTATCGGCTCCCTTCTACTCCTACTGAACCCAGAATATTTTGGCCTCACATATTTATCTGCATATACATCAGCAGAAGTAACAGCTAAG
This sequence comes from Cornus suecica, assembly GCA_963922005.1. Classification (NCBI taxonomy): domain Eukaryota; kingdom Viridiplantae; phylum Streptophyta; class Magnoliopsida; order Cornales; family Cornaceae; genus Cornus; species Cornus suecica. Next base: position 9,159,482 of record OY998238.1, on the reverse strand, counting down.
TAACACTATAAATAAAAGCAACAAAACCAATCCAAGGGTAGGAAAAAATTAAGTTGCATATTCAAAAGGCAATGCTATGGACCTTGTTTCTTATCGCTAAGTTCTCCACCATCTTCAGATTCATAATTTGGATCCATCCTTGGATCAGCATGAACTTCTGGAATTTCATGCAGTCTCCGCTGGCGTTCCTCAGGTGTCTTCAGAAGCTGTAATTTCTCTACACACTCTCTAAGCGTGGAATTTGTGTCAAGGAGTACCAAATAAATACTCATGTGATATATATAGTGAATGGAGCAGTATTTGCCAATTTCTTAATGTAGCATATATAGTGACCTGCAACACTGTCCATAAATAAACAAGACAAAAATGAAAACTTGGGGAGTTTCAGGTTGGAATCACCATTGCAGGCACTCGAGCTTTCTTTTCTTTGCCTCCAATTATAGGCATGTATATTAAGCATGAAGGTAAACGTAACCCTCTTAATGAAACGGTATATTATAGTAGAGAATGTTGGCAGTCAAGAAAAAAAGAGAACAACATGCATAGACTGTTGCCCCTATAGGGTATTGATGAAGAGCTCGCAAAGCAACCTGATGCAACAAATTATAGTTGCAATACTCGGAAGCTAAAGTAGCAACAATCAAGGAAAAGATAAGTAAACAATAGTTAGATTTGTGAGAGCTTATGGTTCACTACTTGACTAAAGCATATAATTTCCCCAATCCCACCACAGCAACGCAGACAGTTGATCTTAATTAACATCACAAGATACTCCATGCAGACAAGATTTTTTGAAGGTACATCTAATCCAACCCCATAGAGTAGAAAAAGATATCCCGTAGATCAACAAGGGATTTTGGAGAGAGCTACACCAGGCCTACCGCATAAAATAAAACAATGGAGCCCTCACTTGCACCATACAATAGCTCAAAAATAATCTAGACTGGTACTTTGCCGTAGCATGTATGATTCACAGTCATTTTCTGAGCTGTAAAACACTTCATTAGACAAATAAGTATTTAGATATTATGAGCGATTCAGTAGTAAAGAGATTCTGTCACAGTTAATCAACTGAGCCTACCAACCTATTGTTTAGACAATACCTGTCAAAAAAAAAACTGTCTTCTAGATTAATATTAATTCGGTACTTTCCAAATAGTTAAGTTGATAATTCGGAAGTAGGGAAAAAAATTTTTGAGTTAATCAATCCGAAACATGAGGGGTTCAGGTTAGATACTTTGGACACACACACCCAACTTGTTGGAATATATAAGGTTACTTTCAGATGTGGAATGAACCTATTATCCAATCTTCAATTAATATATAAGAGTCAAACTCATAGAATGCTTTGCCTTGCGCCATATCTAGAATACATTAGACAGTAACTCTACATGTCTTTCCCATTCCTACTTGGCCTTCTCTCTTTTGACCTTCCAATATTTACAGCTCAAAATATGTAACTAACTAACTAGCTTTGCAAGCATTTGACTCCATTGCACATGAAGAATCTAGCATTCCCTCATCAAGTTATGGACGCTATGTTCACTACAAAACTGTCCAACAGGCACGTCAAATATACTTACTCCAGCTATGCTAAATTTATGAAAGAGGAACTGCACACTGAATGTTTGGTATGACTAAATCAGCCTAGTTAGAGATTTCTCTTAAATGTTGAACAGATATCAGGTAAAATCATCCATTATATAGCACCAACAGTACCGTAGCTTACTATAAAAAAAACTTATATAACCAAGATTTATTTTCATTTTTTACTTTTTACATTCTAAAGTTGCTTCAGCTGGGCTTTCAATATCCATAATGCATCTGGAACAAAAAATACTCAATTTTATTAACAAGCAACCAGTCAAAACTGCTATATCAAACAGTTATAAGGATATTCCTTTTTGTGCCCCTTTTCACTTGCTCTATCACGAAGATGATTAAGCCGCAATATCTCCGTCTCCAGCCACTACATAAGAATATGGCATCATGAACAACATCAGAGTAGGTTCAGGAACCATTCTTACAATTTCGTAAGTTAGTTCAGCCACCAAGCATAACAAGAAGAAGTGAAGAAAGATGTAGCAAATTAAAAATATATATAAATTGGTCTCAACTTGACACCAACATGCATAATATACCATATTTTATGCATTAATTAGCTAATAAACTTACATCATTAAGTTTTACTGCCCGGATTGCCATTGCTTTCTCCTGTACGTCACCCTACATGCAGGAATCTTCTTAGCGAATTTGCTAGATGCATATACCTGCATAAATCTATATGTATTTATCTTTACGATACACAAGCAACACTAAGATGCACTTACCACAGTCAAACGTTTAACGAGTCCGCATTTTATACTCTGACGTAAACGTCTGCATTCATCCTGAACAGAGTATAGCACATCAAAACAAAAGGAGTGAGAAATTTTTTTTGATAAGTAAGTAATTTATTAAAACACGCATTCAAAAGGGGAATGCATCCCAAATACAACGACCCCTATGGGCCAAGAGAACCCATAAACTCAATTTTCTCGTCTATAGAACTAAATTAAACTATCCTGTAAAATGCTGCTGACTTTTGTATTTCAACAATGCTCCAGATTACTACCTAATTAGACAGTCTGGAACACCCAAAAATCTGTATTATGAAAGCTGCATGCTCAGAGTAAAGAACATCCTATCCCCAAAATGGATCTCTAAAGATATTAATTGTTCTTGAAATAAAACCTTTTCTAGCATATAAAAATAAAATGTCACGATATAAGTGAGATATTGTACAATTTTTGTTATTCTGGTGTTTCTTCGTTTTCAAAATAAACCATTTTTTTCTATTCTTTTCTTTTTTCCCTCTTTTCTCTTCGGTTATATATTCTTGGTTTTTAAGCAATTCATCCATGTCAACCCCAAATTTCAGAAAAAGCTAAATGCCAGTCCCTTCGAGTGCAAAATAAGTATATCATATCGATGGTCAAAAGTTACTGGAAATTTGGTAAATGGAGACTGGAGTTAGCTACCTACAAATGACGATATACTGGAAAGGTTGTTGCCATAAAACAATGAATAATGGATGAAAAGAAGAGCCTCTAGAATGTTGTATGACAAATTGACAATAATTTGTGTAATATTGAACCTACGGTCAATTTGTCTGTCTCAAACCAACTCAGTTACCCCTTTGGGCTAATTAAAACATGATTATATGGAAAACATTTAAAAATATTTTTTTCAAAGAAAAAACAAGAAATTTATATCATTTTACTGTTTGGAGTTGAACGACTATGAAACTAGGAAATAGGAATGCAGTTCGCTAATCACCTCAGAAAACTCTTGATTTGAAATTGCATCAATCAGCACGCCCTCTTTCTTGTCTAAGTTCAGAATATCAAGCATGACATCCACTGCTCTTTCACCAAGTTTATATGGTACAGCCACCTTACTTGTACCTGATGCAAAATATCAACCCTTTCACAATGTATGGTGATCTTTCTTTTTTCCTCCTCTTATCTTGTGACTAGAATATCATGATCAATTAGAAGTGAACAAACTGTTTAAATAATTGCTGCTTATAAAGATTTGTGCACATATACCTACAACTTGTACAAGCCTATATATATCTTGCTTCTGATCGGTACCGGAAATTCTTATTCGCACGATTGACCCAACAACCTTATCATGGAACTTTTCATTATCTTCAATTAAACTCTCCATCAGACTGCGCCGCAAGTAAATCAAGTTGATATTGTGAGCATCAATTGCAGCATATTCATCCAGATTTGGCTGTGGTACTCTTTCTTCACCCTTCTTACGAGTTCTACGTCTTTTCTCATTGCCCATCATGAGTAAGTTGTCACTGTTCTCGCCAGCCTCTGCAGGGGCGGCAATGGCATCAACAATGCTGCACTGAATAAAGGTACTTTTGGGGGAATCCTCTATAAGAAAGTGATATTCAAGAAGCTTTAACATTTCAAAATGACCCACACATGGTTTCCCAAACAAATTTTTTAGCCTCAAATCACAAATGATTTGACTTTTTTTGTGAGGATCACGAAGATTGTTTCTCTTTATATACTCTAGCAAAAGAGCCTGGACATCAAACTGAGATAGAACCGATGTATCACCATTCTTCATATGTGCAACAAATTCCAAGAGTTCTTTAGATGCCCATTCTATGCATCCAATTGAAGTTATGCCTTTATCTGTACTTGATTTAGTAATGCTCAAAGAGTCTTTGTTAAGGAACTCCGGATAGTGCTTGGTCTTTCTTCTTTTAGAACTATTTGACTCCAGTTGTCCAAAGGAACTGTCTGAAATAGAACCTTTGACATCATCAACACCATAATGTAAATCTGATGATTGCCCCTGGGAACCCATAGTACCTGGCCCTTTCCAGGGATTCTTAGCTTGGGTGAGCTCATTTATAGTTAAAGATAGCTTTCCTTTCAAGTAAATCCAGTATACCTTGAAAAGATATTCCCAGCTACTCGTGTCGTCAAAATCTACTTGAGCCTGCATAAAGTTACACAGAAAGGCATGAAGATGGGAAAGGGATAGCCTTAGAACTACAAACTTAAAGTATATATTCGAAACATTCTTTGATTTTATTTTTATTCATTTGTTTATTTTCTTGATTAGTTAAAGTCATTCTTTTTTGAGTGAGATACTACGGCTCCAACATCCATCCCACTCAATATTTTGTTTTTTAATTGTACTTTTTTTTCTGCTTCTATGTTTTCCCTGTTGGTGTGTCCATATAACTGTTGTATTAGTTATCTTTTGCACTTCCTCTTGTCCTAATATTGCTATTTGTTATCTCGTTTCAGATACAAGCATTGCCAGCACAGGCCGCATAGGCTCGCAAGTTGTGCCCAGGTGTGAAGGCAGCTTTAATTAACTTAAATTACTTTGTCCCAGTAACCTTCCATAAAAATAAAGCAAGAACATGTTATGTGCAAGCAAAGTGGTTATCAAGGAGAAGTGAAATGATGTCTACAAAAGGCGAACAAAAGAATGTAGCTAGGGGTAACAATTTCACCCTTCCTGTCCCAGGTACAAGACACTATACAGGGTTAGGAGTGGGTATGGAGTAAAAAGCCCTTCAAACCTGCCTCAGGTTCAGGGCTACTGATCAGGGCTTGACAAAGAACTTTATAAGTCTGCAGAAATTGAAGATGCGCAAGAAATTATTTATTTTTCCACTTCTGTGCGAGATTATCAATCTTACAGAATGAGGTTTTCCATCACCATGCTGGGTAGGATTCGAGCTAACCCGTCCCAAATCCGCCCTATTACCATCCCCAGATCTAGTAAAATCCTTCCTCCCTAACTACAACTGAAATCCAAAAAGGAGCACCGAATATTTTGCCACGACGTAGGAAATGAAAGAAATGATGGAAGGAATGAATAGTAAACCCAGTAGCAAATGCTAAATGCTATACTTGGGAACCACGAATTAAAAGGAAAGATATTAACTATAACACCCAGAATATATCAATTGCAAAACCAATAACAGATTCATGATGCTGTTGTTGGGCCACCATCACACCACCCATGTAAAACACCCAAATCGGGTGCAAATTCCGGCAACCCCCATGACTATGGATGGGGTTCATTCACTGGTATATCTTGGTGGTGGTCAGCATAACAACATAATGGCAAAAGATAAGAAACAATCCAAAAGGTAAAGCAAATGGACAATATACCAACTCCTATTAAGACGTACCCCTAAATTTAGCTAGACTCCAAATACACCCTCCCTCCCTCCCTCCCTCCCTCTCTCTCTCTTTCTCCTCTCATTGCTCGGATCCACATTGGCTATGCCTCATGGCGTTACAGGATCTTGGGACCTGCACATATCAGACATACAAACATCTTCACTATGAGTCGCTCTTGGCCCGATTATAGTGGTCTTCTACCCATGGGCCACCCAAGTATGGTCTATTCCCAACTGAGTAACCAAATGAAAGTGATGTGCTGCCTTTGGCTATGCAAGTCAGCCAAAGGTAAGAGGTTCATTCCCTGATAAACCCCTAACTAGCAATTTGCACCCACCTTCAGCACCTAGGTCTTCAACTGATCTTGTCCCTATGGAATTGCTAAAACAAGCACACAAAAGACCTCTCACTGGGGTCATCCAATTAATAGTGGGTTTCCCCCAGAAAGCAACATGAAAATGTACAATGTCCTTCTCTATGAAGTCACCTAAATAATAGAGGTAGTTTAGCAATAAATCACCAACACTGTGTGTAGATATGGATACCTCCATGTAATAGCATTCAAGTAGTCTACCCCCAGTCAATGGTATAACAAGGTACACAAAATTTTCCGCCGTGGTCACATATTACAGTATCCCATACAAAGTCACCCCTGGCGACGAGTTAATGAGAGAGTTCCCCAAATGGAATTCACTAATATTAACAGTATACACTCTACATATTCACCACAGAGAGTGTGCAAGATCCTAACCCATGGAATTACCCACATAAGCATCCAAACGATATTAATACCAAGCCCTGAACACAATGTGTGCAACGTCCTTGTAAGGAATACGTCCATTAAAAGAAACAAAACTATCATCTTGCTCACGGGGGGTCACCCTACTATTTGCAATGGAGAGACCCAGAGAGAGAGAGGACGTAATCCCACTGGAGTTGATCTTGATTATTACAAGCTCGATCCAAGCAAATAAAAAATAGTTTGAGGAAGCAATTACATGATTTGCTTGACAATAGGCCCAATAGATAAGATTGTGCGTACCGTTTCCTTGTCTCCTTGTTGATTTTCAATCAGCATAATAGTCCTCATGCATGTTGTGCAAAAGCCTTTATTCCCCCTTACACATGCGTAATCAGCATCTTTTGTGCATCCCTTGCACAATGAATATGTGCAAGTGTAGCACATATAGTGGGCCGCCTTCTGACAGCTACTACAGATATGCCAACCTGGAATCAATACAAAACCGATAAATTCGTGAATCATGCTGCATTCAGAGGGGGATTCAAGTAAATTAAAACTATATAACAAAAAAATAAGAAATAAAAAAGTATCAAAGTAGACATCAGAAAAGATAATGGCTACTACGAGGAACAAAGTTCAGTTTCAGTAAAACACTAAGTGGTCAGATATGCAAGAGTACAAACTGCCAAAACATTTCCAGATATAAAAGTTCAATATCTCACAGGAACTAACCAGCAGTAGACATTCAAGTCTACCATGGAAATTTGTAAACAGATACTCACGAAAAAGTTGTAACATCCTGAACTGAAATTTCACCATATTGGCAAGTGGCAACACCCCACCACATAACACCCAAAGAGCCTCTAGAACTTCAAAGCAAATGTACTCAAAAGGAAATGGGACATTAAAAAAAAAAGGGAACATAGTATACTATTCAATGGAAGTTCAAAACACCATTATCCAGAAAACAAAGAAGCAAAAGAAGATTTTAGAAAATTTTGCGAGAAAAAAAGAAAGTTCCGTACATCAACCTATCTAGAACTTAATCTGACAATCAGCTTAGTATTAGTATTTTATCGACTTCTGTATAAGATGTAGGTATGATTTACTTTAATTTGGCATCATAAAATAAAGGAGTGGAATTCATTGCCACAAGATGTTAGAGATAGAAGACCAACCCTAGGTTCCAAATTAACCCGAGTCAATACATACTTGATAGTTGATATTTCAACGGGAAAAAGTTATGTGAAAGCTAGAAGAAAAGAAATAATAATAAAATACTACTTTGCCGAAGTGCTAAGTTGTGTACGGAGTTCAAAGTCAAAATTATTTTATCTTAGTGTCACTTCATTCTTCAGGATGAAAACACATTAGTAACAATGGTCACCCTGAGAAGTTCATATGGTGTGGGAAAAAAAATTAATAATTTGAGCCACCACAACAACTAAAACAAAAGACATATTACTTATTGAGGTATCTCTTGCTTATCCATTCAAACTTCATTAATAGCTTTAAATTTTGTAATAATTGGTGTTTTAACTAAATAAAGTGGTAAGCCCAAATTCAAACTGTTGAACATTACTCGTTGCATCTTACTTTCGAAAGATTTTAAAAGATTGGCATTTTGGCTAAACAGACTAGCGGTAGAGTCTAAGTATTATCTCACGAAAATGGTATAATTAGAGGCAACAAACAACGTGCTCAATAGGCTCAAATCTAGGCCGTAGCATATTCAAGGGTGACTTCTCTTCAAACATCATCACATCGACATGTATACTTCAAATTTACATGATTTATAATATATATCTAAGAAAATCAACAAAATATTCAACTCTATAAAGACGACCGTCAAGTGCATGTATACTTCAAATTTACATGATTTATAATCTATATCTAAGAAAATCAACAAAATATTCAACTCTAAGTAATGACATGTGTAAAATCAACAAAATATTCAATAATGACATGTGTTCAACGAATGCAAAAGAGCTTAGAGTTAAAAAAGGGCCTAAACCTTAAAAATTGGAAAATGGAATGAAAAATGTAATATTTTTTCTTACCAAAAATTAAATTATACAATATTTTCATATATAATATTTTTCATCATTATCTTAACAATTTCATATATTAACTGTCTTTTAACCCTTGAAAGCATAAGTTATTTTCATCTATATCAAACAAGATATATATAGTAAAATCAAGGCACATGCCAACACAAACTTTTAAGCACAAACTACAAATTCCATATATGGAGTTTTATTTTTAAGAATCTACGATAACAAACTTACCACAATTCCATCTAGCCTTCGATTTAAAGAATGCCTCATCCCGCTTAATACAAGAAGGATGGTATGCCTTTGGACAGCCCCTAACAACACCAATAACAAATAATCAATTTCAAGTACAAACACTACTGAATATTATGTTTTTCATTTCAAAAGTACCTTTCTCCAGACAAATTTTGATCTCAAAAACCAAAAAGTGCTAGCAAATTGAACTAAACCCTAACAAATCCACTCACCGGCGATCACAGAGCACGAGACTTCCACCATCGAAGCATATGAAACAGACGTCCTCTTCTTCGTTGTTCTTCTTCGGCGCCGGCGATTTCACCTGCCCCTTCGGCGGCCGACCTCGCTTCCTCTTCGTCTCGACACCGGCCGTGGGAGGAACTCCTCCGGCACCGACCACAGAATCCCGATTGAGGATTGCCGGAGCTCCGACGAGCTGCGAATCGTCGAAATCGTGAATCGGCTCACATCCGTCGATGTTGCGGAGCTCTAAGGTGGGCACAGTCTGTTCGGAGCTTTGGTTGTGAGCTTCCATGTGAGGCCTGTAGAGACCTGTAGCCGAATCTTCTTCTTCCATAGAGAATCGAGTCTGGGACCATTATCAGAACCCTAGATTTCTCAATTGGGTAAAGGTTCTGGGTTTTGATCGATAACACATCAAGAAATATGGAGGACGAAGTCAATCCGACGTCGTTTTGGTCCCAGTAGGAAGTTCACAGCAACAAGAAACCACATACATATATATATGTATATATGTACGTATAGGTAGAGAGAGAGAAAGAGAGGAGGTGGAGTTGTGCAATTGGGTAGGTGGTGGTGGAATTGATTGGTAAAGAAGGGTCAAACGCGGCTAAATGCTTTATTTGGCAACACGTGATTTGAGTTCTATTAGATGCGGAAGTAACAGTGTTATGTGTGTGGTCGGTCGGTCAGAGGGTTTCGACCCATGCCATGCCCTCCATGTCCTCCTTCCAACTCGTCCGCCAGTGTCAGGATGGACCAAAAGGTCCTCCTAATGAACCAAATGGGGGAAGTCCTGTGGTTGATGCTTTGGCCTTTGGACTAAATATTCTATTCTATTTATTAATAGAAAAAAATAATAATCTCTTTCCCATGTTTTAGTATTTTTAGTTTTTCATTTTTCGTTAAGCGAGTGTTGTTAGTGGTCAGGTTCAATTCGTACGAAAAAGTGATTAAAAATATAAATGAACGGATGATAGCATCACTTATGTTTTTTAATCGAATTGCGAAACATTCAATCTATTACATTTGATATTAAAGTCAAGGTTATACTCGGTATTAGAGTCAAACTCAAGGTTCAGTTCCACTCCAAGTGTCCACTTGGGCATTTCATTTGGAAGAAGTTCGGATCCAAGATAAGGTAAGTAAGATAATCCAATCACAACAAAATATTAAATTATTCGTAAATTTAAGCTTTTAAGTCGAATATAAATATATTATAGGATTATCTTAATGCAATAAGGGTAATCAGAATAAGTCAAAGTATGTTGCATTGCTTTTCTTTTCTTTTTTTTAAAGACCATTAAAAGTATATAGTATTGATAATGCATGTCTTTAATATTTTCTCTTAATTTACCCATAAAGTCCGTGCCCAATAAGAGGTTAGATTAAAATATTTGAGTAATCGTTGTTTAAATTACACAAATTGCTTGGTAAAAAACAGAATTAGATGCAAAATAAGAGCATGGCAGACCAGCAAAAAGAAAATAAATTTCTTCTTTTTTTTTTCCAAGGAAAGAAACATAAATTTTCTTTTGGTTACAGTGTGGTTATCATAATCCAATTACAGTAGGCATTCTTCATTTAAGTAGTGCAATAATACCTTTTGTTAAATCGGTTTGGACTAAAATAGTACCATGATGTCGACTACTTTTTATTTTATTTTTTACTGAAAAATGTAAATAAATAAATAACACCATCTCCGAAACCCGACCATTAATTAATGAGCACATGGAAAATTGAACGCAAGTTCGCATAGTATTTAACAATGCAGTCTATATATAGTCACTGAGTAAATGCACTTGTGAACTAAAAAAGGAGTAAATGCTACAAATCAAGCAAAAATGTAATAAATGATACAGTTAGAAGCTGAATATATATATATTGCTAATGTGAATGGTAAGAATGGAGAAGTGGGAAACTGCTCGCTCATTAAGGCCATGTTTGGTAGGCGGTCTTTTTGGTCTGCTTTGGTCCGGTCTGGTCTGGTCCTGATCTGGTCTAATCTGATCTGGAAAAGTCTGTTTGGTAAGCGGTATAGTCTTACTATTTATTTATTATTTATTATAATATTTATTTATGTATTATTTCTTTCATTATTTATTATTTCTACAATTTATAATATATTTCATTATTTTATTATTTATATTATTAAATTATTATTTATTAATTTATAAATATATTCTATTTATTTATTATTATTTCATTATTTAATTCATTTTATTTATAAATTATTTATTCATTTTTAATTATTTAAAAATATATTTTATTAATTTATTATTATTATACTCATTTTTTATTATTATTATGAAGTATTTATTCATTATTATATTTAATTATTATTTTTTATTATATTTATTTATTATTATATCTATTTATTATTTATTATTGTATTTATTTATTATTATTATTTATTTCATTTTGTTTATTATCTATTATTTTTATTATATTTTAAAATATGTTTTATGTAATTTATTATTTATTTTATTAATTTATTATTATTATTTATTATTTAGTCCATTTTTTATTATTATATTTATTTATTATTATTGTATTCATTTTTTATTATTATTATGTTTTATTTAATTTATTATTTATATTATTAATTATTCATTTTTAATTATTTATAAATATATTTTATTATTTATTCATTTATTTATTATTATATTTATTTATTATTATTTTATTCATTTTTTATTATTATTAGGTATTATTTATTTCATTTTGTTTATTATTTATTATTTATATTTTATTTTTAAAATATGTTTTATTTAAATTATTATTATTATTATTAATTTTTTATTATTTTTTATTCATTTTTAATTATTTATAAATATATTTTATTAATAAAACCAGACCGGACCACAATGAACCATTTTTTTTTTGTCTGAAATAAGGTCATTTTGGTCTGATTTGGTCTAACCAAAAAATTGGGATTAATGCTACCAAACATGGTCTGGTCCCATAAAAGATAAGACAAGACCAGACCAACTGGAACTGAACCACCTACCAAACAGGGCCTAAGGGCCCGTTTGAAAAGTGGTTTGGTCTGGTTTTGTTTGGCTATATTGGTCTTGACTGGTTTTGTTTGGTTTTATGTGATTTTGTAAAGAGTAGTGGCCAACGGGATCCATCATGAATTATATTTATATATATATATATATAGAAAGAGAGAGTAAAGAATAGTGGTCAGCGGGGCCCACCATGAATTATATATATATATATAGAAGAGTAATTTGCATTAACACCCCGGAGATTTGGTTTTGCTTGTCATGACACCCCAAATGACCAAAATACCCTTCATAAAATTCGAAAATATTAAGGATAATGTGAAATAACATTTATGCCCCAACCCCAAATATATAAAATTTTGAAAAACATATATATAAATTCAAAAAAATATATAAAATTCAAAAAAATGTATAAAATTCGAAAACAAATATTTAAATTTTGAAAAAAATACGAACTAATTAGAATAAAATATATAAATTTCAAAAAATATATAAAATTTGAAATATATATATATAATTCGAAAATATATATATATATATATATATATATATATAATTTGAAAAATATATAAATTCGAAAATATACATATTTTTTGAAATGATTATATGTTTTTCGAAATTATATAATTTTTTGAATTTTGTTTTTGAAAATATATATATTTTGAATTTTTTTTTTTGAAATATATATATATTCGAATTTATATGTTTTTGAAAATATATATAAATGCAAACCTCAGGGGGTGTTAGGGCAACCGGTATGGTTGCTATGTGGCGAGATGGCTATATGGATAGCCAACCAAAGAGGTCGGTATAAGGCTAGCCAAAAGGGAGGGGTCCACGCTGGCTGGCTATATGCCTCGCCAAATTTGGCGAGGGGAAAGGGAGGGAGACGGTTGGGAAGCAGGAAGAAATGGTTATCCATACACTATATATATACACATCACAAGATACATACAAACTCATATATAAAATAAATAAAAATCAAAGATATGTAAATATAGATCTGATCGACTAGGGTTTGATATATATATGAAAATCATAAATTGAAAATCAAAGATATGTACCTTATCCCTCTTCGATCTCATCGTCTCTCTACTCTGGGCTAGGGCTTGGTGTGACTGAATTATATATATATGGATAATTACAGATGATGTGATATGGATATATCTCTCATCTGCCCTCATCAATCTTCTCCCTTCTCTGTGTATTGTCTAATTGGGGCACATATATACAGATAAGAGGATAAAAAATATAAAAAAAATAAACTGAAGTCTTCATTTGTGAGAAATAGAGTCAGCGGGTCAAGTGGTACTCAATGTATATATCATGTGTGTTTATATATATATACATATAATTGGTCACATTAAAAAAAAAGTTATATATGTTACACTATATGAATAATTATAACCCAAATAAATAATATAAATTCATTTTTTTAAAATGTTATAATATTATTAGTTAATTTTTATTTTATTTTATTAATTAAATTAAATAGAATAATATAGTCCAATTAGTTTGAAAGAAAATAAAATATTTAAAACAAACAATTTTTATTCATCACAAATAATATGAAAAATACAACTAGTAAAATAAATAAGCATACATGATTAGTCTTGATTACACTGCTTCATTACCAAATTTATTCCACAAATGATTCATGAGGTCTTTCCTGAGGTCCAAATTATTCTCCATATTGTGAATCCTACCAAGTCGGGCAGAGATGTGTGCTGCTAAAAATGACGGGACGCGATAGTAGTGTGGAAGCGAGACTAATTCATTTGGTGGAGGTGTCCAATCTAAAATGTTGGTGTATGGTTCGTCTTCTATGATCATATTGTGCAATATAATGCACGTTTTCATTATTTTGTCCAGTCTTCTTTTTTCCAATAATACATTGGTCCATGTGTTATAGCCCACCTTATCTGCAACACACCAAAAACCCGTTCAACATCCTTTATAACTGTTTCCTGTCTCTGAGCAAATAATTTTTCTTTTGCAATAGTTGGATGTGGAATAGTCTGCATCAAAGTTGTCCACTTCGGATATATACCATCAGATAGGTAATACCCCAGTGTTCGTTGACGCTCATTCACCTCATAATTAACAGTGGGCATTGTACCATTGATAATACGCTGGAATACTGGAGAATGATCTAAAACATTTACATCATTGTGTGAACCAGTCATACCAAAGAAAGCATGCCAGATCCATAAATTTTTTTATGCAACCGCCTCTAATATGAGTGTAGGTTTGCGACCTCTCCCCTTATGTGTGTCATGCCAAGCTGTAGGACAATTTTTCCATTCCCAATGCATACAATCTATAGAACCAAGCATACCTGGGAATCCTCTTTCCTCCCCTTCTTGAAGTAGACGTGCTATATCGTCTTCATTTGGTGAGCGTAGGTATTGCTCCGCATACAATTCAATAACACAATCACAAATTTTTTTTAAGCATTGAATTGCAGTGCGCTCACTAACCTTCGTATATTCGTCACATTGGTCCGCTGAAATTCCATATGCAAGTATTCGTATAGCTGTTGTCATCTTCAATATAGGGTTGCACCCCATACGACCAACAACATCCGGCTTCTGTTTAAAGAAACCGTCATGACCACTGACAACGTTTAAAATGCAAAAAAAATAATTCACGTCGCATCCGATACCGTCGACGAAAATACTCAGGTGGGAAAATAGCATTTTCAGCAAAGTAATCTTTGAACACTTGTTGGGCTGCCGCCTCTCGATCATGTTTAATATATCGTCTCTTATTTGAACCAAATAATGCTTCAATCAACTCAGGTGTGAACTTTCCCAGAACAGTTTTGATTCGTTTCTGTTGAAGCTGATAAATTGTCTCCCCCTCCTGTCGATCAGAATCTGACGAATCAAAAGAAGATTCAGACTCAGACTCAGAAGACACTAGTGGAAATTGTGATGAAGATGTCATGTATACAAACACTTACAATATAAATGAGGATTGAATGAGAAACTGAAATCAATAAATTAAAGGATTCGAGTAATTGTAGAAGAGATATTGAGTGGTTTATATAGGTATAAGAAAAATATAGCTGTTGGATCAATCTAGTCGTTGGAGTATTTCACAATATTATCAATATAGCCGTTGGGTTAAAAAAGAATCTTTAAAGCATCTTTGGATCAATATAGCCGTTGGGTTTTTTAAAGCATCTTTGAATTATTGCTTTTAAAGCATCTTTGAATTATTGCTTTTAAAGCATCTTTGAAAAAGGCTACACAATCTCTGAAAGGAATCTCTGAAAAAGCTATCCTGTAATTATTGCTTTGAATTTCATACTACCATTTAAAACATTATTGAAGGAATCTCTGAAAAAGCTTCAGAAGTACTGTACAACCACGTTCTCTCAATTAATGTGTCCTTGAAAAAGCACAATCACTAAATTATAGCCGTTGGTTCATATTTTCTTATGTCTATAAATACCACATTACTAACATATAATTTTTATCCAACTTTTTTTCAATTTTTTCTCTCAATAACTAAAAAATTTCATGGATAACCGACCACCATTCAACAACTCTTACACTAACCAATGTAGCAGTTTTGAATTACCTCCCGAATTCAATTATGGGTGGAACTTTCAAGATCCTACCCAATCTGAATTCCTGTCCCAATCCAATTTTCAATACACACATCCTTCTCAATATGCACCTCAATTCCAGATCTCGCATCCATCACAGTATGCATCTCAATTTCAAGTCTCATCTCAGCAAACTTCTCAATCCCAACCCCCTTCAAGGCAAAAGAACCAAAATTGGTCAAAAGAAGAATATATAGCATTGTGCAAAACATGGATCATGGTTGGAGAAGATCCGGTGACTGGAACGGATCAAAGTAAGTCCACCTTATGGGCACGAATCCACTCTCATTTTGTTAATCAATTGGGAGGCATGACCGATAAAAATAGCAGTGCTCTGATGAACCGCTTCTCAACTTTTCAAGCAAAAGTAAACAAATTTTCAGGATTCTACAACAATGTCCACAACACTTCAGCCAGTGACTACAATGATAAAGACATAGTAAGTTTATTATTAATTATAAGAGTTATTCATTTATTTAATTTTTTTTTTCAAACATTGTGAATTAAATTTTCTTTTTCATATGTAGATGGAAACAACCAAGGAAATATATAAATTACAAGAAAATCACGACTTTAAGTTTGAGCATTGTTGGAATGTGTTTCGCTCAACACAAAAATGACACATTCATTGTAATATTAAGCAGAAGTCCACTCAACACGTAAGAAAGAGAGATGCTATCGATTTAGATAATAATGATCCTGAAATGTTTTTACAATCGATACCAACAACACCAGGTTCTTCCACTCCTGGTGTATCAACTCCAGAATCGGTAAACCTTGGCGATGATGACCCACCAACTGGAGATACTGATGAAGGTTCACACAATCCCCGCTCCGCTGGACGTAAAGCAATGAAGAATAGTAGGGAAAAAAATGCATCTCTTTTATCAACAACTACAAATTTGCTCAATGCAATGCAATCTGTAGCAGAATCGGGTCGTGTGACTAATGAATTTGGAGCCGAAGACCTTCGGATGAGGCTTCAAGCTCGCTTGAAGAAACAACGAGCTAAACAAATGGAGATACAAGCGAAAGAAAGGATGGCTCAAATGGAGTTTGGAAATCACAAATTGGAGCTTGAAAACAAGAAATTAGAGCTTGAATCGAAGGAAAAAGAATATGAAAGAGACATAATGCTTCAAGATCCAATGAAGGCTCCAACAGAAGCAACAAAATTATGGATCATTGCACAACAAAAGAAAATAGCAAACAAATTAGTTGAAGAAACTAATGATCTATAATAATTTTATTTATCTAGCGAAAATATATGTAATGTGTTTTATTTAATATAATGTCTTTTGTTTTTTAATTTGATTATGTCATAAATTTAAAAAATTATTACATAACTATAAAAAGTAATGCCAATTCTCTCTTTTTTTGTTAAAAAAAAAAAGTATAGCTTTTTTTTAAAAAAATTCTGTAATATATATTATTAATAAATTTAAAAAATTATTACATAACTATAAAAAGTAATGCCAATTCTCTCTTTTTTTGTTAAAAAAAACAAAAAAAAAAAAAAGAAAAAGAAAAAGTAGTATAACCACTTGCCAGCCGCACCATACCATGGTGTGACTAGCTATATAT
This sequence comes from Cornus suecica, assembly GCA_963922005.1. Lineage (NCBI taxonomy): Eukaryota > Viridiplantae > Streptophyta > Magnoliopsida > Cornales > Cornaceae > Cornus > Cornus suecica. The sequence continues at coordinate 9,142,284 of OY998238.1, read as the reverse complement.
TGAAGTGGGCCCATATTGAATGAGGTGGCTGGCTACAATTTGAAAGTAGCCAACCAATTTGGCCAGTGCCATACCGGATGGCCTTAGTGCAAATTATCCTATATAGAAAGAGAGAGTAAAGAATAGTGGCCAGTGGGGTCCACCTTTCATTATATATATATATATAGAAAGAGAGAGAAAATATGATGTGTAATAGAATGTGGGGCCCACCTAAAAAAAATATTTGGTCTTAAAATCAAAGTCCATTTGATATTTAAAAAAAAACAAAAACAAGACAAGACAAAATCAACCTAAAAATCAAACAATCCCTAATCAAGGGGATTACACAAGTGAATGACATATCACACCATAATCTTCCAGCAATCATAAATTACAACTTGGAAACGTGAATGGTACCATGATTAAACCTAATTTCAACTGTTACAAATAGAGACATTTCTAACTTCTACTATTCCTTTCAAATTTCATGTTTTGTCAAAACATTAATGCGTGGTTTCATAAATTAAAAATCGATGAGGGATTTGTACGAGATAGTTTTAACTTAAATCTTAGAGATTTATTATTGTTCTATTTTAAGTTTTGCATAATCTAGAGAGGATAGTTAAATTATATTATCAAATCTGTTTCAATATGTTTAAAATAAAGTGTCGTTTGATAATACTAAAATAAAAATAAAATTTATTGAAAAATTTAAGTAATTCATAAAAAAATTATAATTTTTTGTTATAATTTTTTTGCCCTTTACTTTAATAATAAGTAACGACCCTTAAGAGACATTTAACTTCCTCTCTTCTACTCTATCTCTATATCTATGTGTATATATACTACTTTATGTTTTACTTGTTTTAAATAGAAAAAAAATATGGATCTGGAATATAGTATTCAATGTATAACTTTTTCTTTAATATAAAATATAAAATAAAGATGGTGTTTGTAAGTATAATTTGAGGAGGCTACCTTTTCAATTTTAGTTTCTACAACTTAAAATGTGATACATTGAACCTTTGTTACCTCTGAGGTGTATATATATATATTATATGCTACTATTTACCGTGTAAAACACTTTATTTTAATGATTCATTTTTGAAATAATATTTTAAGATTGAAGTATAAAGAGTGAAGTCATTCAGGGCCTGTTTGGTAGAGCTGTGTTTGTGTTGAAATAAACAAAAAACAGATTTTTGGTTTTTTTGTTTATTCATCAAAAAACATAAGTATGTTTGGTATGGATGTTTTTTGGGTTGAAATTAAAAAATTAAAAATCAATAATTAATAATATAAATAATAAATATAATATAATATAATAATAATAATAAATAAATATAATAATAAAAAATAGACTAAACAATAAATAATAATAATAAATTAATAAATTAAATAATAAATTAAATAAAACATATTTAAAAATAATAAATAATAAACAAAATGAAATAAATAATAATAAAAAATAAATACAATACAATAATAAATAAATATATATAATAATAAAAAATGGACTAAATAATAAATAATAATAATAAATTAATAAAATAAATAATAAATTACATAAAACATATTTAAAAATATAATAAAAATAATAAATAATAAACAAAATGAAATAAATAATAATAATAATAAATAAATATAATAATAAATAATAAGTAAATATAATAACAAATAAATACTTCATAATAATAATAAAAAATGAGTATAATAATAATAAATTAATATTAAATTAATAAAAAAATATTTTTAAATAATTAAAAATGAATAAATAATTTATAAATAAAATTAATTAAATAATGAAATAATAATAAATAAATAAATATAATATATTTATAAATTAATATATAAATTAATAAATAATAATTTAATAATATAAATAATAAAATATATTATAAAATGAAGAAATAATAAAGAAAGAAAAATAATAATACATAAATAAATATTATAATAAATAATAAATAAATAGTAAGACCAAATTCATGTTTATAAATAGTGGAGTGAAAAAACACCAAATTTTGGTTTTTTTCATTTTGTACTAAAAGAGGCAAGTGTTTGTTTAATGTGGTTTGAAAACACAAACATAAAAATCCAATCAAACATGTGTTTTAAACTAAAAAACACACAAACAGAAACAGAAACCCTTCAACCAAACATGCCCTCAGTAATCAACTTTATACTTTTGGACTTACCGACATTAAGGCCATGTTAGGCACTGTTTGGTAGGTGGTATGGTTCCAGGTGGTTTGGTTTGGTCTTGTGTTTTATGGGATCAAACTGTGTTTGGTAGCATTGGTCCCAAATTTTTGGTTAGATCAAGTAAGACCAAATCAATGCTTGGGTTTTTGAAGGAAAATGGTGGTCGGAGACTGAAATTGCTTCGAGAGTCGCAAATTAATTTTGGGAGTTTCACAATACTAATGTTTTCTCCAGGGTTGCCTTCAATGACAACATTTCTTATTATCCTTCTTTAGTTAAAAATAAAATAAGATGGATAACCCTGAAAAAAGGTTGGTTAAAATTCAATACTGATGTTTTATATTCAAAGAATAATAGGGAAGCCGATGGAGGTATTGTGGCTAGATATTTTAAGGGACAAATTATCAGGTTGCTCAATGTTACTTCCTTAATGTGCCTGGAGCAGATTTGGCTGAAGCATTAGTGTTTCGAAAAACTTTAAACTTTGCAATTGATTGGAGATTTAAGAAAGTTATTTTTGAATCGGATGCTAAAGCATTAGTGAAAACTATAAAAGGGTACGTGGTTGCTCCTCTCCTTGTAGCTACTGTGGTGAAAGACATCAACTCATTAATAAACATCGAGGAGAATATAAAGGTTTAATTTGTATATCGGAAGACTAATGCAGTGATGCACAAACACAACCACGTTAACCATAAAAAACAAATGTAATAAGGTGCTGGATGGAGACATTCCGGAAGCGAATGTAGTGCTTGTTTGGTAGAGGGTGTGGAGTTGGTTTTTGGTTTTGGTTTGGTTGGAGTTGGAGTGGTTGGAGTTGGTGTGGTTTTATTTTGGTTCCAAACCATGTTTGGTGCAGATGGTTTTGGTGTGAGAAAAAGTGATGCTGAAAAACCAAACCATGTTTGGTAAAGTTGGTATGGGTTGAAATTCTAAATATTAATATATTAATAAATATTAATATTAATATATTAAAATATATTAATATATGAGTTTCACATTTTATTTATAAATAAATATTAATATATATTAATATATGGGTTTCACATTTTATTTATTAATAAATATTAATATTAATATATTAATATTAATATATTAAAATATATTAATATTAATATTTTTTAATATATTAATATTATAATATATTAATATATTTAATTTTTCGAAATATTTAATTTTTCATAAATATTAATATTAATATATTAAAATATATTAATATATTAATATTAATATTTTTTAATATATTAATATATTTAATTTTTCGAAATATTTAATTTTTCATAAATATTAATATTAATATATTAATATATTAATATTATAATATTAAAATATATTAATATTAATATTTTTTAATATATTAATATTATAATATATTAATATATTTAATTTTTCGAAATATTTAATTTTTCATAAATATTAATATTAATATATTAAAATATATTAATATATTAATATTATAATATTAAAAAATATTAATATTAATATATTTAATATTAATATTAATATTTTTTAATATATTAATATATTTAATTTTTTGAAATATTTAATTTTTCATAAATATTAATATTAATATATTAAAATATTAATATATTAATATTAAAATATATTAATATTAATATTTTTTAATATATTAATATTATAATATATTAATATATTTAATTTTTCGAAATATTTATTTTTCATAAATATTTAATTTTTCAGAATATTTAATTTTTCGAAATTTATTAATATCAAAAATAAATTTGCTACAGTGTTGGTACCAAAACCAAAACCATGAACCATCAAAAATGATGGTTCCAAATTTTGGCTCATTCATTCACAAAAGTTGCACCATGGAATTGCTACAGTGTTTACTCCAAATTTCCACTCCATTTGCCAAACATGAATTTTGTACCATTTTTTGAAACCAAACCCAAAATCAAGGCTCCACTCCATTAGCCAAACAAGCACGTAGTATTAGCTTCGTCGGATGTATTGAATTAATGTTTATTATTCATTTGAAGCAATAAAATTATTCTTGCCAATGAAAAAAAAAACCCTTCAAACAGGCCTTTTTTTTATTATTTCATTTTTAATTTATCCTTATGCTCGTCAGAAATTCCATTTTAGAAGTTACTTTCCAATTTTTAATTTGTATTGTGAGGTTAAAAATTTAAAGTTATCCACATTTTAACCTCTATGGTAATTTAAAAATACCTCCAAAGCAACCTATTTGAGTGCATTCCGAGTTATCCATTACGGAGGTTACGTGCTCAGCCCACTAGGGACATTTTCATAATTTCACGTACTCCCACATTTCTTCGCTACGTTTTTCTATCTGGTTGGATCGAAGCCGATCAAGCAAGCGATCACACGATTGATTCAATTCACCGAATTCAAAAACATTCCGTGTTCGAAATTTTTTCCATAGGATCACTCATATACATACAAATATACATAAAATCTCAACGACCGACGAAAACCCTACTTCAAAAGGAGACGAAGATCACCGAACAAAAAACAAGAGAGAGCGAGGAGAGAGAAAAGAATGATGTTGCAGAGACCCAGACGGAGGTGCGAGGGCACAGCCATGGGTGCCATCGTCCTGGATCTCCGACCCGGCCTCGGAATCGGACCTTTCTCTCTCGGTAACCCCCAATTACACAACCATCATTTTTAGGTCAATTAGGTCGAATCATTGGCGAATTTTTATGAATATTGTGGTTGATTATTGATTATCATGGAATTCGTTATTGGATTTTAGATGTTTTTGATATAGTGGTTATGAACAAATTTCTGTAGAATTGATTTTGGATTGTATATGTTTGTATGCGTGTATGTAATATGTTGATTGTGATTATTGGAAAATGACGATGTTGTTTCAGGGATGCCAATATGCGAAGCGTTTGCTCAGATAGAGCAGCAACCCAATATCTATGATGTTGTCCATGTGAAGTACTTTGACGAGGTTGGTCGATGATTTAAATTGAAAATGTTTCATAATTTCAATTTACGTATGCTGTTATTAATGCTAAGATGGTTTGTTTGAGCTTGCTTTATACTATAAATTTTAGTGTGATGGTTCAAATTTCATTTTTCTTTTGTATCATTTTGGGAGGGAAATGAAATGGAAAAAAAGTAATGAACTCTTTAATTTTAGAGTGTCTGAACACGCAGTCGTAAGATATGCAAATTACCTATGATATGTTACCTACGAATATCCTCTATACTAATATGTGGATATTCATGTTAAACCAAATGGCCGATGCCAAAGTAGAACTTTTGTTTTTCATAATTGAGAACCTTATAAGGTACTAGTAATTATTGATAGTTCACACCATTTATGGTCAATATATTAAGTATGTGTATATATCTTTGTTGGTTCCTTGGAGCATTTTGATGGGAGAAACTGATTCAGTTAATCCTTACTTCTCCGGGGTCTTGCTTTTGAAATATCCAGTAATGGTTCTACCTTCTTTTCCGCATAAATGTTGTTATGCTTCAAATTGTTAAGTAAAATCGAATTTACATGCACCGTATATATGGTATTGTTGGCTTTCATGGCAATATTGGAATAAGATCTTGGTGTTTTTCCTTTAAATTATGAACTAATGTTTCTGATGGAAAGGGCTACTTTTAGTACAAGGACTTGTTTAATGAATTTCTATAAATTGGGAGCCTGAGTCAAGTCGTTTGGTGTACTGAGGTAATTGTTTTCATGAATCACAATACTTGGAAAACCATTGGTTTTGCTGTTATAAGCCCACGGATACTAGTTGCACTTATCTAACAATTAATGTTGCAATGGTTGCTGCCGGCCCCTAGCCTAAGTCTTGAATATCCACTATAAAGTTCCTTTTAATCTGAAAATGTTTGAACTCAGCTTGCTGACTTATTGTGGTACCTTTTTACTGTTCAGAGTCATTATTCGCCTTTCCATTTTTTGTCATTGTTGTTGTTAAATTATGTCTATTTGTCATTTGGTTTGACGTTAATGAGTTCATTTTACAACGTGATATATGAAAGTGTTTGAACTTGTAGTTCAATATATGATAGTTCAGGTACTAGACAGAGAGCCTTTGATGGTCCTGCCTGTCTACTTGTGTTAGTGGTCATTCATTTCTGGATTACCTAATGGGTGCGAAGTAACGTACCTGGGCATTTTTTTGGTTTCTATAATAGTTATAAGACCTCTCATCATTATGCCTGTTTTCTGCAGGAGCCTCTGAAGCTGGATATTGTCATAAGCTTTCCTGATCATGGTTTTCATCTCCGTTTTGATCCCTGGTCGCAAGTATTTTCTTTTACTACAACTTTGGCATTATTTTTCTTTTATATAAATGATAGTGTTTTAAACCCCCCCACCCCGTTTTTTACTATGTCTTTGCAACAATTAGGTAACAATTCTAGACATAATCTGTGTGAATAAGCAGAATATGAAGATTTTGTTTTTTGGATTTTATTTATTAATTATATTGATTTACGCGGGAAATTGCTTCATTTGAATGTATCTATTAAAGGATTCATTTGCCCAATGGCCAGTAGCGTCGTTTGAACTTTGCTTGCAACATTTTATGTTAGTGTGAATGTGTGGTACATATTATGTGATCTGATCTGCTCTGTTTCTAACAATCTATGTTTTTTATTTATGCTTTATAGATTGTCTTACAGAATCTTCTCGTGTGAGTAATACAGTTTGACTGACTTTTGTACCATGTACCAGAGGCTGCGCCTTATAGAAATTTTTGATGTCAAACGGCTTCAAATGCGCTATGCAGCTTCCCTGATTGGGTAGGTTTACTGGTTTGCACTTTACTTACTGTCCGTTAGGGTTATTCTTGATCCTTATTCTTACTTTCAGGGGACCGGCCACTCTAGCAACTTTTGTAGCAGTTTATGCTCTTTTTGGGCCAACATATCCTGGAATTTTTGACAAAGACAGATGTGTTTACACTCTATTTTATCCAGTATGTTCAGCGATACATGATTATGACAGGATTCTTCATTAATTTTCTTCTATATCCTCTTTATTTTCACTGGGAGTTGATGTCTGCATTTTGTAGGGGTTGTCCTTTGCTTTTCCAATTCCCTCTCAGTACACAGAATGCTGCCATGATGGAGAAGGTACGGTATTTAATTTTTTTTATTCAGTTCTGCACAAGCGTACCAATTTGTCTGTCCTTACCTGTTTTCCTTCTTTTCATCATGAAAGCGGAATTGCCCTTGGAGTTTCCAGATGGCACCACTCCAGTTACATGCCGTGTCTCCATATATGATAGTTCTAGCGATAGTAAAGTTGGGGTAGGGTCCTTAATGCACAAGGCTTCTGCTCCTCCTTTGCCTTCTGGTAGCCTTTACATGGAAGAGCTGCATGTTAAGGTTTGACCACTTCCTCAAGTATCGTGTAATTTGATGGTTTGCATCCTTAGTGAATTACTACCAACTCATGTATTTTCCAATCACCATCATGTTTCTGATGTTAGTTGATGATACTATCGATGCACATATTAAGATGGGATCTTCTTTGCCAGAGGAAGGGGGGAGGAAATCTATGCAGACAGTTATTTTGAATTTTTAGCCCCTTTCTATAAATCTTAGCATAGATGAGAAAGGATTCATGTGGCTTCTCCAATTAGTTGTCAGATTCCTCTGTTATTTTTGTATTTGTTTAAAAAAACCTAAAGTTGTACCTTTTGAGACTCCTGTTCCATCCGGTGGTTGTAATATTTGGATCTGATCCTCCTTTCCTTGTCTCTGTTATCCACAGCTCGGGGAAGAATTATGGTTTACTGTTGGTGGCCAGCACATTCCTTTTGGTGCATCACCACAAGTAAGATCAATTGTGCTCTTTCATTGCACAAGTAATAATTTTATGGTTTTGTTTGCTGCATTTTATTTTAATCAACTTCTTACAATACATGCACCTTTCTCAATATGCTCATCAACATGTAGAAGAAACACTGATTCAAACTCTTTTAATATTTTTATTTCAAAAATGCTGTTTTAAGCAATCATATATTTCATTAAAATATTATAAATTAAGAATCACGCCTTCTTCTCTTCAAGCACGTACAAGGCATGTGTTAAGCAAATTTGATTTGTTTTTGAATATTTTCCTTTATAGAGAACAAACAATTACTGTCCATGATTATAGTTGAAAACATTTGAATATTCCTGTAGTTGTTCTTATTGGATTAAGTTGGTAATTTTATAATTGACACACTAGGGATGGGAAAGTTTTTTTGGGAGGGGACAATTTGGAAATAAGAGTTCTGGTTTGTTGCAGCTTACAGATAATTTAGTGAAAGTCAAAGAATGATACGAGAAGGAAGAGAATGCCTGTGCATTTTTTCCAATAATATGTGAATGTTATGTAAATATGGAGTTGTTTATTGCGGGGCATATTCATAAATAAATTTGGAATTATTGAATTATGAAGTAATAAATTAAAATGTACCCAATTGTTATGTAAAAGCTTAGGATTTTTTATTTTATTTTGGAATTTTGTGAATGATGAAAGAAATATAGAATGGAAAGAGAGGCCTTAGTTTGGATTTTCCTTTCAATTTGTCTACATCTCATGCACCTAGTTTGGGTTTTCATAGTAATTCATTTTTTTAATAGAGTGGAACTTTCCCTCAAAGCCACCTTTGCTCTCCACAATAGTCTCCTGCCTCCCCACTTTACCTGAATGTTTAAATGCCAGTTCTTAACTGTAATAAATGCCTACTCAACTGTTTCTCCTTGCTCACAAATATATATGTATATATATATATTTTTTTTTTTGCTTTCATTATATAGGAAGGAGAGATAATGTTTGAGCTGCAGAGATAGTTATTTATGGTTTCTTTTTATCTGTATTCCCTTCTTTCCTAATTCTTCCAACATACTTGATTTTCAATAATGTATTTTTCTACTGTAAATTTGACTTATTTTCATCTCTAATTCAAATATGTTTGCTTTATAGAAAGGTGATGTTATGCTACGTAGTAAATCTCTGCTTGATCACATGTTTCTTGTTTTTATGCAGGATGTGTGGAGTGAGTTAGGTCGCCCCTGCGGCATCCATCAAAAGCAGGTATGCAAAGTTACTTGAAACTTGGAGATGGAGTGTCAGGACTGTATATGGTTTTAGATTTGAGTTTCCTATATAAAGCGACGTGATTTTATTTTCTGTTTTCAGAATTTTAATTTATTTTTACGAACTTTAAGTGGACTGAGAGGAATTAGCATTATTCAAATCAGTTAAAGGACTTTGGTGAAAATTTTCCGCTTCATAATTTTAGATATATTTTTAGTAATGTAAGTTATCTATTTGCCTCATTAATTTGTAGGGGTAATATCATAAAATTATCTATACCACCTAGATGCTTTGTATCTTCCCCTTCCCCCCCCCCCCCCCCCCCCCCCGATAACCAGGGTGTCCGGGGATTTCTCCCCGGCTAATCCACGGGAACCGTGGAAACCGCCCCCAGGGTCTCCTATGTATTGTTTGGTGATGGTAATATATCTATTACACCAGAACAAGATACTTGTGTTTCTGATAGAATATGCGAGGAAAGAAAATTGAAGATGGGGTAATCAAAGAAAGTCTATTAAGAAGATCACTGTCACTGTGGTACTTTGACAATGATCTTTTTACGTTGATACTTCAGATACTTATGCTGTTGTTGGTTATAGCTTGATCAAATTTTATGGACATGAAAATTTAGTCGAGGGATGTCAGAGCTAGATCCCTTTGAAATGGCATGCCTGTCATGGTCACTTTCTGGTTTCCAGGTTCAAACAATCTGTTGAGATCCAGTTTCACTTGTACAGGTTGATCAAATGGTGATTCATTCTGCCTCAGATCCTCGGCCACGCACAACTCTTTGTGGTGATTACTTTTACAATTATTTCACTCGGGGCTTAGACATATTATTTGATGGCCAGGTATTCTCTTCCTTTCTCTCAGATTTTATCAAACAGCATATTAACCTTTGTACTGGAAAGTCATCAGATCTTTGTGCTGGATTTTCAGACTCATAAAATCAAGAAGTTTGTTCTCCACACCAACTATCCTGGGCATGCTGATTTTAACTCATATATTAAGTGCAATTTCGTAATCTTTACTTCTGAATGTAAGTTCCCTTCTTTCACTCAAGGTTCTGCTTAGTTCTTCTCCCGCAGCTTTGATTAGTATGCTTAGCATTTCTATTCAGAAACTGATTCATTACCGATCTTCTGTTGCCTGTAGTTGGTGGGTCTTTTCACCAGGAAGTAACTGCCTCTAAACGTAGCATAACACCCAGCACAAAATGGGAGCAAGTGAAGGTAAAATCATGTCTGTGCAAACCCAGAAGTTTTGACACATTTCCCCCCCTAGAAAGATAACCCTTGAAATATGGAAATTAATTATGTGCATATCTACGTTATGGCAGACTTCTGTGATATTACTATTGGAATTATCTTGATTTTCCTTTTTTATTCACTGGTTGAATTGGTGGGAATAAGGTTTATAATCAATGTTCTTTTTCTTATCCTTTCATACCGAAAGGAGCATTAAAGAATCCTTAATATTTAATTTTTCCCTGCAATAAACTGTTCTTGGTTTATGTTGCTGACATTCAATAATGGGTTGGAGGTGCTCTGAAATTTCTTATTATGAAATTGAGCACGACTTACTTTAGCCACACCTTACTCCACCCAAAAAGTAAAAAGAAAAAGAAGAAATATAAAGAAATGAGAAAAATAACTTTCCATTTTTTGGGGGTTGAATTATGAACTTTTTTTCTGTAGGAAATTCTTGGGGACTGTGGTCGAGCTGCTATTCAAACACAAGGCTCTTCAAGCAACCCTTTTGGATCTACATTTGTATATGGATATCAAAATGTTGCCTTTGAGGTGAGTTGATAAAATTTGGCTTATTAGTGTAGTAGCTAAATCTTTTTACATTTTCCCTTGACCCATAGTCCAGGAATAGAAAAAAAATTCTGAAGAATATTGTGATAATAAAAATGAGTAGCAAAAGAAGAGAGAATTTGAACAGTTTTTATTATAGGCGATTCAATTGTTTGGTTATTAAGGGGTGCAAAAGAAGAAACGTTAATTGACAAAATAAATAATTTACAAGATATGATCTATCTGGAACTATAGTATCAATTCCAACAAATATTGAACTTAAATTAAAATAAAAAGAGTATATACATATATATATATATTAAGATTTTGATATATGAGATGAATCTGTTATTTCAATTTGTTACTTGTTTTGCTTCTGAATTGGATTTCCATATGCATTAAACAAAAATACCCCTAGAGGTGGATAAGGGTAAGTGGTGTGAAAAGGGTTTTTCCATGATGGGAGATGAAAACCGTTACTCCCACACAAGGTTTGTGAATAAGTGTTCGTCTGATAACGAGCAAGGAATATCCATCTTTATCCTACAAGATTCATTAGTTCTTTTTTCCGACCATCTTTCATGCTGATCTGTTAGATTTTGTTTTCCTATATTATTTTTAAAATGTATTTAACCGATAATATCCTGGATTTCTTACAAGGGATGCATTGATGTTGCAGGTTATGAAGAATGGTTATATTGCAACTGTAACTCTCTTCCAGTCGTGATAAAATGTTGGTTGGTATGTGGCCGTTCTTGTTGTATCTCTCGAAAAATAAATGCTTGTTGTACATTCTTTTTCTGTGACTTAATGCTATGCTGTTCCATCAATGTGGTTGATTTTGTCTGGACACCTATTTCTTGCAGGGGGACTGGTGTGATTTGTACAGTCGATTGGTGATAGAGTAGCAGGTACTGCTTGGAATGGACATGGTGATGTAAATTGCTAATTGTACAGTTATGTAAAAAATTACACAGTTCCTCCATCTTGTTTCAACATGTAGTTCCCAATATATCGCGTAACTAAATGTAACATTTTTATAAAGGTTATATCTGTTAATCAAATTAACTTGTTTACAAGTTAGAGTTTATCAGCTGGGCTCATAGTGTACACATTGGGTAATATCACAAATCTGTAAGCCACTCGTCACCATAAATAAAATCTAGTGATATAAATGGTTCGGCCTCTTGTTGGGTGAGCTCCCTGGACCATGACACCCTCCCTCGAAGATCAGCCCCCGGTCCAGAACACTTGAATTCTCCATAATATACAGTCCTGCAAAGGAATGTAAGAGTTAGATATCAGCCTCAACTGATCCTACAGTGCATTGTTAGGCTCTGAAACTAAAACATTCATGAAGGTAATCTGATAGACTATATCAGGTGAACCACTATGTTCTCCATTCTTTCTCTCACCACATATTTCACTGGACAAGTTTCAGTAAGACAGAGAATGGAGAGAATGTCGTGTAAGTGTGTAAAAGAGAGAGAGAGAGAGAGAGAGATAGATACATACATTTCCCTGTTCTTGTCTCCCCAGTTGTACCATCCTCTAGGGGTGATGATTCTGTCCATGTAAGTGTAAGCAAATACAACCCTAGAGAATGTGCCCCATGCCCTGCCCAGGTAGAGGGCACCTGAGCCAGTGACCTTGCAACGGACGAACGAAAAGCCGGTTTCCTCGTGCATGCTCTCCCTCTTCTGGGCTGTCAGGGCCCCATAGCTGTCGGTAATCGCATGCAGATGGCAGTTCTCATAGAGGGAGCGACCATTCCCGAATATGAAGTCCACAGAACCTTGGATATAACAATCTCTGAAGTAGTGCCTGCCTCTGTGATCGAAAAGGGTGTCTTGTGTTCCAATAAACTTGCAACCTATGAAAGCTGCTGTATCGGCTGAGATTCGTAGTGCCACTGCTTGCTTTCCTAGAGCCCCTGATGGTGGCAATGGTGCTTTATTCTGTAAATCAGAACATAATTATATAAAACCTAATGAAATAAATAAAAAAAATAACATATATCTTCAGACAAGCTAGACTACTACCTATCTTTTTAAGACAAGAAATCCACAGAGCATTTTTCTTTTGTGGAGGCTCGAATAGGTAAAAAGGATACACCACTATTGAACTGGCATTAGTTGGCGAGTATATTATATGGTTTTTGTACAGGTTTTGATTCATTTATACGAGACTTTATTAGAAACCTTCTTCACCTTATAATACTCTTATGATTCACAGTTGTTGTATCGGTATAAGTTGGGGCAACAAGGCAACATACTCTCATATCAATATTAAATATGAGTATCAAACGAATATCAATATGGTATTACATTATGATACTGGGGCTAGTGGCACCTTCCAGAAGCGTTACAAAACTGGTGATACGTAATTAAGCTGCTGCGAACCATAAGAAATGATGGATTTGGAAACTATGCCAAGAAGGAAAATGTTAAGAGCAGATGTTACACAGTTTCTTTTTCCGACAAGCACTGATACGAACTCAACAATTTTGAAATAGTACTAACCTTGAAGGTGATGTTCTTTGCAATGAAATAAGGTGAATTAATGGCGAATGTTGCAGAATTCAAGGTACCCAATGGTTCCCCATTTTGTCCGGTCCGGTCTGCTGTGTCATCCCACTCGATAATGGTATTGTCTGCACCGGCTCCGTCCAGCCATGGTCATGGGTACCTGAACCTTCTCCCTGAAATTTCCAATCCAATTTATAAAACATTTTTAATAGAACTAAAATTGCTACACAAAAACTAAAGTTCTACCAACAAAAAGTAAGACAACCATTGATTTGCAATTCCGAAAACAGTTCTCAAAGTTCTCAAAATTCAGAAAATATAAAATTGTTTTTAGCCAACTACAAAATAAATTTTTTTTTGAAACATACCTTTTTATAATTTTCAGAAAACTGAACCAAATAGATTATTATTATTTTTTTTACAATATTTGATTTTCAACTTTCATGAAAGAAAAAAGGTACTATTTCCAAAGTTGTAAACCAAGGATATCCAATTTTGCATTTTTGAAAATAGTTTTTCGTTTTCTAAAATTTAAAAATAAAAAATGGTACAAAAAAATCTATTTGATTGAGTTTTCTTAAAACTCAGTTATAAATATAGTTCTCATAATACATTTTTTTTTGTTATCAGAATTATAGAAAAACAGTTTTAAGATACACGAACCAACCATGCCCGTGTGTGTATATGTATATTTGATTTGGGTCCTCAATTTTGTAGAATAAATCTATAATTTACCAATTAAAAAAATGAAAATCATTAATATAACTCTATTATATATTACCTGTAAATACCTGCACTAACTGAGATAACCACCCGGCAGTTATTGATAATAGGAAGAGAATTAAGGGCCTTTTGCACGGTAACAAAATCTCCTAGCCTTGGATTTTTATTTACTTTTATGGTTAAGCAAGGCTTGAACTTGTTCTTTGCTTTCTCAAAGAGGGAATGGTTGAAAGAGCCCATCTTTTTAACCCAATCTTTGTAGGCTTCTTCAATTACAATTTTCCCATTAAACCCTTTTGGATTGTAACATAGACTCAAGCTTTGAAACAATAATATCACCCAAAATAGCTTCAATACCATAGTGATTGTGAACTCTATGGACATGGACAAGGTAACAAATTTGAATTTCTCAAGTGAGGAAGTGAAAGAAGCTAAGGACTGAGGACTGAGGTTTAGTTTGGTTATAACATGTATTCTTATCTCTTCCCACCAAAAGTATCACCGATCTATATATGCATTAATTACATGTTATATTATAATACATGAACCGCATATACAATATAATATGCTAGTATATTTGTCATATGGTGTTAAAGATGTTAAAAGTGGTAAAAGAAAGAGCAAAGAGAATGGTATATTTTGGGGAAGAGGCGTGGGAGATGATGACAAAAGGTGGTTATGACGATGCATCATCTTCATGATGGAAATTATGACAACATGGTCACTTCGGTGAAGTGCACCACAAAAAGTATGGTTTGTAACTTGCCCGGCTTGGCTAGATAAAATGGGCATATTTGAAAATAATAGACGTGTTTATCTATTTTTTATACTAGCCAAAACTGTCTGTCTTGAAAAAACCAAATACACCAAAAAGGAAAGAAAATGTTTCTAATAAGTTCGAAATCGAAAATGTAAAACTTAGAGTATGCTTGATTAGAGTATCAGAAAATAAGTTTTCGTGTTTTTGAAATTAAAAATAAAACAAGAATGTAAATTTTTTAAAATTTGTTTTATTTCAATAATTTGAAAACTTAGTAATCAAAAGTCCAAGCCCAGGTCCATTTATTAGGCCCAAGACTTGTCGAGCCCATGTAAAATGTAAATAGTGAATGACCCATATATTGAACCCACCAAGTATAAGTGAGACCATCACATTAGGCCATTCCCTTGAAAAATAGAATAACAGCCCACTACCTGAAGGGAGTGTGTAGTTATTAAGATAGTGGGTCATGACCCCATGAACTTAGGCCATGAGCCAAGAGCACAAAAATGTATAAATATGACCATTAATAGAGGAGAATGCATGATTTGGATGTGAGTATATTTTTGCTACTTACATTTGGCGCCGTCTGTGGGAAAGATAATATTTTCCACTTGCAATTTCATTTTTATAAAAAAATGGTGTCCACTCGATCAGCGAACAATGAAGCCAGATTCGAAGAAGTCATGAGGCGGTTGGAAGCTGTGGAGTAGAGAAACGCAGCCCTCGAGCAGCAGAATGCTGAGCTACTCCATCGAGTAGCTCAGGGCCCTTTCCCTCTCCAAAATTCCAGCCCGACGGATGGTGTCAGGAACAATGAGCCAGATCCCTCCAGCTCCCATCAAGAGCGGAACGTGTCAATCACTCAAAGGGACAAAGTGCCGAGGGAAGAAGAAGAATCCTCTCATCCCATAACAAGGGAAGTACCAGCAATGCATGCCCCGACTCAGAACGACCTGCACGAAATGGCTGCCAAAATTCAAAGAGATGTGATGAAGGATTTAAGGATGTAGACCCCTGACGATCTGGCCATTCATGCAACCACAGATATGACCCAGTCTCCATTCACAGAAGAAATTGAAGCAACAGAATTCCCGAAGAAGTTTGTACTCCCAGTTTTTACGCTCTATGATGGTACAAAGGATCCACTCGATCATATCTACCAGGTGCAGACCAAAATGACTGTCTATGGGAGGAACCAAGCCCTTCTGTGTAAAGTCTTTTCAACAAGTTTGACAGAGGCACCACTTCTATGGTTCATGAAGCAATCCCCCAGGTCCATTTGTAGCTGGAATGACCTCTGCAGGCGCTTTATCGGTCAATATTTCAGCAATCGGAGGCAGAGAAAAACGATATCAAGCCTATTTACCATGACCCAGGAAAAGGGAGAGAGCCTCAAGAATTTTTTATCCAGATTCAACGTAGAGATGTCTTTTATTGATGACTGCGACCAGTTGTCAGCAGTAGAAGCATTCCGTATGGCGGTCATCCCTGGCACAAAATTCCATTCTTCATTAGTAAAACGGTCCCCTGTCAACATCGGTGAGCTCAATTCCAGAGCACAAGGGTATCTCAGAATAGAAGAAGAGGAAGCGGTCAGACAGAGAAGAGCCTCACTTGTAACGATAGAAGCAAAATCCAAGGAAAAGATGAGGGACCAGAGGCTTCAACGACCGGATCCGCCTCGGCAAATCCCATTGTCCAGAACTCCAGACAAACGTCAACGAACGGAAGAAAGAACCACTCCGCTCAAAACCAGCCTTGGAAAGTTCTTCCAAGAATGCAAAAACAAAGGGATTTTCAGACTACCTCCACCAATCAGACAACCGATGGAGTTGAGAGACATGACCAAACACTGTGCCTTTCACAGTGAGTATGGCCATCATACGAATGATTGCAGGAATCTTCGAAGGCAGGTCGATGCAATGATCGCCAAAGGTGAACTTGCAGACTACATAATGAAGGATCAACCGAGGACGGACAAACCACACAGGACACAACCGAATAACTCCGCAGCAGGGCAACCAGTAAGGTTCATCCATATGGTCCAAGGGGGTGAAGAGATATTGGAGGACGAAGGAATCAGAAGGTCAAAGATAAGAAAAACACACAAGCTCAGGCGAGTCGGCGAAGTTTGCCAAACAACCCTCATCCAGGGAGAATTAAGAATCATGTTTTCAAATGCCGATATGCAGAATATTCAGACGCCCCACGAAGATCCTCTGGTAATCACTCTTCTGGTAGTTAATTGTCTAATCAAACGTGTGATGATTGATCCAGGAAGCAACACCAATATCATGACAAAATGGGCCTTCGACAAAATAGGAATCAATGTATCACAGCTGTGCCCGGCTCGGACACCTCTGGCCAGTTTCGACGGACGACGCGTCGAGCCAATAGGGGTAGTCCATTTGTCAATATCACCAGCACGTCGAACCCTGAAAAAAGTTTTTGTCGTGGTGGACGTTAAACCATCGTACAATCTACTTCTGGGGCGATGATGGATCCATCGGATGCAAGGTGTTCCTTCAACACTCCATCAGGTCATGACGTGCCTCGATCCAAATGGGGTGGACGTGACAGATATCCCAGGAGACCAAGTAGCAGCGAAGGAGTGCTATTCAGTATCCGTGAAGGATCTAAATCTAAAAAACAAATGAGTATTGGAAGCACCAGAAGAATCCCTGTACAACGAGAAATAGCAATTACAGTCAGACCCTTCCTCAGAGGGTCAGGAGACTCAGGCAACCACGGAGTCCCTAGAAGAGGTGAAGGTCAGTCGGACAGACCATTCCAAAGTCATATTTATCGGCTCATACCTCGAGAAAGAAGAAAAGGATAAGCTGATTCACTTCCTCCAGCTAAACTCGGACGTATTCGCCTGGTCTCATCTTGATATGCCAGGCATAGATCCATCGGTTGCTCAGCATAATCTCAATGTTGATCCAGATGTAAGACCGGTGAGACAGAAACACAGAAGATTCGGGGTGGAAAGGAACCAGATCATATCCGAGGAAGTGGGAAAACTACTAGAAGCCGAATTCATAAGGGAAGTAAAGTATCCATCACGGTTGTCCAATGTGGTGGTAGTCAGAAAGAAGAACGGCAAATGGAGGGTCTACGTGGACTTCACCAACCTGAACAAGGCTTGTTTTCCCTTACCGAAAATTGATAAGATGGTAGATGCCACCTCGGGATATGAAAGACTCTCTTTTCTTGATGCATACTCCGGCTACAACCAAATCCCGATGAATCAGGCTGATGAAGAGAAAACAACCTTCATTACCGAGGAAGGTACGTACTGCTACAAAGTGATGCCTTTCGGATTAAAAAATGCAGGTGCCATTTATCAAAGGCTTGTCAGAAGGATATTCAAAAGTCAGATGGGGAAAACGGTTGAAGCCTACATAGATGACACGGTGGTAAAAAGCAGAAGGAAAGACGACCATCTCAAGCACCTGGAAGAAGTGTTCGATGCACTCCGAAAGTACGGGATGAAGCTCATCCCAGCCAAGTGTTCGTTCGGAGTCTCATCCGGGCAATTCCTCGGGCATATCGTCAACCGAACAGGAATTGAAGCCAGCCCATCGCAAGTCAAAGCTCTGATAAGCTGCGAAGAGCCAAAAACGCAGAAGGAGGTCCAGATTCTGACGGGGAGGGTAGCCGCACTGAGCAGGTTCGTATCCCGACTGACAGACCGATGCAGACCATTTTTTCAGGCAATTAGAGGTGGAAAAGGGAGCATATGGGGGCCGGAACAGGCAGAGGCCCTCCTGAAATTGAAGTAGTATCTCCAGAATCCACCAATTCTAACCTCACAAAATCCAGGGGAACCATTGCATCTGTACCTCGCCATATCAGCAGTCTCAACCAGCGCAACACTTGTAAAGGATGATAAAAAGTGCCAGAGGCCAATCTTCTTCAGCAGTAAGTCCCTGTCAGATGCAGAAACCAGATACACAATGGCAGAGCGCGTTGTTCTTTCTCTAATCAATGCAAAAAGGCGACTGAGGCATTATTTTGAAACCCATTCAATCGTAGTACCAACTACCATGCCTATAAGGGCCATCATGTCCAAGCCTGATCTGACGGGAAGAATAACTAGATGGGCGCTAGAGCTCGGGATATTCGACATCATATATGTGCCACGAACAGCCATAAAAGGTCAAGCCTTAACCGATTTCCTTCTAGCAGCAGAGCCAGAATCAATCCTACAGGATCCAGATGAGCCCGAGTGGACGCTCTATGTAGACGGATCAGTTGGTTCAGCAGGTTCGGGAATTGGGCTCGAAATTATAACACCCGACGGGACCCGCATCCAACAATCAGTCCGTTTGGAGTTTTCTGCCACCAATAACGAAGCATAATATGAGGCACTACTAGCCGGATTGCGACTAGCTCAGAGCCTTTGTATTAGAAGGCTCCGTATTTTCAGTGACTCGCAACTAGTAGTGAAACAAGTTTAAGGCGAATACGACGCAGGGGAAAAGCTGCAGCCCTCATAAGAAGCTGGCTCAGATGGAGCTAGACAGATTGGAGCAGTACACTCTCAACCAGATCCCCAGGGAAGAAAATGAAAGTGCAGATCGGTTGGCCAACATGGCTTCAGTCAATGATCAAGATCTGACCAGAGTCACCCCGATTGACTATCTTGATGTCCCGAGCATTTACCGGTTAGATGTTGTGTGCGCAATATCTTGGGAGCCGAGCTGGATTGATCCCATAGTAGAATACCTCAAACACGACATACTTCCTGATGATAAAGCGGAGGCTCAAAAAATTCGCATGAAGTCAGCCAGATATGCCTTGCTACACGGCCAACTTTACAGAAAATCCTTTGGAGGTCCGTACCTTCGGTGCCTCACCCCTTCGGAGGCATCAACCATAATGAAGGAAATCCATGAAGGATCATGCAGAAATCACTCAGGAGGACGAGCATTGGCCCATAAGGTCCTAAGCCAAGGATATTTTTGGCCTTATCTTTCCCAAGATACTGAAGCTTATGTCAGAAGGTGCAGAAAATGTCAGTTCCATGGGGACTTCATTCATCCGCCTCCAGAACTACTTAATCCCATCTTCAGCCCGCACCCATTTGCGTAATGGGGGATCGATGCAGTTGGACCACTTCCCATGGCTCTCAGATCAGTGAATCAAGCACTGATAGCAACTGATTATTTCACAAAGTGGGTCGAGGCAGAATCCTACTCCACCATCACCCACAGGCACATAATTAAATTCATATGGACCAATATCATCTGCAGGTTCGGAGTACCGAAGGTGATAGTAATCGACAACGGAAAAAATCTGGATAATCAATGGACCAGGCAATTCTGTAATGAGCATGGGATTCAGTTGAGAACATCATCGGTCACATACCCTCAAGGAAATGGCCAAGCCGAAAGATCCAACAGAACCATATTGAATACTCTGAAGAAGAAGTTAGAAGACCATAAAGGGGTCTGGCCAGACAAGCTTCCAAATGTACTTTGGTCTTACAAAACAACATCAAAAGTCCCTACAGGAGAAACACCATTCTCAATGGCATTTGGGACAGAAGCTGTCATTCCAACAGAGCAAATAGTTCCAACAGCCAGAACAACGCTGTATCAAGAAGAATTGAACGACCAACAACTGGTTGATGGACTGGATCTGCTCGAAGAAAAACGTGATCAAGCTGCCATTAGTCTGGTAGCCTACCATCAAAGGGTCAAGAATACCTTCAACAAGAAAGTCAGAAGACGAGAATTCCAGGTGGGCAATATGGTATTAAGGAAGAAGATCGGGTTAATCGGAAAACTCAGGGAGAATTGGGAAGGTCCATACACAGTCACATAGGTCATAGGATGTGGGGCTTATCGCCTCAGGAATAGTGACGGCAATATGGAACCCAATTCTTAGAACGCCTCACGACTGAAGAGGTATTATCCTTGATATTTATTTTATTTTCAGAATAATGAAGCAAAGGCATTTGTGCCCAGCTTTACTGATATGTTTTGAATTTCCAAAATTTGTTATTCTGACTCAGTCAGATGTTGTTATCTTTATAATTTCTTGATTATAATAATAGATGGTCATCCTTCTTACAATCAAATAACCAGATTCATAAAATAATTCCTAAGTAATGAGATGACAGAGGCTCATAAGCCTGACTTATTCTTTCAGATGAATGAGATTAAAAATAATTCCTAAGTAATGAGATGATAGAGGCTCATAAGCCTGACTCATTCTTTCAGAGGAATGAGATTAAAAATAATTCCTAAGTAATGAGATGACAGAGGCTCATAAGCCTGACTCATTCTTTCAGAAGAATGAGATTAAAAATAATTCCTAAGTAATGAGATGACAGAGGCTCATAAGCCTGACTCACTCTTTCAGAGGAATGAGATAAAAGAAATCCCAAAGGGTGAAATGACAGAGGCTCATAAGCCTGAGTCATACTTACAAGAAAAAAAAAAGTATTGATAAAAGGGGGGGGGGGGGGGGGGGTGGGGGCTTGTCAGCCTGATTCACATCAGATGAAAGTGCATATTCTATTAATGAGCAAAAATTATTGTTTTGTATTACAAAATTGCCCGAAGGGCATGTTACAAAATACAGCACTACAGAAGGGATATGGAATAATCTAGACATGGTTTGAACCACTGAAATCCTTTCCTAAGGAATCTACATGTGTGGTCGGAGGGAAGAATTCTATGGAGGGGTTGAGAGGGTCAACAGGAAGATATCCCTTAAGGAATTCGGTGAAAAGGTTCTGAGCATGACTAGGCTCGGGGCTGGCATATGGCCTCTGTACCCCTAACGCCTTATCCATGGCATCAGGGTCTTTGATCTTCCTTCTTGCTGGATCCTTCTCTCCAACAACAAAGCCCTTCCTCCAGAATTCACCAGCTACTATCCTGTTCATCTTTGAATAGTGTTGGTGCATGTCAAGCCCTCCTTTCTTGCACATCTCCAGGGCAGATTGAGAGATGCCGAATTGGTGTTGAAGAGCCTCATGGTCAGATGCCAGTTTCTCCTTCTCACTGGATAGCTTAGCATTCTGCTCTTTTGCTTGAGCTAGTTCTTCTTCCAATTGAGCAACCCTGGAAGGGAGGTCCCCTAGCTGAGCCTTCAGCTCTTTCTCCTGATCGTCCTTCTCAGCTAGGTCAGCTTTCAGGCATTCGAGCTCCTTCACACCCTCCTCGTGGGCAAGACATAACGCATTGACACTAAAGAGCGCCTGAAAATAAATTTGAAGGCAAAAATGGATCAGTATTATACATAAAATAGTTATAAAACGTCGGATCAAAGAGAAACGTACCCCTAGTAACAACCCCGGAGTTTTACGCACGATACGGTCAGGGTCAGCCCCTCTCTGCATCTCAAGCTCCTCTGGCGTCCAGAGCCCCTGTGCCCGGGTTATCATGGTGGCCATTAATGTGAGGCTTGAAGTGGACTGGTCAGAAGAAGCAGAACTCTTCTCCTTACCCTTATGTTTCCTTTTCTTACTCGGTCTCTCTTCCCCCACTGGTCTGGTTTGGGCAGAGGAAGGATGAAGCATCTCAGGGATGGTGGTCTGCACAAGTGCAGACCCAGAAGCATCGCCCATCAAGGCGACGGTCACAGCCTGAGGATTGGAATCCAGAGGCATTTGTCCTTGACCAGCTAAGGGTGCAGTCAGCTCCTCCATATCATCATCGTCATCCTCAATTACTGGCCTGATCGAATCTATCATGATCTTGTACTTGGCTCCTAACCTGGATATGTCCTGCAAATTGGCAGGAGTAAGCATGTCAGCACATGACTTACGATCCGACCAGACTTTAGACTTCAATAAAGAAATATGAGCCTCTACATCTTAAGCCACGATGTCTATATCTTTATATCCTAAAGACTTATATACAAAATTCGCTCTGAGCTGATCGCACCCAAAGCAGAGGCAAGATTCCTTGTGGATAAAAGAAAAGGGATGAAGGGTCAGATGCTTAAAAACACTTGGGATCGGCCATTTCCTAGAGTACGGGTAAAACCAAGCCCCCTTCATTAAAACCATCTTCTCCTTCCAGTACTTCTCCGTTTTCTTAGTCCCATGGCAGATCGACCGACCCCTGAAAGGATAGAAGTTGTACCTCCCCACACAATCTTTCAGATCCACAATTTTGTAGCTAAGCAGAAGATCTGCCAGACCCAAAGATAACTTTTTCTCTCTATTAATCAGGATCAACATTGAAATTATCCTGAGGAAGTTAGGGTTGACTTGCAAAGGAGCTATTCCTAGGGTGAAGAAAATAAAGTGAAAAAGAGGATGAAGGGGAAATCGAAGCATCTTCATATGGAGAGCCGATAATAGCACCTCATCCGGACCCACTCCTTCGCCCATCCTGAAGTCATGAGAAGGATCATACTCCATCAGGATCACCTCTTTTGGGATCTTACAGTCCCTCTTCAGACTCTTGAGGTTCACAGATTTTCTTTTATGAGCCTCAAGTGGTTCAGCTACAAATTAGGCTGACTCAGTAGAGGGCCCAGCAGGAACGCCTTCGGGAGCATCAGTTCCTACCGGATTGTATATCATAGAAGTTCCAACAGGGACAACCTCAAGGCCATCTGCCTGGTTATTCACTCCCGAAACAATTGCTCCCAAGCCAGACGAATCCTGACGACTAGGTATGGGCAAAAGTGAAGGAGATGATGAACAAGATGGGTTTGAAGAAGGGGGGCTGGGAACATCAGATCCCCCATATTCTTGAGGAATCGTCCCCTCGGTAGATCTTGTGGCACTACTATCAGACATGATGAAAATGACAACTTACACAGAGAACCGGCGAGAAGAAGAAAGAACCTCCGGCAACCAAAGTACAATCAGCGGTCAAAGTTCGAACACTGCTAAAGATTGCTTACAAGATTTAAAAATGATAAATAATGAAAATGAGGCCACACAAGGATTTATATACACACGGCATACCAACAGACATCATTAAAAGGCTGAAGAGGTGCGCCGATTCCCAATGCCTCAAATACAGTGAACCGACAGCCGTCATTATAAAGTTTGAAATCACACGTCTTTTCACAATAATGACGCTGACGTCATCAAAAACGGCTGTCATCAATTGATTCTGTTGAATTCGGGCCAGGCCCACAACCCGTATGCCAGACCAGAATGGGGCTAGTGTAAATAGTGAAAATTATAGGCCCAGGTCCATTTATTAGGCCCAAGACTTGTCGAGCCCATGTAAAATGTAAATAGTGAATGACCCATATATTGAACCCACCAAGTATAAGTGGGACCATCATATTAGGCCATTCCCTTGAAAAATGGAGTAACAGCCCACTACCTGAAGGGAGTGGGTAGTTATTAAGATAGTGGGTCATGACCCCATGAACTTAGGTCATGAGCCAAGAGCACAAAAATGTATAAATATGACCATTAATAGAGGAGAATGCATGATTTGGATGTGAGTATATTTTTGCTACTTACAGTAAATTTTTTAAAATTTGTTTTATTTCAATCATTTGAAAACTTAGTAATGAAAAGTCCAATTATTTAAGAAATTGTCTTTCATTCTTATCTGAAAATAATTTTTTATTTTGAAAATTGTTAAAACCATTTGGAGCCAATTGGTTCTTTTGTCCTTCTAAATAAATCATTTACTAAGTATAGATATTAGATTGGCATATATATCACAAATCCGTTGTAGTCTAGTTGGTTAGGATACTCGGCTCTCACCAGAGCGACCCGGGTTCAAGTCCCGGCAACGGAAACTCCTTTCTGGCCCTTTTTATTTTTATTTTTATTTTTTTTCATTTTTTTCCTCTTTTGTACATCACTTTAAACAAAGATTCAAAATTTGCACTTGTACCCGATCTAATGCCATAATCTCAAGCATGTATCTAATATTCTGACTTATACAATCACAATCATTCCTCAACTGAGTGTGTGAGTAATTTGCTCAACTTTCAAAAAAGCGAAAAAAAAAATAAAAAAAAATTGCTATAAGGCCCCTCCTTGGAATTGGCATCATCTTTCTATTGTAGAGTTTCTTCAAGCTCTACATTGATCACATCCTCTCCATAACTGAGATTTCTCAGGGTCTAGATAGAAACATAACCTTTGACATCCCCAACACCACCACTTGTAATGTGAAAGTTATGCAACAATTGAGCAATCATTTCAAGCTTAAAACGGAACTTAACTATGTCAACAGTATCATGTGTACTAACCACCCTGCATATAAGAGCAGTAGCAAAAATTTCAGAATACATACAAATCATTAGCGTGCGATTTACTGCACCCGGTTACAATCTTATTATCTGGAATAGTAGTATGCTGTCCATTTGCTTGTTTACACTCATCCGCCACGAAATACTACTCCCGCAAGCACACAAAGACCATAATGCTCACTTTTGTGAGGAAAAAAAGTGGGAATGGTCTAAGAAGGTGGCAACTGGAAGCAAAGGGAACACATGTGCAATTCTGCTCACTAATCACTAATCCTCCACGAACCAGACTTCCGAATTCACTATTCCTGAAAACAACAAATCATGTTCATTAGATGCACTAGTTGTATATACTCGGGTATCATTGTGATACGGAAAAGATCCAATAGAAATGGAATAATCTATTTCTGTTGTGCATTATTCAAAACTGTAATCTAGATTCTCCCTCTCTCGTAACCTCAGTTCCATTTTCGGATTCAAAGCAAACATCATATATGATTACTAATCAGTAGAGTGCGGATTTCTATATATATATATATTTTTTTTATTTTTTATTTTAAATAAACCACAGGATTGATAACATCTTTATTTTTGAAACTCCTATAATTCTCGACTACCTAATGGAATATTTTTCATTTGTTTAACAGAACCTTGATATTCATCCTAAATTTCAGACAACTTTACCAATTACATGGAACATAGAAATGCATGCAGTCTCAGTGCACATACAGTACAATCTTTAGGAAGTCATGAATGATGTTGCTTTTATTTTGTTAACCATATTGTGCTATTTGATTCATTTGATTAGATCAATTTATGCTTTCACATGCTCTCATACAAAATGACCATTATATTTTTGTGGGACGGTACAATGGGAATATACATATAGTTCCAAATCAATATTAAATATAAGATTTAGTTGCCGGAGACAAATAATGGAGGCAATCTAACCTGATTATGTGAAGCTTGTCCATGTATCCGTTGCGGTTGCGGTTTCATATTCAGATCAATCATTTTAGTTTCCATATTGGAATGTGCATCAGCATCGGTATCTGATCTCGAAAGACGAGAGACCCTCTGATTTTTCTGGTTCTCTCCATTTGGCAGTTTGGGTGATTGATTTTGACCCTTTATATTGTCAACTCGATCTAGTAGTGGCAAGTTTGCGTCCTCGCTCCGTCCAGGTTTATCTCCCGGAAACTACAGATGAAACCAAGGGTAGAAATATTAAAAGGGAATTCCTAGATAACAAAATAAGGAGTTTCAATCAATCCTAGTAGGTCAAAGCAAACCTCAATTCTCTGCCTCAACAGGAGGTATCTTCCATGGGCTCTTTTACCTCCAACATGTACAATCATATCACATTGCAAACAAAGGGAACTTCCATCTATCTCACAGTAGAAGAAAGCTACACGCAAGATTCAAAAGAATACGTTAAGTATAAGCCCGCCTCATACGAACACGTCGCAAATGTACAATCATATTATTCTGCAAAAGGTATATGCTCACCAGGAGCGTTTTCACAAATGTCACAGCGAGGTACAGCACTGGGGTCAGCAAGCCCGACTCTCACATGCCGACTAGCAAGCTTATTACACATGTGCACCTGTGACAAAAATTTAAGATCTCTTTAGGAATACATTTGTTCACTCTTTTAGAACATCTCCAACAAAAGAATGACAGAAAAGGGAATCTCAAAGGCTTTCATTATATGGCAGTGGCTCAAATCTGCTTAAAGAATGACAGAGCGCCTAAATCCAAGTCATGCAAAGGTGCAGCGTGACATGGATTTACTTTTGACAGCTGAGTTGTGATGATGCATGTTCGACAACATACAACCATATGCCCATGAAAGCTTGATAGGGAGTGGAAAGAATGCCTGGCGAATAGTGTTTTTATTTCCAGTGAGGCTTAAATCAAACAAAATTTCCACCTTTGCCGGCATCCATGGCAAAATAGGAAATCGTACCACTAAATACATCAGAGTTCAACATAAGAAGCCCCCCTCCCAGGTTCCTGCTGGGAGGGGGGATTTTGGAAAGTGGATTATCACTTCACTCGTGTCTAAGTTTACCCAAAATTGTGGAGTATTTTTCTGCATCCATGTCATGAAAACATTCTTATTAACAATCATATTTGCATCGTCATCGTGACCGCTACTCGTATACTTTTTATGGGAACGAGCTCATCTCATTTATCATCATTAGCATCGTCTCCCTTGCCTTACTCCCTTTCATACGGGTCGTGCACATAGATTCAATATTTTCATCCATTTCTACTACATGCCATCTCATGCATCTTTTAGTGATGTTTGCAGTAAGTCGAAAGCTATTAATAACTAATCAGTACAAGAATCTTACCATATATGTGCACTAAACCAAACAATTTACCTAATTACTAATAATCCGAGTTTTTCAGCTGTCACTTACAAATAACTAAATTCCTATTGTGAAAAAAAATTATGACTCCAATCAAATGACTTAGCTAAACAGCAGTTCTAGTCCTCCACCTTACCCTAAAACCAAAATCCGCATCAAAGTGAAATCCATCCCCGAATCTTTAGATTCCCCAATTGGAAACAAGATGATTCATAAACCAATTTCACTTTTTCAGCAACTAAACATACAAGTATACAATTACAAGTGTTTTGTGCCACAAAAACCATTCCTCAAAAAATTAAGACTAATTCAGCAACTAACAAGCAATTAAGATGAACACAGTACAGTAAACTAACACATCAAAAGAGAGGCTATAATATATATATATATATATATACATATAGAAGCACAATTATATCATATAAAACATGAAACTAATGGGTTCAGTGAGAGAAAGAAGAAAGGAAGCAAAACCTTGTCATCACAGGCTTGGCAGAGAGCGGCCTCATCAGCGGCGCAGAAGAGCACAGCCGCAGCACTCTCACAAGCGTCACAAAGGGTTCGCATTCCTATTGTATCATCTATATATCTATATGTATATGTATTTGTACTTTTCTACTCTCATCTCTCTGATTATACAAATTTTTGGTCTAATTCCACATAAACATCAAACACAAAATTCAATTCAACTAGTGGGTAAAAATAGTAGTAGATATATATAGATATAGAATTGGAAACAACAATTGACCGAATCTATGCTAATGGCGATGGAGAGACAATTCAAGAAGACGGATTTTAGAGAACAATTTATTTATTATTATTGGTTTCTTTATCGAGGAGATAAAAAATTAAAAAATGGTTTTAAGGTAATGAAGTGTGCGTGTCGAGTGTCAACTTTGCTTTGTTCGGCGACTCTAGCCACAAATTATAAAAGGCAGTGGAGCCGAAAACGATGCCCAGTTACTCACCACCAACCGGTTAGATATCCCCGTTGGGCCCAGAGTCAGGGGTCCATGGTGCCGGATCGAAAAATATATAATTAATATACTTGTTAAATATAATTAATTTTAATTAATTAATTTATTAAATAAATTATTCGTGTCAATTCATATAATTCATTTAACATATTTATTATAATATATTAAATTAAATTTGACATAATTCAACACGAAACTAACTATTTAATCTATTATCAGTAAAATTAAATTGAATTTGACACAATTCTATAATAGTTTATTGATATATATTAACCTATGACTAATTAGAGAAGATAAAAAAAATAAAAATATATATAAACATAAATATAATCTTGCCAAACGTATCGTGTTCGAGTTGACCCTTATATTCTCATATCGTGTTCGGGACGACCTTTATATAACTTTAACCATTTTAGAGTTAATCCTAACCCTTTTAATTCATGCCAAATCGATCGAATCAGGCTGACCCCTGCCCCGGAACGTGTCTTATTTTGCCAGTTCTAGGTCCAGTTGTAAGAAATATATTCTAGCTAAAAGCACATGACGCAAATCTTGACTTATATTAATATACGATAATTCAAAAAAAGAAAACAGTTATAATTGTAAAATAGATAATCATCATGATATTATAAAAAAATTCATAGAGATTTTAAAATATATAAAATAGTAGCGTACAAAATATGTACGCTAATAAGTACTAACTCCCACAATGTGAAGTAATAGCACATGTTTTAACCACATATTTTAAGAGTGGTTAAAAAATTGACCCTAATCTTACATCAGAAAATGAATTATTGGAAAAAAATTGCACTTTGTGGATACAAGTATTGTATAGAAGTAGGAATGAGTTTTGCTCAAAATAAATTAACCACTCTCATTGCTGGAATTGGAATTGAGATTGTAATCCTTAAATTTGAAAAAATAGCATATTTGTTTACCAACAAATACTTATGGGACATGATAGATTACATCAATTAAAACAACGATCACATTTGATTGTCAAAATAATTTTCTACCTTGCAGATTATTGAAATTATGTCTCCCATTTTTTTACTCTTAGGCCATGTTTGGTAGGCGGTTTTTCTGGTCTGGTCTGGTCAGGTCCGGTCCGGTCTGGTCTAATCTGATCTGCAAAAGTCTGTTTGGTAAGCGGTCTGGTCTTACTATTTATTTATTATTTATTATAATATTTATTTATGTATTATTTCTTTATTTATTTATTATTTCTTCACTTTATAATATATTTTATTATTTATATTATTAAATTATTATTTATTAATTTATATATTAATTTATAAATATATTCTATTTATTTATTAGTATTTCATTATTTTATTCATTTTATTTATAAATTATTTATTCATTTTTAATTATTTAAAAATATATTTTATTAATTTAATATTAATTTATTATTATTATACTCATTTATTATTATTATTATGAAGTATTTATTCATTATTATATTTACTTATTATTTATTATTATATCTATTTATTATTTTTTATTATATTTATTTATTATTATTATTTATTTCATTTTGTTTATTATTTATTTATTTTATTATATTTTTAAATATGTTTTATGTAATTTATTATTTATTTTATTAATTTATTATTATTATTTATTATTTAGTCCATTTTTTATTATTATATTTATTTTTTATTATTGTATTCATTTTTTATTATTTATATTATTAATTATTCATTTTTAATTATTTATAAATATATTTTACTATTTATTCATTTATTTATTATTATATTTATTTATTATTATTATATTAATTTTTATTATTATTAGGTATTATTTATTTCATTTTTTATTATTTATTATTTATATTTTATTTTTAAAATATGTTTTATTAATTTATTATTATTATTTATTCATTTTTAATTATTTATAAATATATTTTATTAATAAGATCTGACCGGACCACCAGGAACTGATAAATCCATTTTACATACATATTTTATCCCCAAATGTATATTTGTTAGTAGGTAAAACTATTTATTTTAATTAATTTAGAAGTATAATAATGATAAGTGCACAAAACTTAATTTTTATAATAAAATTGTTGAATAAATCATTTTCAATGTCATTAAATTACATCTACATTTATGTCTTTCATTTATAGGTGTAAAGTGAGAGAAGAATCAAATGCACATGGATGAAAGTTGGAAGATTCAAATGCACATGGAAAAAGAACAAAATGTGATGAAAAGTTATGAAAAAGAAAAGAAAAGAATATTTGATTTATCTTTACAAGTTGTAATTTAATTCCAATATTTATCTATAAATATGGATACATCTTGAAGAAGAAGAGGGAGGAAAGAAAGAAAAGAAGAAGAAGAAGAAGAAGGAGAGCAAGAAGGACACCAAAGAGGAGAAAAATTTATCTTCAATTCCGGGTTTTATTATTCTTACTTTGTTATTTTCTTTTTAAGCATGTGTAACTAAATCCTCAACTAAGGTTGAGGTCCTTGAGGATGAAACCACCATTTATGAAATAAATTCCTTTTAGTCTTTTATCAATTTCCATGTGTATGGTTTAAATGCTTATGATTTTCGCTTCATAGTATTAATTGTTTTAAATTCCTTTCACTATAAATATCATGTATTTATAGTAGTTAAGAATTCTTATCACAATTAATCAAGCTTGGATTTGATGAGTTTATAAGTAAAAATCTTTGATCTTATGTGATCCATTAAATTGCATACATATGATGCTTAGAATTTTACACTTTAAAGCGAAGGAAAATCTATTTCTTGAAAATATATTTCATTAGTGCGTTATTGTTAAATCTTGAGAAAGTAATAAGATTGATTTCTAAATTACTACTCTAAAATTGGAATTGATAAAAGAATAATAAGAAGTTTATGGATTAGTGGTGGTGGATTCCGATACCTTAGTATTTTCTCCCTATTATTCTCGCTTTAATTATTTGTATTTCGATATTGCATGTTTAGTATAAAAATCACTTCAACAAACAAACTATGAGAAACTATGTTAGTTTTAGATTAATTTGAGTTTAATTAAGTTTTCTTTAATTAAAGCATTCCCTTGGGTTCGACATCGTTCTTGCATAACCTAAACTACAATTGATTCGTGCATTTGCGAGTAATATTTTAAAACACATCAAGTTTTTGGCGCCGTTGCCGGGGAATAGCAACAAGAAATTAATTAAATTTAAGTTGATTTAATTCTTCTACTAGTTATTTAAGAAATATATATATATATATATATATATATATATATATATTTTGCATAAGCTATTGCACAACGAAGCTACTGTTTTGTTTTAAAAAAAAAAAAAAAAATCATATTCCAGTAGTTATATTCCAGTACAGTACTAAAACTAATAAAGAATATTGGGCTTGTTCCCACCTTGACAATTTCGAATTTTGGTAACTTGATTTCCCATGCAGTTTGAATCTAATTTGGTTTGAAAACTTTAGTCCATAATTGACCTCAAATTCCAGAAAAGAGCTACTCCATTAAAGATATCGGATTCAGCAATAATATTACTGTACTGAAAACGTTTTCCTTTTGCTCATTCTCTATCTCGTCCATTATATTTTGGCCAATACTTGAGTCTTTCGAGGAGGATAAAATTTGTCATATGATTCAATAATATTTAAATATAATAATTTAAAAAATAAAATAAAAAGAATTGAGATCAATTTTTCGAAAAGGACTCCCGCGTATTGTCCTTTTAACTTTTTTGTTTTTATAAGTGAGCAATGTAAAGTTACAAATTAACACATAAGGATATATTGTTCCATGTGAGTGGTCTCACACTTTCACGTTGTGCCAAGGGAATTTAACCTTCAATATATTCCTTAAGAAAATGAGGGTCAGTTATCTAAAGCTGAAGAGGCCATTTTCTACCAGAAATCTAGAGTCAAATGGTTGAAAGAAGAGGATAAGAACACAAGATTTTTCATGAAAACCTTCAAAGGCAGATGCAATAGGAAGAAAGTTGTTTCCCTCACTTTGCTCACTTTAAGCAATGGTGAAAACCACTAACTCCATGCAGGATATTAAAACTGAAGCTGTGAGCCACTTTATTATTCTGTTTGGATGCTCTGATCACCTTCCTTCCCCATCAGGTATACCTAACTTCATCTCTATGTACACAAAGTCTATTCCTATGAGGGTGAGACTATATGTGTGTTATTCAAATAACTATTACTTCTCAAACACATACATATATATTTTCACTTGTTAAATATTTGTATTCATACGTAGGAATTCCATGCACTTGATCTTCGAGTTTTCAGCCATTATGCATAGCAAGCAACATTTGATAGTAACAAAGAGAAACAAACTAGTGTGTCTCTAAAACTCAAGTTGCATTTCTAACCACCCTCTTTTTTCTTTTGTTTGACAAGTGCATTGATTTGAACTTGCTCACTTTATTTCATCAATATATATATCAACTACATATATTAGATGTGAATCACTTCACTCGGGGTACATTACCAGAAAGTACATCTCATTGGTTCAATCTTGCTATGAACCTCACCATATATAAAACAGAATAATATTTTCCAACCAATTCAAACCCTCAAACTCCGAAAAAAACATATATATATATATATATATATATATATGTTTTTTTATTTTATTTTTTTCGCGAGCATATATTGCAATTTGAGAGAAGGGTCGAAAACTATGACAAGCTTAGAATGAGAAGTTCATCATGTCCATGCTCAAGTTCTCCATCATCACAGTCTCCATCAATCCACACTTGGTCACCCCCATCTTCTTGCAGGTAATTCCATCTTTGGGCCTGAATGAGCAAGAAGATATTGGAAGGACGGGCAAGTTATCGCAGTTGCAAATTTCTATCATGTACCCATCCGGGTCGTGGAAGAACACTTGATCCACTTTGATTCCGTCTTCCTCCACCACTGCGCTCACATATCTCATCCCCATGTCTTTCAACCTTTTCTTGACGAGTCCCACGTCAGTGCACTAAAGTCAAAACACACATTTTGAAAATAATTCCATTAAATATTATCAATTAACATTCTTATAAAGTCCATGATCACAAGTGCATGTACTCATAACTCGAGACTACATGTACTAATTCTACTATTTGTATATACAGAATTGTGTTGGATTCTTACTTGAAAGGATAGGTGATTATCCTTGGGATTAATGGGTCGTGGTCCGTTGTTTGTGTCATACTCGTCGTTCTCGAGGAAGTGTATCCCAATCCCATAACCAAATAACCTAAAAAAGAAAAAAAAAAATTTGAGTAAGACAACTAAGAAATTAACTTATATGACTAATGAAAAACACAATATATATTAGGGATAGAGATTGATATTTAAGCTAACCAAGCTCCATGGAAATCGAAAGAAGAGGGTCTTTTGATGAGGAAAAAGCCCAAGACATCTTCATAGAAGCGCACAGAACTCCACACTGATCTAACCAACAAAGAAACATGATTTAGTGAGAGAAGTGGGAGTGACTCATAGTTGCATACTTCCTCTATCTCCATTTCTTTTTCGCTCTCTAGATACTATATTTGCTTATATGTATATACTCTCTCTCCAATCTCACTCTTATTGCTCAACCTTTGCGTGAATCATGCATGCTACTAGTGTTGCTCCTTTATAGACAGAGAGGTGCTTTCAATCAGAATTCAGTGAGAACTTTCCTGGCAAATTCCTGTCGAAAAAGACAAACAAATGGTATATATGCACTCTATATATATCTATAGATTTTATCATTAGTACGTTAATTTGTAGTAAAACCTGTTGTAAATAAAGTAGAGCGAAAGTAAACCCAAGATGAGTTACTCTACTAATCGGAAGAGATTTTCAATTTGGTGTCTCAAAAAACACAAGTATCAGGTGGAGATAATTTGTTGGGGTCACGACTCTAAAATAGTTCAATGCTTACTTGACAGTATTTTGAAATAAATAAAAGATAAGTGATATATAATTCTCCAATCGGGCTCTTAATTTATATGTATAGGAGAGAATTATGGTAATAGTTAGTTGGACTAGAGCAAGAGAAAGGTAGGCCCCTCATGCATTAATTGCAAATTTATTTTCTTTGATCTTTTGAAAAAGAAAAATTAACAATTGCGGAATTAGAAAATCACGTACTTCAACTTAGAAGAGGCATTTTTTCATGGGTTATCTTCATTTACACATCTGAGGTTTATTTTTACTTCAATTATATTTTTTCAGGTTTGCAAATCTTCAATCACATCCTATCATGGTATGAAATATTTAAAATACCCTTAAACTAAACACCCCTTAAATCAATTTAACTCCTAAACCAAACACCTCCTTGAATCAATTTAACCCTGAAATCAAACACTCCAACCACCACCACCACCACCAAAACCACGAGCAACAGCCGTCGGTGAAACAATTTTTTCAAAAATTACATGTTGGGGATTAGAAACATGAGACACATGGGTCGAAAATAGGGGGGAGGGGGAGGGGCGGCGCCGACGAGGGAGGGGGTGGGAGGGGGTGGCGTCGGCGGCCGGTGTGTAGATTTATATATATGTGTGTGTGTGTGTGTGAGAGAGAGAGTGAGAGAGAGAAAATAATTAAATATTTATTTGTAAAAATTAATTAGTTTTCAAAAAAATTAAATGTGTTGGTAAGAATTAAATATTTGGGGTTGGGTTGAGGGTTTTAGGATTTAATTTTTATTCACAAATTAAAAAAATTAGTTTCCAAAAAAATTAAATATTTGTTTGTGAATATTTGGGGTTGGTGTTGGGGGTTTTGAATTTTATATATTTGTTTCGAATTTTATTTTTTTAATTTTATATTTATTTTCAAATTTTTATATATTTTTTTGAAATTTAATATATATATTTTTTGAAATTTTATATGTTTTTTTTTAATTTTATATATTTGTTTCAATTTTTTTATGTTTTTTGTAAATTTTATATTTATTTTCAAATTTTAATATATATTATTTGAATTTTATATGATTTTTATTTTATTTTATATATTTGTCTTGAATTTAATATGTTTGTTTTTAAATTTATATTTTTTTTTCAAAATTTATATATTTTTTAATTTTATATTTATTTTCGAATTTTATAATGTTTTTCAAATTTTTATATATATATTTTTGAATTTTATATATTTTTTTAAAATTTAATACAAATTAAATGATTAAATTATTGGAAGGGGTCAAATTGATAAAATTACATGTCCTTGTTTCCAAACAGCTCTAGGCTATCCCATTGAGGGTAATTTAGGTATTTATAAAAAATGTTAGGATAATGTCATCATTAAGGGTGTGTAAGTGATAAAAATCTCAAACCTGAGAGAGTATAATTGAAAATATTTAAATCTGAAAGAGTGTGATTGAAGTTAAAACAAATATCAGGAGTGTAAAATAAGTTAACCCTTTTTTTTCATTATTTTTTTTTTTTTCATTATTTTTTTGATATGTTGGGTTGGTAAAATACCACGTGGAAGAACAATGGCGCGAAAGCTTATTAATAAATGATTTAACAAGCAACTCTTCTAATGATTAGTTGGGATGTTGGGTCAGTCGCATTTGAAGAAAGGAAAGAGTAGATTTTATTTCCTATTTAATTTTTTGTCCCAGAGTGGAAAGAGTAAAATTTCATTCATGAACCTACAATGATATTTTACTAGTTATATGATCTTGAAGCCTTGTATTTGCTTGTGTAATGTTGACCCCAAGGCCAGCTTGGTGCTCAAATTGTTTCACCCCAAAATGGCTTAGAAAACAATCTAGCTAAGTACCAAAAAATGAGAAACTTCGTAGATGTTTCATGCAACGATATATGCTATGCTAGTTCTAGCTGGTTTTCTCTACCTTCCGGACCTTACTTCTACAAATGTTACAAGTACTTACTATTCCCAACTACTCGAGAGTATATATGTATGTATTATGTATAATATATGTATGAGGGAAGAGTTTTGCTGAACGCAAGGACGAGATCAAAAAGTGATGAACTGAAACAAGAGAGTAGCTTTGATAATTTTGGTAGAAATGCAAGTGGATGGGAAAGTAGGGGAGTTCCACTTGCACATTTTTCCCTTTTCCACTGTGAAAAAATTCAAAATTCTTCAACCCCTATGTCAAATAATTTATTACTTGCAACTTTCAAGTGTTTACGTACGGTGCGCATGTCATCATTTTCTTACATGCTTGGTCAAATAAAGAGAGGAATAAGAAAAAAGACTTCCACTTTCCAAGATTACTTTTTAACTAAGGCTTAAGCCCCTCCTAGTTGTTTCTACGGAAATATAATTTTTAGGGTCCAATTTGCCAAATTAAGAATATGCAAGTTTTATAATTTACCATAGCCCTTTTTGCAAAGCTTTTGTTTTTGGCTTTACCCATAGGCAAAAGAGAAGTAGAAGTCATTTTGAAAAACTGATACCCTCTAACTTTTTCAAAACGTTTTTCCAAAACTTAGAAACTCTTTTAAAATTTTTGTCAAATGCCGCTCAAAATATATTTTTCCTCCATAAAGTCAAAAGTAGCTTCTAAAAAGTTGATCCAACAGTAACTACATAATTAAGGCCATAATGTGTCCCAATGCTTAGGAATGACAATTTGTACCACTCCGCCCTTTTATTTAAGGGTTTGAGAAAGCCTTTTGTTTCGTAGGGGGTCGAGTTTGGTAAAAGAAATTGAATCCGTCAAGGGTTATAGGGTGGGTATGGGTTTCGATAAATACCCGCATTGACCTGCCCCACCCTATTTACATTAAGTTTATTCTATTTGTTTACTTATTATATGTATAAGAGTTTTTATGAATCTTAAATATTTTATTAGTTATTACTCGTTCTTTTTCGATGGGGCTCGACATCTAAAACTAAGAAAATATGAGTAGTCAAATATATACAAAGAAAAAGGAGAGAGTTCGATTGTAAAATGATTTAAGAAGTTCATATGTTATATATTTTTTTCTGTCAAATTCTTTTATCCATGATGAAGATGACACAAAGAATTAAATGTTAATGGAGCGAGGCGCGGCGGACATGAGTATAATAAAATGTTAATGGGGCGGGTATGATTTATGAAAAAATAACCCGTAAAAAATCCGTAAAGGATATGATATTTCACAAAATTAAACAAGGCCAGAATAAATATTGGCGAAAACGTCCTTCGTACCCACCCCTACCAATGCCAGCCTGTCGAAAATAGGCTTCTTAACTATGCCCTTCAATGAACCCTGGGCTTGTCCATAAATCATGGATAGTTATCAACTTATCATACATGGTCATGTGGGCCATCACTTGCAGCCCAAGTACATTTTGAGAACACTTCGGCTAGACTAGACAACTATGGGCCTGAAGGCGGGCTACGCACCTGACTCCGATTTAAGTTTAATGTCACGGGTCGAGTGCGCCACTTAGGGGTGGCAATTCGTGTCAACGGGTCGTGTTCGTGTCGGGTCAAAATCGTGTCGTTACTATACGTGTCGTGTTCGTGTCGTGTCGTATTCGTGTCATGTTCGGGTCGACCCATGTAAATTATATAATTTTTTTTTTTTTTAAATGGTAAGATGATATAAAAATAAACAAAGGCCTAAGCCATACAAATGTTAATTCATTTAGTCTATTTATTATAATATTTTAAATTAAATTTGACATAATCCATTTTAGAGGTAAATTATTTAACCTATTATCAACAAAATTAAATTGATTTTGACACGATCCAATATTATTTTATTGATATATTTCAATTCATGACCAATTAGAGAAGAGAAAAATATAAAAATAAAGATAAATATGAACAGTAATCGTGTCAAACGTGTCGTGTTCGGGTTATCCGTGTCGTGTTCGGGTTGACCCTTATATTTTCGTGTCGACCCATTTAAGGCCTTAAACCGTGTCGTGTCGTGTTCGTGTTCGTGTCGGATTTTCGTGTCGTGTCCAATTTTGCCAGCTCTAGCGCCACCATCCTATCCAAAATTGAACTGATAAATAGAAGGGTAAATTACAGTTTGACCCCTACTGTTAGTGTAAATTATACCCGCACCTCCTGTGGTTACACTAATTACACTTTCATTCTTATTTTTTTCACTTTCACCCCCTCCGGCGAGGTCAAAGCCATTCAACCCAATTATGATTTGTGAAATGACCTATTTACCCCTAAAGTGGTGAAATGACAATATTATTCATCCATTAAGATGTGAAATAACGAAGCTACCCTCTCTTTATCATGTTAAATGGACCAAACTAGCATTCCTTCATATATTTATACACCCGTATGTATAGTTCTTCTTCATATTGGTAGGCTTTGAAGAAGCAGAGTTGTGAGAAGCACCTACGAAGCTAAAGCTCCTCCTTGGTTCGGACCATTCCATTGAAGCTAAAGCTCCACGTAAGTTGCATTCTCCATGTCTTCAACATTAGTAAGTGTTTGTATTGAACTTGAACAACAAATTCTGAGTTGATTTCTTTAAGAATAGTTGTAGATTTGTTAGGGTTTGTTAAAATTAGGGTTTTCATAAAATAATTTTGATGTTGTCAACTTATATGGTTCAATTTGGTAAATTAAGGTTTGATGAATTTAAGTATATGAGATCTTGATTTCATTAGGGTTTGTTATAATTAGCGCTTTCATGAAATAATTTCAACACTCAATTTGGTTTGTTTATAAAATTTAGGGTTTTGTTTATCTAATTTATGTAATGGATTTTATGTAATTTTATTTAAATTATTTTCTGGTGAATTCTTCCATGGCAGAGGATAGTGATTGTAGAGAATTAAGGTATACCAGTAGGAGTTGTTACTGTATACTGAAAGCTAATATAAGAGTTACAGAAAATGAAAAATTATACTATGTGTGTCCAAAACATAGTAATACATGCAACTTTTGGGATTGGTGCAACCCTAAACCATCTTGGAGTGTAACTAAATCAAGCCAGGAAATATTGGATGGATTGTTGCTGAAAGTCAAAAAATTGGAGCAAGATATTGAGGATCTGAAATGTTCTCATTTAGGGCTTACTACAACTGTAAGGGTTCTTGAAGTAACTAATGGCACTATGAAGTTGCTTGTAGGCATAACCGTATTGTTCAGTGTATTATCTTTTTTGTTGTCTGTAATTGGTTTGTTTAGGGTTTGACAAATCCTAACAATGCATAATGTTTGGTTTGTTTAAGAAGTAATGGCTATGAACTTGTAACCTTTAATTTGTAATTGTAACCCTTTTGTTTAGTGTATTTTTACAATGCACTATTTTGGCAATGTAATGTTAACTTGTAGCTCTTTCTTACAATGCAATATTTTGGTAATGTTTACAGTTACAATTTGTATTTTTGCCTCTGTTTTAACAAAATGTGTTTGAATGTGTGTAATTTAAACATGTGTCATTACAAATAGATGGCAAATAGATGAATGATACAAAGAACAATTGAAGTGGCAAATATCAAAGGCACACAATAACTACACAATAATATCAAATTGCTAATAACTGCAGATCATGTCATTACAATAAGGTGGCAAATAAAATATTCCACAAAAAAGTGGCCATTACATCAAAAGAAGTGGTCATTACATCATAAGAAAATGTCATTGCATAAAAAGAAGTTTTCAAAAATAGAAGTA
Organism: Cornus suecica; assembly: GCA_963922005.1. Lineage (NCBI taxonomy): Eukaryota > Viridiplantae > Streptophyta > Magnoliopsida > Cornales > Cornaceae > Cornus > Cornus suecica. Next base: position 9,102,097 of record OY998238.1, on the reverse strand, counting down.
TGGAATTTAGAATTGGAGCCTATACCCTTCTATACCACTTTTATACCCAGTAACATGGTATGTACAATTTACAAAAAGAATTTTAGCCTTATCCAAACTTTGGACCTATACCACATGTTAGCAAATATTGTCCAAAAACTTCACATTATCCCCAAAAAAACTATCCAAAAACTTATCCCCAAAAAACTATCAACCACCACTTCAAGCTATCATCAACACCCTTTGCCACTGCCCCTTCCTTTTTGGATAGGTAACTTATCAACTGGATTGACCGGAACAATAAATTTTTAACATGGTTGAATAAAAATTTAAACAATTGGCTTATTAAACAATGTGAGTTGGTTAGAATAAAATACCTGAGTATGCACACCACTCCATTCCTTACATGATCTTCTATTATGGCCACTTACTCCACATTTTTTGCAAAACAATGTGAGTGACCTTCCTACCACACTTGTACCAGCTGGAGGCTCAAACTCTTCCCTTTTTCTAACCTTTGGAGGCCTTCCAGGCAATCTATTTGATTTTGGAGACTTAATTCTCTCATTCACCATGGGATCCCACATTGATTGATTTGGGATTGGGTGGATCATACCATTATGTGTCTTCATGTATATTCTATTGGTGTAGAAGTCATCACATAATCTTTCTAAATTCAACCTGCTTTATGAAATTGCAGTGCAAACATGTCTGCATGGGATCCCTGAAATATGTCATGCTCTGCACACACATGTCCTCAAGCCCAGATGAATAATAAATCTGTTTGTCTGCTCCTTCACTTCATACTCTTTTCCACCAACAAAAATTATAGTGCAATATCTCATTTCTTCCATCATTTCATTTTATTTTTTTCTTAGTGTTTGGAGTAACCATTCCATTCCACCCACAACCCTTTTCATATCTTTTTTGGATCCTCTCCATTATCTTGTATCTAATGCCATCAAGCATTGTTAGAATTGGTTTATCCTTTAACTGCCCTACCCAATTATTAAAGCTTTTTGCCATGTTGTTTGTCACATGATCACTCTTAATCTGATAATCAAAGTCATGTCTACTCCAATGTTCTTTTGGTCCCTGTTTTAGTAGCCAATTATACCCCTTGCATCTATCTCTTTAATCTGATCCATGACAGTGTTGAAATCTTGCACTGTGTATGCCCTAACTGCTCTCCAAAAGTACTTTCTCAATACAATTCCAACATATTTCTTCCTAAAATTGGCATATATGTGCCTGCAACACTTCCTATGCATAGCACCAGGAAAGATTTATGCTAATGCCCATATTAAACCCTTCTGCTTATCTGACATGAATGTTAAAGGCCTATTTTCATAATGGGGACCAATTATGTTATACAACTGTTCCACAAAAAAACCTCAACTTTACTTGCATTAAGTCTCTACAACCCCATATGCAATTGCAAATAATCCATTATTTGCATCAAGGGCTATAACTGCCAATAACCCCCCCCCCCCCCCCCCCCCCAATAAGCTCCCTTCAAATGGCATCCATCTAAATCAATGAAAGCCCTGCAACCATTCTTGAAGCCACTAATCATAGCTTCAAATGATATAAAAATTCTTTGGAATTGTGGTGTGGCAATAGGGTTAGGAAAGTGGCACCTATATGTTGCATGATTACCTGGGTTTGTTTTCTTGATTTCATTCACATATGATGGCAGAAACTTGAAAGACTCACCATGGGTTCCCTCAACACTAGCTAATGCCTTCTTCTTGGTTCTCCATAGCTGCATTTTATGGGTTTCTAAACCATAGTTCCCATTAAGCATTTTATTTAAACTGGTTATGGTAATGTTTGAAGACTCTCTAAATCTGTCTTTGAACTTTTTAGATATCCAAGTTGAGGTTGTCTCTTTGTTATGTTTAAGTCTTACACAATCATGTGGTCTTTTAAGAGTCTTAATTTGAAATGTGATTTTATCAGACAAGGGTGAGGCATGCACCCTCCAAGGACAACCCGGAAATTCACATTTTGCTATCACCCTGGTTCTCTCATTTTTTGTTATATCTAACCTAACGCCTTCCTAAACTGCATAGTCTTTTAACACCTCTCTAAACTAGTCAACATTATAAAACAACTGGCCTTCTTTCAGAACCACGTTTCCAGATGGATGTGGCTTGTACAATTTTCCATATTTGCAATGTTTGTGAATTTTAGTTTGTGATAATTTTTTGAACTGACTTGTTTAGCTCAAACATGTCCATAACATCCCTATCATTACTCACATCAACTTTTAAACCACTATTTGGGATCCCATGTTCTATTTTAATACTAAAAGGTATTTCATGAGGAATGTCAAATAAACAGTGGGTGGACACATCATTATTCAGTTCAATCAAGGAATATCTATCAGGATCAACCATACTCACATTCCTTGTAATATCACCATAATGCATAACCAAATCAAAATAAATATGCATTTTAGCTGTCAAAGATAATAAAAAAATGAACAAATATACAACAATTTAGACATCAAATACAAAGTAACAAAACCCTAATTTATATAACATATACAACATAGAAGCAGTTCAAAGTAGAAAAACATGGATAATTACAGAGATATCAACGATGGTAAGAACAAAGCCTGAAAAAAGTCTTAATTTTAACCTAAATTAGTTTTCAGAGAAAACCCTATTTTTTAGCAACAAATTAAAACAACTAAAAGCCCTATTTTTTTAAGTATATAATTTCAAAGCAAATCTTAATTTTATGCCATGCGTTTGAATATAAAACACTGATTTATACAACAAGAAAACCCTTCAATCGTACCCACAAGAAAACCTCATTTTATGCAATACAGAAGAAGAATAAAACCCTTCAATCATTAGATCGTGTTGTGTTGGAAAACATTATAGAAAAAGAAGCAGATTTATGTACCTGTTAACACTTCAATCGTACCCGCAAAAATGATTCTGATTTATAGTGCAAACAATGACGAAGAAATGTTAATGGAAGAAGCTTATATGTGATTTTATCTCTCCACCTTACACCTCTCTCTCTCTCCCTTTCTCAGAAATTGTGCTGGGTGGAAGGAAATGAGAGACTTAGGGTTTTCTTTAGCTTAGGGTTAAGGGGCAAAAAGGATATTTCATATATCATATATTTGTGAATTAATAATGAATTAAAAAGTATGGGTAAAAATGTCATTTCGCAAGCTCCAGTGGCCTTAAATGACCGCCGATGAAAATGAGGGGGTGAAAGTATAATTAGCGTAACCATAGAGGGTGCGGTTGTAATTTATATTAATAACAGGGGGTCAAACTGTAATTTACCCTAAATAGAACTAACATCGATGTATTTTTACTCGAGACCTTCCTCATTCAAATCAGATGTATAACAAGAATCTACTCGTCTCTATATGTGTATATATATTTTTTTGGGTAAATAATATGTGTATATATTTCTCCTCGAGACATGAACAATAAATTGGCAATGGAAAGCATGTTTACTATTATAAACTTTTAGCATAACATATGAAATTATACTCTTTATCATTGATTAAGATAAAAACATTTTGCTTCAGACATCAAAGATCCTACAGAAGCGTTGGCCAAGCAAAGAAGAAGATTGATAATAGAAGGGAAGATACAAAGATGACAATTAAAAATAACCCAAAATATGAGGGTTTATTTAATAAACTTTATTATGATGAATCTTTTTTTAACATAATAAAGTTATCAAAAAATGATCTAAAGTATTTAAATAAAGTAAGTAAAATGCAGTGACATAAAAAAATAGTTGGAAAGATAATTCAATCGTGTATGTGACATGAATAATATTAAAACGAACACGAAGACGTTCCTTCTTCAGACTGGAAAAGCCTTTCGTTAGTTTTTTGTTTTTGTTTGGTTTGCTTTGCTGGTGTTGACACCCTAAATGAGCCAACACATGGTAAGGCAAAGATGGAGAAAATTGGGCCGAAATCTGGGCTAGGAGCTGAGCCAAAAATGGGCTGGAAATTGGGCCAAACCTGGGATACGAAAATGGGCTGTGATAGAATAAGGATTCGGCTTGATAAGTAAAAACTTGGACAAGAAGTTGGAGGAGTTAGCTGCAAATAAAATGCTCCATGCTAATCAAGATTGGATTATTCATTTAGTTGTTTTAGTTTATGACTTTTTTAGGATTTGTCTTGATTTAGTTTATTTAGGCAAAATATGTTATGATAGAATCGTATCTATTTAGGATACTGATTTGATTAAATTTTAATTCTTTGTTGAACATTTCAATATTTTAGTATAAATAAATGTGAAAGGCCTCTGTTTTAGATGTCCCCGACCAAATACACAAACAATGTTATTTCTGTGTTGAACAGTCCTTTTATCTTTATGCAATTATTTATTTTATCAGCACTGTTCCTTTCAATTCATTTAAATTTCCAGTCATTTATTTGCTTTCTTTCAATACCAGTCTCTTTAATTCCCTGCAACTACACTTTTATTTCTCTTCAATTCCTTTTTATATTCTTTCGGTTACCCAAAAGTCCTCTTTGTTGAGGCAATAAGAACCCATTCGTGTGAGTTGAGTTATCTATCGCACAAATCGCCTGATTATATTCCACATGTTCAAAAGAGACGAAAATTTATTCATTTTGAACTAGTTGAACTCCGTCACCAGTTATGGTATGCCCGCACCCTACGGATACAAAGAATATTATCGGCCTTATTATTCGGACGATGATTATTTTTCCTACGAAGAAAAAGAATATTATCGGCCCTGCTATTCGACTGGTGATTATTTTTCCTACGGAGAAGAAGAATATTATTGACCATGCTATTCGGCCGACGATGAATATTTTTCGGAGCGAATATATTTTGGCACGCCCAGTGGGACCCCATTAGGTAGCCGAGAGAAGATTGCGAACATGTCACCACAAGGTTCAAAGGCCGCGCTTGCGGGTGAAATCCTATAGTTGAGGGAAATCGCTTGACGAGTGAAAACAAATCTTGATAAGGAAAAAACATATCTTGCTAAGAAGAGAGTGTATCATGAGCAGATACACACAAGCTTATTCTGAAGTAAAACAGATGCTTCAAGAGGTTTACGATTCGATGAAGAAAATATATGCGAATCTATCAAGTCGGTTAAAACATCCTTTGAGACTCGGGGGGCAGCCGCTGGCCAGTTCACAAAAAACACCATTGGTTGAGAAAGAAGTCATTGTAGTAGAAACAAAAGAGGCTGCTGAAATAATTCTTTCACCAAGTATTGATATTTCAACTAGTAGTGAATAGACTGCCGAAATTGTTCATAAGGTGACTATGGAAAATTTGGTTGTTTCAAGTGAAGCTACCACTACTAATCTCGTTGAAACTACAGTGGAAGAAACCAATCTGACCACTACTAAAATGGCCAAAACCACAGCAGCCGATACTAAATTTAGAGGGGCTAAAATTGAAATTACCTATAGGGTTTCAGCTTATAGTAATAGCTTGGCCGATACATAAACAATTTATGTGGTTTGGTTTTATGGTGATGAGTCGGCAGATAAGAACCATCGTTGGTACTACGATTTTCTTCAAATAGAATTGGTAATGAGATTGGCAAATATGACCTTGCACAATAACTTAATTTCAGCCGATTAGGTCTACCCCTCATTAGATGAATTGAAAAGCTCAAATGGTAAGGGTCTGAATGGGTTCGTGTTCAGTTTCGATGATGGGACCATTCATATTTATGAGAGAATAAATGATTTATAAGAAAAAGCATAGGGCTTAACACCACTATCGCTGGATGCAAAATAAAAGGCAGATTCAGAATCAGGTAACAGGCAAGTTACCTCCTCTTCAGTCACAGGAAGTCCAGTGAGATAACAAACGTCGCGGACAATGGGAGAAGTCATGCCACAATGAAGATGGAGGGAGTTGGTGGTTATCGACCACATTATATGAGCTGCGGCAAGAAGGGTTTGGTCTTGAGTAGTGGAAATGGTGACTTTACTTAATTGGATAACATTATAAATTCCTTGAGTACGCCATTGCAGCTCATAAACAGGAGACATTCAGTCTACCCATCAAATCCAATCGACAGATGGGCGACGCTAATTATTGTGAGCAAATTTGGGGCTAGACTTTTGACAAAGCGAGTTTTGGGTATGTGGATGATGACGTGATTGGCTCGGGAATTATGGGCATCAAGTTCCGGTTCGGGGTTTTTGTGGTGTTCGCCCAATTTGGGAGCCATGGGTGAGATATTGAATGAAATAGATTTTTGATTGGAGAAGATAAATGTTAGGTGATGTTTTGATAGATGATGGGTTTTGGATTGAAATAAAATCATATATATATATACACATGAATATAGATATAGTTATATGGCGGAGGAATTGGAACTGGAACCGGGGGGGGGGGAATAATATCGAGTGGTATCGGCTAGAGGAAATGGCCAAAACAAATTTCGAGCCAAGCACAATGGTATTGGATGCAATATAAGGGGCGTTGATGTCACTGAACCAAGGTTGGGAAATATTGGTTTGGCTATGGGATAACAGTGGGTTAATTGAGATGGAAACGAATTCGCAAAGGATAGACATTAGATAGGTCCTTTAAGGTATTGCAAATTTGGATATTGTGTGCATCAAGCTCTGGTTGAGTGGATTCATGGAATTGATCAAGTCTAGGAGCCATGGCAGAATAGGTGAAGCTAGGGATTTGAAAACAAGAGGATGGAGAATAAAAGAAATTAGGGACTTTATTTAATAATGATAAAGTGACGTTTGGTTTTGAAAAAAAAGGGTATATATAAACATATATATGTGTGTATATACTAAATATAAAAAAAGAGGAAATAAGGGAAGTGGAAAGACTTGGGAGTAGTTGGCCTATTGAAAATAATTTGGTATAAGAAACTGTGTTGACATCATTTTAGGGTTAAAAGAAAATTTCAACAATCATATTTTTTGAGCAAAAATGGTGTTGGAATTGGGGGGCATTGTTGACACCCTAAATGAGGCAACACATGGTAAGGCAAAGATGGAGAAAACTGGGCCGAAATTTGGGCTAGGAGCTGAGCCAAAAATGGGCTAGAAATTGGGCCAAACCTGGGCTGCGAAAATGGGCTATGATAGAATAAGGATTCGGCTTGATAAGTGAAAACTTGGACAAGAAGTTGGAAGAGTTGACTGCAAATAAAATGCTCCATGCTGATCAAGATTGGATTATTCATTTAGTTGTTTTAGTTTATGACTTTTTTAGGATTTGTCTTGATTTAGTTTATTTAGGCAAAATATGTTACGATATAATCGTATCTATTTAGGATACTGATTTGATTAGATTTTAATTTTTTGTTGAACACTTTAATATTTTAGTATAAATAAATGTGAAAGGCCTCTGTTTTAGAGGTTTCCAACCAAATACACAAACAATGTTATTTCTCTGCGTTTGGGAGTCTTTTTATCATTATGCAATCATTTATTTTATCAGCCCGTTTATTGTAGGGAATCATTTATGTTCCTTTCAATTCATTTAAATTCTCAGTTATTTGTTTGTTTTCTTTCAATATCAGTCTCTTTAATTCCCTACAATTGCACTTTTATTTCTCTTCAATTCCTTTTTATATTATTTCGGTTACCCAAAAGTCCTCTTTGTTGAGGCAATCAAAACCCATTCGCGTGAGTTGAGTTCTCTCTCGCACAAATCGCTTGATTATATTTCACATGTTCTAAAGAGACGAAAATTCGTTCATTTTGAATCAGTTCAACTCCGTCACCGGTTTTGGCACGCCCACACCCTACGGATACGAAGAATATTATTGGCCCTACTATTCGGTCGATGATTATTTTTCTTATGGAGAAAAAGAATATTATCGGCCTTACTATTTGGCTTGTGATTGTTTTTCCTACGGAGAAGAAGAATATTATCTGCCCTGCTATTCGGCCGACGATGAATATTTTTCGGAGCGAACAACTGATAAATTTATCTTTTATGTTGACATTTAAGATGGTACTTTGTCACATTAAAACACAGCAAAAACCAGGCTGGTTATGGTAATTGTGATTCATTACCATTAAATCAGGCTGGCCTCAAGCTAAAAAAGCATTGCCATCAAAGTATCACAAAATACAGTTGTTTGGTTACTTTAAGAAGCTTCAATATTCTTAAAATGGGAGGACCACCATCAAATAATTTTACATGCCAGTGTCCTGATAATTGGCTTGAAGCTCAAAGTGATTTTTATTCTATAATCTATTGATCAACAGTCCTTACCTCAATAAATAAATTCTTCTAGTTTATACCTAAAATAGTTAATAGAGAAGAACTCTACTTTTAGGACATATAATAAATACTGAAATTGTACCTAAAAATATTAAAAGTTCTACAATAATTAATCACATTGAGTAGTAGTATTAAAGTTGAAACATTTATAATTTTAATTTGAGGATACCTTTTTGATCCACTTACTCGAGAAGTGTATGACTAAAGGCATGTTTGGATTGATGAGATTGGAAGAAAAAGAAAAGAAAGGGAAGAATAATATTTTTCATATTTACTTAATGATAAGGAGAGAAAATTATATATTGAGAGAACTTGGTGGAATATTTGAGAGATAAATTAGCAACTAGTAATGCTAAAACGAAAGAGGACATACAGGTGACACTATTATAAAAGTTTTTAACTACATTATTATTCATACTACATTACAATATAATAAATTATTACGAGTATAATGGTAAAAATGCAATTAAAACATTTTTTTAAAAGTTTCTTCTTTTATCTTTCATCTTTCTGACCAAAAAAACAAAAAAAAAACACAATCCATTCTTTTCTCCCTTTCATCTAATTTTTGTCCATAACAAATAAATAGTTATTTATTTACTTTCCTTTGCACTGCGGTCTAAAAGATCATATATTGCATTCTTATAGTCACTTTCTAAATTAGAAGATCAAAGGTTAAAATCCGAAAAACACGTGCATGAAATTTTTTACCGAAATAAGAAGGAAAGAAAAGAGAAAACAAAAACTTGTCTAACACCCAAAGTTACCACCAAAATGAATACTTAAATATATCTGAACCTTCCCATGTCTATAGTTGAATTGTGCCAACAAAACGAAAATTTCCCACCAAAATTATTTGCACTATTGGTTTTTTCTAATAATCCAATCAATGGCTTTGCTTTTTCAAATAAAACACAAACTTCATGTACATTTTAAGAAAAATTTCAGCCTGAGATCTTTACTTGAGTTCAAACATAATGCGTGATTATTATGTTATTGTCCACTTTTTCATTTTTAGCACCTCTCATTTGACCATCTTATCACCCAAAAGAAAGAAAAGTGCAAAAGGACACGTAAAATTGGGCTAGGAATAAAGGGCAAAGAGGAAAAAACTGTACCAATAAAACAAAGTATTTTGCAAATCCTCACATCACAGTCACAGCTTGCACTGTTTATGAAGCTTAACTTCATTAAAATTGCATGTAATTGAAGTGGGACCCACCACATTGATACAAAACTTTACAGAAATTAAATGGGCTATAAATGTAGCCGTGACGGTTCACTGTCACAGACAACAAGTACAGTGTGACTTTAGGGTTTTTTAATTTTTCACAAGGTTTTGAAACCAAGTCAAATGATAAGATCACATAGGGGCTTCAAATCAATTGAATCATTCAACCCATATGAGGTTAAAAAGTGCCAACCCACCACTCTCTGTGTCTGTTTCAAAACTGTTCTTTCAAAAGCTTTTTGGGTGAAGTGGAAGTCGAATCTTAGAGAGAGAAGGGGGAGTCTTGTGTGTGTGTCTGTGTGTGACACATGCGCAACATATGGCCAACCCTTCCTGCATTCCCAGGAGGCCCCTGCTATCCCACGCTACTCATGCGCAGCTCTTAACCTAAACCCACTCACCACTAAACTGAGCTAGTTTCCAATGCCAGTATTGTCAATGGCGATGATGTCTTCTCTCTTTCTCTTGCTATTCTACGCCCCGTTGTTATCCTGCGCCCAACGCAGCGCTGAAACACTAGCCGAGATCGAAGCCCTTGACTCATTCAAAATCAATCTCCACGATCCACTTGGCGTTTTCAACGGCTGGGATTCGTCGACGCCGGCGGCTCCTTGCGACTGGCGCGGCATCACCTGCTCCGGCGGCCGAGTCAGCGAGCTCCACCTCCCTCGCCTCCAACTCGGCGGCCCACTCACGGCGCAAATCTCTAACCTGCGCATGCTGCGCAAGCTCAGCCTCCGCTCCAATTCCTTCAACAGTACAATCCCTTCCTCTCTCTCCAAATGCACTCTCTTACATTCTCTTTACTTGCAATACAACTCCTTCTCCGGCAACCTCCCGCCGGAAATGTCCGCCCTCGCTTCCCTCCAAATCCTCAACGTCGCCGGAAACCAGCTCTCCGGCATTGTCCCCGGTGACCTCCCTCGAAGTCTCCGCTACATCGATCTCTCCTCCAACTCCTTCTCCGGTAATCTCCCGCGAAACATCTCAACCTCGCCGGAGATTCTGCTGGTCAACCTATCCTACAATCAGTTCGCTGGCGAGATTCCGGCGAGCTTCGGCGAGCTCCAGAAGCTCCAGTTCCTCTGGCTCGATTTCAACAGTTTGGAAGGAACATTGCCGTCGGCGATCGCCAACTGTTCGTCGCTGGTGCATTTCAGCGCCGAAGGCAACGCCATTGAAGGTGTGATCCCTGGAGCCATTGGTTCGCTTCCAAAGCTTCAAGTCATATCACTCTCGCACAACAACCTCTCTGGTTCTATCCCCTCTTCCATGTTCTGCAACGTATCTGTATATCCTCCATCGATTCGGATTGTGCAGTTAGGGTATAATGCATTCACGGACATTGTCTCGCCCGAGACAGCGACGTGTGTTAGTGTTCTGCAAGTTTTGAATCTTCAGCAGAATCAGATAAACGGCGTGTTTCCTTCGTGGTTGACCAACATTTCATCGTTAACGGTGGTTGATGTTTCCGGTAACTCGTTCTCAGGTACAATTCCAGCTGAAATTGGGAATTTGAAAAGGTTGGAGGAATTGAAGATGGCGAATAATTCGCTCACCGGTGTGATTCCACCGGAGATTAAGAAATGCAGTGCTTTACGAGTTCTTGATCTCGAAGGAAATCGATTTACCGGAGAAATTCCTGAATTTTTCGGTGAGATTAAGGGTTTGAAGATGTTGTCACTCGGTGGTAATGGATTCTCAGGTTCGATTCCTACTAGTTTTGGCAATCTTACACGGCTTGAAGCTCTGAATTTGATGGATAATAGCTTGACTGGAGCATTGCCGGTGGAGCTAATGCAATTGAGCAATCTGTCCACATTGAACCTTAGTGGTAACAAGTTTTCCGGGGGTGTTCCCAGCAATGTTGGCAATTTGAGGCAGTTATTGGTTCTGAATATGAGTGGGAATGGATTTTCGGGTACGATTCCAGCAAGTGTGGGTACTCTTTATAGGCTCACGACGCTCGATTTGAGCAAACAGAGCCTCTCCGGTGAGCTGCCGTTTGATCTAGCTGGTTTGCCTAATTTGCAAGTGATTGGTTTGCAGGAAAATAAGTTGTCTGGGAATGTTCCTGAAGGTTTGAGCAGCTTGTTGAGCTTGCGTTACTTGAACCTATCCTCCAATGCCTTTTCTGGTCAAATCCCTTCCACATTTGGCTTCCTCAAGTCATTAGTTGTGCTCTCATTGTCCAACAACCATATATCTGGCTCGATTCCTCCCGAGCTAGGTAATTGTTCGGATCTTGAAATACTCAATCTTCGTTCGAACTCATTCAATGGCCAAATTCCAAATGATCTCTCTCGACTTTCCCAATTGAATGAGCTTGATTTGAGTAAGAACAATATAACGGGAGAAATCCCGGAAGAAATTTCAAATTGCTCGTGGCTGACTCACCTTGTTTTAGCCTCGAATCATCTCTCAGGCAGCATACCGGACTCATTGTCCAATTTGTCAAACCTCACGACATTAGACCTCTCTGCCAACAACTTGAGTGGGGGAATTCCAGCAAATCTCACGCGCATCTCTACTCTAGTATACTTCAATGTGTCACAGAATAACCTCGAGGGTGAGATTCCAACAACGTTGGGTTCTAAATTCAACAATGCTTCAGAGTTTTCGGGTAATCCTGGATTATGTGGGAAGCCATTAGACCGGAAATGCGAGAAGAGAAATGATGGCAGGAGGAGGAAGAGGCTGATTTTGTTCATAGTTGTTGTTGCTGGTGGGGGCTGCCTCATGGCATTATGTTGCTGCTTTTACATTTTCGCTCTCTTGAGGTGGCGCAAGAAGCTCAAAGAAGGGGCTTCGGAGAAGAAACCAAGTCCAAGGGCGAGCTCAGCAGCAAGTTCTGGAGGCCGTGGGAGCAGCGACAATGGGGTTCCGAAACTCGTCATGTTCAATAACAAGATAACACTAGGCGAAACAATAGAAGCAACAAGGCAATTCGATGAGGAAAATGTGCTTGGCAGAACTAGACATGGGCTTGTTTTCAAAGCCTCCTACAACGACGGAATGGTGCTCTCAATCCGTAGGCTCCCAGACGGATCACTCGACGAAAACATGTTTCGAAAAGAAGCAGAATCACTCGGGAGAGTCAAGCACCGCAACCTCACCGTCCTCCGGGGCTACTACGCCGGCCCACCCGACCTCCGCCTCCTGGCCTACGACTACATGCCCAACGGAAACCTCGCTACACTCCTCCAAGAAGCATCCCACCAAGACGGTCACGTCCTCAATTGGGCAATGCGGCACCTAATCGCACTAGGAATCGCCCGAGGCCTCGCCTTCCTCCACACAGCAGCAATGGTTCATGGCGATGTCAAGCCCCAAAACGTCCTATTCGACGCCGATTTCGAAGCCCACCTCTCCGATTTCGGCCTCGAACGCTTCATCATCAAAGCCCCAACAGAAGCTTCCACTTCGGCAACAGTGGGGACATTGGGGTATGTATCACCAGAAGCAACATTAACAGGGGAGGCCACGAAAGAATCAGATGTGTACAGCTTCGGCATTGTGTTGCTTGAGCTACTAACAGGGAAGAGACCAGTCATGTTCACACAAGACGAAGATATAGTGAAGTGGGTGAAGAGACAGCTTCAGAGAGGTCAAATTTCTGAGCTTCTTGAACCGGGTCTGCTTGAGCTCGACCCTGAGTCGTCCGAGTGGGAAGAGTTCTTGCTGGGTGTGAAAGTGGGTTTGCTCTGCACAGCTCCGGACCCACATGACCGGCCCACCATGTCCGACATTGTCTTCATGCTCGAAGGTTGCCGTGCCGGCCCTGATATTCCGTCGTCGGCCGATCCCACCTCTCAACCCTCGCCGGCGTGATAATCCAATTCCAATTCGAAAACCAATATTTCTTAGCATTAATTTTATGTTTTTTATTATTATTATTATTATCAATTTCTAATTTTAAATCCCAATTTTAGAACTAGTTGTAATTTTTTAAGTGGCTTTGTTACTTCTTTTCAATGAATTGATATTTTTCCGCCGGAGCATTGTTGGGTCCCACATAGATTGAAAGTTTCAACGGTTTTTAGGGTCAACGACGGAGACAGATCCGCGATTTAAGCGGACGAAATAGTTGAGAAAGTGGGGTCCACTGTTTTGTTTTCCCGCCAAGTACACTGAGGGAGTGACATAATATAGTCACGTGGGTTAGAGCAGTGGTTTATATATAGTGGTTTATATAGCCGTTAATGAAGCATCCAGTGGTGGGTACAACGCGAAGGACCACTTGGCCGGTTGTGGCGCCACGTGGCGTTTGCTGTTGCCCTGAGGTTTGCTCTGAGAAGCAACAGAGGAGGCAGAGGGCAGGCTACGGGTCATTGAAGGACCCACCGGATCAGGCGGGGCAAGAGAACATGGAGATCTGGGGAAGAGGATAGGGTGTTTGGAGAGAGAGAAAATTATTAGTATGGATTCGGGTTGGTGACTCACTGACCCACCAATTGATTAGTTGTTTTTTTTTTTTTAGCTTTTTGTGGGTCTGGGTTTTCTATTTATGAACTATTTTTGTTATCTAATCTTTGTTTAATGAGCCAGAGTTTAGGTTATTTTTTTATTTTTGTTTGTGGATAAAGCTTTGAGTCTTTGAAAATGTGTTCTTTTTATTACTTGATTTGGGCTTGGGTAGTAGTGGAGTCGTTGAAAATTTTAAACTCAATTCTCTGTTCAGAGTGAAAATTTTAAATTCAATTCTTTGTTCAGAGTGAGGTTTGATGGATTTGTTTAATGCAAATCCAGCTATACAATTATTAGATTAAATGGCCAAAAGTTAAGTTGTCACCTACCGTCCCACTTCTGCAACCCAGTTACATTACATGAGTACATTTTAGGGTAATTTGCATTGACACCCCCTGAGGTTAGGGTCAATAGCACTCAGATTTCGGTCAACTTTTTTTGGCACTCACACCCCCTGAGGTTCCTCCTTCGTTGGAAGACACCCCCTGGGCGGATGAAATGACTATAATACCCCTTTAATTATTTCACTTATTACATTAGGGTAATATATAAAGTATGAAATTACTCATATGCCCAAACACTTCACCCCTCTAAAATTACTAATTACACTTCCACCCCTTATTACAAAATATATATTACGAAAATTACAATTTAATTTTTTTTTCTTTATAATATAATTTGTATATATAATTACGAAAATTAAAATTACGAAAATATTTATATAATTTGTAAAAAATATATAAAATTTGAAAAAACATATAAAATTCAAAAAAATATATAAAATTTGAAACAATATATAAAATTAAAAAATATATATATCAAATTCGAAACAAATATATAAAATTCGTAAACAATATATAAAATGCTAAAAACATATAAAATTTGAAACAAATATATAAAATTCCATTTATACCTCAATTATTTTTGGGTGGGCTATGCTCTTGATTTGTACTCTCTCCATTTTGGAAGTCAAAACCTCAATTCAACCATATATTACAACAATTTCCATTTATACCTCAATTTATATATGTGATTGGTGTCTCATTCCCTAGCATTATCCCTAATGTGACCTCATTGCTGCTAGAGTTATTGGGTTTTACAAACCATCGTAGTCAATATTTTAACATTTTCTCGCATCTATCGATTCTTCCTTTAATTGGAATGTTAGCTTCAAATAAGTTGAACCGCATATTGAATGTTTATAAGCCACATTTAGCAAAACAAAATTGTGAGTATACAGAAGTTCGTATTTCATATACTAGTATCTATTTTGACTCGAGCTAATGATATTCTTGGTGTCGAAAACAGGTCGTAGCCCTTCGAGATGTGATTCCCCCACCGCTGAGGAGGGAATTTTCTGATGTCTACACTGCAACAGAACTCATGGACACAGATCTTCACCAGATCATTCGATCTAATCAGAGTTTGTCAGAGGAACACTGTCAGGTAAAATTGTTTAATATTGGAGTTATGCACTTTATACGAATTCAACCCTTGATTTTGTTTTCTTGGAACTAAATAGAACTGACATTTATGTTTCAATTCGAATACTTGCAGTACTTCTTGTATCAGATTCTTCGAGGGCTGAAATACATACATTCTGCACATATTATCCATAGAGATTTGAAACCCAGCAACCTGTTGCTGAATGCTAATTGTGATCTTAAAATTTGTGATTTCGGTCTTGCTCGGCCAGCTGCAGAGAACGATTTCATGACGGAATATGTTGTCACCAGATGGTATAGGGCACCTGAGTTACTGTTAAACTCTTCAGATTACACTGGTGCCATAGATGTCTGGTCAGTTGGTTGCATCTATATGGAGCTTATGAACAGGAAACCTTTGTTTCCGGGGAAAGATCATGTCCATCAAATGCGCTTATTAACCGAGGTAGGATGACACACTTACCTCGGTTAATAAGTGTGTCATCCTACCTCGGTTAATAAGCGCATTTTATATATTGTTTCAAATTTTATATGTTTTTAGCATTTTATATATTGTTTACGAATTTTATATATTTGTTTCGAATTTGATATATATATTTTTTAATTTTATATATTGTTTCAAATTTTATATATTTTTTTGAATTTTATATGTTTTTTCAAATTTTATATATTTTTTACAAATTATATATATATTTTCGTAATTTTAATTTTCGTAATTATATATACAAATTATATTATAAAGAAAAAAAATTAAATTGTAATTTTCGTAATATATATTTTGTAATAAGGGGTGGAAGTGTAATTAGTAATTTTAGAGGGGTGAAGTGTTTGGGCATATGAGTAATTTCATACTTTATATATTACCCTAATGTAATAAGTGAAATAATTAAAGGGGCATTATAGTCATTTCACACGCCCAGGGGGTGTCATTGCAACGAAGGAAGAACCTCAGGGGGTGTGAGTGCCAAAAAAATGTTGACCGAAATCTGAGTGCTATTGACCCTAACCTCAGGGGTTGTCAATGCAAATTACCCTACATTTTAATATCTCATCTATTAAAAGCTATAACTAGTGCGCACATGCTATATAGGTTTCATGAAGTTAATAATTACCCTTTAGATATTTCTTAGTCCCAGTTTTGTTGTTTTTATTTTTTCACAAAAATAATTTTGAAAAAGTCATTCATTACTTATTAAGTTCATCAAAACGTCCTTCAAAGACACTAAAACACTTTTAAAGTAATTTGTCAATACCATTTAAAATATTTCTCATCCAAAAATTCAAGAGTAACAATTCAAACAGAGCTTTAAAGCAGGTATGGCCCTGTCGGCTGATATGGATAGGGATTAGGTTTCAAAACTGTGATAATCTGCCATTTTAATTTATATTATTGTGTTTATAACTTAATTTAAAAGAAAATATTAGGATCAATCAATTAAACCCTAACTTAAATATCCTTTTGCATTATTACTATTTGAGAATTGAGAACCTCCGCTCTCTATATAATAATGATATTCATACATTAAACTCGCCCATTTTATATATTAGATAGATTCGGTTTTTGTAGATCAGGTTGGCCATTCAATCCTCCATGTAATCCGTACAGTGTTGAAAAGACGGCACTCAGTCATTTAAAAACTTAAATGAATTGCACCCACCTTATATAGTACAAAAACCTAAAAACAAATAAGGGGAAAATGCAAGAAACTTTAGGAAACCCCCCCTCCAACTAAGTTTTCATTGCAATTTACCCCCTAAACTCTGTCTACTGTTCTTTCCAGTGCCAGATTAAGTAAAAGACCCATATGCCATGACACAGTTTAAGGTTTTATTACTAAATTTCTGTAGTGATTACATGGAACGCAACTTTAGGGTTCTTATGGAAGGAAAGGAGGTGGTGGCGATCATGATGGAGTAGATTAGTGATATGGAGGCGTAAATCGTAATCCTTCCCGTTGCCATGCCGGAATTTTTTCAGAAGACTAAAGACACAAAATTTGTGAGCAAGGTATGGTAATGGATCGGATTGGGAGACGGAACAGTAGTCGGAATTTCGACAATCCGTGTGGAAATTCGTCCCCGGATTACTTGTTCAGGAGATTTTTTATTGGGTTTTGGTTACAACTTTCTCTCATTCAATTGTATTGACAAAAATATTTTTAAGGCAATTTCAGTATAATCTTCTAAATATTTTATTTTTTGTGCAAGTCTTGCTAATTCAATTATCTTGCTCATTGAGTTGTGATGCTTTTGAATTTGGGTTTCCTTTCAAAATGAATGAACATTGGGGCAAACTCCGATTAACTGAATTTTTTTCCTCAACCAACATCAATTTCATTTCAGTCAAAGGTTTTTTTTTTTTTTTTTTTTAATTTATTAGTCTTGCCCACTAAAACATTGCCGGACATCAAAGAGAGCACTCAAGAAGAAAATGTTGATGGTTGTATCTTGGTGTTAAGATTTGAGTGTGGGATTTGGTTACGGATTTTTTTGGAATTTAGGTTAGGGAATTAGGGTTCTTAAAATGGGTTCAGCATTCACAATTGGGGCAAGTTTGTCTTTTCAGATTTTCAAGGGTAATTTGGTCTATAAATTTTGTTTTTCATACGTGCTAATTTGTTGATCAGTTTTCGCGGGATTCTTGTCGGAAGGTGTCATCTGTAACAAGAGCAAAATTCGTCTCCTGCACAGCCCCTCTCCAACAACCATCCGACGGTCCAGATGAAGCCACTAGTTCTGTGGGCTCTTCTGCGGGTCCCAATTATTGATATTGACAAAAGGCTAAAATAGGTAGAGAAATATAAATTTCTATCCAGCTCACTTTTTGTCAAAGTCTACCCACTTCAATTTGTGAATACCAATGCGAAAAAATTACAAACCAATTATTCATAGAAATATACAATTACATAAAGAACCCCTATACTAATTTGCACAGTAAAATATAATAGCACAAATTCATTCCATAATAAATAATATCATAATATTCACTGTCAATAAAAATAATTCATAATATTATGGACCTACTATGACCTAATATCACAAATTATTCATTATCCATAAAATAAATAAATAAAATTATCTTCTTAAAATACTTAATTTTCAAAAAAGAACATTTTTATGACTTAATATCACGATATTTGAATTCAAATTTTTTTTTCAATTACCATACAATAAAAAAAAACCATTTCTATAATCACAATATTTGAATGGGAAATTATTTTTACCCAAAATATATTATAAAAAATACACCCAAAATTCAAGTATTTCCTTTCATATTGAATAGATTTTTATTTGTAGCAAGAAACACAATAATTTGTAATGGGATCACATTAGTTTTGTAGTAAGAAACACTTACAGGATTTCATTACAAAATTTTTAAATGGGTTTCATTTTAGAGAGAGAATGTGTTTTACTTGTAGTAAAAAATACAATAATTTGTAATGGGATCACATCAGTTTTGTAGTAAGAAACACTAACGGGATTTCATTGCAAAAATTTCAAATGTGTTTCTTTTTAGAGAGATAAAGTGTTTTATTTGTAGTAAAAAATAAAATAATTTGTAATGGGATCACATCAGTTTTGTAGTAAGAAACACTAACGGGATTTCATTGCAAAAATTTCAAATGTGTTTCTTTTTAGAGAGATAAAGTGTTTTATTTGTAGTAAAAAATAAAATAATTTGTAATGGGATCACATCAGTTTTGTAGTAAGAAACACTAAGATTTCATTATAAAAATTTCAATCGGATTTCCTTTTAGGAACAAAATTCGTCTACTGTACAGAATGTCTCCAATTAGCATTCTACGGTTCAGATAAAGCCACGCATTCGGTGGGCCCAATACAGCAAAAGTCAAAGCTTGATTGAAACTTTTTTTACCACTTGCAATCTGAAACTTACCATACTCCATATATTAAATAGGTATATACATGCTGAATATACATAGACATATACACATATAGATACAGAATTCCCAAAATTTTGACTCCGAACCAAGCCGAAAGCATGTGTTTTTCCACCCCACGGAGCTGTGCTTAGAATATCTATACTAATAAATCTAAAATTATATTTAAATTTCAAATATAATTATAATTGCACTTTACCTCTACCATATTAATCTTTTATTTAACTATTCCTATTTCGATTTAAACTTGAAATTATCTAGAAGATGGTGAATTAAGCCTAGAGGGGGGATGAATAGGCATTTTATAAATTTAATGACCAATAAAAATTATTTGCAGAATATTTAAATTTAATCATAATAAATAGGTCATTAAAAAAAATTCCTAGAATAATAATATTTATCAGAGATAAAATAAATTATTATTGAAAGATATATTTTAATAAAAATAATGATTTTTTAATTAAAATATTTTTATCTTAATAAAAATAATAAATTATTATTAAATATATTTTGAATGAATATAATAAAGTTTTATTAAAATTAATTTTCTTTTAATAAAAATAACAATTTAGTGGATAACCACTTAGTGATGTCCTAAAATCACTATTGTGATACGTAAAGTATGATTAATGTGTATTCAGGTTATTATAGTAAGGTTGAAACAAACACACTGATAACCTAACATCGATTGATTAAAACACCACCAAACGATCGAATCACCATCGATCGTTCGCTTAGTACGAATCTGCTACCACTAATCTAGGTCATCCAATTGTGCATAAAAATCACAACTGTTGTAGCACAATTGGATAATCCAAAAAACTAGAAAGAACTAGAAGATGAATAATCAATCAATATTTATTATGTTCAAAAATATGAATTTTTTCTGAAAACATATATTTTTTATGTTGTAATAACCTTAAAAAAATGAAAATTTTCAACTAAACATTTGTTAAAGTAAATTTACAATTTCTATATGGAATGTTTGATTAATTTTTTTAAAGGTTTTTATTATATATTTTTTATATGATAATGTCATATTAATTTTGAAAACAAATTGACAGAAATGAATTCAAATATCGTGATTATAGAAATGTTTTTTTATTTTATTGTATGGTAATTGAAAAAAAAAAATTTGAATTCAAATATTTTGAAAATTAAATATTTTAAGATTATAATTTTATTTATTTAATTATTGATAGTGAATAATTTGTGATATTAGGTCATAGTAGATCCATAATATTTTGATATTTTTAATTTTTTATTTCATATGAATATTTTTGTTGACAATGAATATTATAATAGTATTTATTATGGGATGAATTTGTGCTATTATATTTTACTGTGTGAATTAGTATAGGGGGTCCTTTATATAATTTTAATTTTTTGTGAAGAGTTAGTTTGTAATTTTGGGGAGTTGGTATTCAAGTGGGTAGACTTTTGAATAGTATAGGATATTGTATAATGTTTTTCCTAAACAGCCCTTGTTCACTTTTTCTTTCTTTTTTTAGTGGGCCCTAGCCGGAGAGGGGCTGTGCAGGAGAAGATTATTTCTCCTAGTTGAAATGTTTAAAGTTTAAGGGAGTTTCTTGCATGTTTCCCAATACTTCAGGGGGTTTCTTGCATTTTACCTAATAAACAAATAATGAGAGATGGAGGAAACTGCAGAAGACATCGAGATTTGGACAAGACATATAATATTTATACTATAAATATGTGACCGTTAAGTATCCTTCTCTTTGTCTTTGTTGTACTTGTATAGAACAATATGCTGGCTTTATTTATTTATAGTATTACAGAGCTCAAAAAAACCATAAAATTGATGGTATTGAATCTATTGATGATGTTGATAACTTGATGCCAAGCTTAACCGACAGTCGGACTTGGAGTTTGAACTGGATTGGGCTCGGCTCAGCTCAACTTGGAGAACAGCCGAGGGTTAAACTCATAGCCTAGTACAATAAAGTTGAATAAATATGTTCATTATGAAAGATAAATTTTATGTGGAATACCAATTCTTTTGTAGGGTTAAATTGAGAAATCAAAATTTCAACGAGCTGGACTCAATTGTGAAGGACTGTCTTAAGAAATATCAGGTTTCAGATTCAGTTTGATGTCATTGGACTGTAACAACTAAATTTTACCCGGTTCGTCCGAGAAAAGTCAGCTTTGCACGGGTAATGGGTAGTCTAAATTATTTTGGATTTTGGGTGAAGCCCAACACATGAGTAATGTTGTCATAGGCTATGTAAGAAAGAAACTTGCTTCAACAAGTGACCCGGTCCAATAAATAATTCACGTTTTCTGATATTTTATAAATTTTACATAATTATACTTTTAAAATTTTAAAATCAAGCAAATTTATGACCATGAAAAGATTTTGAAACTTAATGAAATTGTTTTAAAATTTTTGTACCACATCACATGTTAAAGGAAGCACGTCCTTACACGGCTTGAGACAAACATAATACTCCAATGAACTTGGACACTTTAGTTATCCAAAGAAGTTTTTTTTCCAAAAAAAAAACTCAGAAAATAATTATTTTCCATGTGCCTATAGAATGAACTGATTTTTATGTTCCACTATTAGAAAGCAACAGATACAAAAATGCTTACCAAAATGTGGTGCTAGTACAGTATGTTATCCATCTACAGACTACATCCCAACTGCTAGTGGACATGGAAATAGTCTTTTAATCTGCAAAACAACACCAAGCAAGTATACAAAGTATTCCCTTCAAGTCATTTTGCTATTAACAACTCTTATTTTAAATCCATTTGTCTCTACCTCTTTCAATATAATGGTCACAACTAAAAAAACATGGATGTAAAGTGGGCCTGAAAAGTGAAAACACTATGACAGGATTCACTAGTTTTGGAATCCAAATCCCCTCAAGTGTTTCTCTCTCTGGAGGGGGGCCGGATCCATCCGTTGGGATCGCGCCACGTCATTAAGCGAGTCCCAATTGGTCAAAGAAAATGGAGAAATTATTGTAGGGCCTTAATCCACCCCCTCATCACAGCTTATGTGGTGGACTAGACGAACCGCCTTAGGACAAATAATATATTAATTGCCACATCAACTTTAATAATATGCTACATCAGTCCACCTTCTCCCCTAAAAAAATCGCTTTAAACCCTAAACTTTCATCACCATCACTGCCAAGCCAACAACCGTCAGTCCCTCCCCCACCATCACTGCCAAACACAATAATTTGTTGACATATTTTCGCTTGAAAACATCAAACTCTTGAATCTCTCCTCAAATGGGTTCATTGGAGAGATAGTTACTTTGTTTGGTGACCTAAATTCGCTCCAAAACATGTCTTTGGCTTCAAATTCACTCGCCGGAGCACTGTCGGAATCAATGGCGGCCATGGCGGCACAGTCCTCATATATCTAGGCTCCAATAAGCTGAATGGATTGAATATATATATCGTATGTATATTTTAGTTTTGGCAATGAGTATTTATCTCTTTGTTTTATGAATCGGGTATTCTTGGTTGTTTATGTAATATTTTAGGGATAATTACATAAACTATCTCTGAATTATGACTTAATTGCAGAAATTATCCCTAACGTTTGAATAATATCAGTTATTACCCTTTAGAACAACCCCAGTCATTTGTACGTGAATTTACTTAAGAACCCTTGCTATTATATTATATTTTAGGTTAATTTCAAAAAATCCCCTATACTATCCAGTTTTATCAATTAACCCCCACGGTGTCCACTTTGCCTCAAAAATTATAAATTCAAAAATATATATATATTTTTCGCAAAAAAATTATTTTTCGGAGAGAGAATATTATTTTCCAAAATATGAATTATTTCGAAAAAAATCATATTTTGGAATATAGTATATATTTTTCGCAAAAAAAAATATTTTTTAGAAAAGATCATATTTTGGAACATAATAGTATATATTTTTCGCAAAATTTTTTTTTTCCGGAAAAGATCATATTTTGGAACATAATATATATTTTTCGCAAAAAAAGTATTTTTTGGAAAAAAAAAATCATATTTTGGAATATAATATATATTTTTCGGAAAAAAATTCATATTTTGGAACATAATAAGTACTTTTTTGCAAAAAAAAATCATATTTTGGAACATAATATACACTTTTTCACAAAAAAATTCATATTTTGGAACATAATGGAAATTCAAAAAAAATAGAGTATTTAAGTAATTTTGTATGCAAAATTGGAACATGCAATGATATGAGGGCAAAAATAGAAATTCACTACAAAGTTTTCAGCGTTGACTTTAAATAGAAGGGGCTAAATATTACAACGGATGTGATTTTAAGGGTAGTTTATGATATTATTAAAACGTAAAGGATACCGAGTGCAATTAGATTATAGTTCAAGGATAATTTATGTAATTTTTCCAATATTTTAATATGGGTACTCATTGATTTCTCTAAAGAATTGGACGTGAATGGGTATACATCATTCAAATATGGAGAACACACCCTCTACCTTTCAAAAACAACACAATATCAGATTCAATATTAGAAATTGAGTTTTATGCTTTTGGAGGGACTGAGTTATTTGAAAGGGAAGGAAAGTTCAAATCCGAAAATTTTGAATTTAGGGGAAAGACAAGGTCGGTTGTTTCTTAGATGCAAATAGGGACAACTATATATAAGGTATATATATATCAAAATTATGTACTTCTCTGTCCCAATTTAAATGTCCACATTCACTATTTAACATATTTCAAAATAAGAAAAGTCAATATCACTTTATTTGATCAATTTACTAATTTACCCTTCAATCATTCAAATTATAAAATATTTAAACTATAACCATCACATCATTTGGTGGAACCAAGGGTAAAATTATTTTTTCATTCACTATCACACCAATAAAAATCATCATCTCAAAAAGTTAGATTCTCCTATAATATGGGACGGAGGGAGTATTAAAAGTTGGTGTATTTCTCTTTAAGTCAAAATAGCCCTCATGTATTTCATGAATTTACAAAACTGCCATCCATGGTAAAAATAACAATTCTATCTGAGTGGGCCCGCACTAGCCTTAATTTAAGAAAGAAATTTAAAAAAAGGCTATTTAAGAAAGAAACTTGCTTCAACAAGTGACTTGTCCAATAAACAATTCGAAATTTTAGAAATTTTACATAATTATACTTTTAAAATTTTAAAATCAAGCAAATTTATGACCATTTAAAGATTTTGAAAGTTAATGAAATTGTTTTAAAAAATTTATGACACCTGTAATTTTTTTGACCACATCACATGTTAAAGGAAACACCTCCTTACAAGGCGAGACAAGCATAATACTCCAATGAACTCGGACACTTTAGTTATCCAAAGAAGTTTTTTTTTCAAAAAAAAAAACTCGAAAATAATTCTTTCCCATGTACCTATATAGAATGAAGTGATTTTTATGTTCCAATGAATACAGGAAGTATATATATATTAGAAAGCAACAGATACAAAAATGCTTACCAAAATGTGCTAGTACAGTATGTTATCTATCTACAACCCAACTGCTAGTGGACACGGAAGCAACAGATAGAAAAATGCTTAGCCCCGTTTGGTAACTGGTCTGGTCCGATTACCTCTGGTCCGGTCTGGGTGATGTTCTGAAATTCTGTTTAGTAAGCGATCTGATCTGATGATCTTGGTCTGAAAAAACTATAACCAAACCATGTTTGAGAAATTATCGGTTCCAAACTTCTTTGAACGAGACTCTGTTTGGCAAACTGGTCTGGTCTTAAATTTCTAGTAAACTATGAAAATATTGGATATACTTTATATGATATAATAACTTTAAAACCCACACATTTAATTTGTAAACATTTGTTAAACTCTTTTTGATTGATTTTTATTATGTATTTCTTACATAATAATGTTATATTGGTTTTGTAAAAATTTATGAGTATGATTATTGCATTCCAATTATCAAATATAACAACAAATAGATGTATACAAATCACATTTTTTATTATACCAAAATTACGATAACACAAATTTCACAAGTCACACACTAATATTACATAACAACTTCAACTGTCGATAACATGTAAATAATGCACTCTGATATTTTGGCTTTTAAAAAAAATTATTATTTTTCATTTACTATTTACCATTTATATATTATTTATTTATTATTATTATATATTATTTAATTCATTTTGTTTATTATTTATTATTTATTAATTTTATTTTATTTGTTTATAAATATATTTTATTAATTTATTATTGTATTTATTTATTATTATTTTTATGTATTATTTAATTCATTTTATTTCATTTAGTTTGTTTATTATTTAATTCATTTAATTTATTAATTATTATTATGTATTATTTAATTAATTTTGTTTATTATTCATTTTTTTATAAATATAATTCATTTAATTTATTATTTATATTATTATTTATTCATTTATTCATTTATTTTAATTAATTTAGAAATATATTTTATTCATTTATTATTATATTTATTCATTTATTATTATTATTTTTATGTATTATTTAATTCATTTTTCTTATTATTTATTTATTATTATTATGTATTATTTAATTTATTTTTTATTTATTTATTCTTATTTTTATATATTATTAAATTCATTTTGTTTATTATTTATTACTATTTATTCATTTATTTTTATTTGTCTCTAAAATTATTTTTATTAATTTATTATTTATATTATTAATTATTATTATATTTATTTATTTATTATTATTTTTATGTATTATTTAATTCATTTAATTTATTAATTATTATTATGTATTATTTATTTCATTTTGTTTATTATTCATTTTTTTATAAATATAATTCATTATTTATATTATTATTTATTCATTTATTTTAATTAATATATAAATATATTTTATTCATTTATTATTTATATTTATATTTAACCATTTATTATTATTATTTTTGAATTATTTAATGCATTTTGCTTATTATTTATTTATTTATGTATTATTTAATTCATTTTTTTATTAATTATTTTTATTTTTTTATATAAATATGCTTTATTTAATTTTTTATTTATTTATTCATTTAATTAATTTATAAATATATTTAATTAATTTATTATTTATATTATTATATATATTTATTATAAATATATTTTATTATTCATTATTTTGTTTATTTTTTATTCATTTATTTATATTAATTTTTAAATATATTTTATTTAATTTATCATTTATATTATTAATTTATTATTTATATTATTATTTTATTCATAAATATATTTTATTTTTATTAATTTATAAATATATTTTATTAATTTATGATTTATTCATTTATTTATTATTTATTTATTTCATTTTATTTTTGTGTTTTGGTTATATATTGATTAGATGTGGTTTAATTATTGGAGGATATTTTGATTAGATTTTGGATATATTTTATAACCAGACCAGATACAACCACCAAAAATTGTGGTCCTAAAAACTGTCATTTTGGTTCAATTTGGTCTGGTTATATTTTTTGAGGTTATATTTTTTGAGACCAAAGCAAAACAAACATGGTCTGGTCTCAAAAAATCATAACAAGACCGAAAATATGGGACTATAATCAATAAACAAACATGTCCTTACCAAAATGTGCTAGTACAGTATGTTATCTATCTACAACCCAACTGCTAGTGGACACGGAAATAGTCTTTTAATCTGCAAAATAACACCAAGCAAGTAGACAAAGTATTCCCTTTCAAGTCATTTTGCTATTAACAACTCTTATTTTAAGATCCATTTGTCTCTACCTCTTTCAATATATTAGTCACAACTAAAAACATGGATGTAAAGTGTGCCTGAAAAGTGAAAACACTCCATGACAGGGCCTAAAGCGATTGTTTTGTATTCACTAGTTTTGAGCATTCATGTGTCTAAAGACTAACGAACAAGGGTTCTTCGCTTCTTCCAAATCCTCCTTCCACCATTACCATTTGTTGCTTCATACTCCACATGTGGATATATGGATTCAAAGAAACAATTCACTGATTGGGTGAGTGAAAATTACAAAACTATCCCAAATGGGTTGCCCAATTAGAAAAGACTTGCACATAGTGCCTCAGGACGCATTAAGTCACATTACAATCCATACCAGGTTTGGCGACGACTGTGAACAAAGTCAAAGTTTTACCCAATTTGTGTGAAGGGATCGTGATCGGGCCACAATCGCGGACATAATCCAAACTTTACCCGATTCATGTGAAAAAGTCGTTTTACACTAATTCCAGAGTTTATTCTAGCCAAAAGCCCCGAACACTCCCTAGTTTTTTAAATGGGATGACTCTTATGCTACTTAAAACTAAATTTGTAGAATAGAACAATAAACAAAGCCAGTTTCACAAGGTTTTCCTCTCCTCATGAGAGTCAGCATAGAAATGTATTCACGATGCAATGAATAAATTTACTTTCAGGGCATCAAATGGGAAGGAAATGTACCTTCTGAACTAGCATAACCAATCCGCGGTCATGAAAGAGAAACAACTAGGACACCCTTTCCTTCATTTTACTCTAGATTGGCTAGCACGGGAAGAGGCTGGGGATGACGATTCCCACAATAAGGCAATACAAAAACAGTACTTCAGTAAACAAGAGAATCAACATTAACTTCAGAAGCGGAACATCTTATTTTGGAACCAAATCTGTCAAATATTTTTAACAGTTAATGATATGTTCTGGATGGGAAGCTCACTTATGAATGATCATCCAGACATGGTTGTGAAAAGTTATGTTGGATTTAGTTAAAACAAATTTTAGTATATGGCTCAAATAAATAGCAGATAGTAGCACAATAAACAAAATATACAATACGAAAAATGATGAGTAACTGAGAATTAACTATTCCATTGCGTAACATGCAGTTCCATTCAGCATGAGTATGAATTAGATTAGAAACTCCTTAGAGACTAGATTACGAGAATAAACGCTGATTCTATGGCTGACATAAAGCAAAAAAGACGAAGAAATCTATTCTGAACCTTGGGAGAAGCAACATACAACAATTAATCAGGACAAAATTTGCCTAATACATCATTTTTCATCTATGCGCAAAATGCAGTATTTGTAGCAGTATTACAGAGTAACTGAGCATTTGTAAAACTTCACCTTAGACTAGTCAATCCGAGACCCTTAAACTTCTAATTTTTTTCTTTCTCCACTTTTGTGTTTGCAACAATATATCATCAATATGTATGTCAGAATCTTACTGATATTAGTGAACAGAAACATATATTTAATCAAGGACATTAAATTTTTAATCTATACTAGAACAACTACATCTTAGCATGTGGCTTGAACCACTGGGAAAAATGATTTTCAACTAAACCCCTAAATTCCAAGGCATAGGAAGGTTGAGGCATTGATGTTGGCTCAGCGAATGCAAGTATTATGCAGTGTGGCATATGTTTGACATGAAGATGGCTCATGGTGGTGCAACTTGGCTCAGACACTTGGGCAATATACAAGGCTGATCAAGACAAGGGTTGGTTCAAACAAGGCAGTTGATACAATTTTGGACACTCAACCACCAAGGCGGCATGTGGCATTGCAGGAGAATGACAAGACATCCAGCAGTTGAGAGTACAATTGCATTGTTAGAGTTGACAGCTTCTAAATGGTGCCAACACTTAGCCTAGGTGGATAGGGTTTTCATCCATACAAATAGGCAGTTTTGTATGTTTGCCTATATAGGCTGTTGTATAGCATTTGTATAGGTACGAATTTAGAGAGTTAGTGCTTGTGAATGTTGTAGTGTGGTCTGAGAGAGAATCCTTTGTACTATTTGTGTTTTAGTAAAAGGTTGGAAATCATTGATTGTATTGTGCAAACACTTAGTGTATTTTGAAGGCAAAAGTGTGTGAATTGGCTGAACCGTCAATGTTGTGACATTGAGACTGATTTGGTGTTATCATAGGGCCAAAACTTCGTAGTGAATATTGACCCCAGTGACAACAACCATGAAAGGCTTGTACTGGTGGTACTACTCTCACCCACGAAAAGGTTTCTTAAAGAAGCTATATAAGTAGTTCGAAAATTATTTGTTGTTGTATTCTGAATTTTGCTTTATTTCTTGTACATGAGAAGCAAACGTTTATAACCAGCTGTCTTATTTAGCATGCTTCAGCATAAATGAAGTTTTAAAGTTAAAAGAATGGAATTTTATCTCATGGTTTGGCGTATCGCCTGATAATTCAAATATCGCCCCATTCGTAACGTTTTTGTAAGATAACGTTACTTAACATGGATACTCGTATGATATTATGATATTTATTTCTAACGCTGATATTGCGTTACCCTGCAACCATGAACGATTCACTCCAATCTTAAACTGGGTGAAAAATCATATAACCCAAGCTAGCAACTCAATTTTTTCAATTTACAATCTCCAATTGTATGAAGAATTTTAATCTTGCATTTATTCAAAAATTAAAACCCATATAACTAATTACACTTTTGATATAAGTGAAATAGATTTATTACTGGGAATGCATATTCTAAACAGTGTGCTACTTACATATGATCCATCTTCAAATACTATGGAAATCCTTTCGTCAGATACCATGAACACGTATCGTTAAAAAAAAAAAAAGATACCATGAACACTTGCTTTTTCGAGCCTAATTGTTCAGCACGAAGCAAATTGCATCCTAATCTTCACAGTAATACGTAAAGATTATATTAAAAAAAGACCAAGTCTAAACCCTAATTTATATATAACAGAAAACGATGCGGAGAATTACCTGAGAACCGGATAGACCCAAGCGAGTTCACACTTGATCCAACAATTAATTATTTATTTATATTTTTCACGTAATCAAATCATAATAACAGAATTTCTCTTATTTTCTCGTAACTTTCTGGGCAACCAAACGCACAGTAAACTCGTGCTATAAACACAGACGCAAGGGCATTTTCGTCTTGAAATATAATTAATAGGCCTAGAATTTGTTGCTTATAGACCTTAATCCTTATTGGGCTATCAACGTAATGGACAAGCTAGTCCAATTAATCATGGACGATTATATTCTTTGGGCTTTAAAACGGGCTTTTCAAATACTCATTGACCCGGTATATCCAGTCCACACAAAACTCTCTCTGTTCTGTTCAGTCACATAATAATTTCAGAAAAAAAAAAAGGAAAAATATCACTTACCTCCCCTAAGGTAAAGCCTAATTACACACGCACCCCTTAGTATTTCAATATTACAATAACCTCCCTTTGATACATCGGAGCTCCAATTAGGTATGGCGAAGATGTAAAATTACGAAGCAACCTTCCATTATAATAAGCAATTTCAGGTGAAATTTTGTTTTTATTTCAATCAACCCCCGAGTTTGAGAATCTTCATTTATATCCATTATTTTTTCAAACCCACATCATTTACACCCCAAATACCGAAACTACCCTCAATGTTGTGACATGTGGTGTTTGGAAACAAGGTTTGTTGAGATAAGTAGTGTTTGGAAACAAGGCTTACTGCCATCATATTTTATTATCCAAACAAGGTTTATTGCCCTCATATTTTATTATCCAAACAAGACAATAATTTTTATTTTGGCATAAATCAAAAAATAAATTCGTTTACAGTTGATTGTCTATCCAGGGGTGATAAAAATAATGGTTAAGAACAACCTTTTATGATAGCTTAGGTTTTATCGATCGCAAGTGCACGAATCGTATTGTAGTATAGTTCAGCTTGAGAAAGGTTATCGATCACACATAGACTAAGTTGTATTCTGAACTCTCGTAAAGTAATACTCTTGAATTGCTATAAAAATATGGTTTTTGGTTTGTGATTGATTAACTAATAAAACAAATAAAGATAGATTAAGACAAGAACAGTAGAAACAAAATCTACGGTTTTTATACTTGACCACTAATCGCATAATATAATTCTCTAATTGCTCAATTGCAAGAGGGGTGATCCATCACTGTGAAACAGACATACCGCAAATAGTCGAATACGTCTCAAAACAAATATTATCCACCGGATTCGCTACAACCCATCTCCGGACATAGTGTAACTAGTACATGCATGTCATATACTTTACTCTAATATACTCCTACAACATGAAATTAAACTAAAGCGTGTCTATATTACCTCGCCGAGACATGGCATGTGTAAATCTAGAATTTCAAGTGTTAAGCATCATTGTTTAGAAATTCACGTTATGTTATGATAACATGATTGGTTAAGATAATATATTCATTCAATCTAAGACAAGAATTTAGAATAAATATAAAACCTTGTGTCAAGAATAATTTCGATCACTAATCTACACAATCATCATAGTGTGGTCACAGTTTTCCTCAATACAATTGAAACAAATAAAAAACTACATTAACTGGCTAGGATTTTGCTAGAAAACCCTAGATACCGGTTTAGTTGCTCATGGTTGATGTAGAAACGCCCTCCTTGATCTTTTTCTTCGGATCTCTAGGTCTTGAATGACTCCCTTCTTTGAAAGATGTAAATCTCCAGAGATAATGCTCTGGAAATTATGTGAATTGAAAGTTCTGAAATTATGTAAAGAAAAGTTCCCAAAATCTGTAGCAAACATTGGTATTTATAGACAAAGTTGGGGGAAACCCTAACTTGCGTAGACTTTTATTGAGAATAGGATTCCCCTTTGGTATGATTTCCTTCCAAATTGAGTCAAACCCTTTAATATAATGTATAATATGTCATATACACGTGCTTATAGGTGTTAGGGTTGAAGTCAAAGTCATTCGGGTCAAAACGGATAAATTCAGGTCAAAATAGGATTTTGGCCCGAATATGAAATTTCTAATTTTTTCTTCTAGATACGTCTCACTCTTTTTATTATAACTTGAGCCACACATATTGGATGGAGGCGTGTAATAGATTGTTAGAAAGCTAACTTCAAGCTCTTGATGTTAGGCTCAAGAATTACCCCATTTGGACCGAGATATAAACGCCCAAAGTTGACTGAAAATATGTGCTGAAAACACTGTTGTACCGTAGGGCCAAAATGCCCGCGTGTAGCTCAAGTGTCAAAATGACACTTTTATAGCAACCTTTTGTTACTGGAAGCATAGCCCAAATGTAGCAAAACCCTTGGAACCAAATTTTCTTGATCGTTGTGCCATTTGAACCCCTTTGACTCTCTTGGTATGATTCTTGAAATTACAGCTCGAAAAAATGATTTTCAGCCCTCCGGGAGACTTTTCTCTTGAAAACACTTCTTAAGCTCTCCTCTTGAATATATATACAAGCACTTCTTTAGTTAATTTACCAAAGTTAGCTCGTTTTTTTCATTAAGTTTCTGAAACACGCTTAGATACACAAATCGCATAAAAATACCAAATAATGAAATGTAAAGACATAACAATAGCAAAATAGGGGCCTAAAATGTACAATATTTGACACCTATCAATAGTGAAAAAAAAACTAATTAGTAGATTGAAATATTTTTTATATTTCGGACTTAATTTGTTTTATATTTTACAATAATTGGTAGTTTGGAAAAATATTTTGGCATTAATTTTTTATTTTGGTATAAATATAAAATATATATGTATAGTAAAATATATATAAAAATATTTTTTTAAAAAATTCTAATTGGTAGTTCAAAATACTTTTTTTATATTTTGGATTTAAATTTTTTTCATTTTACCCTAATTGGTACTTCAAAAAAATATATATTTCGGAATTAATTTTTTTATTTATGCCAAAATAAATAAAATTATGGCCGAAATATTTTTTCCGAACTACCAATTATTGTAAAATATATAAAAAATTAACTCTGAAATATAAAAAAATATTTTTGAACTACCAATTACAAATGTTTTTCATTTTTTAAATATATATTTTACCATAAATGAATTTATTTTTTAGTTTATGCTAGAATAAAAAATTAATGCCTTGTTTGGATAATAAATTTTGAAAGATTTGAGAGAAATCGAGGGGTTTTATAAAGAATCATGCAAGGCCACTTTGGGATTTTCATTAAGGGTGTTTTAATGTTATAATTTTAGGAAAATGAATCTGCAGTGTTAAGAGGAGTAAATATGGTATTTCAGGGCATAAAATTGAGTGATGTCATCAAAAAATTGTTGACCGACATTGACTTTGGACGGAGGGGGAAATTGTTATGCCGGAGTTAACCTGGGGTAGGGATAAACCTGTAAATGGGACGGATTCGGATCGGATCTGTCCTGACCCGATCCGAATCCGATAAGCTTATATCCGATCCGATCTGACCCGATAACCCGATGAATTTTCACTTAATTGATTCAAATCCGAATTTATTTATTTTCGGATATCCGATCCGATTAGGTAAAAAAAATTACAAAAAATTATTAATTTTTTTTTTATTTTTATGTTATTTTTTAAGAATATTAAACACTAAATTATATATTTTACAATCAATGTTTATAATACATGACTATAAAAACATAAAAATGAAAAAGCGAAAAAAAAATTTGAAACATAATTAAGTATATTATTTAATATTTACATATTAATAACATAATATATATATGTGTATATATAAAATTAATCGGATCGGATTAGCATAAATCCAAATCCAATTTGTTAAGAAATCGGATTATCGGATTCGGATCCTAATCGGGTTATCGGATTTTATTTTCAATTCATATCCGGCTAATCGGATCGGATTCGGATCAAAATCCAATCCATTGACAGGTCTAGGTAGGGATGACGACGGGTGTGGTTCTGGGCGGGTGTACCCTCCCCCGCCCCCACAACCGTTAAGAAACTCCCACTCCATCCCCACCCAAACCGGCCAAACGAGGTGGGAGTTCAGCTCGTCCCCGTCGGATTTTTTAAAATTGTTGGGTGCCCGTGGGTACCCGTTAACAGTTGAAATTTTTACATATATCACTTGAAAATCAAACAACTCCACAAAATTATAAACTTAAAACACGAAATTCAACTTTATAAAAACTATATAAACCACCAAATTATCCAACAATCCAAATTACAATACATTCTACCGAAAATAATAACAAAAAAGAAGATTTTCCAATATTAGATTCACTTCAATTTATACAACAATAAAAATAAAATTTAGGATTGGTGAGTTACATTTATTTTTTATTTACTATATATATATATTATAATATGTCTAAACGGGACGGGGACACCTAAAACCATCCCTGCCCCGTTTATGTGCGGGTTTTTTTCCCCAACCCCATCCCCACCCATTTAGTATAAACGGGGTGGGGCGGGGCGGGTTCCCGGTGGGCAAGACAAATTGCCATCTCTAACCTAGAGGGAGGTATATGCTCAATTTGAATACTAAGGGGAAACGCGTGTAACTAGACCTTACCTCAGGGGAGGTAAATGATATTTTTCCCAAAAATTAATTAAATTAAAATTAGACATTAGCCGATTTAATTTAATCAAAATTAACCTTGGTTATATATCACATTGTCGGCAACTGAAGTAGTTTTTAAATTTTAACGGTAAATACTTTTTTATTTTTTGGTCTGATGAGTAGTCTCAGTCTGACAAAAAAACAAACTAATCATAGAATCAAGTGAATGGAAAGTATAATTTCAAATTTACCAGCCACCAGGGCGGGGGCATGGCCTTCCCCAAATTTTGTAAAAAAAAAATTTTACCCTGAAAAGCTGTATACATTACAAATATATTTATAAAAATTGCTTATGGCTCTTGTCAGTTTTAAAAAAAATTCATTTGATAACTTAAAAAGTATATATTTTATTAATAAATTTATAAAAAATTGTATTCCCACCCTCATTTTTTTTAAAAAAAGTCTTCTAATAACCTAAAAAAATATAAATTTCACTAATAAATTTATAAAAAATTGCATTGACCCCTAAACAAGTTTCCTAGCTCTGCCCTGCCAGCCACCAATTAAAGTGAACTAGGCAATCAAAGCAAAGCTTAACATAGAATAAATCTTCATTAAGTTTGGGATAAGAAGTAATAGACATGCATAATTTTCACTTTTATCATTGTAATTATCAAACTCTTCGTGCAACAAAGTTATTGTTTCCTAACCAAAATAAGACAAGTGTTCTCTCATAGATAGACTAATGAGTAATGACTATATATGCTTACCAAAAATTGTTATGAAAAAAATGTGGATGATTAATCTCACTCAACTTCTAGAAATGTTTTGTAGTTGACATTGTACCTATAAAAAGAAGAGGTGGTAATTAATTAAGCCCCACGTTCAAGTATTGCTCATCAATTAACCCAATTAGAAATGGGCCCAGAAAAAGATGTGAAGGGAAACCCATGGAAGCAATCACTAGTAGAGAGGTAATTATATGTAGGCCATCTTATATCTCATTGAAATCAATGAATCACTGCATTGTGTTTTTCATGATACTAGAATGTCAGTGCCTTATTTTTCCTTTTTTTTTTTTTTTTAATTTTCTTCAGTTGAATTATAGATTATTAATTTTGTTCTGTCTAAGATATAGCCAAATTTTATGTAAGATACATTGAAATACTTTTGAAAAATTATATTTTGGGCCATGATCACGGACATAATCTAGACTTTATCAAATCCGTGTAAAGGGCCATATTGCACGAGGTCCCATGCATGAATTAGTAGGATGAAAGTTTCAAACAGTCCGATATTAAAAAATAAAATATCATTGTTAATGTTTTGTCAATGTGAATCATAAATCATAGATTTGTTAGATCAGAATGGTTAAATTTCGACACATAAATATAAAGTCAAATTCAAACCCTATTGGATTCCGTGTTGGGTAACAAAATCAGGGACGGAGCTACAACATTGATACCAGGGCAGTTGCCCCTTCAAGAATTTTTTTTATTATAAACGATACAAGATTTTTATTTATTTTACAAATACCCAATGAAATTATTGAAAACTTTCCGCTCGTCTCCGACAAAAATAACCATTTTAAGTGAACAATATTGGCATAGAACAAATTCAAGTCTTCCAAAAACCAATGTATATATTGTTGTGCCCTAATACTAGGATCTATTCAAATCACACACACACAAACACAAATATTAACGTGGTTCCCCAAAAATGGGTACGTCCACGGAGTAGCTAAATATATATATCTCGGTTTCTCTTCATCCTCACAACTCTCTAAGAGTTGTGGCCATTCACCCTGCATATACAACATGTATATATCCCATATATATAGGGTTTGAGAGAGGAAGCCAAAATGACAATAATCATGTGCTGGCAGAAGAGTTGATTTTCAATTTGCTCACTCAAGCCACTTTCCTTGACAAAGAAGGATGGTGCATGCATGAGTTGGTGGTAGAAGCTTCTTGTGGATTTCATCATTGCATGCATCACATGTGATGCATGCATGGCTCACTCTTGAGTCATTTTTCCATAAATCTCCACCATAACGAAAGAGTCCACAAATCTGTCATCAAGACTCTGTACTGCATCTTTGTCCGTGTACGTGACATCATCATATGTCACTGGAAGTGCATAAGCTATCTTGTCTCTCTTCTGGATCTGTTGATGTCAATAACTTCTAGCTATTGACCGATCACCGATTCTGGAGATGGATCCTCCACCTCAATTGAGTCATCTTGTTGCTGAGTCACCGATGCTGGAGATCTCTTACTGGAGACCTCTTCTGGTCAGTTTGATTACTCACTGGTCACACGGTACAAGAGATGAGACCATAGATCCTCCACCTCAACTGAGTTCTCTTACTGGAGATCTCTTCTGGTCAGAGGTTTATTGACTGACTACCGATACTGGAGATGGATCCAATCTACCTCAACCTGAGTTGCTGACAGATTTCCCGGTACTGGATATGGAACACTTCCCCACATCCCCTCAGCTGGTGACTGGACTACCGATGCTTGAGATGGAACTCCTCTTCATCTCCCTTAGTTGTTGACTAATTTCCCGGAGATGGAACACTCTTCACCTCCCTTCATCTACTGACTCACTTATTTCCCGGTACTTGAGATGGAATACTCTTCATCTCAACCTGAGTTGCTGTTTCTCGGTACTGTATTCCCGGTACTTGAGATGGAACACTCTTCATCTCAACCTCAGCTTCTGACTCATTTCCCTAGTTCTAGAGATGGCACTTCTCTTCATCTCTCCTCAGCTGATGAGTGGACTACCGGTACTGGAGATGTCTAATTGGAGACCTTTCCCTCAACTGCTGTGTTGTTGACTGGAACATTGGTGCTGGAGATCTCTTACTGGAGACCTCGCCTTCACCTACTCTCTCTAGCTGTTGACTCTTCCTGATTATCATTTCCACCTTCAGGATGATTAACTGCTAGAATGGTTACTAGTACTGGTACTGGATTTCCTAGTACTGGAGATGAAACATTCTTCACCTCCACTTCAGTTGCTGACTGGCTACCGCTATTGGTACTGGAGATAACATTTGTTACCGGTACTGGAGATGGGATTTATCCTCACCTCCATTTGCTGCTGATTGCTTTCCCTGTACTCGTTTTCCCGGTACTAAAGATGGAACATCCTCCACCTCCCCACAGCTTCTTACTTGTTACCGGTACTAAAGATCTCTTACGAGAGACCTCTCTGAACAGTCCCTTCTTGAACTGCTTGTTGAATCTGCTCTTCTGGATACAACTCTCTCATACAAGTCGTATTGTAGAGCTGATTGAAGGCTAGGTCGTACTAGGCTTCATGGAGCTGGTATGTCTGAGCAAATCTCCAACTGTCGGAATAAATCTCCACCTCAGTAAAGCACTAGGTCGTACTAGTCTTTACTGATAATACCTTAGCCGCAAACTGATGCCCCGCCCTGGAGATGGGACCCTTGATCCTCCACCTCCCGTTGAGCTCTTTATGCCGAACTTGTGTATTGTCTGATTTCACCACAAGCTTAACGATTTACGAATTTCCAATCTTCCATCATCCGAGAAGTCCTGGCGCTTGGTCTCCAAGGCTTATTCTCCACTATCTCTGATCACGAGAAGTTCGGACGCCTCCAAGGTTGATCATCCACTGTCTCTGATCACGAGAAGTCCTGACGCTTGGTATCCAAGGCTTATCCTCCACGTTCTCGAAGCTGTAAATCTGGAACATTCGCATTGTCACATGCCAAAATTTAACTGTGTCCAATTTTTCACCTCAACTTTGCATTTGACATCATGATTCTCCTCTTAGAACCACTCATCCTAAGATTTGACAACCCTGATTATCTGAATAGATTGCTCGGTCTCCTTGTTTCAACCGTATGAAACACAGGAACAATAAATTGATGATGGTACGTCACCAAACAAGAGCAATACTAAACAAAACTAGTTTTCAAACTCTGCTATTTGTACTTCGGATTGCTCAGTCTCTGATGCTTCAGTCGTATGAAACACTGGGAACCATAAATTGATGAATGCACTCATCAAACTGGAGCAATAGAAATTAAAACTTCGGATTGCTCAGTCAGAAGGTGAGGTTGAGATGAAGAGTGTTCCATCTCAAGTACCGGGAATACAGTACCGAGAAACAGCAACTTAGGTTGAGATGAAGAGTGTTCCATCTCAAGTACCGAGAAACAAGTACTGGGAAATAAGTGAGTCAACAACTGAAGGGAGGTGAAGAGTGTTCCATCTCCAGTACCGGGAAATCAGTCAACAACTAAGGGAGATGAAGAGGAGTTCCATCTCAAGCATCGGTAGTCCAGTCACCAGCTGAGGGGATGTGAGGAAGTGTTCCATATCCAGTACCGGGAAGCGAGTACCGGGAAATCTATCAGCAACTCAGGTTGAGGTGGATTGGATCCATCTCCAGTATCGGTAGTCAGTCAGTAAACCTCTAACCAGAAGAGATCTCCAGTAAGAGAACTTAGTTGAGGTGGATGATCTGTGGTCCCATCTTTTGTACCGTGTGACCAGTGAGTAATCAGACTGACCAGAAGAGGTCTCCAGTAAGAGATCTCTAGCATCGGTGACTCAGTAGCAAGATGACTCAATTGAGGTGGAGGATCCATCTCCAGAACCGGTGATCGGTCAATAGCTAGAAGTTATTGACATCAACAGATCCAGAAGAGAGGCAAGATAGCTTATGCACTTCCAGTGACATACGATGATGTCACGTACACGGACAAAGATGCAGTACAGAGTACTGGTGGAGATTTGTGGGAAAATGACTCAAGAGTGAGCCATGCATGCATCACATGTGATGCATGCAATGATGAAATCCACAAAAAGCTTCTACCACCAACTCATGCATGCACCATCCTTCTTTGTCAAGGATAGTGGCTTGAGTGAGCAAATTGAAAACCAACTCTTCTGCCAGCACATGATTATTGTCATTTTGGCTTCCTCTCTCAAACCCTATATATATGGGATATATACATATTGTATATGCAGAGTGAATGGCCATAACTCTTAGAGAGTTGTGAGGATGGAGAGAAACCGAAATATATATATTTAGCTACTCCGTGGACGTACCTGTTTTTGGGGAACCACGTTAATATCTGTGTGTATATGTGTTTGTGTGTATGTGGTTTGAGTAGATCCTAGTATTAGGGCACAACATATATATCTATGTATATTTTTCAGATTGAAAGAGCCTAGGTGTTCTATTGGGTCTTTCAGACACAATAATCCTTTGCTGTACAATGCAATACAACAAAATGGCTCCTAATTAAACAGTGGCCAATAATGAATCAAAATGGCTTGATTCAATTTACATGACAAGTGTAATCCAAACCTTTAAAGAAAGCCCCTTGATAAGCTAGTTACCCAAAAATAAAAAAAGCGAGGGAAAAAAGTAATGCAAAAGGAATCAAACTTTTTGACAAAACACACACATTGCTCATCAAGCTCTACAGGCAAAGTTGGATCCACAAACAATGAGGCATGTCTCTCTGTGCAACACAAAGCAAAGCACATATCGGAACAGTCAATTTTATGCGTGTTATAATTGATCTGATCAAATTAAAGTTCTCTCCATTTACACGTGGTGGTGTCGATTCGAAGCCAACCTATCAGAAGAAACCACCATGATCATCTCCATTTAAGGACCCCTCTCTGCTCACCTGTGACCATCATGCCTTCTGTTTCTTCTTCCATCTCAATCAATACAGTATCATCACATCCCCACAAAACCATTACTTATATTTTATGCTGTGTAGTTACTGTTGAATTGAATCACAATACATTTCAAGATCACACTTCATTTTCTACTATCAAGTCACAAGATTAAGCAGAAAGTTACTAATTAACACGCGACACGTACGAAAATGTCCTTGCTTTGGTCATATTATATATAATATCTCGTGGTCAACATGGTCCATTGAAAGTGATTGCAAAGTTAACCTAATTTGTTGTTTATGATATGTGGCCATTTTGTTTGATTCCCTTCAATATAGCAGCTAGTAAGATTGTACAGTATAGATCCTAGAGAGACTCCACATGCCTTTCAGCATAGTAATGTTGGTACATATGACTCTCTCTAGGTAAAAATATTAGGTATCTGGTGATACATGTCACATGGTAATCTCGGTAAATCACTGTTGGATAATACATACGAGCTTAATTTTACATATTATGCACCTTCTCTATTGATTGACTGAGAACACCAGATACTTGAATTCCCTATATATCCCTCTCTAGATCTTGTAATGGCGCGCCAAACCCGTGCATAGCTAACCCTTTTTATGGAAGAGTATACATCCCACTTGAATTATCTCATATATCACTCCACTTCATTGCTACTTATTCTGCTTCCTTTCTTTTTCCTCCACCAAACCTTCATTGTTACACCTTATGGCATACGAAAGTGATTAAAGGTAATTCTAAACTATTCCCAAGAGGCAAGAGATTTTTTTTTTTGAGAAGAAAAAAAAAACAAAGCTTCACCATATTGAGAATGTGTTGCACAGTTTTCATCTATCAATCAAACTTTTAAAAAATCTGATATTGATTCATCAATTAGGCACTAGGATGTCCACTCTAATTTACATGATGGTCAATCATGATCTATCTCATAAAATGAAAATAATACTCTAAAAAGTGGTTTTGTTTTGTAGAAAATCCAGAAATAGGTAGCAAACAAATTCATAATACGCTTCTAAAAGTATTATAATTCTCAATCATGGTAGTTCAGTGCATTGTTATGCTCTAGAAAGTAGCATATATATATATATATATGTATGTATATTTCCATACCATTCAATGCTAGAGTTACAACCAACTAGGGGTGCAATCATAGTGCAAGCCCCATGTAAGAGGCTTGTGTTTCACACCTTGAAATAAAGAGACTCAAACTGTGGAGGCATAGAGTGAAGTTTAAGAGTTTGGTTAAAACCATTGATTCAGAAGAGAGATAATAATAATAATTTATAGTGATTTATCTTTTATCAATCTCAATCAACCATGTATTAAGAAAACATAACTAATTTAAATTCTGAATTATTGAGAGAGAGAGAGAGGGTTTGGAGAGGGGTCAATGTCAAAAATGCAATAAGATCCTCATGGGACCTCTAGGATCTACTTTTGCTAGTTACGCTAAGGAAACTTATATATA
The DNA here is from genome assembly GCA_963922005.1 of Cornus suecica. NCBI lineage: Eukaryota > Viridiplantae > Streptophyta > Magnoliopsida > Cornales > Cornaceae > Cornus > Cornus suecica. Next base: position 9,060,347 of record OY998238.1, on the reverse strand, counting down.
TATATGTATATATATGTTGTATATGTATATACAGAGAGGGTTTGGTTAGTAGGAGTTGATTGCTATTGGGTGGGGGCCACAGGAGGAGTCTCATGAGTTCAATGATGCGGTCCGCCGCATGGATGGAGACCACGGCCGACCACCACCGTCGTACGCCTCCACTTCCCACTAGCCGCCCACCACCGTCACCGACTTTGTCAATTCGGCTCCTCGCTTCTTTTTTCAATTTTTGACCTTTTTATTTTATACCACTTGTAACCTTCCCTCAGCTAAAAATATGGCTTCTCTCTATATATTATTATTTTAATTTTTTTCTTTTCAATGGTTTATATTATTATGGATTAATTTCATTTACATCCCTGAACTATATTCACAATGTATTTTGACCTCCCAGACCCCCTAATTAATCAAACTTTCATCATTTGGACCTCCTGACCACTTTTGGGCGTTGACTTAGAAATAAAAGACAAGTTTGTCCTTTGCCAAACAACTCTATTTTAAGTTTAAATCTATCCGTTTGCAAGAATAAGGATATCCTTATTCAAATTTCAAATTTAGTTAAAACTCATCCCCAAACATCCATCTTCTTCAACCCCTCTTTCAAACCAAACCCTAACCTTAATCCTAATTTTCACACAACCGTCGCCGCTGCCTGCACCACCGCTATCACCACCACCACCATAACCTCCCACCTCCTCCTCGCACCTTCTACCTACACACACACAGACATAAACGCACGCACATACACACACGCACACACACACATACACACGCATAAATACACACAGGGGCATCCATGGCTGCCCTCCTCTCTATATATATATATATATATACACACACACACACACATACACACATATATATATAGACATGAAATTGGAAGTGGGTATATGAAATAAAAAGGGTAATCAAACAGATCGGATGATGGTGGTGGTAGTAAGATAAAAAATATAAATTCAATTTATTATTAATTCTATATGAATAAAAAGTGTTTTTATATTTTATTTTCATATTAAAAGAAAATTTTGTATGTTTGAATATTACAATGGACAAATTAAATATTTCATTTATATAAATAGTAAAATTAAATTTATTTTTGGACCAAAAATTGCTATTTATGTGTGCAATTTAGTATTTTTTGAAAAATATAAATAATTTAGTAAATACTTGTGTTAAATATGTAAATAATTTTTTTTTAATTAATTTCATTTACACCCCCTAAATTGAGGGGGTCAAAATGATATATAACTTTACATATATGGAGCCAAAATTGCACAGATAAGGGGGGTGGGGAAGTAGGGATAGGGATAAGGGTATTTTAGTCATTTCACACACTATCATGTCTGAAAATATGCTAAAAGTACATGAGGGGGTCCAAATTATAAAAATTTGCCTAATTAGGGGTCTTATTGCGATTATGCAGAGTTGAGGGGTCAAAGTGCATTTTTAACATAGTTCAGGGAATATAAATAAAATTAACCCTATTATTAATTATATTGTATTTTGAGATATTCTTTCTGGATAATTACATTGTCCAGTACTTCACTCGAGTAATTCACGAGAAATCCTGTAAAATGATTCGTCATATAAAGCGAATATGAATCACATTGTACTCTAATCATTAAAAATCGAACCTACTTAGTTTGTAGTTCAAAAAACTAAAAATTAAAAATTTGTAAAAGAAATAGAAAATTCTGTTTGGTTGAATTCGTTAAAAATTGTTTTCAAAATTATTTCTTTTAAAGCTATATAATTTCATATAACTCTCTTTGTTGATCTCAGAGAACAGTAGTCTATTTCTTTGTTTGAAACATTTAAAAATAATTCTAAAAAAATAATTTTAAAAATAATTTTTTATTTTCACATAATTATAAGAGATAGGTAAATGAAAATAGACTTCTTTATTCAAAACAGTTTTCAATAAACTGAATTAAACAAAATATTTATAAAATTTTATAATTTTAAAACTTCAGAAGTTATAAATTTATTTTGAAAATTACAAACGAACACACTTTTATACTTTTTAGAAGTGCAAAAAATAATCAAAATGATTCAATATGTTGGAAGTAGGTTTTGTTGTCTTTTGATTGGATACATCAAAACATTCTATTATCCACGAAGGTTTGAACAAGGCAACCCTGGCACGTAATTTGGTGTCATTTTAATACAGATTTGTAACTAAATATATATACACAGAAACAATCATGCTTGCTCTGAATCCAAATGGGCCATTAGGGAATTAATTACATGATTTAGATTTCAAATATATACTAACTTATATGCTAACGAGTCAAAGTAAACGGAGACTTCACACATTTCTAGTAGAGCTACTTGAGTCTGAATTAAATTGATTTTTAAATTAGAATCATAAATATGTTCTAAATTCAAAGCAAAAGAAGAAAGCCTCTTGTACTTACCAAAGGGAATGTCACACCCTAGTTGAATATGCGGAGCATATTATGTGGTGTCTCCCGTGATTTCCCATCGCGGCATATCGGTTTTGATCATGGTCGAGTATCAATGCAACGGATTCGAATAATATTAATTTTAAAAGAATAAAGTACTCAAAATATTTTAATAGTATAGATATTGTGCATATAACATTCTATAATTTCAAAATGTGTGTATATACACTTATTTTTTTGTGACAAGTGCTTAAAACTCCCCGTAATATGAATATAGTGCGTATAACACCCATTAATTTTAAAATGTGTGCTTTGACACCTATTTTTTTTGAACAAGTACTTAAAACACCCCTATAATATATATATATATATATATATTGTGTGTATAAAACTCATTAGTTTAAAAATGTGTATATATATTTTTTTAAATAAGATTTATATATAATATAAAAGAAAAAGGCCTAAGCTATACAAATAAAAATATGTGTATTGACACCTAAATTATTATGAATCACTCCAATTGTTTTTTTTTTTTTAGTTTCATGAGTTTCTAAATTAAAATTAATTATCTATTTTTTATATTCATATGTTTTTATAAGAAACAATACTTGATTTTTCACATTAAAAATCCAAAAATATAATGTCAACGATTATTTTGGTATTAATTAAACAAACAATTTTTGTTTTTGTTTTTTGTTTTTTGGTAAATACATCCACCTAGTTTTTCAAATAAGTTGGTAAAAAATTATTTACAATAATTTTTTTTGTTTCAACAATTTAAGAATATATATACACAAAAAAATGGGATCAATGGTGGAGATCGTGAAAAAACACGACCAAAACTAACTTCAATAAATATATAGATATTAAAATTTAATGTCAATAAATATATATTTTTTACTTTTTTTCTAAACTAAAAAATAAATGTGCAAATTGCCCCCAAAATGTTTCGAGTTTTTAACCCTCTATACTATCCATACATTGCGTTTAATCCCATGTGATTCTACTTACCCCCAAATCTTTTAATATAGTGCGCATTGCCCCCAAAACGGGACAAATTTGCACTATTATAAAATATTTGTGGGCAAATAGAATCAAAGGGATGTTATACGCACTGTATGTATACCATAGGGGGTTAAAAGCTCACGACCCGCTTTAAAAATATGTATCAGGTGAGTATTGATGCTAAATAATGGTATCTAAACTTTCCAAAATTATTACGAACCAAACTATACGTAACATATCTGACAATACGGCGAACCATGGATCCGGATGGGAATGGCATGAGGGTAAAGAAAATAAAGGATAAATAGAATAATATTTTGTATATAGGTGCCATAAAATTTGTGGTTGAGAGATTACAATTATTTATAGAGTTGCAAATACATTGATCTTATTTACGGTTACAGAATTATCCTAAACTCCGCGATATATAATCAAGGTATACAAAATCTCCTTAATGTTGCCCTTAACTTCAACTAATTAAGTTTTTCCTTTATCTCAACACAGGTGTTTGAATAGTTGAACTCCGTCAGGCTAATGCCAAATTAAGTTATATATCATATTGTGACTGTGTCAAATAGTTTTTTTCCCATTCTTTTAATCTCTTTAACCTTACTGAGAGAGGACGTGAAAAATAGTTGACTGGTAATAATATCAATTTTTCCACGTCAACTGAATATCTACACCCTCACCGGCCTATATCACCGTACTCTCATATTCTGTTAGAAAATGCATGCATTCGGATATCTTCAAAACTACTTTTAAAAAAGATCAACTTCTCCCTTTCTACACAAAAAAACCCCGTGAAGTTAAAAATTTGATCAACTAACCCCCTTCTCTACAATTTCGGACAAAACTGTCCCTAAAACTAGAGGGGGATTTACAAATAAATATATATATTTTTAATTTATGCCCAAATAAAATATTAATGCCAAAATAATTTTTTTTTGAAACTACCAATTAGGGTCAAATATAAAAAAATTAATCCCGAAATATAAAAAATATTTTGAACAACAAATAAGATTTTTTTTTTCGTTTTTAACTATGTTTTTATATTATACTATAAACGAAAAAAAATTGATTTATCCAGGAGAAAAACATTAATGCCAAAATAAAAAAATTTGGGAACTACCAATTATGATAAAATATAAAAAAAATTAATTTTGAAATATAAAAAATATTTTGAACTACAAATGAGATTTTTTTTTCATTTTTATATTTATTTTTTATAATTGACTATAAACGAATTTTTTATTTATTTATGCCGAAATAAAAAATTAATGCATCAATATTTTTTAACTTCCCAATTAGATATTTTTATGAAATAAATCATTTTGTTTTCATTTATTGTAAAATATATATATAATTAAAAAAACAAAAAAAAAAATCTCATTTGTAGTACAAAATATTTTTTATATTTCGGGCCTATTTTTTTCTATTTTACCCTAATTGGTAGTTCAGTTAAAAATATTGATGAATTAATTTTTTATTTGGCATAAATTAATTTTTTTTCATTTATAGTAAACTATAAAAAATAAAGTTAAAAACGAAAAAAAAAACCTCATTTGTAGTTCGAAATATTTTTTTTATGTTTGGGACTTAATGTTTTTATATTTTATCCTAATTGGAAGTTTCAAAAAAAATTATTTTGGCATTAAATGTTTTTTTCGGCATAAATCATTTTTTTTTGTTTATAATAAAAAATAAAAAACAAAGTTAAAAACGAAAAAAAAAATCCTATTTGTTGTTCTATTTTTTTTATATATTTTGGACTTAATTGTTTTTATATTTTACCCTAATTGGTCGTTGTAAAAAAAATTATTTTGGCATTAATGTTTTTTTTGGCATATATAATAAATCAAAACAAAATCGTTTTTCAGTAAACCCCCCTCTAGTTTCAGAAGTAATTTTGTCCAAAATTGTATAAAATGGGGCAAGTTGATCAAATTTGTTAAAGACATGATGATTTTCTATATAGGAGAAGGATAGGTTGATCTTTTTTGAAATCATAAGGAGTTCTCTGATAATAACTCTATATCTAGTAACATTTTTGTTCCACATAAAGTTAGTGGATTAAAATTTTTTGGTACGTTGTTTAGACTTTGGGACTTTTAAAATAAAAAATATAATGAAGAGAGATAAAAAGAAGAAGAGAGTATAAAATAATTTTATATTGATCAGTATGAATCTCTTGTTATATATATTACAATAGACTATCCTTATATATATAGGGGAGAAGGAGTGGAGAAAAAGTTAAAGGAGTGGAGAACAAGACAAGATAAAAAAACAACTAGTGTATGATGGCTCCTCAAGTCCAATATAAATATAAGTGGGATTATCTAAATGGGTCAAAACCTATAACAATATAAAATAGGGCTATTATCATGAAACCCCTGTGGTTTCAAAATTGTTCAAAAAATTCTCTTGTTTGAAAAACTTCCCTATGGTTTCACATTTGATCAACTTGCCATATTTCTTCCAATTTAAGACAAAATTATCCCTGAAACCATAAGGGGGTTTATTGATTTTTTTTATTTAAAAAATCTAATTCTTTTGAAAATATTTCATATTTTATCCAAATTGGTAATTTGAAAATAAAATATTTTGGTGTTAATTTTTTATTTCGGCATAAATAAATAAAAAATTCGTTTATAGTAAAATATATATAAAAAATAAAAAATGAAAAAAAAATTCTAATTAGAAGTTCGAAATATTTCTTTTATCCTTCGGTTTTAAATTTTTTTAATATTTTACCCTAATTGGTAGTTCAAAAAAACCTTAATTTTTTATTTCGGCATAAATAAATAAATAAAAATTGTTTATAGTAAAATATATATAAAAAATTATATACGAAGAAAAATCTAATTGGTAGTTCGAAATATTTTTTATATTTTGGACTTAATTTTTTATATATTTTACCCTAATTAGTAGTCCAATAAAAAAAATCGGTATTAATTTTTTGTTTTAGCATAAATAAATAAAACAATTATCATAATATATATATATAACAATTCGTATGATTGGTGGGAATTTTTTTTATTTTTTTATATATTTTACTAGGCCCATTTTGTTTTTGTTTTTTAATTTTTTAAAAAAATATCCAGTAAACCCCCCATTTGGTTTCAGTGGCAACTTTATCTTAAATTGGAGAAAATGGGGTAAATTGATCAAATGTGAAACCATAGGTTTTTTTTTTCAAACTACAGGGGATTATTTGAACAATTTTGAAACTGCAGGGAGGTTTCTCTGATATCTATAAAATAAATATAATCTAACAACACCCGTAAACTCAAGATTGCATAATTGAGTATGGAGACAAAATTCTAAAGGTGGCTCGAGCCATTAAATATGGTGAAAAAGTGCAGATGTTGGCTACAAAAAGAGTCAATGACGAGGTTGCCAAAAGATTCATTGACGTGGTGACCAACCGGTTGGATATTTCCAATTGCAAGCTGGTTGTTAAGTCGAATTTAAGACATAACAACATGATAGCGATTATGTGGTTATACCAAAACAAGCACTAGATTTGATCTTCGGATTGACTTGTATGTTGAGTTATAGATTTAAGATTACGATGAAGAGGCAGTATGGAAGATCGTGAACATAAGATGTGATGAACTCCGCATGTGGGTAGCCAGAGAGCAAAGTGATGGATCAACCATGATTAAGTTATTGCGAATCATAAAGTGTACTCTATAAACATAGACAAAACACAATGAATTGTGCTAGAGTGAAAGACAAATACTACCAAAAATATATATTAATTAAAGATCACCGTCTGGGATGCCCGGGGTGGGAGATGAAGTGTTATCCTTGACATAAACGACAATAAGTGGAAGAAATTATTAAAAATCGGTAGACTCTGATACCATGTTAGAATAAAAAATATAATGAAAAGAGATAAATGAATTATGTATTGATCAATATGAATCTCTTGTTATATATATTATAATAGAACTATCCTTATATATATATATGGGAGAAGGATTGGAGAAAAAGTCAAAGGAATGGAGAACAAGCTAGACAAGATAAAAAGGTAATTAGGGTATGGTGGCTCCTCAAGTCCAATATAAATATAAGTGGACCTATCTAAATGGGTCAAAACCTTTAACAAATTAACCATTAAAAAAAAACCTATAATAATATAAAATAAATATAATCTCACATGGACCATTTGGGAGTTGTTATAATGCACAATAGATGACATTTTCAACTTCATTGCTAGTTATTGACAGAGTACAAGGTAGAACTGAGTCACATATACAGACCTAAAAATTCAAGTGAGTGAGAGCATAATTATCATATTAAAAATTTAGTGAGGATTTTAGAATTATTTTTTAAAATTTTAGTAGGGCTGCTAATGCAAAAATCTAAAATTTTAGAGTAATTTAAGTATAAAAAAAATCCAACAGGGGTGGCAGCCTCCATTGGGCCTTAGGTTGATCCGTGTATGCACACAGAAATTATTGTTATGAATTTTCCTCTTCCAAATTACTGTATTTTAGTCACTTATTCTCATGACATATATATATATATATATATATTATATTTATTTCGGAACGAATCCTCATTGTTATTAAATTACTTCAAATGATTTTATATGGCTTAAAAGATTAAACGCTACCACTTTATAAACATTTCATATTCATCATATCCACGTGATATGAGATTGTTTTACTTATAGATGATTTTATTAATTATGGCTTACTATGTTGCATTTTGTGCACATTTTTTAAAAGAATAAAAAAGGAAAAAATTAATATTATTGAACGAGTAAGAAGGTTGAAAATTTAAATGGAATTCTCGAAAAAAATGAAAAAAAGAAGGTTGAAATGGAGCCACGCTGGACCGCTGGTCCACTTCATCAACGGTTAGCATTGGATATTTCTAATTCAACAGTTCCCTTTGTTTATCTTCTACGTAAAGGAGTGCATATATATAGATATATATATATATATATATACATTCATCCACCAACCACTGACTCACACGTGTTCCTCACTTCCGTTTTCTTTCCTTTTCTACGGTTCCTTCTCCCAAATACTTGTCCAGAGATAATCATTTGGACAGTGAGATATGCAACCTAAAAGACATAATTACCCTTGGAAGTGAACTTGCTTTCAATAGTTCCAACTTCCCATTTGGTAAGTGTATCTAGACCTGTCAATGGATTGGATTTTGATCCAAATCCGATTAGTCGGATATTGATTAAAAATAAAATCCGATAACTCGATTAAGATCTGAATTCGATAATCCAATTTTTAATAAATTGGATTTGAATCTATATTAATCCGATCCGATTAATTTTATATATACACATATATATTATGTTATTAATATGTAAATATTAAATAGTATATTTAACTATCTTTCATCTTCTTTGTTTTTTGTTTTTTCATTTTTATGTTTTTATAGTCATGTATTATAAGCATTGATTCTAAAATACATAATTTAGTGTTTAATATTCATAAAAAATAACATAAAAAATAAAAAATTTGTAATTTTTTTTACCTAATCAGATCCGATATCCGAAAATAAAAAAATTTGAATTTGAATCAATTAAGTGAAAATTCATCAGATTATCAAATCGGATCGGATATAAATTTATCGATTTTGAATTGGGTCAGGATAGATTTGATCCGAATCCGACCAATTTACATATCTACGTGTATCATATGCGTTGACAAAAGCCGATTACAAGGAGCCAAGTGAGCCCGTTACTAAAGAAACGGGGGAGTAAAATAATCGCTGTTTGGTCCGACGGCCAGTGGAGTAACACGTGGCAGAAGAATGTCGTGTTCTGCCAATGTGTCAGTTGTGTCGGAAAGTCCGAAAATGATGACATTTCGTGATATTATAACACGATAATTTAAGTTAATACGAGAGATAATCATAGAGAGCTTTGTTAGTGTGAGGCAATAGTGATATACCTAGAGCTGGTAAAATGCAACAGTACCCTTTGCATAGGGGACCATGGCCCTGTCCAAATTTGTAAAAAAAAAATATTTTGATAGCCTAAAAAATTATAAATTTTATCAATAAATATATAAAATATTGCATTTCCACCTCATTTTTTTAAAAAAAATTCTTCTAATAGCCTAAAAAATCTAAATTTTATTAATAAATTTATAAAAATTTGCATTGCCCCCCCAAGACAAGTTTCCTGGCTCTGCCCCTGATTACACAGTAATACAATTGGTCATGGTATGGATAAAAATGATTTGGATATAAATGAGTTCGTGAGTATCTAGAGCTGGTAAAATGCAATATTACACAGTGATACAATAGTGATTATTACTTTTAAATAGATGTTTTAGTGTATTTTATATGTTTTTGAACTTTTGTAATTAAAATAATATATATTTTGTATATTTTATATATTTATTATAGATTTTTTTATAATAAGGATGTGTTGATAAGGGTAGTAGGGGTAGTGGGTGAGATTTAGGCATGGATAAGATATTGGGTACTTGGGAATAAATCGTGGTACCCCAAATCAATAGTGGAAAAATGTGTAATATATTGCGCATGATAATCACCGTTTCTCCTAATTGATTTGTGATATACGACTTATCCCTGAAGTAAGCACTAATTTTTTGTAGACATGAGAGTTAGTTTGACCTTTTGCATAAAAATTAAATAATTAGAATTATCATCGTAACATGTAACATTTTGCAAACCTCAAAAAATATCATTGTTTAAATTCAATTGACCAGCATCTAGGTTGAATTAATCAAAATCTCTAAAACGTGGTATAAAATATAATTGCAGTAAAGGATCCCGTATGAAATACTCAAATTCTCGCGTATAATGGAGAAGGGTAATAGAAGGTAGTGAGTGACGTCAAAACAGCTATGGGGACAAGACAACCAAACATCAAAACCTCCCATGCGTAATCGATAGAGAGCGGTCCTCCCTCACCCTCACCATCTCTCTTTATATTTCTCACCTCTCTCCCTCCCAACGGAAATTTCTCACTCTCACTCTCTCTCTCATTGATTGTGTTCTTCTTCTTTTCTTAATTTGTCTTCTTCTTCTTCATTTCCTTCTGTCTTTAGCGAGTAATTACTATTCTCCACAAGCCAATACCACCCACTTCAGGTAAGCTAGCTTAATTAATTGCACTGCATGCATCCATATATGCATGAAATTATAATCTTACATATATATATATATATATATATATCCGCTTAATTACTTCAACACTTCTCTCTTTAACTCTTTTCTAAATTACCTTCTCATTAACATTCAAAAAAGAATAATTACCTCCTTAATTACTGAGATCAATGTTTAATGGCTGTGTTTCTGTAGTTAGCGCTCTCTCCGTTATCTTCACGATATCCTAATGTGACTCTATATTCTGTGTGTATATATGTATGTAACTAATAAGTCGAAGAAATTGCTAGACTAGCTACTCTCTAATTAATTCAATATTTATTTTTTTATCCTGAACTCGATCAATAGAAATCAGTATTAAGAGAAATACTCATCTTTCACACACATTCACACATCAATCTCTTAATCAAACATGGTTGTAGCAAGTTTTTCTTTATGATATTTGAATGAGAGTTTGAATGGTCATTTATCAGTATTGATTGAATTAATAAAATTTATCAACCAGTGAAAGGTGTAGTCAACCTGAGTTTAATTCTGTGTGTTTGTGCGTGTGCTTCTGTGTCACAAACAGCTTTACACTGTGTACCATGAATTACCCCAAACTTGTATGAATTTGAACAACATTTAATTCATCATTTACAGGTAAGAAGTTAAGAACAAAAGAGCACATTTCACCTATATATATACAGTACTCTCCTGTTTGGGTCAATACTGTTCTAGACAAACAGACAATAAAGTCAGACTCCAATTTCTGAAATGGGACATCAAAATCCCCCCAAGAGTCTGCCTTCTCCTTTCTCTTTCTCTTTCTCTCAAGTTTATATACATATATACATATATCTATAGGAATATATAATATTCCCGCTTTTACAGGCTTTGATCCAATGAAACGGTGACCTTCTTTTTGCCTCCCTGCCTTTTCCCTTTTCAAAAACGCGTGCTAAATTGTGATGACGTCATCCACATCTTATCCATTTGGAATTGAAAGTATGTTAATCGAACAACAAAAACTTTATTTACTAGTATATTTTATTTAATTAGATCACAAGATAAGTTTTTTGCCTACTCTCTAGTTTTGCATTTTTTTTTTCCCGTTTTTCCATCTTAACCTAACATATACTAATCTTCTTCATAACCCAATAACTATTGATCTCTCTCTCTCTCTCTCTCTCACACACACACACACACACACACACACACACACACACACATTTATATATATATATAATAGTCTATATAATATAGCTATAGTGATGGAACCCCGTTCTTGATGCATCATTTCCACCATTCACCAGCACAAGACAACATCATTAGCACAAACCTCTCTTTGTCCGTTTATTCAGACCTGTGCTGCACAACAACACAAATGAGTCTCATCTACAACTTCTCTTGGTTTTTATCAAATAAAAATAATAATAATAATAAAGTCTCATATCATCATTTGGTTTTTCCTCTTTTTACCCCCAAAAGAATCATTGTGAGGGTAAAAAGATCAAAGTAATATTAATACAACACGCGCTTATTTCACATCACACAAAAAAATACCGAGTGTTGCTCACCACCAAATGAGCTGATGATTATATCTGATAACACTTGTTACCTTTTCAACAGTAGGTTTACAACAAGTAGTACCTTTTGTCTATATATATATAGCTTTTCCTGTTCTTCCATTTTGTGTCTCTTCTTCTTTTATCTACATTAATTGGCTATGATTTAAAGGTGGTAATGGAGTACTAAAGCAATTGTGGTGGTGAATTTGATGCAGTTCTTGCACCTACTATTCAATAATTAATTATGATGGACACCATGGAATCATGCGTTCCACCAGGGTTTCGATTTCATCCAACGGATGAGGAGCTCGTAGGCTACTATCTGAGGAAGAAGGTCGCGTCGCAGAAGATTGATCTTGATGTTATTAGAGACATTGATCTCTATAGAATTGAACCATGGGATCTCCAAGGTACAAATTCTTTCTTTATTTGGTTACTAGCTATTCATTTTAGAGTTTCATTTTGATCTCACTAGAATTATATAGTATCAGTAATGCCCAAAAAACAAAAATTGGATCGATCTCAATATTTTTGCCCTCAAACCTAGATGTATATGATCACCTAGAGCTAAATTTCTTTGTATTATATTCTTCAAAGAATTAAATTAATTTGACCTAATTATTCTATATATATATATATATACGTTCAAGAAGTTTAGCATGGTGAGTATCATGACTAGGGATTATGTATAATGAAGGAGTGAATGGTTTAGTTTGGCTTATCTGAATGGGATCTGGATGGTAATGTACAGATAGGTGTCGAATCGGATGTGAAGAACAGAATGAATGGTATTTTTTCAGCCACAAGGACAAGAAATATCCGACTGGGACGAGGACTAACAGAGCAACCATGGCTGGGTTTTGGAAGGCAACGGGACGAGACAAGGCGGTGTATGATAAGGCCAAGCTCATTGGCATGAGGAAAACCCTTGTTTTTTATAGGGGGAGGGCACCTAATGGCCAGAAAAGTGATTGGATCATGCATGAATACAGGCTAGAATCTGAAGAGAATGGTCCTCCACAGGCAAGCATATATTATCCTTAAAACGCAAACTAACAACCATTTTTACATAATTAAGTACTGCCTATAGTTTTTCTTTTCTTTTCTTTTCTTTTATACCAAATGAATTAAACATTTCTCTTCATTTCCTCTCTCTCATTTTTTTTAATTCTCTTTTCCCATTTTGCCAAGTCCTTCAAGATGCTAATTAAGGAGATTAAAATAACTTCCCTGGGTTGATTTTTAATTATTTTTTGGTTATTTCTATCTAGCTTGACTGAAAAGTGGGGATTCTTTTCACATCTTCTGTTGAAGGATGAGGGTCTGAATAACTTTTCAATTTTTGTACAATATTGAAAAAGAATATTTCAGAATAATACCAACTCTCTCTCTCTCTCCAAAAGAAAGGAACAAAAAAAGAGAGATGGAGAGCTAGGCATCTTAAAAATCTTCATAGAAACCTAATTTCTTTATAGTATATACTATAAATTTTGGTCTTCTAGTCTCAATTACTTTCCAGGACATTTCCTCAATCACTTGATATTCATGCATGCATATTCAATCTCTCTACATTAACTTGACCTATCCCAACAATTGTCAAGTTCCATCTCTCCTCTTTTTTCATGAGCACATTTGACTACCCTCAAATACATTATTTTCCAATGTTCAAAGAGAGTAGATGTGAGGGTAGTTAAAGTTGTTCATGAGTCTAACAAAAAAGAAAATATAAAAATACTCCACTTTTTTTCTAATTGATGATCTTCATGAGCTTTGCTTGGGATATCATACTCATTGTAAACATTATATTTGTCTCTCTCCTTTTTTGTTTAAATAATTTTTCATTCACTATTTACAAAAAATAATTTTGGAGACAGCCTAAGCATTTGCTGATTCACTCAACAAGAGCCCATTTTGCATTTTATAGTCCTATAGGTACTCACACTCAAAAATCACAAATTGTCCACCTCTTCTTTGTGGGAAAAGTGTACCATTTTGCTAATAGTTTTGGAAAAAGGATCCTCTTCTAAGTGCCTCTTACTAAGGCTGTTCACTTGCGATTGAATGATTTAGATCGAGCTATATGGCATAATGAGCCTAATTTGTTTTAGTAAGTTTATAAGTTTTTGATGTGACGATGGCTTAGTGGTTATGTAAGAAACGCAATGGAGAAGATTTTTTCCAATAGTTCCTCGGTAACAATGCACATTTATTTCTCATCTTTTATTTTTTATTTTTGAAAATCAAGTATTTACTCACACACACAAACTTCAGCTCGAATCCTTGACTTTTCATTTAGAAATAAGGGTCATTACCTCAGTCGTAGTTCTTATTTTTTTTCTATTAATCAGAAGAAATACAAAAACTATATATATATATATATAGATATATACAAAAGAATATGTAAAACTTTTAGTTATTCTTTCATGGTGTGTCGCAGGAAGAAGGATGGGTAGTATGCCGAGCATTCAAGAAGCGAATGACCGGCCAAAACAAGGGCATCGAAGGGTGGGACTCTGCCTACTTCTACGACGAAACAAGCGGTATGAGCTCAGTTCTGGATCCAACTGATCATTACATCTCAAGGAACTCGCAGCCTCACAACTTTCTAGCTCAGACATACATGTGCAAGCAAGAGTTAGAAGCAGACAACTTGAACTTCATTCACTCGGATCAATTCGTACAGCTTCCTCAGCTAGAGAGCCCATCCCTGCCCCTCCTAAACAGGCCGAGCTCATCCATTTCTCTCTTATCAGATCATAACGAAGACGAAGATCAAAACCTCAGAAGGCGCGACGACAATACTACTAAGAAAGTGACTGCTGACTGGAGAGCTCTTGACAAGTTTGTCGCTTCGCAGTTGAGTCAAGAGGACAGATATGAGGATGAGGGCGTGTCAAGCTTTGGAATGCATAGTGAATCCGATACGGCGTCGTTGCTGTTCTTGCAGGGTGGGAGGGAAGATGGGATCAAGTTGAATGGGTTCTTGAGTTCGAGCCCCGACCGTGATATTGGAATTTGCATATTCAATAAATGAAAGAGAGTTGAGGTGAAAAGAGAGGGTTTATTGATGCATATAATTCTTGATGTTTAAGGGTTAAAGGACCATGAGGAGACCATACATTTATATATTTTGTAAAAATATGGTTGTGAAATAATAAGTACTATTGAGTGAAGAAAATAAAATAGCTGCTCTGTCACACACACAAACACAGTTATATACACCAACACCCGCACATGTATACGAGATATAGAAAGATGAGCTAGGTTGGTGACATTAGTATATATATATATATATACACGTAATACACTACACACATGAAAGGGAAATCATGCATATTTGGATCCACGAAGAAACTAGGTATATATGCATTTATGCTGAATAAACTTACAAATACAGAGTAAACATACAAAAACAGTATACAGCGAGTGTGATCTATACTTTCATGTGTTTGTGTGCGTGTATATAATTGATAACTCGTTCAAAAGTGAATTATTTTATCCTGAAAGATCCACATTTCTATTTACAGGTGCTCTTATTCTAAGAGGTTACGAACAAAAAAAAAAGAAAAACTATTATTAGATGAATCAAAAACTACCTAAACGCATTCCATATCATAGACCTCGAAGTCGACTTCAATTACTGGCTTTCCTCACTTGATCTCAGTAATCTTAAAATGAAAAAGTGTAAACAGCCCTCTCGTCCAGAGATTAGGGCAATTATTATTATTATTATTATTTACTGTGATTTATTTCGAAACAGAAACATATACGGAAACTAATTTGGTAATACCAGTATATTGCCTTTATTAAAAAATTCTTTCATATTAGCAAATGTGTCTTTGATCAATTTGGCAGCAAAAATAGTACAACAAAAATGATCAAGTGTCAAAGCAAGTCCGGCCTAACTCTAAGGGCTTGTTTGATTTTTAGTTTGGTTTGATCTTGACTTGTTTTTATTTTCTTTTAAAGATCAAATGGACTTTAATTTTTACAATTTAAGGCCAAATATTTTTCCCTACAAATGCTAGGTGAGCCCCGCATTCCACTACACATCATCTTTTATCTCTCTCTTTCTATAATGCACGGTGGACCCCGCTACTATTCATTACTCTCTCTTTCTATATAGAGTAATTTGCACTAACACCCCCTGAGGTTTGCATTTATTCCACCTAGGTGCTGATTTTCGAAAAAATATATAAAATTCAAAAAAATGTATAAAATTCGAAAACAAATATTTAAATTTTGAAAAAAATACATAAAATTAGAATAAAATATATAAATTTCAAAAAATATATATAAAATCAAAAAAAATATAAAATTCGAAAATATAAATATATATTTCAAAATATATATATAATTCAATATATATTTTTCAAAAACAAAATTCAAATAATTATATAATTTCGAAAAACATATATAAATTTCAAAAAATATGTATATTTTCGAATTTATATATTTTTCAAATTATATATATATATATTCGAATTTATATATATATATTTCCAATTTTATATTTTTTTGAAATTTATATATGTTTTTCGAAATTATATAATTTTTTGAATTTTGTTTTTGAAAATATATATTTTTTGAATTTTTTTTTTGAAATATATATAGATTCGAATTTATATATTTTTTGAATTTTATATACATATTTTCGAATTATATATATATTTCAAATTTTATATATTTTTTTGAATTTTTTATATATTTTTTGAATTTTATATATGTTTTTCGAAATTATATAATGTTTTGAATTTTGTTTTTGAAAATATATATTTTGAATTTTATATATATTTTTTGAAATATATATATTCGAATTTAAATATTTTTCAAAATATATTTATATTTTTGAATTTTATATATTTTTTTATTTTATATATATTTTTTGAAATTTATATATTTTATTCTAATTTTATATATTTTTTTCAAAATTTAAATATTTGTTTTCGAATTTTATACATTTTTTTGAAATTTATATATATTTTTTCGAATTTATATATATGTTTTTTGAAATTTTATATATTTGGGGTTGGGGCATAAAGGTCATTTCACATTACCCTTAATATTTTCGAATTTTATGAAGGGTAATTTGGTCATTTGGGGTGTCATGGCAAGTAAAACCAAACCTCAGGGGGTGTTAGTGTCAAAATTTCGAAAATCAGCACCTAGGTGGAATAAATGCAAACCTTAGGGGGTGTTAGTACAAATTATCCTTCTATATATATATATATAATTCATGGTGGGCCCCGCTGACCACTACTTTTTACTATCTCTTTTTATATATATATATATATAATTCATGGTGAGCCCCGCTGGCCACTACTCTTTACAAAACCACACAAAACCAAACAAAACCAGCCCACACCAATGAAAACCAATATAGTCAGACAAAACCAGACCATACCACTTTTCAAACGGGCCCTAAAAGTGAAATAATATTCTAAAATAATCTTAAATGAAAAAATACTAAATACTAAAAGAAGGACCATAGAGATATATCATGCAATAATAAGAAATGGTTTAACAAAAAAACAACTAATGAAAAGAAAAGCTATATATGGGAGAACTTTGAAGGGAAATACATTAGAGTTTTTTTGTTCGTTAATGGAAAAAAAATAGTTATTGAATATAGTTATCCTCTGGTCTGCGAAAATTTCTGCTAGCAATTCACTTGAGGTTGTGTGTGCATTTAGAGACAAGGAGGCAAAGGAGTGATTAAAACCCGAGATTGTCTACCAATACATTACTAGCTTCTTGGCTTCTCGTTGTCTTTGTTTTCTTTTTCACTTTGGCCAGCTTTTCCTGATTTTTTGGTGTTTCTTTTCGTCTGTTCTACTTTCTTTTTCCTTTTCTTTTTATATATATAAATTTACCATTTACCAAATAAAAAATAAAAAACTTACATACTTGGTCAGTTTGACAACCATTTCTGTTTCGCATTTGGTTAAACAATACATATTGTTATAAAAATATACTTCATCCGTCCCAAAATAAGTGTCCACTTTTACTATTTTCTTTGTCCCAAAATAAGTGTCCACTTTTGAAAGTCAAAACACTTTATTTAGTCAACTTACCAATTTAACCTTCAAACATTAAAGTTATAAAACATATATACTATAAACATCACATCATTATAATAGAACCATGAATAAAATTGGTATTTCATTCACTAACACTACAATAAAAAGTATCCTCTTCAAAAGTTGAATTCCCCAAAATGAACTTATAATTTGGGACAAAGTATTTGATAACGTCAAATTATTACTCAATTAATATATATTTGGAGCTCATATTTGTTGAAATTGAGTTCAACCTATAATATGTATTTTGTAATGTCAAATTAGTGCACTGATCAATAAATATTGAAGCTTATATTCATCACTCTAGAGACGGGCTTCAACCGCTTTTCATCAAAGGATTTAGTTAGGGCTTTAGAGGTACACAGTAAAAACAGATAAACTCCATAGACATGCAAAAGAGAATCGTTATTTTCATTCGGATCAAGACAATATATACGTACGTTTACTTCTTCGAATGATAATTAAAGTGAAGCAAAGTATAAAATTAGGAATCTTGTTATGTTTAATTGACCCCTTCTGATGTATGTATTTTATTTAAGGGCAAATGGCAAAAAATACCCCCTATACTATTGATTTTGATCAAATAGCACCTCTATCATTAATTCATTAAGGGCAGAAAAATGCATTAATTATTCAAAAATATAGCAAATGAACCTATGTCATCACTATTTGACCGTTAGTAGGTCTTAATGTTCAAAATACCCCTAACATATACCCAAAATACCCTTAGTAAATTTTATAGATATATAATTTTTGATCAAATAACACCCTTATAGTTTATTTATTTTTATTTAATATATTAAAAGATATTTAAGTCAATTCACTTGACAGTTTGCCGTCAAACCCTCCTTTGAGCACAAATTAATTATTAGGTGGTTATTTGAATTTGTAGGGGTTATTTCATCTTTTCTAATATTATAGGAATGTTTTTTTGCTCTTTGCCTTATATTTAACAAATAACAATAAAAAACACAAAACAAAAAGTATTTTTCAAACACGATTTAAGAAGCAAAAAGAAAAAAAATCAACCTCATCTCAAAAAAAATACAAGGAATTTGGTAGTGAGAAAGAAACAAGATTAAGGAATAGAAGTATTAGAAAGCTACTAGGTTGATTGAATAGATTGATCATGGGTAAAGTGTGCATGAGATAAAACATATATATTGGTGTGCTTAAGTGGGTCCATGGCTTGTCTAGCATGCGCTGTCCACCGTGGCTCCTGTTAGCACGCTTGGTCGATCTCTATGGACATTTTGACCCTCCGCTTGACATGTCCTCCTAGTGCAACACATAATACTTTTCTCATACATTAATTACGACTTTGAATTTAATCTATTGATCATTAGCTAAACATTTGGAAAAAGATCATGCCTGTTCTAATGTACAATTGTGGACCATAGAGTTAACCATAACATATTTGTGAAATTTGGCCTCTTCTATGTCAGCCAAATAATTTATAAAGGAGACATGCACGTTTCTTTTATACTAGCCAAGTAAATTTGCTAGTTATATTGATATATGATATGCATATAAGGTAAAATTTAATTTTTCCAACATAAATTATTATTTTTTGTAATAATTATAATCTTTTTTAGTGTATTTATAACAGATTAAGTGTTTTTTTCCTTTAAAATGTCTATTATTTAAGATTATAATTTGTCTATAAAAAATATTGTTAATTTGGATAAATACAATGTATTCTAGTTATAACTTTTAGAAACTTAGATATTTAAGGATGAGATTATTTTATTTATTATTATTTTTTAATTTAGGTGTTCATTCGTCCCTTTATAATTCTTTGAGATACTTTAATTATATATATTTACTTTTACCTTTTGTTTTAGATAAACAAATGTAGTCAGATAGTAGGTTATAATAATGTACTTTAATGATAGTTCTTTGTACCTAACTTCTGTTGAATTTAAAAAAAAAATTGGGTGTCCAACCATTTTCCTTTGTAATTGGTAGGGATACCTTAATTCTACTTAGTTATAATTAATAATGCATTTTAATGTTATTTACACTTTCATTAATTTATTTTTAATAAAATGAATGTATTAAAATAATAAAAAATATCTTACACTTTTATAATAGTATAAAAAAATTTAGATTATAATTTTTAAATTTTAAATTTTAAATTTAGAGTAACATTATTTAATTTTTAAAAAATAAAAATATATAAAACAATAGCATGTATTAATGATGCTAGAAGTTCATTTACTTTTGTGTTCTTGTGTGTGCCTATGTCATCAATACTCATAATTGTAAAACTATAACTTTTAATAATTATTTTCAGCTATAACTTTTTGTATTTTAAAATGGAGTAATTTTTTGTGATTAAAAAATATAAAAGAGTATAATTTTCTAGGACCTTCACACTTTTAGAATAGTTATAGATTTTCTAATGCATGGCATATCATTTATTCGTAACATTTTTTTTTATAAATATTGATATTATTACATAGTATTCTACATTTGTTTCATATTCTATATTTATCAATATCGTGACCGTAATTGTCTCGATTGCGAATCATGTGCCAAATATGTCTATCTCAACTCAACAACTCAAGTGCACTTGTTTCTTTAATTTAGCTACATGTACACTATTAGGGATGCATTTGTCCCACATCCCATGAAAAAATGGTTAGATATATAAATGAATAAATAGGTTGTCAGTCTCACCAAACCGCCCCACCAAAAATGACGCGTCCAATCATGTTGAATCCAATTACTGCACCTAAACTTTAGTGAAACAATCACAGGCACCAAATTAACATATATATGTAGGTATAAGTATGTATATATCTATATATCAATGTGATTGTTACACTTGATTGTACAAAAGAATTTGTTACACATGCCCTCTCAGGCTTGGTCGGGACATGTATTGCAAAACATTATGGACCAAACTAAAAGTTCCCAAGTCGTCTTGTGAGTTGGAAAGTGAAAAAGTATTAAAAAGATGAACATTCGATGGCAACTTATATATTGGTTGACCAAACTAAGTATCCTTTTTCGATAACAATGATTCCTACATTGCCACGCAACAACTCAACCTAGACCATAGGGTTTAAATTCCTAAAATAGGAAAATAATAATGACTATTCTAACCCAACCAAAACTTACCATAAGTGGTAATATGTGTTTTAGGAATTTTTATAATTTCATATGTTATTCTAAATGTGGTTACCCTTTAATCAAAAAGTTGAATTCTATTATAAAATATGATCTCCTTCATCTGAATTTTATTCAATAGCCATAATGTCATGTTTATTGATTCATACATTACCGACAAAACTGAACCTGACCAAACCAAAATCGACGGTTCGGTTTGATTTTAAAATGATTCGATTCAGTTATGATTTTCAAAATTCAAAAATCAAAATTTTCGGTTCGGTTTCGGTTTTTACTCTCCAAAAACCGAACCGATCCAGTTTTATAATATATTATATATTATATTTATATATGTATTATCTATATGATTATATTCGATAACTTGTGTGAGACTTTGAGAGGGGTATGATTGTAATTTGGTATGAAAAATAAATTACCTTTTTCCAAATTCTACTAATTCCATAAAATAGATTGATGTAGCAAGAACTTAAACCGAAATCAAGTGTAAAAGGGAAAAAGAGTAAATTTCTAATATATATAGAGACCTTTGAGAAGTGAAGATTGTGCATAGTTTGACCCACTTTTTATGAATTAGACAAATACAACTACAAGAATAATTGTTATAGATAGATGAATAAATAGAGATGATAAACTTGTTAGTATATTCTTATCAAAACTCTTTATTTTATAAAAAGATATTAACAGTAATGAAATTTTCATTTATAAATTTTAAAATATCTAAAAAATATTATTTAAGTTATGTCGTTATTTTTTTGAAAGACAATTATAAAAACCGAAAACGAACCCAAAAAAATGATTTGGTTTGGTTTGGTTCGGTTCGGTTCGGTTTCTTTTACTAACGGTTTGATTACAATTTTTATTTTTAAGAAACTGAAACGGTCGAAACCGAATCAAACCAAACCGTGTGCACTCCTAATTAGACTAAGTGAATTTAAGATTTATTGATTTTGGTTTTTACTTTGATAAAATAAAATAAGACAATTATATATACATACCCTCAAAACTCTAATTTCTACATACCATGTTATTTATTTTATCAAAATTATTTCGGTTTAATTTTTCTCGAATAATTGATGAACTAACATGGATTGGCCAACACCATAACAAAGAGCTAAAGATTGATTTGTTCATCTATAAGCTCAGTCGATAATTTTATACAACTTATAAGCCTACAATTAATCTTCGTGTTGTGATTATCTAATTGTATAAGGCTTAAACTAACGAATGATTTGATTTGTTATTAGTAAAAAAAAATCTATATGTATGTATATATTTAACCTTGTTTAAGCTAAATTGAATTTTATGTACGGTAATATTTGTAAAGATCATAAAATAATATTATATATATATAATATATATTTTCCTCGTGGCCACACAAAAATTAAGAATTGTAGGGTAGCTTATCATTCTATATAAATTTATGAATTGAGCTAGTGATGATAGATATTCCTGATTAAGAATTTTGATTTTAACTGGTAAAATTTTATGATTTTATACAATTTTATCACAATTCAACTACGTTAAAATAATGGTTGAACGGTTACATCCTTCATATGAAATGCCCAAAAATTTAATGATTTAGTCCAATATCTCAATATATGACCTAAATTTATGATAAAACATTTAAAGACGTAATGTATTAGAAAATTATGTGAAAAAAATATATATTAGAAAATTTTGAAAATTCTAATATGATTTAGATATTTAAATTAAATATTTTTTAAAAAAATTAATACATTTATATAGAATCTAACTATTCTATGATTTCGATTATACGAATTACAAAATGATTATAGCTAGACTCCCAATTCTAATAACCTTAATAATCAGTGGCTAAAGGCTTGATCAATCAATTGATGTTTGTCCAATAAGTAAACTAGATAAAATCAGCCACGAGCTCAATATTTGGATCCAAAAAATGACAGCCCATCTACCCTGCCTATAACGGCTTCAAGGCTTTTCTTTTTTGATTTTTCAAAAATATATATAGTTAGATCATGGTTCGTCGTAATGGTAATGGAATCGGTGTAACGGACTCGAGTTAGTATCGGGATTACATAACGGGAATCGGTTATTCCAATCGTGAATTTTTTTAAATCTTGCATATCTTATCCAAAATTTTCTAATTAAATACTTTTGGCAATATAAATGAATAAAAATGATTTTTTGGTAGATTTAAGTGAATTTTATTTAATTTTTTAAAGAATTTTAATATATAAAAAATGAGTTATTAATAAATCTAATGGTGTCGTCGTTATTTCAATATTTATGATATATTTGTTATGATATTATTAAATTAAATTTAAATTTAAATTAAAAACAAATTGAAATCACAAAAGATATAATTTATTTCTAACAATGTAAAATAATTTTAAAAAAGATACATGGTTCACCACCAAAATCAATTTCGTGGTGGATCTTGTTGCTCTGTTTGGGGTTCATGAAAAAATGAGTTTTTTTTTCTTTATTTTTTAATAATTTAATAATGGAGTAACATTTATCATATCATATACATAACAAAAAGCTTTTTAACCCAATTTTTTAAAAAACTTCAATTGTGTTAACTATTACGATATTTTTGGAATCGGTAAAAATTGGGGTTACGGCCACCGTAACGGTCCGTAACGGCTACGGGTACGGGAATCAGGTAACGGCCCGTAACGATAACGGAAAGTTGAAAAACCGTTACGGCGAACCATGAGTTAGACATATGAACATATGTATATATGTATTTACATTTTTCTTTTCGTGTTTTATTCAACTATCTTCATCTTCTCTCTTGTTAGTCCCTAGTTGAAGAATGACAAACTCTTGATTCGGACATACTGAAAAATTAATTCAGTAATGCATTGCAAGAGCTTTATTTATTTTTTGTTTAACAAAGCCACTCTCCACACATATCTAGTAAAACTGGTTTTGGAGTTTCATTGTAATCTTGTCTGTTGGTTGTTTTTTTCCTCTTTAGAAAAAAAAAAAAAACAAAACAAAAAAAAAAAGGTAAACTGGTACAATATCATTATTTGTTCTCAACATATTATTCGCACCTATACCGAATATTTACTTGTGGTCTAAACATATTATTCGCACCTATTAAAAATAGAATCCTAGATCTAATACTTTTTTTTTTGTTTTGAAAAGCTTCATCTAATACTTTTTAAACTATATAACTGGAATGTTGATTTCATGATTCATCTAGCGTATGTGTTTCTAAAACTTAATATTATACAACTGAATATGTTTTCGACTCGACCCATGAAATCAAGGAATATACAATTTTAAAATATATTTATTCCCTTATTTTGCCATATTTTTTACGAGTTAATATAATTCACTAATTTATTTATGAAATACAAAAAAACTAAAAATAATCAACATTTTTTGTTTTATATTTTATAGGTAAAATACCCACACAACCATTATAAGACTCAAACAACTTGATAGTTTTAAAAAGAAATTATAACCTCCTCACCCTTTTTCCCCTTATTATTAAACATTACTAAGTTCAACAAAACAACTTTTATTCAATGGAGAAATTATGAAGAACCGAATTAGCAAATTGTCTAGTTTTGTCATTTTCAAACTCTGGTGGGTTGCACAAAACAAGTTTCAACTTTCAATGATTTTTTTAAATTTACCTTTCTCCAAGAAAATAGGGTTAGGACTTAGGACATGGGTTTTTAAAAGCTTCCTAAAGAAATTAAGCCCATTTAAAAGCTTGGCCCAATATTAAACCAACCATTAGAACTCAGTCACTCACCGACTGATATTAGTCGACCCATATACTTCACGATGATCCAAATTATTCCAAAGTCTTCATGGAAACGTGCTTATTAGGATGGTTGGGACGAGTAAGAAATGCGTTCGTTTATATTTATTTTTATTTTATTTAATTTTTTAAAATATCATATTTTTCACAAATTTTTCATGGATAACTACTATTACTATACTCGTCCCCATCCCGCCCCGCCCTGTCACATTAACGTAGCATATGAACTTATTTCAAATCAGTAACTTTCTCTTTTTTCTTTGTATATATTTGGCTCCAAAAAAAAAAAAAATAATAACTAATAAAATACTTATGATTCATAATTTTTTTTATCATATAATAAAAAAAAATAAAAAAAATTTAACAAAATCTGTAACCGCCCCAGAATTCATAACAGTTTATTTTATTTTACCAAACTCGCCCCTATCAAGTAAAAGACTTTCTAAACCCTTAAATAGGGCTCCCATCCCTAGTGCTTATTCTTCACCTCACATCCAAATCCACTCCTCCATTATTGATTTTTCCTGATGTATATTGTACCATATTGACATATAGATATTGATCAAAGGAAACCCCAATAGTCCACTTCCCATTAACCCTAATTTTGCATAACGTACATAAAACATATATATATATATATATATATATACACACACATACATATTACTCCAACTTCTGCCAATACAGATTACACAAAACGATAGCAGAGTTGCATTATTTATTCCCAATATATATACTCTTAGGCCTTCTTGGCTTTCTTAGCACCACCGGACTTTATAGACTTAGGCTGTTTGGGCTTCGCCGGTGCCGTCCTCTTACTCTTCCTCACCGGCGCAACCTTCATCGCCGGCTTCTTCACCGTCTCACTTGCCTTTGTGGTTGATTTTGGCTGCTTCGTCACAACCTTTGCAATGAACTCCTCTTTCTTACCAGATTCTGATAACTTGTACGAAGCTTTGATCTTGATTAGCTTCCCCCTTGAAGCAGAGTTCTTCAACTGGAGCCCTAGAATTTTTCGGAAATTCGCGGGAAGCACCGCCTTGTGCTTCTCCTCCATGTACTTGCCGATCGCGTACGGACTCGAACCTCCTTTCTCGTTCAAAGCCAACAAAGCCTCCTTGATCATCTGCATCCATTCATCACAGAACCACATCAATCGACCAAACAATTTCAGTTCATGCTCAAACTCACAAACATTTCAATAACAATTCATGAAAAACCTAAATACACAAATATATATATATATATATATTTATAGAGCGATCACACAATTTCAATCCACTCTCAAACTCACAAAATTGTATACATATGATATATACATGTATGTATATGATATATACATGTATATATATATATATATAAACTCGTATATTGAAGAATTGAGTAATGAATTACCTGGAAGTAAGGAGGATGGGGGGCAGTTTTGGCCATTTTAGGCTTCTTCTCCTTGGGAGCCCTCCGCTTCTTCTCCTTCGCGGGCTCCTCCACCGTCTGCGGCTGCTCCGCCGCTGCAACCGCCTCCGTCGGCTGGTCGACAGTGGCGGTATCAACTCCCTCGGTGGCCGACATCGCAAATTTCACAAAAAAAACAGAGCTTAAATTTCACGAACGAATGTTGAACGGTGACGATAGCGAATGTGGCTTCAACTATTTATAGTAACAGATGCTCCAATTCTATTGTTCAATGAGAGGTCACACGGATCGCCAATTTAGTGAGGATGAATCTGGGTCGTACACGTGGAGCTTTTACTATGTGAATCCGATACTGATGTGCCATTCTTATCTAGAAATAATATTACTTAAAGGTGGTGTGTTTTGTTTTCATGGTGTGTTTTCTTGGTGAGTTAGTAGGAGATTTTTGTGAGACTTGCTTTGAATTTGGCTATGTTAATTTAGTGACAATGAAGCTAAGAAATTGCATATTCTAATGTGCTTTGAATGAGCCAAAATGGTTATGATTTGGGTTGGATTTGAATGCCTCAAAGATTAAATAGTTTATGGCGTGTTTGTTTCGTGTTTTTGTTATTGACTTGTGGAATTTGTAAAATAGAAGTATATGTTTTTGTTGTAGAGTATTGTGAGTCAAAACTGAAAGCACATTTGATATTGATGTTTTTATTTTTGTTTTGGTCATTTATTTCCTCCGCTACAATATTATTTTTGTGAATAGTGCAAAAATTACAACAAAAAAATCATTTTGGTACTTTCTAAAAATGATACTATTTATTTTATATTTTCTACGGTAGAAAACAAAACATTGGTGCCAAACATATTTTTGTTGTAAAAAATTAAAAAAAAAAAACAGAAATGTGAACCAAAGAGGCCCTTAAATTACTATTTTAATATTAAAATTTTTACAAATGAGTTTCTCATAATTTGTTGCAACAAATAAAAGAAAAATAACATGAAAGAAGATTTTAGGAATTGGCAACTGTAAACCCGTTCGCAATTGACGAATGAATTTTGACTTTTATAATTTAAACAGAATCAACGAAATAGATAAATGGCAAGATAGCAATATAGATTTGTGGAAACAGTAAGAATGGGAACAATTTCGGATCCTTTTCTTTTTATTTTTCATTCCTTTTATACATGAACTTGGTATTACCCTCATAAATGGGTTTTAAGACATATTAAAAATAATATCTCTACATTAAATACAAGTTTAATGTTTTGTAAAACTGCCATAATAAAACCCATATCAGTTTTGATTGTGTATATTGAAACGGTCATGTTTTAATACATTTTATCCTGAAATGGGCTTATGTTTTTGGGCTTTATTTTCTATTTGGGTTTTATTAATATATGTTGATCCAGTGTTGTTTTTGTCTGATGGGCCTGATGTGGAAAATGGGCCTACACTTTGCCCCCAATTCCCAAGCCCATTTCGCATTTTTGAAATAGGGTGGGAATTCGAAGAGCCATGTGTAACTGTCACTTCCCTTATTTCATTCGTCTTCTCCAATACTTCTTCTCCATCTACAAGAGCAGACTCCTATTTTTTGAAGACGATTTTCAGCAAGAACTCTTGAGGTTAGTCTTACTTTTTCCTTTCGTCCTTCATCTTTCTTTCATAAATTAAAGCATCATGAGTAATGATAGTAGCCGAACCCCTTCTCTGGAAATGGTTGTTGATGACACCCCTGCCGTTTCTTCTTCTGAGGTTGCCCCCACTCTCATTGAATCGAAACCCCAGAAACTTTCCCGAAAGTAACTACGCAAATTATCATTAGCCGATAGGTGTAAAATAGAATTTGATATACCCAATGACGTTTCAATTTCTCAGTATTCCTCCGATTTGAACTTCAAATCGTATGAAGAAGTTGAACCGGATGAAGCCTTGTTTTCTGCGCACCATTTGGCCGTACTTAGATTTCCCTTACATCTCTTCTATCACTACGTTATTTTCTCCTTAGGGCTTACACCCTTGCAGGTAAACCCTAATTTTTTCAGGGTTTTATCTGTAATGCTCGTTCTGAATCACGAACGAGGTTTGAACTTAGGCTTGGGTGATTTTTTGTTGTGTTACAAAGTCGATCAGATCAGAAAAAACCCTGGTCGATATCATCTACACCCCCATTCAACTTTGAAACTTTGTGATGGGAACCCTTCTTCTGAGAAGGAATGGAAAGATAAGATGGTGAAAATTGGGGGAAATTGGAAGGTGGATGCGTCTGGCCCGTATCCTCTGCCAAGGACCTTCGGTATTTGTAAGAAATTGAAGTGTGGATTCAAAAATCATGGCAAGTGTACATTTTGTACTTTACGAATTTCGCCTATTTTTCTTGAATTGCGTATGTATTCGTTTTTTGATCTTATACTTGTGATTTCTATGCAGCCGAACGTCTGGAATATCTGAACGAGAAAGTCTTTGCAACTCTCCCTTCGAGCAAATTACTTTTAACTTCTCAAAATTTGAAATTAATTGTTGTCAGCGCTCCAGAAGTTACCATAATGGAAATTCCGATAACAACCTCTAAGCGTGTTGCCGCACAAAAATCTACTCCCCCTGTCAGCTTATCATCTGACAAAGGAAATAATAAAATGATCGATTTGACTGAAGAGCCGAAGAAGACGAAGGGGCTTCTGAAGAGGACGAACATCGATGATAGCAATAACGTTCAGAAAAAGTTGTAGCTGGGCCCCCCTTCAGAGCATGCAAAAAGAAATGATGCTGAGAAGCATGAGAAACTAATGAAGAAGGCCAAATCTGTGAGTGGCTATACTATTCCAGATTGTTGCTTCCCTCCATCATTTGATCCTGAAGGTGATTGGATCCCCAAGTTCGAAAAAAGTGATGGAAGTACTTTGAATCGCCGCTCATTGGCCATGTTCGACCCTGATTCCCTGATGGCTCTTGCTTGTGGAATGTGGCCACCCAAGGATAAACTCTTTCAGCAGCATGTTGATCAGAACGAGCTTCTGGCAAGGGCTCCTGTCTCTATTTTGGAGGTAATTTTTTTTTTTTTGTAATAATTACGTTTCTTCTTTCTTCAGTCTGTGTTCGATGTCTTATCACTCTGCAAAGCTGTTGAGATGGGAGAGTATAAGAGAAAAAATATGGATGATGCATACCTAAGGGCTGAAAAATGCGTCATGTTGGCTAAGAAGCAGAAAAAGATCTTGGAGCTTGAGGTGGAAAGTTTAAAGCAACTCCATAAGAATGAAGCTGATTGGAATGCTGATCTGAAGAAGCAGGTCCACAACCTTGAGACTTCTAATGATGTTCTGAAAACTAGTTTAGAAGTTTGCCGAAGGGGAGGTATGGAAATGCACCTGAGATATGTGAGCATTTTCGACATAAAATTCTGCGATGGGTTCAGATTTTGTTATGATCAAATGTCATTGGACCCATCTGCTCGTACATATGATAATCCGGTCGCTCATGATACTGCTTGCGGTGTCGTTCACCCGTATGATGAACCTAAGGCTTGCAAAGATGAAAAAGACTTCGCTTAATTTATTTTGCATGGGATCATACCGGCCGAATGACCAGAGCCTATTTATGCAGTCTCTTCTGCTGCCAATGAAGTGTCAGCTGAGCCTTCCATTCCTACTTCGGAGAACCAGCAGCCACCCACTGATGAAATTTAACTTTCAACTTCTTGATTAGAAGTTTTTATTATTGAACAATTTTGAAGGTCTGTAAAACAATATATATTTTTGGTGCTCCTGTGGTGAGCGCTTTTGAACAGTTTTTTGATATGGCATTGATGTGCTTAATACTTTTGAACATATGGCATTGATGTGCTTAATGTTTTTGAACAAAATGGCACTGGGATGCTTAAGTATTTTTCGAACAGGATAATGTGTTCTTTTGAATACAACTTGGACACTGAGGTGCTTAAGTATCTTTCGAACATGATAATGTATTCTTTTGAATACAACTTTTTGATGCGCATGTTTATGCGTCTTTGTGAAAGCAGGAACTTGGTGCCATCTTTTATGATGGTCTTTTATATTTTGGCCAAGTTATTTTACTTGGGTTTTTTATGTGCTTTCTTTTTGTTATAGTTTGAACAAAAATATGGGAAGATATGAATAATATCTTTATTGATTTCGTACGGATCTTGTCATACAAATTTTGAACAAAATTTAAGAACAACAAAACTTTTATTGAAAATACCTTTTCAGGTGTATTGCATTCCAAGCTCGTTCGATCTGTTTTCCATCTTGATTGGCCAATTTGTAAGCTCATTTGCCAATCATTTTTGTAATGGTGTACGGCCCACCCCATGTAGGGTCTAGCTTATTTGATCTGCTAGCCAACACCCTTAGTACTCGATCGTCTACTTGAAATGATCTTGGTTTCACTTTTTTGTTGTAACTTCTCATCAACCTTTGTTGATACTCTGCCAGTCTTATTAAGGCCATTTCCCTCTATGAAATTACCTTCGATTTTTAGAATTTCTTCGTTCTGCTTAGGATCGAAGAGATGAGTTCTTGTTGTGGGGATTTTCAACTCAATTGGAATTACTGCCTCGACTCCGTACGCCATAGCGAATGGAGTCAATCCGGTCGGCTTGCGGGGCATCGTTCGATAACTCCAGAGAACCCTTGGCAATTGATCTAACCATCGTCATTTTCCTTCGATCCCTTCTAATTTTATTTTTATTCCGGCAATTGATAACTCCAGAGAACCCTTGGCAATCGGCTTGTCCGTTTGCTTGTGGATAGCTGACAGATGACAAGTTTTGATTGATGCCGTACTCGTCCAATAACGCCCGAACGTACTGGTTGTCCAAATTTTTGTCGTTGTTCATCATTATGTACTTTGGCACTCCGAACCTGTATATTATATGATTCAAGATAAAATCAATCACTTGAGTGTGTGTGATTCTTACATAAGCTTTGGCCTCGACCCATTTAGTGAAATAATCCGTAGCTAGAAGCACATGTTTTTGATTTGATGTTGCCCTTGTTAATGGTCCGACCGCATCCATTCCCCATCGTGCGAACGGAACGGGGGAAACCATTGTTGTGAGTAGCTCTGCCGGCTAATGGATTATATGCTAATGCCTCTAACATTTATCGCATCTTCTCGCGTATTCTTCCACATCTCGGATCATGTACGGCTAAAAATAGCCTTGTGTTATTGCTCTGTGAGATAATGATCTGCCCCCAATATGGCCTCCACATGTTCCATCGTGTAACTGCTTGAGAACCTCTTGTGCTTCAGATGGGGTAAAGCAGCGCAGGTAAGGCCCACCCATTGATTGACAGTATAAAAAGCCATCAATCACTGAATACTTGGTAGCAGTTGCTCTTAATTTCATTGCTTCCCGTCGATCCTCCGGTAAAACACCGATCAATAAATATTGAAAGATTGGGTCGATCCAACTTGGCTCGTACGAAATCATGCAAACCTCTTTTTTTTTACCGATCGATGGAGTAAATAATTCATCCACGGGAATTATCCTGATCATTTCGTCTCCAGTTGAAGATGCTTGATTTGCTACATGATTAGCCACATGATTTTCCGCCCTTGGGATTTGTTTGAAAGCAACTACCTGAAAGTTTTGTGCTTCTTCCTGAACAGCATTTTTGTACTCCAGCATCCTTTCATCATTTGTATTGTAACTCCCAGCGATCTGATTTACGACTAACTGTGATTCGCTGAACACGGTCAATTCCTTGATCTGGAGCTCATTTGCCAACCTTAAACCTGCTAGAACGGCCTCATACTCAGCTTCATTATTTGAACTTTCAAAACACAATTTTATTGATTACTGCAACTTGGTGCCTTTCGGGGATATTAGCTCGATCCTAATACCTGCCCCCAGGCTATTTACCGATCTATCCACATACAACTCCCACCTTGGGTTTTTCACTATAGATCTCATCTTCGGTTGCTTCATATTCAAGGAGGAAATCTGCCACCGCTTGACCTTTTATGGACGTTCGTGGTTCATAGGTAATGTCGAACATACTCAATTCTATTGACCATTTTGTCGTTCGCCCAGAAAAGTCCGGTTTAGATAAAATCATTTTGATCGGAAATGTTGTTGGAATTTTGATCGGATGGGATTCGAAATAATGTCGTAGCTTTCGTTTGGCCTGAACCAAAGCTAAGATTATCTTCTCTATCCTCGAATACCTTTTCTCGGCATCAAACAATGTTTTGCTTGCATAATAAATTGGGTGTTGCTTGCTCCCATCATCTCGTACTAACGCTGAACTGACAGCATTCGGAGAAACTGTTAGATAGAAAAATAAGGACTCATGATCTTTGGGTACCATCAGGATTGGTGGTTTCGCCATATAATGCTTAAATTGATCGAACGATTCTTGCTATTTCTCTCCCCAAACCATCATCTTCTTAGACTTCAACACATCGAAGAACGACTTGCATCTATTTGATAATTTGAAAATGAACCGGCTTAGAGCTGTTAATCTCCTTGTAAGCACCTGGATTTCCTTTGGGGATTGAGGTGCCTTCATATCGAGCAATGCTTGGACTTGTGCGGGACTTGCTTTGATTCCATCTTTGTTAACTACGTGTCCCAAGAATTGTCCGGAAGACATACCAAAAGTGCATTTCTCCGGATTCAGCTTCATTTTATGCGCTCGCAAGGATGCGAACACATCCTCCAAGTGCTTTAGGTGATCATCCTTACGTTGACTTTTAACAACCATGTCATCAATGTAAGCCTCCACTGTGTCACCAATCTGGGTCTTAAAAATCTTGTCGATCAGTCGCTGGTAAGTTGCACCTGCATTTTTGAGACCGAACGACATGACCTTGTAACAATAGGTCCCTCGTTCAGTAATGAACACCATTTTGTCTTCATCCTTTGGGTTCATTGGGATTTGATTGTAACCCGAATATGCATCCAGGAAAGTGAGATGTTCAAACCCGGTAGTTGTTTTGATTATGCGATCAATCTTAGGTAATGGAAAACTGTCCTTCGAGCAAGCTTTATTTAGATTGGTGAAATCCACACACATTCGGAACTTCCCATTCTTCTTTTGTATGACGACAACGTTAGATAGCCAATCGGGATAATGAACCTCTCTGATAAAACCAGCTTCTAGTAATCGGCTAACCTCTTCAGCTACAAACTTTCCTCGTTCGATTCCGATCCTAATGGGTCGTTGTCGTACGGGTTGAGCGTCGGAGTAAACATTTAAAGTATGCATCATGGTTGTTGAATCAACCCCGGGCATGTCGCTGTGCTCCCAAGCGAAAACATCAATATTTGATATGAGCATAGAAATCAAGTTGTTCATTTCATCATAATTCAGTCCTCTTCCTATTCGGGTGGTCCTTCCTTTGCTCCCGACGATCAGATCTATTGTGATGGTGTCTTCTTCGGTCTTTTCATCATCGTTAGTCTGATCACGGAGGTTCGGTAATTGCTATAAGTTTCGTTCGGAACTTTCGCCCTTCAAACCTTTGGTGATAATGGCATAACACTCTTTCGCCACCACTTGATCGCCTTGAATGTCAACAAATCCTTTCCCTGAAGGATCAACACACCGCATCACCTGATGCAGAGTAGAAGGAACTCATTGCATTCGGTGAATCCAACATCTTCCCATAATCAGATTGTAGGAAAGTTGTACGTCCACCAGCATGAAATTTTCTGTTAATGTTCGTTTTGCGGCTATTACAGGTAAATTCAGCACTCCGATCGGGCAAATTCTCTTTCCATCAAAATCGGCCAACGGACTGGCGGTCGATTTGATCAACTCGTGCTGATGCCAATTTTCTCGAAGGCTGATTTGGTCAAGATGTTTATGTTGCTACCTGGATCAACTAACACCCTTTTAACTAAACAATTTGAAATTATGATCGAAATTACCAGTGGATCTTCATGTGGTAGTTGTACACGTCTTAAGTCCTCCTGGGTAAATGATATTGTAGGCATTGGGTAGTTCCGAATTACATTCACCTCCCCAACCCTTTGGATCTTGTTGGCATTGCGCATTCGTGAACGCTAAACCGAACGGCTTTCCTCATCGTCCTCTGGTCTTCCATGGATCGTGTCAATGATTTTGACCGGTTGTCCGCCCACAATTTTATTGGGCTTCGGGCGATCAAAATTTTTCATTCCACTGTCCATGTATTCCTTCAAATCTCCTTTGGTTATCAAGGTCTCAACCTGCCTCCTCAAGTGTCTGCACTCATTGGTTAAATGGCCAAAGTCATTGTGGAACGCACAGTGCCTCGAACGGTCCTGCTGCTCTGGTGGCGTTCTCAGCGGAAATGGTGGGCGAAAAATACATTTTTCCTTATTTTCGTTGTAGAACTTTGCTAAGGTTGTTCGAAGTGGAGTTTCAGGTATGTCATCCCTTGGCCTCCTCTCCTGTTGCATGTACGGAGCTGATCGTTGGCTGCTGGTATTATCTGCCTTCTTGATTATCCTTTCTTTTGATTTGCTTTCCACACTGACTAATGTCGAACGATGACCTATTTCTTGTTCATCTTCTTCCAATCTCAGATATCCTTGTGCCCGTGAATTCAACTGGCCCATGTTGAGGGGTGTTGACTTCACCAAGGATCTATGAAAGCTAGTCCCTTGTTCGATAGCCACCTTGAAGGCTTCCACTGCTGTTGGTTGATCATAACTAGCTATCATTCCTATTTCCAAATTGAACCTGGATAGGAAATTCTTTAATGTTTCGCCTTTCGCTTGCCTCATCGTGAATAAATTAGAAATGGTCATCTTCTGCTTCCGGTTGCCAAAATACTGGGCTAGAAACTTTTCCATCAGAGTTTGGAAAGAATCAATCGAACCACCGGGCAGCTGCCTAAACCATAACAGGGTCGGGCCCGTTAAGCTTGTAGAAAAAGCTTTACACATCAGCGCATCATCAGCCATGTCAAGAGTCATCATCTGTTTCACATGAAAAAGGTGCACAATTGGGTTCTGTATCCCATCAAACATAATGAACTTTGGCATTCAGAACTTGTCTGGCCTTATTGCTTGTTGTATTTCAGTGATGAACGGTGATTTAATCATCTTTGCTGTCATCTCGATGGCTAGATCAGCTGGTGATTGTGTTCTAAGATCTTTTACTTGCTCATCTACGATCTTCTGGAGCCTGGTCACCATATCGAGCGGAACTGCCCGATTATTGATATTCGCCTCATCTGCGATTGGCTGGGTACGAGTATGATCTGCTGAACTTGCATCATGATGATTATCTTCCTCTTCAACACCGGGGCCATTACGACGTCCTGCTATAGGCAATTCTGTATGTTCGGACTGATCCAACCTTTGTTTTAATTCCTGATTTTCTTTTTCAAGGGCCTCCAGACGTTGAAGGATAACAATTATGTCTCCTAGTTGTGTAGTGGTTTCTCCCGCCATTGATCTAATAACTTCCGACTAGAAATCGTTTCCCACAGACGGCGCCAAAAAGTGTAAACCCGTTCGCAATTGCCGAACGAATTTTGAATTTTATAATTTAAACAGAATCAACGAAATAGATAAATGGCAAGATAACAATATAGATTTGTGGAATCAGTAAGAATGAGAACAATTTCAGATCTTTTTCTTTTTCTTTTTCATTCCTTTTATACATGAACTTGGTCTTACCCTCATAAATGGGTTTTAAGACATATTAAAAATAATATCTCTACATTAAATACAAGTTTAATGTTTTGTAAAACCGCCATAATAAAACTCATATCAGTTTTGATTGTGTATATTGAAACGGTCATCTTTTAATACATTTTATCCTGAAATGGGCTTATGTTTTTGGGCTTTGTTTTCTATTTGGCTTTTATTAATATATGTTGATCTAGTGTTGCTTTTGTCTGATGAGCCTGATGTGGAAAATGGGCCTACAACAACTGAGATTGGTTTTCCGGTCATGCAAATTTGTATAGGAAAAACTTTATGCTTTCAATGCTATTCTTGTATGCATTTCACGTATTAGTTTACCAGGGGCGGAGCCAAGATTTCGAAATAGGGGTTGAACTACTAAATTTTTTATTTTAATATTATAAATATAGTAAAAAAAATTATATATTTAATAAATATGATAACTAGCTAAACGTTTATTAACTCATATTTTTTTAAAAAATAAAATTACAACTGTCCTCTATCCAATCATTACAAATATATATATATATATATATATATATATATATATATATATATTATCAAATTAGAATTCAAAAATTATTTTTAAGAAAAATCATCTTATACCCAATCTAAATTAAAAATCTATCATTTCTAATATTGATAACCAAGTATTCTCCATACAAACTTGTCTCCTCTTATAATGAATTTGTGTGTTTGACAAGTTTTATCATACAAAAATTTCATTTTCGAAAATTCTTCGATCCTTTACAAATGTCAAGTTCATTAATAATTAACAAAATGACAATTTTTATAACTTGAACAAATTGATATTTAACATAATCGATATTCTTTAATTAAAAATATTAAATATCTCAAAATTAATTTCATGAGATAATCATCAATAATATGGGTGAATATATGACCGACTTGTGTCCAAATATAAAAACAAAGAACAAAGTAAAACAGTACGACTCTTATCAATAAAGATTGAAATGATGTAAAAATTATAATTTAATTTATTAACGAGATTAGAATGAAAGTAAATTAAGAACAAAAATCTTATCTTGATTTATGATATAATCTTAGTTTTTTTTATTAGAGTTAAAAAAATACATACATAATTTTTTTTTTTACTTAGTAAATTATTGGATTATATAATTTATTGGGCCTTGTAATTTTTTTTTCGAGGGGCCAATTACGCCTAAAATCAATTTTATCTTTAAATACATATACATGTAATAGAAAAAAACAAAAACTTTGGGGTGGCCATGCCCCCCTCCCTCCGCCCCTGAAGTTTGCATAAATGTTATCAAAATT
This sequence comes from Cornus suecica, assembly GCA_963922005.1. Taxonomy (NCBI): domain Eukaryota; kingdom Viridiplantae; phylum Streptophyta; class Magnoliopsida; order Cornales; family Cornaceae; genus Cornus; species Cornus suecica. The sequence continues at coordinate 9,022,940 of OY998238.1, read as the reverse complement.
ATTTATTAATTCATAATTTGTATAGGTTCCAAGATTATAAATAACGTTCGCGAAAATTATTGCAAAAGTAATAATATAAGTAAACAAATAACATAAGTGGACTTGTGAGTCGTGACATATATAATTAATTTGTCAAATTTGGTGGATAGTAGTAATTAATTATGTCTTAAAAAGCAATAATTGTGGGTCAAACTCAATTCATAGGACTGTTGTATACAGTCTCAATATATATATAGGTCTTGTACGGTTACATTTCATTTCATTTCATTACATAGACGCGTTTCAACCAGTGACAAGTTGCGGCGCCCGATCCAAACGTCGTCGTCTCAACACCAAAACGCACAAAACGCCGCCGTCTTATCCCTGCCCCAACCTGCCACACCCCAATCTCTCTCCCATTTCGCTATGTAGGTAGAAGAAGAAGCGTCTTCGAATCAGCTCTCTCTCTAGGGTTCATCGATTTTCTCTCTCTCTAGAATCGACGCCTCTGTAAGCACACTCTTCTCCCCAGCTCTTCAATGGCGGACTCTTTTTTTACTCGATCTCTTTGCTCCTTTTCAATTTCGTCGATCGATCGCTGTTTTTGGCACTTTTAGCTCTTGATTTTTGGTATGCTTGACACTTTTGGTACTTAATTTCAGCTTGATAATCACTGTTCTCGATCTTGTATGCTTGTTGTTTTACTATTTTGTGATGTGAACTGTGAAGTACTCTAATTTTGTCTGATTTTATTTTTATTTTTTGATTATGTGTTGAAATGATGATCTACTTGTATGATTGATTCGATATGGCAATGATCTAGGTTTTGACCTGTTTAATGGAGGAAGGTATTGGTTTAGGCTTGTTGACTTTTTGTCACTCGTTTTTGGGAAATTTTAGGGATTGGAATTGATGCCTAGGACTCACATTTTAGAACTCGAGGAATAAATTGGACTGATAGTACGCACTTGCACACACATGTTTGTGTGTATACAAATCAGACGCCTGTATTGATGCCTAGGGCAAACTTTTTGAAAAGATTATGGCAGATTTATTGATGCATGTACTTTCCGGAAACATTATTACTTTTGCTAACCAAATTCCCCAAAGATTAGATTTTATAGATCTCGAGCACTTCTTTCGCACCAGCCCCGGCCTTATAACTAGAACCAAATAGTTGACCCTGCTCCAATTGTGCTAGGTTTGCTCGTTCTATGCCCTTTTGTTCCTATCACCGGGCTATCGACCTATCTAAGCGGGTAACTCTGTAGCCAAGCTTACTGCTAGCCTATCGGCCAAAGCCAAGCTTCAACCGCGACTGCTCGTCGCTTCTGGCCACCTTATTCTGTCACCCGAGATCCAAGTCAGCACCAGAAAAGATCTCTTGATTCCTTGCTGCCGGGCCGGCTTGGAAGCAAGCTACCTCTTGCCTATCTCACCCCCTTTCTTATTAGTAGTAAGATAGGTTGCCCTCCACAAGACTCTTGATCTTTTTTCAGGGCTTGGGTACGAGAACATAATTGGAAGAAATAAGGGAGTTTCCACTGCTTGAGCATAGGGAAAGGGAAATAAAGGAAAATCTCTTTCCGCCACCAGCAGGCATGAACGACGATGTTGGTGGCGATCCTCCTTCTGTAGCATCTTTCATCTCAACCAGTCATAGCCTAAGGTATTTAAACGTGCGAAATAGATGTTGAAAACTGTAGTGTATTAAGAATACCACTAAATAATACTTCAGTATAGTAGCACTGTTTTAGTTGTCTGTTTTTTCGAAGGCACTTATGGATGCACATGAGCTGCTGATTCTTTTGTGTTATTGACTTGTTTATAATAGAAGGTGTTATCACTGTGGCTCCCTTTCTCGTGCAATCGACTTTGGAACTTCCGTAAAGCTGTTGTGAAATTTGTTCGTGTATGATATATTTCTTATATCGAGCTGCTTGTATTTTCTGAAATTGTCAATTTGTGAACATATATCTCACATTTGCCATTGGGGATGAAGTTGGTTGTGAGATCAAAATGACAAAGCCAATCGAAAAAGAAGCGAACACCGTATAATGAGTGAATAGCCCCTTCAAATTGAAAATAACAAAATATACGGAGAACCTTTTGGATGCTCACCCTTCTATAGTTTTTGCCTAGTTGAACAACAAATGTAAATTAAGACGCTTGTGTGAAAATAACATTGATGTGTTTTATTCTTTTGTGAAAATTACTCTCTCTCATTTTTTTTACCTAGGGGAAAGTGGGCAGTGGGATTCTGCAAAATTTAAGTTGCTTTTTCAATGCATGGTAGGTTCTAGATTTTAATGTCCTAAATCCCATGCAATGTTCCAGGCTTCCAGTGTGCTTGTTTTTCACTGCATTTTGCACTTACTCCATATGTTGACTACATTTAATTCCTATATGAATCATCGAGTTCTAATTACTTACATATACCAGTACTGTGTTCTTAAAGACTGGCATCATGATCATGGAGCTTTCAGCAATTAATGATGAGCATACAACAATGACAAGATTCCCAGATTTCATGAAATGCAGAGCTAATCTTTAAAACAAGTATAGTTACTCTAATTTGATATCAAATTACATTGTCCCTCCCTTAAAAAGCTGGATCAAATAGTGAACAATGGTGCTATCACAGTGAAGTAGTTGTTTTTATTATTTATTTTTTTATTTTTTTATTTTTGGTAGTAACAAATAGTGAACTTTGGTGCTATTATAGTTTTCATGTCCTTTTATTTCCGATAAGTTTCTAAGTATGTACAGAGGAAGAGAAGGTACCTTTGTGACACATTGAGTGAGTGTTGCCCCAGTTGTGATCTCATAACTCAAAACAAGGAAAATAAAAGAAGTGTGAAAGGTAAAGAATAGCATTGGGAAAGTTATAATACTGGGTGTTGATTCTTGGAAAATCTTTCAGAATTTATAATACTAAGTTTTCATACTGGGAAAATCTTTCAGAATTAAGTTCTATATAGGCTTCAAATTATCGAATAAGTAATCCTGTAAGAAGGGTGCCACAGAGTGTTAGGAATCCGTAATCTGACACCAAGAAGTTTAACCAGAACGTGTGGTGCTCCACTAACTAATATTACAAAATATACTCATAAATATGATTTCAGTGTGCTAGAATAGGCTGTTTTGGTCCTGTCAACCATCCAAATGGTCTTCACGTTCTGTTCCATGTCCTGCCCAGTTTTCAGAACATACTGCTACAAATATGGTCTCAATGTTTGTTACATAGTTCATCACTTCATCTACTCGGTACTATTGATTGAAGTCAGTAACAGACTGTAATAGAAAAGTTGTAATGCATGAAAATTTGTTCGTAGGTTCAGAATGTTGCAGTATTAAATATGTATTTGGTATTTCAACAGTGTCGTCTAAACAAGCTTGTGCATGTACGCAGACAATATGACAATGTAATATGATCTGTTATTTCTGAAAGTCTTTTTAAGATTTAAATAACTTCATATCTTAATAATTTTGGTGTTCTGAAGTTTTCTTTTCTTGATTTGGGATTTACTAGAAGTTGTTCTCACTGCTGCAGCAATGGCCATATTTGAGGATGGAATTCTAGCTTTGCCTTTTACGTGCTGATTGTATGATTTTGTGATTCTTGTCACGACCTGAGATCTCACATTTTTCTATCTTACCTGTGACATTACACTCAAAGAATTAACAAGGGCACTCTCTGTGACAAAGCATTCATGGTAAAATCTTCGTTTAGCTTTCAGCCTTCATTCATCAACTCTTATGCAATTAACAAGGCACTTGGATCCCCTTAACTAACTTGTACTTTTATGCAGGATCACAATCAATTGACGATAAAGACATATATGGCCATCATGGCTGAGAGGGATGCTGCCATCAGAGAACGGAATATGGCTCTAGACGAGAGGAAAAGAGCCTTTGCTGAGCGAGATATGGCAATGCTGCAGCGAGATGCTGCAATAGCAGAGCGTAACTCGGCGGTGGGTGAACGAGATAAAGCTATTGCTGCCCTTCGATTCTGGGACAGTTCAATGAAGGAAAATAACATGACTCCTGATTCATCTGGAAATGGACACATTCACCACCAGCAGCAAATGCATCACGGAGAAAAACACATTCACCACCAGCAGCAAATGCATCATGGAGAAAAACACATTCACCACCAGCAGCAAATGCATCACATGCCCCACTTCCTGGAAGATGCACAATATTCTAGGGAAGATGCAGAATATTCAAGGGGAGATCCACCAAGTGACTCTTTCCCAATTACAGGAGTTGCTTCTCAGACAGCCAAAACCAGGAAGGCGAAGCAAACAAAGGAAGCCAAAGCAGTTCCAGCGAAAAAGTCAGCCAAGTCTGCAGGAAAGGGTAGGAAAGGGTCTGAAGCTTCGAACAAGCAGATAGTTGCGACATCAAATGCTTGGAAAAATGAGGATGATTTGGGTGGCGATGAGGAGGACTTGGACGGGCAGCTTGTTGTCTGGAAGGAGGAGTTGGGGTTCAACCAAGTCGACTTTGATGAATCTACCATGCCAGTGCCGGTCTGCTCTTGCACAGGAGCACCCCAACCATGCTATAAGTGGGGTAATGGCGGGTGGCAATCCGCTTGTTGCACCACCACCATGTCAATGTATCCATTGCCGCAGGTGTCTAATAAGCGCTATTCCCGAGTTGGGGGCAGAAAGATGAGCGGAAGCGCCTTCACTAAACTGCTTAATCGGATTGCTGCTGAGGGTCATGATTTGTCCACTCCAGTTGATCTCAAGGACCACTGGTCCAGGCATGGCACAAATCGCTACAGTTCCCAAAAATAGATTGCAAAGGAGGGTCTCGGACTGACCAAGTAGAAAAGGTATTGGTGTTAAGAAAGCATATCTGTGATCTGTCTGGTATGAGCAACAAACTGGTTGTAGACTTGTAGCCACAATTGCACAGATTTAGGAACCAGAATGCTTTACCTTTTTCTTTTTCTTTCTTTCAAGAACTTTAAGTATTTGATTTTTTTTATTTATTTTTTTGGGTTTTTCCTTTTTCACTTGATTACATGTTTAAAAACTTTAGGAACTGGTTTGTAGAAGGAGAGAGCCTTTTATTGTAATCTTGAAGAGGCAGAAGAAATTGCAAACAGACTGAGGTCTTGTTTGCTTCATTACTGTGGATTTAGTTTAAATGATTAAAGATTAGACCGCTCAATGCATGGCCTGTTGCATCTTGTAATTATTATTCTTATGCTATAATATTATTGCTGAACCAATTTCCCAGGTATTCACCTCTTTTCTCTTTGCTGTGTGAGATATTTTCTCTAATTAAAGTGTTTATCCATGTTGTCTTCAACATTGTCTACTCTTTCTTTAATATTTAGTTGCAAGTAAATTTATGTTAGTAAATATTTAAAATTTCAATTGTTTATGTCTATAATCAATTATTGTTTTGAGAAAATTATGTTCAAGTACTTCAGGAAAACATTTGCTTTGTGTTGTCAATTAGTAGAAGGTAAAAAATCAATTAATTTTTAATAATTCCCTCATGTTTTTAACTATTAAAAAGTATAATCAAACAAGAGGCGAACGCCGAAATTTGCCTGTTCAAACTTATATTGTGAACTCGGATGGGGCGGGCTCGTTAAATGGGTTCGTAACTCCAATTATTTGAATTTAGCAAAACAAAATGTTGAGAATTTTCAAATCTAGGGTAACACAGGCAAGAAATTTCAACTTTTTTTTTTTTTGTGTAAAAAAAAGATTCCAAACATATATATATATACATATTACTTTTTCACCCTTTCCAGTTTAACAATGGCATTATTTTCAATTATCAGTAACAGTGCCTTAGATGTAGATATTTCGCAGCACCACGACCATAGTCATAGCTTGTCCAATCGTCTGTTACATTACTTATTATCGATTAACCGGATTCGTAACTTTTTTGAAAAACTGCGATATTCATTTTTAATTCTAATATCATTCAAGTACCGATATTCACTTTTAATTCTGATATATTCTAATATCATTCGAGTACCGATATTCACTTTTAATTCTAATATCATTCGAATCCATTACGCGTATGGCCAAGACAAACCAAAAAAAGGTACACAAAACTAGCGGTAGGACAAGTCGCTGGTGGACTAACAAGTTTTACGAAATTCCATTTGTTTCTTCTGTACTTCCAAGTTCCAACCATATTTATCAGCAAACACACTTCAAAGGAGAAGTAAGAGATCAATGGTATTTTAAGAGATTCAATCCTTAGACAAAGGCTCAATAGTTGCAAAAGATGAATTGTTTTGCCACGATTTAACCCAATCTATGATCAAATCAAAAGCTTTTCAGGTATAAATTAGCATACTGACGACCCTTATTGTTGTATGGAAGCAGTTTTCACTTGGAGAGAAAAAAAAAATACACACCCCAACTGCTCATTATTCCACCTTCAATATACAGCAAAGCAAAATTGATAATCAACCAGCATTCAAAATAACATATAGATACACCGAGGGAGTTGCAAGAAATTGTACATTCAAGCTGGAAGAAAGCTTCGGATAATTGAGGCTTAACAAATTTATCTACTAATATAAACACAAAAATGAATAGCAGTGATGCTCCTGAAGTTTATAAGCTAGAAATAAGATTAAAATGCAGTCTAGACTTTTGATTGCAGTTGACGAGGGAATGAACAACCCAGGATTTAAGTATTCGACTTTAACAAAGAAGATATTTATCAAGATTGTGGCAAACACATAAAACAAACATTATTAACATCCCATGCATTAAAATAGTATATGGCCATTACAAACTTTTATACCTGAATTCCAAAAATATCCCCTTTCTGCTACAAAAATACTTACATTTACTAGAGCGCTAAAGAACCCTAAACCGGGGAAAGGAACCACCAAAAGAAGAAGAAAAAAAAACAACAAAACATAACATAACAAGAAGTACCACATGATCACAAGGCAAAAACGGTGAGTGTTCCAAGGAATGCTACTAAAAGAGGCATTCTCATTATGACTAAAAAATACACTCCCTTTGTGATCCAGCAAAATCACCAAAATAGTCCACAGTAAAAAGTATTACTCTGATAACAGTACCTCATGCACCATAGCTGCTTCTAAACTTCAAAGAATTCTGCCAAAGAACGCCCAAAGAAACCCAACTTGAAGGCTAACATCCTGATCCTATTTAATAGCTAACAACTGAAGCTGAACAAAAATTCAGGGTAGGTGCCAACTGTAATTTAGTGCCAACTGTAATTTAGCCTATCTGACATGAAGTTGTTCGATAAAACACCAAATAGCAAAAAATCAGATATAGAAACTCGGGAAACTTTATTTATCGAATAATTATATACAGGATGACAGTGGGGAATTATAGGGCGGGTATATTACTCATCCCCACCCCAAAACAATTTATTAAACTAAGTGGGTCAGGGGCAGGACAGTTTTCAACCATAAACATAATTTTTTTATCTTGTGCAAACGAAAACAAGATTTAACTTAATTGAAACTTGAAACTTAATATAGTTGTACAATAATTAAATAATACATATATATTCTAAAGTAATAATACAAAAGGATGATTAGTGATAAAAAAAATTAACTAGACTTGACTTACATATGTCATATAATTGAATGTTCAAATAAAGTAGAAAGATAAATTGTAACTTATCAATCCCAACCCCAATCCCCACCCTAAAATCAGGCTAAACGGGATGGAGTGGGGCGGGTACCTGGCAGGAAGGAGTGTTTTGTCATCACTAACTATATATATATAATTATTTTTTAAAAAACAGTTGTAGATCGTTCCATCATTTCTCATATGAAAGTATGTCCACTTCAAAGGGTTATAGAACATACTTACAAAGAAACAAAAAAACCTTAGGATAATTCCTAATTGCCATTTAAACCAAAAAAGAATTAATAAACATCAACCAAAACCTTAAGATACTACCTAATTCCCGTTTGAACTAAAAAAAGACACATCAAGGACTTCAACGAGTCAACAACAGGTTATCTACTAGTAGTAGTATAATTAGTAATACTGAATCATAAACCAAGAACCAAGAGTAGCACCTTAGAATAAAACCTAAATTCCCAATTTCGGTAAAATTTAGATAAATACCTAAATTCCCTTTTGAACCAAAAAGTACATAAACCTAGACACCCATCACCAGCAAGGACTTCCATAACCAAATTGAGTAAATTTCCTGACAGCTAAATTTACAGTTTCATCAAAAAATTTAGTACCAAACAATAATTACTCAAGATTAACATTCATCAGCCATGACATGTCTATATCCATTGCCCTAGAAAACTACTTCAGTAACAACACAAAGAAACCTTCAAATTATTCCGCACATATCCATCTCACCTAATAAGCCATCAACATAAACTCAACAATCCTTACCAAAAAAACGTAGACTCAATTTCACCAAATCATAACAGAAAGATACAAACCGCATCTAATACACACAGGACTCTATTGTGATGTTTGCCGCCTCCAAATATGCATCTAAAATCAAAATCCATTTAACGTCTTCACATCAATTACGGCATCACTGTTCCTTCAGACATGTTTACACACTGAATATAGATAACACCTTTCTGATATAACAAGTCTAACAAATGGACACTTTGTATCCAGGCAAAATTATAGATATAGGGTCTCCTGAGCTCTAAGTAACTTCATTAGGATAAAATAAAAAGCACCATCATCTTAAATGTCCCTAAAGTTTAATGACCTTGACAATTCTGATGCAACATCGCATTTAGATCCATAGTAGACTCCAAAATAAAAGTCAAACGTGTTCCATCAGAAATAGTAAAATTGCTCCCGAGCGATTCAACTTTTTTTGTGAGGTAAAAAGATCAGCATCCACATGAAATGCTCCTCAAACGGCTCAACGTGACCATGAAAACTACCATAAATTATTATCTCCACAATACATGATAGACTTTGGAAACATCTTCAAGATTAAACATTACCATTACAAATTCTTACTCCTGTGTGGCATACATACAATCGAAACCTAAGATATTTCCATCCTCCCACACTCATCCAGATGATCTCCAAGAAGCTTCCATTTGAAAAGGACAGTTCGTTATGTTTGCAACTTTGCGTCTATACGATGAAAGAACCATGACCTACAACTTTTCACTTCCAGACAACAAAGTCACCCTGTTCATATCAACAAAGCTTCAAAATAAAGGATCATCATAAATATAATTGATCCAACACAGAGACCATTAACACTGAAGTAAAGTGATATCTGCAGCTTAATTCCATAGCCCATATCCAATGTCCTCAAACTGTTCATATTCAGGGCCCGGAGTTACTACCTTCTCAATACTACATCATATAATTTTGTTGGTATCTAAGTTAAAACCCTTCCAGGAAGCACAAACTAAACTAGACACTAAGGAACGCATTATATGAAAAACTGACCAAAAGACGAGGAGTAAGAGAGGGAGGGGACAACAAAAGGAGTAAAGACAAAAGAAAAACTGAAACAGAAAATGAAGAAAGCAACATATTTCAGCTTTCCTTTTGGGGCAGTACCAAATCCCAACATTGAGTGAAGTGCATCTCTTCTCCCCATGTCCACCTGTTCACAATTAACCAAGAGCCCTTAAACATCAAGGAAAATAACAGCCAAAATTTTGGAAAAAATAAAAAGATAAGATCACTTAAATTACCAAGATTCTCAAACCTAGTAGTAGTAACCACTATCATACGGGTGATCGCCCCGATAAAAAGATGAATTTGAACCTCCACGATACTGTAACATGAATAGAAGGCAAAATACTGTGAGTATATTAGAGTGCAGGACATAAACCGAGACAGATAACGTACAAGGACTCACTTCAGAACCATAATAACCACGTGAATAGAAACCATCGCCAGCTCCAAAAGTATCTGCCATCAGAAGTCATATCAGCAAGAGCAATCTGACAGAGCAAGGAAATACAAACGAGTAGAAAAAACCCAAAGTACACTTCGAAAATTCACCTCGATAACGAGATCCACCAAATGGAGCTGCTGGATCAGAATAGTCTAATCGAGGACGAATTCTGCTAGGCTCCATGTAATCAGGATCTTGGTCCTAAATACCAAAAGCAAATTATCAATTAAGAGATACTCTATGGTTTTAAAACAATTTTCAATTTATATTATTATTACTGCAGAAAAGGAAAAGAGAACAAAAACAAGAAAAAAATATTCCAGCATACAGTCATAAAAAAGGGTCGCTTAAACCCATGTGGATTGTTGTCATGAAAATAAGGTTCATCAAAGTCCCTCCCCAAATATGGACGATAATATCCTTCTTCAGGAGCATATAGTTCCCTCCTAGCTTGGATATGCCTCCCATGGCCTCTGTTAGCTTCACCTGGCCTGACTCTATCATTGTAAGGTCTTGCTGGCCCAGCACCTCTACCAGAACCTACATGAGCACCACCAAAAGAGCCCCTCCTACCTCCTGCTTATTTACCAGAATATAAAACAGACTGATTACAAAATAGTATGAAACATAGATATATGCAGACATACCGAAGCAAATTAATAAGAAATTCAGATGGTTCAACAAATAAACCTCGTCCAAACATTGGCCTTCCATGGATAGGAGGGTACTGGTTGTCAAGACCATGTTCATTGGCAAAACCCATTCTACCAGTTTGACTGCCTCCGCGTTGATAGAAACCCCTGCCACGTTGAAAGTTTGGCCGGTTGAATGGATGAGCACCCCGTCCAAACCCCCTTCCTGTAAGGCACAGATACAACATTATACAAAAAGTGTCTGCAAAGGGCAATGAAGCTACAGTACTCAAAAAAAAATTTAAGGGACCAGATTGTATTATTTACCAAAATTTGAAGAACCTGCAGTACCACCACGGCCAATTCGGAACCCTCCACACATTCCACCCTTCACGGCCTGAGTTTTAGGCAAGGGATTTGAAAGCCTTGCCCTCACTCTAGTCTGGAGATACATGAAACAACATAATACTTATATCTGTTAATACAACATATGTTGTTTAAAAAACATCACGTCAAATGTACTTGCAAGCATGTGTAAATACAAAAGCATAAAAATTTAGTTCAGTGTAATTATGATCTCCAAACAAATGTAAGTTGTCACCATATGTAAATAGCACGATCAATAAATTAGAACGTGCAAGGTTAATCATACCAAATACCGTCCACGTAAGAACCATATTCACATAATTGTGGACCAGAAAAAAAATACCTTTGAGTTCCCATCACCCAATTCTGCCTTATTTATGCCATCAATGCAAGCAACAGCCGCGTCATGTGTTGTAAAATCAACAAATCCAAAATCCTTCCTCTTGGCAGTTGACATATTCCGGGCCAGCATTATACGTTCAATCTCCCCATAACCTTTGCAGCATTCCCTAACACGATCTTCATCCCAATGAGGAGGGAGCCCATCAACAAATACTGACTTAACTTGGGCCATGACCTCTGGGTCTGGCTCTCTTAAAGGTTCAGCGAAAGCAACTTTGACAGTTCTCTCAGGATGACCAAATACAGCATCAGGTTTCTGAAGCCTCTTATATGCAAGCATAGCATCAACATGACAAGGGAACTCAAGGAATGCAAAACCACGACTCAGCCCTTCATGTTGGGCATCCGGGACAAGGGTAATGCTCTCAACGCCGTCAATGCCATAATCTTTCAGCTTTTGTCTAATCTGCATCACATTTAATAAAAATCAACAAAAAGAAATACAAGAATATACGCATCATGATTAGTAAATTAGCTTACAGCTTCCTTCGTCCATGTATTGCAAATATTTCCTACGAACAATGTGTCATTGTCCTCACTGGGTGCAGTCCCACATCGTTTCCCACATATCTACAAGCACAATTGAAAATTAGAACCACTGTTGTAATATATAAGGAAACAACGATGACTAAGAAAAGATCATACAACAGGATTCTTCATTTCTGACAAAGCTCGGCTGGCTTGCTCTTTATTTGCAAACTTCACAAAGGCATATCCCTTATTCTTGTTAGAAGAATGATCCTTGTGCAATCGAACTTCGACTACCTCTCCAATATTCTCAAAAGCCTTTTTCACATCCTCCTCCACTGCCTCACGATCTAATCCACCAACAAATATCTCCAGCTCTTTCTTAATCTTGCGTTCCTTTGCCGCAGCAGTCAATTCCACATGTTCATCTTCCAACGCCTTAGCTTCTTCATCATGCTCCTGCACATTATCCTCAGGAAGCTCTTCATCCCCAGATTCATCAAGAATGCTTTGAATGCCATATCCCATCCCTTCCTCACCACCGTCTTCATCCTCCTCCGGGTGAGAATCATTTCCTTCTAACTCCTCAATGGGGTCTTCCTCCATATTAACCGACTCGTTCTCGGTTTCCACTTTATCCTCATTAGTTTTTGTCTCAATTTCCATTTCTTCATTCAACTCCTCTTCAGGATCTTCCTCCTCCCCAATACCTTGTTCTTGATTCTCCATAGAACTCGCAACATTTCCTACAACAGGAGTATCTCCCTGCTTTGGGGAATTTCCAAAATTAACATTCAAAATCTGCTCCTTTTCTGCTTCAATTTCCTCACGAACGGTAACATTGCAATCCTCATTCTCTGTGAGTTCCAATTTGTCAAGAACAGGTTCCTCCCCTTTGGCAGATTCTTCGACATCTGTAACAGGCGGTTCTTCCCCTTTGGCAGATTCTACAACATGTGTAACAGGAGGTTCTTCCCCTCTGACAGATTCTTCGACACGTGTAACAGGCAGTTCTTCCCCTTTGGCAGATTCTTCGACATGTGTAACAGGAGGCTCTTCCTTCTTTTCGGATTCAACATCCTTAGCATCCTCCACCTCTTCGTTGTTCGCAGCATCTTTAACCTTCGCCCTTCCACTTCCCCCCGACTTAGGTGTCTGCCTGGAAACAGCTTTTCCAGAGGTAGGAGTCCTGGTTCTTGCTGGTGTTCTCCTCACTACAGTTCTAGTTGGCCTAATGCCTGAAACTGCTTTTGCTTCTGGTGTCACCTCATCAACTGATGCTTTGGCTTCTTCTACTACATATTAGTTGCTTCAATTAGCAAAAACAAATACAAACATACCTACACAAGAATCTATATACCTATATGAACAACCCTAATGGGATACCAAACCAACCTATAAAGTTCAATTTTTTATTAAACTAAAAAACTCTAATTCAATTACAAAAAAACATTGCAGTAACATTGTTCCTATGTATTATATATACACACACATACACTATACACGCAGGCAATAAGAAGTCATAATTTGGTTTCACATGCGGATTCCGAAAAAAAAAAACATTGCAGAAACTCCTACATGATACATAATATATATATATATATAAGAAATTATGCACGTCCAGCCACACACACACGAGAATAATCCTATAAAAAATCAATCTTTGCATCACTAAAAAACTCAAATTGATTTTAAAAATCATTCCAGCGACGTTAATTTAATTTTACCTGTGGTGGGAGTGGTTTCATTGTCCTTGGATTGCTTTGCTTTGGCCGCACAGGCACGCTTTGACCCGACCGACTTTGGAGTAGACGATTCCGGCGACGCCGCCGCCGCCCCTGGAGGCGTTTTAGGGGCAGATTTCTTTGCCGGAGGAGTCTTCTTTGCGGCGGCCGATTTGGCGGTTTCGGCCTTTCGAGTTCTCATATTTAATATGTTACAGAAATAAATAAACTTCTAATGAAACCTAAAAACCCTAGAAAGAAATAAACTTCTAATGAAGCCAGAAAACCCTAGAAACGACAAATGAAGCCTGAAAACCCTAGAAAATGGGCTAGCGTGAAAGAGAGGGTTGGTATTATCACTAAATTTTGCTCTCCCGATTCTTCGGTTGGGGCGGAGAAGTGCCTATACAGATGAGAGGTGAAATGCGATGCTGCAAAACGACGACGTTTGCTATTCAAGTCAAAACACTGTTGATTTTGTTTTTGGGTTATTCCAACTGACACCCCCTCGCAATAGGCATATTCCTACACGAACACCCTCGACTTTCAATATTCTCGCACGGACCTCCTTAGAGCGGCGGCCTGACTTACTAACGTTTTTTCGGGAAATTATAGTTTTGCCCCTTAATATAATTTTTGAAAACATTAATAAAAGTGCTTTTTGTGTTAAAACCTTTTTACACCAGACCTATACACACTTATATCTATCAAAAACTCTAAAAGTCAAAAATCCTATATGTTTGGTAGAAAGAGTTGGTGTCAAATATATGATTTTAGGATAAAATTCATGGCCCAGCCCATGTTTGGTAATTTTACCATTGGTACCAAATGCTCCATTTTTCACATCATCTCAATAAATGGTTTTGTGTGATTTGGTTTTGTTTTCTCACATCAAAATCATTCTTTAATCTAAATCAATTCAATTTGGTGTACCACTGTTTAACTCAAATTAATTCATTTATAATATTATATATATATAAATTTGAAAAAATAAAATATTTCAAAAAAATCAAACAAAAAATATATTTCGTAAAAAATAAAATATTTCGGGAAAACAAATATTTCTGGAAAAAATAAAATATAATAAAAATATTATTATTATTTTTTAAAAAATATACAAATTATATGTATTTTTATTGAAATCTTTTATTTTTTCAAAATATTTTATTTTTTTGAAATATCTTATATAAAATGTTTTATCCATAAATATTTCGAAAAAATAAAATATTTATGAAAAATTAAATATTTATATATTTATATATTTTATTTTTAAAATATATATATTTACAAAATATTATTTTAAATAAATAAAATGTCAAGTTATTCCAAATTACCAAATATAATTTGTAACACCCACAATTTCCATGCATAGGTTGGCCAGGCCTATACACAAAAACTATGAGTATCTTCAATTGACAAAAAATAAGAGTTGATGATATCACTTATACATGAAAGATCCCACACCCAATACATATTTGAAATAACTTAAGTTCAAATTTATACAACTTGGGAATCTCATAACATGGACCCCTAGACCACACAAACTTATTTTAACCACAGCAAGACTGAATTCCTACCCTGTAGTGGAAGGAAACTGCTGGACCGAGAATACAGGAGAGACAAATCCTCAACCCTGTGGATGCAATTGTCGAGGACCTGAAATATCAACAAAGGTGGGTCAAACCCACGAGCAAGTACATCTCTACATGATCCCAAACAAAGTACTAAAAACCATCCCCTTTCCCAGTAACACCTATCCCAAAAATATTAATAAATATTAATATACCTTACTATACTTTATATTCCCTAGAATACCACCATGAAAATATAATTAAATTCATTACTTCTATTTATTTATTTATTTTACTAGAATACCACCGTGAAGATATAAAATAAATACTATAAATTCCTTCCATAAGTCAAATTTCCATCATCTCCATTTCCAACCATAACCACGTACCCGGCAACTCAGTCATGCCGTGACAACTCATCCAAGTCTCGCGGTACTAGTGAGACTGCGTTTATTAGTCAGCCTACTTGTGGTTCCTTTTTAAATCTCCCGACCATATTCCTTTTAATTAAACCTTATGATTTTACGAATTTATTAATTCACTTGTATTCTTTATTCGGGAATGTATAACAATTGGAAAAGTCGAGTCTGGGGGGTCCAGGGGGGGCGGCGCGACCTTTCCTGAGCGCCCCCTGGCGGGGTCTGGGGCAGCGCCCCAGTGCCAGGAAATACGGTATATTTATACGGTCAAAACTATTCATTTATACGGTCGAATATACATATTTTAGTATAATTCATGGTGACTTATAATAACATATAAATTCATACAAGTCTACACAGAATATAATAAATTGCGTATATATTTATGGACATGAACATGGTAAAACAGATCTGTACATATGACTACAAGTAAATGTATATACGTATAAACAGAATATATACTACCATATGTAATCATGAATCAAAACCTACTATAACCGATCTATACATGAGTGGTTATAAATATCACAATTCTATCCATATACACATGATTTATACATATACTTTCGGATCTATACATATATGTATAACAGAATATATATCATCATATATATACGTAAATACCAACATATTATAACAGATCTATACATATGTTTTTAACATAATTACGGATCTATACATATATGCTCATATGGCTACTGATCTATACATATAACCATATAGCTACGGATCTATACATACATGTTCGTATAACTACATATATAGTTACGGATCTACGTATACATGTTCATATAACTACATATTCATACATATAGCTACGGATCTATACATACATGTTCGTATAACTACATATATAGTTACGGATCTATGCATACATGTTCATATAACTACATATTCATACATATAGCTACGGATCTATACATATATGTTCATATAACTACATATATACATACATGTTCGTATAACTACATATATAGTTACGGATCTACGCATACATGTTCGTATAACTACATATATAGTTACGGATCTACGCATACATGTTTGTATAACTACATATATAGTTACGGATCTACGCATACATGTTCATATAACTACATATCCATACATATAGCTACGGATCTATACATATATGTTCATATAACTACATATATACATATATAGTTACGGATCTACACATACATGTTCATATAACTATATATCAATACATAATTGAACATGCTAATACTCATAAGCATACATATACGAAATTAATGTATAACAGTTTATAGGAGTACCAAACAAAGGTTACGAATTCTAGTACAAAGAGAAAGAGTAGAACATATGTCTTGCCTGATTTGAAGAGCTTACTACACCCCGAATCCAGATCTGAACCAAATACTTTCTCTCTCTCTAGATCTCTCTCTATCTATATATATATATATGTGTGTGTATACGTATATAGGTGAGTGACTAAGAAGAGAGAAGTCTGAATTCTTTATAATCTTGAGATAATAGGCTGAATATCCTTATGCTTATATAGGGGGAGCTAGGTTATGGCGAATGACCATAATGCCCCTAGATCTGCCACAATAACCATCATGTCACTCGTCTTAATGACTAATATGCCCTTATCAGATACCATAATAACCAACTTACCTAATAGTTATAAAATGACTAGAGTACCCTTACTCAATAATTTAAAATACCCACCATGCCATCCAAAATAAATAAAGAAATAATATAATTATTTAAATACGGGGTATTACATAATTGGTTTCAGAATTTCAATTCATATATCAATTCTACCAAACATGATTTGATTTTTCAGCTTTATTTTTTCTTACACCAAAATCATTTGCACCAAACATGATTTCAGTTCAGAATAAAATCACATCAAACTCAACTCAACCTAACCAAAACCAAAACCAAAAACTACCACCATACCGAAACGGTTGCCAACAGACACTAAGTCATATACATGCTACAGCTAGAGAGAGAGAGTGAAATTCAACCTCTCATCTCCATTTATGGAGTAAAATTCTTGTTTTTTCTCTTCTTCTGGTTCGATCTTTTGTTCTTACTCTCCTTCAAGTACTGTGTGCTCAGTGACCCTCTTGGTGTTCTTGAAAGCTGGAATTACAATGATCAAACATCATATCCGTATATATATATATATATATATATATGTATGTTTGTATGTATTATGGGATACTCCCATTTCTTTCTCTATATTTGTTAAAATGATATGGCTTGCAAAAGATTTTATGTTCGGTGCTGGTTATCTCAAAAAATAGTACATGAAGCATGTGTAATCTTTTTTAGTTGAAGAGGCCTTTCTGCAATTAGTCATTTACTTTTCAGTTTTCTATATAATAGAAGGAATGAAAGAAAGGACAAAGGTTATATAAGTTTTGTTTGTTAATCTGACCATGAATATATATATATTCTTTCTTGTTGTTATTTGATTTATTATTCTGTTTTGATTCGGTGTTTGTTTAATGTCAAATAAAGAAAGGATTGATATGGGGTAAAGGTATAAAACACCTCTATAGTTTGGTAAATGACACTAAATTTTTTACATGTTTAAACAGATTCCTATAATTTTAATTGTGATAAAAAAATCCTTTACCGTTATAACATCGTTAAAAAAGAGATGAATTTACCTTGTTACCCCTCTATATTTAATATTAAAATGAAATAATAAAAGGTTAATTTAGAAATATATATATATAATTCAAAAATATATATATAATTTTTGAAATATATATATAAAATTCGAAAATATATATATAAATTTTGAAACAAACATATAAAATTCAAAAAGTATATATAAATTTTGAAAAAAATATATATAATTCAAAATATTTATATAAAATTCAAAAATAATATATCAATTTCAAAAAGATATATAAATTTCAAAAACAACAAATTTCAAAAAATACATATATCTTTCAAAATAAATATATAAATTTTGAAAAAAAACGTATAAAATTCGAAATATATATATATTTCAAATATATATATATAATTTTAAGCATGTATATATATAAAAAATTCGAAAATAATATATCAATTTCAAAAAGATATATAAATTTCGAAAACAACAAATTTCAAAAAATACATATTTCTTTCGAAATAAATATATAAAATTAAAAAAAAAAACGTATAAAATTCGAAATATATATATAATTTTAAGCATGTATATATATATAAACATTTAAACAGATCGTTCGATGATGGTTTATAGCCATAAAAATGGCATCACAGGGACAATCACTAAATATCGTTGATAATTTAATACAAAATGTTAATTTTAATTAACTAAAATTTGTAACTGAATATTACAGAGATAGATTAGATTCAAAATTACAATTGACTATGATAGACGAACTTACAAGTGGATGTGTGACAATCCATCTAGGTTCGGAGGCTTAGTATATTTTTAGAAGAGAATAGAGGAAAAGAGATTATAAAGTATAAAGAAAGTTGGAAACTAAAACATAATTAAATCATTACATTTGACTGCTTATATAGATAATACAACAAAGTTACTGTAGGCTTTTGCACTGTTGATTTTTTGAATTTTGAGGCAGAGTACTATTTACTTTTACTGTTTGTAATATTAGTCTGTCGGTATTATTGGGTACTGTTGTTGTCATTTGTGCCGACGATTTACTGTGTCAAAAAGTCATTATTCACCATTCACTATTCTTGTCATCTTGTGCCTCTGGTGTATTTTTTACTTTTGACTTTTCCCTTATTCTGAGTCTTTAGATAGATCGAAGGGATCATGAGCATCCAGGTATGGCCTGTATTTGAATTCTGTAGAGGACTCATCATCTTCATCAGTGCTGGAAGTATCTTCTATTTGGGCAATATGTTGAAATACTCTTATTAGTGAAAGATTTTATATATGGGAGATTGACAATATGTTGTTCTCTGTGCCAAAAGGCATTAGGTAAATCATAACATATTTCTTGAATAAGTTTGTTTTCATAGTTTTTTATCTGACATTCAATGATATACTTTTTTAATTGGGTTTCAGTTCTTTTGTGAATTACTTCTTCTTTTAAAGATTTTAAATGTTGTTATTTATGGTGGATGCTGCAAATATTTTTAGAAATAGAGCAATTAATGATACTTTTGAGTTTATATTTTGACCAAAATGAGTTGTAGAGAAACCCTCATTATTTATTGTAAACGGGTAAAGGAGATATAAGAATGGAATGCCAAGGATTACTGTATCAGTCATATTTTTTACTAGAACAAATGTAATTTTAAAATAGACATTATTCTGACAAATATGGGTTTTGGATAACTCATACTTGATTTGCATTTCACCACCATTAGCGAAACTAAGTTTTTCATTTGTTTTTTCATATATTTGCTAGGAATTAAGCCTTCTTGTATACAGTTTAAATCAACTCCAGAGTTAAGTAGAACGATGACAGTATTTTGGTATTCCTTGTTAATGACTAAGTTGACTTTTATTTTTCATTTTTTGAATGAGATTCGATTGATTAGATTTAAACCATTGGTGTCTTCATCATTTTCGTTAAAAGAATTCGTGTTGTCATCTTCTTCATTACCGTCGGAGGAAGATGAATCAGAAACTGAGAATTTGTGTGAAGTTTGAACCAAATCTTTGAGTTGCATATGAAAGAGAGTTTTAATATATTGGTTTTCACTTTTTAGAGTTTTAATCTCTTGTTTAACTTGATTGATCTCAGATTGGAGATCTTGCAAAGTAATATATTTTTTAGGGACGAAACACTCAAGAGTTTTATGAAGGCTAAAATTAGGTTTGTTGACCTTAGGTGGTTGGGTTTTCTTATTTGGTGTAATTAATTTTGTTAATTTTTTTAAGTAAGAATTCTTTAATTATAGGTCTTCAACTTTACTTATGAGATCAATAAGTATGTGTTGTTGTTCTTCGGATTTAGTGAGGACATTAATAGTTTTAATTTTATTGTTATTTAACACGTTAATTGTTTTAGTACAACAACTATCTTTACAACCAAAACTAATGTCAGGTGAGTTGGGACACTCACTAGAGGATTCTTATGAGGAAATAGATTATATTTCATTTATATCACTTTCACTTGTGTTTTTTAATTTCAGAATAGTATAAATTTGTTGTTTAGTATCATCAGAAATATTTAATTGACTAATTTTGTTTTTCACAGGCCAATTTCTAGGATAATGAACTTTTTGTTACATTTGTAACAAGTGACTTTAGAAATATCAGGTTTATTATTTTTGGTGAAGGGTTTTGTTTTTTTATTGTATTTTCCTTTCTTTTTATGCTTGTTATAGAATTCATTATGTTGAAATTTATGAGTATATTTTTTATGATGACTGGTATGATGTTTTGAGAAGGGATTTGAATGTTTATACTTTTTTGTTTGGTGGGAAGGTGCGATAGGTGGTAAGCCATATTGCTCACATAATGATCTCATTTCATATTTTGTTTTCTTTTTATCTTTATTGAGTTGGTTATTTATCTTCATATCAACGCACATTTTTAGCCCAACTTTTTGGATAAGACTAATGATATTTTGATAAGTTAAGATATCATATTCAATGACTCCAGTAGTGTTACTTAACTCCGTTATTATTTTATGGGAAAAAAGGCTGGGTAATTTGTTTATGAATTTTTCTTTCCAAAATGACTTGTTACTATCTTCTCTTAGCATAACTGTGGAGAAGAAGGTATCTTTATACCATCTAAAATCACTAAGAGTATGACATCTAAGGTTACTAAGTTGATCATGGACTCTGGAGATAATATCACTTGGTCTACCAACGAAATGATCAATAATGGTATAGATTAATGTGTTAACCCCATTAGGGATTCCTAGACCAATAACTTCGTTAAAGATTGGGGTTCCTTCCTCAGTTTTTTCGACGGCATGAATAATATTGTCTCTTGCCTCATAGGTGATATGTTTATCCCACCAATTTCTTAACATTCCAGAAAATCCAGAGGTGATTAATTCAACTATATCTGGTTGACTCATACTGTGGTTTGTGAGGTAGTTATTAGCTGCCATGGAAAAGTGATTTAATTTATTTAAAATTTCTTGTTTGGACAAGCCATCAATGTTCCATTCGTATAATTTTTTAGATGATACACAAATTTGGTTTTGGAAAATTATTTCATATTGTATATCAATGGGAGTAGGTCGTGGATACCAATTTTTTGTAAGGCTCGTAGGGTTCACATGGTTGTGTATTATTCGCTTTATTTCAAAGGTAGTTTCTAATATACGAATATCTTCTTCTATATTTTCTGAGGATGAATTGTTAATATCAGTGTTATGATTGGATTCGAAGTTAAGAATTGAGAGAGATTTTTCATCTTTAATGATTTGGGTTTCCAAGGCTTTTAATAATTTTTCTATTTGGGCAAAGGAGTCACTTATGCTATGTTTGTTAGATAGACCTTGGCGTTTTGTAAGAAGTTTGATCATAGGTGTATCAATTGCTTTTGTAATAGGGGCAGAGGAATCAAGTTTGGACTCTATTTTGTCTAATTGAGAACCTAAGATACTTAAATACTAGTTAGTGAAATTGTTTTGTTCAATAATTTTTTTAGTATTAAGATCTATTACGGTGGTGACAACTTTAAAAGGAGAGGCTGAAATTTATGTTCCAAGGTGA
Organism: Cornus suecica; assembly: GCA_963922005.1. Lineage (NCBI taxonomy): Eukaryota > Viridiplantae > Streptophyta > Magnoliopsida > Cornales > Cornaceae > Cornus > Cornus suecica. Next base: position 9,000,843 of record OY998238.1, on the reverse strand, counting down.
TTAAAAATTAAGCTTTCTAAAGGAAGATGACTAGAAGAAATAATTGTTTTATCATGTTTTGTTCATTTATGTTTTATAAGAACATTAATTTTTTTGTAGTAATTCTCAAGATAATCAAAGAAATTGACTTCCAACTGGTTTTTTGTCATGAATTTTTCCCATTTTTTCCCGTAATTTTAGTTATTTCATCATATGTGTGATTATTTCTATACAATTGTCTTTTTGATTTGTTTTCTTTGGATTTTACCTCAGCTTCTAATTTTAGAAGGTCATAAGAAAAAGATTTACTTAAAACACATAGTTGTGAATTAACAGTGTCAGTCTCAAAATCAGTTTGTGTAGGGGAGTGATTAGAGATTGAATCCTCAGTTTCTATATTCGGGACATAACATGGATTAGATACTTGTTCATCCTTTTGAATTCCTTTTAATTTATGATCACGTCTGGATCGGTGAACTAGAGATTCTACAAATTTTGTATCATGGTTAGTAGTAGTTTCTCTAACTGTTTGGGGAGCGAACATCCTAGATTTTGAACTAACAAAAGAGCAATTGTGTCTAGACCGATCAAAAGTTAACTTAACAGTTCTGTCAAGGAATTGTTGGATATGTTAAAGGTTTCGGACATCATTTTTTATTTTTGTTGGGTGATTTTCATTTTCAATTAACCATTCATTTGGGAGATAGACATCTTTCCAAACAATTGTTTTTGGTATATGAATATTGGCATTAGAAGTACTATTTTGGATTAATAGAGTTTGATTCTTAAGACTTTTGACTAAAACATGAACATTTAAATTGGTTTTCATAGTCTTGTAGTAAATTCAATAAATTAGGCTTAAAGGTTGGGTACCTGCAAACATGTCATAACCTGAAATTTTGCTGTTTAAAGTTAAAGTTTTCAGTATGTGAGGATCACTTAAACTTAATTTGAAATTATAAAAGTAATCAAAGTAAACCGGACCATTACATAGGTTGGTTTCAATGACACTAATTAAGCTTTGGTTATAGTCGAGGAACCTAACATCTCTTAAGCAGAGAATAATTGATGCATTTTGTCCTAAAATAGTTAATGGATCAACTGCAACTTGTATTAAGCTAATACGGATAAAATTGTATCCTCTGTCTTGGTGTTGTTTAATGATTTTTGGAGAAAATAATTGACATTTTTCATGTTCTTTATTAATAACATAGACTTGTTCAACTGTTTTAACTGTATATTTTGTAAAAAATGTTGACTTAAGGAAACTGGTTTTGTAAATTTGATTAGTGGGTACCCTAGGGATATTCCAATCATTGTGACCTTCAAGGTCTATGCATGTATGTTCTTCTTCATTAATTATGTCATTAATGTCTGAAATAGAAGGTAGGTTTGTTCTGCTAGGTCGAGAAGATGAAGATCTAAATAATTGACCCATGATTAACCTAGTCGCCTATTATTTGAGCATTAGATTTGTCATTTATCATGTTTACAAAGTTTGTTGCATTTCATAACACATACCTTAACTCAATGACATCACCGCTCATGTCCTAAAACGCCTATAAGCTCACCAAGGGACTTAATGTTTGGTTTTTCCGGTTTATTGGGAGGTGACACCAACAAACAGAGAAAGACGTAAAGAAGAACAATCAATAAGGAACAGATAAATGACTATAGATTAACAGATCTAAGCAGATTACTAGAATATTCAACAAATCGTAATGACTCTGATATTTAAAATATATATATATATATATAATTTGAAAATATATATATATATATAATTTGAAAATATATATATATATATATATATAAATTTTGAAATATATTTAAAAAAAATTAAATTTCAAAAAATATATATAAATTTTGAAAATAAATAAATATTTCGAAAACAATATATAAATTTCAAAAATAATATATAAATATATATAAATTTCGAAAAACAATCTAGTCCTATATTTTTTTAAAAACAATTATATATATTTTAAAATTTATATTTTTTTCGAAATTAATTGTTTTCGAATTTTATATATATTTTTCAAAATTTATATATTGTTTTCGAATTTTTTATTTTTTTCAAAATTTATATATATTTTTTGAAATTTAATTGTTTTCGAAATTTATTGTTTTCAAATTTTATATATTGTTTTCAATTTTTTTATTTTTTTTAAAAATTTATACATATGTTTCAAAATATGTATAATTTTTTTTTTATATATATATTTTAAAATATATATATTTTGAAATTTTATATATTGTTTTTGAAATTTATATATTTTTTCAAAATTTATATTTACTTTTTCAAATTATATATATATATATATTTTTTTTGAATTATATATATATATATATTTTAAAATTTATATACTCCCTTCATCCCAATTTAGTTGTCCACATTTGACTCTTCAATAATTTTTTTGATATTTTGTGTTTCCTATTTTGTCATTGATAATGTAGTATAGTTATAGTTTTTAGTGTGGTCCATTCTTTTTTGAAGTTAATGAAGAGGGTTAATTTGAGAAAGTAGATGATAATATTGTATTGAGATTCGAAACTGGACAACTAATTTGAAACAAATAAAATTGACAAAATGGACAACTAAATTGAGACGGAAGGAGTATATTTTTTGAAATTGATATATTATTTTTGAATTTTATATATTGTTTTCATGAAAATACATTAAGAGGCCAAAAAGATCTTTCGACTCTTTTAAAAGGAGTAATAATGGTATTTTAGAGGTCATGTGAGGTGCACATGACTAACTAATGTCCATTTTTAATGGAGAACTAACGACAGAGGGGTATTTGGCCCACTTTCAAATCTTTTGAGAACTTTTTTGTCCAAAATAAAAATTAGAGGTGTTTAGCGCCCATTTGCCAAACCATAAGGGTGTTTTATGCCCTTTATCCTTTGATATGTGATATAATTAAATCAGACTTATCTTTTAGATAAACCTAGTTAACTAAATAAGATTGAGTCGAGAGAGAAGAATTGGGAATTTCAAAATGGGTCTCTCATAAGGTGTGTATACATAAGGCAAAGGGCATTAAAGTAAATCAATAGCTTTTAAGTTAGGGGTAAAAAAATAATGAGAATATAACATATAAAGCATTTCATACCATATGAGGGTAATATGGATTATTTACAAAATGGTTAGTGGTTGACATCACTAAACTAACGGCATATCTAAACGGCGTGAACACAAAGGGGTCTTTGTGGGACAAAATTCAAATGCAAGGGGTCTTGTGGGAATATTGAAAGTCGAGGGGTCCGTGTGAGAATAGACCTATTGCGAAGGGGTGTTAGTGAAAATAAACCTTTCTTTTTTCTTTTTTCGTCTCAAAATTTAAATTGACTATTTTACCACTTTTCATCACAATTCAACCATACTGTACTAGTATTTTCCGAATTAAACTGTTGTCAATTGCGAACTGTGACAAAGGTTATTCAGAATGAAGACTGTTTTATCAAGTTCGCTGACAAATTTACTCACATTCTTAACTTAAGCCCCCATCATAGAGAATTGACTATCTTATGAGTCTGAGAAAATTCGTGTCTTCAACTTCAATGTTGGAATTTAAGGGAGTCAGAATAGTGGTGCTTGAAATGGTTAGGATGTTGAAATTTTCGGGATAAAAATGTTTGGTTGGGTCTTCATTTTATTATGATGGAGTTCTTCTAAAGATAAAAGAAAGTTTAATCTCGGTTGAAAGATGAAAGAGTGATTGAAGATTAATGTGTGGGTGAATCATGAAAAATATTGTGTTTGATGTGAATATGTTTGATTATTTAAAATTATATTTGTATGTGCTGATTGTATTTTGCATGAATTTATTTGATTATGATATATATATATATATGGTATTAATTTATCATTTATGACAAATATTTAGAATCTTTATCTTTCAACAACAAGACTATCTTTTTATTCAGAATATTGTTACTAACTCATATTATTCTAGCACCATGACAAATACAAGTTTGTAATGTTTTGCCATAATTAATACAATTCAATTATGCATTTTCTATTTTCTTAGTATTCCATACAACTTACCAAACCGATGCAATTTTGTTTCTAATACTGTAAATAGTGAAAATTACAGGCCCAAGTCCATGTATTAGGCCCAAAGAGTATTGAGGCCATGTAGTATGTGAATAATAAATAGCCCATATATTGTACCCACCAAATATAAGTGGGACCATCAACGTGGGTCCATTCCCTTGAAAAATGGATCAACAACCCACTACCAAAAAGGGAGTGGGTAGTTATTAAGAAAGTGGATCATGACCCCATGAACTTAGGCCATGACCCAAGAGCATAAAAATGTATAAATATGGCCATTTGAGCCTAAATAAAGTATTCTTTGGATGTGAGTGAAATTTGACACTTACATTTGGCGCCGTCTGTGGGAAAGATTATATATTTTTCCACTTGCAAGTTTTATTTTTACAAAAAAAAATGGTGTCCACACGGTCAACAAACAATGAAAGCAGATTCGAAGAAGTCATGAGGAGGTTGGAGGCTGTAGAACAGAGGAACGCGGCCCTCGAGCAGCAGAATGCCGAACTGCTCCATCGAGTGACTCGGGGCCCATTTCCTCTCCAAAATTCCGACCCAGCAGAATGCGCAGATGAGCCAGAGCACTTCAACTCTCGTCACGAGGAAGATGCATATGCTGCCAGAGGAGATAAAGTCCCGAGGGAAGAAGAAGAATCCTCTCACCCCACTACAGGAGGAATGCCAAGGACGCAGGTCCCGACCCAGAACGACCTGCACGAAATGGCTGCCAAAATCCAGAGAGAAGTAATGAAAGATTTGAAATTGCAGACCCCTGATGATCTGGCGATCCACGCGACAACGGATATGACTCAGTCTCCATTCACAGAAGAAATTGAAGCAGTAGAATTCCCGAAGAAGTTTGTACTGCCAACTATTATGCTGTATGATGGTACGAAAGACCCACTTGATCACATCTACCAGGTGCAGACCAAAATGACTGTTTACGGGAGAAACCAAGCGCTCTTGTGCAAAGTCTTTTCAACCAGTCTGACGGAGGCACCACTTCTGTGGTTCAGGAAGCAGACGCCTGGATCCATCAGCAGTTGGAATGACCTCTGCAGACGCTTTATCGGTCAATACTTCAGCAACCGGAGGCAGAGGAAAACGATATCAAGCCTTTTCACCATGACCCAAGAAAAAGGAGAAAGCCTCAAGAACTTCTTATCCAGATTCAACGTCGAAATGTCTTCTATCGACGACTGCGATCAGTTGTCAGCGGTAGAAGCATTCCGTATGGCGGTCATCCCTGGCACGAAATTCCATTCTTCACTAGTGAAAAGACCCCCTGTCAACATTGGTGAACTCAACTCCAGAGCACAAGGGTATCTCAGAATAGAAGAGGAGGAAGCTGTCAGATACAAAAGAGCCTCTCTGGTAACGGTAGAGGCAAAATCCAAAGAAAGGATGAGGGATCAGAGGCCTCAACGACAAGATCCACCTCAACAAACCTCATCATCCAGAAATTCAGACAAGCGTCAACGGACGGAAGAAAGAACTACTCCGCTCAAAACCAGCCTGGGAAAGCTCTTCCAAGAAAACAAAAACAAAGGTATTTTCAGACCGCCTCCACCGATGAGACAACCGATGGAGCAGAGGGACATGACCAAGCACTGTGCCTTTCACAGCGAGTATGGTCATCATACAAATGACTGCAGAAACCTCCGAAGGCAGGTAGAGGCAATGATCGTCAAAGGAGAGCTTGCATATTACGTAATAAGGGATCAACCGAGACCAGACAAACCGCACAAGACACAACCGAACAGCACCACATCAGGGCAACCGGTGAGGGTTATCCACATGATCCAAGGGGGTGAAGAGGCGTTGGAGGCCGAAGGAAGCAGAAGGTCAAAGCTAAGAAAAGCACACAAACTCAGGCGAGTCGGGGAAGTCTGCCAGACAACCCTCCTACAGGGAGAATCGAAGATCGTGTTCTCAAAAGCTGACATGCAGAATATTCAGATGCCTCACGAAGACCCTCTGGTAATCACTCTTCTGGTAGCTAATTGTCTGATCAAACGCGTAATGATTGACCCAGGAAGCAGCACCAATATCATGACAAAATGGGCCTTCGACAAAATCGGAATTGATGTATCACAGCTTCACCCGGCTCGGATTCCTTTGGCCGGCTTTGACGGACGACGCGTAGAGCCAATAGGCGTAGTCCATTTGTCGGTATCAGCAGCACGCCGAACCCTGAGAGAAGCCTTCATCGTGGTGGACGTCAAACCATCGTACAATCTGCTGATGGGACGAGGGTGGATCCATCGGATGCAAGGTGTTCCTTCGACACTCCATCAGGTCATGCGTTGTCTTGACCCGAATGGAGTGGACGTGACAGATATTCCTGGAGACCAAGTAGCAGCGAAGGAATGCTACTCAGTATGCATGAAGGACCTGAACCAGAGAAATAAACAAGTGTTGGAAGCACCAGAAGAGTCCCTGTACAACGAGAAATAACAATTACAGTCAGACCCTACCTCAGAGGGTCAGGAGACTCAGTCAACAACGGAACCACTGGAAGAGGTGGAAGTTTGTCAGACGGATCACACCAGAGTCACGTTCATCGGATCATATCTCCAGAAAGAAGAAAAGGACAGGCTGATTCATTTCCTCAAAACAAATTCAGACGTGTTCGCCTGGTCTCATCTCGACATGCCGGGCATCGATCCTTTGATCGCTCAGCATAACCTGAATGTTGATCCAAATGTCAGACCGGTAAGGCAGAAGCAGAGGAGGTTCGGGATAGAAAGGAACCAGATCATATCCGAAGAAGTGGGAAAGCTGCTAGAAGCTGGATTCATAAGGGAAGTGAAGTACCCATCATGGTTATCAAACGTGGTGGTAGTCAAAAAGAAGAATGGGAAATGGAGAGTCTGCGTTGACTTCACAAACTTAAACAGACCTGCCCGAAGGATTGCTTCCCTCTGCCAAAAATTGATCAGATGGTAGATGCCACCTCGGGATATGAAAGGCTCTCTTTTCTTGATGCATATTCTGGCTATAACCAGATTCCGATGAGCCAGGCTGATGAGGAGAAAACAGCCTTCATTACCGAAGAAGGTACGTACTGTTATAAAGTAATGCCTTTCGGACTTAAAAATGCAGGTGCCACCTATCAAAGGCTTGTCAGAGGAATATTCAAAGGTCAGATGGGCAAAACGGTTGAAGCCTACATAGATGACACGGTGGTAAAAAGCAAGAGGAAAGGCGATCATCTCAAGCACTTGGAAGAAGTGTTCGATGCACTCCGAAGGTACAGGATGAAGCTCAATCCAGCCAAGTGTTCTTTCGGAGTCTCATCCGGACAGTTCCTCGGACATATAGTCAACCGAAGAGGAATCGAAGCCAGCCCATCGCAAGTCAAGACTCTGGTAAGCTGCGAAGAGCCAAAAACGCAAAAGGAGGTCCAAATTCTGACAGGAAGGGTAGCCGCCCTGAGCAGGTTCGTATCCCGACTGACAGACCGATGCAGACCATTTTTCCAGGCAATTAAAGGCGGAAAAGGAAACATATGGGGGCCAGAACAGGCAGAGGCCCTCCAGAAGTTGAAACAGTATCTCCAAAGTCCACCGATCCTCGCCTCACCAAATCCAGGAGAACCATTGCATCTGTACCTCGCCATGTCAACAACCTCAACCAGCGCAGCGCTAATAAAAGATGACAAAAAGTGCCAGAAACCAGTCTTCTTCAGCAGCAAGTCCCTATCTGATGCGGAAACCAGATACACTATGGCGGAGCGAGCTGTTCTTTCTCTAATCAACGCAAAGAGACGACTAAGGCACTATTTCGAAACTCATCCAATCGTGGTGCCAACCACCATGCCGATGAGATCTATCATGTCCAAACCCGATCTGACTGGAAGAATAACCAGATGGACGTTGGAACTCGGGACATTTGACATTACGTATGTGCCACGAACAGCTATCAAAGGTCAAGCCTTAGCTGATTTTCTCCTAGAAGCAGAGCCAGAGTCCATCCTCCAAGATCCAGATGAACCCGAATGGACTCTCTATGTAGACGGATCAGTTGGTTCAGCTGGCTCGGGAATTGGGCTCGAAATTATAACACCAGATGGGACCCGAATCCAGCAGTCAGTGCGTCTGGAGTTCCCCGCCACCAATAACGAAGCAGAGTACGAGGCACTCCTAGCTGGGCTGCGACTAGCTCAGAGCCTCCGTATTAAGAAGCTCCGTATTTTCAGTGACTCACAGCTGGTGGTGAAACAAGTTCAAGACGAGTACGACGCAGGAGAAAAGCTGCAGCCCTATAAGAAGTTGGCTCAGATGGAGCTAGACAGACTGGAGCAGTATTCCCTCAGTCAGATCCCAAGGGAGGAAAATGAAAATGCGGATCGATTGGCCAACATGGCTTCAATCAACGATCAAGACCTGACCAGAATCTCCCCGATCGACTATCTTGATGTCCCAAGCATCCATCAGTCAGATGTGGTGTGCGCAATACCTTGGGAGCCGAGCTGGATGGACCCCATAGCAGAATACCTCAGAAATGGTACACTCCCTGATGATAAAACAGAGGCTCGGAAAATCCGCATGAAGTCGGCCAGATATGCCTTGCTACACGGCCAGCTGTATAGAAGATCTTTTGGTGGACCCTACCTTCGATGCCTCACACCTTCAGAGGCATCGGCCGTAATGAAAGAAATCCATGAAGGGTCATGCGGAAATCACTCAGGGGGACGAGCTTTGGCCCATAAAGTACTAAGCCAAGGATATTTCTGGCCTTATCTTTCCCATGATACTGAAGCCTTTGTCAGAAGGTGCAGAAAGTGTCAGTTCCATGGGGATTTCATCCATCCGCCACCAGAACTGCTTAACCCCATATTTAGCCCACACCCATTTGCACAATGGGGGATTGATGCAGTTGGACCACTTCCCATGGCCCTCAGATCAGTGAATCAAGCACTGATAGCAACTGATTATTTCACCAAGTGGGTCGAGGCAGAAGCTTATTCCAGCATCACTCATAGGCACGTGATCAAATTCATATGAACCAATATCATCTGCAGGTTCGGAGTACCGAGGGCGATAGTGATTGACAATGGATTAAATCTGGATAATCAGTGGACCAGACAATTCTGTAACGAACATGGGATCCAGTTGAGAACGTCATCGGTCGCATACCCTCAAGGAAATGGCCAGGCCGAAAGATCCAACAGAACCATATTGAATACCCTAAAGAAGAAGCTAGAAGAGCATAAGGGAGTGTGGCCAGACAAACTTCCAGAGGTACTGTGGTCTTACAGAACAACATCAAGAATCCCTACAGGAGAAACACCATTCTCAATGGCGTATGGGACAGAAGCAGTCATTCCAACAGAACAAATAGTGCCAACAGCCAGGACAGAGCTGTATCAGGAAGAACTGAATGACCAATAGCTGGTTGATGGACTCGATCTGCTCGAAGAGAGGCGAGAACAAGCTGCCATCAGGCTAGCAGCCTACCATCAGAGGGTCAGGAACACCTTCAACAAAAAAGTCAAAAGACGAGAATTCCAGGTGGGCGATATGGTACTACGAAAGAAGATCGGGCTAATCGGAAAACTCAGGGAAAATTGGGAAGGACCATACACAGTCACAGAGGTCATTGGACGTGGGGCTTACCGCCTCAGGAAAAGTGACGACAATATGGAACCCAATTCACAGAATGCCTCACGACTGAAGAGGTATTATCCCTAATATTTATTTCGTTCTCAGAATAATAAAACAGAGGCATCTGAGCCCAACTTTATCTCTCTAAAATTCCCATTTTTGTTGTCCTGACTCAGTCAGATATTGTTATCTTTGTAATTTCACGGTTATAATAAAAAGATGGTCATCCTTCTTGCAAACAGATAGCCAAAAATTAATCATAATCCTAAGTAGTGAGATGACAGAGGCTCTTATGTCTGACTCACTCTTTCAGAGGAATAAGTTTACAAAATAATTCCTAATTAGTGAGGTGCCAGAGGCTTATATGCCTGACTCACTCTTTCAGAGGAATAAATTCTAGAAGGTGCCAGAGGCTTATATGCCTGACTCACTCTTTCAGAGGAATAAATTCTAGAAGGTGACAGAGGCTCATATGCCTGACTCACTCTTTCAGAGGAATAAGTTTAAGGAATAATTCCTAATTAGTGAGGTGCCAGAGGCTTATAAGCCTGACTCACTCCCAGAGGAATAACATTAAAATATTTCCTAAGTGGTGAAATGACAGAGGCTTACAAGCCTGACTCACTCCCAGAGGAATAAAATTAAAAATATTTCCTAAGTGGCGAAATGACAGAGGCTTACAAGCCTGATTCACTCCCAGAGGAATAAAATTAAAATAATTTCAAGTAATGAGATGACAGAGGCTCATAAGCCTGATTCACGATAAAAATTGCCTGACTCGTACCATAGGAAAGTGCATTTTCCATTAAATAAAGCAAAAAATTGCCGTTTCGTATTACAAAATTGCCTGAAAGGCATGTTACAAAATACAGCAATACAAAAGGAATACGGAGTGACCTAAGCTTGGCCTGAACCACTAAAATCTTTTCCTAAGGTATCCACATGTGTGGTCGGAGGGAAGAATTCTATGGAGGGGTTGAGAGGGTCAGCAGGGAGATATCCCTGAAGGAATTCTGTGAAAAGATTCTGAGCATGACTAGGCTCGGGGCTGGAATATGGCCTCTGCACCCCTAACACCTTATCCATGGCATCAGGATCTTTGATCTTCCTCCTTGCTGGATCCTTCTCTCCAACAACAAAGCCCTTCCTCCAGAATTCACCAGCTACAATCCTGTTCATCTGGGAATAGTGCTGGTGCATGTCAAGCCCTCATTTCTTACACATCTCCAGGGCTGACTGAGAGATGCCGAATCGGTGTTGAAGAGCCTCATGGTCAGATGCCAGCTTCTCCTTCTCACTGGTCAACCTGGCATTTTGCTCTTTTGTTTGAGCCAGTTCCTCTTCCAATTGGGCAACCCTGGATGGGAGGTCTCCTAGCTGAGCTTTCAGTTTTTTCTCCTGATCGTCCTTCTCAGCTAGGTCAGCTCTCAGGCGTTCAAGCTCCTTCACGCCCTCCTCGTGGGAAAGGCATAACGCATTGACGCTGAAGAGAGCCTAAGAAGAAAAATTCAAGGCAAAATGGGTCAGCAATGTGGGTCAGTAATGTATACAAAAGTAGGAATAACATGGAATCAAGCAAATACGTACCCCCAATAACAACCCCGGAGTTTTACGCACAAGGCGGGCATGCTCAGCATTCCTCTGTGCCTCAAGCTCCTCCGGCGTCCAGAGTGCCTGCGCCCGAGTCATCATGGCAGACATAGAAGTAAGGCTGGAGGTGGATTGGTCAGAAGAAGCAGAACTCTTCTCCTTACCCTTATGCTTCATCTTCTTACTGGGCCTTTCTTCCCCCGTCGGTCTGGTTCGAGCGGAAGAAGGTTGAAGCAACTCAGGGATGGTGGTCTGCACAAGTGCAGACCCAGAAGCATCGCCCGCCGGGTTGACATTCGCAGCCTGAAGACTAGAATCCAGAGGCACTTGCCCTTGATCGGTCGAAGGAGCAGCCATCTCCTCCATGTCATCATCATCATCCTCAATCACTGGTCTGATCGGATCCATAATGATCTTGTACTTGGCTCCTAACCTGGATATACCCTGCAAATTGGCAGGAGTAAGCAGGTCAGTGCATGATAAACGGTCCGACCAGACCTTGGATTTTAACAAAGAAATACGGGCTTCTACATCCTGAGCCACTATCTCTGTATCCCTATAACCTAAAGACTTATAAACAAAATCCGCCCTGAGATGGTCGCATCCGGAACAGAGGCAGGATTCCTTATGGATAAAAGAAAAGGGAAGAAGGGCTAAATGCTTGAAAACACATGGGATCGGCCATCTCCTAGAATAGGGGTAAAACCAAGCCCCCTTCACCAAAACCATCTTCTCCTTCCAGTACTTCTCTGTTTTCTCAGTCCCCTGGCAGATCGCCCGACCCTTGAATGGGTAGAAGTTGTACCTCCCTTCACAGTCTTTCAGACCCACAATCTTGTAGCTGAGCAGAAGATCTGTCAGACCCAAGGATAGCCTTTTCTTTCTGTTGATCAGGATTAACATGGAAATTATCCTGAAGAAGTTTGGATTGACTTGCAGAGGGGCTATTCCTAGGGTGAAGAAAATAAAATGAAAAAGAGGATGGAGAGGAAATCGAAGCATTTTTATCTGAAGGGCCGACAACAACACCTCGTCCGGACCCACTCCGTCGCCCAATCTGAAGTCGAAAGAAGGATCGTACTCCATCAAGATCACCTCTTTTGGGATCCTACAATCCCTCCTCAGACTTTTAAGGTTCACAGATTTCTTTTGTGAGCTTCAAGTGGTTCTGCCACGAAAGGAGCTGGTTCGGTGGAGGGTCCAACGGGAGCACCTCCAGGAGCATCGGTCCCACCCGGTTCGGATATTACAGGAATTCCAATCGGAACTAAATCAGCAATATCTGCCTGGTTGTTTATCTCCGAAACAGTTGCTCCCAAGCCAGATAGGTCCGGACGACTTGGTATGGACAAAGAAGGAGGAGAAGATGAAGAAGATGGATTTGCAGAAGGGGGGCTCGGAACCTCAGATCCCCCATATTCTTGATGGGTCATCTCTTCGGTAGATCTTGTGGCGCTACTATCAGACATGATGAGAATGACAAACTTACACAGATAACCGGCGAGAAGAAAGAAGAACCTCCGGTAATCAAAGTACAATCGGCGGTCAAAGCTTGAACACTGCTAAAGATTGCTTGCAAGATTTGAAAGCGATAAAGAGTGAAAATGAGATCACACAAGGGTTTATATACACACTGCATACCAACAGACACCATTAAGGCTGAAGAGATGCGTCGATTCCCTATGCCTCGAGTACAGCGAACCGGCGGCTGCCATTATGAACTTCGAAAGCACACGCCTCTCTACAATAATGACAATGACGTCATCAAAAAAACGGCTGGCATCAATCAATTCAAATAAATTCGGGCCAAGCCCACGAACCGTATGCCCGACCCGAATGGGGCTAGTGTAAATAGTGAAAATTACAGGCCCAGGTCCATGTATTAGGCCCAAAGAGTATTGAGGCCATGTAGTATGTGAATAATAAATAGCCCATATATTGTACCCACCAAATATAAGTGGGACCATCAACGTGGGTCCATTCCCTTGAAAAATGGATCAACAACCCACTACCAAAAAGGGAGTGGGTAGTTATTAAGAAAGTGGATCATGACCCCATGAACTTAGGCCATGACCCAAGAGCATAAAAATGTATAAATATGGCCATTTGAGCCTAAATAAAGTATTCTTTGGATGTGAGTGAAATTTGACACTTACAAATACATTTTGCTTAAATATATCTATTATTTATAGGCGAAGGCCTTATTAGGAAATAGGTTATTATACAGTTTTAGTATATTCTAAATAATATTTACCTAAATACTTGCACAAATGCGTAGAGCATGAAGCATACAATTCTACAATGATGTTACGAGTTCTAGTTGCAGAATGTTCTAAAAAAACATTTAATTGCAAAATGTTGCTAGAAAAACTTTAGGGTAATTTGCAGTGACACCCTATGAGGTTTAGGTCAATTCCACCTAGCTTCCGATCAATGCACAAGTTTACAATGACACCCCCTTTGAGCCGTGAAAAGTCAGATTTGCCCTTATTATAAATAAGGTTTGTAAACCCGTTCAGAGTGTTCGAACGAATCTCAACTTTTGAAAAATAAACAGAAGCTATGAAAAAGATTAATGGTCAGAAGAAAACAGAAAATTCAAGAATCAGCAAATACTGGAGCAATCTCGGATCCTTTTCCCTTTTTCTTTTTCTTTCTTTTATACATGAAAACTGGTCTCTCACCCATAAATGGGTTTTAATACATATTAAATACAATATCTACTTTAATGTTTCATAAAAAACTGTCATAATAAATTTTATGTCAGTTTTGATTCTATATTTTTAAAACCATCATTTCCTTAATGGCTTTAATCTGAAATGGGCCTATATCCTTGGATTTTATTTTCCAATTGGGCTTTTAAAATGGGTATACTGATCCAATGTAATTTGTACGATGGGCCTGATGAAAAATGGGCCTACACTTTGCCCCCAATTCCCAAGCCCATTTCATTTTTTGAAATAGGGTGGGAATTCGAAGAGCCATGTGTAACTGCTATTTTCCCTATTTCCTGTGTTTCCTTCAATATTTCTTCACAGTTTACAAGAGCAGATTCACTCCATTTGAAGACGATTCCCAGCAAGGAACTCCTAGAGGTTAGTTTTTCTCTTCCATCCTTCATATTTCTTTCATTAATCAAAGAGTATTATGAGTAGTGATAGCAGCCGAACCCCCTCTCTGGAGGTGGTTGTCGATGATGCCCCAGATATTTCTTCCTCTGAAGTTGCCCCCAATTTGATTGAACCAAGATCCCAGAAATTTTCCCGAAAACAATTACGAAAATTGCCTTTAGCCGCTCGGTGTCGAATTGAGTTTGACATACCAAAAGATGTTTCGATTTCTGAATATTCTTCTGATTTGAACTTCAAAGCTTACGAAGAAGTTGAACCGGGCGAGGTTTTGTTTTCTGCACATCACTTGGCCGTTCTTAGACTTCCTTTGCATCCGTTCTATCATTATATCCTTTTTTCTTTAGGACTTGCCCCTTTGCAAGTAAACCCTAATTTCTTCAGAGTTCTATCTGTTATGCTCGTTCTGAATCACGAACGAGGTTTGAACCTAAGTTTAGATGATCTTTTGCTTTGTTACAAAGTCGATCAGATCAGAAAAAACCCCGGACGATACCATCTGCACCCCCATTCAACTCTAAAACTTTGTGAAGGCAATCCTTCTTCTGAGAAGGAGTGGAAAGATAAGGTGGTGAAAATTGGGGGAAAATGGAGGGTGGATGCGTCCGGCCCGTATCCTCTGCCAAGGGCCTTCGGTATATGTAAGAAACTGAAGTGTGGATTCAAAAATTCTGGCAAGTGTATTTTTCATACTTTATAAATTTCGCCTGCTTTATTTTGATCTTCGTACTTGCTTGTTTGTTGATCGTATGCCAATGTTTTATATGCAGTCGAACGGGTTGAATATCTGAACGAGAAAGTATTTTCGTCTCTTCCGTTCAGCAAGTCACTTTTGACTTCCAAAAATTTGAAATTGATCGCTGCCAGTGCTTCAGAGGCGACTATTATGGAAATTCCGGTCACCACCTCCAAGCGTGCTGCTGCACAAAAATCTACTCCCCCTACCAGCTCGACAGTTGAGAAAGGCAAGGGCCAAGTGGTCGATCTGACTGAAGATCCGAAGAAGACCAGGGGGCATTTGAAGAGGACGAACACCGAAGTCAGTGGTAATGCTCCGAAAAAGCTGCTGCTGGGCCCTCCTTCTGAACATGCGAAAAAAATTGATTCTGACAAGCATGAAAAGCTTGTTAAGAAGGCCAGATCTGTGAGCGGCTACACTATCCCAGACTGTTGTTTTCCTCCATCGTTTGATCCTGAAGGTGAATGGATCCCCAAGTTCGAAAAGGGCGATGGCAGTGTTCTGAATCGCCGAACGTTGGCAATGTCTGATCCTGATTCTTTGTTGGCTCTTGCTCGTGGCATGTGGCCTCCTAAAGATGAACTTTTTCAACAGCACGTAGACCAGAAGGAGCTTCTTGCTAGGGCTCCTGTTTCTATTCTAGAGGTACAAATGTTTGTTTGTTTGTTTTTTTTTTTTTTTTTTTTTTTTTGACAAACATTTCTTCTCTTTTTAGTCTGTGTTCAATGTTCTAGCTCTCTGTAAGGCTGTGGAGATGGGTGAGTACAAGAGAAAGAGCATTGATGATGCATACCTTCGAGCCGATAAATGTGCCATGTTGGCTGAAAAGCAGAATAAGATCCTGGAGCTTGAGGTGGAGAGTTTAAAGAAACTCCATAAGAAAGAATCCGATCGGAATGCTGAGCTGACAAAGCAGATCCATAACCTTGAAACTTCTAATGCCTATCTGAAGACGGGTTTAGAAATTTGCCGAAGGGGAGGTATGGACATGCATCGGCGGTATGTGAACATCTTTGACATAAAGTTCTGTGATGGGTTCAGATTTTGCTTTGATCAAATGTCATCAGATCCATCTGCCCGTTCATATGATAATCCGTCCGCCCATGATGCCGCTTGTGGAGTCGTTCATCCATATAAAGAGCCTGAGTCTTCCCAAGATGAAAAAGATTTAGCTCAATTCATTTTGCATGGGATCATTCCGGTCGAACGGCCAAAGCCTGTGGCGGATGACAATGGAGTGCCAGCTGAGCCTTCCGTTCCAGCTTCAGAGAGCCAGCATCCTCCTATTGATGATAACAATCCTCCACTTTCTTGATTTAGAAGTTTCTCTCATTGAACAATTTTTTGGGTCTGTATATTTTAGATGCTCCTGTGATGAGCGTTTTTCCAGACAAGTTTTTGGAACAGCACTGACGTGTTTTAATGTTTTTCGAACAGGATTGCACCAAGGTGCATAGCTATTTTATAAACAGATAGCATTTTTTGAACAGGATTGCACCAAAGTGCATATAGTTTTTCTGAACGATGGCACTGAGGTGCATAGATGTTTTTCTGAACGGATGGCACTGAGGTGCATAGATGTTTTTCTGAACGGATGGCACTGATATGCCTTATAGTTTTTTTTTTTTTTTTTTTTTTTTTTTTTTTTTTTTGAACAGGATGATGCAATCTTTTGAACTATCTTTTTGATGCGTATTCATATACGTCTTTGTTGCAAACAGGAACTTGGTGCCATCTTCATGATGGTCTTTTGCCTAATAGGCATATGTATTTTGGCCAAGTACTTTGAACAGAAATATGAGAAGACATGAATAACATCTTTATTGATTCGACATGGATCTTTATCATACAAAATGATCAATTTAAATTTTATTGAAAATACCTTTTGAGGTGTATAGCATTCCAAGCTCGTTCGATCTGTTTTCCATCCTGATCAGCCAATCGGTAGGCACCTTTCCCGATCACTTCTGTTACTGTGTATGGCCCATCCCACGTGGGATCCAGCTTATTTGATCTGCTAGCCAATATCCTTAGTACTTGATCGCCAACTTGGAATGATCTTGGCTTCACTTTCTTGTTATAACTCCTCATCAACCTTTGTTGATACTCTGCCAATCTTATTGAGGCCATTTCTCTCTTTTCATCTATGAGGTCACCTTCGATTTTTAAGATTTCTTCGTTCTGCTCAGGATCGAATAGATGAGTTCTTGTTGTGGGGATATCCAACTCAATTGGGATCACCGCCTCGACTCCGTACGCCATAGCGAACGGAGTCATTCCGGTTGGCTTGCGTGGAGTCGTTCGGTAGCTCCATAGGACTCTCGGTAATTCATCTAACCATCGTCCTTTTCCTTCGATCCCTTCCAATTTTCTTTTTATCCCGGCGAAAATCGTTCTGTTTGTTATTTCAGCTTGTCCATTTGCTTGCGGGTAACTGACAGATGATAAATTCTGATTGATCCCGTACTCATCCAGCAATGCCCGAACGTATTGATTGTCCAGATTTTTGCCGTTGTCCATCATTATGTACTTTGGTACTCCAAATCTGTAGATTATACGATTCAAAATAAAATCTATCACTTGAGTGTGAGTGATTCTTACATAAGCCTTTGCTTCCACCCATTTAGTGAAATAATCTGTGGCCAAAAGTACATGCTTTTGATTCGAAGCTGCCCGAGTTAATGGTCCGACCGCATCCATCCCCCATCGTGCGAACGGAACAGGGGAGGCCATTGCTGTGAGAAGCTCGGCCGGTTGATGAATTATATGCGAATGTCTTTGACACTTGTCACATCTTCTTGCGTATTCCTCTGCGTCCCGTATCATGTACGGCCAAAAATATCCTTGTGTTATTGCTCTATGAGATAATGATCTACCTCCGATATGACTTCCACAAGTCCCATCGTGTAACTGCTTGAGTACCTCTTGTGCTTCTGAAGGTGTCAAACATCGCAGATAGGGCCCACTTGACGATCGGCGATATAGATAGCCATCGATCACTGAATACTTGGCAGAGGTTGCTCTTATTTTCCCTGCTTCTCGTCGATCCTCAGGTAGAACGCCGATCAATAAATACTCAAGGATTGGATCGATCCAACTTGGCTCGTACGGGATCACGCATACCTCCTTCATTTTACCGATCGAAGGGGTGAACAGTTCATCCACCGGGATTATTCTGACCATATCGTCTCCTGCTGAGGATGCTTGATTTGCTATATGATCGGCCACATGATTTTCTGTCCTTGGAATTTGTTTAAAAGTGATGACCTGAAAGTTCCTCATTTCTTCCTGAACGATATTTTTATACTGCAACATTCTTTCCTCGCTAGTATTATAACTCCCTGTGATCTGATTTACAACTAACTGAGAATCGCTGAACACAGTTAGCTCTTTAATCTGGAGCTCCCTTGCCAGTCTTAACCCTGCCAACACGGCTTCGTACTCAGCTTCATTGTTTGAACTGTCAAAGGATAATTTGACCGACTGCTGTAACTTGGTGCCTTCTGGGGATATTAATTCGATCCCCACACCTGCCCCCAGACTATTTACTGATCCGTCTACATAAAGTAGCCACCTTGGATTTATGCCGCAGACCTCATCTGCGGCTGCTTCATATTCTAGGAGGAAGTCCGCCACAGCTTGACCTTTTAAAGATGTTCGTGGCTCATAAGTAATGTCGAACATGCTCAGTTCTATCGACCACTTTGTCGTTCTTCCTGAGAAGTCCGGTTTTGACATAATTGCTTTGATCGGAAATGTAGTTGGAATTCTGGTCGGATGGGACTCGGAATAATGCCGAAGCTTTCGTTTTGCCTGGACCAATGCCAAGATGATCTTCTCTGTCTTTGAATATCTTCTCTCGGCGTCAAGCAATGTCTTGCTCGCGTAATAGATCGGGTACTGTCTGCTCCCATCATCTCTTACCAACGCTGAACTGTCAGCGTTCGGAGAAACCGCCAAGTATAAAATTAAGGATTCATGATTCTTGGGCGCCATAAGGATTGGTGGTTTTGCCATATAGAGTTTCAGTTGGTCAAAAGCTTCTTGTTGTTTTTCCCCCCAAGCAACCGTTTTCTTAGACTTCAAGACGTCGAAGAACGGTTTGCATCTATCTGATAATTTGGATATGAACCGACTCAGAGCTGCTAATCTTCCTGTGAGTACCTGGATTTCCTTTGGGGACTCAGGCGCCTTCATCTGAATCAAAGCTTGAACTTGTGCTGGGCTTGCTTTGATTCCATCTTTATTAACTATGTGACCCAAGAATTGTCCGGAAGAAACACCGAAAGTGCATTTTTCCGGGTTTAGTTTCATTTTGTGCGATCGTAGGGCTGCGAACACATCTTCTAAGTGCTTCAAATGATCATTCTTTTGCTGACTTTTAACCACCATATCATCAATGTATGCCTCCACCGTGTCTCCTATCTGGGTCTTGAAAATCCGATCAATTAATCGTTGATAAGTCGCACCTGCATTTTTTAGACCGAACGACATGACTTTGTAACAATAAGTCCCCCGTTCGGTGATGAACGCCGTTTTGTCTTCATCCTTTGGATTCATTGGGATTTGATTGTATCCTGAATAAGCATCCAGGATGGTAAGACGTTCGAACCCTGTAGTCGCGTCGATCATGCGGTCAATCTTCGGCAGAGGAAAACTATCCTTCGGACAAGCTTTATTTAGGTTGGTGAAGTCCACACACATTCGGAACTTCCCGTTCTTCTTTTGTACAACGACAATATTGGACAGCCACATAGGATAGTGAACTTCTCTGATAAAACCAGCATAACGGCTAACCTCTTCAGCTACAAACCTTCCTCGTTCGGTTCCGATCCTTCTGGGTCGTTGCCGTACGGGCTGGGCATTGGAATAAACATTTAGTGTGTGCATCATGGTTCCCGGGTCGACCCCAGGCATATCGCTATGCTCCCAAGCGAAAACATCAATGTTCGCTCGCAACATAGAAACCAAGTTGTTTCTTTCATCAGGGTTCAATCCCCTTCCAATTCGGGTGGTCTTTCCCTTGTCTCCGTCGATCAGATCTACTGTGATGGTATCCTCTGCGGCTTTCTCAGCATCATCAGTCTGATCACGGAGGCTCGGTAATTGCTACATGCTTCGTTCGGAACTTTCGCCTTTCATACCTTTGGTAACGATGGCATAGCATTCCTTCGCCACCACTTGATCGCCTTGAATATCAACAAACCCTTTCCCTGAAGGGTCAGCACATCGCATCACCTGATGTAGAGTGGAAGGAACTCCTTGCATTCGGTGAATCCAACCTCTTCCCATGATCAGATTGTAAGAAGGTTGTATGTCAACTAACATGAAGTTTTCTGTCAAAGTTCGCTTCGCGGCCGTCACTGGTAAATTCAGCACCCCGATTGGACAAATCCTTTTTCCATCAAAGCCTGCCAGCGGACTGGCTGTTGGTCTGATCAACTCCAGGCTGATGCCGATCTTCTCGAAAGCTGATTTAGTTAAGATGTTCGTGCTGCTACCTGGATCAACTAACACCCTTTTAACTAAACAATTTGAAACTATGATCGAAATTACCAGTGGATCATCATGTGGAATCTGTACACGTCTTAAATCTTCTTGTGTAAATGATATTGTGGGCATTGGGTAGTTCCGAATGACATTCACCTCCCCAACCCTTCGAATCTTGTTGGCATTGCGCATGCGTGAACGCTGAACCGAACGGCTTTCCTCGTCCTCCTCGGGTTTCCCATGGATTGTGTCAATAATTTTTACCGGCTGCCCACCTACAATTTTGTTAGGCTTCGGCCGATCAAAATTCTTGACTCCATTGTCCACGTATTCCTTCAAATCTCCTCTGGCTATCAAGGTCTCAACCTGCCTCCTCAATTGTCTGCACTCATTGGTCAGATGACCAAAGTCATTGTGGAACGCACAATGCCTTGTACGGTCCTGCAACTCTGGTGGTGTTTTCAATGGAAATGGTGGTCGAAAAATACCCTTCGCCTTATTCTCGTTGTACAACTTTGCTAAAGTTGTTCGGAGTGGAGTTTCAGGTATGTCAAACCTTGGTCTCCTCTCCTGCTGTCTATATGGAGCCGATCGGTGATTGTTCGTATTATCTGCTTTCTTGATTATCCTTTCCTTTGATTTGCTTTCGACACTGACTAATGCCGAACGATGGCCTCTTTCTTGCTCATCTTATTCTAATCTCAGATATCCCTGCGCCCGTGAATTCAACTGACCCATGTTGAGGGGTGTTGATTTCACCAAAGATCTATGGAAGCTGGTCCCTTGTTCGACAGCTACCTTGAAAGCTTCCACTGCTGCTGGTTGATCACAACTGGGTATCATTCCCATTTCCAAATTGAATCTGGAAAGGAAATTCTTCAATGTTTCACCTTTCGCTTGCCTCATTGTAAACAGGTTAGAAATGGTCCTCTTCTGCTTCCGATTCCCGAAATACTGTGCCAGGAATTTTTCCATCAGTGTTTGGAAAGAATCGATTGAACCTCCTGGAAATTGCCTAAACCATAACAGAGCAGGGCCCGTTAGGCTTGTAGAGAAAGCTTTGCACATTAGTGCATCATCAGCCATATCGAGCGTCATCATCTGCTCCACATGAAACAGGTGCTCGATTGGGTCCTGTGTCCCATCGAACATAATGAATTTAGGCATCCGGAATTTATCTGGCCTTCTCGCCTGCTGAATTTCGGGGCTGAACGGAGATCTAATCATTTTAGTTGTCATTTCGATAGCTAGATCGGCTGGCGACTGTGTTCTGAGATCTTTTACTTGTTCATCTACGATTTTTTGAAGTCGGGTTACCATATCGAGCGGAACTGCATGATTATTGATATTTGCTTCATCTACGATCGGTTGGGTGCGAGCAGGATCTGCTGTGCGATTTGCTGAACTTGCCTCATTATGATTGTCTTCTTCTTCAACACCAGGGCCATTACGGCGCCCTACTATTGGCAATTCTGGGTGTTCGGATTGATCTAACCTTTGCTTTAATTCTCGATTTTCTTTCTCGAGTGCTTCCAGGCGCTGAAGGATAGCAGCTGTATCACCTAGCTGAGTAGTGATTTCTTCCGCCATTGATCAAATAACCTCTGTCTGGATATCGAAATTCCCACAGACGGCGCCAAAAAGTGTAAACCCGTTCAGAGTGTTCGAACGAATCTCAACTTTTGAAAAATAAACAGAAGCTATGAAAAAGATTAATGGTCAGAAGAAAACAGAAAATTCAAGAATCAGCAAATACTGGAGCAATCTCGGATCCTTTTCTTTTTCTTTCTTTTATACATGAAAACTGGTCTCTCACCCATAAATGGGTTTTAATACATATTAAATACAATATCTACTTTAATGTTTCATAAAAAACTGTCATAATAAATTTTATGTCAGTTTTGATTCTATATTTTTAAAACCATCATTTCCTTAATGGCTTTAATCTGAAATGGGCATATATCCTTGGATTTTATTTTCCAATTGGGCTTTTAAAATGGGTATACTGATCCAATGTAATTTGTACGATGGGCCTGATGAAAAATGGGCCTACAAGGTTAATTTCAATAAACTTCTCTCTACTATTGAATTTAATCAACTAACCCCTCTACTCTTGAATTTC
Organism: Cornus suecica; assembly: GCA_963922005.1. Lineage (NCBI taxonomy): Eukaryota > Viridiplantae > Streptophyta > Magnoliopsida > Cornales > Cornaceae > Cornus > Cornus suecica. The sequence goes on along the minus strand of OY998238.1, from coordinate 8,978,126 downwards.
AATCACATTGTCTCCCACCATCAAACAATATATTTATCAAATTCAAAAAATATATATATTAAAATTTTAAAATTATATAATATTCAAAAAAAATATATAAATTTTGAAAAAAATATATAAATTATGAAAAAAATATCTAAATTTTGAAAAAATATATATAAAATTCGAAAAATTATATAAAATTCAAAACAAATATATAGCATTCGAAAAAATATATATAAATTTTGAAAACATCATATAAATTTCGAAAACGTCATATAAATTTTGAAATATATATATTTTGGATATATATATATATATATAAAGACCACTAATTGTTGTTGGATATATATTTGAAATATATAGATATTTTTTTTCAAAATTTATATATTTTTTCTAAATTTATATTTTTTTTGAATTATATATATATTTTTTGATTTTTTGATTTTTTTTTGAATTTTATATATTTGTTTGGAATTGACCTAAACCTCAGGGGATGTCACTGCAATTTTTTATAAAATTTGAAAATATCATATAAATTTCGGAAACAACATATAAATTTAGAAATATATATATATATATATATATATATATATATATATATATATATTGGTAAAATATATATATTTTCTACTGAAGTGAATCAAACTACATATATATATATATATATATATATATATATATTTCTAAATTTATTTATTTATTCACATTTTGTTTTTCGAAATATATATTTTTTGAAAAATATATATATAACTTTAGAAAAAATTATATAAATTTCGAAAACGACATATAAATTTCAAAAAAATATAAATTTTGAAAATATATATATAAAAAAAGATCACTAATTGTTGTTGGTGGTAAGTAATTTGATTCACTTTATTAGAAAAGATATGATATTTTACCAATATATATATATATTTTTCTAAATTTATTTATTTATTCACATTTTGTTTTTCGAATTTTATATATTTTTTCTAAATTTATATTTTTTCCGAATTATATAAATCTATTTTTGAATTATATATATATTCAAAATTTATAATTTTTTCGAATTTTATATATTTTTTTGAATGTTATATATTTGTTTTGAATTTTATATAATTTTTTCGAATTTGATATATATATTTTGAATTTTATATATATTTTTTGAATTTAATAAATATATTGTTTGAGGGTGGGGGCAATGTGATTGAAGTTCAATAGTAGAAGGGAGTTTATTGAAATTAACCCTATTTATAATAAAGGCAAAGTCAATGGCTCAAAGGGTGTCACTGCAAGACTTTTTAAAGCTCAGGGGGTGTCATTGTAAACTTATGCGTTGACCGGAGGTTAGGTGGAATTGACCTAAACCTCAGGGGGTGTCACTGCAAATTACCCAAAACTTTAGTATGTGTGTATACATCCCATCCGTATATAACTACAGGTACAATGTAATATGTAATACAACAACCGTATACAATACATTAATTATATTATACTTTTTTTTGGGTAAATAATTACATTATACTAGTAATTTCCTAAACTCCTATGAAATTATCATAATATATTATCAAATCTTTAATCAATATACCATGTCATGAGTTAATCCGTAACAATCATTTCTAATCATATTATGATTAAATAATTGTTTTTATTTAAAACAAATTTAACTGTGACAAAGATTATAAATAAGATTAGGAATTGGATACCCACTCATTATCCTTTCACAAAAAAATATGACAAATTTGCCCTGTTTTGTAACCTGGACACTCCACACAATTTTATCACAATTTTCATTTTTCACCATTTAACACCACCCACGTCAAAGTCTGGTCCTAACAAACTTCTTATGTTTAGAAATCTGAAAAGTGGTAAACTTGTGGGATATAACTTGAAAGTCTTGCGGCTTAGGAGAACGATCTCCCTTCCTCCTATATTCTGCTACTGTGCAGTTCTAACCATCGGAATTCTTGGACGCGTTTTCGGACATAGCTTACCTCTCCGCTTAATTTTGATAGACATCAAAGATCCACTTATTGAAGTAGTTTATTTTTGTGCTATTAACAAACAATCCTATTGTTTCAAATTCTTGACAAACACTCCGATGAGGTGTCAAATAATCCCCTGTACTTTTCCTATCATACACACAGTCCTCACTCCGTTATTATTCTGTTAACAAACCACCACATACCGTTAAAAATAGATATTTTATACCCAAAATACCCCTAAAATAAATTGATAATTAAATTAAGAGTTTTTAGTAAATTAAAATTAAATTTTTTTTTTAACTAAATTAAGATTTTTGAGTAAATTATAAATTATTATTTTTTTTGTTTAAGTTTACTTTTAAATTCAAATCTGAAAAAATATATTACTCCCCCCTTCTCAAATTATACGTCCCTTTTGGGAAATTCAATTTTTTGAGAGGATGATTTTTTATTGTAATGTTAGTAAATAAAATACCAACTTTACTCGTGGTCCACTATAGTGATGTGATCGTTTACAAATTATATGTTTTATAACTTTAATGCTTTAAGGTTAAACTGGTAAATTGATCAAATAAAATGTTTTGACTTTCAAAGTGGACATTTATTTTGGGAAGGAGGGAGTACAAATTATATATAAAAAAATTATTGATAATAATACACTTTAAATAATGTTTTTTTATTTTTTTAAAGAGAATAGATGCATATAAATTTTAAAAGGGCTTTGCCTTTATAATTTGTATTTTCTTCGTCCCAAAATAAGTGTCCACTTTAAAAAGTCAAATCACTTTAGTTGGTCAATTTACCAGTTTAACCTTCAAGGATAAAAGTTATAAAATATATACTTTATAAACGATCACATCATTATATTGAGACCACGAGTAAAGTTAATATTTTATTCACTAACACTACAATAAAATTCACCATCTTAAAAAGTTAAATTCCCCAAAAGGGACTTATAATTTGAGACAGATGGAGTAATATATGTTTTCAAATTTGAATTTAAATAAATAAGTAAACTTAAACAAAAAACAAAAAACAAAAAAATAATTTGTACTAACAACATGGAGTGTTTGTTAACATAATACTAACGGAGTGACGACTACCTTGAAAAAAAGTGGAGGGGTTATTTGACACTTCATGTGTTTGTTAATAGCCCTTTATTTTTTCTCTTTTTTAAGCTTTCCAAATGTTTGTGTGCCTAAGATGAGCAACTCGTATCCTTTTCATTCTCTCCTGTGAAGGATCTCTGAATTATATAATGGGATCATATAAGAAGAGTTAGAATTTTCACTGGAACTAGTTCAATGAGAGAGAATGGAGAGGATAGTTTTTCCAACGAACACGCTAATGCTAACGCCTCTGTAATTCAGTGCAGCGACACGCTATTCTCCTACTTCTAGCATGGATGAAACAGTAGGACCCAAGATATGTCCCAACTGTTTCTCTAGTTTTCTTTCTAATCACTTTATTGGATTAACTAACCCCTTAGCTGCCGACACAAGCATTTTCATGTTTTTGCTAGCGCATAAAATTAGAATTTAAATAATTGAAACACACTACAAATTGACCAATTCCATATATTCAATACTAAATTAGATCCTACCATCCACAAGACATAATAATTAGTTTTCCAAGTGCATGTCATCAAATGATGCAAATTGGATGCAATCAAATCAATCCAAGCTCAACAATGAAGTAGCCAAAAAAAAATTCTGAATTTCATTGCACTGAGAATAATTGGGGTAATTGAAGAAAATCAAAGCCAACAAACATTAAAATACTTTCACCGTTAAGCCCCAGAAAGAATAAAAAACAAGTTGAAGAAGAAACAATAACACCCACCTTTAAGATCATATTAAATTAGCTCTATATAACACCATTGCTGAACTTAAATTGAAAATACCCAAATTTGCAGATCAATCAAGGTTGTTGCTGAGCATCCATATAGCCAGCATCAACAAGCACTTTCTCTCTCTTGGCCAATTCCACATCTTCATCAACCATCATCTTCACCAATTGCTCGAAACCCACCTTGGGTTTCCACCCAAGAACCTTCCTGGCCTTGCTCGAATCGCCCTGGAGGTTATCGACCTCGGCCGGCCTGAAATACCTCTTGTCAATCACCACATGGTCCTTCCAATTCATCCCAACATACCCAAATGCCACCTCTAGAAATTCCTCCACCGTGTGCGCCTCCTCCGTCGCCACCACGTAGTCGTCGGGGGTGTCCTGCTGCAGCATCAGCCACATGGCTTCGACATAGTCTCCCGCGAAACCCCAGTCCCGGGCGGCGGAGAGATTGCCGAGGAAGAGCTTGCTCTGGAGCCCGATCTTTATCCGACCCACGGCCCGGGTGATCTTCCGGGTCACGAAGTTTTCGCCCCGACGGGGCGATTCGTGGTTGAAGAGAATGCCGTTGCAGGCGAAGAGGCCGTAGGCCTCGCGGTAGTTGACGGTGTACCAGTGGGCGGCGCATTTGGAGGCGGCGTAGGGGGATCTGGGGTGGAAGGGGGTGGTTTCTGATTGGGGAGGCGGGGTGGATCCGAACATTTCGGAGGATCCGGCTTGGTAGTAGCGGATGTGGGACCTACCGGTGGCGGCGATGTGGGAGCGGACGGCCTCGAGGAGGCGGAGGGAGCCGGTGGCGACGACGTCGGCGGTGTAGTCGGGGATCTCGAAGGAGACGGCGACGTGGGACTGGGCGGCGAGGTTGTAGACCTCGTCGGGGAGGATGGTGTCGAGCCAGCGGCGGAGGGAGGAGGCGTCGGAGAGGTCGGCGTAGTGGAGCTTCATGTGGGCCTTGTGGGCGTTGTGGGGGTCGATGTAGATGTGGTTGATGCGCTGGGTGTTGAAATTGGAGGATCGCCGGATCAGGCCGTGGACTTCGTAGCCCTTGTTCAGGAGGAATTCGGTGAGGTATGAGCCGTCTTGGCCGGTGATGCCGGTGATCAGGGCGGTCTTGCGTTTTGGCGGGAGTGATTCGCCGCCGTTGGTGGTGGCGGATCCGGATCTGGGAGTGTCATTTTCGGAGGCCATTTGTTTCTGAGTCTGGGTTTGTTAGATGAGGAAATGTGGAATGTGAGAGAGAGAAGGGACAGCTTTGGTGTTAGTTTATACGCGCTCTCCTGATCCTACGGTTAGACAAGGAAGAGTATTTATTTTATAGGTGTCTAATTTTAATGTATAATTAGGTAAAATTTATTAATTTTTATTTTTCTCATGAGTTTCCTACTAGGTGTCACATGGTCAATTTTTCAATCCTTTCAATACTTAGCCAAATATGCACAAAATATGAATATCATACAACAAAGTAAAGACACACAGCATTTACAGAAGTTCACACCTCCAACATTTTCACTATATAATCAAATAGTACAAAGGAACACCTAGTTCTGTAAATGAGTATACAAGACAACTCTATATCTCCCCTCTACAGAATCACCATTAGGGCTATATAGACAAACTCTCAAAACTGTCTATACAACTTCCCTCCTAGGATCTGGGAGACAACCCCTCCCATAGGTGTGCTGACATAGCCAGCCTTGTGCCACATACAACAAGAGGTTACAACTACAAGTCATGTCAGCAAACTGTCAACTGTCCTATATACTTGGATCTGTTGTGCCACATATGATTCAATGTCTGAATGTCGCATGTCATGTGTACTCCAGCACACTACCAAGCTATGTAAATATATGCCTTGGACTTTGCTCAGCTTGTTTGCCTTGTTGCCTTCATCTTGTCATGCACAAGTATCACCAGTCTGGGCATGCTCTAAGCCATGTCCATGTCATGGCATGCATTGCGTCATGCCATGACAATGCCAAGTCGTGCATTGCTCCACGCCTTGCATTCTGAAATCAGCCATCTGTGGTGTCATGGCCTTGTCAAAGACAAGTTACCATTGTCAATGCTTGATATGTGCATGGTTTGCCAAGCCATGCACATTGCATGTACTCCAGCCCATGCCAAGTCAAGGCAATCCTTGCCCAAGGGCAAGTTAGCACAATAGTAGGCAAGGTACACAAGGTTAGCCAAGCCAAGTGCACACACAAGTGCCCACATTGTCATCAGTACCTCACCACTATCACGGACCCAAGCCGCCAAGCCAAGTGTTGTCAAACCATGCCCACGCATATCCATAGGCCTCCATATACATACCCTAGCCAAGGCTTGCCAAGGCCTTGCTTGATTATTGGTTGCTAACTTTTGTCAAGCTCACATACCCCCTATATATGCAAAATACACAAAAGTCACTCTGGCCAAAACATATATCAACCATGTCTGAGGAGGAATAATGAATTTAATTAATAATTTCCACTAACCTCCTTTTGTAGATTCATGCCATTTGCCATAAAGGTACTTCTTAACTTTTCTCCAACACTTAGATTATTTTCTGACTTCATCTTCCAATGCCACTCCATGTGTCATTCTCAGCCACCATTGCACATAGGTGCTGTTTTGGGGCCTTTGCCCATGTCACAAAGGCAAAGTCCCCACCCAAAGTCTTCAAGGGGCTAACACTAGGGGTGCACAAAAGAACCAAAACCGGCGGATTGGTTCAGTTTCGGTTCCGGTTCCGGTTCCCAATTTTCAAAAACCGTAAGGCCCTGTTTGGTAGGTGTTTATGGTTCCACCTGGTCTGATTTGGTCTTGATTTTTAGGGATCAGACCATGTTTGTTTAGACTAGTCTCAAAATTTGGAACTATACCAAATTGAACCGAATGTGGTGTTTCCGGAACTAGTTTTTTTCGTCCGGTTTAAGTCTTTATATATACTATAGTCGTGAAGCACGATCCAATTTTTTATCTCCGAGGCAAGAAGGTCAATTCAAAATGAGTTTCTGCAATACCCTTGAGTTTTCATTTTTCCTCAGAGTTTTATTTATCAACTATGAAGCACGGACACTTCGTCTAGGGTCGCTGTACCCGTATTGGACACACGTATTCATGTCGGACGTGCGGACAAGCCAAAAATACGTGTCCGACACACCAAAAATATTTCCTGACTTTTTAAAAAATTGGACACTTAGTGGACACTCGGAGGACACACGCATGTCCCTGTGTCAGACACGTGGTGGGTCAGTTTATTCAATGAAAGATAGAGGTCTTATGGAGCCGATAATTTAATGGATCACTGATATGAGCCGAATGTTATACATTTTAGGCGATTAATTCGGTATTATTAGTCTCTATATCTTATTACCTTGATATTTTTATGTTATTTATATATTTAAGCATGTTTCAAGTTCGATACGTATAAAGAAAGCTAAGTCCGGTGAATTAACTGAAGTATTAGCTCATGACCATTCGAGAACCAAGGTCAGGGTAAAATGAAGTGGAAAAGGACCAACTTCAGGTGACCATAACCTAGTTATATCAGCTTCAAACTGAGTCATTCAAGAGTCTAAAATCAAGTTGTGAAGTCATCTTTCCAACAAACTAAAGAACGTCGAAAACGAACATCCATAACTCCAGTTATGACCGAAACAAGACAACATGGTCAAAAAGGAATTTATGTGCAGGAATGGATAAATTTAGCAATTTTGTGGACCCCATTTGGTGTGTTAACTGGTCAATGACGTTTTTGAAGAGTTAACTAGATGGTGGACCAGATTTATGATGTATATACTCTAATTAAATAGTTAACCTAAAGAGGGGGAAGAAGATGACTCAAATAAGGACTCTAGTGATATATATATAGTAGTATTGCAATCAGATTGAGGGGTTCTCTTCATCACCTTTTCTCTGCAACCAGATTAGTGCGTATAAAAAATACACCACAAGAGTGACGAAGGATGAGAAGATAAAAGAGATCACCGTGATATCCATGGAGTCAAGTTCACCACCAATGATGCAATCACTAATACCCATGAGCAACTAATAAGCTTTGTTTATTTTTATTGTGAAAGGGGAAACTAAAGAGGAATCATATGATGGTTATGTAGACAAGAGATCAATTATTATGTTTATATAAGATTTACATTTTTTCTATTATAGATTGATTTAATATGAATTTTTACACAACTACACTTAACCGCTATGGGCTAGAACTCCGAAAGTTAGGTTGTTAGTTATCTACATAACGGTGCTTAAACCATAAAGCTTTAGTTTGTACAGTTCATGCTAAGGGAATATGAAACAGATGTGTTTTTAATTTAATGAAAGTAGGAGTAGTGTAGAATAGTTGCATGTCTGAATCATATTTGTGCCAAAGATGAATTGTGACTGAACTTGGTGGCATGTAACTTTTGTTGGGGATTAAAAGCTTGCTTGTAGCGGCATTAGTCTGAGTCATAGGAGATGTCTTTCCCTTTCATGAAAGAAGTAAATAACGTGTTTACATTACGAAGCTAGTGGCGGCGCTAGATACGCTCTAGACTTTCTCTTTATCTAATTTTCTCAACCATTTCATTCTTTGATTCATTTAGTTTAATTTATTGTCAAAATTAATTATAACCACAAATCAAAACCATTTTCACTCTTAATTCAAGAATATTAGCATTTTAGAATTTAGAATAACGCCTAGTCTTTGTGTGATCGATAATATTTGTCTCAAGTTATAATGTATTACAAATTGTTTCGTACGCTTGCAATAGGCAAAACAATGTCACATCTAAGGTCTATTTTTAAACATATTTTTAGCCAACCTATTGAGCCGATTAATCACTTATGGAACTTCAACACCTCTAATTCAATATTTGGCTTTGAAGATACTTGAATATATTTGTTCATCCTCATCTTGTGAGAGGAATTAGTGCACATATTCATTTATCCACTGTTTAAAAAGGAACAATATAACATTACAAAGAGCCAAAAAATTAGTATTTATATATTCCAATCTTTGTCTTCAATCAAGAAAATTTTCACAATATAACGAGAGAAAGACTAAGATGATGGATGTTGGGGAAGATGCATTTGATTCCTTAAATAGTAGTAGAATGAAGAATTTTGAACATATCAAATATTTCATTTAACTTATTTATTATTGTTTATAAGTTTATTTGATTATCATTGTTTAAGTGATAAATGAAGTATTTGTGTAATATAATATGTATATATAAAAAAATATATAATTTTTTATAGACGTGTTGGGGCTATGTCATATCTTAATTTTTTAAAATTTACCGTGTCACCATATCGGTGTCGTGTCTGTGCTTCATAGTTTATCAACAAGCTTAGAGAATGATAGAAACAGAACGTTGAGGATGAAATTCGCCAATGAAGGTTGGGCTGTTAAGAGTTAAAATCATTTGAACAAAATCCATACTGTTCATGCATTCATCCGATAGGAAGCAGATTGTAATCTACACATGAAGTATCATTAATTCATTGTAATTTTATCTTTAATATCAAAGTTACATACAAAAGCTCTATTGCCTATGAAAAGATTACACTTTCCGTCACATTTTGCTTTCATTAAACACTCAAGTTCTCAAAAAAAAATTTAAATGGATAATAGGAATCGGAACTGAATCGAAATTTAGGTTCGATTCAGTTCAGTTCCATGTCCGAACGGTTAGATTCCGGTTCGTGTGCAATCCTACTTCCTACCCTTCCTCTATGGCCTTCGCGATAACAGTGTTACCAACTTTGGACAATTTAAGTTTACAATGTCTATTTAAAGACCATATTTCTAAAATTTTGAGACCAAAATTGCTAATTAGGTTGTAGTATTCAAATTTTAGGCAAAAGTGTTTAATACCCCCTCTGCTTTGGTTTAGTTGCAAAATACTTATCTGTGCTATTTTTTTGTCCCAAATCACATCATGTGCTTTTCAAAAATTTGCAAAACACCCCCATTGGTTATATTTTACACAAAAATATTGATCATTTTGCCTCATTGTCTTGTAATAATCCATTTTTAGTATTTTATTTACTTTTTCCTCTTATAAAATAATATATTTAATAATTTAAAACTTCACACACATATATTTATTTGTAGGGGGAGGACAAAATGATCAATATTTTTGTGTAAAACATACCAACGGGGATATTTTGCAACTTTTGAAAAGCACAGGGTAGTGATTTGGAGCTAAGCAAAGCACAAGAGGGTATTTTGCAACTTTTGAAAAACATAGGGTAGTGATTTGAGACAGAAAATAGCACATAGAAGTATTTTACAACTAAACCAAAGCACAGGGGGTATTATGCATCTTTGCCCAAATTTTATTTTTACTTTGGTATAACGAGCATAACGGCATAACAATGGCTAATTCGTTTTTCATTATTATGGATATGATTTTCCACAAAATTCATTTGAGGAGATTTCAATTTAAAATGGGATTTAAGTTGTTTGGAAGAAAAAGATTCTTAAAAAAAATAGGATTTGATGGAATTCCAAGGAATTTATTACTTCGCTTACAAAATCGTGAAAAATTGATTGGATTTGGTGGGATTTGAAATAAGGAATTTAACAATTTTACTACAAAATAATTAGATTACAAATATAACCCTCCTAATATTTAGGTTAGGTGTCTACTTTTGGAATGAGACTATTATTAGGCTTTTATTAGGAAACTATTTATGTCATTTTTATGAAGTATGATCAAGCTTTTATATTTACGTAAGATCAAACTGTTATTATACATGTGTATATATATATATATATATATTTATGTTTCCATATAACATACAACAAATAATATAAACTATATATTATAATGGATAATAATAATAATAATAAAATTTGAATTCACATTATAATGTTTTTTTATCATCCCTGGTATTCTACTATTCCCGTCATTAAACTATAAGCATGATGTGAAAATGAGTGTATTTTTCTAGTTTATAATTTTACTTTATCTCTATAAATTATTAGGTGATATATTTTGTAACTTTTTCATGTTTTTTGTCTTTTTTTTTTTACTATTCACAAACGGAAATATGAGGTTAAATTGGTTTCCTTTATATATATATAAATATACACTCATACATATATATTATATTTATGACTTGTAAACTTTTTTCTAAAAGCTAAAATATTCATATATGTATAGCAAATTAAGTGATGCAATATTTTGATGATTACTACCACAATAATGAACTGTCAATGTTAAACTATAAAACGTCAGAAATTGTTATGTTTAGTTTTTAAATTCTTCAATTTTATGGAATTTGTTTTCCATTTTTATTGATATATCTAATATTTCTTCTTAGGTGCATTATAATTTTTCAGAAATAACTAATGGTAATAGTAGATGGTTATAAAGAGACAAAAATAATACATATTAATATTTATTTTATGTGCATTTTATATATATATATATATATATATATATATATATAATTTATAATTTTTTCTATGATGGGTCAAAAGTTGTATTAAATATGCTTTTTACATGTGCACATATAGTGTTAGGGGTAAAAAAGTAAAAAACAAAAAAAATCTTTCTAATTCCGTTGAGCATCCAAACACACAAATGAAATTCTATTTCACTTTAAATACTGTTTATTCCAAACACACAAATATAATTCTATTTCATTACCAATTCCATTATAATTCCAATTCCAATTCCAAAATAATTTGGTTCCAAACACAATTTTAGGGTTAAGTACTAAAAATACCCCTATAATATAGATAATGTGTAACACCCATTAGTTTTAAAATGTGTGTATTGACACATAATATTTTGGGACAAGTGCTTAAAACATCCCTGCAATATAGATATGGTGCGTATAACACCAATTAATTTTAAATTATGTGTTTTGACACCTTTTTTTTTTTTTGACAAATGCTTAAAACACCCATGTAATATAGATAGTGTACTTATAACATCCATTGGTTTAAAAATGGGTAAAGTGCACAAAACACCCCTGATGTTTCGATTTTGTGCAAATAACACCTCTCCGTGTTTCTAAACACCCCTGAAGTATCAAATCTGTGCAAGTTGACCCCCTCAAGCTGAGTTTCGGTGCCTGAGGTGTTAAATTACTTAAATACCCTTATATTTATATTTTTGAAATTTAAAGAAAATATTGATATATACGAAATACCATGGGTATTTTTAGGTATTTAAGTAAAATTCAATCACGTTTTTCGCACATGACCTATTTTTGGCTGTAAAAGTGATCGGAGGGGGTCAACTCGCACAGATTTGATACTTCAGGGGTGTTTAGAAACACGGAGGGGTGTTATTTGCACAAAATCAAAACATCAGGGGTGTTTTGTGCACTCTACCCATTTAAAAATATGTATATATTTTTTTGAAGAATTAAGCTTTATGCATAATATCAAAGAAAAGACCTAAGTCATACAAATAAAAACGTGTGTTTTGACATCTAAGTTATTAGGAATCACTATGTTGAAAAGTGACGCACATGTTCAGACTGTTCCTATGGCAACCACCGTCTATACTGTTCCTATGGCGTCCATACTGTGCATATGGCAACTACCGGCCATCAAAGATCAAATTGTCTACTTCATACAGAATAGAATATTGGTGTTTTAGTTTGATTTGAATTCTCTACCCATACTATAAATATGGGTGTTGTGTGTGTTGTAAAATTAGATAATAGAAGATGAATTGATAAGATACAATGTAGTCGATTGAGTTATCCGACTCTATTTTTTCTCTTTTATAGTTTAGTCTATGCATTAGTAATTATTCCGTAATTACTATGCACTAATACAATTTCCAACATGGTATCATTGCATTCCAACACAAATTGTATATATATATATATATATATATATGTATATATATTAGTTTCATGAATTTCTAAATTAAAATTAATTATCTATTTTTTGTAGTCATATGATTTTATAAGAGGCAATCCTTGATTTTCCACATTAAAAATCCAAAAATACGATATCAACGATTATTTTGGTATTAATTAAACAAACTTATTTTTGTTTTTTACTTTTTTGTTTTTGATAAATAAACCCACCTAGTTTCTCAAATAAGTTGGTTTTTTTCTAAAATAAAAAAATAAATGTGTGAATTGCCCCCAAAATGGTTCGAGCTTTTAACCCCCTATGACATGCATATTGCGTTTAACCCCTTTATGGTTCTATTTCATCCCAAATCTTTTATTTTTGTGCGAATTATCCCCAAAATGGGAGCAATTCCCACTATATTAAAAGGTATGGGGTGAAGTAGCACAAGGAATTATATGCACTATATGTATATCATAGGGAGTTACTCGCCACCCAAAGTTTTAATTCAAAAAAATAAATTTAAACCATTAATGTGAAATATTCCTCTATTTTTAACAGAGTCCTATAGCTAACTAATACTAGTGTTATGAAATAGGAGTAAACAAAATTGGAAGGACTGGGATATTCAAACCAAATTTTCCTTGTAGCTTCTTGTGGTTCAAAACATTACAATTGTCTACAAAATTTGAATGCTGAATTCTTTTGACGCGAGAATTGAGCTTAGAAATTAAATAGAAACCAAAAGTGCTTTGAATCCAAATGTTGTAGATCTCTGGATATATTAGAAAAGGAAAACGAAGTGAAAACTTGGTAAGTCACAAAAATAATTGGATCAAGCCATTATTGCAAATGAATGGATAAATTGATAACCACACTTCCAACCAATTACAAGGTATCTCACACTGTCATACGTACTTGTAGTTGTAGAGCAAAGTTTGAACTATTCGAAACAAATGGTATATAGTTTAACATGAAAATATTAGTAATACTTTTCAAAATATACAAAACCAGTTATAACAACATTCTATTTACTAGTTTTATTATGCAAATATACAAAACAAAAAATATATATTTAAATAATATTACAAATATATACAAAAACTAAAATTTACTTCATCTTCATAGCTAAAATTTAAAAACTATAAATACGTACAACAATTTTACACTTAAAATTATCAATCTCACCGCCTCCTTCTCTCTTATATCCCCCACCCGCCAGATTCCACAGATCACTCCATGGTAACGATGTGCTATAACCCCACCATAACCAAAACTATCCAAATAAAACATGGGTAAAGTGTAGAAACCCTCATCAACTATTGTTCAATGAGCAAAAAAAACCCTCAACTACAAAATGAGCAGAAAACACCATAAGTATTCTAATTGGGTGCAATCTACCCAGTCCGGTGATTTTTGACCGGAAATTTGCACAAAATTAATTTAATTCCGAGAATACCCTTGTCAAAAAAGACCTTTTTACCCTTTATTTTTTAAATCTATCTATTAGCACCATATGACTCCACACTTTATACATACATATTACTTTTTGGAAAAACAATCATTCATGTAAGATTTATTTTGCTTTATATCTCACCAAATCTCTACATTTCAAAAACAGAAGTGTTATATACTATATTAAATTATGCTTTATATCTCACTTAAACGCTCTAAATACAACATTTTGCATTACTCAATTAGCCAATATTCTAACATCAAGAAAAAGATCCATTCCAACTTCAAGAAAAATTTCATAAAATTGTACTAACATCACCAAAAAGAAGCACAAAATATCATTGAAGTAGTTCAGATTTTGTGCAACAGCAAAACCCCAAAAAGATGATAGCCTAAGTCCTTCACCAGCAAAATACATCACCAAATTTCCGGAAAAAAAAAGCACAAAATATTTAGGAACCAGTTCAAATTTTGTGACACAGCAAAACCCCAAAAAGATAATAGCCGAAGTCCTTCACCAGCAAGCATAATCATCATTCATCATGGCTCTAGAAGATGATGTTTGTGTCGATGCCTATTGAGAAAATGAGATATTGTGAACCTGGAAAAAAAAGTATATTACTTCTTCTTTTTTGATAATAAAATATATATATATATATATATATATGTTACTTCATAAAACACAACTTGAAAGATCAAAATAAGAGCAAAAACTATTATAATACCTCTTGACTTGAATTGCCAACAGGTATTTCAGTTCCAACAGTGCCAATAACTCTTCCACTTCCACTTCCTCTCCCACCCCTTCCTCTCAATGGTTGTTCTCTTATTGGGGCCAGTGTTCGTGGTCTACCTCCCCTTCTTGGAGTAAGCCTCTCAATGGTCATAGGTTCAACTACTTTATAAGTCCTAGAATTATGGCCTTTCACTTTGCATTTTGAGCATGTCAATTTTTCCTTACTCTTACTCAGCTTAGCTGAAGAACTAGACTCATCCTTCTTCTTCCTTCTAGCCTTTTTAGGCCTGCCAATAGGTGTTCAATAAGTTGGAGGAAGCATTGTGTCACTGGGTGGTGTTTGCATTAACTTTCTCATGGGAAATGGATTGATTACACATTCATATGCCTTGATGTATGTCTCCCTATGGTAGTAAGAATCAACATATGACTTAAGATCTTCTTTTCTTGCAAATATACATGCCATTACATGCCTACAAGGAATGCCAATCACATTCCATACCCTGCAACTACAAGTCTTTTGCACCATATCAACAGCCTCACTGATCCCAAAGCAATGAACCTCATATTTATGATTTCCAACATAATGCACCTTGCAACTCCTAGCTTGTTGCTTTACTTTATTTAATTTTTTCTGAATTGTTGGGCAAAGTAACCCTAACTGTAATTCCATCCACTCTTTCTTTTTTTGGAACCTCAACATCAAATGTCTCATGATCCACTCCAACATGTAGATAATTGGTTTGTCCCTTGCTTCAAGTATTACTGCATTCCAGCTCTCTGAGATATTATTAATCACCATATCACACTTTGATTTTTCTGTGAATCCTGACTTTGACCATATATGAGATGGCACATTACTAAGCCAGCCATTTGCATCAACATTTTCATCTTTAATTCTCCTCATGTGAAGTTCAAATTCAGATTGAGTAAATGATCTTGCAGCCTCCCACAATTCCATTTTCAATTGTTGCCCCTTGAACCTTAGTTTGAAGTTCTCATATAGATGTCTCACACAAAATCTATGGTCTGAACCATACATTATGCTATCAAAAGTCTCTACTAATCCCTACATTCATAAAGGTGGAATTAGTTCAATATATTATCTATTCTGAAATAATTAATCATTCAACTGAGAAAAAAAAAACAAACCTTTTGTTTATCTAAAATAAAAGTGATATCATGATAGGGGCCTACTGCATCCATCAGCTCTGACATAAACCAACTCCATGAATCTTTTGTCTCGGCTTCAACTACTACATAGGCAACTGGAAACATTTGGTCATTTCCATCCATTGATATTGCACTTAGTAGATGTCCACCATAAGGACCCTTTAAAAAGCATCTGTCTACACCAATCAAAGGCCTACAACCCTCTTTAAAACCCTTTTTCATTGCTGCAAAACAAAAGAAGACCCTAAAAAATCTCCTAACATTTTCTTCAGTAGTGGGATCAGTTTGAATTTCACAACACTCCCAGGGTTGGAAGTGTACACCAGATTACAATAGTCCCTCATCTTTTTGTATTGCACAGCTTCATTTCCTTGAATTTTCAATAAAGCTTTTCTCTTAGCTCTTCTGATTTTATACTTGGACACATCAATGTGAAAGTCAGAAACAATAGTGGTTCTTAGTGACTCAGCATGCATAGTAGGGTTCACTCTCACTTGCTCTAAATACTTATTTTCCAAATAACTAGAGGAAGCTTGAGCATTTGTTGAGAACCAAAGACAATTTTTATGTTCAGAAACATATGTTTTCACCATAAAATAGGGTTTATCTTTTGATTTGCTTGCATACACTCTAAACCCACATTCACCTTTGTATACAACAGATATTTTGTCCCCATCATTTCTTTTAAATTTCAAGTCAAACCTATTCTTTAAAGCAAATTCTCGTAGTGTCAATATAAAGTCTTTTGCTGATCCAAACTTCATGCCTACTTCAAGCTCCTTTTCTCCCAAGTCCCTAGAAGGTATAAAGTATGGGTACTTAGGTCCACTAAAAACCTTATCCTCATCATCTGATTCACACAAACTAACTAATTCATCTGATGGACAGTAATCTGAGTCCACTTCTTTAAAATTAGCCACAAACTCAACAACTGCACCCTCACCTACTTGGTCATCCAATTCCTCAGTTGAGCCATCATTTTCATAATTAACCACCCTTGTAGGATTATCTTCATCAACTTTGACCTCAAAGCAATCTTGAATATTAATTAAAGGTGCAATAATGTATAGTTGTATCACATTTGTACCCCTTTGTGCTTCATAGTCATAAAACAACCTTAGTACATCTAAGTCACACTCCACCTTCCTAAAACTCATATTCTCCTATAAGAATGGAACACTATACCACAATTCAGTCAACTCCTCATACCCTAAGTTATCTGCCATTGCTTGAATACCTTCATAGGTCAAAAGGTTTGGGTCCACGTTATGAAAATAAGTGTAATCTTTCCCATGATACTTCATATAAAGTGTTTTTGAGAACACACCCCATGAATAAGTTTAATGTCGTACAACCGCATCTACAATAACATTTACAACATCTATTAATTAAACCTTAAGAAAAAAAAATAAAACAATGATTATTACTTCAAAACTAACATGAAAGCTAGAAAATTTATCATGAAAAAAATTCAAGTATCAAAATCAATGTATAGAAAAGTATAACAAAATACCATAATCTTCTAAGAAATAAAGAGCAGAATATAAACCATATATGTTTTGTTGTAAGAAAACTGACATGAAAGCTAAAAACATATATCATATATAGAGAGATCTTTGAGAACCAATTTGAAGTTTCCACTGACTATCAAAGAACCAAAATAAGGAGCATAATATAAACCATCAAACAAAGCATCAGACATGTCCTAATCATTGGATATCAGGTACTAGATGAGGAAACTTATAAGTTTAGTCATTCACAAATTAATATCCTTAGGCTACTAAAAATTAAGAAATTTATCGAAGAAGACAAAGATGGAATATGACACCCCGCTTCAAGCTTCTTTTTCATTTTTTTCTCGCCTCTTACACTGCTGCAAAATAGATGGGATGAAAGTGATGGCTGTGATAGAAACCAAGAAGAAACCCTAGGATAAGGGATAAGATGCCAATATACCAAAACGTCGTCATTTCATTTAGGGGTAGTAGAGTCTTTTAACTTTTCCATTTATTCCTGTTGACCTGAAAATAGAAGGGCTGTACTTAATTGCACCAATTTAATAGATCAGGGGTTTTTTTTTGTAGTTGAGGGGTTTTTTTTTGCTCCTGGACAATAGTTGAGGGGTTTTTTTTGCACTTTACTCATAAAACATTTCCCAAAAACCCCATTCCGAATATCGTAATGCTCAAATAATCCATTACCGCTCAAACTTTACTGTGGTTAAAAAGAAAAAGATAATTAAAAATATAGAGAGAAAATGTGAGGTTCAATACCATCAAATTTGATCAAATCAAAGTGCTCTCTTCCTAAAATCTATAACAAAGCAAACCAGAACCTTATGACTATGTTTGGTACGTGTGAATGGAATGGAATGAATAACCATTCTCATTTTATTGTTTGGTTGTAAATATGAAGCACTTTAAGAATGAAATTAACTTAAAATAAAATTTCTCAAAAATACCCCTTTTAATAATAAATATATGATTTTAATCAAATAATATTGTTTCGTAATTTTTATACAAAAAAATGGTGAAATGTATCGGAATATTGTTTGCACAAATCTTATCCAAATTGGGTAAATACGGGCGTGCCATATTCAAGTTGAATCAAAGAGGATTCCTAGGAAACTGAAGACTTTTCCCTTCGAAGATGATGATTATCAAGTGATTTTTTTTTGTTCCTTTTGCTTTAGTTAAAATGACTTGAAATGTTGAAGTTGTTAGGGAAGGTGATTAAACTAAACAAACGAATTGATAAAAACTAGAATTGAAATGTAACAAAGGAATTTGACAGGAACACAAAGTGCATTAAAGGAAATTGAATTGAATTAACATTACTTGAAATAGAAATTACAAGATAATGAAATGACAATGAATATAAAGATTATAATTGAAAGAATTGCAATGTATTGAATATTGTTGTATGCTGCCGGAGAGGCTCCTCATTCGTTTAAGTGTTCTATTTATGTTATTACATGTTGTGAATTGCAATTGCTCAAAACCTCTCATGTCCGGCTGCCATCTGTCTTTCATGGCTCTATCACATTTCTACACATGGCTTCTCTCTAACTGTTTCTTGTATGCTTCCTTTCTGATTGTGCTTTTTGGCTCTGCTACTGGTCTCCATCTTTCTTAACTGCTACACCATTAACCCACCTCCTTTCTTCTTTTAACAATGAATTTTCCTTGAATGAATTTGGCCTTCACTTGATGCTTAATTCATTCCTTGTTTGAAACTGAAACTCCTCATTTTTAGGTCATATCCCTGTATTTTAGCTTCTTCAAACTCCACCTAAACTCCAACTATTCTAGCTTGTTGTTATCACTACTTCCTTCTTTGTTTAAGCTCCCTCATCATTAATAACTCTATGCTTACGTGTTTGCCTTCTTCTTCATGTGTCATGTGGCTTGTTCCTACACTGCCACGTAGCACGAAATTTTGTGCATCAACATGAATTAGTAGTGGTGAACAATGGAGGTGATGGTAGTGGTGGAAGCGGTGGAAGACGACGGCGGTGGTAGAAGTTGGTCGCACGATGGTGATGGTGGTTTTTTTTTTGAAGTGTGAAAGGATTATTTTAGTAATTTTATGTTTTGAAAGCATTCCTTAAGAAATAGAATGACCATTCTATAGATTTATTAATGGAATGAAAATTTCAACATACCAAACATGACATATGTTTATAGGGTGATCCTTAGGTTCATGGGCTCGTGGCAAGTAGTATAAATGTTTTCATGCAAACCCAAAAGGCTTCATACAATACAATAACCCAGCCCAATATCAAGGACTATGGCCCATTATTTTTTTTTCTTCTGAATTCGGTATGAGAAGTTTTGCCCCGACTTGAACCGAACATACAAGGTGCTGCTCTTGCTCAATTAATAAAGGAGATGTATTACACGCATGAGTGTTAGAGTCGTGCATATTATGCACACCCTCCATTGATTGCCCAATAAAATGTGGTACATGGTACTCTTCGAGTATAGATTTTTTATTTTTATTCTATTATTATTATCTTTTAATCAATGTAGTGAAACTTCGTAACACTTAAAAGATCAATTTGTGTTTCACAGAAAAAAGAATAAATTATATTTAGCATGGACAGTTGAAAAAAATACTATCAATTTATGTTTAGCATGGACAGTAGAAAAAAGACATCTAACAATTGGAATGGTGCAAGAAAATGTCAAAATGCATGAGATATTTTTTTTAGACCTCTTATTTCTTGAGACATTAAGTCCCAAGCAGGACCGACCCTGAAATCTCGAAAATAAATGGAGGTCCTTGGCGAGAACAAATGTGAGACCCTTTATACATAAGGCTTCACGCGCTTAAAAATTATAAGAATATTTTTCTTTTATTAAAAACACATTGAATTTATTAATATTAACAAATTTGAAAACATCTATTTTGGTGTTGTGAAAATTTGTTGTTATCGGGAGAGTGTAGCAAAACAACATTCATCTAAGTGTAGTCGTATGAAAAATTGTTAATATGGTGCGAGTACGATGGTCACAAGAGTCTTAAGTGTAGTTGTCAAATATTGTGTGAGTGCGATAAGAAACGTCTAGCTCTAATAAGAATAATTGTTTGATTTGTATAAGACTTTAGTTTTATTAAGTTAAAAAATAAAGATTGATTTTTTTTTTTTGATTCTATAGTAATAGTAATTGAAATATAAAATTTTTGGGGCTTAAAAATTGTTAAATTGGATTTGAATTTAGTATGAATTTGACTGTTAAACAATGTTGTTTGTTTTAGACCTATAGTAATCATATATTTTTTAAAATTTATAGAAATACTAATATTCTTTTTTAAAAAATAAATAAATTTGGGGCCCTCTGACCCGGAGGTCTTAGGCGACCGCCTACCTTCAGGACCGGCCCCGATCCCAAGTCTTTTTCATCTAGTCCAACTCGTATGAGAGAGAGAAAAAAAATAAGCACACCTAAATTGAACAAGTTCAAATAAGTAATTTGTCCAAGCATTTTTTTTAGATGTACATTAGCTGGACAAAATAGCTTTTAAAATTTTCAATCTAATATTTGTCAACTCAGACGTCGGAAGCACTATAAAGACAGTCCCCATAGTGAAATGAAAATCCTCTCTCATAAAAAATAGACAAAATAACATGGGAGGCACCCAAAATCGCATTGCTTTAGACTTTTTAATTGTTGTTTTATTCCATTTGTGAAAATGATATAAATTGATCGTTTATATATACGAATTTACAACAATTGTCTCTTAGAGTGGTAGTATGAAAAAGTACTAGTTTTGATTAAATTACATTGACAATGAGGGCCGGTAATATGAAAATTGAAGCACAAATTTTGATTAAATTGCACTGACTGAGACTAAAATTACTCCATTGCGGGGGGAGACAAATTTTATTCATAAGATTTAGAAGAAAATAGTCATTTTGTAAAAGCATATGTTTTACAAAGAAATAAATTACTAAACCAAGGATATAATAGTCATTTAAGTTAAAGTCAACAAAAGGCGGTCAATGTTAAATTAATGTAATTCTTCTTAAAATTTATTGAGCAATGCGTCAGGATTATAGAAAATAAATTATTTGTAGGAAATTATTTTGAGTTGTTTCACATGTGATATTCTATCTAATTAGAGGTTCAAAAGTATCATATCTCTCATTTAAGAGAGAGAAAAACTAACGTGATATATAAAAATTTAGTGTTTCTGAACTCGATTATTTAATAAATAATTAGTCATAATTAAAACGTTATGAAAAAAACAAGCAAATTCAAATAACAAGTGACTCGCATAAATTTTTGTAAGGAAATTTACAAATAATTCTCTGAAATATAAATTGTGCATCAAATCTCTTAAATTAACTTATTTGTTGCAAAATGTTACCATTTTCTTAAAAAGACTTTTATAAATGACCTAAATATCCTTTTTTAAATGATTTTTTTTTTTATCTTATTAACTTAGATTATGAAATAATTGATAGTACTTTGATGACATATTTTCATTAAAACTTGCATAAAGTTACGCATTTTATTGTTTGAATAATTCTTTTAGGTTGTTTAAATAAATATTAAATAAGATTTTAAAATTTGGTAAATTAATAAAAATTATTTATATATAACATGATAAAATCTAAATGTGTTTATTGTCTAAGTAATTTGTGATCTATTTTTGAATATATTTCGATGAAAAAAAGCTTTCATTTGACATAAAAGAAATTTTTACTAGGATAATGAATTTTATTATTTAAATTAAATTAAATTTAAATAACAAGTTAATTAATTTAAAAATTAAATAACTACAATTTATAACTCTGTTTTTTTAACATATATTTATACTAATATATTTAAGTTAAATTGTATAATAAATATTATAACTAAGAGAAATAATATTGATATAGTTTAAAAAATTAACAAATGTAATAATGAGGGTAGGATAGTCCTCCGCAAATAAGCTGGGACGAGTTTGTTTTAGTTCAGGGGCTAGTTGCATAATTGCAATAGTTCAGGGCTTTTTTTTTGGCAATTGTAAAAAAAAAAATCCCACTAAGAGACGCTTCTAGGGTACGGATAAGAGACGCTTCTAGGGTTTCTCATCTTTTATTCCGTCTAGGGTTTCCTCATTGTACACCGCCTCATATACATATATATATATATATACATATGGCAATATTGAACTTTTTCAATAACCGAGAATTGAAGTACTAGTACTGATAATAATCTGATTAGGCAGATTAGGGTTTCTTGAATTTTGAATCACAGGTGTTAAGTGTGGGTATAAATATAGTATATTAGGGTTTCGAAACGATAATCAGAAGCCGAAAGGGTTTGAGTTTGAATCTGTTAAGTGTATTGATTAATCATGAAGCTAATGAAGGGATCGAAGAGGGTTTCATGGGCTCCAGGCATTAAGCTTTGTCAGGTACAATTGCATTATCTTAATCAAACACTTTTTTTTTTTTTTTTTTGGAAAAGATCTTAATCAAACACTTGTTTATTCGAAAACAAAATTTAATGTTCTTGATTTGTTCATAGCGAGGCCGTGTTCTCAGTTTGGTTCTGTTCACTGAAACTTGAAGCAAAATAGTGAACTCATCAATCTCAATGGGGTGGTTGTTTTAGTTTGTGATACTCCGTTTGGTTGCCAAGAAAGTACAGGAAAACTATGGT
The DNA here is from genome assembly GCA_963922005.1 of Cornus suecica. NCBI lineage: Eukaryota > Viridiplantae > Streptophyta > Magnoliopsida > Cornales > Cornaceae > Cornus > Cornus suecica. The sequence goes on along the minus strand of OY998238.1, from coordinate 8,955,002 downwards.
TAAAAGAATTGATCTTGAATCACAGAATGATTTTGACTTAGTTTGATAAATTTATAATTACTTGTTTGCCAGAAATAAATAAATTAAAAAGAATATTTATGTCTGTTTGTTTTCAGAAAGATTATTAATATATTACCCTAAAGCCAAAGAACTGCTTTAGATTATAGATACAGATATAGGGCTTTGAAATACTAAAAGGGGAGATGATATGGATTCTCCAAGAACAACTTGAGTTACTCCTTTTCTTTAATCTTTGTCATAAAAGTTTATTACTCCAAATATGATTACGCTACTCGAGTAGAAATAATAAAAATAAATACAAAGAAGCGGAATCCTTTATCCAGTAACTAATAGTTTGACCCAATATTTCCAATTGGGCGGGATAGCGTAGTTAGGGAGAGAGCTAATTCTATATAACATGCCTCAAATCACAGTGTCATAATCATAAAAGGTCCGATAGTTGTATCATTGCATACATACTGCATCTCCTGGGATGATTGAAAGAAAAAAAAAGTCAAAACATCTGAATAATAATATATCCCATTCATGCAATAGTCCCATAAAGCGTGAGCGTGAAAGCGGTAAAATTAAATCAAACATCACGGAGCAGGATAATGACACCCGTTGAGAAGAATTGTGCGGCTCAGACCATGCATGCATGTGAATTGCGACATAACTGTTATCAATTATTTTTTTCTTTCCCTTTTTTTTAAAAAATAGAAGTTTACTTAGGGAAAAGAACTGGTTGTCTAGAGTGTTTATATTCCGAAACCAATAGTTAGGATTCATACTTTTCAGGATTTCACCTAGAGTTTTCAACTCTGCTTTAAGATTTAAAAGCTTTGTATTCTGTCTTAAGCTTGGGAAAAAGATTGCTTCAACTAAAGAGTTATAGTTTATCCCCGATCAAGAGTGGTCACCAAGACTGACTAGTGTTACACCTTGTCACCAAAACAGCATACATGTTAAAAAATCAATATTTAATTTTACGAAAATAAAAGTTAAAGAGAAGTGCTTTATACACCTTATAATTTGTACAATTAGGACTAAAAAGTTCAAAAATATACTCATTGCACATATGAGAGGATATTCCCAATTCTATGAATTATCAGGAAAACCTTGTTGGAAGGCGTGTCTATAATCTTTTGAGAATAAAATGTTTATGAGAAACCTGTGACATAAACTCAGAAAAGCTATCCACGCATTATAATGACTATGCATAAAGCCCCTGGCTGTGGATATATGTTGGGTTCTTACTTCTTATAAATAGTATGATAAGCTTAACATATCTAAGTTTGTCTTTAAAATATTGGAATTTCTCGAAGCAGGGCTTCCAAAAACTTTTGATCTTCACACTTGGGTTTATTTGAATGCAAACTACTCTATTTGGACTTCAATATTTATATGTTCAAGCATGGTTAGGGTGCTGAAAAATTCGTATGTTATTAGCATAAACTACTCAATGGAAAAGATACCATTTACGTGTTAGTAATGCTGGATTTAAAATAAAGTGACCCACCATCCCTTCAGATGCATATGCCCCGATTTTTCATTTAGATTTGATATTGTGGTGCTACATAGTTACTCGTGAGAGGCACCAAGATCATTTTATAAGTGTGAGATTCAAAAGGGATTCTTAATGGAAAGAAGTAAAAGTTGATAGAAAATTTCTACATTTACCGTAGTTTTTTATTTTAACAAAATGCAAGTGGACACTCATATAAAGAAACTTGGTGGCTGAACGGAGATTCAACAAACAATTGGCACAAAAGAGCCTGCCATAAAACTCTACTTATGTGGAGGAATGAAAAGAATTCTTAAAGGTATCAATTAGTTTAAATGGAAATAAAGAACGCAGCAGGGAAGCTTAACATAAGCCTTGCGACAATAATTAATAGGAGCTGGGTTGTAATTTCAGAAGGGTGGAAATCGAGTGTCGTAAGGAGCCAGTAACTCTGGAAAGAATATATTGCACAACAGGGGAGGTCAATGCTTAATTATTTTGGATCATATTATTTAGGGGGCAAGGGAGCTATCACCTTTGAGATTGTGGGAGAGGAACACTTGCAGGGAAAATATAGGATAGGAGGGAATGTGTGAAGTGTTGATGGGTTTTAGAGCTGCATTTGCAAAGTCATGCCCTGGAGGGTTGGCAAGTTCCAAGGTGTTCTCTTAGTGGCTATAGCGCAAGGTATTTATTTCCTTTCCTTTTTTGGAGGGATGTTGAGGGAAGGGTGGATGAAATTTTTAGCTTGGATAGGATATTGGGGGAGGGGGAGAAAATGTTGGATATTCGATGGGGGTTAAGTTTTAGCATGAATAGGATATTGGTTATGGAAACAAAAGGGGAATTTAGTGGATATGACAAAGGGGCTTTGTTCATGTTGGGAGGGATACGTTTCCCCTATAGCTCTGATGACTCCAGATGTGAAGAAAAAGTAGTGGAGAGGTAGGAGAGAGAATTGGGAGGTTAAAGTAGCTTTCTGCTTTTAAGACTTTATTAACTTTATTTGTTTATATATTTTATGGGGGTTTCCGAACTATGCCCTGAGATTGTTTAAGGTATTGGGGAGGAATTGGGAGGTATAACAAACGGGAAGAGCTTTGGCGGGATAGGGTTCCAACTCTTAAAAGGAAAGGGAGCTGAATAGTTTTTCCCTATTAAATACAATGGAACAGTGGAATGATGACCAAGGGGGATGCTACACAAAAGGGAAGAGGCAGCAATTGTGTCACCAAGAAAAGGTTCTTATAACATGGGATGAGTGGAGCCCTAATGCTTGAATAGGTAATAGAGCAAATGATGCTTTGAAGGATTGTAAGGTAATATTGATTGCAGGAAAAAAAGGAAAAGAATAATTTAAGTAAAAGATGTATTATACTTTGAAGAGTTTGGTGAGAAGTTTGTGAGAGGTATATCTCATGCAATGGGCATTTTATATTGTATATTTATTTTGTGGATCATTCTTCTGCTTTCATGGGTTTGGCAAAGCATAGGTTGTAAGGTAATATTGACCTAAATGTCATCTGCTGAAGAGTGTAAGTCTATACATACAGTGGAGAAGTCATTCACGTTCTCTGAAAAACTCACACTTTAAATAGTGGTACTAATACTATCAGATTCACATACTTTATATTATTTTTTACTCAATTAAGGTGTATTAATCTTGGCATTGAGGATGTGGGATAAAATACTTTTTCAGGACCGAATATTGATCAAATGCCTAGGTAATATTAACATGCTAGAAATTTGTATGTACAAAAACTTCCATATCAGGCTTTCACCCAGAACCAGGCATGAAGAGCCATTACACTATTGTTACACTTCCTTCCATCGTCCTCTTGAGAGCATTCTTCAAATTATTGGAATTGTTTTGTTTATAGCAGCATTTATTGTTGTCTATTAACTACATCATCTTGAAGTTGGTAGCAAAATTCATTATTTGGTTAAGTGTCGTGTTGCATTCAGTTCTTAGTATCTTTGTAGTATGAGGGGTTTGCACTTTTGCCCTATTGCTTCTTATCTATGTTTATAGAATTTTTCTCGCAGTTACGGAGTTTTCTTCTGACACTTGTAGTTCTGAAAAAGTTAACAAAAAGGATAAATAATTGTATATGTCATAGTTCCTTTTAATGATAGTTGTTTGTAACCAGACTAATACTTTTGATCAAACAGGTAAAAATGTTTATCTCAGAGGACCCTATAAGAGTTGGTGTCCAAGCTCAAGACAAATTTGAAGCAAAGCCATCGAGGATGTTATGTTCAAAAAGTGTGGACTCTCATGGCCATTCCTCCGAGTTTCAAGGTAGACATCATGCAAACACATTGAAGGGGAACCTATCCTGCATACCACAGATCAAATGGAAGTGCCCTCCTAAAGTAAGCTCAGACGAGTTCTAAAATGTTTTTGTAAATTTGTATATACTTGCATTAGGAAGATGGTGGGACTTGGGACAATTTGATATCACTCCAGCTCATCATTTCCTTCTTTATAATCAAACAGTTCGGTTTAGATTGTAACTGGCTTGTGGCTGCTGGTGAGGAAAGCCAAGAAGTAGAGGCTCAAAAGCATAGGGAATCTAGAGTGCTCGAAGCAGTTTACCCTTACATTTCAGCCATTCCTCTCAGGTAATTTTCTCTCATATTACCTGTTATGCCCGTGCCCTTTATCTTGTTTCAAGTTAGCTTTATCGTCATTTTCCATTTCTGTATAGCCCTTCTGTATCGTTGGATGTGGAACATTGCGGGCAAGATCATGATAGGCGTACTCCTATTGTCCCCATCACTCCCATTGAAGAAAGCAGTACTGCAGATATGGCCTCTGATATGGTAGAACCACTCCATGCTTCCTTTAACCCCCCTGCACTAGTGTTGCCTCAAGGTGTGTCGATGCCTGGACATCTCAAAACACCTCAACGCAACCCTCCGCTAAACCCATCTGCCAATGGAAAACCTGAACTTGAAATGCCACCTGGTTTTGGACATCTCAATACACCTCAATGCAACCCTCCTCTAAATCCATCTGCCTATGAAAAACCTGCACTTGAAACGCCACCTGGTTTTGAAGCTGATGTAGTTACTGCTGCCGCTGCTGCTGCATTAACTGCAATTCTGAAGAGCAACGAACAGGGAAGCATGATTGATACTGATTTGCTCATAAAAATTCTCAGCGACCCAAAAATGGTAGCAAAATTGATTAATGAAAATAAAGCTCCTGCCAACATCGCAAATGCCCCGACATCTGGACCAAAACCGGTGACACCAATGCTTTGCAGTTTAAAACCAGATGTGATTAACAAATATGCTAATAAATGTGACGCAATTGCGAATCCAGGAATTGCACCCACCACTCAGCTGAAGCTGGTGACACCGTTGGTTCCATTCCCCAGCGCAAGACCTAGTGTAGAAATGACTAATGAATATAGAGGACCTGAAAACACTGGAACTGAACCCATGTCTAAGCCAATGCACTCCACTCAGTTTTGCCCCAAACCTGATATGGGCGTGTTTCCGAAGTTGAACCCGGTTCAAAATATGGTGCAACCAGGGTTACCAGTGAAGCCATGTCGTATTGACGCTGTCCACACATCCTCTATCTCAGCTGTGCCCGTGTTTCCGAAATCAAACCAGGTGCAAAACATGGTTCAACCAGGTTTACCTGTGAAGCCATGTCGAATCGACGCTGTTCAAACATCCTCTATCTCAGCTGTGCCCGTGTTTCCGAAATCAAACCAGGTACAAAACATGGTTCAACCAGGTTTACCTGTGAAGCCATGTCGAATCGACGCTGTTCAAACATCCTCTATCTCAGCTGTGCCTGTGTTTCCGAAATCAAACCAGGTACAAAACATGGTTCAACCAGGTTTACCCGTGAAGCCATGTCGAATCGTAGCTGTTCAAACATCCTCTATCTCGGCTGTGCCGCTTCCTCCGGCTAAGGACGTGAATTATTACAAGAATCTTATTAAGCTACATGGAGAGAGGCCACAAAATCAATATTACAACATTGGCTCACAATTTGGCACACTTTGCAATGACTTAGGAGGCACTAATTTGGTAGCAAGCATTGAATCAAAATTGAAGTATCAGAAGCCTTGCATCTACTTTAAAAGCTCAAAGGGATGCCGGAAAGGCTCTTTATGCCAATACACGCACCATATGCAAAATAAATTGCGATATGACAGCGAATTGGGTGCTCCGAACGCAAAGAGAATGAAACTAGGTGGTGAAATTACTGGGAGGACGTAATGAAGCTAACTTCAATGACTTGACCTAAAAAGTTTTTCCAACTTGACTAGTGAAGTTTTTGTACTTCTCTCCCTTTTTGCAGAATAGTTGAGCACCATTTTTGTTCTCCTTTGTATACATGTTTCCTTGATAGTTTTGACATTTTAAAAAGAGAATGAGAAAATTTTGTTAGGGATTTTCAAACCTTTGCAAGGTTACTTGCATTATTTTATAGAACACAAATCAATTTTATTTTTATTTTTCCATTTTCTAAGCTTGCTCTTTGGAGAATTTGAGAGAGGTGCTTGAAGGAATGTAATGGTTTCACAAGAGAGTTTTTTGGAAGGCTAATTGCCCAATAATAATAATAAAATGGAAAAATTACTCGTTTGAAGTTATTACCCTTCACAAATCATTTTTTTCTGACAAAAATGTCTTTACATGTTAATTGCTCCGACAAGTACCTTTTTAAGTTTTATTTAGGGTAAATAGCTTAAAGCCCCCCTCAATTTTACTCTCTTTCCCTACTATACCCCCTCAACTATGAAATGAGCTTAGAACCCCCTAAAGTTTCATAAAATGTTGCACCATGGGCTTGCCTTCAATTTTTTTTACCCTTTTACCCTCCAAAGTTTTTGTATTTCCACCTTACCTTTAATTCTATCTTTAATATTATATTTCTTAATTCTTTATATTACAAAAATATTATTTCTTTAAGTTATAATATTAATTATGTCATTTACCTTTAATGTATTAGACTAAATATACTCTCAAATGTTAATTTTTTTTTTTGTAAGTTTTAATTATTTTATTTGTAAATCAATTAACTTGTTATTAAATTTTAGTTTGATTTAAATCATAAAACTCAATCCTAATTAATATATTCATAAATAAATAACAATTTATGAATATATTTTTATGAAAAGAAAGTTTCATTTGGGCAAAAAAAAATTTTAATTAGGATAATGAGTTTTATGATTTAAATGAAATTAAGTTTTATTGGAAAATGATATATATTTTGGAATATATATATATAATTCGTCAAAAATATATATTTTTCGAATTGTTTTAAAAAATTATGAATTTTTTCCAAAAAATAAAATTTTTGGGAAAAATATATATTATGTTCCAAAATATGATTTTTTCCGAAAAATAATTTTTTTGAGAAAAATATATATTATTTTCCAAAATATGATTTTTTTTCCGAAATATATATTTTTTATATTTTAGAAAATAATGTATATTTTTCATAAAAAATTCATATTTTTTAAAATAATTCGAAAAATATATACTTTTGATGAATCATATATATATATATATATATATATATATATATTCCAAAATATACATATTTTTTCAAAAAATAATTTTTTTGAAGGTTTGATTTCACTAAACCCTCTTATACTATTGATGGTAGTTTAGGTATTATGACTCAAAAACATATTTTGGAACATAATATATATTTTTCTCAAAAAAATTATTTTTCGGAAAAAATTCATATTTTTTAAAATAATATATATTTTTCTCAATAAAAATTATTTTTCAGAAAAAATCATATTTTGGAACATAATATATATTTTTCCCAAAAAAATTATTTTTCGGAAAAAATTCATATTTTTTAAAAGAATTCGGAAAAAATATATTTTTAACAAATTATATATATATTCCGAAATATATATCATTTTCCAATATATATATATATATATATATATATATTCCGAAATATATATATTTTGTTCAAAATATATATATTGTTTTCATAAATTGGATTTATTTATGAATATATTAATTAGGATTGAGTTTTATGATTTAAATCAAATTAAAATTTAATACCAAGTTAGTTGATTTACAAATAAAATAATTATAACTTATTAAAAAAAAAATTACATTTGAGAGTATATTTAGTCTAATACATTAAAGGTAAATGACATAATTAATATTGTAACTAAAAGAAATAATATTTTTGTAATTTAAAGAATTAATAAATATAATAGTAAGGATAGGATTAAAGGTAATGTGGAAATACAAAAAATTTGGAGGGTAAAAGGGTAAAAAAATTTGAGGGCAAACCCATGGTGCAAGAAAATGAAAGTTGAGGGGGGTATAATTAATTGAGGGGGTATAGTAGAGAAAGAGAAGAAAGTTGTGGGGTATTTTTAGCTATTTACCCTTTTATTTATTCCAAGTGAGCAAAATACTTTATTGTACTACAAAAGTGAGCAAATTGGTCCTTCAAATTTTTAAAATTGAGCAAGTTAACCTAATATAAAACGTAAAAAGACTAAGATATATTCATTAGTTCTATGTTCATTTGTTACCCTAACATTACACTTCAAGGGTGTATTTTGCAATTTTGCCTATGTATTATTCTATTTTTTGGAATGATTAAGATTAAAAAAATATATATTTCTATTTTATCCGTGCTAAACATGAATAATTTTTTAAAATTTGTTTTTTTGAATTTATCTACTAATAATTAGTACACTTTTAAAAAAAAATCAATTACAAAACAAATTCAAACAAATCAATTACAAATTAGTTCTTATAATCTTTGAATTATATTTTACTTTTTTTAAAAAAAATAATTAATTATCGTTGCACCTCGTTTGTTTTAACTTTAATCATACCCTCTCATGTTTGAATATCTTCAATTACACCCCCTCAGGTTTGAGATTCTCATCATTTACACTCCTGGTCACTTTTGGGACTAAAATGCCCTTACCCAAACACCCACTATCCTAAATATATATATAAAATTGGAAAAAATATATATATTTCGAAATATATATAAAATTCAAAATATATATATATAATTCGAAAATAATATATAAAATTTGAAATATATATATATATATATAATTGTTTTCGAAAAAATAAATAGTGAGGGTATACAAGACGCATTAGAGAAAGGAATTGTGAAGCTACAACACTTAAATTCCAACCGATGGTGTCAGGTGCACATATAAACAATGAAGACTTTGATTCTTTGAAAACAAATGATGCCGTTGTTAGGAATCGCCTTCCCAAACCCAACCCCTGTTAATTTTTGGCACCCCATACCCGATTAGTTTTTTTGCTCTCCGCTCCATACCCACCCCCACCCCCGACTTCCCATGCCCCGCATCCTCCCGTGCCCTGATTACATTTGTCAATTTTGATTTAATACAAGATTTTTATGACGTAGGCATCCCCCCGTGCCCTGATTACATTTGTCAATTTTGATTTAATACAAGATTTCTATGACGTAGAGAAGAACTCAAAGGACATTGATGGTGATTTATATATATACTTATATGTGTGCTTGTAGAGAGAGAAAAAGATAGAATCAGTTATCCCTCAACTACCTTTGTTTTAGTACAATACCAAGCAAACACATAAAATATATTGACAATCTAAGTGATCTAGATTAAACTTCTCAAGTGGTGGCTTGGAAAAATAAAATATATATAAAATTGTTTTCGAAAAAATAAAATTATATATATATTTTTCAAATTTTATATATTATTTTTGAATTTTATATATTGTTTTCGAATTTTATATATTATTTTTGAATTTTATATATATATATTTGAATTATATATATATATTTCAAATTATATATATTATTTTCGAATTTTATATATTATTTCCGAATTTTATATATTTTTAAAATTTTATATATATTTTTTGAATTTTATATATATTTTTTAGGAATAGGGATAGTTGGTGTTTGGGAATAGGGATAATGAGTGTTTGGGTAAGGGCATTTTAGTCTCAAAAGTGGTAAGGGGTGTAAATGATGAGAATCTCAAACTTGAGGGAGTGTAATTGAAGATATTCAAATCTGAGAGGATGTAATTGAAGTTAAAGCAAATTTCAGGGAGTGTAAATGAAGTTAACCCTTTATTTATTTATTTATTTATTTATTTTGATGGTTCAAAAAAATTGTTATTTTTGCTCAACTTCCTTTAGAATAAAAATTACTAATAATTTTCTAGACCCCTCCTATCTATTTGAATACATGTTTGAATTTATTTTATAATTAATTTTTTAAAAAGTGTACTAATTACTAGTAGATAAATTTAAAATAAAAATAAATTATTCATATTTAACACAGATAAAATAGATTTTTTTCTTTTTAATCTTAATCAATAAAAAAATATAATATTACATAGGCAAAAGTGTAAAATATATTCTTAAAGTGTGATGTTTGGGTAACAAATAAGCATGACTAATAAGGGTATTTTAGTCTTTTTATGCAATTATTTTTATTTTTTTACAAAATATTAAAATATGGGTACAATTGTAATATGATATTTAAAAAGTGAATCCAATGAGTCAATTTGCTCAATTTTGAGAACTTGAAAGACTAATTTGCTAACTTTTATAATATACGGAGTATTTTGCTCTTTGAAGATAAGAGTATTTTGCACTTTCGGCTTAAATTTTTTCCCTGTATCCAATGTGAAGTTGATATATACATTCAATAATGAATACACGATACTACTGTGATCACAATGAACTGGAGAAAGTAGGAGTATTATCAAAAATGTGAAAAAAATCCCTTCACTTTATGCAGATAAGCCCCTATAATTTAATAAAAGTGTACAGATTGACCCATATAACACTGTTCATACCACTTTTTCGATAGAAATGGGTCACATGGGTTTCACATAATTTTAATTTTTTTAAATCCCCAAAATGCACCCTTGCCCACTTACCAAAATACCCCTCTTCATTTTAATAATATATGTATATGTGTATACTCTCAAATATCTCTCTCTAGCATGACTCGTTTTGTTGCGAATCTACTAGCTGAAGTGAAAGAATTGGGGGGACAAGTGAACTCGTTATCTACAGCAACTTCAATTACAAATTGGGGTATCCAAATAATTATGGAAAAGAAAAACAAATCAGCAAGCAATCATTGAACATTGAAGAAACAACAACAATCAATCACAAATGGGTATGTACAGAAACTTCAATTAGAAAAAGGGGAACAAATCAGCAAGCAAGCATTGGGTATCCACAAAAAGGTCAATTAAAAATTTGGGTCTTCGATACAATCATGAAAAACAATGAATTTATAATTGAATCCAAGATGTAAAGCGAACTAAACAGAGAGTGAAGAACATAGAGAGCAACACCGATGTTAATTGTACAAATTAGGAAAGTGGTTCGCTTGTACGAACACCATTTGCTTCGCTCATTGTATCCCCACTCTGCCCTCGCCATCTTCCTCCTCAGTTCTCTTCTTCAACTTCGTTTCCATCGCATCATCTCCTCTCCTTCTCGCTCTCTTAACTCTCTCTCTAGGTATCTATATATGTATATCTATTATCTACCACTCTAGCAAAAACCCAGATTTAGAAGGAATGTTTGTTGCCTTCAATGGATCAGCGAATCGATCGTTGCAATCAAGTGATTTCCTTTTTAGGTTGGGAAATGCTGCTCTGGTTTCGAAGGAAATTGATGTCTCTATCACAAGAACAGCAAGATCGTGTTTTTTAATACAATATATGTGTGTGTATATATATTTGATTTGGATAATTATGTTAAAACGACGTCATTTCAATTCAGGGGCTTTTTCGTCTTTTCATAATTAATCTATATTTATATTAGGCAAAAAGAGCATAAAACCTTCTTATGCTTTTTAAGGGTTACAAAATACTCCCAATCTTTTTTTTTTTTGGTCCCATTTCACTACCCTCACCTTTCTAAAACAAACAAACTATCACATTTACACCACTATATGTCCAAAGGATAAAGTGCATTAAACCCCCCAGACTATTTTTTATCTCTCAATTAACCCCCTGAACTACACTTTTTACAAAACATTCCCTAAACTATCCCAACTTTTACAATTCACTTCATTCCGTTATAACACCGTTAGTTAAATTAGGATAATTTGCACTCAGATTCCCTGAAATTTTGGTCAATTGCACTCGCCCCCTGAGATTTCATTTTTCTTGCAAAGACACCCCCTAAAGGGGATAAATGACCGGAATGCCCTTGTGTTGTCTCATTTATTTCATGAAACAAATATTTAGGTGGTGAAATTACCTCCATGCCCCAAAATGAAAATCCTATAATGTATATATATACCTATAACAACTATTCTAAAATGTGAGGGGTCGAGAATATTTCCAAACATTTTCTTCAAAATAAAAATTAATGAATTAATATGTATTAGTTGAAGTGTAACTCTAAGGAGTATGTCAAAACGATATAAAGTAAAATAAAATTGGTTGGAAATATTTCAACAATTTTTTAAAATAATAATAATTAATTAATATGCATTACTTGAAGTGTAGCTCTAATGAATATTTCAAAAGATATAGAATAAATATATACGAAAATAGGTTATAAATATTTTCATATTTTTTTAAAAATAATAATAATTAATTAATATACATTAACTGAAATGTAACTCTAATGGATATTTCATAAGATATACAGTGAAGATATAAGACAAATATATTTCGGCAAGGAAAAATAATATAACTTAAAATACAGAAATCTGTATATTTATCTATCTATCTATCTATATACTACTAATAAAAACACAAAGACTGTTTAATATTTCGATTCATTATCACCTTTTACAATAAAAAAAAATTATAATAAGTAAAGTTTGACATTATTTAAAGTGTAAGGGCTTAAATTAACTTTACAAAAAAATTAATAAATAATAAACCATTTGTTATATTTTTATAAAAATATAAAAAATTACAATAAGTAAAGTTTTTTATTATTTTACAGTGTAAGAGCTTAAATTAATTTTACACAAAGAATAATAAATTATAAGTCATTTATAACATTTTTATACATTTATCATCTCTTACAATACAACAAAAATTATAATTAAAATGTATTATTGCTTGTTTAAATTGTAGGAGTTTTATATTATTTATTTACAAAATAAATTAAATTATATGAGCTCACAAATATTTTATACATGTATCACCTTCTAAAATACAAAAAAATATATAATCATAAATAAAGTGTATTATTATTATTTAATGTAAAATGTCACAATATTAGTTTTAGGAAAAAATAAAAAAATGATAACTTTTGGGGCCTATATTACAAAAATGACAATTTAAAAAAAATAATTTAAAGAAATGTGATAATATTTGAAAAATCATTGTATCCAAAATACTTGATTTTTTTTTCAAATTGAGCTTAAGACACAAGGTTTGTTTGGTCCATTAATTTAGCCAACATGTCTTTTACACTAAAGCAACGGCACAAAAGTCATTTCATGAGATCTTCACTCCTTCAGAGGGTGTCATTGCAAGGAAAATGAAATCTCAGAGGTGAATGCAATTAATCGAAACCTCAGGGGATCTGAGTGTAAATTATCCTAATTTAACTAACGGTGTTATAACGGAATGGGATTAAATGTAACACTTAAATAGTTTAGGGGGGCAGTGCTTAGTTCAGGGGGTTAGTTGAGAGAGAAAAGAAAGAAGAGGGGGGTTTAATGCACTTAACCCTATGCCCAAATTACCCCCAATGTTTCATTTCATAATTATCATTTATATTAAACTTTAAACAAAATATATAAAATTCAAAAATATATATATTAAATTTCAATTTTTTTTATAAATTTCAAAAATAATATATAAATTTTGAAAAAACATATAAAATTCATAAATATTATATAAAATTCGAAAATAAATATAAAATTTCAAACAAATATATAAAATTCGTAAAAATATATATATTTAATTTATTTTTTAAAAAAAAATTATATTAAAATTTGATTTTTTTTATAAAATTCGAAAAAAAAACATATAAAATTCAAAATAAAAATGATGTACCTAAAAATATAAAAAATTATATTGTTACATGTTGTACCTAAAAATGATGTAGGTTGACATGTTGATTCTACTTTGAAGAGACGAAAAATGTGAAGAAAAAACCCATAAAAATCATGTTTTAATATTAATTTTCTCTCTTATCTAGTGGCTCATGAATTCAAATTTCCCCAATGGTACTAAGTGAATCTACACATCCAATAAAACAATCCATTTTGATTGTCCTATTGAGATCACAAAGCACCCCCAATGACATATAAAATTCAAAATATATATATTAAATTTCAAAAATAAATATAAAATTCGAAAACAAATTCAAAAAATATATATATAATTTTATATATTTGTTTCAAATTTTATATGTTTTTTTCGAAATTTATATATTATTTTTGAATTTTATAAAAAAAATCAAAATTTAATATATATTTTGTTTAAAGGGTAATTTATATATAACTCCATGAGGTTTCAGGATTTAATCACCAAACCCCCTGTCGTTCGCCAAACCCCTTGACATTTCAGATTTTAATCAAATACCCCCTCCAGCCAACATAAAATATAGTTTCACCTCTCTTTTTTGGGCATATTATACTTTCCCCTCTCTTGGTTTAGATAATTACACTTTCCCCCCTTTATAAATATATATATATATATATATATAAATTTTGAAAGAATTATTTAAAATTTGAACAAATATATAAAATTTGAAAAAATATAAATATATAATTCAAAAATATATATATATAATTCGAAACAAATATATAAATTTTGAAATATATATAATTCGTAAATTATATATTAAATTTTGAAAATATATATAAAATTTGAAATATATATATAATTCAAAACAAATATATAAAATTAAAAAAATATATATAAAATTCGGAAAATATATATAAATTCAAAAACAATTATATGTAATTCGAAGCAAATATATAAAATTCATAAATAATATATAAAATTTGAAAAAAATAAAATTTGAAAAAATATATTAAAATTTGAAAATATATATAAATTTCGAAAAACATATATAAATTTACCCCCAAAAAAAATAGAAAGGAAAGAAAAAGAAAATGATGATGCTAGTCTCCAAGAAGAAACAAGCAATCAGCCCACCATCTTACCCTATCTCACTTCTTCTTGTCCAACTTTCACACCTTTATCTCATTTTCCTTTATTTTTTTGTCCATTTAAAACAATACAATAAAAAATAAAGATTTAACTACACAACATAAAATGGGTTCTCATTCAACCTCACATGCCTGGTCCAAACCATACACCTTGTCACGTGGTGACATAAAAAAATAAAATTCATTTTTTGAAATAAATATATATTTTTTCAAATTTATATATATATTCTGAATTTTATATCTTTGTTTTCGAATTTTATATATTTGTTTTGAATTTTATATATATTTTTTGAAATTTAATATATATTTTTAATATTATTTATGAATTTTATATATTTGTTTCGAATTATATATCTATATTTTTGAATTTTATATAGTTTTTCTAATTTTATATATTTTTTTCAAAATTTATATATTTGTTTTGAATTATATATATATTTCAAAATTTATATATTTTTTCGAATTTTATATTTTTTTGAATTTTATATATTTTTTTCAAAATTTAATATATTGTTTATGGATTATATATATATATATATTTCAAAATTTATATATTTGTTTCGAATTATATATATATATTTCAAATTTTATATATAATATTTTTTATAGATGGGGAAATTGTAATTATCCAAAAAAGAGAGGGGGAAAGTGTAATATGTCCAACCAAGAGGGGTGAAAGTGTAATTTATGTAATGGGGGCATTTAAGTAATTTTGGCATGAAAATTGGATGGAGGGGGGTATTTGATTAAAACCTGAAATGTCAGGAGGTTTGCCGAACGACAGGGGGTTTGGTGATTAAATCCTGAAACCTCAGGGGGTTTTGTGTAACCTACCCTTGTTTAAATTTTAATACAAATGATAATGATAAAATGAAATATTGGGGTAATTTGGACATATAGTAGTGTAAATGGGGCAATTTGCTTGTTTTAGAAAGATGAGGGTAGTAAAATGAGAGAAAAAAAAGTACAGGGGGGGTATTTATGCTCTTTTGCCTTTATATTAAATTATAAAATAACATTTTAAGGGTATAATAATAAATGCACAATTCCGGAAAATAACTTCAAGGGGTTAAAGTGCACATTTTGCAAAGTATATGAGTGTTTTAAAATCTACAGAGGGTTTTCTGCAATTTTTTATAGTATTTATTAATTCCCAACTTTGTATTCCAATCTAATATCCTAACTAATCACAACTGAAGTTGTACAATTAAATTCCAATCATGCTTGAATGTCTGGTTTTGCAATTAAATTCCAATCAATCATGAATGTAATTAAAAACGTAATGTTCCAAAAGAATTGAATAAATCAGCAAGACATTAATCAATCTGTCTAATGGACCCCACAAAACCAAAACTCTCTTCACAGTTCATACAAATGCCAACCTTGTAGATTACTAGAGGATGATCTGAGAATCAAAACTCCCTCCTTTAGCATCTCAAGATCTCAGCTTGAAAAAGTGGACAAATCAATAGATCTCCATCTGAAGCATATTGGTCCAAAATTTTGCTCCAAGCCTTCAATGCAAGTTGAAGCAAAGATTGTCCAACTAAAAATCTCTTAAAATAGGCCAACCTTTCTTGATAATGTCGTTGATCTTTGCATCAATACGCTTTTGAATTGTCCATGGACAAAGCTCTGCTGCATAGCTGTTAAGTCTGGCTGCCAGGCTTGACCTCTCAAGGTCCTCTTCAGGCAAGTTCCCAATCAGCTGAAGAAGGAACGGATTTCGTTTAAGCTCAAATTTCTGCAGAATGTGGTCAGTGATTAACTTGAGTCACACAATAAATCCTCTCCCTTTGAAAGGTAAAAAATCTTAAAATCTAATTTCTGACATATATTCTAAAAAGCAAAGGACCACACAGGGGTTTACGCAGAACAAAAACAGCAGCTTTTAAAAAAATTGTAGCCAAGTTTTTCTACCAAGTCTTCTACCTCTTCATTTCATGTTTGAGAATAAACATAGCATCTGACTGCATGAGAGAATGTCAAAGTTACAGGATAAAACTTCATGTTTTTACCTGTGATTTACATAATTTAATTCATTGTTGCAGCTTAAACTTGACCATTAAAGTTGTCTCCTAATGGAAATGAATCTAGCAAGCTGTATGCGGTTGTATAGTTTTGCTTCAAAATCTTTACAATTTTGCATAAAAAGACCAAACCTGATGTTCCGGCTCTGCTGCATAAAATGTTCCAAGTTGTTGAATTTGAGTAGTCACGATACCGTTTTTTGACTTAGTTTGCTCTCTTTCTTTGCTGACAGCAGCAAGTCTGGATTCTTCAGTTCCATTAGTGAAGATAATAGACCTGTTAACATATTGTTTCACTGGGTCAGCAATGCCATTCTTTTTCTTTTGTATTGGGAACACCATAATAAATTTAAATGAAAAGCATCTTGGCACCATTTGGGCAACGAGACGTGAGAAAGGTCATGGATTTAACCTGTACTGATTACCCACATCAGGACCTTGCCCAAATACTTGTCTAGAGTCATGACTGGACCAGAACACCTCCAAAAGTTGCCTGAAACTGATCAGCTGAGGATCATATTCGATCTGCACGTCATCCAAGAGAAGACATCATCACACAAGATTCCACAAAAGTAAACACGAGAAGAAGAAATGTGTCATTCCAGGAATGCAATGTCTTCTATTAATCTTGAAAGCGAAATTTATATATTATATAAAAATTTAAAACTCAAGCAATCCACAGTACAATGCAACTCTGCCTACAGCCACTTATAAAATCAATCACTTCTTATATAAGTTTGGGAAGATCTAGGTCATTAATCAATAGAAGTGTGTTAAATAAGCAGGTCTGAATATTAATTAGTCACCCAAGTCCATTAATTGTCTATACCAGTCATTGGCCGCATTTAGACAGGCCTGGAAACACCCATGTTTTATGTATGAATATTGTCATGAAGAAACCAAAAGGTTAAGATTCTTCAAAAATGAATACAAATATGTTAACCATCATGAAATAAAACGGACCAAGCAAATTTATTTCAGAAGCAACATCAAAATAACATCAAGTCAATGCAAATTATGAATGTCGAAGGTTGTCATATCAACCTCCAGTATTAAACTTACAATCATCAGGGCTGGGCATTCCACAATAAAAATTCAATTGTAAGAATCAGAAACCATCAGGCAGCGTTATCTCACAACTATAATGCCCATAAGTCATATCTAAAAAATTTAGCTCGTACAACAATTGTTGGGCGACAAACTTTAACAGCACTTGTTGCACCGAGAAGCTAAGTAATATGAGATCCAACAATGGATACAAGAATTATTATTGTGACCCATTTTGCTCTTACATCAATAATTCATGCGCATTATCCATTATGGTCATCGAGAAATAACAAAGTAAGAGAACTATAGACACCAAAACAGAAGGGAAGAAAGAGACATAGTCCATACTACCCAACGATACCTGCGCCATAAAACTAAACCCGTTTTTGTCAGGGCTATAACTTGGTCGGCTCAAACTGTCCCACTCGAAGTTTAGGTAGGATTTTACTCTCGTTGGGATTGCACATCGCACCTCCTGCAGATTGCTTGGGTTTGGACATAGGATTCGGTCAGCACACTCAAGTAAACACAACTTCATATATGGTTGTGCAAATGTACGTGCTTAGTACTTGACAATTGCAGAGTTGTATATCCAGCTTAAAGCAGGATAGAATCCATGCTCCCGACCGAAATAGCCAATACAACCCAAACTGGTCAAAGCCCAATGAGCAAATGAGGTTTGGACAGCCTAGATTACGGTTGGAGGTCTTAGACAAATGGTTGAATAGTTTGGATCAAAGGTCGATGTGACGTCCCACATTGCCCGGGGTATAAGTCTGGTGATGTGCTTATATGTGTATGCGTGTCTCCAATTAGTATGAGACAGTTTGAGGGAAGCCCAGGAACAAAACCGTGCGGGTTTAGTCCAAAGAGGACAATATCGTACCAAGTGTTGGATCGGGGTGTTACAATTGGTATTAGAGCCGAAGCCCGGCTAGAATTAAGTGTGGGAGCGTGCTACGCCAGAGGACGATGGGTTCCAAGAGGGGGTGATTGTGACGTCCCACATCGCCCGGGGTACAAGTCTGGTGTTGTGCTTATATGTACAAGTGTGTCTCCAATTGATATGAGGCCTTTTGGGAGAAGCCCATGAACAAAACCGTGTGAGATGGGCCCAAAGCGGACAATATCATACCAGGTGTTGGATCGGGGTATTACAGTCAAATAGTTTCATTGGGTAGGGTCTTCAAGACCTCATTACGATCGTGGAGCATATTCATAAATGCAAACCAAGCAAGTTGCAACCCTAGTTTCTATGCTCCCTATACAACTCCCTATACCTCCCCACAGAATAATATGAAACCTCATAGACTACTTTTCTCACAAGTATCAACTCATATCTGTGTGTGTGACATGATAATCAGTTTTGTTTTATTTTAACAAGAACTACCACCATTGTACTAATCATGTAAGTAACATCTTTTCAATCACCCATTTCTTATTAATAAACTGTTTTTACGCGTCTTTGGCAACCACAATTCACATCCTCGTTCCAACTTTTCAAGAATTACATTCAATGCAATATGTTTCAAACCAACTAAACATAAATCTAAATTATTAATTTCTAAACTATGAACCCACATCCCCTAAAACAAAAACAATGCCACCGAAATAAATTCTAGTCTACTTCAGGAAACAATAATATATAATTAAATGTCAGCTACTTCTCCCAAAACATATACCAAAATTATTTTCCTTCATCACTCCCCTTACTCACATAAACGAAATACCCACAATTAAGTGACAAATTAATTCCCCATTCCAAGGTATAAGATTCAAAATCAAATGCCCTAGCTAACATTAACGGCCGTGACTGAATTTAAAACACAAGAATTAACCTACATAGATATATATATAGAGAGAGAGAGAGAGAGAGAAATGGGACCTGTACAGATTCGGCGTGATTAACCAAATTTCGGTATTCAGGGTTAATCTTGGAACCGCCGGCGTAGCCAACGGTTGTCCGTACAACTCCGTCCAAGCATCCAAAGGCGGCTTCGGATCTCCAGAAACTGCCAAGGGCGAAAACAGCAGTTTTGAGAGACTGAGAAGAGGAATCCTTTGGTAGTTCAGAGATCCGATTCGGAATTCTGATGCTGTAAACCCTAGACGATTGTAAGACGATCACTGTAACAATGCAGATGAGACGAGAAAGCAGTCTCTGCTTCATTGTGCTTCTGTGAAAATCACACACGCTTCAGGAAGAAACAAATATACAAAAAGGGAATATATATATATATGACAATGCTTGGTTCTCAACTTCTCACCCCTTTTTTTTTTTATCAATATAATTAAAACACTTGTTATATATTAATTAAAAAACATAAATGGGTATTATCCATTATTTATGGAATTCAATCCGGATTTGAATTTTATTTTTCTTTTATTCACTTAAAAAAAAAATTCTCATGGACAGTTTAACCTCTACATATGCGTGTACACTTATTTGTATATATAAAATGATATATACGTGTACATTTTTATTTATATATAAAATGATATATACGTGTATATTGCAATTAAATCCAAATAATGATAAAATATTGGGAAAATTACACAAATTGTCCCTGAACTATGACATAATTGCACGCGGTACCCCTTACGTTTCAATAATATCATAAACTACCCTTAAAACCACCTACGTTGTAACACTTAGCCCCTTCCGTTAAAAGTCAACGACAGAAAATATGAATTTTGGTCAATAAAGTCTATTTTTGGAGTGAACTTCCAATTTTGCCCTTATATATGCATGTTCCAATTTAACCCTAACTTTTTTTTACCAAATTGCCCTAACAATTTCATTTAAAAAAATATTAAAATATTTTTATTGTGAAAGATACATATTATGTTCCAAAATATGAATTTTTTTTGCAAAAAAGTATATATTATGTTCCAAAATATGATTTTTTCGGAATTTTTTTTTATATTTTGGAACATAATAAATATATTTTTGCAAAAAACTATTTTTCAGAAAAAATCATATTTTGGAACATAATATATAATTTTTCACAAAAAAATTATTTTTCGAAAAAAAAAATCATATTCTGGAACATAATATATATTTTTCACAAAAAAATTATTTTTCGGAAAAAATTTATATTTTGGAACATAATATATATTTTTCGCAAAAAAAATATTTTTCGCAAAAAATCATATTTTCCGAAATATATATATATATTTTGACCTTTATAATCTTTTTGCGAAAAATATATATTATGTTCCAAAATATGATTTTTTTACGAAAAATATTTTTTTTTGCGAAAAATATATATTATGTTCCAAAATATAATTTTTTTTGCAAAAAAGTATATATTATGTTCCAAAATATGAATTTTTTTCAAAAAATAATTTTTTTGCAAAAATTATATATTATGTTCCAAAATATGAATTTTTTTTCGAAAAATATATATTATGTTCCAAAATATGATTTTTTTTTTTTGAAAAATAGTTTTTTGCAAAAAAATATTTATTATGTTCCAAAATATAAATTTTTTTTCCGAAAAATTCATATTTTGGAACATAATATATAATTTTTGCAAAAAAATTATTTTTCGGAAAGAATTCATATTTTGTAACATAATATATACTTTTTCGCAAAAAAAAATTCATATTTTGGAACATAATATGTATTTTTCACAAAAACAAATATTTTTATATTTTTTTAAATGAAATTGTGAGGGCAATTTGGTAAAAAAAAGTTAGGGTTAAATTGGAACATGCATATATAAGGGCAAAATTGGAAGTTCACTCCAAAAATAGGCTTTATTGACCAAAATTCATATTTTCCGTCGTTGACTTTTAACGGAAGGGGCTAAGTGTTACAACGGAGGTGGTTTTAAGGGTAGTTTATGACATTATTGAAACGTAAAGGGTACCGCGTGTAATTATGTCATAGTTCAGGGGTAGTTTGTGTAATTTTCCCTAAAATATTCTGTGTTATTTCTGTAATATCATCAATTTGGTGCGGTGAGCGACTCTTTACACACAAGATTTCTGACTTTTTTTTTCCAAATTTATATACTTCAATCACTTTATTTTTATTTTTTCTTATTTGTGTTCATAATATTTTGCATCTAATTCATTTATATATTTTTGGATTTTACAAAATATGAAAAAATACCCATCACAATATCGAATAATATTCGTGGATGGTGACTTTTTGTTTATTTGTGTCTAAGGAAAGTGTACATGCATATATATATGACGTTAAACTTAAACTGTCCATTAAATTTTTATTTTTTAAAGTAAATAAGAGAAAAAAAAAAGAATTCAAATCCGGGTTGAATCCCATAAATAATTGATAATACCCATTTTTATTTTTTAATTAATATATGTCAAGTATCTTTATTTTTCAAAATAAACAACAGACATAGTATTTTTTTATTTTTTTGAAGGTAATTTTTTGTTCTACCTCAAAAGAAATGGATAATGAAAAAATAAATTGAATATTGCTGCAATATTGATTTTTAATCAAAATATGAATCAGATGTCTAAATGTTAAAAAAGATATATGTTGCTAACATAGATTACCGGCATGAAAATGATCAAAGGGTCTAATGATCTGTTTGGTATGAATTGATAAATTTTTTTTTCTTTCGAAAATTGAAAATCAATATATTGTACAAACAAGATTGAGCATTTTAAAAATTATTCTCGACCTAAAATTCAGGTTAAGGCTTGAAACCCATCGTGGATTGGGCCCCACTTATCTGGCTTGAGCCCTAGTGAGCTAGGGTGATGGATTAGGCCTTGGTGTTGAAGCCCAGTCCGAATTTTCTTTAATTTCTATATCTTTTTCAATTGTAGGACACCTACAAAAAGATCAACGTGCCTCTCTCCTGTAAAGAAAATTCCATTGACGTTAAAATTTTTGACCAACTTACCTCATTTCCTATAATGTCGGATAAACTGTCCCTGAAACTAGAAGGGGAATTTATTGATAAATGATTTTTTTTTTTAATTTATGATAGAAAAAAATATTAATGCCAAAATATTTTTTTTAAACTACCAATTAAAGTAAAATATATAAAAAAAATTAAGTCCGAAATATTAAAAATATTTTGAACTACAAATAAGATTTTTTTTTTTGCTTTTAACTTTGTTTTTTATATTTTACTATAAACAAAAAAAAATTGATTTATGCCGAAAAAAAATATTAATGCAAAAATAATTTTTATTTTTTGAGAACTATCCATTAAGGTAAAATATAAAACAAATTAAGTTCAAAATATAAAAAATATTTCGAAATACAAATGAGATTTTTTTTTCGTTTTTAACTTTGTTTTTTTATATTTTACTATAAACTATTTTTTTTATGCCGAAGTAAAAAATTAATGCATCAATATTTTTAACTTTCCAATTAGATATTTTTTTTTTCATTTATTTTAAAAAATATATATAAAAAATTTAAAACAAAAAAAAATCTTATTTGTAGTTCAAAATACTTTTTATATTTCGGACCTAATTTTTTTATGTTTTACCCTAATTGGTAGTTCAATTAAAAATATTGATGCATTAATTTTTTATTTGTAATAAATCAATTATTTTTCGTTTATAGTAAAATATAAAAAACAAAGTTAAAAACGAATAAAAAATCTCATTTGTAGTTCGAAATATTTTTTATGTTTTGGACTTAATTTTTTTATATTTTACCTTAATTGGTAATTCCAAAAAAAAAAAAATTTGGCATTAAAATATTTTTTTCGGCATAAATTATTATTTTTTTCGTTTATAATAAAAAATGAATTTTTTTTTTTTTTTGTAATTCAAAATATTTTTTATATTTCGGACTTAATATTTTTATATTTTACCCTAATTGGTAGTGGCAAAAAAATATTTTGACATTAATGTTTTTTTTCGGCATATATAAATCAAATAAAAATTCTTTATCAGTAAACCCTCCTCTAGTTTTAGGGGCAATTTTGTCCGAAATTGTAGAAAATGAGGCAAGTTGATCAAATTTGTTAACATCAGGGGTTTTCTGTATAAGAGATGTACAAATTGATCTTTTTTGAAATCACATGGGGTTTCTTGATAATAGCCCAAAAAAAATTTATGGGTGCTCGAATAACTTTTTCATATTCCAATCATGGTCTAGATTAAAACAAAATTGACAGAAAATAATAAAATCATAGTTAATACATGAATCCAATATTTTATATAGCATCCAAATAATAAGATAAATAAGGATTGAATTTATGAATTGTTACAATTGATCAAATTTATAAATATTACATGTCTTTTAGCGTTAATTACAAGGGCGCGAGATGCATTTTTTCTCCTTCTTACTCTGTCTCAATATCTCATTATTAGTCATGAATTCGCATCATGAAATATACTATTTTACAATAATGATAATAGTGAATAAATAGAGAAACTGATATATTAGCAAGAATTCTCCTTTAACAGATTCCAAAAATTACTTTGATTCATCCCTTAAAATCATCACCTTATTAATGTTATCCCATGGGTCATTAAAAGTACTAATTTCCATACATACATACATACATATATGTATATATATACAGAGAGAGGTGCAAAGACAGATAAAATTTGGATTGAGACACAGAAAACTTCTGAATACAATCGGGTAATCGGGTCAGATGTATATAATAAAAAAAAGTCCAACTTAACAGTATATATACAAATCCGACCCGAAAAAGTAAAATGGATTTGGGTTAGAAGCAACTCCATTAATTTCTTATGATTTGTTGTTTGTTAATCATCTAATCATTGAAATTAGAGATTGAAAAGCCACTTCTTCACAAGGTAGAGTAAGACGCATGTGGTGATTAAACCCGAACTCTTCTTCAGCTCTTTGGAGCAGACCCTGAAATTCCGGGTGGGCCAACCATGAAACCGGAACTATATATCTGCTTCTATTCTCACCTATATATACAGCAAAATGGCCTTTTGGTATGTCATGTGGAAGACCATTGTTGTTGTTCTTCTTCCCAAGGCTTGAACATCTTTTTAGGATTTGTTTGAGAGAAGGTGTTTGAGGAACAAGTTTGTTAAGAGCCATTGAGTTTAGTGTTTGTGTATGGGGTGTTTGGGAAGAGAGAAAGAGAGGGAAAAAGTGGGAAAGCGGTGGGGGAGGATTGAAGGGTGTGGAGAGGTATTTATGGGGGGCGAGAATGAGATTGAGAAACAGAGGCATGTGTTGTGTTGGGGGTGTCCGTGTAGGCATGCGGGTTCATACCACATTGGCCCTAGCCTACCTTGTTGCCACTGACATCATAATTATATGTGAACACATATTTTGTTCTATCTCTAACATTTTGTCCTCACCCCACTTGAGGGCAGTTATCCTGGGTTAGTGTCATTTTAGAGCATGATCATGGTTTGCGGTCTAAGTTATCGATTTGGGTAACGGGCTGAAATATCGGTGTAATGAATTCGGATAATATTGATTTTTAAAATGAATATAAGTGATAAATAACAATATGAACACTTTTTAATTTTGTTTTTAAAATGAATATAAGTGGTAAATAACAGTATGAACACTATTCAAAAATGTTACGAACCGAGTAATACGTAAGGTAACGGACCGATACGATGAACTATGAACACTTTCCAAAAATATTACGAACCGAGCGATACATAACGTAACGGACCGATACGATGAACTATGATCATGATACTTGTACTCGTAAAATTATTTGATTAAAACATAGTGAAGTAATAGTTATTTGATATATAATTTTTCAATCTTAAAAATAAGTATCGGATAAGTATTGGTGTTGTATAACAGTATTAATATTTTTCTAAAACGTTACAAACCGGACCATACATAAGTATACGAGGATACAACCAATTATGTTCCAAATACAGTCTTACTCAAGGCTTACTTGGGTTTTGGGGTGAAACCAGTAATTTATGGAGTTGAACAAAAACATGAAAGCTCGCATACCAGAGAGAAGTAAGCGACTGTTTTAAGTAATAGAGGCTCAAATTTGGGACTGTCTGTTCTATGAATTTTTTTTTTATTACAGTTAGGTAATTAGGTATGCTAAGCATAATTAAATTATGTGTATTTTAGTATTCATAATATTAAGCATGACCCGTCATTCTGATATTAATTCCCAGAACTCTGACTATATTGAATTGATTCCATATGCTGCTTGTAAAGACGATATGCTTAGTGATGGTTATCGATTAAAGATCATATATAGTATCTTTTATATATATATATATATATATATCTCTTAGAAGCTATGGTGTCCAAACTTATCCCGACTGGTTTTGGTATTTTTAATTAATGCGGGAGGGTTTTCATGTCCTTTTGG
The DNA here is from genome assembly GCA_963922005.1 of Cornus suecica. Lineage (NCBI taxonomy): Eukaryota > Viridiplantae > Streptophyta > Magnoliopsida > Cornales > Cornaceae > Cornus > Cornus suecica. The sequence continues at coordinate 8,928,980 of OY998238.1, read as the reverse complement.
ACGGACAGTTTGTTGCATATGTTTCTCTTACTTTAGCAGATTGAGCTGTGCTTGTTGGAGCTTTTTGTTTATGGGTGCGTTTGGATAGGGGTGTTTTCGTTTTTGTTTTTATTTTTTTCACTATTTACGGGAACAAAAACGCGTTTGGGAGCATTTGATAATTTTTGTTTTCGTGAACAATAAAAAAATATTTTCTCACCCTTAATTCAAAATTTGAGAACACCAAAATGGTGTTTTTTTTGTTTTCGGCACTGTTTATTCTCAGCAAAAAAAATAATTAATTGTTGCAGATTCCCTAACCTCCATCTTCAACCTCCAAACCCTAATCTCCAAATTTTTTTTTATTTTTTTTGTTCCCGAAAATTTTTTAAACAAAATTTCCAACCAAAAATGTTTTTGTTTCCAGATTACCCTTAGGACAATAACAAGAATTTTTTTTGTTCTCAAGAGATAAAAAACGAAACGAAAACGCTAGTTTCCAAACGCAAAGTTTGGGTTTGTTATTTGGTGGATGCTTTATGTTAGGCTATAATTGTAAGTTGCTCCTTGATAAAATTAAAAATTTAGTGCTAAAAATTTTAAGATATGAAATTTATGTATTGAAGGTTTTAAGTGGTACTTATTAAAATTATATTTTCTGAATTTTTTATAAATTTTCAGCTTTCTGACTTCAGTGTTAAGTGGTGATCATGTCACTTAAAATTTTACTTCATTTTAAGTGGTACTTAATGGCTTAAGTGATGTTGAATTTTTTTATCAAACACACTTAATTAAATAAGGTACCACTACTATTTAGTGGTATTACACAAGATACTCCTACTGTTTCCAAAATATCAATTACTTCCCTTGGATGAATCCCTATGATGTAAAATTACGAAATGACTCTCAATAAACCCTCCTAAACAATTGAATTTTCACATTACCCCCACCCTAATGGGTAAATTACAGTTTCACCTCCTAAAATTCTAAAAAATATTTAAAATTGAAAAAAATATATAAAATTTGAAATATATATATAATTCAAAAAAATATATAAAATTCAAAAAATATATATAAAATTCAGAAATATATATATATATAATTCAAATATATATATATATATTAAATTCGAAAAAATTATATAAAATTCCGAAATATATATATAATTCAAAAATATATATAAAATTCAAAAAAAAATATAAAATTCCGAAAAATAAATATATATATATAATTCAAAAAAATATATATAAAATTCAAAAAATATATTTATAAAATTCCGAAATATATATATAATTCAAAATATATATATATAAAATTCCGAAATATATATATAATAAATATATATATTCGAATTTTATATATTTTTTATGAATTATATATATATATTTGAATTTTATATATATTTTTCAAATTTTATATTTTTTGCTGAATTTTATATATATTTTTCGAATTTTATAATGAAACTCAAAATTTAATGTATAGATTTGAATTTTATATCTTTTTTCTAAATTTAATATAGGCTTAAGGGGTAGTTTTATTGTTTTAGAAAAGCGAGGGTAGTAAAATGGGGGAAAAAAAACATAGGGGGGTATTTTGCAACCCTTAGAAAGAATTGGGGGTTTTATGCTCTTTTGGCTTTTATATATTTATTTATAATTTTATATATGTTTTTCAAAATTTATATATATTTTCGAATTATATATATATATATATATTTCAAAATTTATATTTTTTTAAATTTTAAATATTTTTTCGAATTTTAGGGGGTGAAACTGTAATTTACCCATTAAGGTGGGGGCAATATGAAATTCAATAATTTAGGGGGGTTTATTGAAATTAACCATGAAGGACAATTAGGTAAAATCACACATGAAATCAGAGTTGACTGGCTTGACTTTGGACGGAGGAGGTGAAAGTGATATCCGGAGCTAACCTGGAGGGAGGTATCTGCTCGATTTGAAAACAGTAGGAGTACCGCATGTAATATCACTAAACCTCAGGAGGAGAGGTATGTGATATTTTCTCTTTAAATAAGTGTTGAATATATTCAGATTTAAGTGATAAATAAATATTATCAAACAGATGATAACATGTTTGGATTCCTTTTGCGTACTTTGTTGGCCTGTTCTTCTAATTATATGGGGTTTTTTTTAATGGTCAAGTTCTTGTCGAAAGGAATTTTAGGTAGTAGTGGTTGGTCCCCATTTAAGTATACGACCTTTTAAGATAATATGGCTTTGTAGACTATGGCACAGATGATTGAAAGTCACTTCCTTCCAATTCATGGGGACTTATCATTCATGCTTTACTTTGTGGGTTGTGGTCAACCAATGAACTTTTGGGTGGTCCACGGCCCATTGGCCGCTAGGCAATGCTGCGTTTCACTTCGCCTTCGCCTAAATAAAAGTGAAGTACTTATGTGTAAAGTATTATTTTCAATTGATATGAGATTATTTGAAGTGAGCCAAAAATTAAATCATGCGAGTTAGATTCAAAACAAACAATATCATTCATACAATGAATCAGGCATTACAAACGGTATCAAAGTTCAAAACTAGAGCCTGACCAAAAGCACGAGAATCGTACACATGCCCATGCGAGTCGGGATGAGTTTTAAGAGGAGGGTGATTGTAATGTTCTTTTTTAGGTAAAATTCAAAAACAAAATTATGCGAACTAGGACCAAAACGGATAATATCCTAGCATACTATACGGGCTGTACAAATACATACCCTGTGCGTCCCTCTATCTAATTCATTAAACAATATCCTCTAATTAGGGGCAAGGAGAAGACTTAAAGTGTCTCTCTCTATCTAATTCATTCAACGAAGTCCTCTAATTAGGGGCAAGGGGTGGACGCTAGTACATTACGTTCACACTTCATAATCATGAGAAAACTTTTTGTGATGCATTTAATCACCGTCTATCTTTCAATCCAATATTATGCTCCTTGCATACATGGACATACACACATATATATATATATATATATATACATTCAGTTTTGTTTTTTTGCTAATCTGTCATCTGAAGATGAATGTCTCAACCTCTGTCCTTGCTACAACATGAAACCAACAAACAGAACCACTGGATAGGAATGAAAAGAGTAGACACATTCCTACTAAAAATGAGCACCTCTAATATGTGGTCTCATGAACTATATATAACCCATGTTCTGTGGCCCAGGAAAGCCAACTTCAGAAGCTATAGTCAGTCCCCCTCTATCTTCACTTCCTCTAATGTCTTTTTCCTTTTCCATTGACCTCATACGGTCATACCACGTATTAGGATAACTAAAAGTCATTTGTTTTTTCAACAACTTTGGCATGGAATAATGTGGTGTTCTCTTATTGGGACTGTGCCCTCTGGAGTATTAAATGAATCAAACTCTGAATAATTCGAATAGAATTCAAAGACTCTAAAAAGCTTAAACTATTAGAGAAAACATATATAAAATAAAAATCTAAATTCTTCATCACATCCCCTCATGTGGGAGTTTCTTTTTTATCCAACATGTGTTATAAAGTTTAATTATCAACCTGACGGTGGAAGTTGAACACAAAACATTTAACTCAGATATCACGTTAACAATCAGTTTACTCTAAATACTTAGAATTAGTGGATATAGAGTATCGTTGTCGCTAGGAGGCAAAGGTCATCACAATTTATATTGGTTGGATAGTGATATTGTCTGCTGATTAGCATGTGAAGGCCCCTCTCAGTCTTGGCTTCAAAACCTATTGGTAAAGACAAGAAGCGCAAGGAGCTGCAAAAATCACCCTACTTGCCTGATTCATCTCACTTTGCCAAACTTGTGATATCAAAACAGCTGGAACTCTAAATGCAAACACTAGGTGAAGAATCAGACCTTGGAGAACACAATACTAATACCATTGCACCTGTCTATCTCAACATGCAAATAAATATGTGGTGGAGAGTATATATATATATATATATATATATATTGAAGATATTTGTACAGAACTTATACATGAAGGTATGTAAAAGCATTTGTAGCTATAGTCCAACAAAACAATTCAATTAATGGAAACATTGGTTTGATGCATATTAGTTATTTTGCAACCCAACATGTGTCACATTATCATTTAGACGAAAGGAAAGTTTCATGAAAATATATTATACTTTATAAATTAAAAGAAAAAACCAATATCAACACTGTAATATTCTTACAATTTATCATAGTTAGCATACTTACCTTTTCACATCACATGTGGCTGGAATCGACCACATAAATTCCCTTCTTTTTTTCCTTTTTTTTTTTAGTATTTTCTACTATATGTTTTCTGAAATTTGATTTTTTTACATTATTTTTAATTAATTCTTTTCATGTCATTTACCTTCTTGACAAACAACTCTTCCTCTTCTGATATGCTACGATGAACATGACCATGTCACATAGTTTACTCTCTAAATTTATCCTCCATAGGGTTTATACCGAATGTTATAGGTGTATGGATTATAGAGGCATAATCTTGTAATTGTTTCAAATAATTCGATGGTGGGGATGATTTGTACTTCAACATTGAAAATGATAAATAGCAACGAGTCATCTCCTCATAGCAGTAATGATCAAGCTTCTACTCACAAAAAAAAATGCAACATACCTATATATTTGATTGATACAAGCGTGCATTCCAACCAGTTGTACTCTTCTACCTCCAGTTAAACCAGCAGCACAAGACAGTAATAGCACCAAAACAAGAAGTTTGACAGGTTTCCCTCAATGTATATTGAAGAAAAGATCTAATGCAGAATTTCCAATCAATGAATCACCGGCTCAGCTAGATGGTAAGAATTGAGGTGAGGCAATCAATCGTGTAAAGGCAACATGAAAGCAAGATCCTGCCAAACTAGACACGGGACACACTCAAAGCCATCACCTTGCATTGTTCATTCATGGCCAAGAGCTGGGCCTCTTTCTTGTCAAGAAGAGCACTCAACCTCAAATTGTCGTCCATGAGTTTCTGGACTTCAGTTTCTTTCTGCATCTTCTCTCCCTCCAGCTGCATTGTTTTCGCAACTAGCCTGCTCCCAAGCCAAATCAATCAAAATAAGACAATGAATGACTAGTCCTATACTAAACCATCCAAATTGAAGTGCCACTAACATTCAAGCAAATTTCAGCTCATACTAGTTTGATAGTTTCTAGAACGAGCATAAAAGAGCTGATTCAGGCAAAGTATTCCATTTCTCAAGTGTGGGTCAGAGAATTTGGATACATGATTCAAGCAAAAGCTTGAACATGATGCTAGATTAACCAATCTGTTCAAGCTTAGTTGGTTCATGTTTCATTGAGCATATGCATTTTTTTTGTCTACAAGAACATATCAAACCATAATCCAGCATTATTCTACTAGTGCCCCATTCTTACGAAATTTGCTACACAAACTTCAGTGTTTTTTGCACAATCATTCGGTGTGTACTATTTGTTAACCTAATATTTGAAATGACTTATTATAGCAATATTCATAAGGAATTATCGCATGCCATTTGTGACATTATAGAAGCGTAATTTGGGCCAATCCTAATAATATTCAAGCTTAACGTTTAACTTCCATCATTTATGTGGTAAAGAAACCTGAATGAACTTCACAAGTTTGACCCCAAAGAGAGAAAAATAAATAAATCAATAAATAAAAAGAAAAAAAATTTGCAGCCTTGCATCTAGAGGATATTTTGTTTACTTCGACTCAACAGGTTGATCAACTCTTAAAAGGGCAGCCCTCAACAACAATTATTTAATTTCACCCAGCAACTGAAAGTTGCTGGTGCAATTCTTACAACATTTCAAGCTACAGGATTGGGGGTGGGGGGTGGCTATGCAACAAGAAGAGAGAGGGAAATAATAAACTTACCTGTTAAGAGCTAAATATAATGAGTCAATAATGGCTTGCTGATGTATATAGAAGGTAAAACTCTATAGTATTACATAATAAGGAGAAGCCCAGAGACAAGCAACTAGACCTGTCATAAAATTGAGCATAGACATGAATTATATCTTCATGAATGGAGCTTGACAAAAAGTGCTCCAATGTGACATTACTAGGTAGCTAGATTACACGAGTAAAGATTCGTTTGGTTGGAGGGATGGAAAAGTTAATGGAAGGAGCGGGGGAGGGATTGACGAGGCATCCTTAGGGAAAGGAATAAGCAGAAAAAGGTCAACAACCCTTTTCCAACCACTCAGGGTAGGAAATAGTAGTCTATTCTGAAGTGGGCAAATGGAGAAAGTATTAGCAAACAGTCAGGAAGCATCATTATTCAAGCAAACAACACAGTACAAGTTATACATAATAGTAAAAATATAGTCTGACTATTTCCATTCATAAAAGGCAAAACAGAACATACTGACCGTTCAAAAAGCCTCTCAATTGTTTGAAACTGCTTCTCTGATGAAAGAAGTGTTTCTCTCACACTGATAAGACCGTTTACATACGATTTCAGGGATTCAAAATCGCGCTTCACGCAAGAAAGCTCCTGTTCATTTTCTGTAGCTCGTTGCCTCTGTCTAGATGTTTCTTCAGCTAAATCTTCAACCTTCTGTCTCATCTCATTCAAAACACAATTTGTACCCAGCGCAAAATTTTCCATCTCCTCTAACTTTATCGACATAATTTCAATTTGGCGTAGGCTCCTTTTAATCTCTTCCTGTCCCAAACTTACTCTCTCTTTTTCAACAGCCGTTTCAGACTCAGCCATAATAGCCCTCTTGACAAGAGTTTCCATCACATCTGTGACCATTCTAACACTCTTCAGCAACTCACCAGTATAAGCTCCATCTTTTTCATCGAGGGAACCGTGCCGATTACTAGTTCCAATCCATGAATCCTCAACTGGACTATCAAAGGAAGAGAGATCAACATTCCTACACCATCCAGACAAGGGTATTCCATTTTTGTCAACAAAGCCAATCCCATCTAATTGTTTGATGCCACATGACGTATGGGCTAAATCAGGAATAGCCATAATCCTTGCTTTCGATTTCAAGTACGTCAACAGTGTTGCTGTTGTTTTGACTCTCTGCCAAAGACCATCTAACTCCTTTTTTGAATCTTCCTCAGACCCCTGCATACAAGCCCTTATCTCGACGAGTTTTGCTTGTAATTTGTCCACTTGTGATTGGCTTCGTTCCATCTCCTGTTTCCACATTATTTGCATCTGGCCTAGTTGACACTTTAAAACTGAAACATCAACATCTTCCTCGGACGTCATTACCTATCCAATTATACATGTTGAATATAGGAATATACTGAGTGAAGAGTAAAAAGCAAGAAAAATGCAAAGAAATTAAATAAAAACACAAAACAAAATAAAAATTACTAATCAAGACCTAGAAATCCAGACGACAATGACGAGGATCGATATGAGGATATACATAGCTGCAAACTAAAACAAATCTACTTAGAAGACTAGGGTATCAGTGGCAATTCTTGAACTCAAAAATTCAAATGAATCTAATGGGTGAAACCCAATCCTAAACCTTCACAAAATTTTGAAATCTATAAAGTTGATGAGATCCATGTTTTAAATCAATGCTGCAAATGTGCACAATATAAGTTAACGTAAGAGTTAGAGAAAACATTACAGTTTAAGTTTGCTCTATAGGGCACATGAACAATACCAAGCTGCTTTATAGGTCAAAGAGATGGTCCGGACAAAATTCTGTGATGCTTTCCTCACTGCCCTTTAACACCTAAAAGTATATGCTACTTGTAATTATCGTAGAGTATCCATATGGAATATATGAATGTGTGGCTAAATAAACCTGTGACGTGATGGTCTAGAGTCGCCATGTGACATATGTACTGACCTCAAAGAACTAATAAGGCACCATATAGCTAGAGCCTTATTCTGCTTGGACTGAAGCAGGACATAGAACCCAATTGACTTAATACCTGGGTGGTGGGACAATCATAGTTCCGTGCTCCCACCCTGTGCTCATCCTCGGACAATGTCAAAGCATCATTACACCATTATGTAACAGTTTTAAGGTATTGTCTATTCTTGATGAGGGGTCACCATACCCCCCTCCCACCAATTCATCACGGCGAAACTGCAAGCTTTCCTAATCCCGGACGTGTTAGGAATTAATTCCCAACTATCACTTAGGAATTAATCCCGCCCAAGATCACACACATAAAAATATAACAACTCTTTTTATTAAAGAATAACACAATACAACAATTCAACAAAACTTATTTCACTCACAAATACAACACAAGATCACTTCCTCTCTCTATTTTCTCTACTTCTCTACCACTCTCTTCCTCACTTTCTTTTTACTCTCTTGCACATTTTAGGAGCAAGAAGCTCCATCTATTTATAGGCATATGAAGTGGTAACAAACATAAACTCAAATTTGGCTTACCACCTAACACTACCTAATTAAGTCTTATTTGGCTATCATTCCATTTTTCAAAGTCTTCACCAAACATTTGGCAACCTAACTTTCACAAAGTCTTAATTGATTGGCCATCTTCCAAATTGGTAAACTCCACATTTACCCTACTCCATGCATGCATCATTAATAATTTTTGTCAAATCCTAACAATCTCTACCTTTGGCAAAATTTCTCCACCTAGACTTAAGATTTGCATATCATATTCGAAACAACTCTACCTAATATTGTATTTCCTAACAACACATACAAATTTCCAACCTTCTTCCCAATTAACATTATACGTGAACCTCTCCTAACTTTTAACAGTCCATGATTTGCTGTAAACCAACAACCTTTTGACACCACTACACCCAACGACACCCAACGAAATCACATTCCTTCTAAGACTTGGAACATGATACACATCAGTTAGAGTTCTAACCAATCCATTTGTGATCTTGATGTTAATTGTTCCAATTCCCACAACTTCACACGATGAATTATTCCCCATAAATACCTTACCAACAAATGGTTTATAGGAAATAAACCATTCTTTATGAAGACATACATGATGGGAACAAGCGGAATCAAGAATCCACTCATTTTCTTCATTTTCTTTGTTCGTAATTGATAGAGCTTCAAGCATGTCATCATCTTTATCTTTTTCCTCGACAACTGCAACGATGTTGTACCCACTTTCTTTCCTTTTTGGACAATCCCCGTATGATATGTCCATTTTCTCCACAATAGTAGCATTATCGTTCAATAAATGGCTTCTGGTTCCATGAAGCTCCACCTTGTCATGCTCCACTTTGCCATCTATCATGTCCTCCTTGCCTCCTTTCAAATTTTCTTCTATTCCCAGCAACAAGAGTGTAGTTATCTCGGATACTTCCTTCATTTTCTCCATTTATTTTCTCACTAGAAAATATAGCACTATTCGCTTGCTCCATTGTCACGGTATCTCTCCCATAAAGCAAAGTATTAAACAAATACTTATGGGTTGAGCGAACCGATGTCAAAAAAATAACTATTTTATCCTCGTCACTTACTTGACCACTAACATTAGATAAATCACAGATAATTTTATTGAACACGCCAAGATGAGTATATAAGTCCATACCTTTTTTCCTCCGAAAAGAGTATAATTCTTGTTTCAAAATCAGCCGATTGGTAATATTTTTTCCCATGTAGAGATCTTCCAAATTTTGCCACAAATCTGCTGCTAATTTTTTGCCGACTACATCGTATACCACATCATCTGTCAGAGTCAACCGAATGGTACTCACTGCCTTCGAGTTGATTCTACTCCACTTTGTCTCATCCATATTTGTGGGTTTCTAGTCTAACGCCTCATTTAAACCGTGTTAAACTAACAAGTCTCGCATCCGAATTTGCCAGAGACTGAAGTTCTTTCTTCCATCAAATTTCTCCACCGCAAACTTGACATCTGGAGTCGTCGCCATAGCTCTGATACCAATTGTTATGAATTAATTCTCAACTATCACTTAGGAATTAATCCAGCCCAAGATCACACACATAAAAATATAACAACTCTTTCTATTAAAGAATAACACAATACAACAATTCAACAAAACTTATTTCACTCACAAATACAACACAAGATCACTTCCTCTCTCTATTTTCTCTACTTCTCTACCACTCTCTTCCTCACTTTCTTTTTACTCTCTTGCACATTTTAGGAGCAAGAAGCTCCATCTATTTATAGGCATATGAAGTGGAAACAAACATAAACTCAAATTTGGCTTACCACCTAACACTACCTAATTAAGTCTTATTTGGCTACCATTCCATTTTTCAAAGTCTTTACCAAACATTAGGCAACCTAACTTTCACAAAGTCTTCATTGGTTGGCCATCTTCCAAATTGGTAAACTCCACATTTACCCTACTCCATGCATGCATCATTAATAATTTTTGCCAAATCCTAACAGGACGCAGCCTCAATTACAGAGTGCAGTGCCACTCAAGCCTCCCACTTCCCTCACAGCAGCTTCGCTTCATGTCTCCTCTGCTTCGTAGAGAATCCCTTAAAGAGTTAAGACATTAATGACTTGCAGATTCTTCTCATTATTGTGAAACTAGGATTCTATTGCTTTTCGGTATGACAAATTAGACATTCTATGAGAAAGCTAGGGTATAACCTCATATTTTGCTCAAAGAATACATGTAATTGCAAGAGACTCGAGACAAAATTGAACTTAACAACATTGCTTCAGCCCAAATAGGATCGCATTTAACCACATAAATGATAAATAAAAAATATAAAATAGAGATTAAACATATTTTTTTTACCAAGAACTATAAATAATTAAATATATGCTTCCACATGCAATATAACAGCTCAAGAGAAACCACATTTTACCTAGAAACTATGAAGCAAAGGCATTCAAGTTCAAACTTCAAACCCCAGAACAGATATCCATTTTCCTGTCAATAAAACACATCAAAAGAAAATATACCCAAATCAATATACAAAGATCATATGCCATTGACATGAAATATCAAATGCCTAATGTAATTTCCGTACCACGAACAGTTGATCAAACCCTAGAAGCGAAAGTCAAGAAAATGGCGCGAATTTCATAAAGCCGAGAAATGAACTAGACGTACATGATCTTTGATCAAATCCTAATTATTACCGATAATCCCAAAATCGATAAGAGGGCTGAGTATAGACAAATTTCAATTGACTTTTGAAGATGAGAACAAAAGAGAAGTTTCTTGAAGAAGACTATATAATACATGTGATAGAGGAAAGAGAGAGTACCTTCTGATTTGAGGTAAACAAAGAGATGAGTTAGGGTGAGTTTGGAAAGCCAGTTTTTTGTATTTGTTTTCTGTCTTCTGATATAAAAATTGTTTTTGTATTTGTCTTTGTTTTTTCAGAAAAAAACTAAAAACAAAAAAGCGTTTGGATGAAGGTGTTTTCACCACTTTTATTTGGTGAAAATTGTATTTTATGAATTTGGTATTTTCATTCTTTTTACCACCTAAACAGTGAAAAAACTCAAAAAACAATTAAAAGTTGTATTTGGTGTTTTTACCACTTTTACACTATTCACAGAAAACAGTTTTCTTAGGAAAAAAAAAGTGAACAGTAAACACGTTTGCCAAACGTGTTTTTTTTTTTGAACTTGGTGAATAGTAAAAAAATAAAAACTGTTTTTCCATATCCAAACGGGGCCTTAGTTTTTGTTTGATTGCATTTATTCGTTAAATAATTACTCTTATTTTCAATTCATTTTCTTTTTCAAAAAATTAATTAAATAAAAGTTGTGTGATCTTGTTGACTTACACTTGGGTGGGCTCCAAATGAGTTGAACCGAACTCAATTTTGGAATGTTCAAGTTCGGTTCATTAATTAAGGGCTCGTTTGGTAGGTGGTCTGGTCTGCTCTTATCTGATCTGGTTTGGTCTGGTCTTATCTGAGTGGTGTTTTGAAAGTTTGTTTGGTAAAGTTGTCTGGTCTTATGATTTTATTCAAGCTGTTTGGTCTTATGTTTGGAAAATAATACAAAAAATAATATATAAATTTCAAAAATATATTAAGTATGACAATATATAAAATTTGAAAAAATATAAAAAATATGAAAATAATATAAGAAATTCAAAAATAATATATTTTTCAAATTTTATAAATTATTTCGATTTTTTATATTATTTTTTGAATTTTTTATATTATTTTTGATTTTTTATATTATTTTCAAATTTTTTAATATTTTCTCAAATATATATATATATATATCTAATTTTGTATATTATTTTTGAATTATATATTTTTTTCAAATTTTATACATTATTTCAATTTTTTATATTATTTTTTAAATTATAGATATTTAAATTTTTATATATTAGTTTTGATTTTTATATATATTTTTCGAATTTAATACATTATTTTAAAAATATTATATTATTTTTCAAATTTTATACATTATTTTTTATTTTTTCTATTATTTTGGAATTTTTTTATTTTCTCAAATTTTAAATATATTTTTTGCATTTTATATATTAATTTTGAATTTTATATATATATTTCAAATTTTATACATTATTTCAAAAAAATTATATTATTTTTTTAATTTTATATATTATTTTCAAATTATATATATATTTTTAATTTTATATATATTTTTCAAATTTTATGGTCTCATGTGTTAAGATAATTATATATAAGACCACTTGAGACCATCATTTTTTGTTGTCTCAAATTACCCCTTTTGGTCTCAAGTGATCTTTGTTTTTTTGGAACCGTGTTGCCAAATAGTGTCCGGTCCCAAAAAAATCATTATGAGATCGGACCACATGAGACCGGACCGCGAACCAAACAGGGCCTAAATGAGCCTAAAAATTGTATTTAGACTCGGTTCTTTTATTAAATAAACGAGTCCGAGCCAAATGTTACTTTTAGCGAGTCAAGCTCGAGTATGTTCATGAATGGATCGGTTCAACTGTAACATATATTACTCTTGTCAATAAACACCTAAATTGAGTTGTTGCATGTTTATTTTTAATGTATTATTATTTTTTGAATATCATATTATTTGGATATATTCTACATTCTTTTCTTTATATGTTTTTTTTCACTAGTATGTACATTTTTTTTGAAGTAATTTCTATGAAATAATTGAATAAGTCTTATAATCATCCACAACCCTCTTTGCAATTTACCTTTAAAAAAATAAAAATAAAACAAACTCTCTTTGTAATTTTTTCAAATCTGACACATTTGTTTGACGATTATAAGATAATTTTACTATTTTACTTAGATGAGTTTGTTCACGAGTTTGGCAAGCCGAACTCAACAATGTTCAAGTTCGGCTAATTTATTAAACGAGCCTAAAAAATGTGTTAAAGCTTGATTTATTTGGTAGACGAACGAATACGAACCGATATTTTAACGAGTCGAACCAAAACATATTCACGAGCGGCTCAATGCATTTGCAATCCTACATTTGGGGTGTCAATTTGGTGTGTAAAATGAAAAGTTTAAAAGGATAATTTAAAATCCATAAAAATCATAGATATAAATAAATAATAATAATTTCTTTTATTTACTTTTATTTTGATAATAGGTTTTGGCTATAATTTTATTTTGTTTATTTATGTAGATCAGAATGTTCCGAACCTTTATTTCTAAAAATAATTTTATTTCATTTTACTTTTTTTTGGGAAATAAAAAGAGAAGTCTATGAGTTTATCTTTCCGTTGACAGCCTTAGTAGTTGGTATCATTATCTAATTGAAATTATATAATTTTTGTACTTCATTTTTCTCCATGTGAACAGAACACCCGACCATAAAACCTCAACATATTGTAGGCTGTCTCATCTAGTCTCGACCAGATCATGTTTGTTTAGACTTGGTCTCAAAATTTGGAACCAGATCAAATGAGACCAAATTGAACCAAATGGGATATTTTTGGAACCAGATTTTTTGATGGTTCAACCTGGTCATGTCTGGTCTTATTAATAAAATATATTTATAAATAATAATAAATTAAATAAAACATATTTTAAAAATAAAATATAAATGATAAATAATAAACAAAATAAATTAAATAATACCTAATGATAATAAAATTGAATATAATAATAAATAAATGAATGAATAAATAATAAAATATATTTATAAATAATTAAAAATGAATAATTAATAATATAAATAATAAATTAAATAAAACATAATAATAAAAAAATGAATACAATAATAATAAATAAATATAATAATAAAAATGGACTAAATAATAAATAATAATAATAAATTAATAAAATAAATAATAAATTACATAAAACATATTTAAAAATATAATAAAATTAATAAATAATAATAATAAATAAATATAATAAAAATAATAAATAGATATAATAATAAATAATAAGTAACTATCATAATAAATAAATACTTCATAATAATAATAATAAATGAGTATAATAATAATAAATTAATAAAATATATTTTTAAATAATTAAAAATGAATAAGTAATTTATAAATAAAATGAATTAAATAATGAACTAATAATAAATAGAATAGAATAGAATATATTTATAAATTAATATATAAATTAATAACTAATAATTTAATAATATAAATAATAAAATATATTATAAAGTGAAGAAATAATAAATAAATAATACATAATTAAATATTATAATAAATAATAAATAAATAGTAAGACCGGACCGCTTACCAAACAAACTTTTAAATTTACGATCCAGATTAGATTAGATCAGACCAGACCGGACCGGACCGGACTAGACCAGACCAAACCAGACCAAAAAGACCGCCTACCAAACATGGCTTAATGAGTCCACTTGAGGCCAACTTTTTTTTATTTATTTTTTAATTTCACTTTTAACTTTGCTTTAGGTTCACAACAATCAAGTTAGGCTAATTTCTCATGCCCCTAATTATATTTATTTAATTATTTTTGTATTTCTAATAAATTTGAAGATCGTTAAGTAATATTTTTTTTATTTTGGATTATTTTTATCTGTTGTTTCATTACTTTAAAAAAAATTTCTTCCCGGGTTTATTTATTTATGGGTTATTTTGGTACTTAATCTCTAGTATAACTACTAAAAAGACTAATACTCTCTTTTCGTATTATTAACAAATTGAATTTTCGTTAAAATGTGGTCATGGAGTTGAATATGCACATTTTCTTTTGGAAGGTGAGGAGTTCATTGCACATTTTTTAAAAAATAAAGAACTAACAACTGACACTGTTGAAAAATAAAAAAATATTTCACAAAGAATCTAATCCTTCAAATATTAAATTGCATGTTAGGAATTAATTTTTTTACTGCTTAAGAATTAATCTCGTCCAAGATCATGCACAAAAATATCAACAACTCTTTTATTAATCAAAACACTCAACAAGAAAATATCACTTAACAATTATTTTCTCTCTCTTCCTCTTTTTTCTATTTTTTCTCTACACCAAAAAATCCTAGCCACCAAACTCCAATATATATAGATAACCTACATTGGTGAACAAGTCAAACCAAAAAGGAATTTTAATATTATAATCTCCTAATAAAAAGGAAAACAAAAAAACTCGCTACTAGGCCACTGAGTACTCGGTGGGAACACAAGTCCGCGCAAGTGCACGAAAACTCTCTACCACTTTTTCACCGCTTTACGCAAGTGCGCCCGAGTTCACACTTTACCGAATACTCGATAAAAAATCCACCAAGTACTCAGTGGTTCTTCACATCAATTCCCATTTTTTCTCCAATTTTCTTCATAAATGCTAACACCATTAATCATAACATCACTTAAATTTTGCAACACTCTAACAATCTTCACCTTGGCGGAATTTATTCACTTTGACTTAATATTTTAAAACAGATTTATACATTATCTTCGGAATTGCTCCACCTAGAAGTGTATTTCCTAACAACTCATACAATTTTACAACCTTCTTTCCAATGAACATGATGCGTGGTCCTCTTTTTACTTTCAATAGTCCATAATTTGTTTTAAACCAACAATCTTTTGACACCAATGTACCTAAATAAATCACATTTCTTCTAACACTTGAAACATGATACACATATGTCAAAGTTCTTACCGATTCATTTGTTGTCTTGATATTGATTGTTCTAATTCCTACGACTTCATAAGAAGAATTATTTCCCATAAAAAATTTACCAACAAATGGTTTGTAGAAGGTAAATAATTCTTTATGAGGACACACATGATAGGAACTAGCATAATCAATAATCCATTTATTTGTTTCATCATTTTTTATAGTAATTGATAAAGCTCCAAGCACGTTATCATCTTGTTCTCTTATCTCGACAACTGCAACGATGTTGTACCCATATTCCTTATTTTTTGGACATTCCCGTATGTAATGTCCTATTTCTCCGTAATAGTAGCATGGTTGCTCCATAAAAAATAGCTTATGGTTCCATGAAGCTCCACCTTGCCATCCATCACATCCTCATTGTCTTTTTTCAAACATTCTTCTATTATCAGCAACAAGTGCATGATTATCTTGAATACTTCCTTCATATTCTCCATTTATTTTCTCACTAGAAAATAAAAGCACTATTCACTTGCTCCACTGTCACGGTATCTCTCCCATAAACTAAAGTATTAAACATATGCTTATGAGTTGAGGAAACCGACGTCAATAAAATACATGTTTTATCCTCATCATTAACTTGTACACCAATATTAGATAAATCACAGATAATTTTACTGAACTCATCAAGATGATGCAAATCCATACCTTATTTCCTATGAAATGAATATTGTTGGCCACATATTGACACCTAGAGGGGGGTGAATAAGGTCAATTACAAACTTTGAGTCTTTTTCAATTTAACTTTGTTTTATCAAAAGTAATATTTGTAGAGCTTTAGTCAAACACTTAGTTAGATAGATGATCCTTAAGTGACTACCTCATTTCATACTTTGAATCACGAACAATAAATTGCATTACCAAATATATACATAATGGATTCAAGAATGAGAACTAGTTCAAGCATTCATTACAACTTAATATGTATAAGCACTTTTCTCACATATGTATAGAAATGATGCAAAGTGTTATTTGTCATAAAGAATACTTTGAAGAGTTTACAAAAAGTAATTAAACATTTTGTGCATATAAACTCTTAAGAAGAATGATATATTCAATATGCATTGTGTCAAACACTTGGGGTGCATATGAACATATTATGCTAAGGTGTGTTGAATATGAATTTTATCAAACACTTGATGTGCACATGGATTATATCTAAATGAGAAAGAAGTCTAAGCTATAATCCAATCATGTTCACAATTTTAATTTATTTCAACTATGTCTTTTCCTAACCTCTTTATGGATACACAAACACAAGCAATTCCATAACATTGATATATATAAATATCAAGATTATAAATGGAAATTGCTTTAAAGTAAAGATATAAGGGTTAGAGAAAGTGCACACCATAGACACCGAGATTTTTACATGGTTCAACCAAATCTTTGGTCTACTCCATGCCTTGAGATAACCTCTCAAGGATTTCACTATCGTGTTTCTCTTTCCGGGGATAAGCAAACCCTTACATGCCTCATTCTTCCGGGTGAATAACAAACCTTTACACAGTCCTTCTTCCGGGTGAAGAGCCAACCTTGCTCACTCTTGCGGGTGGAGAGCCAACCTTCGAACACTCTTGTTTCCGGGTGAAGAGCCGGCCATTGCTCACTCTTGCGGGTGGAGAGCCAACCAAATCCTCTCTTTTTAAGGTTGAGAGAAACATTTACAAAGCTTCAACAAGCCATTCCCATGCCAAGACAACTTCTTGGACTTTCACTCTCAAATGAATAAAAATTGAATTTGAGTGTACAACAATATCTCTCAATAGATGGATATAGAAATTCAAAGCTCACTTCCTCACATACTTAGAGTCATAAATGAAATACTCAATTGAAAAGCTCAACTCAAGTATGAAGAATGAATCACAAGAAGAAAATATGAATGATGCTCATGTGGTGATTCATGTAGGAGTTTTCTACCCAAAAATAATTTCAAAATTGAAGCACAAATGATAGATTTTTCATACTCATATCTCCCTCTCTTCTCTTAACCATTTTTGGCTCATATAAGGCATATATATAGTATAGGAACACAATATAGCCGTTTGGGGGTATTTGGGGAAGTTTTGGAACACTTTCGATCCGAAACTAGCCGTTATAATTCAAATTCCGGATGAGGCAGTCGACTGGGTGTTTTGGGGCAGTCGGCTGGGTCTTGAAAAATTCATTCTGAAATTTATTTGTAACTCTCTGACTCAGGCAGTCGACTGGGTGGTTACCCAGTCGACTGGGTTGTTCAGCCCAGTTTCGACACAGTTCACTATTTTGGTCATAACTAGAGTTCCGTAACTCATATAAAGGTTTTATTTATCTTTTTGGAAAGAAGACTTCAATATCTTGATTTTAGGATTTTGAATCACTCCATTTGACCCATTTTTGAGTGCTATATGGTCGTTTGAATTTGACGCTTCATTTCGAACTTCTAACCCACTTGATGGTTTTTCGTGAAATCTTTTGAGATTTTTCCGAAATGACTTAGACACACTCCTAGGATGTCCTAGAAATTTATTCAGGTCCTTGACATGCCTAAATTCAATATTGAGATCATAAAATGGTTTTTCAATTTAAACAAATTATCAATATTAGACAAAAGTTTTTCATGGTTTAACAATTTTGTTCAAAGCTTTAATATGCATCTAGAATCCATTTCAAGTGATATGAGTTAAGTTAATGGTTCTAAGACAACATCTTTATTGAGTTCTTCCATAGCTTATGAAAGCTTGAACTAACTCAACTTTAGCAAAGATTAAATGATGTTCATAGTCTAATGTTAATGATGCAGTGACTCATGAATGATATGCATGATCTTATATGCTATATGGTCAAGAGTTGAGCTTTCAAATAAGTTATTTCAAAAATAATTTTATATTTAATCTAGCACTCACCTAAGACTATTTTACCCATTTATTTGATCTTCAATTTCTTTAAGCTTTGGATTGATGTCTCCATCCTTGTCTCCAATGTCTTTTGAGCTCTAAGCACATTTGCTTGATCTTCTCATGGATCCACTAGCTCTCTTGAGTTTATCTTGAATCAATAACCTATTAAGCATAACTCAAGTAGACATTAAATTCACCACATTCAATGGTTTGTTATCATCAAAATGTCATGTTTACCCATGGTGGAAAACCTTGGGTCAACAAATACAATTATTGCTTTAAGATTAATTGATTTGTAACATTCTTCCCCATGTAGAGATCTTCCAATTTTTTCCATAAATCCGTTGCAGATTTTTCGCTGACTAAATCGTATACCACATCATCTGTCAAAGTCAACTGAATGGTATTCACTGCTTTCGAGTTGATTCTGCTCCACTTTGTTGAATCCATATATGCAGGTTTTTCGTTCAACTCCTCATCTAAACCTTGTTGAACTAACAAGTTTCACATTCGAATTTGCCAGAGACTGATGTTTTTTCCTCCATCAAATTTCTCCATCGCATGAAACAACTTAACATCAAAAGTTGTCTCCATAACTCTGATACCACTTGTTAGAAATTCATTATTTTTCACTACTTAAGAATTAATCCCGCCCAAGATCATGCACAAAAATATCAACAACTCTTTTATTAACAAAACATTCAACAAGAAAATATCACTCAACAATTAATTTATTTCTCTTTCTCTGTATTTTCTCTACACTAAAAAACCATAGCCATCATACTCCAATATATATAAATAACCTAGATTGGTGAACAAGTCAAACAAAAAAGGAATCATAATATTACAATCTTCTAATAAAAACAAAAACAAAAAAATCCGCTACCGGGCCACTGAGTACTCGGTGGGAACACAAGTCCGTGCAAACACGCGAAAATTCTTTGCCATTTTTTCACCACTTTGCGCAAGTGCGCCTAAGTTCGCACTTTATTGAGTACTCGATAAATAACCCACCGAGTACTTGGTGGTTCTTCACATCAATTCCCATTTTTTCTCAAATTCTCTTTATCAACGCTAACATCACTAATCATAACATCACTTAAATTTCGCTACACCCTAACATTGCACTACAACAAAAATGAATTTTTACGACATTATATATATGGAAACATATGTTTTGGTTCGTAAAATGTACTTTGTATGAAATTTATACAAGGCTTCTTGTAATAAGTTGAAAAAAATTATACTTTCATGAACAACTAATGAAATAATAGTAGGAATAAATATTTATAAGAGTTAAAATCAGTAAACTCCCCTTTGGTTTAAAAAAAGATCACCTTGCCCTCCTTCTATACAGAAAATCCCTCTATGGTTACCAAAATGTATCAACTTGCCCTCCTTCCTATAATTTTGGACCAAAATACCCCTGAAATTTAATTAAATTAAAAAAATCATATAAAATTAAAAAAACTATATATGCATAATTCGTAAAAAATATATAATTTTTTTAAAAAACATATAAAATTTGAAAAAATATATAAAATTCATAAAAAAACATATAAAATATATATATATATTTTTAAAAATATAAAATTCGTAATAAATATATAAAATTTTAATTTTTTTTATAAAATTAAAAAACATATAAAATTCGAAAAAATATTTAAAATTCATAAAAAATATATAAAATTCGTAAAAAATATATAAAATTTAAAAAACTTATAAAATTCAAAAAAACCATATTACCAATGAAATAAAATATCTCGAAAAAATAAATATCATTTTAATTTTAATTAGGAATAAAATCATATAACTTTATTATTAAATCACATGAATGAGAAGATTATGTTGGACCCTCCATATTAAAAAATGGTTAGTTCAATCCACACTTTGTTTATTGCATGGAAATGGAAAAAAGCAATTGACTTCTAAAAAAACACTTTTAACACCATAAATTATTTTAAAACTATGACTATACTCTATTGTGACATCTAAATGTTTTTGAAAAAAAAAATCAAATATAGTGGAAGAACACTTTATTGGACTATATTATGATTTTCCCAAAAATCAAATATTATGATTTTCCTACCCTTTTTTTTTTGGATAATCTTGTTTGAATATACTATTGTAGTGTGCCAAAGTATTATATATATATATATATATATATATATATTAAATTATATATATATTTTTACAAATTTTATTTGTTTTTTTTTCGAATTTTATATGTTTTTTTCAAATTTTATATGATTTTTTTAATATATATTTTAACCAATTATATATATTTATATCAAATTTTATATGTTTTTTTACGAATTATATATATATTTTTATGAATTATATATATATTTTTAGGAATTTTATATGTTTTTATTTTAGTTTATATATATTTTTACGAATTTTATATATATTTTTATGAAATTTATATGTTTGTTTTTTAATTTTATATGTTTTTTTACGAATTATATATATATATTTGAATTTTATATATATTTTTACAAATTATATATATATTTTTCGAATTTTATATATATTTTAATTTTATATGTTTTTTTAATTTTTATATATTTTTTACGAATTATGTATATATATATGTTTTAATTTTATTTTATATATATTTTTACGAATTTTATATGTTTTTTTTCAAATTTTATATGTTTTTTTTTTTACTAATTTTATATATTTTTTCGAATTTTATATATTTTTTGAATTATGTTTATATATATACTTGAATTTTATATGTATATTTTAATTTAATTAAATCGCAGGGGTATTTTGGTAAAAAATTACAGGGAGGGGGTAAGTTGATACATTTTGATAACCATAAGGAGTTTTCTGTATAGGAAGGGGATAAAGTGATTTTTTAAAAAAATCATAGGGGAGGTTATTGAAATTAACTATATTTATAAATTAAAAATACCCGTTAATATTTTCATTCATTGACCGGTTATATTTTGAACTATAACAACAAACAAAATACTTGGTAGATAAGTGAATAAAAATTAAAATTACAAGGTTTGTTTTTACCTTATGAATAAATAATTTAATTGACCAATTATTATTGTTGTTTTTGGTTAAGTAAATAATTGATAGTTTTCTAAAATCCAAGCACGAAAGACTGATTTTTCCATGTGAATTTACTTACTACATAAAAAATCATAAATTCTGAATTCAAAAAGCATAAAATAATTAAAATTAATTTTTCTCGTTTCAAAATATAAAAAAAGAATTTAAGTCGGTCAGTCGCTTAATTTTCACGCGGTTGACTCGGTCTTCGCTATAACGGTCTTTAAGTCGGCTAGTGGCTTAACTTCAACGCAACCCCAGTCGGTTAGTCGCTCAACTTTAACGCTACTAAGCCCCGTTTGGAACCTTGTTTTTGTTTGGGAAAGAACAAGCTTCTATAAAAGGCCTCATAACCATTCAATTAAATTTCTCAACTCTTGGGCTTGGAAGAATCAGCCATAAATTGAGCGCCAAAAATGCTATAGTCTCTGCGAATTTTGGTACCCTCTCTCTCTCTCTCTCACACACACACACACACACACACACACAAACACAAACACCCACACATACACACTAGGGTTTTGGTCCCTCTCTCTCTCACACACAAACAAACTAGGGTTCTGTTCGTCACAAGGAAATTATTACTCCAGAACTTCCAAATTAGTAGAGAATCACCCACACACTCAAAATTCAAACTAGGGTTCTGTTTTGTATTTTTAATTTTATTTTTTTCTACCCTCTTGTTGCCGGTTCTTCAAAGGTCTGTGTGAACCTAAAATTATGTGTGAATGTGTTTGATAATGCAGATTCTGATCTCTTAATAATTGGGATATTTTTTTATCTACTCTTTTGTTTCTGTTTTTGAAATGTCACTCTTCATTCTTGAAAATTGTAATAGCAACATTATGTGGGTGTGGGTTGTATATGGACCGACAGATACGTTTGAATCATACATTTTTCTTGAATTGGGTTGCCCAATATGTGTATATATGTGTGTGTGAAGACAGCATTGGGGCAAGTATGATCCAGAAATCCCATCTACTATGAGAGAATTATGTGTTTTAAGGTCTCATTTCTTTTGTGCGGTGAGAATTCAGGTGCATACATATGTTGCCATATACGTCTGATATGTAGACTATGATCTTTTAATTAGTAGCATCTTACTTTTAAACACTCAAATTATTTAATTAAGAAAAAATATCTGACCCTTGAATGTCTTAGTGACCAAGATTGGTAACTACATATATGTAACTGATAGTTGAATTTCTTTGTGACCAAGAAAGGGCAAGACTATATATACATAATTGAGACTCTCTTGTCTTTCATTAACACTTCTCTCTCTCCATGCATACACTCACACAGACTGTGATGTTCTGTTCTTCAGAGAATTATGCCTTAATGTAATTCATGTAAATAAGATATATACCCATTAAGCATGATGTCCTCATCCAAGGCAGGGTATGATTTCTGTGATTTCCACTTAAGTAGTTTTGATCTGCTTCAAGCATTTTGAGATATTTCGTATAATGTGGTGAATATTTGCATTAGCGTTTTAGTTTATTTGCTTTTGTTTTCTTAATTTGCCAAGAAAAGGTTTACTTATTCACTTTTTAGTGATGAAGCAGATTTGGATCTTCTTTAAAGCATTTTATGTTTTAGGATTCACAAGCTCAAATTCAACAATAAGATATCACATTGTTAAAATATTTTTGGTATTTTTTGTGTATTTGAAGTGAAATATTTCAATAAGTGATTCTATATATGATGGGTAGCATGTCACAGCAATACCACAAATTACCAAATGGTTCAACAAGCGGTGTGATAGTTAACCTGTTATGACATGTGTATTTGGCTTGTAGATGGTTGGATTTAGAGGCTTGGGAGGGATATATTTGATCTGTCTTTTAGTTGTTTCTTTTCCAATAATTTATCATTCTATTTCTTATTATTACTTTTAAATATGTATTTTGACGTGGATCCACTTCAATCCTTTTTATTTTGAAGTCTATTGGTATATTGTATTTAATTTGGTTATCTTTAAGTAATTTTATCTTCTAGTGTTTACAAGCTCAAATCCAACAAGAGAGAATACACCGAGGAAAAATTGTGGCTGAAATTTCAGCGAGGTGGGCACAAACTGGTGGGTAGCTAACAAGGTTTGGCATGCTCTCAACTGTTGGATTTGGCTTGTAGACGGTTGGACCGAGAGGCTTAGATTCTTCCCTTTTCCTTATTTGGTGTTGTTTTAACTATTTCTTTTTCACTATTGCATCTTTTATTATTGTTGCACAAATACTTTGATCGCGTCCGCTACATTTTACCTGTTTTTTCTCCAATAATTTATCATTCTATTTATTATTATTACTTTTACATATGTATTTTGACGTGGATCCACTTCAATCCTTTTCATTTCGAAGCCTATTGGTATATTGTATTTCATTTGGTTTTCATTTGCGTTGTTGGTTTAGTTTATTTGTTTTATTTATCTTCGTTTGTCAAGATAAGGTTAATATTTACCTTCGAATGAAGAAGGGGGTGCGGATCTGTTTTAAGCAATTTTATCTTCTAGTGTTTACAAGCTCAAATCCAACAAGAGAGAATACACACAGGAAAAATTGTGGCTGAAATTTCAGCGAGGTGGCACAAACTGGTGGGTAGCTAACAAGGTTTGGCATGCTCTCAACTGTTGGATTTGGCTTGTTGTAGACGGTTGGACCGAGAGGCTTAGATTCTTCCCTTTTCCTTATTTGGTGTCGTTTTAACTATTTCTTTTTCACTATTGCATCTTTTATTATTGTTGCACAAATACTTTGATCGCGTCCGCTACATTTTACCTGTTTCTTCTCCAATAATTTATCATTCAATTTATTATTATTACTTTTACATATGTATTTTGACGTGGATCCACTTCAATCCTTTTCATTTCGAAGCCTATTGGTATATTGTATTTAATTTGGTTTTCATTTGCGTTGTTGGTTTAGTTTATTTGTTTTATTTATCTTCGTTTGTCAAGATAAGGTTAATATTTACCTTCGAATGAAGAAGGGGGTGCGGATCTGTTTTAAGCAATTTTATCTTCTAGTGTTTACAAGCTCAAATCTAACAAGAGAGAATACACCGAGTAAAAATTATGGCTGGAATTTCAGTGAGGTGGCACAAACTGGTGGGTAGCTAACAAGGTCTGGCATGTTCTCAACGGTTGGATTTGGCTTATAGACGGTTGGACTGATGGGCTTAGAGACGATCTCGTCCCTTTTCCTTATTTGGTGTCCCCTATGTTTTAACTATTTCCTTTTCACTATTGTATCTTATTGTATCTTTTATTACTGTTACACATGTATTTTGATCACGTCCGCTTTTTTTTATCTGTTTCTTCTCCAATAATTTATCATTCTATTTCTTATTATTACTTTTACTTATGTATTTTGACGTGGGTCCACTTCAATCCTTTTTATTTTGAAGCCTATTGGTATATTGTATTTAATTTGGTTTCATCTGCGTTGTTGGTTTAGTTTATTTGTTTATTTATCTTCATTTGTCAAGATAAGGCTAATATTTACCTTCGAATGAAAAAGGAGGTGCGGATCTGCTTTAAGCCATTTTATCTTCTAGTGTTTACAAGCTCAAATCCAACAAGATCCAACAAGAGATAATAAACCAGGTAAAATTGTGGCTGAAGTTTCAGCTGGGTGGGACAAACTGGTGGGAGCTAACAAGGTCTGGCATACTCTCTGTTTAGAAGTAGTTACCTTCCTTTTAATTTGTTCTTTTCTTTGTTGTTGGTAGTACATTGATTTCCACTGACCGCCGGAAGGTTTCCTACTATCTTAGTCCAAACATTACAGAATGAACCATTGTTATTTTGAAGGTCGTAATTGACCTATTATTGTTGTTTTTGGTTAAGTAAATAATTGATAGTTTTCTAAAATCCAAGTACGAAAGACTTATTTATTGGTGTGAATTTACTTACTACATAAAAATATCATAAAATCTGAATTCAAAATTTAAATATTCTATAAAAAAAATTAAAATTAAAATTTCCCATTTCAAAATATAAAAAAGAATTTAAGTTGGTCAGTTGCTTAATTTTCACGCTGTCGACTCGGTCTTTGGCATAACTATAACGGTCTTTAAGTCAGTTAGTGGCTTAACTTCAACGCAATTCCAGTCGGTTAGTCACTTAACTTTAACTCTACTAAGCTTCTATAAAAGGCCTCATAGGCATTCGATTAAATTCCTCAACTATTGGGTGTGGAAGATTTGGCCCTAAATTGAGCGGCAAAAATGCAAGAGTCTCTGCGAATTCGTAGATTCCAAAAACCTCCATCGGCAGAAGGATTGGCGCAAATTGAATCTCAAAACCTCCCCGCTGTAATCAATTCGACGAAATTTGAATATATATATGTGTGTGTGTTTGTGTTTATATTTGTGTGTTATAGTTGCTTGATCTGGTTATTCAATATTTTCTTGTTTCTTGTTTTAAATTAATTGTTGTCTTTCGAGTAGGTCTTTGATGGATGCATCAAGAACTGGAAAGCTTTTACTAACTGGAATCCTTCTAATGACGGCTTTGACTATCTGTAGGTACATGTGTATACAAATACATATATGTATGTATAGATATAGGTGTTTATATAGATTTACAGACATATATTATGTGTGTTGGTGGCATATTTTGGTTGTTAGCCTAATATTATTTGAGTTAATTTGTGGAGCACACGGATAAATTACTGAAATATTCTATGTTTGGGATTCCTCCTGTGATTTTGGATTGTATTAGGGTTGCATAGATTTAGTATCTTGAATAGTTAAATTTACGTATAAGGTGTATGCTAAAAGTTTTTTTGTGATTTCCATGATCAGGATTAGAGAATTGTTTGAAGAAGTAACTGATGGTTAAAGTAAATTCACACACATATATTTGTGTGTGTAGTATATACATGCTTGTCTTTACATATTTTAAATATTCATATGATAACAGCAGAAGATAGGTATGAGATTGGCAACATAATTAGGAAGTACTGTGTTTTGAACATAAATCACATTTTTTTAGAAGAAACAGAAATCACTTTGCTTACTAGTTATTTATTTTTTTGTTCTGGGTCATGATTCGAGACAGAGGAGGTTTTGAGTCTTGTGTCTCACATTCTTGTTGAAAACCCTCTCTTAACCCTCGGTGCGTCTCTGTTTTGATGCTCGTCTTTCCACAACAACTCTCCCCTATCGCCGTTGATATGATGCGGATGTGATATACATACACATATACATACATATATATACATGGACATATATATAGATTTGGAGAAAGAGATAGAGACAGAAGATGGGAGGAGGTGAAGGGAGAGAAGGTGATTGGAGTTGCATCGGATATGGGAACAGATATTTCTGCAACAGCCTCTCCTTCTCGTCGACACCATAACCCTGTCCGATTCTAAGTGACTTCCTCGTATTGGCGATTGGATTTGCACTGGTATCTATTCACCCCTCTCTCTCTCTCTATATGTGTGTGTGTATATGTATTTATGCTAGTGTGCATTCTTGTGCATCCGATTTGTAGTTTTGAGAACTGTAAAAGTCAGGACTCTGCTGGGTGGGTCGGTTCAGGATTCAATATTTCGACCTTTTTTTGTTTTTTTGTTTTTTGTTTTTTCCCACTTCCTTTTGGGATTTTGATGTCTAAAAAAGAGTTTGCTATGCTAGTTTAAGTACAATTCCTTTGTGATCATCTATTGCTCATATTGTGTTTAGAGAGTAGTTACTTGACTTGGTGGTTGAAATTTAGGAGTCAGTGAGGTGTCATCATGATTTAATGTTTAAGGAGAGACAACAGTTGGGTCATGAAGAAATCTAAGAATAGAGAAGATTATGAAGATCTAGAATAGAGAAGATCTGGAATTGAATTCTTTTCTTTCACTTAGTGTTTCAGATTGTACAAGGCCTATTAATATACAGGAAATAACAATAAAGAAATACAAGTATGTCAAAGATTAGCTATACAAAATCAAAGATTAGATCTGCAGCATACTCTAGATAAACAGCTGCACACTCTAGGAGCAAAAAGGCAGAAAACATTTTGACTTAATTGGATCAGAATCTCACAAGGCTGCTGCTGCTGTTTTTCCACACTCCCCTTTAAGCTGGTGAATAGATATTTTCCATTCCTAGCTTGGAAATGACTTATTGAAATGTTGCACTATTGAGACCTTTAGTTAGCACATCAGCAAGTTGACATTTGGTTGACACATAGGGTATGCAAATCAACCCATTGTCCACTTTTTCCTTTATGAAGTGTCTGTCCATTTCAATATGTTTTGTTCTGTCATGTTGCACCGGGTTGTGTGCAATGCTTATTGCAGACTTGTTATCACAGTAGAGTCTCATCGGTCCATCCCACTTGATCTTCAAGTCGTTTAGAATAATCTTCAACCAAAGTAGCTCACAGATTCCTTTGTCAATGCTCTAAACTCAGCTTCCGCACTTGATCTTGCCACTACATTCTGTTTCTTGCTTCTCCAAGTGACAAAATTACCACCTAAGAAAGTGCAGTAACCCGAGGTGGACTTTCTGTCAGTTACTGAACCTGCATAGTCAACATCGGTATAGGCTTCCAGAAGCAACCCTGTATTCCTTTTGAACAAGATTCCTCTCCCAGGATTTGCTTTCAGGTAGTGTAGGACACGATAGACAGCTTGTAGGTGCACTTCTTTGGGACTGTGCATAAACTGACTTATCACATTTACAACATAAGCTATATCCGGCCTTGTGTGTGAGAGATAAATGAGTTTTCCAACCAATATTTGGTACATCTCCCTATTCACGGCATTATCTTCATTGGCTTCTCCAAGTCTATGATTAGGATCGATAGGGGTGTTTGTTGGTTTACATGCCAGCTTCTCTGTCTCTTTTAGAAGATCAATCACATACTTCTGTTGTGAGATAAAGAAACCCTGCTGTGAGTGAGCCACCTCAATCACTACGAAGTACTTTAATCTCCCTAAATCTTTTATCTCAAATTCCCTGGCCAAACATTGTTTTAACATTTCTTTTTCCTTCTCATCATTCCCTGTCACAATTATATCATCAACATACACTAGGAGAGCTGTAACTCCCCCTGAGGTCGTGTGTTTGATGAACAATGTGTGGTCTCCTTGACTTTGCTTATACCCTGTTGCTAGCATTACTTTTGCAAACCTCCCAAACCAAGCCCTAGGAGATTGCTTTAGACCATACAAGGCCTTTTCCAGCTTGCATACTTTGTTGGTTTCTAGATTACTCTAATATCCTGGTGGAATCTCCATGTATATCTCCTCTTCCAAGTCACCATGAAGAAATGCATTCTTTACATCAAATTGTTGAAGGTACCAGTTGCAATTTGCAGCCAAAGACAACAAAATCCTAACTGTATTCATCTTGGCAACTAGAGCAAAGGTTTCCCGATAATCGATCCCATCAGTTTGAGTATAGCCCTTAGCCACTAACCTAGCCTTATACCTTTCAATAATACCATCTATTTTGTACTTTATAGTGAAAACCCATTTGCACCCAACTAGATTTTTTCCTTTAGCCAACTCCACCAATTCCCATGTTTTATTTTTCTCTAAGGCTTCCGTTTCTACTTTCATGGCCTGTCTCCATTCCTCATTAGACAATGCCTCAGATAATTTGGTTGGGGTAGAGATAGTGTTTAGGCTCACAAGAAATTTTTTGTGGGATGGTGAGAATTTTTCAAAAGACACAAAATGAGAGAGTGGAAATAGTGGATGTTTAGTACATTCTCTGATTCCTTTCCTAGTGGCAATAGGTAGGTCAGGGCTACTAGTCCTAGGTTCACAAACTTCAGGTGTTATTTGAGGAGAGTCAGGAATTGTGGTTACCTCATTTTTGGGATTAGTGTCAGATTCATGAACTTGCACCAGATCTGGAGTTGGAGCATTTTTCCTTGAGTACACCTGCAAATACCTCATAGAATTAAGAACATTTTTATCTTTAGTCACGAGTTCTGTGTTTGGAATATAAGAGGAAGATGGAGTTATTTCAGATGGGATAGATGGTTTAGGCTCAGGGGCAAGAGAAATAGAGGACTGTTGAGAAGGTGAGGAGGATAAATCAAGCAAAAAGAAGTCTTTATCCTTATCTTCCAATAAAGTCTCCCCCTGAAGATAAGGATGAGTGAAGTATGAATGATTTTCTTTAAAAGTGACATCAACAGACATATAGAATTTTCGTGTAGGAGGATGGTAACACTTGTACCCTTTCTAAGTTGAGGAATAACCCATAAAAATACATTGAATGGCCCTTGGATCTAACTTTCCCCGATTATGACTATGAATATGAACATATGATGTACACCCAAATACCCTAGGGATCAGATTATTTGTGGTGTTAAAGTCATGATAGAATTGGGAAAACAAGTTCATAGGAGTTTTGAAGGCTAAAACCCGTGAAGGTAATCTGTTTATAATATGGGTGGCAGTAAGAACAACTTCCCCCCAATAGGATTTAGGTACATTGTTTTGGAAAAGTAAGGCTCGGGTTGTGGTTACTAAATGTCCATTTTCCCTCTCGGCTACTCCGTTTTGTTGTGGAGTGTTGACACAAGATGACTCATGAATGATTCCCTCTTTTTGAAAATAAGGAGATAAAATATGGTTGAAGTAATATCTTGCATTATCTGATCTAAACCTCTTAATTTTCACCCCAAACTGATTTTGAATCATGTTATGGAAGTTGAGGAACACACTGCTTACATCCGACTTTTGTTTGAGTAAGAAAATCCAAGTGACCTTAGTGCAATCATCAATAAAAGAAACAAACCACCTTGCACCAGAAACATTAGAAGTTGTAGAGGGACCCCATACATCACTATGAATTAAGTAAAAATGAACAAAATTTCTTTTATTGCTAATTTGAAAAGTCACGCGTTTATGCTTTACAAGTTCACAAATGTCGCAATGAAAATGTTCAAAATGGAGTCCCTTAAACAAAGAAGGAAACATGACTTTCAAGGTTCCAAACGAAGGGTGTCCTAGACGAAGGTGGTGCAACTAGATTTTGTTTTTATTGGAAGATTTTTCAGAAAAGAGTGACAAAGATAAGTTGTTTTTGATAATACTTTGTCTGCTTGATGTCTCAAGGTAGTATAGTCCACCCTTCTCCTTAGCAAGTCCAATCCTCCTCCCTGAATCCCGGTCTTGAAATTCACAGTAGGAAGGATAAAAAACCACATTACAATTCATGTCTCTGGTGAGTTTCTGGATGGACAGAAGGTTAGTGGACAATTTTGGCACATGAAGAACATTTTTAGAACAAATGTGGGATCAATTTGAACTTCTCCTAACCCTGCTACTGTGGTAAGTGAGCCATCTACAACAACAATCTTCTTATTTCTAGGACATAAGGTATATGTACTAAAATTTTGAGAGGAATGTGTCATGTGATCTGTAGCACCCGAGTCAATGACCCAAGAACTCCTAATAGGCTTATCCGAGACATTTAATTCATGAGAACTAAAGAATTTACCTGAATGTGCCAAGGTGGAGGCACCAGTAGACCTCTCAAGGGTTCCTAATTTTTTTTTAGTTTCTCAATATCCTTTCTGTTGAACTCTACTTGTTCCTGAGACTTCTCCTGGCTTGGCTGTGTTGCTGCTATATGAGCTTGCCTTTGGTTTTTTGGACTCTAATTCAGGATTGAGAACAAAAAGAAACTAAGGCTGAGGAAAAACAAGCAGGACCAGATCCGGAGACGAAGGCCAGCAAAGGGAATCAGTTTTGAAAACAGAAGAAAAGCAGCAATTAAGGCTGAGAAAAACAATCTGGAACAGAAGAAAAAACAATAATTAAGGCTGAGAAAAACAATCTGGAGATGAAGGCCAGCAAAGGGAATCAGATATGAAAACAGTAGAAGAAAAACAATAAAGGCTGATTATCGGAATTGATTCCCAAGAAGAGCCTAAAGCTCTGATACTGTGAAGAAATCTAAGAATAGAGAAGATTATGAAGATCTAGAATAGAGAAGATCTGGAATTGAATTCTATTCTTTCACTTAGTGTTTCAGATTGTACAAGGCTTATTAATATACAAGAAATAACAATAAAGAAATACAAGGATGTCAAAGATTAACTATACAAAGTCAAAGATCAGATCTGCAGCATACTCTAGATAAACAGCTGCACACTCTAGAAGCAAAAAGACATAAAACATTTTGACTTAATTGGATCAGAATCTCACGAAGCTGCTGCTGCTGTTTTTCCACAGGTCACATGCCCTAGTAATGTTCTAACATGCTATCACGTATGCAGAGATAAAATTAGGAGTCATTGAGATCTCATCATGATTTAGGATTCGTAGAGGTCTCTCGTTGTAATTCACGTATGCAGACCCAATAAAATTGTCGCTGGTTTATCATAAATGTAGTAGTGATCAGTGAGTATTATAAACGTAGTCTTACTACTAACCAATCAAAGCGAATTACTTGTTAATATTACACCCGAGTGGTCATTGTGTTTGAATTAAGAACTTATGAGAGTCTTTTGTTTGTTATTTTAGATAAGTTAGTTGTTAATTATGTTTTTTCAAGATGAGATTAGGATTTCTTGTCAGGTTTGAGTGTTTTGTGTGTTTTTTGTATGTCTAATTTTGTCTGACATTTTGTGCCCGTATTCTTGGATTCTTTGTTCCTCTACCTTGCTGCATTATGGGTTGGGTGTGTGTGGCAAATTGGCAATGGATCAATAGGTTGCACACACAACAATTATGCATAAGTGCAAAAAGTGCGGGCACCCAAAGGAGGTAGCAGCAATGCCAGCGATTGAAATGCCAGGAGCTTCTTGTCGAACTTATCCACATTATTTTGCCAGTGCAAGAGAACCAGAGCGATAGATGAATGCCGGGTTGCAATACCTTCTGCTGATATAGGAAATTGTTTATGGCACCCCAAATTATAACATGGAATTAAGTTTAGATCTCACAATTTCCTACAGTGAAAACCAGCCCCACTCACCCATGACCAAATATTGTGAGAAAAACCACCTATTTTATTTGTAATCAATTCTTTTGTGATTAAGCTCTCTGCTGTGACTTTACAGAGCAAATCATTGGCGTGATGGGGGGGAGCGGATGTGCACAAACTGCAACACTCACAATTATTCATCACGATTGGCATGTAACAGGTTAGTGATGATTGTATTGGCACAACAAGAACTAACAATGACGACTTATTCTGCAGAGTTCGAATTATTATTGGAATGTATATCTATATATGCTCTCTGTATCTCAAAATTTATGCAAAGTGATCCAACATCTTCTGTTATTTGGTGATGTGCACTAGATAGTTATATTTTCCATTTTCTAAACAACAAACCAAACTAATTTCGTTGTGCAAATGCCGCCTTATCAAGGAAGTAGTTGACTTTGTTGTTGAGATGCATGCCTGATATTTCAAACTAAAACAGAAACCATATACTGGACAATATCATGCCTGAAAGGTTATCTTTTGCATTGTACTGTATAAGTTGTGCTGAAGGTTGGAGCATTGTCTTTACAGGTGCAAAACATGGAGAGTTGGATTTTCTCAAGAACCTCAACCAGTCAGCGTCTCTTAGCCAAAAAGTCATGGAGGGTTTTTACATTGTTAGAGCATCAAATAGTACTGGGGCTTTCTATCGTGCTGGTGAGACATTTTTCAATTGTTAGAGGCTTATTTTATTGACACTGATCCTTCACTCCAAGTAATACTATTGTTATCAATTTTTGTTGCAATACTGTTGAACCTAAGATCTGCACCATTTTGCAAATAAGGATTAGCTGTTCAGCTTATTCTTTCAACTTACACAGAATGCTACAAAACTTCACAAGAAATGTAAAAAGCTTTATAAGGTTATATCTAGCTATATGGCGTCTCTCTACAATAACCTACATGGAAAAAAATATTGCCATTCATGGCTAATGTCATTCTTATGGGAGTTAATCATTAGCCCTTCAGAATAGATGTAGGAGACAAAGGGGGAGTATCAAGTTAGTTAAGGTTGAGAGCAGGACCAACGAAGTGGAACAGTATCCACACCCCAATGACAATGAAGATGGAAGTGTAAGCAAACTTGTTGAGCCAGAACAAGGCACCCTTCTCTCCCACGTACAGCTCTAGTGCCTTCTCCGTGAGGGTCATGTCCTCCCAGTCCTTCGGGGCCTCTGCCTTCTTTCCGTTGGTGAGGCCATCCTGTTCTTGCTGCTGCTGTTTCATCTACATTAAATTTGTCAACATCTCACATTCTTGACCTTTCACAAGTGTTCCACCTTACAGTTCAATTCTTAGAATCTGATCTATGTTATATGATTCTATTTATCCATAGTTCATAATCATGCTTGCTTCTTTGTATGTCTGTGCTCTAGTATTTTGTTCCTTTTCTGAACCATCATCAAGAGTACGTGAGAAGTGTCTGCTTCTAGAATAACTTTTCGTGCTCTTGCCCAATCCTTGGTAGGAGGAAATTAAAGATTTCACCCTGGTCTCATACACGTCCTATGCTCCTAGGGGCTCTTACAGCGCCTTGTGTAGGTCAAGATGGACATTCAATTACCTGGGCTAAATTCAGAGTTTTGCCATATCCACTACCTTGTTGGTGCATGTCCTAAACTTGTGGAGTTAACCTGTTTGGTTCAAAAAATTCCTCACTCAAACATGATATGCACAAACTTCATATGCAGATAATATCAATCATGTTTGTCTTTTAAAGTGATTATAACAGATTTCTTTTCTCTATAATGCTATGTTTGTTTGCCAAGGAAAGGTAGGAGAATAATCACTAAACTTTCGTGTCAGCTCCTTCAATGTTTCACTGAAAAACATTTACACATTTGCTCGAGAATCCTGAGGAAGAATACAGTAGTTAAATGCTATGTTACATGGACTCGGCTACCATTGTCGGACACGGGTATGTATCCTAGTATCGGATGGGTCAAATATCTAATAAAAGGACACATGGACACGGCTAAATATTTATTTTATTCTTTGGTGTAAAACAATGCTTTTATCATATATAGTGTTCAAACAAGACATTTTAGTGATTTGAAGTAATAAGATAGCATAATGGAACCATTTGGATCGATATTTAGGTAAATGTCCTAGCAAAAGTGTCGGACAAGCGTCCCATACCCATGTCCGACTAATATGTGTCGGACACGGGTACTTCAACTACTTTAGAAGAGTCCATGTAACATGGGTTAAATGTTCCCATGTTATAGAGAAAAGGAGAGCTAACAACATCCGACACGGGTACTCGTTCAATTTATCATGTGACTTTTAATCTTCATTTTTGAAGCCCTTGATATTCATGTAGGAAAGGAGAGCTAACAACATCCATTTTTACATACTTGAACTGCTTCGTCTTTGGGTTACTGAGCGGTGCTCTGCTATGAGACAAAAGCATGTTTAACTTAGCGCCACTTGTGAAAGATCGACTTGGCAATATATGTTACAAATATACGTTCTCATTCTTTATGTGGGTTCCGACAGATTATGGTGACTGTTCACCTTTATTTGGTTCTTCATATACTCATTTTAAGCTTCCACTTTATTTTGAAGGCTATTACTTTGTTTAAATAAAGTCAACTGTGTTTCTTTAAATGCGTTTGTAATTACTAATGTTTCCTGAGCCTGTATCTGATTTTTTGCTTAAACTTTCCTTGTTGGTTGTTAAGCGCTGGGAACAAAGAGATTTGCATCTGAAGAATTTGCTCATGACTGGAATAACAAGAGATTAACTCAGGACCTGTAAGAACTATTGCCTAGTAAGGCTAGTATTGGGTCTCTGATATATTCACTCACCCTGATTTATGTTTTGCTCCTTTTCCTTCCGGTTTCTGAAAACACAGACACATGGTTTGCAACAAACATACCCTGGACTCTTCTATTTGATATCAAAAAACTGGTTTGCATCCCCCTTGCCCCAGTGGAAGCTCAGCAGGTGCTCCAAAATTTCAAGTCAACCTACAGTTACCTCCTCCGGTGACAACACCTGCAGTCCTTGGGGAAGGGTAAAACTCTCATTCTTTACATGAACTCTAACCAAAATGATTTATATTTGGGCAAATCCCACTTACACCCCCTTTGATTTGACCATTTCCCACTTACTCCCCCTCTACTATGGAATATCCCATGTACACCCCCTCATATTTGGTTTCGTGTATCAATCTCCCCCTTCCGTTAGTCAACTGTTAGCTATCAGCTGTTAAGTGATGACGTCATTGGTAAAAAAGTTGTTAAATGGTCCATTTTGCCCCTATTAGCCTCATAAATGACTTATTTGAACCATTGCCTTGTTGAAATGACCCAACTACTCTATATTTAAATAATATATTTAATTTATACAAAATAATATATTTGTATATATATATATAGATATATGTATATAGATATATGTATATATACATTTATATAGATCTACAGACTGCGCCCGAGAAGGAATTGTTTGAATCCTTCAATTTGCTTATTTTTTTCAATTGTGTATTGATTTCTATACCAACTTATTTGGGTAGTTGACTAGTTGTTTGAATTAGGTCATTTTATGAATTTTGGATATGGTATATTTATAACAAAGAAACAAAGAAATTGTTCAATCAAGCACACACTAAAATTAGCACAAACAACTCGTCCAATTGAACAAAAAGTTTGCAATAAAGGTACAAGAACCACCATTGAAACTCGAAGCAACCGTCAATGGAGTTGAAACTTGGTGGGGTTGTGAGGTGAAAAATAGAATATGGGTTCGATATACTAATTCACACCAAGGACACCAACAATTTGAATAATGAAAGGTGAATTTAGACCTGAAATTGGTTGAACTCCTCTTGAAACCCTAAAAGCTGGTGCGGAAGAAGAAGATGACCCAAAGTCGAAATTGATCCAAACTCTTGATATCGAGCATAAATTGGTAGTTGGTTATGGTGTTTGATGGTGAAGGAGAGTCGGGTGAAGAGAGAATTTGATGCAAGAGAGAGACGGAGACGGAGACGGAGACGGAGACGTGTGAATGTATATATATTAGTGTGTATAGGTATGTATGTATATATATATAGGCATGTGGGTGTGTGAAGAAAAGGGTTGTGATGGTGAAGAAGAGGAAGAGATTGAGATTTAAGGTTTTAAAATTTAAGGGTAATTTTGTTTTTTTTAAATGTCATTTTTATGGTTTAAAATTAATGATATAATGGTGGACAAAATGGTCATTTCATGCTCTTCCGTCAGTCAATCTAACGGCCGTTACCAACAGGGGGTGTACATGGGATATTCCATAGTAGAGGGGGTGTAACTGGGATATGGTCAAATCAGAGGGGGTGTAAGTGGGATTTACCCTTTATATTTTATGAGTTTTTATTTATTTATTATCTTTCTTTTCATTTATATTGTTGGGGGTCTGTTTTCAAATTTGCAGCATGCCAGAATAAACATACAACCATGAGCACATATTATGAGTTTGTACATTAAGAACTACCTGTTTTAGTTGTAATTAAGGCGTTTTTTTTATTAAGCTCTCTTATGCTCTCTGCTGTGACTTTACAGAGCAAAGCATTGGAGTGATGGGGATTGGATGTGCACGCACAAACTACAACAATCACAATTATGCATCGCGACCCGCATGTAATAGGTTAGTGTTGATTATATAAAAAACGAGTTCCATGACTGTTGGCAAAAGAGGAACTAACAACAACATATTCTGCGTAGAAGTCAGAGAAATTTACTTATATTTCTGATTGCATTTTATGTCTATATGGTCTCTGCATTTCAAAATTCATTCAAAATGATCCAACATCTACTGTTATTTAGTGATGTGCATAACCTAGTTGTATTTTCACATGTTAAAAGAGCAAACCAATCTATTTCGCTGTGCAAATGCCACCTTATTAAGGAAGAAATGGACTTTGGTTTAAAATTGCATGCCTGATCTTTCAAACTGCAACAGAAACTGGAGACTGGACAATAATATCATGCCTGAAAAGTGATCTTTTGCGTTGTACAGTATAAGTTATGCTGAAAGTTGGAGCATTGTCTTTACAGGTGCAAGAATGGAGAGTCAGATTTTCTCAAGAATCTCAACCAGTCAGTGTCTCATAGCCGTAAAGTCATGGAGGGTTTTTACATTGTTATAGCATCAAATAGGACTTGTCAGGGCTTTCTATTGTGCTGGTGAGAGTTTTTTTTTTTATTGTTAATAAAACATCGAACTTCCTGTTGGGACCAGCTTCATAGATTTCTCGAGATACCTTCTTACGAAGTTTCGTTATAGCATCTATAACTTCCTCTTGTTTAGGTTAAGTGGGCAGCCCGGCAAATAGACATCCACAGGAATTTTATTATCGACTCCCCGAGATAAGAATCGGTACTAAATGAACATCCCTCCTGTAATAGGCCCATCATACGGCTCACCAACTTCACTTGCCTCTATTGGGGGCTCGCTCCGGGCAGGTTCGGATCACGTACAATACACGGCTCTACGAAGGAAGTTGCTGGGTTTGGAGTGTTTTCAATAGGATTCTTTTTTTGTATTTGTTCGATGAGAAATGCGAGTCTGTTTTGTCCACTTTCTCCATCCCCCTCTATCAAAATGATCAAAAAGGAAGGCGAGCTTGCTTCTTATTCCCATGTTTGATCTCTTCCATCTTTGCCTTGCTCGTTGTCACCTATGTTGAAGAAAGGTTTTGATATTATATTAGTAAAGTGCGCTCGCCCAGCGAGAAAAGCCCTGAAAAAAGAAGATAACGAAAGAAGACTACTTCGTATTTGGTCACTATCATGAAGTCAACAACACACTTCCCGCAGCTAGTGCAGAAACATAAACCTAAATTGAAATTGCATTAGCAACCGAACTCGGTATTTGATGTCCCAGTCACAGTGACTCTTCGAAAAAGAGGAACTTTTCTTTTGAGCTTGACCAGACACACCAACGCTTAGACATGGTGAAGCGAGACTCAAATGGGATGGGAAAGTCTTCCTCGGAATGTAAGTCAAAGCCTTGAAGAGTTGTCTCCCCAATCTGACTCTGGAATAAAAACCTTGGTTATTACATTGTGGTCTTGACGGCAGATAGATATTTTCTGAAGAGTGAGTGCTGGCCTTTTTCATATTCACAGCCATTTCCCTCTTTCTTGGGAAGAGAGGATAACACCCCAGGAAACAAGCTTAAGCACTGATGCAAGCTGTCCATCATTAGATTTTTTGGTTTTATAAGGTAAGGGCCGGAGCCTTTGATAAGCAAGAAGCCAATGTTGTAATTCTTGAGGATGATTCTTTGAAGCAATAATTCCATAAGCAAATACATGAAACTCGTTTACTTTAAAGCTCCGAAGAAGACTGAAATTGACCCACTTTCATTGACTAGTAAGTGATAGCTGTCAGGTTCTCAGAATGACCAATGAAACTAACTGAATCTACTATCTACTCTCATGACATGATCGAACTCCATCACTTTGGCTCTATCGAGGGATAACCTTTCACTATCTAGGCGCGCAGTTCTAAGTGAGGAACTAAGCTTAATGTTGTCTCTGTTTTTCTTTTCGGCAGGTCCCACTTGTATATCGTATTTGTCTATTCTTGGCTATTCTTTGTTTTTCTTTTCGGCAGTTGACCCTTTTCCTAGTATGACGCCCTATCTTGTTGGGTAAGGAATAGCTCATTACAACTCTTTTTGCATTATAGGAAGATTATTTCTACTTCTCGAGACCTTATAGCTTCACTAGCTTATCGGAATACGCAACTGCTACCAAGCTAAAGTTCGATTGCACAAATAACACTTGTTACTCTTGCTCCTTTCACTTGGGTTGGTTTTCTTGTTGTATATTGGGTTTATCTTCTTCTTTTTTTATAAGTTTTTCAATATATAAATGCACCCAAACGGGGAGTGCGTCCCATCTACAAAAAACCCTTAAGGGCCAAGAGATCCCAAAAACTTTATCTTCTCATCTATAGATTTACAATTTCGACCCTCCATCCAACAAAACAAGCTAGAAATAAAAGAATCTTTAATCACCCCCGGATGGGACTCCACGCCCTCAAAACAACGCCTATTGCGTTCCAACCAAATACACCACCAAAGACAAAGGAAAGCCGCCCTCCAAAAAAGCCTTACGTGAGCGGTAATCGATACACTCCTCCAAGAAACCAAAACATCGCGAACCGAGGATGACATCACTCACTGAATACCGAAAAAACAAAAAAGAAGGCACTAACAGTCATATGCGAACGGACAGTGCAAAAGGAGTTGATCAATAGATTCCTTATCCTTTTTGTATAAAAAACACCGATTGATTAAAAACATTCCCCGTTGTCTCAAGATGTCCAATGTGAGAATGCGAAGCCACCGACCACATGAAAAAAACGACCTTGAGTGCCAGATCGCCTTTCAAGGAAAAGACACTTCCGCCCTAGGCGAAGACAACCAAAATAAGAACAAACCGAAAAGCACCTAGATGAAGTCGGCCTCTAAATCAAAGAGTCCGATTCACAACCAATGGTCTGCGAATACGGAGCTCCAGCAAATCAAATACCTCCTCCAACTCCCAGTCCTGAAAGTTCCGCACAAAACTGACATCCCACAATAATTTCCCGGTATCAAGGTGATAACAAAGAATAGCCAAGAATAGATTGGGTCTATCTGTATTTATAGAACAGTCATTCGGGAAGTCCCTCTGTTTGGTCATTCTCGAGGTAATATCAATTCTCAAGGAAATTCTTTCGTATTGAGAGAGGCGTTGAAATGATTGAATCGAAAACAGGAAAAGGGTGCTCCTCGAAGAATAGCAAGAGCTCATTGTGCGGGCTCCTTTCTTATTATTAGTAAGCGGTGACCGGGGTGACTCGGATA
The DNA here is from genome assembly GCA_963922005.1 of Cornus suecica. Lineage (NCBI taxonomy): Eukaryota > Viridiplantae > Streptophyta > Magnoliopsida > Cornales > Cornaceae > Cornus > Cornus suecica. The sequence goes on along the minus strand of OY998238.1, from coordinate 8,888,246 downwards.
AAAAAATTAACAAGCGCTTAGCTTTTTCTTTTTTTGTGTTTTGTAATCGAGCAAGATACTTGTTAACTTATTGAGGATTCCTATCTTTTTCGATTGCTTCCCTTATAAGGAGCTTGCCCTTTTGCCCCCAAGGGAAACTGCGTCATTTTTTCCTCAATTTGAATCACTTTATTCGCTTTGAGACGTTCTTGTGAAGCTTAAGGCATGTGAACTAGATGGCTTTCATGTATATTGTAATGATCTTTGTCCACTCCTTTCGATGATATCAGCACGAATAGATCCAGGAGTCTATTCAGCTAGAAAGTCCGTTAGTGTAAAGAGAAATGATTGCGGAGTCCAAACAAAGATCATCAAGAAGTGAGCTTACTATGGGGGTTTGGCTTCTTGATTGGCTATTGTCAGAGAAGACATCTATGTTATACCAGCCTTAGATGAACAGCCGGTTCCGATTTAATAATACTACAAGCCTGAGTGAGTCTAGTATGGATAGTAGTTATCCTTTTGCCTGTTAGATCTATCCTTCATTTAGTTAGGCTTGTAATAGGTAGGTCCAGTCTCATACTTGTATAACCCCCCTTTATTTTTCATTAAAAAAGAGCGATTTAAGCATTCACAAACTAGTTGCTATGAGTACTTCCTTACTACACCAGAATAGGAATGGCGGGCAAGAGGCTTATCTCATTGAGAATGATCTTTCAGTCCCAGTAATACTATTGCTATCAATTTTTATTGTACACTGTTGAACCTAAGATTTGCACAAAGTTGTAGATAAGGATTAGCTGTTCATCTTAGCGTTACAACTTACACACAATGCTGCAAAATTTCACAAGGAAAGCAAAATGTTTTATTAGGTTTTATCTACTTTATATCTAGCTATATGGTGTCTCTCTACAACCAACCTACATGAAAAAAAATCCCATTCATATGATGTCAGGAGTTGATCATTAGCCCTTCAAAATAGATGTAGGAGACAGAGGAGGAGTATCAAGTTGGTAAAGGTTGAGAGCAGGACCGACAAAGCGGAACAGTATCCACGCTCCGATGACAATGAAGATGGAAGCGTAAGCAAACTTGTTAAGCCAGAACAAAGCACCCTTCTCTCCCACATACAGCTCCAGCGCCTTCTCCGTGAGGGTCATGTCCTCCCAGTCCTTTGGGGGCTCTGCATTCTTTCCGCTGGGGATGCCATCCTGTTCTTGCTGCTGCTGTTTCATTCTTTTTCTCGACCCTCTTCGGAACCTAATCTCCACCGTGTCTGGTGGCGTTATAGGTGGTGCCGCTGGCTGCGACGCATATTCACTGTTTTCACTGGTTGTGTTGCTGCTGGTGCTGCTTCTGATGGGGCTAAATTTAATTGATCGGAAGTGGCGGTGTTTGGCACCTGGAGGAGTCTGAATTGGGGTTGTGGCTAGAGGTTTTGGGGGAGAGAAAAGGGTAGAGTTCATTGCTCGTTGGCTGCTAAAGCAAAATGGTAGAGACAAGTACATGGATTTTCTTATCCCTTGTTATCTTTTGCAAGGGATGAGGGTATGGTGAAGAAGCAACCACATATTTATATATGTTAGATGCCCAATTATTTGTTGCCACGTGACCAAAGGTCTGAGGTGTAATGTGTGCTTCAATCATAGGAGATATAAATTGGTATGATGAAATACTTAACTTGGTAAGGTGCAGTGCTTAAATTGGCTAACGTTTGAATGCAATAGAATTTGTGACGATTATGAAAAATAAATTGCAATTAAGCAAAAAACGTATTGGCTGGAAAAGATTTAAAATCAAATGCCAAGAAGGTCTAAATTGCTACATTTTTATACATCAGATGATTCCGGTGGGTCCTAACTTGGATTCTCTCCGTTCAAAATCTCTCTTCAAATATTCGGGAACTTCAATTTAAACTTCAATTTAAAGATCTAAATATGTCAACGTCAATATTTTTGTATATTATAATTACAAGTATGTTTTTATACAATTTGAATTGTGATGGAACTAAATATTTTTAATGACGTGGACATTTTAGACTCTTAGATCGAGGTTTACGGATATTTGAGAGTGATTTGGTTGGAGAGGATCCTTATTTCTGCACTAACTATTATGCTTCGTTTGCCTTGGAGGGATGGAAAGGAGAGTGGAAGGGATGGATGAGACATCCTTAGGGAAGGGAGCGTGTGTCTCCTATTTCATATTTGGTTGAATGGAATGGATAATAAAAATGATGAATGTAGGAATGCCTTCTTCGTGTTTGGTTGAAATGAATGGATTCATAATTTTAATATTAAATTTACAAATCTAATCTCAATATGTAGAATATACAAATATAATGTTATGGTGTTAGTGAATGAAATACTAATTTTACCTATGGTCTCACCATAGTGATGTAATGGTTTATAGTATATATATTTTATTTTTTTGATTAGTATATATGTTTTATAACTTTAATGGTTGAAGGTTAAATTGGTAAATTGATCAAATAAAGTGTTTTGACTTTTCAAAAGTGGACACTTATTTTGGGAGAAGGAAAAGAGAAAAAATGAACACTTATTTTGGGCTGGAAGGAGTACTATATAAACAAATTGTTAGGAATGTTAAAATTGTAAATTGTTATAATTAAAGAGGAGTTAGTTATTTTCTCTCTCCTCTTTCGCCCAAATTTGAGCGGATTAAAAATTGCAAAGGGAGGAGGGATAAAACATATCTCCTTGTCTCCTTCCTTTCTTCCCTTCTTTCCAACCAAACATAAAATAATTACACTAATCTCCCCATTATCCCTACATCTTCAATCCATCCCTCCAACCAAACATAACATTAGTTACTGAATTTGGATCATTTCTACCCATATGTCTATTTCCGTGAACTTTAATCTAAAGGCATATAAATATTCACGTCAGCATTTAGGTATGTTATAATTACAAGTATGTCCTTCTATAATTTGAAATGTGATTGAGTTAAGATTTTTTAATATTGTGGACATTTATGCATCCTTATGTTAAGGTTTACGAATATTTGGAGCAAGGTTGTTGCAATCAAGAGTCTAAGTAGAATCGTTGTTGGTGGAATCGTAGAATGGTAACGTTTAATTTTTTAAATAATGATATATTTTTAATTCAACCAAAATATATTCAAAACATGAAATATGAACAAAAATATTAAGATTTTGGGCATTTAATTATTTCTCCTAAATTTGGGGCATATATCGGGATATTGGATTAAAATATTAAAATTTTGGGCCTTTCATATGGAGGACCTAACCCTCAAATCATTATTTTCACAAAAAATAAAATAAAAAATTTAAAACACATGTGGGTGAAATCGTAATAGAATCTACACTTAACCATGATATGGAGAGAGAACTGGTTGGAGAGGAACCTTGATATTATTTATTTACGTAATGTTTTACATCATGAAAATAATTTCAAGATAATATTTTGAATTAAGAAAATGCTAAGTTTTGATATTAATTAGTTTTCATTTTAATCCTTAAATTTTAATTTTAATTTTTACCTATCAAAACAACACTCATTTTTTTCACTTTCTTTTTTGTTTATTTATTTTTAATTTATTATAATGGATGTGTGTCAGTTTTTATATGCATCCACATCATTTATGATTATATCTTTTTAGCATTTCTCTTATCCATCCTAGAATCAAAAAAAATTCATATTTCCTTCTGTCAGGATTTGCCATCAACCCTTTATTTTGATAAACAGAATGTCTTGGGTTCTCGACCTTCCTAATTCACGATAATTTGTACAAAGCGATTTTCCAACGGACAAAATAAGATTTGGAGTATGTCCACAAATCATTTGCACACCTTAGAAGTTGAATTTAAGACTTGATATTTCATGCAGCACAAGATTTCTAGTCTTTTTAACTAATTCGATCCGTTCGAATTCGACCATGGCATTATTAGGTAAATTGAGTAGTTTATGAGGATTCAGAGGAAACCAAACTGACATTGTAATGCTGTATTGGGTCTGCATACCACGAGAGAGAGGAGGGGCAGAGCCCAAACCTTAGGATTGTTCAAGTTCCTTTGTAAGCAGTGAAAACGTTCAATGTTTTTTTTCTGAAAACCATGGTATCCGGCACGCGCATTTTGTCTGATTCCCGAAACTATAAAGTTAATGATCGGATAAATTTTCAGTTTGAAACACTACGTCCCTCCCTTTTTCTAACTGTGCCACTAGTTTGGGTTCAAAATAATAATAATAAAAGGCTCAGTGTTTCATTGTTCACAGTAATAGTTTGTTCAATTCGAACAGATCGTGGAATGAACGCTAAAATAGTTTTACCAGTAGCCGGGTGGCTGTTACTGTTAGTTTGCCAAATGCGAGGTTTTTTTATTTTTATTTTTCTTTATTTTTTATATACCCTTCAAAAGTTACACAACACTAGCAGGACGTTCAAGAGGTAGTGCAATTCCAACTAGGTATTCAATGTGTATCTGACACGGTCAAAGTATTATATTCATCGACATTTGGAACAAAACTCGATATTTTTTTGTACAAATATCAGTGAAAATATTAATGACCTTCTTTGATGTAAGGCCTAATTGTACGGGTATTTTTAAATTTTTAAATATATCAGTTACTTTCTTTAGAGATGTAAAATTATGAAATTATTCTCAATAAACTCTCTAAATTATTGAATTTTCACATTGCCCCACCCTAATGGATAAATTACAGTTTCACCCCCTAAAATTCTAAAAAATATATATATAATTCAAATATATATATATAATTTGGAAAAAATATATAAATTTTGAAACACATATAAATTTTGAAATATATATAAAATTCGAAATGAAATTATAAAACATATATAAAATTCGAAATATATATATAAAATTCCGAAAAAACATATAAATTTCAAAAAATATATATAAATTTCGAAATATATAAATTTTGAAAAACATATATAAATTTCGAAATATATATATCTAATTCGAAATAAATATATAAATTTTGAAAAAGATATATAAATTTTGAAATATATATATATTTAAAATTAGAAAAAATATATAAAATTCGAAAAAATATATAAATTCGAAATGGGTTAATTTGCAAATTCAAATATGCATATATTTGAAAAGACTACATTACAGGAAGGTGTTCTAATGTTTATTGTGCAGAGGGTGAGAAGTCTATCAAATCATAAACACTTCTTTTTCTAATAGATATGATGGGTTCTGCTAGCTATTATGCAGTTTTTTGCTTGGAAAATTGAACCATCAAAATTTTATATGTTTTGCGAAATTTATATATATTTTTCGAATATATATTTTAATTTTATATATATATTTCTAATTTTATATATTTGTTTCGAATTATATATATATATTTTGAAATTTATATATGTTTTTCAAAATTTATACATTTTTTTCAGAATTTAATATATTTTTTCCGAATTTTGTTTATTTTTTCTTATTTTATATATTTATTTCTAATTTTATATATATTTTTGATTTTTTATATTTTTTTCAAAATTTATATATATTTTCCAAATTTTATATATTTTTTAAAATTTTAAATATTTTTTCGAATTTTAGGGAGTGAAATTATAATTTATCCATTGGGGTGGGGGGCAATGTGAAATTCAATAATTTAATGGGTAAACTGTAATATGAATTTGAGGGGTATTTAGGGTACTTTACCCCTTTGACCGCGTTTTTGGATGGGGTGAAAGTGATAGAAAAAGCTAACCATAAAGAGGTAACTGATACATTTCAAAAGGAAGGGGTACCGCGTGCAATTAGACCTTACCTCAAGGGAGGTAAGGGATATTTTCCCCAAATATATTACCATCTTTTTATTTTATTTGATTGCGTTTGTGTATTATTGTTGTTTGCCAGGTAAATTATAATTTTCTCCAGAATTTATGGACCTTATGGTTGACCTAAAAGTGTAATAGTGTTATCTCAAAAAAGAGGGAGAAAAAATTCCATTGTCTAATTTCATTTATGTATAAATTAAAAAGTATATAACCTTTTTTTTTTTCGTTAAATAAGTATATAACCTTTTCTGTATGTAAGAAATGGTTATTAACTGCAGATAATAGTAAAGGTATAGGGATGCAAATCTGGAGTATAGACACCCACATAACTCATACTCATTTTAACAGTTAAAGGTCTCTTTAGATAGTTTTTACCTAAACAAAAATAATATATATATATATATTCATGTGTTGTGGACCTGTGGTCCTGCAGGTAAAAATTCTAAAATTAATGTTGGGTCCACACTATACTAGTACCTATGACTGAAGTACATCAATGCAAAACCTACATAACATAACAAAAGCATTCATTATGTGGTTATATCTGTTCTTGCTAAGTTTACTTCATCCACGAGATTAAATTCCTTGTAGTACAATATATTGAATTATATCTCAAATCCACAAAACAGGTCATGACATATGAGAATTCCCAAAGAACTAAAGTGTAGCTAGGTTTTGCTCTGTAGGGCTTGTTAGTCACTTTCTAGGAATAAATGAGAAGGAAAGCCAAAAAAGAAATAAGACTAGTATACATAGCACACACACATATACATAAATACGTATAGCAGAAGTGAGATCTTGGGTTGATATTGTGATGTTATCTTTAGAGATATGGGAAAGAAGGTAACATCAGGAAAATGATAATTACCCGAAAGAAAAGGGGTGTGTACCAGTGGGGGCTGCACAGCCTGCACTCTATATAGGCCTATATATATATATATATATATATATAGTGGCACTAGTTATGTAATGAGGTAAGCAAAGCATGAGGATTTTTGAAGGAGAAGACAACTTTAACCTTCAATTCACTGCCAAATCAAAGTGTAGTTTCATCAAGATAAAGACTAATGTGACAGACAAGTATTTAGAACAAGAAACCAAACCAATTACCCATGCAAATTCATGCTCAAAGCAAAGGAGAGGGAAATCTCATGATGGTGGTGTCATAATCATACAAAATAACACAATCTCAAAAAGTTGAGATAGAGAGATGAGAGAGAGAGTCTGCAACAATCTTTATTGTAGGAAAAGGGAAATGAGACTGTTAGGGTTGAATTCAAGGAGCTAGGAATTGAAAATTTGTATTACCCATAAAGTAGAATTTTGAGGGATAGAATGTCTGCAATGGTTTCTTTTATCTTTTTGGAACTTGATGTAATTAGTTATTTTATTTTAATATTCTATTTTATTTTATTTTGGGTAATTATTTAAATGTTCATTTTTTATTTTTTTTAAAGGTAAGAATTCACATTCACACACCCACAATATTTCTTAAAATGCTCGAAACCCTCACATTCCTTATTGGAAAGGGAGTTTATACCATTGCACCAGTTGGTGCGCTTGTTATTTCATGCTCAGTTAGTGGACCTGGGTGGATTTAATACTCCCTAATCAATTGGATATATAAATACAGTATTAATTAGACTCCATTGTAAATGCAAATCTGATATGTGTCAAAATTAGAAAGCCTTACATGCTAGCATGTGTATATCAAAGACTTTCATTGCCTTCAAAAGAAAGAGAGCACTTCAAGGAATGATCTTGTAAACACTCTTAATTATGACTCCATCAGAGTATGCTACAAAATCTTCTAAGTTATGTGATTGGCTTTTTTTATATCTATTATGTTATTTCACCTCTTTATTTTTCATGTATTTTTTTTTTTTTGAAACACCCAAATTTATTCATTTTCATTGCTTTCCTTAATTTACATTACTTAATAAAATGATGATGGCATTCATGTAATTAATGCAGGTAGAAACCATAACATACATATGCTAGTACAACCTAAACTGATGTAAAGAACATATTATTCAAGCTTTAATTACAAACCATGCACATGCATAACAAAGATCACCACTTATAATACTATACCTGCCTTGATAAAAAGGACCGTGTTCCACACGCTCCAAAGTTGAGAGTGGTTAGTAGGTACTGTTTTCAATCAGAAAAGTATAAAGTGAGTACAATTCTGTGATGGAGATTGATATAAGTACTCATAGGGTGGTCATAGACCAAAGATTAGAGAGCCTTTGGGAGGTAGACTCAGATACTAGTAGAAAGTTAAAAGGCAGAAGAAAATGATGGAGCTTTTGATCATCTTTGAAATTGATCATCATGTATAATATCTATACAAAAATAATAAAAAAATTAACAAAAACAAAAATAATAAATAAAATAAGTAACATAAAATTGATCATCTTATTGTGAGGCCAGAGGTCTGCATAGCTCCTCCAACTCCAACCAGCCCTTGAATGCTTGCATATAGCACAAGGGACTGCACTGCACTACTGCAGACATACATACATATATATATATATACATACATATATATATATATATATATGATCACAATGGCTTTCTTCATCACCAGTACTCTTTAATTGCACCCTTATATATATATATAAATAAACAGCTAGCTAGTTAACCATGAAATTTTAATAATTCGCGACTTTCGGGTTTAGTTCAATATTGTTTAAAAAATGACAGAATAATGACATACAGTTCTTTGAAATTGCTAGTTTTATTTGAACTTTTAAACTTAAGTTTGATAGAACAGTTATTAATTAAGAAATTATCAACCAAACATATGTATATATTGTCCTGTGATTTTCAATTATCTGAGAATAAACTGTTATAAGCAGAACTAACCGTATAGACTCTGAAATTTTGTTTCAACTTTAATTACAATATATTCTACAAGTAGTTTCCACAGAATCAGAATGTTTAATGAAAAGGGATTTTTTTTTTCACTCATTCAAACAATTTCTTAAAACTATTTCTAGAGAGGTACTACTCATGTGGATAATCCACTAAAATTCTATTTGGATTAGCTTTTCAAACGTTGTTTTTGGTTTCCTAGAGAGAAAAATTGTATTGAACGATGTTTGACAAAATATTTAGAAGAACTTCTGAATCTTGGAATAGTATTTTGAAAAAAATTAGGGTACTACGTAAGGCCATAGGCATAAAGTATGTCAAACTGGGCCTGCCTAAGCACTCGCTTATCCTTTTAACCATTTAACCCTCAACATCAGTAAAAGATAGTTCAGAACTTCAGACTCTCATTGGCTAGATTAAAAACTTAAAAAAAAAAAGATAGAAGAAGTAGAGGACATTAATTATTATATTTATGAAAGCAAAGAAATTAAAGAGGTGGATTAAAATTTAAAACAAGTTACATATACACCATGTGAGGTCTAGCTCCCATCAAGAATGAACCTAAAGGGAACCTCTCCTAGCTGCTGCAAGCCTGCAATAACATGCAAGAAATAAATGAAAATGCATTTTTAAAAATTCTGAGTGGGTATTTCCATATATATATAACCACCAATTAATGATCCACACAAAAATAACTCATCAGTCCTTCAGTAGTCAGTAGTGACCCAACAGAGAAGGTAAAAATTTAAAAACAGACTGTTAAAAAGATTGACATAAGTAGTGATCACAATTAAAACACTGCAAGTTTGCAACCCATCCCTCCCATCAATGGCCATTGGGATGTCATGATCATAATGTTGAGAAAAGGAATGTGTCTTCAAATTCATCTAGTACAAATTGTCCATTACAACCAAGAATATATATATATATACACATTTCCATATCTCCATTAAAACAAGAACCCCTCATGAACTTCTCAAATCACAACAAATGCTGCACTTTGTAACATTCATTCATTCATTCACAACCTTTATTTTCTCCATATCATATCATATGTGATTGTTAACACTCTTTTATTATATATCCAAGTTTTCAGTCCCCACCTCTCCCCTTCACAGTCTGAAATCATTCCTTGTCAATATATATATATGAACATATACATACATACATACAGATACATGCCTTTTCATCCAAGCAAACTCTCTCCTCTGAGTCCCTACCTCCCTTTCTAGTCCCTCTTTTGTCCCCACCCTTTTTATTACCCTCACTCTCTCTCTCCCTCTGTCAACTTCAGTCCTTCTCCCTCAGATATCCCTCTGATGTCCCCCCATGTGCCCCATCCCATCTCCCCCACACCCTTCTCAATACACACACACACACACATATATATATATATATATTCACCTACCCAATATCTCATTACTCTCTATCTACCTTAATCGATATTGTTTATGGTCTGATCTTCACTTCCCTTGGTTTTTATTGTTTGTTTTATTTGATTCTCTCTCATGGAAGGCCAACAACCAAACTATCATGAGCAACCAAATGATAAGAGTACTATTGTGTGCAATAATAGGCAGAGTAATAGTAATAGTAGTAGTAGTAGTAGTAGGTGGACACCAACGACAGAGCAGATAAGGATATTGAAGGAGCTTTACTACAACAATGGAGTTAGGTCTCCAAGTGCTGAGCAGATTCAGAGGATCTCAGCTAGGCTCAGGCAGTACGGCAAGATTGAGGGCAAAAACGTCTTTTACTGGTTCCAGAACCACAAGGCTCGTGAGAGGCAGAAGAAGAGGTTCATGGCCACAGCTGGCACTCATGACCATCCTCATCAATATCATCCTATTCCTATGACCAACAATTACCCTACTATCTGTTCTGGTGAAGTATCAAAGATCATTATTCTCACTTGTTTCTTTCTTTATATATATATATATATATATATAGTATATATTATGTTGGTGTAAATATTTCTTTTCTGTATATATGCAGGGGTTTCATCTCCATCTTCTTCTTCTGGCATGATAGGTGTTGGACAGATGGGAAGCAATGGAGGGTATGGATATGTGACCATGGAGAAGAGTTTTATGGTAAGTTATTGATTTGAAAAACAGAAGGTTTCTTAATTTCTTTTTTTGGTTTTTTTTTTTTTTTTGAAAGGTAAATAAAAGAGTTTTTATTGAGAAAATAAGTCACCTATAACTTATGATGCAGATGGTGAGGCACAAAGTCATTTTCTAGTTGTGTTTGTCTTTGCAATGTATGGGAATGGGAATGGCAAACCCTAACAAAAATTACACCCATTTGTATAAGGTAACAATGTCTAGGGAAAATTATATAATATCATTTGAAATATCCCAAAAGGACTAAATTAACATAAATGAAATTAAAACAACCTAGCCTTTCAGCTGAAGAAAAAAATCCTAATTTTTCCCTTTTGAGCAAAAAAAAAAGAAAAAAAAAAGAGGGATTTCAAGATAAAAAGATGAAGGTGAAAATGAAAAGTACATTCCAACAATGATGATGTAATTGAGACAATTTTAACCAAATTTCATGTATATGGAAGAAGAAAAGGGCGTTTAATTAAAGCATCTTTAGTATGTATTTGTTCAATCAATTTGTGTGTCTATGGTATAAATATTTAAGTTACAGAAACCATAGTAAAAGAAGAATAAGAACAATTCCTGCAAAAATGTATGAATCTCTCTCTGCATTAGTAAAATTTATGTTTTTTGTATTTTTATTTTTATTTTTATTTTTTGAAGCAGGATTGTTCAATATCACCAGCTGTTGGTGCTAGAACTATGGGCCACAGTTTCGGATGGGCTGGTGTAGATTCATATACATCAACCTATCCTATATATGACAACAAAAATTCATATAATTTAACCCTTGAAGATGAGCAACAAGAAGAGCAAGTCCCTGAGATAGAGACCCTTCCTCTCTTCCCTATGCATGGGGACCACATCTCCGGCTTCTGCGGTCTCATGCCGGAATCTGACACCTACTATGACACCAAGGCCAGTTCTCGCACCTCCCTTGAGCTTCGCCTCAACTCCTTCGCCGGCTGGTCACCCGATTGCAGCTAAATTTTCCGGCATGTCCACCAAATTTAACTACTTATTCACATATGGTCACTTTAGTTTCATATATATATATATATATATATATATCTACTTACAATATATATGTGTGTGTTAGTTATATCTAAGTACTAGTTTGTTGCTCCTATGTGCTCAAATGTGGTAACCTCTAGTTTGTTTATGGGTTTTTTAACTTCGTTGTAAGGCAACTTTGACGTCTTTCATGGTTCATTAATGTATTTACAAGTTCTCTTTTATTATAGACATTATCTTATCTCATTTGATTATGCACCAAAAGAAACATAAAACCATGACTTTACAAAATTTGAAATACAGTGAAATAGAATAGGAATGAATTTAATATCGGTTCTACGTTTTTTAGAATCGAAATCAAACCGAAGCAATTCATAACTAGAACCAAAACACCGATTCAATTCAGACTTATCGGTTCTGTGATTTCACGGTTCTTTTGTACAAGTGTGGTTAAATGCTTAATTTTTTTATAAAAAAAAAATTCCAAAATAAAAAAATTATACCCTTTTTGTCTCATATTATTTATCGAGTTTTAAGTCCTAATACAATATAATCTTATATATGACCCACTAAAAATTATAAATATTTTTTTTTTGGGAAAGATCAAAATTTAAAACACAAGATAACCAAAAAAAAATGGAAAAAATTAATTTAGGATAGAATGAGTAAGAATTTGTGTTGTTAATGAACTGCGTAATTACAAGTGTGCCTCCACATGGTTCACTGCAACATCACAGAAACGTGAAAACAAGCAATGTGGGTTTTGTCACGCGCTTGACCGTAGGCGCGTGGATAAATGAAACGCAAGAGATATAAGATGGGACCCAGAGAAGTGAAGGTGGTGAGTATATCCTACGCAACAGTGCGTAAGTTAGGGTTTTGTGGGGGTATCCGCTATCCTGCAGGTAGTACAGTGACAAAAAGATTTTGCAATGATATCAAAGTGGAATAAACAAAAATAAAAGGGGTACTTTTGAGACTCATATGCGCCGTTATTACAAGAAGAAAAAGAGTATATATTTTGGAGTTTGTAACCTGCTTCGTAAATACCACAAATTATTAGCTTGTCCTCTCTATCTTGTCAAATAATGCACTAGCCTTTAGCAATAGCAATGATCCCCTATTCAATATGGAATCAAATATCATGTTATTATATAATTTTCTCTTCACTTGAAATTTCATTTTTTTTTTAAGAGTGATCAAATTTGTTCATGATAAAATAAATTTTTATTCCTAAAATTTCAATATTTATATTATAAAAATAAATATATATTCGGGATAAAGAATAAATTAAATAAACTATGAATAAAATTAAACGAACTTATCTTAAATTCAAGCGAATCTTCGGAGAGACAATTTTTCTTTTGAGTTATCCGCATTTATTAAATTTGAGTTATGAGTACAAGTCATTTTTTTCTTTTTTCAAACATTCATTAAGATGTGGAAATATAATTCAATTTAAATTAATTTTTAAATTTTTCAGAGAGTCTGTATGAAACAACTTTGTAATTGAAAAGGTGTCCCAATCAAAAAGATTTTGGATGGATGGCATTCCTTTATTCGAATTGACATATCTTCAAACTTTACGGCATCGCATGACCCTAATGTCATTTAGGGCACTGAGCCCCATTGAGCCTTTTTTGTCTGAGAGAGAAAAAATGTATGGAAAATGTTTCTATTTTTCCTAGTTAATAGATATATATATATATACATCTATGATATCTTTAAAGCTTTTTGAGGCTTCAAGTACGTAAAGTCCCTTAATAGAAAAATGAGGCTTGACATTGCATCAATTACAACAACAATATTTCAAGTTTTCATTCTTTCAAACTCAACTAAATAAATCTCCTCTCGGGTACCAACAAAGAGAAAAGATATGTGAATATAAATTTCTTATAGAATCCATAATCTTTTATTTTTCATTTTTTCTTCTTAACAATTTATAAGTAACATTACTTGTTTCTTTTTTATGAGTAAAATTGCTTGACATCTTTAAAAAATACAATAGCCACTTCAAGAGAACTACGTGTAAAGACATTCAGAGATATACCAATTTTCATTTTTTTAACAAAATAATTATTCTCTCTATCCCAAATTATAAGTCCCTTTTGAGGAATTCAATTTTTTTAGATGATGACTTTTACTAGTGTGATAGTGAATGAAAAATTAATTTTACCCTTGGTCCTACTAAGTGATGTGATATTTCTAGCTTAGATATTCTATAACTTGAATTATTGAAGGGTAAAATGATAAATTGATCAAATAAAATGGTATTCACTTTACTTATTTTGTAATGGATTGAATAGTGATTGTGAACGCTTAAATTGGAACGAATGGAGTATAAAAGAATCATATCAGAGAGACAATATTCCAAATAAAACCGAATTTAAGCAAAGTATAGATTATTGATCATACAGAATAACAAAATGAAGAAGATGGTAAAAGTAGTGTTAAGGGTAATATAATACATATTTATGTCATTAAAAATATGACAATGACCCCACGAGAAAGTCATTCCCGCTTATGTGATTCAATAGAGTTGAGACACGTGATTATATTGTCGTAAAAAGATATATATAATCAACTTATTAAGGTCCTGTTTCGTAACGCTATATTTTTTATTTTTTACAAAATTGAAAGTTGTAATTTGATTTGTTGTCATTTTGATAGAAAGTAAAACATGTTTGGTAAAATTCATCTATTATGAATTTTTTTAAAACAGAAAACTGAAAATGTGTTTGGTAACGAAAGTAATTAAAATTAATAAATCATGAACTAATTACTAATAAAAATAAAATGAACTAATTTAAATATATATTTATTCATTTTTATTTAATATTTAAATATTTATTTATTTAATTTTTGTTTATTATTTATTTTATTTATTATTTTTAATTCTTTATTATCTATTATTTTTATTTGTTTATTTATGTCTTTTTATTTAAATTTATTTAATATTTATTTATTTAATTTTTGTTTATTATTTATTTTATTTATTATTTTTAATTCTTTATTATCTATTATTTTTATTTGTTTATTTATGTCTTTTTATTTAAATTTATTTAATATTCATTTATTAAATTTTGTTTATTATTTATTTTATTTTATTTATTATTTTTAATTAATTATTTAATTTTTTTATTTTTTATTTTTCATTTATTCATTATTTTTGCAAATTTTGAAGGAATAGTTGGTTCAAGAAAACTCAAAACGGAAACGAAGCTTCATTTGAAGCTTCCAAAATTGTTCATAAAATTGCAAATTTTGGCAATTAATTTTGACTTTTATAAAATCTATTTAAAATAAAACCTAGTTTACCAAATAATTTTTAAATTTTATTTTTTTGAAAACTAAAACAAAAATCTCAAAATAAAAATATTACCCAGGGCCTAATTCAAAAGCCTTTTAAGTAGTCAAAAAAATTGATATGACTCGCTTAACAGCCCAATATTGCCATCGGCCCATAACATAAGCCCAACATTTAAAATAAAGAAAGTTTGCGGGTGTGGTCCATCTTAGCCCAACATGTGAACGGATTGGTTCCTGATCCATATATTGTTGGGTCGGTTTTCAGGACAGGCCCAAGACCCTCAAGCTAAATGGTGCGCATTAAGAACTACTACGAAATTGTGTACCCAAATGGCCCAACATGTGTACCTCATTGGGTTTGTATAAATTAATCATTCTTTTACTAACTATTTAGTATTAGGGTAAATTATAATTTGCCCCGTCATTATATATTACAAGGTTAATCCACACCCCCAGTTATTTGGTAAATTATAGTTTGACCATCTTTAGTTGATTGACGTTTAATTCAAGTAACCGAAACTATAAATTTACTTATATAACCACGTATATTTCTCATTTAAAATATATTACCGCTGGTCAATTGCTGACATAATCGTTGATTATGTCGAAAGTTCGGCGGAGGAGGTTAATTTTTTTTACTACTTACAATTTAGAGGAAGTCAAATTGTAATTTATCAAATGACACATGATACAGGTGTAATGTATCATCTCTCAAGGGAATTAAACTATAATTTATTCTTAGTATTCATGTTACCAACACACAAATGTTATGGATGGACTTCAAATGAGAATTTTACATGTATGTAGCATGATCGAAGAAACTAAATACATATATATGATGCTTCTAAATTCATATAATCTATATTATTGAATGACTTTCCATGTACGTAGCATGATCAAAGCAACTAAATGCATATATATGATGCTTCTAGATTCATATAATCTATATTATTGAATGACTTTCTTCTGAAGGAAAAATAAAAACATTCTTTTACCCATCCAACCAATACAAAAACCGGCCATGGCCTTATTATCTCACAAAATGGAGTTAAAATCCATCAAGATAAAAGATTATCTTATAAAAATACAAAAAAACAAAAGAAAAACCTCCAACCAATTATTTAATATTGGAGAAGGCATATCCTAATGCATAAAAAATGTTTTTTTTTTTTTTTTTAATGTTCATAAATTTACACACCACACACCCACAATGCCTCCTAGGAAGCTCGAACCCCTCACCTCTCCAATTGGAGGGTGAAGTTATACCATTGCATCAAAAATGTTTTTCTTTTCTTAAATCATGCATACTATTACTAGTACCTGGTTCCATGATCATGACAACCTCGACTGCAAACTGGACCGCTTGGAGACACGCATTCTTGAGCACTTCCCTTCTTCTTTGAGAAAAACGCTCCAATTAAAGGGATGAGAAGCTTGGACCTTTTCACCTTTGTTTTGGGAGGATGATCAAGAGGTGTCTCCACCATTTCAAACTCTTTGCTAACAATGACTCGAGCTAGTGATGGAGGACTCGCAAACTTGACTGACCTCTTCTTCTTTTGGAACTCATTATCCAACTCTTCTTCTTCTCTTTGTGTTTCGATGAACTTGAGCTCTTCGATCTCAGGATCATGATCAAATGAGTAGTGTTTTCGAGATTGATGGTGTCTTGAGTAGTACTTCAATTGTTGTAACTCTTTATTTGTTTCTTCGAGCTCATGTTTAAGAGATTTAAGGCAATGAGATATGAGATTACTTTCTTCTTTAGTCTTTTCAAGAGCCTTCTTTGTTTCTTCTAACTCAGCTATTACAACTCCAAATTTTGACGGATGTTGTCCACTTTCACTCAATCTTATTTTTATCTGAAATAATTAACATTTCCGTTATATGCCATTAGATGGATAAATTTTCGCCTATTACAAAAAAAGAAAAAATGAAAGATTTGAAAATTTCTTAAATACTTCATAAATTTAATTCAATTTTTTCTCCACAACATTAAAAGCAACGTTTATAAAGTAAATCTAAATAAGGTCTGAACATACACACTCTTTTATTATACGTTTTATGCTATTTAAACGTTCAACTCCTAAAAAAGAACTCTAACTTGGTCAATTTTTCATAATTTTTTATTTTTATTTTTATTTTTGAATAATTTCATGCTAGTCAAATAAGGGATTTCCTTTCATTCACTTTATTTGTTTGACTTTAAATTTTCATCCGAACAAATGGAAATTTCAAGAGGAAAAAAATGAAAGAAAGCATTTAATAAGAAGGATTGCTTAGTTATATGCTAATGAGTAATTAAGTGTCATATATGTAGCAATGTTTATATATATATATATATATATATATATATATATGTGATGAAGTTTAAAGAGAGAGATTAATTAATAGAACCTGTTTGAGCTTGTTGGCATAGATTTCACCGGCTAAAACCCTCTCTCCAAACAACTGAACTGCTTCTTTAACGGACCGGAATGGTGCTCTTGTGTCTATCTCTGCTCGCCCTCTCACTACCACCCCTTCTTCTCTTTCCATCTTTCAATTTTTACAACTGATTAATTATTAGTCTCATGTACATGCACAAGAACTATATATATATATATATAGGCGCGCACACACACACACACACATATATATATATAGAGAGAGAGAGAGAGAGAGAGAGAGATTAGAGATGTAGTTATGATTTATGAATAGTGAGATGAAGGTTTGAATACTTAAAGTAAGTTAATTAAATCATGGGCTTCGTTTCTTCGCGTCCACTTCACTAGAATTCTGTTAATTGACAGTGATGCTTGTTGGTTGTCCCATCTTAATTCATCTATATATATACATATATTATAATTATATACATATATCCATGCCTCGCTTTTTTGAGAGGCTACCAGAAGTGGACCTCAGGAGGGCCCACCTGCCTATTGGCCATCTGGTCATAAGTTTTTTTCTTGTTTTAGCTTTTGGGGAGGTGGTTGTGGAAACCCAATTAATTTTCCAACCTCGATTTTCCTGTAAAATGTCTGGGCCAAAAATCACATCCTTGACGTAAATTGAGAGCCCAAGATATGGAACCCATTTTCTTGTCATATATTGGCAAGATTCTCATAATCATAATCGGGAGTTTAGGTAGAATTATTTTGGGGTCCATAGAATCAAAATTGTAAGTAGAATTTTTTACCCAAATATATTATTTTTTTTAGAAAAATATTAAATATTAAATATTTAATTTAAAAGTCTAAATCATATTAAAATTTTCAAATTTTACTAATACATTGGGTCTTTAAATATTTTCTCATAAATTTAGGCCATATATTAGAATATTGGACTAAATCATTAAGGTTTTGGGCATTTTATTTGGAGGCTTAATCATCCAATTATTATTTTAACGTAATAGAATCGTGGTAAAATCATAAAAACGGATAGAATCGTAATATTTTACTAGTTAGAATCGGGATTTTGATAACTATGAATATTGGGGAGACAAACAAATTGTTTTTGTACCCATCACTTTTCTTTTTAGTGAATAAAAACATTTGTCACCGTCACATTAATCAATTCTTTTATTTCTTCAAATTAATCAAGGGTCCTTGATTGTTAGAAGGAGTGGTGCCCTTTTTTTGGGTTTGGTTTGAAAATTGTGCACCACTCCATGTTTGGCAAGCCAAGTATTGGAGCAATAGTGTTTGAATAGTGTCAAACCATTGGACCCAAATCCATCATTTTTCACACCATCTCAATAGATGGTTTGGTTGGAGTTGGGTTGGTTTTCTCACACCAAAACTATTCTTTAACCCAAACCAATTCAATTTGGTGTACCATTGTTTAACCCAAACCAATTTATTTATAATATTATATATATATATATATATAAATTCGAAAAATAAAATATTTATGAAAAAATAAAATATTTCAAAAAAATCAAACGAAAAAATATATTTCATAAAAAATAAAATATTTCGGGAAAACAAATATTTCTAGAAAAAATAAAATATAATAAAAATATATTTATTATTTTTTAAAAAATATACAAATTATATGTATTTTTACTGAAACCTTTTATTTTTTTGAAATATCTTATATAAAATATTTCAAAAAAATAAAATATTTATGAAAAAATAAATCTTTCGAAAAAATTAAATATTTATATATTTTATTTTTTAAAACATATATATTTACAAAATGTTATTTTAAATAAATAAAATGTCAAACTATTCCAAGTTACCAAATATGATTGGTTTCAGAATTTCAGTTCATACCAACTCTACCAAACATGGTTTGGTTTTTCAGTTTCACTTTTTCTCATACCAAAACCATCTGCACTAAACATGGTTTCAGTTCAGAATAAAATCACACTAACTCCAACCAACCCAACTCCAACCAAACCAAAACCAACACCACACCGTCTACCAAACAAGCACTTAGTGTCTTTTACTTATTGTTTACAGTCTGTTTGGTTGACCTATTTTTGTTTTTGTTTATGGGTTTTAGGTTAAAACACATGTTTGGTTGAATTTTTTATGTTTGTGTTTTCAATCTACTTAAAATAAACACATGCCCCTTTTAGTGCAAAATGAAAAAACTAAAATTTGGTATTTTTTAACTCCTGGAGCAACACTCGACCAACATCGGATAAACAAAAAAATAAAAGAAAAAAAAATTGAAAACAACCCTTCCTTCCATCTCCGCCGACGGAAAAACGACATCACCAAAAAACAGTCCGTCGTGTACTCACTTTATGCCCCCAAAGTCAAGAGTATCATGGAGATCAAGCATTAACATTGATGATGGTGAGCCAATTTTTCAATAATTTTTTCTGGGTAGCCTTTAATTGAACTGGGTTTGTAGGAAAATCTATACATTTGAGGTTTTCTTATGTTTTCTGTACTTGTATTGTAAGAATTCACGTTTTGGGTATTTATATTTGAAGAAAGAATACACGTTTTGGGAATTGATATTTGAAGGAATTAGGGTTTATAATAACCCGAAAATGGTTATTAGGCTGATTTTTGTGAGTACTTGTGTCTTGACCAAATTCTCCATTTACCCGTGACTCTCTTGTAGGTCTGTGTATATATATATACATACATATATATGGGTGTGTGTGTTTGTTTGTAATATATATATATATATATATATATATATATATATAGGTATCTATATGTCTGTTGGAGACCAATTACTTCTGCAATTTCTGTACACCAGTGAATATGTCATCTTCACAATTTTATCATTTGTTTTCGATAGGGCTCTGTTTCTGTTATGAAAAACAGGGTTCTACCAAACGTGTTTATTGATTTTTAATTTTTCAATTTCGACCCAAAAAATATCCATACTAAACATACTTATGTTTTTGGATGAATAAAAAAAAAAACAAAAAACGTGTTTTTTTTTATTTTAACACAAACACAGCTCTACCAAACATGCCCTTTATAGATTCAAATGTTGATTTGTGTTAGAGTTTTTGTCCAAGTATAAGCCACTTTCTTGGATTTGGTTAGTAATGAAATTAATAATTGAGAGCAAATCTAAAACCCACTTCATTATTGCACCAAATTATGTGGTAAGCTATATTCTAATATTAGGTGCGCATGCTTCGTTTTTGCACAAAGATCAATCATATCAATGTAATGAGGATGCAACCTATTAAGATTTTCTTACTCCCTAACTTATAGGGAAACCGGTTTGGGGCACATTTTAGTAAACGTCGGTTTGGATTTATTTATTTATGTTACGTGTTAAGTGATTTTAGTCCAAACAAATTAAATTTGAGTGTTATTATCAGTAAACCTCCTGTGATTTTAGAATGGATCAACTAAACCCCTACCATTTCAGAAAACTCCCCTATAGTTATCAAATTATAGCAACTTGCCCACTTCCCTCCATTTCTGACAAATTTGTCCCTAAAACTAGAGGGAGTTTACCGGTAAACGATTTTTTTTTATATTTATGCCAAAAAAAATATTAATGCCAAAATAAAAATAAAAACTGAACTACCAATTAGGGTAAAATATATAAAAAATTAAGTCCGAAATGTAAAAAAAATATTTTGAACTACAAATGAGATTTTTTTTCGTTTCTAATTTTATATATAATTTCTATAAACAAAAAAAATTGATTTATGGTAAAAACAAATCTAATTGGTAAGTTCAAAATATTTGTTTATATTTTAGACTTAAATTATTTTATATTTTACCTGACTGGTAGTTCAAAAATAAAATATTTTGGCATTAATTTTTTATTTCGGCATAAATCAATATTTTATTCGTTTATAGTAAAATATAAAATAAAATTAAAATTAAAAACGAATAAAAAAATCTGATTGGTAGTTCGAAATATTTTTTTATATTTCGGACTAATAGGAGCCGAATGTTATACATTTTTGGTGATTAATTTGGTATTGTTAATCTCTATATCTTATTACCTTGGTATTTTTATTATATTTGTACGTTTAAGCATGTTTCAGGTTCGATACGTGCAAAGAGAGTTAAGTCCGGTGAATTAGAAGTATTAGCTCATGACCATTCGAGAACCAAGGTCGAGGTAAAATGAGGTGGGCCAACTTCAGGTGACCATAATCTGGTCATATCAGCATCAAATTGAGTCATTCAAGAGTCTAAAATCAAGTTCGTGAAGTCAGCTTTTCAATGAGCTAAAGAATGCCGAAAACGGACACTCGTAGCTCCAGTTATGACCAAAACAATACAACATGGTCAAGCATAAAATAATGCGCGGGAATGGACGAATTTAGTAACTTTGTGGACCCCGTTTGGTGTGTTGACTAGTCAAGGACGTTTTGGAAAGTCTTTGCAACATATTTTGATCACCTTGGAAAATGATGGACTTGGTTCATGATATATGTACTCTAATTAAAGAGTTAATCAAAAAGAGGGGGAAGAAGGTGATTCAAGGGAGGACTCTAGTGATATATATATATATATAGTAGTATTGAAATCAAAAAGAGGGAGCTTTTTATCGCCTATTTTCTCGGTGACAAAGATTAGTGCGTAAACTACCTTGGGAAGAGAAGACTGAAGAAAATCGAAGGAAACATCAAGAGACCTATGGAGTCGAGTTCATCAACAACAACGCAATCACCGACACCCATGGACAACTAAATGGTAACTAGTGTTTTGTAGCAAAACCCTAATCCAAGTAATGTAACCTATTGCTTTTTATTTATTTTCTAAAAGCTAAAGAGCATTCCTAAAATGGATATGGAGATAAGAGATTGATATTTCATGTTATATAAGGATTTGCATATTTTATATTCTAGATTGATTTTATGTTAATTCTTGCACGACTACACCTAATTGCTACGAGCTTGAACTCCGAAAGTTAGGTTGTTAATTATCTACATAACAGTGCTTAAAACATGAAACTTTAGTTTTGATAGTTCATGCTAAGAGAATATGAAATGGATATGTTTTTAATTTAATGCATAGTAGGAGTAGTGTAGGGTAATGACATATTCAAATCATGTTTGATCTGAAGATGAATTGTGACTGAGCTCGGTTAAATGTAATCTTTGATGGGGATTAAAAGCGCGCTTACAACGGCACTAGTATGATTTGTAGAAGATGTCTCTCCCTTTCACAAGAAAATGAATAGCATGTTTGTATTACGAAGCTAGTGGTGGAGCTAGATACGCCTTAGTTTATCTCTTTATTGAATTTTCCCAACCATTTAATTCTTTGTTTTAATTTATTTATTTTATTGTCGAAAATTAGCTATAATTACAAATCAAAGTCATTCTTACTTTTAATTTAAGTATATTATCATATTAGAATTTAGAATAACGCTAGTCTCTGTGGGATCGATAATCCCTGTCTCAAGCTATACTGTACTACAAACTGATTTGTACGTTTGTGATAGGTTAAACTAGGTCATATATAGGTTCCATTTTTAAGCATATTTTTAGCCGATCTATTAAGTCGATCAAGTTTTTGGCGCCGTTGCCAGGGACTTGGCGACAATTCTACACTATATTATTTAGTATATTTGGGTTATTTAATTGTTTTATTTTTAATTCTTCTTTTAAAAGTTAAATTGTGCATTACTGATAGGTATACTGAAATCCGCAAAGAGAAAACTAGAGGAGTAGTGAAAAAGTGATGTGTTGGACTATCAGTGAGTTTAGTGTAGTTCAAATTTTCACGTAATTTTAGCTTTAATTTTATTATTTAATTTATCTTTCATTTTAGTTATTTTTGCTAGTAGTAGTTTTATTTTAAAGTTAGTTGCATTGTATGAGTGGTCTGCAATCATTGTTTAACGAATTAGTACCATTTGATCATGAAATCGATAGGACCTTTCGTAGAAATCTAAAGGCTAAAAAATTAGACTCTTAAGACAAAGCTAGACTTTGGTGAAATAGCTAACAACAATAATAACAACGTAGTACCCGTTAACGTGGAAGAAGGGTAAGAAGCATGTCTGAGAGATCATTATGCTCCCGTTAATTTTGACTCACCAGCTGATTTTCTATTTCCAGAAGATGAAGACTTGCAATATGAGCTTAAAGCTAGTGTTATTAAAATGTTCTCAAAATTCTGTGGACTCAAAAATGAGGATTCATATCAACATATAAACGAATTCATAGAAGCTAGCGCCACAACTAAACAGAAAGGAATAACCACCAAACAAATGCGTGTTCGACTCTTTCCCCATTCATTGAGAGATAGGGCAAAAGTGTGGTATACAACTTTAGATAGAGAGCTGAAGAAAAATTAGGAAAATCTAAAAACTGATTTCTTGCATAAATATTTCCCAATAGGAAAAACACAAGAAGCTCAAACAGCAATAACATACTTTAGTCAACAAACTGATGAACAATTTCATGATGCATGTGAGAGATACAAAGATATCATTAGAAAATATCCACATCATAGAATTACAAAACAAGATTTGGTATATAACTTTTATTACGGACTTAACGAAAAAGACAGAGGGGTAATAAATGCAGTGGTAGGAGGACAATTCTCACTTAAACCAGTAGACTACCTATGGAAAATGTTCGAAAACGTAAGTGAAAATTCGTTACAATATGAATCAGAAACACGGGTTAGGACAATTGCACATCCTAGGAAATCGGAAGGTATCCACGAGATTAGCGGAAATGACGAGGTGAAGGCTCAAGTTGCTGAGTTGAGTCACAAGTTAAGATAAATTTATAACTCTCACACAATCCAAGCCTAGGGAAGTCTTAGCGATTGGTCCTGAATCCTCCTACATACCGGAAAATTTTCAAATGAATTATCAAGAATATGAGATAGTGCTGTACGAGGTTAATGCAACGTTCACCAACCCAAACAACAATCCATTCTCTAGTACATACAATGCGGGTTCGCGTAATCACCCCAATCTCTCATACGGTCCCCAAAATACAAGGACCTAAGCTCCAGCTCAAAACTTTAATCAAAATCAACGGACATTTAATTCTTAAGCAACAATCATGCCTATAGCCCTTCCAATCAAAATCAGCCCCAGTATAAAAATCAAAATCCAAATCCAAATCCACCAATAATAACACCTGATTTTTTAGAGGACATGAGGAATGCTATGAAAGACTTTAGAAATCAATCTAGCGGTTTTCAGGCAGCCATCCAAACTCTCAACGCCCATTCCCAGTCAATAGCGAAGTTAGAAACTTAGGTTGGGCAACTAACTAATGCAATGAACCGATGAGATGAGGGTAAATTACCAAGTCAGCAAGTGACCAATCTAAGGGGTCAAAATGTGATTCAACTAGGTTTCTTAAGCGACATTACTCACGAAATTGTTCACGTTGTTACAACCTTGAGGAGTGGCAAAGAAGTGGACAACAGGGCTGAAGTGCAATTTAAAGAGAAAACGATAAAAAAAGCTAAAAAAACTATGCAAAAAGAGCAATCACAAAATGAGACCGAAAAAGGTGAAACATTAACACCCGAGGTTGTAGAGACGTCTTACGTGCCACCGACACCATTCCCTCAACGTCTCTGCAAGTCAAACCATTATGGTAAACAAGGGGAGAAGATAAATGAAATATTCAAAATTGTTAGACAAGTCAAAATCAAAATTCCTTTCTTAGATGCCATTGCTCAAATTTCAGCCTTTGCAAAAAATTTAAAGGATTTATTAATAGGTGCTCAATATTGGTCATTTTTTACCCCTATCTTGCGTTTGTTATGTCTTTACATTCCGTTACTTGGTATTTTTATCCCATTTGTGCGTGTAAGCATGTTTCAGGAGCTTAATGAAGAAACAGAGCTAATCTCGGTGAATTAACTGAGTTCGTGTTCGTTTCTATCTCAAGAAAAAAATCAAGAGATGTGTCAGTGCAAAGAAGAGCTACCGGAGGGCAAAATGGTTATTTCTCAACATCATTATCTCAACGAAGGGCAAAAATGTCATTTCCAGACATTATTACTTCAACCAAACGCATTGGGAGTCAAAGGCGACTAGTTTAACTCAAATATGAAAAAATAAGTTTTTACAGCAAAAAATGCATGATACCCTACATTGGCAGAGGGAAAAATAGGCAGACTAGACCTGAGCTACGCTTTGGTTTGTGAGCCAAATGGGGGCCTACGCCCAATCGTAGGTCAGGGGCATAGGTCCCACCTTGTGGCCACGTGATCCATTTACGTGCAGAAGTTGTTTCGGAATTTTCCAGTTTTGTCCCTACTTCGATATTTTAAGTGATCGGTGATTTCAGACCTCTACATACAGGCTTATACACATATTTACATCAGATTTTAGAGATATTATTCATATTATGAAATTACAGAAAAGGGCAAATGTTAGGGTTTCCCTCACTTGTCTATAAATATGAGAATGTTAGGTTTAGTTGGGGGGTTCTGGTTCTGATTTTCACGCACATTCATTTATAGAGTTCTCACGTTTAAAGTTCATACTTACTTCCATTGAAGATAACCACCATTGATGACCTAGAGATCCAGAGAAGAAGATTATGGAAAGCGTTTCTACACCGATAATGCATATTCTCTCAGCCATGATCAACTAATTCGGTATCTAGGGTTTTCTCGTAAAACCCTAACCAAGTAATGTAGTTCTAATTTTATATTCAATTGTAGAGAGGGGAAACTGTGATTATACTGTGATGATTGTGTTAGATAAAAGACCGTTTTTATTCGTGATACAAGTTTATAGATTTGAATTGATTCTTGTCTTAGATTTTTTGAATATATTTATCTTACACATTCACAATTATTCACTATGGGTTGGAACTCGGATGCTTAATCTGTGATTTTCTACACAATAATGGTCATAAAACTCGAAACCCTAGGTTGACACAGGTCATGCCCTGACAAACTGATATAGACATGCTTTAGTTTATTTTCATACTTTAATTTACTTTTCTGCATTTATTTTCTGTTAGTAGTTGGCATGCACTGATCAGTTTAGTCTTGAGATGTGTTGTCGCGATCCGGTTGAGAGTATTTTTTTTTGGGTCAAACTGTTGGCGCGGTGCGACCTGATTCACAGTCAATGGATCGCCCTCATGCAATTGATATATAATCTGAACTATATTATGCGGTTAGTGGTGGAGTGAGGAAACCTTAGTTTTCTCTCTCTCTGAATCACAACCATTATTCATTATTGACGGGTTGAGATTTGATGATATTGTGTCGTTGTTTCACCACACCCCGATCAACAAGAATTTATACCTACTAATACTTTACTTAAAATAGTATAGCAATAAGTAGGGTCGAACCACTCTCAACTTGGAACTCGTTTTGAGACAAGGATCCAAAACTTTACTTTTCGAGATAAAAAGAAATCACTTAAAACAACTCTTGAATTTTTTTAATAGTAAACTAAAATAACTAGATAAAATTATCAAATGGTGGAAAAAATCTCAAGGGAAAAGAATCCACCACCCGGGTCTATATAAATAATATTATATATTTCTATTGCAAATTCTCCTCCAACCTATTAAACATAAACATAGATATTGGTAGGCATTCCCCGTATTTCCATTAATTGGTAATCACGAAGAATCCTCCCTCTAATGTTTTGGTTTAAATAAAATGTAAATAGTAGTAGGCATTCCCCGTATTTCCATTAATTGGTAATCACGGAAAATCCTCCTTCTATTTTTTAGTGTCCAACCTCTATTGTAAGGTTTTTGTTCATTGAGATTCATAAAATGAATACTCTCGGGACGAGAATTAAACAATACGAAATAAAATAAAAATTATTTATATCTTACCCATGGTGGCTTCATCACCCCCTTGAGAAGAGTTTTAAGCTAGCATGTTGATAAAAAAATGAAACAAGGTAATAGAATAAAATTCCATTGATAGAACAAAAATTACACAAAATATGAAAATGGTACAAAAGTATTCTAAGCTCTCATTCCTCAACTCCTCCCTCTCATTCTACATGGCCTCTATATATAGGCATAATGCAACTGATGCATTTAATTCTACATTAAATGTTACCTACTCTCTCAACTACTTCTCTCAACTACTTCTCTCACCTACTTCTCTCAACTACTTCTCTCACCTACTTCTCTCAACTACTTCTCTCTTTTTTTTCTTTAACTCATCACACACTTTCACACGTACACACACACACATATATATATATATATGCATTTATTACATTCTCCCCCACCAATTCTTTCTTTTTCTTCATTTTCATCCTTCTTGCTTTCTTTTTCTTTTCTTTTGCAAATCAACCCCTGCATGAAATAAAAATATATACATATGAGGACATTATGTTAGGTAAATTACTCTATTTTGTGCACTTATCAAATTACCCCCAAACAAGTTTTTGCTAGTCCTCTAGCAAATAAGGAAAAAAAATAGATAAGTTCACAAAAATGATATATTATTGAAGTTTAACTAAAGATGTGCCACTTTCGCAGGCTGCATTCGATTGCATTTACCATATGCAATAAGGCCTTAAACCCCTAGGTTACCCTAGTGGACGAGCAATAGCCTCGTGAGGGTTTATAGTGAAGATACCCACAAACTTCTTTAGTCTTCATTTTCACGCATTCATGCATTCACACACTCATTAATTAAGCCATGATACAATATATAAGATAATATGAATGCAAATACTCCCACTCACTACCGAACAATAACTATTTCAAATTAATGATATGAACGGTCCCCACTAAAGTAAATAACTTCGTTACTCTCTATTCCCAATCTAGACAACCTTCCGTGTTTTAGTGAACATTCTACTATGGTATGTCAATTTCTCTTCTTCTAATTCATTGATCAAACTTTGCCATTTTTCATAAAAATTTATTATTTCCATCATTCCACTTCTATCCTTTTTTTATCTTTCTAAGCTCCGGACTTTCCAGCGAGGATTTTTAGTCCCGACCAACTGGGCCCGAGCTTCTTCCATAGGATTTATGCTCATTAGTTTTCTCCCCTTTTTACGCGAGCAGTGATATTGGTGATACCAAGGCCCGGTTACTCAGATCGAAGAACTACTTTTTGCATTTCTTTCAAAATAAATTTTTAAATTTCTCCATTCTTTCTCCCCTTTTTATAGCGGCAAAGCTATTTTTTCAACTTCATAGTCAAAGATCAACTGTTTTTCCCATAGTGAATGTGTGCATGTGCTTATAGGTCAAAGTTGTCATTTTCGGTTTCAATTTCACTAATTCATTTACCTATGTAAAACCACATCACTTCACTAACTCAATCTAATCATTACTCTCATGAGCGGGAATATCGCATCACATACTACTGCTATATCATAAACACAAACTTAATCAACTTATAATGCAAAACACTTATGCATAAAAACAAATATTTTTTATTTTTTTTTTATTTATTTATTTATTTTTTGAAACTCTATTTGATTAAATAGATATCCACCCCCAAACAAAAATAACACTGTCCCTAGTGTTTAAAAATACATCTAAGAGACAAATTGGAACAAATTACCGCAATTGAGGTGGAGGTTATGGAGTATAGTCCCTGCAAAGATTCTTGGCAAAAGAAAAGTCAAGTGATTGGAAATATTATGACAGACTTTACCCCCAAACAAAATTTAAACATACCCAAATAGAGTGAGAAAGAAATTTTGTAGAAAATATTTACACAACATACTGGGTTGCCTCCCAGGAGCGCTAAGTTTAACGTCATCAGCCAGACTTAATGGAGGTGCTACCCTTAAATGGATCAGTCCGAATAAATCGGATCAATGAGGAGAATTTCCTCAGTTTCAGAAGCTTCAAGTTCTAGGAAAGGCTTGAGGCGATGAGCATTGACTTTAAACAACTGTCTAGTCTTAGGGTCCTGTAACTCAATGACACCATGACTAGAAATGTGATGGACATAGTACGGGCCTGACCAACGTGACTTTAACTTCCCAGGAAACAATTGAAGACGGGAGTTATACAAAAGAACCTTTTGGCCTATGAAAAACTCCTTTTTGAGAATGTGTTTGTCATGTTCCATTTTAGTCTTAGCTTTATAAAGTCTTGAACTCTCATAGGCATCATTTCTAATTTCTTCTAACTCATCAAGTTGAAGGGTCCTACGTTGACCGGCTTTATCATAGTCAAAGTTCATGGCCTTGATAGCCCAATAAGCACGGTGTTCGAGTTCAACAGGCAAGTGACAGGCTTTGCCATAGACCAATCGATATGGGGACATTCCTATAGGGGTCTTGTAAGCCGTTCGGTATGCCCATAACGCATCCTGGAGTCGAAGACTCCAGTCCTTCCTGGTGGGGTTAACAGTTTTCTCTAAAATCTGTTTAATCTCCCTATTGGATACCTCAGCTTGACCATTGGTTTGAGGATGATATGATAGGGCCACTTTATGGTTGATTCCATATTTGGACAACAGGTTGCCAAAGACTTTATTGCAAAAATGTGAACCATTGTCACTGATTATGGCTCGAGGTGTTCCAAATCGAGGCAAAACCTGGTCTTTGAAAAATTGCACGACAACTCTATGGTCAGCTGTTTTGGTGGCTAAAGCTTCTACCCATTTGGACACATAATCAACTGCTAGAAGGATGTAGAGATTGCCAAACGAGGATGGAAATGGTCCCATGAAATCAATACCCCAGACGTCAAAGATTTCAACGACGAGAATTGATTGTTGAGGCCATTCATTTCTTTTGGTTATCTTACCGAGCAATTGACATCGATGACAAGCTAGACAGTATGTGTGTGTGTCTTTGAAAAGGGTTGGCCAATAGAATCCTGACTGCAAGATTTTTGCAGCAGTTCGTTTGGAACTGAAATGGCCACCACAGGCCTGGTCATGACAGAAGGAAATGACAGACTCTTGGTCTACCTCAGGAACACACCTACGAATGATCTGATCTGGACAATATTTAAACAAGTAGGGGTCATCCCAAAAATATTCCTTAGCCTTGGCCAAAAACTTATCTTTCTCTTGCTTGGACCAGTTGGAAGGAATTTGACCAATCACAATATAATTGACAATATCAGCATACCATGGTGCATGAGATATCTCAAATAATTGCTCATCAGGAAAATAATCAGAGATTGGAATGGAGTCACTAGTGGATTCAATAACAAGACGGGACAAATGATCAGCGACTACATTCTCAGAACCTTTCTTGTCTCGAATCTCAAGGTCAAACTCTTGAAGGAGTAAGATCCAGCGTATCAACCGAGGTTTTGCATCAGATTTGGACAAAAGATGTCTTAACGCTGCATGATTTGTATAGATGATGACCTTAGATCCAATCAAATAAGATCGAAACTTCTCAAAGGAGAACACGACGGCTAGCAACTCTTTCTCAGTGGTTGAGTAGTTGATTTGGGCATCATTTAAGGTTTTGCTAGCATAGTATATGACATGTCGTGCTCTATCCACTTTCTGGCCTAAAACAGCACCTACTGCATAATCAGACGCATCACACATAATTTCAAAAGGTAAGGTCCAATCAGGTGAGCGAATGATAGGTGCAGTAGTGAGTGTGGACTTCAAGTGCTCAAAGGCGGACTTACAGGCATCAGTAAACTCAAATTGGGCATCTTTAGCGAGAAGATGGGTCAAAGGTCTAGCTATCTTACTGAAATCTTTGATGAAACGCCTGTAGAAACCGGCATGACCTAGGAATGCTCGAATATCTCGAACAGATTTAGGGATAGGTAGATTGGAGATTAGATCAATTTTGGCTTTGTCGACCTCAATTCCTGTACTAGAGATATTATGACCTAGGACAATTCCCTTTGTAACCATGAAATGACACTTTTCCCAGTTAAGTACCAAGTTAGTGTCACGACAACGTTGAAGTACGAGAGAAAGATGGTCCAGACATTGCTCAAATGAAGATCCAAAGACAGAGAAGTCATCCATGAAGATTTCTAAAAACTTTTCAACCATGTCACTAAATATACTCATCATACACCGCTGAAATGTAGCTGGGGCATTACACAAGCCGAATGGCATACGACGATAAGCGAATGTACCGAATGGACAGGTGAAAGTTGTCTTGTCTTGGTCATCTGGGTGGACAGGAATTTGATTGTAACCAGAATAGCCATCTAAAAAGCAATAGAAGGCCTGACCAGCTAATCTCTCTAACATTTGGTCGATGAAGGGAAGTGGAAAATGGTCTTTCCGAGTCACACTATTCAGTTTCCTGTAGTCTATGCAAACTCGCCATCCAGTTTGAATGCGAGTAGGAACTAGCTCATTGTGGGCATTGGACACAACAGTGATGCCAGACTTTTTTGGAACGACCTGGATTGGGCTCACCCACTGACTATCAGAAATCGGGTAGATGATATCAGCGTCAAGAAGTTTGATAACTTCTCCGCGGACAACTTCCTTCATATTGGGGTTAAGTCTCCTTTGAGGTTGCCTACAGGTTTTCGCATTATCTTCTAAGTGAATGCGATGTTGCACCACTAGAGGACTAATGCCTTTGATATCATCAATGGACCATGCTATGGCTTCCCTATTTGTCTTAAGAACCTCAAGTAATTGGGACTCTTGGTGCTCAGTTAACTCAGAAGATATTACCACTGGAAAAGTCTCAAATTCACCAAGATACGAATATTTTAAAGTCTCGGGTAAAGGCTTTAATTCTATCTTAGGTGGTTTCTTTGCATGTTCAGATTCAGTGGTAACCGGTAAGGACAATGATTCAAATTTGGATTTATACTTGGGGGCTTCAAAAGGTGGGGCAGAGTTTAGCAAATCATTGATTTGGCTAATATAATTAGCCTCATCAAAACTATCACCAAAATGGGCTAAACACTGCTGAAGTGGATCCTCAGGATAAAAGTGGTTAAAGGTGTGGGTGGTCAATGAATCAATAAGACAAACTTCCTCAACAGATTTTGATTCAATGGGTTGTTTCATCAAATTAAACACATTGACTTCCACTTTCATGTTCCCAAATGTCAAAGTCATGCTACCATTTCTACAATTGATCAAAGCATTGGCTGTGGCTAAAAATGGTCGACCTAAAATTATTGGAATTTGCTTCCCTTAAGTGGGCTGAGTGTCTAACACAATGAAGTCTACGGGGTAATAAAAATCATTAACTTTGACTATCACATCCTCAATGATACCCCTTGGAATTTTTATGGATCGGTCAGCTAACTGAATTCTAACGTCAGTTTTCTTCAAATCAGTCAATCCTAAATCCAAGTAAACTGAATACGGTAGCACATTGACACTGGCACCAAGATCCAATAAAGCCTGACCTTCAAAATTTTCTCCTATCCTACAAGTGATAGTGGGACTAACAGGGTCTTTGTGTTTAACCACAGCTTGGTTTTGTAGGAAAGAAGAACAATGTTGGGCCATGAAGGCTTCCTTAGGGATATTGGTTTTCCTCTTGACTAAGTCTTTAATGAATTTTGCATAAGAAGAAATTTGCTTAATAGCAGTGAGAAATGGAATGTTAATCTGGAGATTTTGAAAAATCTCTAAGATTTCACTGTATTGAGAATCCTTCTTATTGTTGACTAGTCTAGAGGGAAAGGGTGCACGTGGAACAACCGGCTTAGGAATAACCTCATCAAGCTCAGGATCTTGATCCTTTTTGGATTTTGGGGAATTGGGTCGAAGAGATTTGGATTGTTCATTTTCATGACTGATGGGTGGCTCAACCTTATTATCAATTTTCTTTCCTGACCTCAAGGTAGTGATAGAATTGACATGGTCATTTGAGTGGTCAGAATTAGAAGTGGTCCCTATGTGATTAACTCCTTTTCCTTTTGGATTGATTTCGGGTTGGCTCGGGAATGTACCCTTTTGTCTTTCAGACAGAGCTGCAGTGAGTTGACTCAACTGATTTTGGAGAGACTGCTGAAATTGCAGTTGATTTTGAGTCAAGAGATCAAAGTTATTTTCTAACTTTTGGAATCTCTGATTGGAATGCTTATTGGATTGATCAAGATTAAGGGCAAGCATTTTCAAAGTGTCATCATAATTGGAAGTATTATGGACCGGTGGGACCGGAGCAACATAGTTGTTCATGGGATCAACTGCTAAATCTCGGCTTGGATTGAACTGGTTATTCCTGGGGAATTGAGTTTGAGGAATGATTTGTCCTTGAGGTGGAGGTGGCCTATTGGAGTTACCTTGAAAACCGAATGAACCACCTAAGTTTTGTGGAGGTAAATTTTGCCTCCATGAAAAATTAGGGAGGTTTCTAGTATCAGGATGGTAACTTTGGCTAAATGTGTTAGGCAATGGTCTCCTAAAGGTATTGAAAGCACAAACTTGCGCATCCGAAGGTTCAGATGTGCAATAGACCGGACATTCCTCTGTGGGATGAGATAAACCAGAACAAACATTGCATTGTGCAGGTGTGGATATTAGGGCAAATGCATCAAACTTTTTGCTTAAGTCTTTCACTCCATCAGCAAGACTTTGCATCACAGACTTTAACTCATTTTCAGGTTTGATCTCATAAAAACCAGGTTTTCTATTCATTTGATCATTCCTAGAAAAATCATTATCACTTTGGTTCCAATTCCAATTTTGGGCATTTTCAGCTAGTTCCTCCAAAAATATATAGGCTTGGTCAGGGGTTTGGGCATTGAACTTTCCTTGGTGCATTGACTCAATCATGGTTCGGTTCATAGGGGAAAGTCCCTTAAAAAAGAAATGGACTAACTGTGCTTTATCAAAGCCATGATGTGGGCATTTGAGGAGCAAGTCATGAAATCGGTCCCAAGTTTGGTGGAATTGTTCTTCAATTTTTCCTCTAAAAGTACTAATGGCATCTCTCATTGATTCGGTCTTTTGCATGGGATAAAACTTACTCATGAATTTTTTTGCAAGTTCATCCCATGATCTAATGGAGTTGGGTGGAATGGAGTTTAGCCATGAAGCAGCTTTATCTTCTAAGGATAGGGGAAAAAGACGCAGTTTGACACCCTCTTCATTCAAATTTTGATTTTTGAATGTGTTGCATATTGTCAAAAACTTCCCTAAATGGATATAGGGTTGTTCACTTTCGAGTCCATGGAATTTTGGCAACATATTGATTGTGGCAGGTCTAATCTCAAACTGGGGTGCATCATTCTCAGGTAGAACTATGCAATTGGGTGGGTTGGCTGTGATTGGGGCAAAATAGTCATTAAGAGTTCTTGGTGCAGCCATTGGTGAATTATTGGTGGTTGACAGATATAACAAGGGAATTGATTTTTCTTCTAAATCAATGAGTGACAGATCACTAGGAAACCTAACTAGACGCTTGTTAACTCGCAACCACTGGGGCATAAACAAAAAGAAACCTAAAAGGGCTAGATGAGGGACAAAGCACACAAAATTTTTGGCTTTTTTTTTTTATCTTGAGCTTAAATTCAAAGGTGGTGAATTTTTAAATCTAATATTGTAGAGAATTAATAGGATGATGTCCAAATTAATTCTCTCCTAATTAGACAGCTCCTACTCTATTCCAGATTAAGTCGATAGATTACCAGTTAAGGATCATCAAACTAACAACGGAGTAGTTCCCAGGAAAGTGTGGCGAGGCACGTGGCCTGCTTAATGCCGAGTCAACCTCACTTTCCTAGACAGAACTGTCCTACCGTTTATCAATTTGATAATGACTCACTGGAGTGACTACCAACCGTTTCCTTCCTAGAGGGCCTATGAGCTCGTAACCCTAAAGTGACTGATTTCTAATGAATTTTAATCAAATCTGGCTCATGGTTTAACAAATGCAAGGAATTTTTGTGATTTGTGGGCCACGGAGACGGGTGATGAAATCCCGACCGTATCTTGTGGGAATTTTTGCCCTTAAGTATCTTATGCAAAATGCTAATTTAAAATATGCACAAGCAAGACAAGAATAAAATAAAATACGAAAGAAATATACAATTTTTTTTTTTTTTTTTTTTTTTTTTTTTTTTTTTTTGTTTTAAGATAATATTTATATGAAAAAAAACTAAATACAAATAACGGGAGCCTAGGGTAACGTCTAATGTTATTCTACCCTAGAGGTCGCATGCAAAATTTTTACCTATTCTAGGGGAAAATAATAATAACAAGAGTATAGAAATATGGAACCTGGATGACGACCCGGTACGGTAACTCCTGCAAATAGAAAACAACAAAAATAAAAAAGTAAGTAAAAAAAATGAAAATAAAATTGAGTGAATAATAAAAATAATAAGAATTAAACTAATCTAATTTTTATTTTTATTTTTTTTATTTTTTTTTTCTTTTATGGGTGGGTTTGATTATTTTGAAAATAAGTAGGAAAGCAAAAGTAATTTTCAAAATATTTACTTGAGTGCTTTGGACTGTATTTTTAAATTTTTTTTTTTTTTTTTTTTTTTTTTTTTTTTTTTTTTTTTTTTTTTTTTTTAAGGAAGGGGGCCCACGAAAATGAATGGCAAAAACAAAAATTTCAAACCTTAACAAAAATTTCAAAAGTGATGCTACTTTGACTTTTACGGAAATTAATTTTTTTTTTTTTTTTTTTTTTTTTTTTTTGGATACCTACGGTTACACAATGAGCAGAGGATAAAATGAGCTAATTTTTTTTTTTTTTTTTTTTTTTTTTTTTTGTTTCACAAAATAGCAGAAAATCACCAAAATAGAGAGAAAAGAAAAAAAAAATAATAAGAAAGGGAAGGATAGAAAGGTCGGGTGGGTTCCAGAAAAATTAGAGTTGAGGATCTTTAATTTCGAATTCTTAGTGTTGAAGCGGCAACGGCGCCATTTGACGGGTTGAGATTTGATGATATTGTGTCGTTGTTTCACCACACCCCGATCAATAAGAATTTATACCTACTAATACTTTACTTAAAATAGTATAGCAATAAGTAGGGTCGAACCACTCTCAACTTGGAACTCGTTTTGAGACAAGGATCCAAAACTTTACTTTTCGAGATAAAAAGAAATCACTTAAAACAACTCTTGAATTTTTTTAATAGTAAACTAAAATAACTAGATAAAATTATCAAATGGTGGAAAAAATCTCAAGGGAAAAGAATCCACCACCCGGGTCTATATAAATAATATTATATATTTCTATTGCAAATTCTCCTCCAACCTATTAAACATAAACATAGATATTGGTAGGCATTCCCCGTATTTCCATTAATTGGTAATCACGAAGAATCCTCCCTCTAATGTTTTGGTTTAAATAAAATGTAAATAGTAGTAGGCATTCCCCGTATTTCCATTAATTGGTAATCACGGAAAATCCTCCTTCTATTTTTTAGTGTCCAACCTCTATTGTAAGGTTTTTATTCATTGAGATTCATAAAATGAATACTCTCGGGACGAGAATTAAACAATACGAAATAAAATAAAAATTATTTATATCTTACCCATGGTGGCTTCATCACCCCCTTGAGAAGAGTTTTAAGCTAGCATGTTGATAAAAAAATGAAACAAGGTAATAGAATAAAATTCCATTGATAGAACAAAAATTACACAAAATATGAAAATGGTACAAAAGTATTCTAAGCTCTCATTCCTCAACTCCTCCCTCTCATTCTACATGGCCTCTATATATAGGCATAATGCAACTGATGCATTTAATTCTACATTAAATGTTACCTACTCTCTCAACTACTTCTCTCAACTACTTCTCTCACCTACTTCTCTCAACTACTTCTCTCTTTTTTTTCTTTAACTCATCACACACTTTCACACGTACACACACACATATATATATATATATATATATGCATTTATTACATTCTCCCCCACCAATTCTTTCTTTTTCTTCATTTTCATCCTTCTTGCTTTCTTTTTCTTTTCTTTTGCAAATCAACCCCTGCATGAAATAAAAATATATACATATGAGGACATTATGTTAGGTAAATTACTCTATTTTGTGCACTTATCAATTATTGTTTTATGTTTTATTTTCATTAGTATTAGATAATTCACAAAACCAAACTCTTTTCGAAAAAAAATAATTCAGTGTTTTTAGACTATTGAAGTGAACAATCCTCGTCTCCGTGGGATCGATATTCCCCTACTCAAACAAAAGTGTTTACAACTAATATGTACGCTTGTAGGATGGTAAAACCTAAAGTGTCGTTAATGTGTCGTTTTTAACCACATATTTTACACACTTGACGCCCACCACTTATGCACTCAAAAATGCAAGAGTAGAACCCAAATCCCTAAGAAAATTATGTTGACTAAACAAGTGAGTTCACTTTTACTAAGTGACACTCCACCGAAATGTAAAGATCCAGGTGCTCCCACGATATCCTGTTTTATAGGTAATCAAGAAATTGGTCGAGCTCTTCTTGACTTAGGTGCGAGCGTCAACCTATTCCCTTATTCAGTCTACCAATAGTTAGGGTTAGGAGAGCTTAATCCCACTTCGGTTGTGATTCAATTAGCTAATAGGTCAATCAAACAGCCAAGAGGAATATTAGAAAATGTGATTGTCCAAGTAGATAAGTTATACTTTCCCGTTGACTTCATTATTCTTGATACAGAACCAGTCCACAATCCTAAAAA
The DNA here is from genome assembly GCA_963922005.1 of Cornus suecica. Classification (NCBI taxonomy): domain Eukaryota; kingdom Viridiplantae; phylum Streptophyta; class Magnoliopsida; order Cornales; family Cornaceae; genus Cornus; species Cornus suecica. The sequence goes on along the minus strand of OY998238.1, from coordinate 8,850,250 downwards.
ACATATTCCAGTAATCCTTGGAATACCATTACTGGCCACGACCAATACGTGTATAAATTGTAGATCAGGGGTTATGGATATTTCATTTGGAAATATGAAATTGCGCTTGAATATTTTTGACACTAATCAACAGGTTGCTGAGTCAGATGAATGCTTTAGTATAGATAAGATAGATGATTTAATAGACAAAGATGTGCCACAAACTCTAATACAAGACGATTTTGAAGCTGTGATGAGGACATCGAATGCACACTTTGAAAACTGGGAGAATCAACAACGATCCAACTTGGAAGTTATAGCTACTTTAGAAGCTGCGTTATATTCTCAACCAGAGAAAGCACTAGGAGAACCGCCTGGGCCTTCACTTATTTCTCCACGTGTATTGGTGCCTTACATTATGCTTTCGGATAGTGCATCGTATGATTTAACTAAAGATCAAGATGATAAATTATTAAAATATAAAAAGGGTATGAAAATGCTATAGTAGATCACGTATCACGAGATATCATAGAGCCTACTAATGATGAAATTCCTCTTAAGGATTCCTTTTAGGATGAACAATTATTAAGTATAAATGTGGTAGATAAGTTATATGCCCGGGAAGATCCGCAAAAAAGAACTGAATGTCAGAGGATACGAGACTACGCATATAAGGATGCTCGGATTCACACAGCTCGGGCTATACTGTATCATGTTAAACATGTTAGTCTTAAGTTCTTTGAGCTTGGCCAGAAGAGACGGCGGTGCAATTTGAAGCTTCAATTGTTTCGAGGTAGACTCCGATTAAGATGGAACGGACTATATAGAGTTAAACCATTGTAATCCCAAGATGAGGTAGAACATCGAAATGAAAGATTTGAAGTGAATGGTCAGCGACGTAAGCACAATGTGGTGTTCGATCCACAACCGGATTACGATCCAGATTTGGGAAAAGAAAGACGTTATGCCGACGACGTTAAATATCGGCCCTGAACAAGGGAGTTCTTGTTCAATTGTTTGGGTTTGTACAATAGAGTTTTAAAGTGTACGTTTTATTTTTATTAGGAATTTGAGTTTAGTTCCTGTATTTTTATAGCTGTGTCATCGACTAAATGTTAACAAATGACGGCAATTCATATTGAGCTCGTATTGGAAAAGGGTGTGTGTGAAGAAGAAGTCAGAATGTTTTAAAAATATATGTATATATATACGGGCAATGGAGGTAAAATTAAAAAATAAAATAAAGGAAAATAAATAAATAAATTATGAAAATAGAGGTCGCGACATCTCGCAATTTGCTTGGAACATTTATTTCAGTAATTCGATTTGAAACTATCCTTTGTAAAATCTAGTTACATTTTCAGTAATTCAAATATTTATTTCAGTAATTCAATTTCACATTTATATTAAATTGCTTGGACGGTTGTGTTCTATATACTTATATTAAACTACTTGGACGGTTGTGTACTCTATATTTACTTACCTTAACCTTAATCGTTTATATTATACTGCAATTACATGTATTTCTAATTTAAATCTATGATTATACTTTGATCTGTTCCTGCTCAATCCACATATTTGCTTCCCCTTTTGGTATCAATCCAAAAGGTTTCATTGATTAATCTTCTAATCTACTCAGATTTGTTAATTTGTAGTCATTTATTTGTTCTTTTATATTGTTCTCCATCTTTTCTTTCTCTGCTTGTTGGTGCCACCTCCCCATAAACCGTATAACCAAACATTAAGTCATTTGGTGAGCTTATAGGCGTTTTAGAGCATGAGCGGTGATGTCATTGGGATAAGGTATGTGTTATGAAACGCAACAAACATTGAAAATATGATAAGCACAATTATAATGCTCAGATAATAGACAAATAGATTAATCATGAGTCGTTTATTTAGATCTTCCTCTTTTTGACCTAGTTGAACAAACCTACCTTCCATTACAGATATTAATGACATAATTAATGAAGAAGAACACACCTACATTGATCTTAAAAGTCACAATGATTGGAATATCCCTAGGGTACCCACTAATCAAATTTATAAAATCAGTTTCATTAAGTAAACTTTTTTTACAGAATACACAGTCAACGTTGTTGAACTATAAAACAACACCGCGAAAGATGATACAATTTTATCCATGTTGGTCTTGTACAAGTTGCAGTTGATCCATTAACTATTTTAGGACAAAAGGCATCGATTATTCTCTGTCTAAGAGATGCCAGCTTCCTCGACTATAATCAAAGCTTAATTAGTGTCATTGAAACCAACCTATGTAATGGTTCGATCTACTTTGATTGTTTTTCTAATTTCAAGTTAAGCCTAAGTGACCCGCACATACTAAAAACTTTAACATTAAATACCAAAACTTCAGGTTATGCCATGTTTGCAGGTGCCCAGCCTCTAAGCTTAATTTACAGATAAGACTATGAAAACCAATTTAAATGTTCATGCTCTAGTCAAAAGTCCTAAAGATTAAATTTTAATAATTCAAAGTAGTACTTCTAATGCAAATATTTGCATACCAAAAACAATTGCCTGGAAAGATGTTTCCCTCCCAAATGAATGGTTACTTAAAAATGAAAATCACTCAACCAAAATCGAGAATGATGTTCAAAATCTTGAACATGTGCAAAAATTCCAAGATGGAACTGTTAAGTTAACATTTGATTGATCTAGACACAATTATTATTCCGTTAGTTCAAACTCTAAGATGTTCACTCCCTTACCAATTAGAGAAAATACTACTAACCATGATACAAAATTTATAGAATCTTCAATCCACCGATCCAGACGTGATCATATATTAAAAGGAATTCAAAAGGATGAACAAGTATCTACTCCATGTTGTGTCCCAAACATAGAGACTGAAGATTCAATCTCTAACCACTCCCCTACACAAACTGATTTTGAGACCGACACTGTTAATCCACAACTATGTGTTTTAAGCAAATCATTTTCCCATGACCTTCTAAAGTTAGAAGTTGAGGCCAAGTCTAAAGAAAATAAAGGAAAACTACAATTATATAGAACAAGTTACATACATGAGGAGAGAACAAAAATTACAAAAAAATGGCAAAAATTCATGATAACAAACGAGTTGGAAATTAGTTTATTTGATTATCTTGAGAATTACTACAAAACAATTAATGTTCTTACCAAACATAAATGGACAAAACATGATAAAACAACTGTTTCTTTCAGTCACCCTCATTTAGAAAACCTAATTGTTAACCACCTTGGAACAGAAATCCCAACCTCCCCTTTTAAGGTTGTCACATCCGCAATTGATCCTAATACTAAAAACATTATTGAACAAAACAATTTGACCAATCAATATTTAAGTACGCTAGGTTTTCAATTAGACAAAATAGAATCCAAACTTGACGCCTCTACCCCTGTGACAAAAATTATTGATTCCCCTATAATCAAGCTTCCTACAAAATGTCAAGGACTACCTAACAAACCAAGCAAAAGTGACTCCTCTGCCCAAATTGATAAATTATTAAAAGCCTTAGAATCACAAATGATCAAGGACAAAAAATCCCTCACAGTTCTCAATTTTGATTCCCATAACAATACTGATAACTCTGAAACCTCATCCAAAGAAGACACATATAAGGATATACGCAAGTTATAAAATACCTTTGAGATCAATAGAATCACACATCGATCAGTTAACCCTACCAGTATTACAAAAAATTGGTATCCCCAACCTATTCCTGTTGATATTCAATATGAAGAAAGAATCTTCCAAAACCAATTTTTTGTGTCATCTAAAAAAATTTATGAATGGAATATTGATGGACTCTCTGAACAATAAATTTTAAACAAATTAAACCACATTTCTATGACAGCCAATAACTACCTCACACATCACAATATGCCTCAACCTGATATTGTAGAATTACTCACCTCCGGATTTTCTGGCATGTTAAGAAATTGGTGGGATAAACATCTTACCCAAGAAGCAAAAGACAATATAACACATGCAGTCCAAAAAACAAAAGATGGAACCCATATTTTTAATGAAGAAATTGGCTTCGGACTTTCTGATAGAGTCAATACATTAATTTACACAATTATAGATCATTTCATTGGCAGACCTAGTGATATTACTTCAAAATTAGATAAAACAATATGAAAATAAACATATTCAATAAATATGTTCGGAACTACCCAATGCTTTTTGGCATAGAAAACAACATATTGTTAGTTTTCCTTATATAAAGTTTTTCACTAATAAAAATATTCCAACTAAAGCCCGCCCAATTCAAATGAATGTTGAAGTTCTAGAATTTTGTAAAAAAGAAATCCATAACCTTCTTCAAAAGAAAATCATACGTCAAAGTAAATCACCTTGGTCTTGCTCAGCATTTTACGTCCAGAAAAATTTCGAAATAGAACGAGGGGTACCACATCTAGTAATTAATTACAAGCCTCTTAATCAAGTCCTTGAATGGATAAGATACCTTATCCCTAACAAAAGAGATTTAATTAATCGATTATGGCAAGCAACCATTTTTTCCAAATTTGACCTTAAGTCTGGCTTCTGGCAAATTCAGATTGCAGAAAAAAATAAGTACAAAACTGCATTCACTACACCCTTTGGCCATTACGAATGGAATGTCATGCCCTTTAGCCTTAAGAATGCTCCAAGTGAATTCCAAAATATTATGAATGATATTTTCAATCATTTCAATCATTTTTCCGTAGTCTATATTGATGATGTTCTTATTTTTTCCAATAACATTAAAGCTCATTGGAAACATCTTAATTCTTTCTTCCACACCATCAAAATCAATGGTTTAGTCATCTCTGCTTCCAAGATAAACTTTTTCAAACCAAAGTTAGATTTCTTGGTTATGATATATCTCAAGGAAAATTCCACCCAATATGTCGATCCATAGAATTTGCAGATAAATTCCCATACCAAAATCTTGATAAAACTCAGTTACAACGTTTCCTTGATTCTTTAAATTACATTGCTGAATTTTACAAAGATCTTCGAAAGCAATATAAACCACTTTTCAATCATTTACAGTCAAACCCCCCTCTATGGACTGATATTCATACAACTATCATTAGGGACATTAAAAAATATGTCAAAACTCTTCCTTGCTTAGGAATTTTTTCAGTCAACTCTTTCAAAATTATTGAAACCAATGCCTCCAATATTGGTCACGGAGGCATTTTAAAACAAAAACTCTCCCCTACTTCTCCAGAACAGCTAGTTCGTTACCATTCTGGAGCATGGAACAAAACACAAAGTAATTATAACACTATTAAACAATAAATTCTTGTAATTGTTCTATATATCTATAAATTCTAAGATGATATTTTAAATCAAAATTTTTTACTTCGAGTTGATTGCAAAAGTGTTAAATATGTTTTAGAAAAAGATGTTAAAAATATAGTTGCTAAGTATATTTTTGCCAGATGACAGTCAATTTTAAGCATTTTCCAATTTGATATTAAATACATTCATGGATGTGACAATTCAACCCCAGATTTTCTTACCAGAGAATTTTTGTAGAACCCTGATGACAAACAGACAACCACAATCACGTCTTAGAGGAGGGCTCCCTCCGGTCTGACCCCCTACCCTAGTTAAAACTGAACCTTTTACTTCATTCGCTTTAGTAAACAAGTTCACAAGCCTAGGGACCCCCTTAGGTCCGCGTCATACCTTTAGTTCAACATTAACTACTCCGCATGATCCTTTCACAATCCATGCCCTAGTCACCAATACTCCACCTCTCCCCCGATACAACCCTCTAGGAATATCAGAAGATCTCCAAAAAACTTACCATACCCTTTTCTTCATCAAACCTCATTTTTCTCACACAAATGATCCAATTGCCCTAGTAAAACAGTCCCCACCCCCAAATTCTTGTTGGATACCACACACCCCTAGTCACAACTTGCAATATTACAAAGACATCCTTTACCAAACAAAATCTATCTTCATCAAACCTGTTCCTGATCGAAATGATCCAACCAAAGTCATTTACCACTCCCTGTACATTTTGAGGGTTGTCTCCCTTAAAGAATGGGGAAAACATCTATCTGAGCCCAAAAAGTTAAATAACTCACTCCCATTCACTTACTATGACTACATGGATGCTTGGTTCAAAAAATTTCTTTTTCAATCTAAAACCTTTAGTCATTCTTTGTTCATCAATTTTGATAATAAATTTAACATTTAACTCCCGTCTTGGTTTGTTGAGTAGTAGAATGACCATGACCCAGATGACGATGTTATTCCTGAAACCCTCTAAGAACAAATCCTTTATTTTGAAGCTAAGTTCAAAGTCCCTTCGTATGACCATCAATTCCCCCTACTACTTATTTTCACCAAAAAATACAAAATTCATTGGATTTTCAAATGACATTATAGCCTTAAAGGTGACACTGACACAGTATGTAGAGTCCATTATACTAAATGGTGGGATCCTTTCAAAATCGAAAGAATCATTCAATAAGTCCAACTCGAATTCCCCAAAGAAGTTTTTCAGCCACTCAAGGCTAGCCCAGTCACACAAATCCTTGAAACAGCACAGTTAAGTTCCTCTACAGAAACCGTAGTAAAAAAATCAGCCTCCAAGAAGTCAACTTTCAAAGTTAAGCTCAAAGAGAAAATGAAAAAGCTCCTTACCCAAATAGATGGAGCTTCAAGCAGTGATGAAGAAGGTGAATCATCTACATAATCCAAATACAGACCATACCAGGATGCCCAAGATCCATTCGATCTGTCTAAAGATTAAGATGAAGATAAAAGTCAAGCTCAAGTCAAAAGATACAAGAAAGACACAAAAAGACAATAATAGTGCATCATGAATAATGACTTTTTGCTACAGTAAACCGTCGACACAAATGACAAATACAGTACTTAATAGTACCGACAAACTACTATTACAAACAGTAAAAAGAAACAATTCTCTGCCTCAAAAGTCAAAAAGTCAATAGTGAAAGGAAACAATTCTCTACCCCAAAAGTCAAAAAGTCAACAGTGCAAAACCCCACAGTAACTTTGTTATTTTCTCTATACAAGGAGTCAAATGTAATGATTTAAGCAAGTTTTAGTTTCTAGTCTTTCTCTCATTGTAATCTCTCTTCTCTCTCTTCTCTTCTCCAAGATTTCTAAACCTCCAAACCCAGATGGATTGTCTCACATTCACTTGTAAGTTCGTCTATCCAAGTTAATTGTAATTTTCAATTTGAAACCATCATTTGTAAAATCTAGTTACAATTTCAGTAATTCGAACATTTATTTCAGTAATTCAATTTCACATTTATATTAAACTACTTGGACGGTTGTGTCATATATACTTATATTAAACTACTTGCACGGTTGTGTCCTCTATAATTACTTACCTTAACCTTAATCATTTATATTATATATATTCCAAAAAATATATATTTTGTCTGAAATATATATTTTCCGAAATATATATATTTTCCAAAATATATAATGTTTTTGAAAAATATTTTTTTTCGAAATACATCATTTTTTAAAAAATTATAATTTTTACGAAAAATTATTTTTCGAAAAAAAAATCATATTTTGGAAAATAATAAATATTTTTCTCAAAAAAATTATTCTTTGGAAAAAATCATATTTTGGAACATAATATATATTTTTCCCAAAAAAATTATTTTTCTGAAAAAAATTATTTTTCTGAAAAAAATTATATTTTTTTAAAAGAATTCGGAAAACATATATTTTTGACAAATTATATATATATATTCCAAAATATATATCATTTTCCAATATATATATATATATTTCTCAAAATATATATATTTTCTGAAATATTTCTATTTTTTCTAAAATATATGTTGTTTTTGAAAAATATTTTTTTCTGAAATATATATATTTGAAATTTATAGTTTTTACGAAAAATATAATTGATTTTAGAAAAATAATTTTTTTAAATGTTTGATTTGACTAAACCCCCTATGCTTTTAAGGGTAGTTTAAGTATTATGACTCAAAATGTGAGGGGATGGGGCATAGTGATGAAATTGAATAGTATAGAGGGCAAATTGGACACAGTGGGGGTTGGTTGATTAAATTGGATAGTATATGGGGGTTTTATGAAATTAACCCTAAAATATATATAAAAAAATTAAAAATAAAAGAAATTTCTAATTTGTAGTTCGAAATAGTTTTTATATTTCGGATTTTGTTTTTTTATATTTTACCCTAATGGTAGTTCAAAAACAATTTGTTTTGGTATTAATGTCTTTTCCGGCATAAATACAAAAATATATTCATTTATCAGTAAACCACCTTTAGTTTAAGGAGCAATTTTGTTTTGTCTGAAATTGGAGGGAATAGACCAAGTTGATACAAATTGAAAACGATATGGGGGTTTTCTTAAATGGAGGGGGGTTAGTTGATCCATTTTGAAACCGCAAGGGAGTTTACTAATAATAACCCTAAGTGCGTGTTTGACATAAGGGTTTGGTGCCAAATTTTTAATTTTGGGATGAAAAAGTTAGCCTAACCCATGTTTGGTAGCTTTGGTTTTAATGCAACAATGTCAACACATTGGCACCAAATGAAGCAAATTAGGAACCATCTGAAGACATGGTTTTGGATGGTGGGGTTACTATTCACAACCCATAACCATCAAATTAAAACAAACTCACAACCCCAAATTCATTATTGGTGTACCATTCCATTATCAACAAAAGTCAATATTGTCATGCTTATCATTTTATTTAAATAAATAAAATAGAATTAAGTAAAATCAAATAAATAGTAAACAAATATAATAATTAATAAATTTTTAGTAATTAATAATAAATAAATAAAAATTGAGTAAAATATTAAATAAATAATATAGAAATAATTAACAATTAAATATTAATAATAAATAATTAAATATTTAAAAATAATAAATAAATAAAAATGATAAATATAATAGAATTAATAATTAATTAATAATAAATAAATAAATAAAAATTGAGTAATAAAAATTTTAAAATAATAAATAAAGTAAAACCAAATAAATAATAAACAAAAATAAAATGAATAAATAATTAATAATTAATAATAAATAGTTAAATATTAAATAAATTTGTACAAAAAATAAATAGTTAAATATACATATATATTAATAGAATAACAAATATTGTAAAACCAAATAAATAATAAACAAAAATAATATGAATAAATAATTATTAATAAATTAATAAAAATTGAGTAATAAATATTTAAAAATAATAAATTGGTAAAAGAACATTGAAATTTCAAATGAAAAAAGATTATAATTTTTCAAACTACATATACGAACCAATTGAATAATTCTTTCAATATGGTGAAATATTATTATCCAATATTAATATTTATTGTAAAACAAAATTCATCCTTAATGTTTTTATTTTTATTTTTTAAAACATATATATTTAGATATGTTATTATAAATAAATAAAATGTCAAACCATTCCAAGTTACCAAACATGGTTTGGTTTTTCAGTTTCATTTTTTCTCACACCAAAACCATCTGCACCAAACATGATTTCAGTTCAGAATAAAATCACACCAAACCTAATCCAACCTAAACCAAAACCAAAAACCAATATCGCACCGGTTGCCAAACAAACACTAGCCATGTTTGTTTACTGGTTATGGTCCCATTTTTCTGGTCTGATCATGATTTTTTGAGACCAGACCATGTTTGTTTTGCATTGGTCTCAAAAAATATAACCAAACCAAGTTGGACCAAATTAAACCAAAATAACATTTTTTAGGACCACAATTTTTGGTGATTTTATTTGGTCTGGTTACAAAATCTATCCAAAATGTCCTCCAATAATTGAACCACATCTAATCAATATATAAACCAAAACACAAAAATAAAAAAATAAAAAGAATTAAATAATAAATAAAAATAAAAAAATAAAAAATATAATAAAAAATAAATGAATAAATAATAATATAATAACAAATTAATAAAATATATTTATAAATTAATAAAAAAATAAAAAAAAATATTTATGAATAAAATAATAATATAAATGATAAATTAAATAAAATATATTTAAAAATTAATATAAAAAAGTGAATAAAAAAATGAATAATAAAATATATTTATAATAAATATATATAATAATAAATAATAATAATAAATAATAAATTAATAAAATAAATTAATAAATTAATTAAACAAATAAACAAATAATAATAAATTATAGATTAATAATATAAATAATAAATTAAATAAAGCATACTTATAAATAAAATAAAAATAATGAATAATAAACAAAATGAATTAAATAATACATAAAACAATAATAAAAAAATAAATAATAAGCAAAATGAATTAAATAATACAAAAATAATAATAATAAATGAATAAAATATATTTATAAATTAATTAAAATAAATGAATAAATAATAATATAAATAGTAAATTAAATGAATTATATTTATAAAAAAATGAATAATAAACAAAATGTATTAAATAATACATAATAATAATTAATAAAATAAATAAATACAATTAAATAATACATAATAATAATTAATAAATTAAATGAATTAAATAATAAACAAACTAAATGAAATAAAATGAATGAAATAATACATAATAATAATAATAAATAAATAAATACAATAATAAATAATAATATAAATAATAAATTATAAAATATATTTATAAGCAAATAAAAATAAATGAATAAATAATAAGCAAAATGAATTAAATAATATATAAATATAATAATAAATAGATATATATTATAATAAATAATAAATAGTAAGTGATAAATAATAATAAATAATAAATAATATATATTTTTTAAAGCCAAAATATCAGAGTGCATTATTTGCATATTATCGAGAGTTGAAGTTGTTATGTAATATTAGTGTGTGACTTGTGAAATTTGTGTGATCGTAATTTTTGTATAGTAAAAAATGTGGCTTGTAAAAAACCTATTTGTTGTTATATTTGATAATTGGAGTCCAATAATCTTATTTTAAGAAATTTTTACAAAACCAATATAACATTATTATGTAATAAATACATAATAAAAATCAATCAAAAAGACTTTAACAAATGTTTACAAATTAAATGTGTGGGTTTTAAGGTTATTACATTATATAAAGTATATTCAATATTATCTCAGTTTACTAGAAATTTAAGATCATACCAGTTTGCCAAACATGGTCTGGTTCAAAGAAGTTTAGAATCAGACAGTTTGCCAAACATGGTATGGTTCCAATTTTCTCAGATCAAGACCATCAGATTAGACAGCTTACCAAATAAAATTTCAGAACATCACCTGGTCCAGACCAGACCAGATCGGTTACCGAACGGGGCCTAAATTTTATGGTGGTAAGATGCTTTAAATATTGATCAGTTTTAGTTTAGTTCAAAAAATATTTAGCTATAGTGTTGAAGGTTTCAAGCAACAACGCAAATATCAAAGTTGTAATTTCATTTTTTTCTTAAACATTTTCACTATTCATATTACTGTATGAAACAAAACATACCACGAGAAACATGTTTTTACCTCCAAAATGCACTGATTTCCAACACGAAACAAAAACATTGAAAATAAAACAACGTAAAGTAATATGAAAGCATCTCATCTTCATCAATAGTTTGGTTTTGTCATTTTGTTAGATATTTTTCACAATTGGTTGACACATTAAGAGCAAGTATAACAATTTTATTACTGTTTTCAAGTACTCGGTACAATAAAAACAGTAATAGGTAAATTGTTTATCAATATAAAAAATATATATATAGGACTTTTAAAATATAATTTTGACTTTGTAATTAACAATATATAAGGCCGAGATATTCAACATTTGTAATAATAAATTAACGTTTACAATCAATACATAATTTTGAAAGATAAATGATGTATGGGATTTCAATAAATAATAAGGTCGAGAATACAATATTTGGGATTGGAGTCACAATTTAAAGGTAGGAGGGGGTATAATTTTTAATTTAATTCCTAAGTATCTAAATTTGGGGTTTTTTTTTTTTTTTTGAGAAGTAAAATTTGGGTCTATATGTGTATAACAAAAATGATTGTTTTATCTATAACCATTGAAAAAAAACCATAAAATTTATTAGTACAAAAGTTCTGTTAAAAAAATTGTTAAGAATAAAAACTACTACAATTGAATATAAGCTAAAAGTTTAAACATTATTTTTTTTCAATTATGATACTTATAAATAATTTACAAAAAAAATCTTCTACTATCTTGTTACGAAATTATGTTATGATAATGATATTTTTTGTAGATAAAAATGTTTTCTATGTAGTTGCTAATATTTTATTTACTGAAAGTAAAATAAAATCATGTGATTGCATAATGTACAACAACTAACTCATAACAATCATTCATAATCCATCCAATAATATTAACAAATCAGGTATTTTTTATTTTGTAAGTTGTTGGACTACAAGATTTGTAGAGTTTATAAAATTTCGTAAGATTTTGAAGCACACAATTAATTTGAAATAAAATAAGGGCCTAAGTCTATGTTTGGTAACCAGTTCAATTTTGATTTTCTACTTTCATTTCCAAATAATAAACAAAAATGAATAATTAAATATTAAATATTAAATAAATTTGAATAAAAAGACACAAATAGATAAATAAAAATAAGAAATAAAAAAAATTAAAATAATAAAGTAATAAAATAAAATTGATAAATAATTAATAATAAAAAATAAATATTAATAAAATACATATATAGACAAATAAAAATAATAAAGAATAAATAAATGAAATAATAAATAATTGATAATAAATAAATAAAAATTGAGTAATAAATAATTAAAAATAATAAATAAAGTAAAATGAAATAAATAATAATAAATAATTGATAATAAATAAATAAAAATGGAGTAATAAATAATTAAAAATAATAAATAAAGTAAAATCAAATAAATAATAAACAAAAATAAAATGAATAAATAATTAATAATTAAATAAATTAGTACAAAAAAATATTTAAATTAGTTCATTTTATTTTTATTAGTAATTAGTTCATAATTTATTAATTCTTAATTTTTTTCATTAAAAAAATATTTTCAAATTTTTGCTTTAAAAAATTTCACGGGATATGAATTTTACCAAACAACTTTTATTTTATATCAAAATAACAAAAAAACAACTCACAACTTTCATTTTGTAAAAAATAAAATCACAACTAAAAAAAAAAACCACATGATTACCTGTTGATTTTAACTACATAATTAAAAATCTTTATAATAAAATTAAAACTACTAAAAAAAAAAGGAAAAATGAAAGCATATTTTTGTTTTTTGTTTTTTCGGAGATATATATAGTATAGATTTATTTTTTGGTTTTTTCGGAGATATATATAATATAGATTTATGTGTCTATATATACACACGTACGTGTATCCAGACTCCCTCGTTCCTCAGGCCCCCATCCGCGTGAGACCGGTAGAGAGGGAAAGTGTCTTAGAGGCGGTGTTTGAATGATCATCAATTTTGCTATAATTTAAGAAACCTAGACTTGTTTTATAGCGAATTCAAACACCAAATCCCCAAATCCTTGTATTTATTTGTACCAAATCGTGGTTCCAAACCCTAACGTGACAATCCATCACTCACTGTACAGTTTCCATTCTTCAAAACCCTCGCTCACAAAACCCTAGAAACCATCAGATTCTAACCCTAAGTTAAAGTTCTTCATCTTCATTCTCATCTCCGCAAACACCAAATTTAGGGTTTACTCGACTCGACAACGCCATGAGTCCCATTCAGAATTTGGAGCAGCACTCTCGCCGTCTCATCGAACCTGATCTCCGTACTCACTCTATCTTACTCCCTTCTTTACATGTGCATATATATATATATATATATATATATGGTTATATGTGTTTGTTATTTGTTCTGTGTATCTGAATTTGAATGTCTTGAAACAGCTCCTGATACACCACCCGAGACAGCGAGTGAGACAGCGATTCGTATGAGGCTTCAAATGGCAATGGAGGTACGGGATAGCCTAGAGATAGCTCACACAGGCGAGTACTTAAATTTCTTAAAATGTTATTTTCGGGCCTTCTCCGCGATTCTATATCACATTACAAAGCCTCAGTTCGTTGATAATCCGGAGCACAAGCTTCGGAACATCATCATTGAGATTCTAAATAGGCTACCACACAGCGAGGTTCTTCGCCCGTTTGTTCAGGATCTATTGAAGGTTGCAATGCATGTTCTCACCACTGATAATGAAGAAAATGGCTTAATTTGTATTCGGATAATATTCGATCTCCTTAGGAACTTCAGGCCCACCTTAGAGAATGAAGTTCAGCCTTTTCTCGACTTCGTTTGTAAAATTTACCAGAATTTTAGACAGACTGTTACTCATTTTTTCGAAAATGGGGCAGCAGTCCCGCCACCACCACCGTCCCCACCAGCGTCTATGCCGGCACAGTCATCGTCGTCTTCGTTGTCTTTGACTTCTCTGGGTGAAGATGTTAAGCCCATGGACGTGACTGATCAAATGGGTCCTCCTAATGGATATGTAGGAGTTGGGCAGCTTAATCCCAGTACACGTTCATTCAAGATTGTTACGGAAAGTCCATTGGTGGTTATGTTTCTGTTTCAGTTGTATGGCCGGCTTGTCCAAACCAACGTTCCTCATTTGCTGCCGTTGATGGTCACTGCTATATCTGTTCCGGGTCCAGAGAGGGTTCCTCCCCATTTGAAGACTCACTTCATCGAGTTAAAGGGGGCGCAGGTTAAGGTGAGTGTTCCTTGTTCTGAATGTACCACTTCTGAAACTATTATCTGGATACCGGAAGAAAACTGAAAATTTTACTGCAACTATAATGTTTGAGAAACCTGGTTTGAACTGGTTTTGGTTGCTTGGGTTTGTGATAGATTTATTGAGAAACCTTGCTAATGTTATATGACAAGGTTTGAAGAAAAAATTAGCTCTGTCATATGGGCAGGTTATTTATTTTTAATTTTTTAAAATAATGTGCTGTTTGTTGTTAGATTTTTTTTTTTCTTTTCCAGTGGGCCATGTTCTGATGCCTCCTTACCAAGAGAAGACTATCAAAACGTCTTCACAGCAATATAAATAACGAAATAAAATTAACATTGCAAGAGAAAGGAGAATTGCAAAAGCAAATCTTGTTGCTATATAATTATAATGCTCACAAAAACTCCCTTAAACCGTAGCTATTACTGGGCTTTATATAGAGTTTCTTCCTTTCCAATCATCTCCTAAATGAGCTAACTACTGAATATGAATTATACCAAAACAGCTAAGTAGCTAAAAAAAGAGAAATGCGGCCAACAAAGGAAAGTTGCTGAAAATCAAAGTAAAAGAAAAATTTCTATAGGTTCTAGTTTCATGACTGCATCGTATTCTTAATTTTTTTTTCTGAAGTCAATGCTAGTCAGTATTGACCCTCCTCCCACCTTCCAAACTCACCCCGAAGAGCAGAAGGCTAGAATGCAACTTTTTTTTCTTCTTTTGTAACATTTCTTTTCCCTTCTCATTTTCCATGAGTATTTTTTCACAATGATGAGGAGAGGAGAGAGATGGAAATGCTAGCTCTATGAAGAAAAATTATTGTAATGTACGAGTTGTGTCTGCTGAGACATTTTTCCCCTCTTTCCTTCAAGTGTTACTGGTGAGGCATTCCGTCCTATGGTTCCTATTTTTAATTACAATAGGATTTGGTACCCTTAGATCGCAAATTGCCATGGATCTTATTTATGAATGATGTAGATATCTATTATTATATAAATTTCAAAATCATTCTGCTCTGAGCGTCTCTGAGACTTGAAGCAATATATGATGTGGTTTTGGAAAAAATGTTAAAGGAAGTAAAACGATCTGAGAAATATCACCAACAGAATTTGGGCCTGGAACAACAATGCCAATCACCACACCATCGGTAACACTCCAACTTCTAAGACCCTAGAGAGTGGATGATTCATTGTTCCATGTGCTTATATTTTTATTAATAGACCCATTTATGACAAGTATCTTTTTCGATTCAAAATGCTCGGTGTTCAAAACTTTTAACTTTACCACACCTTGCTTGTAGTAGTATACATTGAAATTGAATGATACCCTTATGAGATTTCTTGATCGGAAAGGCTAGGTAGTAGAAACATGCAGATTTTTAGTACTATAAGGGTTTAATTGAAGCAGAAAAACCTGGTCATTTAGGATCGATGAGGAGTTTTTTACTTGAATTTCCAGGTGGTTACTCCTACTAAAATAGGGCTGAAAAATAACAAAGAAGAAAATCATAAACTGTGACGGTACTTTTTAGGCTTTTCCTTTCGCCTGTTCTTTTTTTCGCGTTTTGGATAATATTTTTTTTTGCCTGGGAATGTTAGCACTAAAAGTTCCTAGTAATTATATTTAGAAGTAGAAGTCAATATATTTTTTCTTTCAAAGCTCCATTCTGGTTTTGAGCTTTTAACGTCATTGATGGGAAATCTTGTGACTGTAAACTTATCAAGAAAGCATTAAAACCTGTGCTTGAGATATAAATGCTTTCAGCTTCCTCATGGAAACAACCTCTTATTTCTAGTACTACTATTTCTCTTTTTGCCCCTTCCTAATATGTACAACATTACAACTCCTTTACCTTCAGTATCGTCTTTGTCTTGACATGATTACACTGGTGGTGCTCTAATGCACCATGGAAATTGCCTCAGTGCATACACTTGCAGGTCCTGCTTGCCAATGGAGATCTCTGATGAGTAATTTAGAACAATCAGATGAAAATTTATAGTAAACGGAATGAAATATACAGAAGGGAGTGGAAGAGGAAAAATGTAGAAGATGAGGAGAAACTGAAACGAAAGCAAAGGATAAAACAACGGGTCACTAAGACCATTTCCGCCGGCATCCTGGTGGTTTGCATGATCATTTTTGTTGTTAAATGATATAATTGAATAGGTCTACTTCCACCAAAATAAGCAAATAAGATTGCATGAACCAGGAAATTTAACTTACTTTACATGTATTTGGTCCCTTTTCTTCCCAAGGATTATCAATATACCCGGTACTTACATAATTTTTTTCTTTGCTGCAGACAGTTTCTTTTTTAACTTACCTGCTGAAGAGTTGTGTTGACTATATTAGACCACATGAAGAAAGCATTTGTAAAAGCATTGTCAACCTGCTCGTCACCTGTTCTGATTCTGTTTCCATTCGTAAGGTGAAAGAATTTGCCTTCAATTTATCTATATTTTATAGTTTTTTCCTCTCTTGTTGTGTTTATATTATTGATTTTGCAAACACAGGAATTGTTGGTAGCCTTAAAACATGTGCTTGGGACTGATTTTAAGAGAGGTTTATTTCCTCTAATTGACACATTGTTGGAAGAGAGGTATGTTTTTTATTTAGAAATTTCTTTCCATGTGCTCGGGACTGATAAATTATTGTTTCTTTTGATGTCATTGCTATTTTTTTTTCCACAAGTGAGGTTGCATTCCAGCCAGATAGAAAGATCAATACAGTGGATAGAGAGAGGGCATTCCCTCCCTGTAAACTTCAACAGGCTAAGCGAAGTGAAAAAACCCACTTCCAGTAAAAATGGAAGTAAAGGCTGCACAAGAGAGCAATTAGCTTAATACCAAGTACAATAATCATCAAAATATGCACCAGTAATGTTCATAACTTAAAAGACCACAGATCTAGTAACCTCCACAACAGCCTAGTTATCTGTTCCATCTCTCTTTATCTTTCGCAGGGATGATATATAATAGTACAATGACTTTATATTCTGTTACTTTTGTTAGTTTTTGATATGCTTTTGGGTAGACTATTCTATGTGCATTACAGTGCTGATTTTATACCTATAGTATGGCTATTGCTGTTTTACTAGTCTGACTGTCCCCAATTGTCTGTTTTTCGTAAGTTGCAAATGGAAGTTCTTGCATTTACAATCCTATATTTTCCAAGATGATGTAATGTTTTGCACCACATCTATTGGAAAATTGGAAGTCATGTTGATCCTTGTTCCTGTATTATCTCACTTTCTTACATTCTTTCTTTAATGTTTATTTTTATTTATTTATGTATTCCCATTTTTGTTATCAGTTTTTCATTTGAAGCGATTGATTGTGGCTTAAGTGTGAAGGGATTGGAGAAGTCGTTTGGGGCATTTGATTTAGTTGATGTATGAGGTTTGTTGTTAAAAAAGAGAAATTAGGAATGTGGAACATGGAATTTTTGAGCTAGTATGGATTATGAGAGTTGATCGGTTAGTGGAGAGGTGTTGTCTTCTTAAAGTTGACTGGATTTTTTCATAAGCAATGGTTTTGTTTTTCCACAAGTCAACTATGTAATGATGAACAGACAGCATGAATGGATGTTCGTTGAGGTTTTAATTTTGATATTAATAGTATTACTGTTCTATATTTTTTCATTCATGGAAATGTTCCTTTCAAAATATTTTGTTCTACAAATTTCAGAAGTTTTTAGGGTGTGAGTTTGTGTAGCTTTTAGTTTGCTCTTTGCACGAACTGTATGCAAAGAAGTTACACTTTCTTGCTGCTCTTGTGGAATTCCCATATAAAATATGAACATGTAGTATGTATAGTAAAAGCTCTCTAATAAGAATTATGAAGGCATTCTGTTGTTTTCTGGTCTTTAAGTATTCTTGCAGGTTTTTTATTCTTGTGCAGACTTATTTTTTGTCCATCACTATCAACATTTGGTTTGGAGACATGAATGCTGTTTATCAGTTTCTCTACGCTTTTCTGCGCCTCGCTTTTTGGTTTATTTTAAACATGATATAGTTTCTGAAAATGATATTATTGTACTAGCTTTACTTCGTGATGCAAGATATATTTCATTCTGATTCTTGTTTGTATCTTTGAACAAAAGTAAGGTAATTTAGTCCCTGGTTCTTGAGCTATACGGATGATGTCTAATTCGTTGGACATTTATCTTAAACCATTTCAGGGTTCTAGTAGGCACTGGTCGGGCATGCTTTGAGACATTGAGGCCGTTGGCTTATAGTCTACTGGCAGAAATTGTTCATCATGTTAGGGCAGACCTCTCCTTGTCACAGGTATTAATTCTCATAAATTGTCACAGGTATAATATCTCATAAAATCTGTTTCCGCTGATGCTCTCTCCATTTGAATATCCTTGTATAAGAAGGTTTTTGATTGTTCTTCCAAGAACTTGTTTAGTTTATGTATGTTCTGCTCTTTTCTTTGATCTTTAATCAGTATGAACTGTGTAACTTGTTTTGGACCTCTTTGGTTAAATGTCTAATTATGTTTTGGCATGTAAATTTTGATGCAATTTTATAAGATGTCAAAATTTCAACTACAGCTTTATGATTTGTTTTCAACTCCCCTATCCTTTGTCCTCTTGCTCTTTGACTGCTTGAGTAGGCGTGTTTGAGATGACTGTAGAGATTTCTGGTCTCTTGCTCTCTCTCTCTCTCTCCCCCTTTTTCTCTGTCAGTGTAAGAGAGAGTTGGAGTCATAACTTTTTCACTCTATGGCCTTTTGGGGGAGGCAATCTCTTCTGTAGTAACCACCAGTACCACTATACTCTTCATTTCTTGAACTTTGTCTGTTTTTGGTTCCCAATCTCCTGCTAAAATGCTTCATATGATACATGGTACACTTAATTGATGATACATTCTAATATTGTGTTGAGTACCAATTTTGAATTTTTCCTATAACCTGATCTATCTACCCCTCCTTTAATTGAATTTGGCTTTGTAGTCAGATGTTGAATTGATGACAAGGCTGGAGTTTTGAATAATCTTATTGGAAAATGAAGAACAAATCAATCATATTTTAAAAATGAAAAAATAATAAAATATAATAAAAGGGCATTTTGGGTGGCTTTTTAGCAACTTGGATGTTACCATACGTATCTTAACGGGTTCCAGTTGCTCAATCCTTTATAAACCTCAAGTTCTTGTAATCCTAAGTTCACCCAATGGTTTCTGATAGCTACATATGACACTTTTACAATACTGATATAGATCCTACCTGGAGTTTGCCTTTCAACTTTTTTCTTTCTCTTCCCCTGCAGAACCTGCCCCACCCCGCCCTTCTTTACTAATTTCTCCTTTCTTATTTAACCCCAGTCATTAATTTTTCTTTCATAACTACATGTGTGGATGTACATATTTTGTGGATGGGGAAGGGAGTTGTCTCTTTATGATCCTTTGCCTTTCTTTTCTTTCCAGCAAATTTAAGTTTATAGATTGGCTACTATATTCTGTACTTCTGACAAGATCTGTAGTTGTTGACAAAATGTATCTTCTATTGCAGTTATCCCGGATTATTTACTTGTTCTCAAGTAACATGCATGATGCTTCGTTGTCGCTCAGCATTCATACTACCTGTGCACGCTTAATGTTGAATTTGGTGCCTGCTCAATCTTTATTTTTCTTATCATTAAGTAGTTCAATGTCACTGTTTAGTTGAGCTGTTACCTTGGTTACAACTGTTTTGCGTGTGTGTGCCGTGGTGGTAAAATTTATTGACTGCTTTTTTTGGTTAGGTGGAGCCAATTTTTGAGAAAGGTGTTGACCAGCTGTCTATGGATGATGCACGGATTTTGTTGGTCTGTGTTTGATATTGCCTATTTAATTTGCTCCTCTTTTCTTAATCTTACATCTTTTTCATTGTGTAGAATTTGTTTTTGTAGATATTTTTATCATTCCTGGGATGATTGTTGTTACCTTCTTCTTTAGGGGCGAATTTTGGATGCTTTTGTGGGAAAATTTAGTACTTTTAAGCGTATGATCCCCCAGGTACTCCAGTTTGGTTATAAATGTATTATTTACCCTGCTGAATATTTAATATGGCCTTCTTTGTGCATTTTCACCAATCCATGTTTTAACAATCTATTGAACTTGAGATTAATGTGTAAATGTATTGCTTTATGTTTTGATTGTCTGATTTGTGTTTTGGAGGGAAGTGTGGGTGGCATTACAGAAAATATGTTATAGTAATTTACTGATAGCTCTTACTCAATTTCTGCTATTTGCAAGTGGACTATTCAGACACATAAATTTTAGTGTCATGATTTGACATAGGGGCATTATGTTGGTTGTTAGTCATTTGAACAACTGAGTTTGTTGAATGAGATGTGCGAGGACACTAGCCATTTACACATAAGGATCTTATCCTGTTCTTATGTATAATTGCAGTATACTGGAAGTGTACAAGTTGTATGACGCTGTGACATATGGTCCTAGTTGATTTTTGTTATGGCTTGTGTACTCTTTTTTGGTCTTCGAACACCAGGACAAGTAGTTGCTAGGATGAGGCAAAGTTTTTCTTTTATAGGTTTTACTGCCAGATTGATTTAATTGATATTGTTCAAAAGACCAAAATCTTGGTAAGATGTCTCCTTGTTTTCGTTTTATTATTTAGATTTCCTTTAATGTTATCATGTTGAAAGGTCACCTTGAAATATGTAGGTGTTGCTTTTCTACTATATACACATTAGGTAAGAAATTGCTTTTGCCAGATGTTCCTGTTTTCAGGATTTGCAACATAATGATGTTTTCTTGTTTTGTGATAGCTACTGGAAGAAGCAGAGGACGGAAAAGAACGATCTACATTGAGGTCCAAGCTCGAACTCCCAGTGCAGGTTATATAAAAATTACCTATCCTGTTGATTCTTTTGCATGTATCCAGAATAGAATGTTACGAGAAACAATTTGCCTTTTTTGTAGTGTTTTCTTTAAATTAGCCTTTGTATGTGTAGCTGTATCTTTATTTTGTAATGCTTATCTATTTACGTTCACATCATCTAGGCTTCCCCATTCTTTTTTATAGTGTTTGCTGTTTGGTATGCATGTTCGAATTTCGGTGGTGCTCTTTCCGAGGCATGAAAACTGGAGTTCCTGATCTGGTTTATGGTGTCGAATGTGAATCACCTAATAGGAATAAATGAATATAAAAGATGGTAGATTGATCAATGCTTTGTAACCATTGGGACACTCGCGTATCTTTTTGTTTTGTTCCCATCCCATCTCCATCACAATAGTGGGCGTGCAGGAAGGTCTCTGTAATTTTAACTCTTTCAATAGTAAACATTTTAATTCTGTTATGTAGCAAGTTTCATGGTTATTAGGTCATTACCATCCAGTTTTTGTGTATGTAAGATGATGAATAATGTTAACTAGGGGAAAGAAAATGAGAATAATGTTGAATGGCTCTAGCATTGGTTGTAGGATTTTTGTTCCAAGATTAGGATCCATATTATTTCAGCTGTCTGCCTTGAAGGAACAAACGTTTATAGCAATTTTTTTACATTTTTTCCCTGTTTTGTTTTGTTTACTACCAAACCAATGCTAGAGCAGGGAAAAAGTTAAGTCTGTTTTCTACAAGTACATTTCTTACTTATTTATTTCTTCATCTAGTGGTTTAGCTCTTCAAAACCATGCTACGTCTGGAATGTAGTTCTTTTCCATTGTTAAGGCCCCAATTTTCTTTCCACACCTTTGGGTTTTAATACATGATATGGTTGCAGGCAATTCTAAATGTGCAGGTTCCTGTGGAACATTCAAAAGAAGTCAGTGATTGCAAGCATCTGATTAAAACCTTGGTTATGGGTGATTGATTTTCTTCATTCTTCATTTTTTTCCCTGAAATTACTTTAGCAACATATATTGGCTATATTATGCATAGAAGCTACTGGTGCTTAACAAATTCAGTTTTGTAGTTTACTGCTAATTCAAAACTGAACTTGTTTCCAGTATCACTTCTTTGCTTGTTTGTTTCATATTGTTGAATGATATAAAAATTAAAGTTACACCTCCCCGTCAAAATGATAATTAGAGAAGATGGTCGCTAACATGGCACTAGAGCCAAACAGGTCTCGGGTTCGAACCTCACTGTCTCCCTGATAATCAAAAGAAGGCCACCCATGATTGGGCTTGTCTGATGGTGTAAACATTAAATTTACACCCGCTCTAATAGCTTCTGCTTTATATTAAATGGTTATTAACTCAGATTAATGATTTCTGGTTGGATATTTCTGCAGGAATGAAGACTATAATCTGGAGCATAACTCATGCGCATTTACCTCGATCACAGGTTTCTCAACTCTCTTAGTCTAAAGTTTGTGTGTTTTTTATGTGTATATATATTATCTTATTATAATCAAGCCCCTCTGCGTGTTCAGGTTTCACCTTCTACACATGGGACCTCTCCTCAAGGGCTTGTTTCACCATCATCTAATACATCTGTGCCACAACCATTCAAAGGATTGAGAGAGGAAGAGGTACTGAACCCCCTTTGATGATTGATGATGTATACCTTGTGTAAGATTATTTTAGTTGACATTCTTGGTACTTTTTTTCAGGTATGGA
Source organism: Cornus suecica (assembly GCA_963922005.1). Taxonomy (NCBI): domain Eukaryota; kingdom Viridiplantae; phylum Streptophyta; class Magnoliopsida; order Cornales; family Cornaceae; genus Cornus; species Cornus suecica. The sequence goes on along the minus strand of OY998238.1, from coordinate 8,826,924 downwards.
AAGCCTCTGGTGTTCTGAAGAGTGGCGTGCATTGCTTGGCTCTGTTTAAGGAGAAGGATGAGGAGAGGGAAATGGTCCATTTATTTTCTCAGATTTTAGCTATTATGGAACCTAGAGATCTTATGGACATTTTCTCATTGTGTATGCCAGATCTCTTTGAATGCATGATTGGCAGCACTCAGCTAGTCCACATATTTTCGACCCTTTTACAAGCCCCTAAAGTCTTCCGGCCATTTGCGGATGTCTTGGTTAACTTCCTTGTAAGCAGCAAACTTGATGTTCTGAAGCATCCGGATTCACCTGCAGCAAAACTTGTTTTGCATCTCTTTCGGTTTTTATTTGGTGCTGTTGCCAAGGCTCCTTCAGATTGCGAGCGTATTTTGCAACCTCATGTGCCTGTAATAATGGAAGCTTGCATGAGAAATGCAGCTGAAGTTGAGAAGCCTCTTGGTTATTTGCAGCTTCTGCGTACAATGTTTCGAGCACTTGCTGGAGGTAAATTTGAACTTGTGCTGCGAGATTTGATACCTACGTTGCAGCCCTGCTTGAATATGCTTTTGGCCATGCTCGAGGGGCCTACTGGTGAAGATATGAGGGACCTTTTGCTGGAGCTTTGCCTAACGCTGCCTGCACGCTTGAGTTCCTTGTTACCACATCTTCCCCGTCTAATGAAGCCTCTTGTTTTATGTCTTAAAGGAAGCGATGACCTAGTGAGTTTAGGTTTGAGGACCCTCGAGTTTTGGATAGATAGCTTAAATCCTGATTTCCTTGAACCAAGTATGGCTAATGTGATGTCTGAGGTGAATTTGGCATTATGGTCGCACCTGAGGCCTGCACCATATCCTTGGGGTGGGAAATCATTGCAACTTCTTGGCAAGTTAGGTGGTCGCAACCGTCGATTTTTGAAAGAGCCTCTTGCACTTGAGTGCAAGGAAAACCCAGAGCATGGGCTTCGCTTGATTCTTACGTTTGAACCCTCGACCCCATTTCTGGTGCCTCTGGATCGTTGTATAAATCTTGCTGTCGCAGCTGTCATGTACAAGAATGGTGATGTGGATGCATTTTACCAAAAACAAGCTCTGAAATTCCTTCGTGTATGCTTATCATCTCAGCTTAGTTTTCCAGGCAATGTAACCGATGAAGGATTGGCACCTAGGCAATTGTCTTCTTGTTTAGTTTCTCCATTTGATCCGTCTTGGAGAAGATCTGAAACATCAGATATAAAGGTCGGTTTGGCATGGGCCTGTTACCTATATATTGCTAGAAGCACCTCCTTAATCAATTTGTTGCCTTTTATTATTTTAAATCACATTGCTCTATGATAATGTATTTTCTGGAATCTTTTTTCCTATGGTTTAGATGTATCTACGTTTTGTTTATCAGACATAGGCAGGAAAGACTTCAGTCCCTCATTTCCTTGTGACAAGGTCATTTTGTGGTTTCAGTTTCAGTAGTTTGCTTCCTCGGACTATAAGCATGAACATATACGGGCTCTTCATATGTAAACTCATAAAGGTCTTGATAGTGAGAGTAATTTTTATTATTTTCTTGAATGTTAAGGAACTCACACACTCACACCCCCCACATGAGCCTCTCCCAATTTGGGGAGGAATGGAAATACCATCAGACCACAAGGCCATTGGTGAGTTGAGTAATTTAATTTCTTCTTACATGTATACATTGGCAGTAAGATAGTAACCTATAGCGGCTTGTTGAGTTCCCGAGTTGAACAATTTATAGTCCTGAGTAAGTATGTCATAAACTTGCATAATGTGGGAAACAAGACTGTTAGTCATATTTTTATCTTGTTGCAAAATGGGCTTTGGTCTGCTTAAGTTGTTTTTGCTTTTGCTTCTTGATGCGAATAGGCCTTTTTTTCTTCTGCATTCTACCCTACAAGTTTGCTCAACTTGTTGTTCGTTTTACTTCTTACCTTTAGAGATATGTGAAACCTTAGTGAATTACTTCCCCTTCAGATTATCAATTTGTTTGATATATTTGAATTATCTTTTTCTGCAATGATCATATGCTGATGGATTTATCCAGATACTTCCAACCAAGCATGGCTGTAATTTTACTGCTATTTTTTACGGGATGCTAATTCGCATGCCAATTCAAAGTGTGTGTTTCAGTTGGTCTTTCATTCCGAAAGAGGTTCTGTTGGATTATAGAATAACTTTTTGTTTCAAGTGGTAGTGACTGGTTGAGATCTACAAGTTGTTTTCATTAGGACATTTTTCTTGTCATAAATCCATGTTTATCCTTTTCACAGTTTTATTTTCAGTTTGTTAGTTTATTCTTTCTTTACAACATTGAGTGTCCCAACTTTTCTTGTTTGTGCAGATGAGTTAACAAATTCATTTTAGTTTAATATTTTGGCACATATGTTAATTTTCTTGACCTTATTTCTCTCTTACAGTTCATTAGGAGTTATATTTCTTACTAATACTTATTGCAGGCTGATTTAGGTGTCAAGACAAAGACCCAACTTATGGCTGAGAAATCTGTTTTTAAGATTCTATTGATGACCATCATTGCTGCTAGTGCAGAACCGGACCTAACCAACCCCAAAGATGAATTTGTTGTTAATATTTGCCGGCATTTTGCAATGATATTTCACATACAGAATTCCACGGCCAATAGTTCGACTGCTTCACTTGGGGGTCATGCTGTATCAAATGCAACTTCTAGTTCCAAGTCAAGAAATAACAGTTCTGATCTGAAAGAGTTGGACCCCTTGATCTTTTTAGATGCTTTAGTGGATGTTCTGGCTGATGAAAATAGACTCCATGCCAAAGCTGCTCTTAGTGCACTAAATGTGTTTGCTGAAACACTTTTGTTCCTTGCTCGCTCAAAACATACTGATGCCCTTATGTCAAGAGGAGGTCCTGGTACTCCTATGATCGTCTCTAGTCCGTCAATGAGTCCCGTATATTCACCACCTCCAAGTGTTCGTGTCCCTGTTTTTGAGCAACTTTTACCTCGTCTTTTGCATTGTTGCTATGGGAGTACTTGGCAAGCACAAATTGGAGGAGTTATGGGACTTGGGGCTTTGGTCGGGAAGGTTACTGTGGAAACATTATGTGTGTTCCAAGTGCGGATAGTAAGGGGTCTGGTATATGTTCTCAAAAGGCTCCCTCTGTATGCTAGTAAAGAGCAGGAAGAGACAAGTCAGGTGCTTACACAGGTTCTTCGTGTGGTTAATAATGTAGATGAAGCAAACAGTGAAGCTCGAAGACAAAGTTTTCAAGGGGTTGTTGAATTTCTTGCATCAGAGTTGTTCAATGCCAATTCCTCTATTAATGTGAGAAAGATTGTCCAGTCTTGTTTGGCTCTTTTGGCTAGTAGAACCGGCAGTGAGGTGTCTGAGTTGCTTGAACCTTTGTATCAACCTTTGCTTCAGCCCCTTGTAGTGCGACCCCTCCGTTCAAAGACGGTTGATCAGCAGGTAATTTATGTTGCTTTTGGTTATAGGAACATTCATTAGTTTTCTATTAACTCGATTGCTTTTTATTTAGGTTGGCACAGTAACTGCGTTGAATTTTTGCTTGGCCTTGAGGCCTCCTCTTTTGAAGTTGACTCAGGAACTAGTTAATTTTCTTCAAGAAGCATTACAAATAGCTGAGGCTGATGATACTGTGTGGGCTGTGAAGTATATGAATCCAAAAGTAGCCACATCACTCAATAAACTTCGCACAGCTTGCATTGAGCTTCTGTGTACGGCAATGGCATGGGCAGATTTTAAAACACAAAATCATTCTGAACTCCGCGCAAAGATCATCTCTATGTTTTTCAAATCCTTGACAATCAAGACGCCTGAAATTGTAGCTGTTGCTAAGGAGGGACTGCGACAGGTATAGTTCTTCTTCTCACATTTCGGTGATTTTTGTTTTTTTAATAGATAGAAATGATGTGTGCATTGCAATAGGCTTATGTTTCCTGTATTTTTATGAGGAGGGCCTCTATTTGAGATTTCCGCTGGGCACAAGTGTTCTTCCATAGTTAGTGGACTTGACTGTTGATTTTAGTGTTATATATTACTGGTCGATGGAATATTTGTTGACCAGATGTCCAGTTATTGGTCATCTACTGGGTGATTCTCACTATAACACAAGGAAAGCGGATGCTGGGCTTGCAATTGTCATTCTTTGTAAGGTTTTTGATATTACTTCAAGATATAATTTCTCATGTATTTTATATTGGTATATGTTAGGTTATTTTACAGCAAAGGATGCCTAAGGAACTTCTTCAGAGCAGCCTGAGACCAATTTTAGTCAACTTAGCACATACCAAAAATCTCAACATGCCTCTTCTGCAAGGTCTGGCCCGCCTGCTGGAACTTCTGTCCAACTGGTTTAATGTTACCTTGGGCGGGAAGTTGTTAGAGCATCTTAAAAAATGGCTGGAACCTGAAAAACTTGCACAGTGCCAGAAATCTTGGAAGGCTGGTGAAGAACCGAAAATAGCTGCCGGTAAGTTTACTTGTTTAGCACATTTACCATTTAGTTTGGATATATGTTTATATTTATCTACATAATATTGTCAGTTAATTTTTTTAAGGGTTTTAGGACTCTATGGCATTGTTGTTGAGGTTTGGAGTGATTAGGGAACAATGATGTGTCTTGACTAATAATTAAGAGAATGCTTGATGAAGGGAGCAGAGTTACTTATAATTCTTCTGTAATATACAAAATAAAGGGGATAAAAAAGAATTATGGAGGGAATATACAGAGGTACTAATTCTTGAGCTATTGGATTAACGAGTCATATTATAAAATTTTTAGGATCATTGAAGCCGACTTAGATGAGAAATTGAAGTGTCAGAGAATCAATATGAATTCATGTTGGGAATTCGATGCTGGAGGTGTTTTACTTTTTGAAGAGTGTAGAGGGAAGAATAAACGTTTTTATTTACTTTTTGTTAATTTAGTGAAAGGAGTATGATGGGGAACCTTGGGATATAATATGGATGATTTTAGAGAGGAAAGGAGCCACAAAAGAATACATTTACACACTACATGATTTGGATGAATGATATGACTAAGTTGGCATGAGTGTGGGGCAAAGAAGTAAATTTTCAGTTATTGTGACCCTATATCAAGGATCAAAATGCCCCATTTCTTATGGCCTTAGTCTTTGATGAACTGTCAAGATGCATTATCAAAATCGAGTATACGGAAGAGTGTAACTTTACTAAATCTAGAGACAAACAGAGATGCTGTGATTGAGGACCTAGCGATGCTAAAAAGTTAAGTTTCTGTTATTTGGGCCCAGTTATAAGAAGAAACTGAAGATGGTCTTAATCATCAAATTATTTCAGAATGGGTTAAATGAAAGAGTGTGTCTAGTAGATGCATGATTAGCATATTCTGCTTTGACAAATTATATGAGCTGCTAAGAAACTGCATATACATGAAGTTGTAGTGAGGAATGGAAATGTGGATGTGGATGTGGATGTGTTGCAAGGCCAGGAATGATACAATTGAAATAGAGAACTTCGTGAGATACTTGAACTAGTACCTATTGGAGATAAAACATAGCAAAATTAATTAAGATGGTTCAGACAGGTATAGACCACATAGTGCACCAGTTAGGCAAAGTGACATTCCTCATTGATTGTATTTCTAGGGAAGGGGAAAACTAGAATTTGCACGAGTAGAATTAATAAGATGATTTATCATAACACATTTTCGACTGAGGCTATGGCCTTATAATGCATAACGGTAAAAAGGATTCATATAGCTGAGTATAGCTTCATATGTGTTATTCTAAATGTTAATGTATTGGTTTTTCATATTTCTTTTGTTGCAAGGCCAGGAATGATACAATTGAAATAGAGAACTTCGTGAGATACTTGAACTAGTACCTATTGGAGATAAAACATAGCAAAATTAATTAAGATGGTTCAGACAGGTATAGACCACATAGTGCACCAGTTAGGCAAAGTGACATTCCTCATTGATTGTATTTCTAGGGAAGGGGAAAACTAGAATTTGCACGAGTAGAATTAATAAGATGATTTATCATAATACATTTTCGACTGAGGCTATGACCTTATAATGCATAACAGTAAAAATGATTCCTATAGCTGAGTATAGCTTCATGTGTGTTATTCTAAATGTTAATGTATTGGTTTTTCATATTTCTTTTGTGCAGCCATTATTGAGCTTTTCCACTTGCTTCCTCATGCCGCGGGGAAGTTTCTTGATGAGCTCGTAACCTTGACTATTGATTTGGAAGCAGCTCTTCCACCCGGACAATTTTATAGCGAGATTAACAGTCCATATCGCCTTCCTCTCACAAAATTTTTAAACCGTTATCCAGCAGCTGCTGTTGATTATTTTCTTGCTCGATTATGTCAGCCAAAATACTTCAGACGGTAATGTTTAAATCTCTAATTGATGTTTTTCGCCCTTTGTAGACTTATAGTTGTCATTAGTGAAGTATTTTGTTTTCCATCAATTTAATGATGTGAAATCCAGGTTTATGTATATACTACGATCAGATGCTGGTCAGCCCTTGAGAGAAGAACTCGCAAAGTCACCGGAGAAGATACTTGGAAGCGCTTTCCCTGAATTCCTGCCTAAAACAGATGCATCAACGGGTCAGGGATCGTTAACTCCACCTACTGCTTTGATTAGTGATGACAGCCTTGTTGCTACTCTACCTGAGGGTTCGAATCCACAGTCTACAGGCCCGAGTGCAACATCAGATGCTTATTTTCAAGGGCTTGCTCTTATTAAAACATTGGTTAAGCTGATGCCTGGCTGGTTGCAGAGTAACCGTATTATTTTTGATACCTTAGTACTTCTGTGGAAGTCACCTGCCCGACTCACCCGTTTGCAGAATGAACAAGAACTGAATTTAGTGCAAGTAAGTTTAGCATTTTAGTAGCACTAGTTAATAGAGTTCCACCTTAATATTCTTACAATGAGGAAAACTACTTCACAACATAGTTTGAACTTGTTCCCCCTTCACAATATAGTCTGAACTTTTTTTTCAGATCTCCCAAACATTATCCATCTCTCTCTCTCTCTCTCTCTCTCTCTCTCTCTCTCTCTCTCCACACACACACAAAGACATACACTCATCTTTGTCTGATTTTCCTTTCCTTGATTAATATACAGGTGAAAGAAAGTAAATGGCTTGTCAAATGCTTCCTGAATTACCTACGACATGATAAAGCTGAAGTCAATGTTCTGTTTGATATCCTCTCCATCTTCTTGTTGCGAACTAGGATTGATTTTACTTTCTTGAAAGAGTTTTATGTTATTGAGGTACGCTTGTTTTAGGACAGCATGTTTACTTCTTTTTTTTTATGTTGATTTGTTATTATTCTTTCTACTTGTTTCTTATATATGTGGTGTTTTGATAGTGCTACCTTATCATGTTGCCTTTCCAGGTTGCTGAGGGATATCCATCCAATATGAAGAAAACACTTCTTTTGCATTTTCTGAACCTGTTCCAATCAAAACAGCTAGCCTACGAACACATGGTTGTTGTCATTCAAATGCTCATTCTTCCCATGTTAGCTCACGCCTTCCAGAATGCTCAAAGTTGGGAGGTTGTTGACACTTCTATTTTAAAAACAATTGTTGAAAAGATTCTTGATCCACCAGAAGAGGTGAACTTTTGATGCCGTGTGTAGTGTTTTGTGTTCTAATTTTAAATTCTTTTCTCCAATTTATTCTCTAAACTTCATTGCTTAATCCTTCCGTCCAAGAACATATTGATTTGATCAGAATAAAGGTTGTAACAACAAAATCATTCTCTATGTTTCATAGGTTTCTGCTGATTATGATGAGCCTTTGAGAATAGAACTTTTGCAGCTTGCAACTTTGCTTCTTAAGTATCTTCAAGGTGACCTTGTTCATCATAGGAAAGAACTTATTAAATTTGGATGGAATCATCTAAAGCGTGAAGATAGTGCCAGCAAGCAGTGGGCATTTGTCAATGTTTGCCACTTTCTGGAGGCCTATCAAGCCCCAGAGAAAATTATACTCCAGGTACCTTTGTGGATATGCATGTAGAACAGGTTATATATATGTTTTATGCCCTTCTGGTCGTTCTCGCATTTCCAGTTCACTGCGTCATAATGTAGGTGAATTTTGTTAATATGAGTGGATATCTTTTTGATATTCATGGCTTTAACTAGAATTTCATTATTTCATCACATTATTTTTCTTTTTAAGATTTTGTATCCTAAATGTGTGGTGACATTACTAAGTTATTTTTAAACATTGGATTACACCAAGGATCATTGCTCAGTCCCTATCTAATTGCTGTAAGGTTAAGATGAAATAACAGAAGACTTTTAAAACGAGATTCCCTAAAACTTGAAATGTGGAAAAATGCTTTAAAATTGAAAGATTGAGATTATTCAAACTAAAACGGATTAGACAACAAATATAATAAAGATTCAGACATTGATATTCTTATGTTCACACTTCAAGACCAAATGATTACTCAAAATATTCACTCACTTTATTTACCATCGTAATACTAAAGGATGGAGACAGAGATTAATAAAAGTACGTGTGAAAAAATTAGGTCTGACACCCATTAGGTTACAGGTTAGAAAGAATAGACTTGGATGGTTTGGACACTTATATCGGGCCATCAGAGATCTAGACGCAAGGGAAGACTAGTTGTAATATTAGGCAAGAGACGGGGAGGGAAACAAAACAGAGCATGAGATACAGTTACTGTAAATTACTAAAAATGTTAAATATATTAAAAATGGCATGTAACGGAAGATGGAGAGAGTGGATTCATGTGGCTGACCCCATTCATATTGGTTTATTACAAGGGTGGTGATTTTGAAATCTTGTACATCTCCTTTTTCTAAATTGATTAGTGAAAGCCACTAGATCCAAACTCAAAATATTGTCAATGCTTGGCAAAGTTCACTAAAATGTTGTAAAAGTAGTTGTACGAATTTATAATATATATACTTATATTTAAAATCCATCATTAATGTTGAATGTGGTTTATGGATTAGATTATGAATTTGCCTTTATGGAAACTTTTCTTTCATGAAAGGATTTCTTGAACTTAATATTTTTAGCGGATATATGGAGATTTCTGTAGTCATCACTGCTCCTTGTATATTATTATCTCTGTTCACCTTTAGAGTAGACTTTCGGTGCAGCTTGTTGATGTAGGCCAGACTACTGTAGTGATACCAAACTGATGAGATTAAAGTGGTCCAAAACTTTCTGAAATCAAAGTTTTGTAGTGGTTTGTTGTTGTCCCCCCCCCCCCCCCCCCCCCCCCCCCATCCTTTTCTAAATTTTTAGATAAGATGAAACGAGATTGACCTGCCATAGAATCAGTTTAGTGGTACGAGGATATGACTGTGTGATAGTCTTTAATAAAATAACTGTGTAAAGGGTCCAAAAGATTGTCATCTATATTTTATTTGTTTCCTATCATAATATCATCTTTGAATCAAGTAAATCTTTTCTATAGAATATTGAGATCATTTTAACTGTGTGTATATATAAATGTTCTGGTAACGTTGAGTTAATATGTGCTTGGTTTAGTTTCACCAGTTTCAATCCAGTTTCGCTGTTTATTTTCTAATGGTGCCTCTTCTCCTTCTGTTATATATTGTCTACAATTCATCTGTGTAGAAGTTACATTAGTAATGTGAACCGTGTACCTATTAAATTGGCCCAGTGATAGGAAATGCAACTGCAGGTGTTTGTTGCCCTTCTGAGGACTTGCCAGCCAGAGAATAAAATGTTGGTCAAGCAAGCCCTTGATATATTAATGCCAGCACTTCCACGAAGATTGCCTCTTGGAGATTCCCGTATGCCTATTTGGATACGTTACACGAAAAAGATTCTAGTTGAGGAAGGTCATTCGATTCCTAATTTAATCCACATTTTCCAGCTCATTGTCCGCCATTCAGATCTCTTCTACAGCTGCAGAGCACAGTTTGTTCCTCAGATGGTAAATTCTCTTAGTCGCCTTGGATTGCCATATAATACAACGGCAGAGAACAGGCGTCTAGCCATTGAACTTGCTGGGTTGGTTGTTGGTTGGGAAAGGCAAAGGCAAAATGAAATGAAACTAGTGACTGATGGTGACATTGTTAACCAGAATGCTGCTGGCTTTAGTCATGGATCTGTTGGTGTTGATCCTAAGCGTTCAGTGGATGGATCTATTTTCCCTGAAGAGTCTGGCAAGAGAGTAAAGGTTGAAGCTGGTCTTCAGTCCCTTTGTGTCATGTCACCTGGTGGTGCCTCGTCGATTCCTAACATTGAAACCCCAGGTTCTGTTGGGCAACCTGATGAAGAATTTAAGCCAAATGCAGCAATGGAGGAAATGATCATCAATTTTCTCATAAGAGTAAGGATTTCATAATTATGTTTTTTCTTAATACTACGGTACAATCTACTATGACCAATTTGAGTGTGTGTTATTAAACCCTTAAGTTGCTGCCGTTTTGTCAATATTCAATTCCAAGAGTAAGGATTTCATAATTACGCTTCCCTTAATTTGTCAGTACAATCTACTATGACCAATTGCATGTAACTCCTTAAGTCGCTGCCTTTACAAACAATTATAAAAAAAAATCGTCAAATATTCAATTCCAATGTGTCTATAAATGTTTGAGTATTTTTAGCCACATCCTGATTTTTCTGATTGTTACAAGAAATTTCCTGATTCCTTTATTTAGTAAACCATACTTTTTTTTGTAACACCATTATATTGATATTCTGATTTGCTTTTGGGTTTCCTGGGGTTAGTTAGGGTTTGCTTTGTTTAGTTTCATAGAACAGTTAAAATTAGAATGTACATAGTATGTTTAGTTGACAGTTTCTGAGAGTAGTTTTTTGTTTTCTGAGTTATTTATAACTGTATTTTAACAGACAAACCAAGTAGGCCCTTAGTAATTAATTTGCACCTTTCTACAGACCGAGTCATTAGATATTGTATATTAAGAATGCTGGAAGTTTATGTGTGTGTGTGTGTGTGTGTTAAGGTATGAGGCTCAATATTTTGTTTTGCCCATTTAATAGACTTTTTGTAGATTTAGGTTTGAGAGCTGTCTAAGTAAAAATATCCTGCATCAACCTAGTTTCCAAAACAGAATGAAGAGTGGTTGAATGAACAAATTGCTCTAATCTACTTTGTAGAGTCTAGCTACTTGTTTACTAAATTTAAAATTTGGTCTTTTCTTCAAGTGTGGTCAAGTTCTTTCTCTAGTTTCAAGGATCAGCATACTGATATATGACATTCATGCAGTTACGACAAGCACACCAAATCAACAAGCCACGAACTGTGATAGAAATATAAACACGCCACACACAAAGATTTCGAGGTTCAACACAACTCGTGTCTACATTTTCGGTGGAGATTTGGTGAAACTTTCACTACGCAAAAAATAGGAGATTACAAGCTTCAGCCTCCAGACCCTATCTCTCTATTACTCTGCGATTTTCAGTGTCTCAATCTACCACTCACTCCGAACCATAGATGTCCTTATAATAATGGGATACAAGAGAGCATTAAATAGACCCATGTCTTATATGAGAAAAAGGGATTGAAAAATCAGCCCAAGCCAAAGTTTGGGCCACAACATCACGCATGCCTTCAAGAAAATGAAATCCTAATGCACATTAACTGCACCCAGGAAACAAAACATTTCTATACTTTTTTTTTTTTGATAAGTAAGCAATGGTATAAAAGTACTCAAGAGGGGAGTGCGTCCCAAGTACAAAAGAGAGGGCCCTAAGGGCCAAGAGAACCCAAAAAATCTAACATTTCTATACTTTCCTTCTGTAATAAGAGTATGTTAACCCTAGCTCTCTATTACTCTGCGATTTTCAGCGTCTCAATCTTTTACCCAGTCTCAATCTACCACTCACTCCGAACCATAGATGTCCTTATAATAATGGGATACAAGAGAGAACTAATAAACCCATGTCTTATACGAGAAAAAGGGGTTGAAAAATCAGCCCAAGCCAAAGATTGGGCCACAACATCACACATGTCTTCAAGAAAATGAAATCCTAATGCTCATTAACTGCACCCAGAAAAGAAAACATTTCTATACTTTCCTTCTGTAGTAAGAGTATGTTAACAGCCTATGCCGTCACCGTGCTGATTGATTGGCTTGCTGCAGATTTTTCTGGATCTTGTTTGTATAGATATTATACAGAACTTGGACTGAGCTGCTCGCAAATGTCTTATTGCTTCAATCTTTCTCATGTATACAGTTATCTGCTCTAAATGCTACTGTTGCAACCAGCTGACTTACTATCCAGTTTCTTGGTAGTTGGTCTGTTCTATGGATTGTGAATCTGTTATGCCTGTTGCAAAGAGGATTATTCAATTGAGAACACACCTGATACATGCTTAATATTTACTTGGTGTTTGTGGAATCAGGTAGCCTTGGTCATAGAACCCAAGGATAAGGAGGCAAGTCTCATGTACAAACAAGCTTTAGAGCTCCTATCGCAAGCGTTGGAGGTGTGGCCAAATGCCAATGTCAAATTTAATTATCTAGAGAAGCTGCTGAGCAGCATTCATTCATCTCAATCAAAGGACCCATCTACAGCTCTTGCACAAGGTCTGGATGTTATGAATAAGGTTCTGGAGAAGCAACCCCATTTGTTCATTCGAAATAACATTAACCAGATTTCTCAAGTATGTTTGTCGGTGCTAACCTTTTTCTTTTCACATGGTTCTGTAACTGGACAAAGCGTTTAATATTGTGTCATTGCCACTTGTTTTGCAGATTCTTGAACCCTGTTTCAAGTATAAAATGTTAGAAACTGGAAAGTCCTTGTGTTCCCTTTTGAAGATGGTCTTTGTTGCTTTTCCTCTTGAAGAACCAAGTACACCACAAGATGTGAAGATATTGTATCAAAAGGTCGAGGATCTCATACAGAAGCACCTTGCTGCTATCGCAGCTCCCCAAACATCAGGGGAAGATAATTCTGCCAATACGATTAGCTTTGTGTTATATGTCATTAAATCCTTGGCAGAGGTTCAGAAGAATTTTATCGATCCTTTCAACTTGGTTCGTGTCCTTCAGCGCCTGGCACGAGACATGGGATCTACAAGTGGTTCATATGCGAGACAAGTATGGCATATTTTCAAATTTTGATTTTTACATTTCTATGATTTTCTGTGGTTTGCCTTTCAGATATACATGTGACTGGACATTTGCTCATTATAAACAATTATAGTGTATGATTCTTTTTGGTAAATAATAAAGAATATAGAAAAGCGCTCAAAAGGGGTGCTCGTCCAAAATACAAAGGGAGAGAACTTATAGTGCATGCTTACTAAGGTTAAGACTAGGGTAAGTCTAAGATTTTTCTGTTATCTGTGGTGAAATCTTTTCTTGGTAATGATCAGTCTTGCAAGGTATCATTCTTCCCTCCTCGCGTTGTTCACTGATCAACCAATGTGTAAGAAATCTCCAAGATAGATTTTTGATCATTGGATCTGGAGTTTGCCCAAGTAATAGTTTGGGTGCCTGTTACATTCTAACTAAGACATGATGTCTGATTCTTTATCACGATGGTCTTAACTGGTAAAGTGGTACTTATACTTCAAAAGAAGCATGAGGATTAGTGATGTAATATACTGAAGACAGCTTAGGGATAAATAGTTGTTACCTGATTCCGGCCAAGAGAAATCTGCCCAACGCAGTATGGCTGACTTTCAATTACATAACCGAGTACTCGTCGTCTTTTCCAGTTTTAGTTGGGGCCCTCTACCAGTTGATATGTTTTAGTGTTGTCCCATTTTCAGTCCCTCTACCAGTTGATATGTTTTAGTGTTGTCCCATTTTCAGTCTTGGTGTCCTATGCCACTTACTTTGTCTTCCTAGCTTTTCTGAAATTCCATGATTTACAATTCTCCATATCAGGGTCAGAAAACAGATCCAGATGCTGCAGTCACTTCTCGTCAAGGCACAGATAGTGGAGCAGTTATTGCTAATCTTAAATCTGTTTTAAAACTTATCAGTGAAAGAGTCATGCTTGTTTCAGAGTGCAAACGATCAGTCACTCAGATTCTCAACGCCTTGGTCTCAGAGAAAGGTACTGATGCTTCTGTGCTTCTATGCATCCTTGATGTAATTAAGGGGTGGATTGAAGATGACTTTTGTAAACCTGGAATGCCTGTTACTTCAAGTACTTTTCTGACTCCAAAGGAAGTAGTCTCTTTCCTTCAGAAGCTTTCACAGGTTGATAAGCAGAATTTCTCCCCTTGTCAATTGGAAGAGTGGGAGAAGAAATATCTTCAACTTCTCTATGGACTTTGTGCTGATTCAAATAAGTAAGAATTATTTTGAACTTTATTTGTGGAAAATCTTTTGGTCAACAGTCAGTATATGAATATTAATGATTTTATTGATCAGCAGATATCACTCCAATCTCCGTCAGGAAGTGTTTCAGAAGGTTGAAAGGCAATTTTTGCTTGGTTTAAGGGCGAAGTATCCGGAAATTAGAATGAAGTTCTTCTCACTTTATCATGAGTCTCTTGGGAAAACACTTTTCTTAAGACTTCAGTACATTATTCAAGTGCAAGACTGGGAAGCTTTGAGTGACGTCTTCTGGCTCAAACAAGGCCTTGATCTGCTTCTTGCCGTATTAGTCGAGGATAAACCTATTACACTTGCTCCAAATTCTGCCAGGGTTTCACCACTCATGGTGCCAGGTTCTTTTTCAGATTCTTCTGTGATGCAGTCCCTGGTTACGGATGTTGCAGAAGGTTCCGAGGAAGCTCCTCTAACATTTGATAGCCTTGTAGTAAAGCATTCCCAGTTTCTGAATGAGATGAGCAGACTCCAGGTAATTCCATTCACGTCTGACATTAGTTTTGACAGTTGTTTCCGTAGCTATGTGGCAATGGTTGGTATTTTCTACAATGATGCTAAAAATGTATAATGAAATTTCCAGCTATACATAGAAATGCCACACAATTGTTTCGGTCTCTTACATAAACTGGATCCTTGGTTTTAATAATCTTGTTAGTATATTCTATTTATCTCATTATGAGACTTTTTTCCTCTCAATAGGTGGCTGATCTTGTTATTCCACTGAGAGAGCTAGCCCACACAGATGCAAATGTTGCATACCATTTGTGGGTGCTGGTGTTTCCAATTGTCTGGGTGACTTTACAGAAAGATGAGCAGGTAGCACTTGCTAAGCCAATGATAACTCTTTTATCTAAAGATTATCACAAGAAGCAGCAGGGAAGTAGACCCAATGTTGTGCAAGCTCTTTTAGAAGGGCTTCAATTGAGCCACCCTCAGCCTCGAATGCCTAGTGAACTCATCAAATACATTGGCAAGACTTACAATGCATGGCACATAGCATTGGCTTTGCTGGAAAGTCATGTCATGTTGTTCTTGAATGACACAAAGTGTTCCGAGTCTCTTGCTGAGCTTTACCGTTTGCTCAATGAAGATGATATGAGATGTGGTTTGTGGAAGAAACGATCAATCACAGCCGAAACTAGGGCCGGGCTTTCACTTGTTCAGCATGGATACTGGCAGCGTGCTCAAAGCCTCTTTTACCAAGCCATGGTCAAGGCAACACAAGGTACTTACAACAACACGGTACCAAAGGCTGAAATGTGTCTCTGGGAAGAACAGTGGCTTCAATGTGCTAGTCAACTGAGTCAGTGGGATGTGTTGGTTGACTTTGGAAAACTTGTTGAGAATTATGAAATATTACTGGACAGCCTTTGGAAGCAGCCGGATTGGGGATACTTGAAAGAACATGTTATTCCGAAGGCTCAAGTAGAAGAAACTCCAAAACTTCGAATCATCCAAGCCTACTTTTCTCTCCATGAAAAAAATTCAAATGGTGTAGCTGATGCAGAAGGCACTGTAGGAAAAGGTGTTGATCATGCTTTGGAACAATGGTGGCAATTGCCTGAAATGTCTGTTCATGCCAGAATTCCTCTCCTGCAGCAATTTCAACAGCTAGTTGAAGTGCAAGAATCAGCTAGGGTTATTGTAGATATTGCCAACGGAAACAAACTTTCAGGAAGTTCAGCTGTTGGTGTACATGGTGGCGTGTATGCAGATCTGAAGGAAATCCTTGAAACCTGGAGACTGAGAACGCCAAATGAATGGGACAATATGTCTATATGGTACGATTTACTCCAGTGGAGGAACGAAATGTATAATGCAGTTATTGATGCATTTAAAGACTTTGGTGCCACAAATTCACAGCTTCATCACCTTGGTTACCGTGACAAGGCATGGAATGTCAACAAGCTTGCCCACATTGCTCGTAAGCAGGGCTTATATGATGTTTGTGTGTCTATATTAGAAAAGATGTATGGACACTCAACAATGGAGGTGCAGGTATTATATGCTTCTTTTTCCTAGACTTATTTATCACTTTGTATGTTTATGTGTTTAACCATTTGGCCTCAGAAAGGCGGCGGACACATCTATTTCATTGTTATTTACTTTTACATGTCTCCAGGAGGCCTTTGTTAAGATTAGTGAACAAGCAAAAGCTTATCTAGAAATGAAGGGAGAGCTTACCAGCGGGGTTAATTTGATCAGCAGCACCAATCTGGAATATTTTCCTCTGAAACATAAATCAGAAATTTTTCGTCTCAAGGGAGATTTCTTATTGAAGCTGAATGATTGTGAAGGGGCTAACCTCGCGTATTCAAATGCCATTACCCTTTTCAAGAACTTCCCTAAAGGATGGATAAGCTGGGGGAACTATTGTGACATGGTATATACTGTCTGCTGCATATCATATGACTGAATGATCTGGTAATTGAATTTCTAATCTGCTTTCTACTTCTTTTAGGCTTATAAAGAAACTCATGACGAGATTTGGTTAGAGTATGCTGTGAGCTGCTTTCTACAAGGTATTAAATTTGGCATTGCTAACTCAAGAAGTCATCTAGCTCGTGTTCTATATCTTCTCAGCTTTGATACTCCTAATGAACCTGTGGGGAGAGCATTTGATAAGTACCTGGACCAAATACCACACTGGGTTTGGCTTTCTTGGATTCCACAGCTTTTACTTTCCTTGCAGAGGACAGAAGCTCCTCATTGTAAACTTGTTTTACTAAAGATTGCCGCAGTATACCCACAGGTAATTGTTAATGGACTTTTTTTGTGGAAGGATATGGATTAGCCTGCTATTTCAATTACTTCTACGGATTAATTTTTCCCCCTAAATCTTAGGCGTTGTATTACTGGCTGCGTACATATCTTCTCGAACGCCGTGATGTTGCAAATAAGTCTGAATTTAATAGAATAGCAATGGTTCAGCAAAGAATGCAGCAAGGTGCTGGTTCAATTGGCTTGCCTGATGGGAATGCAAGAGTGGCTAGTCACAGTGGGGGCACTTTAGCTTCTGACAATCTGGCTCATCAAGGAAGTCAATCTGGTGGTGCTGTTGGATCACATGATAGTGGAAACTCTCAGGTTCACGAGCCTGAAAGGCCAACAGCTGCTGAAGGTAGTGTGCATCCCGGGAATGACCAATCTTTGCAACAGAATTCTTCGGCCATCAGTGATGGTGGTCAAAATGCATTAAGGCGTAATGGTGCTTTGGGTCTGGTTGCTTCGGCTGCCAGTGCTTTTGATGCTGCAAAGGATATAATGGAGGCTCTTCGAAGCAAACATACTAATTTGGCTAGTGAACTTGAGGTTAGAACTCTACTTTCCTTTTCTCCCCCTCTTGTGAATTAGATATTTCTGCACAGTTGTGATAGGTTGGTTACAAAGAAAAAATAAGGAAAAAGTTGGAAAAAAATAACTTGACAATTGGACCTGACTAGGGTGTACTCGATGTTCCCTTTTACCTTGGTTCAACAACATGAATCCTATTTTTACATTTTGCTCATTTTAAGGCCTCGTCAAACTAAATGTTATCATATCTTTACTTACTAACTTAACCCCTGGTAATTTGGTCATCTCCTTCCCTTGGCATTTCCTTCAATGTGGATGGACCTTGTCATCTTCCTAATCGTGCACTTAGTTACTGCTCATACTGGTTGGATAGGCTTTGAGAAAATAGATTTTATACTTGAGAATTACTGCATGGTAAGGTCCACAATTTGATCTGTTTGTGGGATCATTTGTTTTTGCAGATTCTACTGAAAGAAATTGGCTCAAGGTTTGTCACTCTGCCAGAGGAAAGGCTGCTTGCAGTGGTCAATGCTCTCCTCCATCGCTGTTACAAGTACCCAACTGCCACTACAGCAGAGGTTCCCCAGTCTCTCAAGAAGGAGCTTTCCGGTGTTTGCAGGGCCTGCTTTTCGGCAGATGCTGTGAACAAACATGCTGACTTTGTTAGGGAGTACAAGCAAGATTTCGAACGTGATCTTGATCCAGAGAGCACCGCCACATTTCCCACCACCCTTTCTGAACTAACTGAGCGATTGAAGCACTGGAAAAATGTTCTCCAGAGCAATGTGGAGGACAGGTTTCCTGCTGTCTTGAAGCTTGAAGATGAAAGCAGGGTGCTGCGTGACTTTCATGTCGTTGATGTCGAGGTTCCAGGACAATATTTTACTGATCAGGTGGGCTGAATTAATTTAGTCATTGCAACATGGTACTGAAGGTCTATTGGTTTCTGATTCGGAATGAACCTATTCGCATGACAATACTTCTATTAAACTATGTTGAGTATCAACTTCAAATCTTTTCTGGTAAAATATGAAAATGTTTGAACTATTAAAAATTAAGAGTATACTTGCATTATAATTTATAACCTAAGTTGCAGTAGCAGTGGTACATTTTTTTTTTTTTTGTATTGTTATATGGATTTGAAGATGTCAGTTCAATCTTTTACTATGGGGATCCTCCCCCACCAGCTCCTAATTGAACGGGATATGCTTCATTTTAGTGAAAGATACTGTACAAACAAAGCTTTCCCGCTTGGCCTTAAGAAGCTTTCATCTTTATGGATCATTGGGACTAACCAATAGTGTGCCATCACCTTTAATTTGGCCTTAACAAGGCAACTTCTTCTGCTTGAAATGATACAACCTTCCCGAAACCTGACCAATTCTGGATGCTCATCTTGAGGTCCCCCTTGGTGTGGAACTTCCAGCGGCCGTCTTTAGCAATAACCGCATCAACTCTGCCACTGGCCTTGAGCCTCAAAGAGCAAGGGTGAGTTGTTTCTCAAGGTGCATCGCCCTTGATCACGACCTGCTGGGATTGAGCTTGGCAAGTTTCTGATTTTCACTGATGGCAATGATAATGCTGCCCCTATTTTTTCTTGCTCATTAGTGCTTTAATTTTCACCAAGGGGCTGAGCCCACCAAGTGTGCTTGTTCCCCCCTTCTTCCAAGTCTTCATGAAATAACTCCTCGGTCTATCAGTCCTCCATTCATCCGACTGGAGGTTTGGATAATGAGGCTGCCTTCACATCCTACTAGGGGTGGGCGACAGCCAGTTGCTTATAGAGAAGATTCCTGGAACTGCATTTTCCTTTTGTCATTATGCTGAGTGAGGTGATCTGATAATGAAAAAAGATGGGGTTTCAGTGACAGGATTCAAGTAAAGAGAGCTAAGGAAGGAATGAGAGTTAAGACCCATGTCACTTGGAGCCCGTGTTTTTTTTTTTTTTAAGTTTTGAAAACATACACATAGATTTTTCATGATCTTTTGGACTTGTAATAATTAAGTCATATAATCTATTTTTATAATTGTTAAATATGGTGTTCGTATTATTTTCTACACAATTGTATCTAGGTGTTTAAATAATGCATGGCAGTACTCTCAAAACCCGTCCCATTGTTTCTGAGTGTGAAGGGGTGGATTTGGTAATTTGACTTTTCTTCAGGGAACGGGTTTGGTATGGTGTACTCGGCACCATGTCCACCCTGTGGCGGTCACTAACAGCCATTATTCTGTGCTTTATTCGTCTGTCTATTTTTTACATTGAAGTTGAATGCTTATGTGCTATCTATAACAATTTTTATTTAATCAGGAAGTTGCGCCAGATCATACTATAAAGTTGGACAGGGTTGGAGCTGACATTCCAATTGTGCGAAGACATGGGAGCAGTTTCCGGCGTTTGACTCTAATTGGTTCTGATGGCTCACAGCGTCATTTTATTGTTCAGACATCTTTGACCCCAAATGCGAGAAGTGATGAACGCATACTACAGCTTTTCCGTGTAATGAACCGAATGTTCGATAAGCACAAGGAATCAAGACGCCGCCACATATGTATTCACACCCCTATTATTATCCCTGTTTGGTCTCAGGTGATAAGTTCAGCTTTCACTGCCTTTTTGTTCTGATGAGTTCTTACTTTCCCTGTTACAGATTCTAGATTAATTTTCTATTGACATCTAAGAAATATGGCATGTTTGTAGTGGTAGGACATTCCAACAGTGTATCTACCAAAGGAAATGATTTTCTTTAATTTTCTTTTTTAGTTTGGTTTTAAATTTTGAAATTCGTGTTATGTCATGTGGATTTCTTAGTTTAGATGGATTGTATGGGGAGTTCAAATAGTAGTCCCCACAAAGAATGCTGGTTTTTCTTTTTTCTTTTCTTAATTTTTTTTGTGTAAAGAAATATAGATTTTGAAATTTGGTATAGTGGATGTTGGTTGCTTTATATATGATACCTGCTGCAAAAATGAGAATGGCTGTTTTTCAGCTTGTGTTCTAATAAATGATACTGATTGGTTGACTAGGTCCGCATGGTAGAAGATGATTTGATGTACAGTACCTTCCTGGAGGTGTACGAGAACCACTGTGCAAGGAATGACCGAGAAGCAGACCTACCCATTACTTACTTCAAGGAGCAATTAAACCAAGCTATTTCTGGCCAGATATCACCAGAAGCAGTTGTAGACCTGCGCCTCCAAGCTTACAATGACATTACAAAGAATGTGGTGACAGATAGCATACTGTCCCAGTACATGTACAAGACACTGCTGAGTGGAAATCATATGTGGGCTTTCAAAAAGCAATTTGCCATCCACTTGGCCCTTTCAAGTTTCATGTCATTCATGCTACAAATTGGGGGAAGGTCCCCAAACAAAATATTATTTGCTAAGAATACAGGAAAAATATTCCAGACAGATTTCCATCCAGCCTATGATCCAAATGGAATGATAGAGTTCAATGAACCAGTGCCTTTCCGCTTGACAAGGAACTTGCAGGCTTTTTTCTCGCATTTCGGTGTGGAAGGCCTTATTGTTTCTGCCATGTGTGCCGCAGCTCAAGCTGTGGTTTCGTCGAAGGTGAGTCTTACTCCAGAGATGTTAACTGTCCCCTTGAGATCAACTTACTTCTCTTGATGCTGATAAACATTTGTTAAACTTTTTCTAAATTGCAGCAAAGTCAGCATTTGTGGCATCATTTAGCTATGTTTTTCCGTGATGAGCTCTTATCTTGGTCTTGGAGAAGACCGCTCGGAATTTCAATGGGCCCTGTTGGAGGGGGTAGTTTGAACCCAATTGAATTTAAGCAAAAGGTCACTACAAATGTTGAGCATGTTATTAACCGGATCAATGGAATAGCCCCACAGTACATCTCTGAGGAGGTATAGTTTTACGAGTGATGATTTCACAGCTCTCAGCAGATACTACTTTAACCACTAATTATGAATTGCATTTTGCTTGCATACTGGGGAAAAAATGTTTTCATTTATATAATTATTTATATCCAAGATGAAACTCAAGCTGTCGGTGGGCAAACTGAATAGGGTCTGAATTATTTCAAATAAGGGACCGAAATTGAGGCACCTTAAGTTTTTGATTTCTATGTTTAGATCTGACGCATGATTGAAAAATAAAGAAGCTGGACTTGATTTTCTACTCACATTATTGCTTTACGAATTCAAATCATTTTGATTGTATGCAGGAGGAGAATGGTGTGGATCCACCACAATCCGTGCAAAGGGGTGTAACTGAGTTGGTTGAAGCAGCCCTGACCCCGAGGAACCTTTGCATGATGGATCCAACATGGCATCCTTGGTTCTAACTTATTTGCTATTAGTCCTCTATACTGTCTGGCACTGCCGCAGAAGGTAATCGGTAGCTGTAAGTATAATAGCGTAAGGTTATCAGCAGTTGTAAATATAATGTAATTATTGCTGCTACCTTTTGAAGCTGATTTTGCTGACTTCAACTGTAATTTAACACTCAATATGAAAATTAATTGCTTTTTGTGGGTGCATCTACATAGTTATGCTGATAGAAAGAACAAAATTTAGAATCTTCATATATATATATATATATTCCTTTGTTGCGGTTTGTGTAGTTAA
This sequence comes from Cornus suecica, assembly GCA_963922005.1. NCBI lineage: Eukaryota > Viridiplantae > Streptophyta > Magnoliopsida > Cornales > Cornaceae > Cornus > Cornus suecica. The sequence continues at coordinate 8,804,679 of OY998238.1, read as the reverse complement.
AGCTTGGCATGAATGTAAAATAATGACCGGCCAGAGTTCTTACATGGGTTGGTTTGGTGCGTTGGTGAGGTCGCATATATTTTGTCTTGCATTTTTGTTATATTGTACAGAGGACTCAGCAGAGTTGCGAGTCTTTTTTTACTGTTAAACTAGATGAATGAGCTGCTGAAGTAGAATCATTCTTTTCTTATTTTACATGTACAGGTCAAGGGTTTCAGAATTTAGGGAATGATTTTATTCTTTTCATGTATGAGTAAAGAGAGATGGATAGTATTTGTATCAAAAATTATTGTATGGACCAAGACTCTTTATCATGGTAACTTTATTCAGACATTTGTTTGTTCGTCTACTCTTGAGTCTTGATATTTCAGGATCATGTGGTAAATTTTTTTAGAGGTAATATCTTTGTTTAATAATATTTCCAGTTGAAACCACAAACGAATAATTTGGCCGATTAAAATATCAAGCATGAGGTTTGATGTTTTCTCATATAACATGTTCTAAATCTTTTTCGGGTTAAATGTAGACTATTTGATAAGCAAAATAAATATAATATTTTTAAAACATAAACAAAGATATGGAAGTTTTAGAAGTAGGAAAGAGAATCGATACAAAAGATCTGAATCCTATTTTTTCCGATTTCTCCTCTCGTTTACTAGTCTTTTGTCTTCATATTTTGTTGAGAAAAAAAAATGCACCAGTTTTCGACCTCTCCAAACCAAAACATTCACATGTACATATACTGATATTCCAGGGGATTTATAAATTAAAAAAAAAAAACTTACCATTTTAACAAGTTTTTGAACATTTTTTATTAATTGATTGAAAAATTTATTATTGCTTATGTATTGTATATATTTATGTTAATTTAAAAAACAAAAAAAAAACAAATTCACATGACTGTTAATGAGCTTGATTGATTACGGGTTTTTTCTTTCTTTCTGAAAGCTTTAAAAAAAAAAAAAAAGTTTTGAAACCGAACCAAACATGTCTTTAACGAATCGGTTCACTTCGGTTTTAACCCCAAGGGCCCGTTTGGAAACTAGTGTTTTCGTTTTTGTTTTTGTCCTCTTGAGAACAAAAAACATTCTTGTTCTTGTCCTAAGGGTAATTTGGAAACAAAAACATGTTTGGTAGAGAATTTTGTCTCAAAAATTTTCAAAAACAAAAGGCAAAAAAACACTTTTGGCAGACTTTGTTTTTTGAGAATAGAAACAGAAAAACATGTTTGACAGCGTTTGTGTTCCCTGAATTTATGAGAAGAGAAACAAAAAACACATGTTTGGCGAGTTAAATTGTTTTTTAAAAGATTTTACTGAAAATTTGCCTAAGTATTGGAATGGAGAAAATTCCGACAGCACATTCTCCTAAAAGCGACTAGTAATTTTTTTTTCCTTTATAAGTAGCAATAAATAAATCAAAGAGAAAAATTATTTTCATACCCAACATATTTTACATATATACTACTATTAGTGTCAACAATATTTTACAACCCCACCATGAATTGTGTCAAATAAATAGATACGTGTTCACTGTGTCACCTGCTAATCCTCCAAACTAGGACTTTATTATTTGAGAAGAGACTGGATATGAGTCATGACCATTTGCTAATCCTATCAGATTGTTGTCCACAACTTCCATTATCGAACCATCTAGATCCACAAAAATTAATTTGATCCGAGTCCTTTAACCGATCAATCATGCCAAAGTCCTACAGTCCCAAAATGATTAACTACATTTTTTGATCAAATGTACCAAAGGAAGTGGACCACCAGAAAATACCAGGTTATTGTAACAGTGATGAAAGAAACTGATTCCAACAAGTTTGCTTTTATAATAAGATTTATGTAGCAGCAGTACACTCTGTGTATATGGTACAATTCAAACAGATAAATGAAGCCGCCAATAAATTGAATATAGTATTTCATGAATCTGATGACAAAATTGAATATAGCTTCCCCGTGTTGATCTATAACGCTCCATTGCCTATGGTACACAAACGGCTTATCCATGAATTTGGCTTTGCAACCAATGATCACCTACAACATCATAAGTTGAATTATACACTCAGTGTGAATCACAATTACAACCAGATTCAGATTCAGTTACTATAGATTGGAAAACAAAACAAAAATTTCATTTCACATATAAGCAGTTAACATATTCATATAATCAGATTCATGCAGAAGTTTCAACTACTGCAGATTGCTTTCACACATATTGAACTGACAAAAATCACTGAAGATACAACTGTTTGGACATGAAGAAAATAATATGTTATCACTTATCTGTTGTTAACAATAACAACCAAATTAGAAGCACAACCAAGTGAACACAATCTTTTGTAAATTCACTTTTAAATGGTTTTGCTTGCAACATAAAAACACAAATTTATACGAATCTTAAGATTTTTGTCCAATTTGAAGAAAAGTAAATTGACCAAATAATTATTTTATGGGCTAATGGAGGATTGCGATGCTTCCTAACCGACAGTACCAGCAAATAGGATCCAAATCCAAGCCAAATGTTAATCTCTCTCTCCCCACCCGATCAAATTAGAAGGCAATAAAAGATACTATAACACTAATTAACAACATTGTATAAAAAGGCATTATTAAGATACAACAATATAAATTAACAACATCAAATTAGAAGGTATTGTTAAGATACTACAACCTAAATAGACAAAACCAATTTAAAGGCATTCTTAAGATATCATAACACAAATTAACGTCATTTTAAAAGTCATTGTTAAGATACTATAACACAACTAATCAACATCCAATCAAAAAGCATATTGAGATACTATCATGCAAGTTAACAACATCAAATTATAAGATACTAGCAGTGTACAATAACACAAATTAACAACACCCAATTGAAAGGCATTATCAAGATACGAAACACAAATTAACATCTTGTCAAAGATAACAGGCTGGAACATTGCAGCTGTAGTTAATTAGTCAAGGGTGGTTGTTCTTGACTTTAGAGATTGCTTGCTGCTGTATTTTATGACTTTTGAGACTACTAGCTGTCTATTATTTATTGTACAGATTCTGTAATCTCTATGATAGATTTCCTTGTCTTTCTTTTCTCTTTTAGTTAGCCTATATATTCCCAAGTGTACATTGTTAAGTGAAATGAAACAGATTCCCATCTTTCACATTCATATTCCCATCTTTCACATGGTATTAGAGCCAAATTTGGCTTCTTGGGATTTTTTCTTTTCTGCCTTCATCACCGAATATCTTTTGATGAGCATTTGTTCATCTTTCTCTGTTTTTCTTGATCCAAAATAGAGTATATTGAATCCATACATTACCTCTTTATCTTGGGCCTTCATTGCCCAGATTGTTTCAACAGTTCTGTTGACAAAAAACCAGAATTGTTTCAACAGTTTATTCTTGGCCTTCATTGTCAATTGTGAAGCTTGTTTTTTAGCCCAAACACTTAAACATGTCTGATGCAACTGAGTCCTCAAACATGTCTGAAATCCAAGTGACGGAGACCTCCAACATAACTTCAGCTGGAGATTTGCAGAATATTCAATCAAGTTATAGGTTGAATGGAAAGAACTACCTGAAATGGTCTCAATTTGTTCGAACCTTTCTAAAAGGGAAAGGAAAATTGAGTCATCTCCTTGGAGAGGGTCCAAAACCTGGAGATCCAAAGTACGACACATGGGATGAAGCTGATTCTATGATAATGTCATGGCTATGGAACCCGATGACACCTGAAGTAAGTGATACCTGCATGTTCTTGGAGACAGCGAAGGACATCTGGGACTTTTGTAGACAGACATATTTAAAAGTTCGTGATGCTGCTCAAATCTACGATATCAAAACCAGAATCTTGGCTACTAAACAGGGTAATTGCTCTATCACTAAATACTCCACCATTTTGCAAAACTTGTGGGAAGAATTGGATCATTATCAATGTATTGAGATGAAATATAGTGATGATGCTGCCATTCTTAAGAAGTTCATGGAAAAGGACAGAATCTATATGTTTCTTGCTGGATTAAATGTTGAATTTGATGCTGTTAGAGTCCAAGTTCTTGGAAAAGATGACCTTCCATCATTGAATGAAACTATTGGAATGATCCGAGGAGAGGAAAGCCGGAGAGGGGTCATGTTGGAGCCTCAACCAGTGGATATATCTGCTATGATGGTAAGAGGTGTTAATGCGAGAAGTAATGGAATGACAAATGACAATGGGTGGTCAGAAATTTCAAAGGTTGGAAACAAAGATCCGGTGGTGTGTACTTATTGCAAAAAACCACAACACACCAAGGAAAGATGTTGGAAACTTCATGGTAAGCCGTCAAACTTTTAGAATATCCAAGCAAACAACAAATACTGGACATTAAAGAATGGACCAGCAAGGGGAAAATGACAGGCACATGTAACCACGGTTGAACTAAGAGGAGAAACATCTTCTTTTCATAACCAAGCTAAGGCAAACAGACAGGAGATTGAAAAGCTTAAATTTTTTCTCGAAAACTTAGAAAAACCTACAGCCTCAGGTACTTGTTCCTTGGCATTTTCAGGTAATATATCTCAGTCCCTTACTTTTAGTGTCTTGGATATGCCCATAACAGGATCTTGGGTGGTTGATTCTGGAGCCACGGATCATATGACTAAATCTTCCAATGATTTTGTCTCTTACAGTCCTTGTCCTAGTAATAAAAAGATATCTACAACAGATGGTACTTTGATTACAGTTGCTGGTCAAGGAGATGTCATTATCAACTCAAAATTTGTCTTGAAAAATGTTTTGCATGTGCCTAAACTGTCCATAAATCTTATTTCAGTTCATAAATTGACAAAGGATTTGAATTGTACTGTGACATTTTCCTCTACAAATTGTAAATTTCAAGACCAGGGCACGGGAAAGATGATTGGACTTGCTAAAGAGAAGAACGAACTTTACTACCTTGAAGAATCTGGTGGGCAAAGTAGCATTAAGAATAAGTTTCCTGTTTCGTTCTTTTCTGAGCCATCTCTTTCAAACAAAAATAAAATTTGGTTGTATCATCTTCGTCTTGGTCATCCGTCTTTCAGTGTTCTTAAAATTATGTTTCCAGATTTATTTAAAGGAGTTGAGATGGAAATATTTCATTATGATGTTTGTGAAATGGCAAGACACAAACGTATTTCTTTTCCTTTACGTAATAACAGAATGTCATCTCCTTTTGCTCTTATCCATAGTGATGTCTGGGGACCTTCTACAGTTCCAAATGTTTTTGGAGCTCGTTGGTTTGTTTTGTTTATTGATGACTGTACTCGTGTCTCATGGGTTTTTTTGTTAAAACAAAAATCTGATGTTAGCTCTACTTTCTGAACATTTTTCACATGATTAAAAATCAATTCGGTGTAGAAATTAAGAGAGTTCGATCCGATAATGTTAGGGACTATTTTAACCAAACCTTGTCACCATTCTTTCAAGAAAAATGAATAATTCATGAATCTTCCAGTGTCAACACACCACAACAAAATGGGGTGGCAGAAAGGAAAAATGGTCATCTTCTAGCAATTACTCGGGCGTTTCTCTTCCAAAAGAATGTTCCCAAATGTTATTGGGGAGAATATGTTTTAACTGCTACTCATCTTATAAATAGATTACCTTCCCGAGTCCTTGATCACAAAAGTCCTATGCAGTTTTTTTCAAAATTCTTTCCAGATTTCAAAACCACAAATCACCTCACTCCTAAAATATTTAGTTGTGTTTCATTTGTTCATATTCATTCACATCAACGGGGTAAACTTGATCCAAGGGCTCTTAAGTGTATCTTTGTTGGATATTCATCTACACAAAAAGGGTATAAATGTTACTATCCTTCAACAAATTTTTTTTTGTCTCGGCTGATGTTACATTTGTTGAACATGAAAGTTATTTTGCTAAACCTTATCTTCAGGGGGAGACATCATTTATAGAAGATAAGGATAAAGATTTGTTTTTGCTTGATCTTTCACTCTCCCCATCTTGATCCTCTTTTTCTCCACCACCACTATCACCAAATAAGCCACCATCTTATAATCATATAGATTCAGTCACTCCAAATAAAAATGTTCAGAGTGCTACTCGCCCACTGCAGGTTTATTCAAGAAGGAAAAAATCCACTATTCAACCTATGCGGGTCCTAGAATCCGAACCAAACCCTGGTGGTGATAAGAAAGTTGATGGTATTGAGGTAATTTCTGAATCTGAAGCTTATGAAGATGGTGTCCTATTCCCAAACCTGGAGATGATAATAATCTTCCTATTGCTATTAGGAAAGGTGTGAGAAAGTGTACCCAACGACCATTATACCAATTATCTCAATTGGTGTCTTATGAAAAGTTATCTGATAGTCATAAAAACTTCCTTACTCACCTAAACACTATCACTGTTCCAAAAACTGTTGTCGAAGCATTATGTCATAAGGAGTGGAAAGAGGCTATGAGAGTTGAGATGGAGGCTCTTGAAAAAAATAAAACATGGGAATTGGTCGAGCTACCTAAGGAAAAGAAACCCGTGGAATGTAGATGGGTTTTTACTATGAAGTATAAGGCAGAGGGGTCGATTTAACGGTTTAAGGCTAGGTTGGTGGCTAAAGGGTATACCCAAACCTACGGAATAGACTATCTTGAAACCTTTGCACCGATTGCCAATATGAACACCATAAGGATTTTGATGTCTCTTCTGCCACTCGTGGGTGGAGTATGCAACAATATGATGTTAAGAACGCCTTCTTACATGGTGATCTTGATGAAGAAATCTACATGGAAGTTCCTCCAGGTTTTGAGGCAAAAAGTAACCAGGTGTGTAAATTGAAGAAGACGCTTTATGGGCTAAAACAATCTCCTAGAGCTTGGTTTGGTAGATTTGCTAGAGTTATGCAAGCTATGTGATACAAGCAAAGTCAGGGTGATCACAAACTATTTGTGAAACATTCTGCTTCAGGGGGAGTCACTGCATTGTTGGTTTATGTAGATGATATAATTGTTACTAGAGATGACTTGGAAGGTAGAGAGGCCTTGAGAAAATGTCTAGTGCGAGAATTTGAAATAAAGGAACTTGGCAGGTTAAAATACTTTATTGGCATTGAGGTTGCTCACTCTCGGAATGGGATTTTTATATCCCAACAAAAGTATGTACTGGATTTGCTAGCTGAGACAGGGAAACTTGGGTGTAAACCAGTGGAAACTCTTATCGAGCAAAATCATAAGCTTTGTGAAGCTATTGAAGACACGGTAGTAGATAGAGAGTCCTATCAAAGGCTGGTTGGTAGATTGATTTACCTTTCACATACAAGGCCAGACATAGCCTATGCAGTGGGAGTAGTGAGTCAATTTATGCATAATCCCAAAGAGATACATCTCCGAGCAGCACATCGGATTTTATAGTATTTCAAGGGAATTTTGGGAAAAAGAATATTGTTCAAGAAATAAGGAAAGTTAACACTGGAAGCTTACACAGATGCAGACTATGCAGGATCTATTGATGACAGAAGATCAACATCAGGCTATTGTACTTTTCTTGGAGGAAACCTTGTACCATGGAGAAGCAAAAAACAAAATGTAGTTGCAAGGTCAAGTGCGGAGGCTGAATTTAAGGCAATGGCATTAGGAGTTTGTGAACTTCTGTGGCTGAAAATCATTTTAGAAGATCTAAAGGTTGCGTGGGAAGGACCTATGAAGCTTTATTGTGATAGCAAGTCAGAAATCAATATTGCACACAACCCTGTGCAACATGACCGTACCAAACACATCAAGGTTGACAGACATTTCATAAAAGAGAAGCTGGATAGTGGATTGATTTGCACGCCATTTGTACCTACAGGCAGCCAAATTGCTGATGTGCTAACCAAAGGGTTAAACGGATCAGCCTTTCGGTCTATTGTCGGCAAGCTGAGAATGGATGATATCCACTCACCAGCTTGAGGGGGAGTGTCAAAGATAACAGGCTGAAACATTGCAGCTGTAGTTAATTAGTCAAGGGTGGCTGTTCTTGACTTTAGAGATTGATTGCTGCTGTATTTTATGACTTTTGAGACTACTAGCTGTCTATTATTTATTGTACAGATTCTGTAATCTCTAGGATAGATTTCCTTGTCTTTCTTTTCTCTTTTAGTTAGCCTATATATTCCCATGTGTACATTGTTAAGTGAAATGAAACAGATTCCCATCTTTCACATTCATACTCCCATCTTTCACACATCTAACTAAAAGGTATTATCAGGATACTATAATACAAATTAACAACATCAAATTAAAAGATACTATCAAACAAATTAACACCGCCAAATTGAAAGGCATTATCAAGATACTAAACACAAATTAACAACATCTAACTACAAGGTATTATCAAGATATTAAATAGAAATTAACAACATCTAACTACAAGGTATTATCAAGATACTATAACACAAATTAACATCAATTTAAAAAACATAATCAAGAATACTCACAGATTCACAAAATCAAATTAGAAGGCATTCTCAAGATACTATAACCCGAATTAACAATATCATCAAATTATAAGAACCCACAAAAATACATCATTCATATACTATAATACAAATTAACATCATCAAACCATCACATTGTAAACTATATCAAAACCCACAAGAAAGAACAATACCTAACACAGGCATCGCCAACAATACGATGGCCATTCTCGCGGAAAGTCCTGCAAGGCCACAGGTAAGACCGGGCGAGAGATGTGCGTAGCCATCAAACAAGTAATAGGACTTGGCCTTGGGATTGATCCTAATACTGATGATCACAACGATGATCAATCCGTATATACCCAACACTCCCGCCAAAACCACAGGAACAATTGACTTCATCACCAGTTCCGGCCTCATCACCCCCATCGACGCCACCCCTACGCCGCTCTTCGCCATCCCATATACAACTCCCATACCTGAAAGATCACAACAACCGATTCTCAAAATCTATACAAAATCAATATATATATATATATATATATATATATATATATATATATATATATATATAGATTGGTATGTTTATATAGGTAAAAGAGATCTAAGGTTAGAGTTAGGGTTAGAGGATAATACAAGGGCAACAACGGCGCTGAGGAAGCCGAATAAGGGAACAGTTTCATCGCTGCTAAAACCTGAAGCTATTGTTGCCCCTAAATTTTATTGGATCTCAATTTTCTCAAAACTTTTTTGGATTTGTTGTATAGATAGAGGTTTTGACAACCTTATATCACGATTTCATGGCCGATTCGAGAGGGTGTGAAAAGATTCGCCTCCAAACCCTAGAAGAGAGCCTTGTCGGCAGAGAAGAGAGAAAGAAATGTTGAGAGAGTTTTTAGGAGATTTGAGAAATATGTTTTTTTTATTATCATTCAGCTACAGTGCAAAATGACAAAAGAACATCAATTTAATGTTCTCAATTTGGACGAAAATTTGCTCCTTGTTTTTTTACTGTGCTAGGATAACATGTGGGCCCAAAATATTGCCAAACAGTTTTTTACTTTCATTTTAAGGACAAAAAACAAAAACTAGAGCAAAAACACTCTATCCAAACGCACCATAACTAATTCCGATTCGATTTCGGTACTAAACTTTTGAAACCGTTGGTGTAGGCCTGAAATTTCAGGCCCAATTAATTTAAAAGGGCTGAGATTTCTTAGAAGAAGCCCGAGCATTAGATAAGCTTATTAGTGTTGGATTCTTGTTGGTTTTTTTTTATAAAAAAAAGTAACTATTGAAAGGGATAGATCCAAAATTGGTATAAATAAAGCATTAAAGCAAATAAGAAAAAGCAATTGTTGAGTGAAAATATTTTTACTACTGCGTTTGATAATAAATTTGAATATCACTGAAAATATTTAGTGTCATTTTAAATGAGATGAAATTTTAAATAATATAGTCAACACTTAACAATGAAGTTTGAAGACTGAAAATTTATAAACTAAAACCAAAAATATAATTTTTTTTAAGCACCGCTTAAAACATTCGGTGCTTAAAATTCAGATTTTAAAATTTTCACTAATTAATTTTTAGTTTTATCAAACAACACCTCATTTAGGAGTAACTCATTTGGTTTGAGGGATGAAAAAGTGGACGAAAGGGAGAGTAGGGGGGATGAATGAGACATCCTTAGGAAAATGGGTGATGTTTTTCTTACTTTGTGTTTGGTTAAATGAAACGGATAATAAAAATGATGAATGTCATAATAGTTTCTTCTTGTTTGGTGGAAATGAAGGAGTTCATGATTTTTATATTAAATTTACAAATATATCCTCAATCTATGTAATACGCTGTACGTATAAGCAAATTGTTAGGAATGTTAAAAATGTAAATTGTTGTATTTTGAGAGAAGTTAATTATTTTCTCTCTCCTCTCCCGCCATAATTCGGACGGATTAAAAATTGTAAAGGAGGGAGGGATGCTTCATCCCTCCATGTCTCCTTTCTCTTTTACCTTCCCTCCAACCAAATACAAAATAATTACACTATCCTCCCCCTTGTCCCTCTTTCCTCAATCCATCCTTCCAACCAAACATAACATTAATCATGTTCAAATGATCAAGACTAAAGTGTTTGATAAAATTAAAATTTTAAGATATGTTATTTAAGTACTGAATGTTTTAAGTGGTGTTTTAAAAAGTTATATTTTATGATATTTTTTTGAATTTTCAATCACTTAAAATTTTACCTCATTTTAAATGACACAAATATATATTTTTTATCAAACACACTAAACTGAATAAGAACTTAATCTGTTCACATTTAAATAACAAACATACCCTAATGCTATGTTTGGTACACTTGAATGTAATGTAATGAGAATGTGAATAGAATAAAATAACCATTATCATTCTATTATTTGATTGTAAATATAAATAGCATTAGGAATAGAATGACTTTGAATTTGTTTTTACACAAATATTCCTTTTAATGATAAATATATAATTTTAACAAAGTAATATTATTTTTAAAATTTATTTTTTACAAAAAATGGTGAAAGGTAATGAGAATAGTGTTGATGAGTAATGGCGGCAATGGTGGTGGTGGAGAGATGACGGTGGTGGTTTGTGTACTTCAAATATAAGATGTTTGTTTTAGTCATTTTATATTTTAAATATATTATTAAAGAAATAGAATAATTATTCCATATGTCATTTCAAGAATTAATTTTCATTTTCAATGAATGATCATTCTCTTTCAATATATATGATAGTAAACAAATGAATTAAATAAATAGATGTCATGCGAAAATGAAGTAAAAGATAGCATAGGAAGAATCCGCTACACTTTTGCTTTTTTATTTATTTTTTATTTTTTCTGTGGATATACATATATAGTTACACGTGTGTCCAAACTCCCTCGTTTCTCAGGCCCGTGCCAGTGACACCGGTAGCGAGGGAAAGTAACAGTCCTGAGAGGCGGTGTTTGAATGATCATCAAATTTGCTTCCATTTTAGAAACCCTAGACTTGTTATATAGCCAATTCAAACATCAAATCCTTTTATATACCAGTAGCGATTCGTCGTTCCAAATCCAAATGTGACAATCCATCACTCACTGTAGAGTTTCCATTCTTCAAAAACCCCTCAAAACCCTGGCGCACAAAACCCTCATATTCAAACCCTATTTTGAAGTTCTTCATTCCCATTCTCTGCAAACACCAAAGCTAGGGTTTACTCAACTCGACAACGCCATGATTCCCGTTCAGAATATGGAGCAGCACTCCCGCCGTCTCATCGAACCTGATCTTCGTACTCACTCTATCTTACTCCTTCTTTATATGTGCATATATACATACATATATAAGTGCATATATACATACATATCTATATGTATGTATATATGCGTTATATGTGTTTGTCTCTGTTCTGTGTATCTGAATTTGAATTTGTCTTGAAACAGCTCCTGATACACCACCTGAGACAGCGAGTGAGACAGCAATTCGATCGAGGCTTCAAATCGCAAGGGAGGTACTGGATAGTTTAGAGATAGCTCACACAGGCGAGTACTTGAATTTCTTGAAATGCTATTTTCGCGCGTTCTCGGCAATTCTATGTGACATTACAAAACCTCAATTCATTGATAATCCGGAGCACAAGCTTCGGAACATCATCATCGAGATTCTAAATAGGCTACCACACAGCGAGGTTCTTCGCCCCTTCGTTCAGGAACTATTGAAGGCTGCAATGCATGTTCTCACCACTGATAATGAAGAAAATGGCTTAATTTGTATTCGGATCATATTCGACCTCTTTAGGAATTTCAGGCCCACCTTAGAGAACGAAGTTCAGTCTTTTCTTGACTTCGTTTGCAAAATTTACCAGAATTTCAGACAGACTGTTACTCATTTTTTCGAAAATGGGGCAGCAGTCCCGCCATCACTGTCCCGGCCAGTGTCCACATCATTATTGACTTCTCTGGGTGAAGATGTTAAGCCCATGGACGTGAATGATCAAATGGGGCCTCCTAATGGATATGTAGGAGTTGGGCAGCTTAATCCCAGTACACATTCGTTCAAGATTGTTACGGAAAGTCCATTGGTGGTTATGTTTCTGTTTCAGTTGTATGGCCGGCTTGTCCAAACCAACGTTCCTCATTTGGTGCTGTTGATGGTCACCGCTATATCTGTTCCAGGTCCAGAGAGGGTTCCACCCCATTTGAAGACTCGCTTCATCGAGTTAAAGGGGGCTCAGGTTAAGGTGAGTGTTCCTTGTTCTGAATGTACCACTTCTGAAACTATTATCTCAATGTTTTTAACTTGTTTACATATGTTAAAGCTATGTATTTTGGAGTTAGACTTGAAGCTATTTTGAAGTTTTAGCTTGAGTGGTGTATCCTTCCACCCCGAAGGGAGAGTGTGCAGAATTCAACTCCTGGTTGGGATATGAGTGCATGTATTGCTATTTTTTAATTATTATTATTCTTTTTATAAAACAATTAAAATAGTACTCTACCTTTAGAATTTGGATCCATTTGATGTGTACATATTTTGCACGCTGAAGTTTGCAGACGTTTATGGGAAAGTGTTAGCAAGCATGTTTGAGGATGCATTGTCTAAATTGGATATTCACGCACCAAGGTGAGGGGCAGTGCTTAAGACACATGTCATATTGGAATTGTGGGTTTGACGGCACCATTAGTAGGATTTGACCGAGTAACTTTGATGGGTATTTTGACTACGTAATTTTTATAATCATATTTTTGACTAATATATAAAATACATAGGCGTAGAGATGTCATACACCAATTCTTTCTGGCATTTTCACACGAAATATCTGATTTGAACCTCTACACATTTCTCTAGTATTACTCCTATTTCTTCTGTCATCTTGAAACAGGAAGTACTTCTTACGCGATACATCTGTTGTGGCAGCAAATAAAAGATGATAATTCAAATTATAAATGAAATTAGGTTAATAAAGTTTTAACATATAAGAAACAATAAAGTGAAACCTAATGGGGTTGGTTGTGTAACTTATACGTTGTAAAATATAAGAATCTGCAAAGTGGAAACATTAAGGGGTTGATTGTGTAACTTATAGGGTCCGGTATGGGAGCTCATTGTATTTTTCTCTTCAAGTTTTAAGATAAGCTATTGATTTTTTGGGTTTGCAGCGTTCGCTTGTCTCATAGGCTGGCATCTTTTGTGTACTAGGACGCACTCCCTGTTTGAGTGCCTTTTATGTAATTTCTTCTTACTTATCAAAAAACAACAACTGGTTTTAAAATAAGCTAATGAATGTACGACTCTATTGAAAACTGATTTAGTAGTAATGAAGGCAACTCAGAGTGCTAAATTGAATAAGGTAAGACATGGCAAACTTGACTCTTTATAATTATACAGTAAATTAGTAAGGAATCTGATCAAAGAAACATACACACTTTTAAAGAGAGTTAATTTTTTGTCTTGTGTTTGTTTGTTTAAGCGTTTCCCCCCTCTCACGTATCAATTTAGCTGAACTAATTGGGTAATTTACCTCTAAGTTGTGGAACTCTTTGACAATTAACTCACTCATTGCGAAGACGTCTTAAATTATAGGGCCAATTCTGACATCATCAAAGTTAATAACATTGAATAAAATATATAAAAACATAGTAAAAGTAAATGATCAATAGGTACTGGTTTTGCTTGTTCGGGTTTGTCATTTATGATAGTTTTTTATCTCCAATACTTACTGGTTACACTTTGTCTGGTTGGATTAATTGAGAAACCTTGCCAATATTACGGCAAGGTTACACAAATTTTAGGTCTGTTATTTGGGCTGGTTAAAAATAAACTGTGTAATGTGCAGTCTGTTGAACTCCATATTAGATTTTTTTGATTGGTCATATTCTTAATTGTTTTTCCAAAGCCAATGCTAGTCTTCCTCTAGTAGAGACCCCCCTCCAACCTTCCAAGCTCACCATGAAGAGCAGAAGGCTAGAATGCAACTTTTGTCTTGTATCATTTCTTTTCCCTTCTCATTTTTCTTGGAGTTTTTCACAATGAGGAGATAGAGATATCGAAATGCCAGCTCTATACAGAAATAATTGCAATGAACGAGTTGTGAGATGTTCGTTGTAACAGCCCGCTCCACCTCATGGTACGATATTGTCCGCTTTGAGCTCAGATCCCATGGTTTTGTTCTTGGGCTTCCCCCAAAAAGATTCATATCAGTTTACCATCACTAAACCTAGGCGATGTGGGATGTCAGAGTAATCCCCTTTTGGGACCTTCATATTCATTGGCGTGATGCGTATGGACTTGTGCGCACTCCTCACACTTTGGCATGGCTATGGCTCTTATACCAACTTTACCAGCCTGCTCCACCTCATGCTATGATATTGTCCGCTTTGGGCCCAACCCACATGGTTTTGTTCTTGTGCTTCTCTCCAAAAGATCTCATATTAATTAGAGACAACACTAAGCACTTCAGCATCACTATGCCAGCGATGTAGGAGGTCACATTTATGCTGATACATTTTCCCCTCTTTCCTTAAATGTTTCTGATGAACATTCCGTTGTACAGTACCCTATTGTTAATTACAAAAGGATTTGGTACCCTCTTAAACCCAGAGTTGGTCTTTCAGTAGTTGATCAGATTTCATGGATCTCCTTGAAAAGATTATGAAATAGACCGGCCCTAAATGGGATCCATCAAGAAAAATATAAGCACATGGTACAACGATCGCGGAGTCCGTCAAGAAAAAAGATTGGAGAAGTTGTTAGGCATGTTTAATTTGTTTAATAGATGAGGTGGTTGTTAAACGAGAAGGATTAGGAATCATGAACATTGAATTTTCGAGCTAGTACCGAGTAGGAGAGTCGATTGGTTATGGAGAGGTGATATCTTCTTACAGTTGCCAATGGATTTTTTTCATATACTGTGGGGTTGGTTTTCCACACGTCAACTATGTAACGATGAACAGACAGCAAGTAGAATAGATTTTGTTATGAGATGTAGTTTCGGCCCTCAGTATACTTAGGAGTTGCAAGATTCCGAGTAGGGTTGGTAGCGGCTCTATATTACATGCTGTTTGGGTTCTTGCTTGGGAGGTCAGGATGAGGAGATTATTTTACACACATGCAATGCTTGCCTAGGCCAAGGCTAGGCCATGGCTCGGCCAAGGCATGCCATGGTACTAAATGCCACGAAACTAGAAAATGAGGTTATGCAAGGCATGCCATGGCCAGGCCAAGGCATGCCATGGCCAGGCCAAGGCATGACACTAAATGCCACGAAACTAAAAAAGGAGGTTATGCATGGCATGGCATGGCATTGTCAAGGCTTGTGATGGCTCGGGCAAGGCATGCCATGGCTAGGGCAAGGCATGGCATTGTCAAGGCTTGTGATGGCTCGGGCAAGGCATGCCATGGCTAGGGCATGTCAAGGCTTGTGATGGCTCGGGCAAGGCATGCCATGGCTAGGGCAAGGCATGGCATTGTCAAGGCTTGTGATGGCTCGGGCAAGGCATGCCATGGCTAGGGCAAGGCATGACACTAAATGCCACGAAACTAAAAAAGGAGGTTATGCAAGGCATGCCATGCCACGAAGGCCATATATGCAGGAAGCTCATCCTTACAAAATAGGGGGTCCAATTAAAATTAAACACGTGTTTATAAAATAAAATAATAATAATAAATAATTATTCTATGCAACAGGGTCTCTCTTTCTTGGAGAACATCACACGCCTTCTCTCTCTCTCTTTCTCCTCTTTCACCAGCTCTGTTAACCGAGAATCATTTAGGGCAGTACTTTTCTGATTCAAATTATGCTATTTAAGACCCAAAAGCAATATATGATGTGGTCTGTGGAAAAAATGTTCAAGGAAGTAAAGCGATCTTTGAAGTCCGCCAACAGAAATTTGGACTGGAACATCAATGCCACAGCATGGGGGTTCAACACTTCCACTTTAAGATCCTAGAATGCGGATGATTAATTGTACCACCCCTGCGAGTGATAATCATTCAGTTTAGTAATAAACAGTCAAAGTGAATGGCAATGTTTAACTGTTTGTATTACCCCTATGAGTTTTTTTTCTGGAAATTGTTTGGAACAAGCACATTTTTAGTGCTATTAGGGTTTAATTGAAGCAAAAAACACTGGTCATCTAGCACCAATGTCTAGTTCTTTATTGAATTTCTAGGCGGTCCTTTTCCTTTAGTTACTCCTACTAAAAAATAGGACTGAAAATTAGACAAGGAAATATAAACTTTGGGAGTACTATTTATGCTTTTTAGACTTCTTCTTTTGCCTGTTCTTTGCTATGTTTCCCCTCTTCATTCCCAAGTAAAGGGTTTTCTCCTTTTTGATTCCTTTGTCTGCCTGGGAATGTTGGTACTAAAAATTCCTTGTAACTTTATTTTCCTGATGGGATTTTATTATAGAAGTAATATGTTTTACTTTCAAAGCTCCATCCTGGTTGGAGATTGGAAACTGCTAGGTCCTTTTGGATTAAGTTATTTAAAGTCATTTATGTGAATTCTTGTGACTGTAAACCTATCAAGAAAACAATTATAGCTGTGCTTCAGAAATAAATGCTTTCAGATTCCTCATGGAAATAATATCTTACTTTTATCTAGTACATCTCTATTTATTCTACCCCTACACAATATGTGCAACTCCTTTTCCTGAAGTATCATCTTTGTCATGACATGATTGCACTAATGATGCTGGAATGCATCATGGAAATTGCCAGCAGGGCATAGAGTTGCAAGTCCTACTTGCTGGTGGAGATCTGTGATGAGTAATTAAGAACAATCAGATGATAATTTATAGTGTGAAAGAAACAGAATGTGCAGGGGTGAGTGGAAGAGGAAAAATGTAGGTGATGGAGAGAGATGGAAATGCAAGAGAAGCTTAAAACAAGGGGTCATAGAGACTATTTACGCTGGCATCCCAGTGGTTTGTTGGATCAGTATGGTTGTTATGTGATATAATGGAATGTGTCTGCTCCCACCAAAAATAAGCAAATAAAATTGCATGAGCCAGAAAATCTGGACTGACTTCACATTTTTTGGGTCCTCCTTTTTCCAACGGATTCTCAATTTACCCCCTACTGATATCATTTTTCCTTTGCTGCAGACAGTTTCTTTTTTAACTTACCTGCTGAAGAAGTGGGTCGATTATATTAGACCACACGAAGAAAGCATTTGTAAAAGCATTGTCAACCTGCTTGTCACCTGTTCTGATTCTGTTTCTATTCGTAAGGTGAAACAATTGCCCTTCAATTTATATAATTTAGTAGATTTGCCCTTCTTCTTGTGTTTATTGTATTCATGTATGTACTTGTAAAACACAGGAATTGTTGGTAGCCTTAAAACATGTGCTTGGGACTGATTTAAAGAGAGGTTTATATCCTCTAATTGACACATTGTTGGAAGAGAGGTATGTTTTAATTTAGTATGTGTCTTTCCATTCTAGTTGGTTCTTCTTTCATTTCATTTCATTTTGTTTTCATTTTTATTTTTATTTATTTGTGGGCTATATTTTCATGTTGATTGATGGCTGAATGAATCCTTTGCTGCAATTATTGTTACTTTTTATGTGATTGCTATTCTTTTCACAAGTGAGGTTGCATTCTGTAGAATGATAGAAAGATCAATACAATGGATAAAGAGAGGGTATTCCCTCCCTGTACATCAACAGGCTAAGTCACGTGAAAAAAAAAAAACCACTTCCAGTGAACATGGATATAAATGCAGCACAGAGAGAGCAATGATGATATATAATAATCTGGATGGTCTCTTCTTTCAGATCTTTTAGAACAATTACCATATATTGTTGTAGTCTTGTTAGTCTCTGATATGCTTTTTAGTTGACTTTTCTGTGTGCACTGCTGTGCTGACTTTTATACCTATTATATGTGGCTACTGCTGTTTTACCAGTTTGTCTATCTGTCCCCAATTACCTGTCCGTAAGATGGATTTAGTGTATTGCAGCACATCTAGTGTCGATCCTTGTTTCTGAATGCTTTATCTTTATCTTTTTCTTAGTTTCGTTCTCTCTGTCTGTGTTGGTGTGGCCCTGCAGGGTTTCTTTTTAGCAACTTGCGGGACTTCTGTTGGGAAACCATCATGGAAGCTTTTTGTGGATGTGTCAAGGGCTGGGGGGGGGGGGGGGGGGGGGGGGGGGGGGGGAGTCATGGTGAGAGGCTCTGGGGTGTGGGACGGGTGACAACATCCAACATCAGACCTTTTCTCGACAGTATGACATCATTATATTTCTTTTGAGGGTTTATGTGGTGTAGTTGCCACATCTATGGCGTGTCCTCTCTTGCTTGACGTTGTGTATAATCTGAAGTGAATTTGGTAAAAGGGTGTCTAATTAAGGAAAGTGGAATTTGTTTGTACATTAGCTTAGATTGGGGATACCACACATGCATTTTCCTTCTTGTTTCTTATGTGGTTGCTATAGGTCTTCTATTGGGATGAAGGCTTTGCAGGATTCTGTACTGGAAAGTAAAGGAGGTTGTGTATCTCGGCGAGTGGGAGTTGAGGGTGGGAAGGGGAGGTTATCTACTTAACATTTATTAAGAGTACCCTTTTGAGTATGTCAACCTATTTCGTGTTAGTTTAACTGATCGTGGAGTCCGTCAAGAAAAAGGATTGGAGAAGTTATTAGGCACGTTTAATTTGTTTAATAGATGAGGTGGTTGTTAAACGAGAAGGATTAGGAATCATGAACATTGAATTTTCAAGCTAGTACAGAGTAGGAGAGTTGATTGGTTATGGAGAGGTGATATCTTCTTACAGTTGCCAATGGATTTTTTTCGTATACTATGGGGTTGGTTTTCCACACGTCAACTATGTAACGATGAACAGACAGCAAGTAGGATAGATTTTGGTATGAGATGTAGTTTCGGCCCTCAGTATACTTAGGAGTTGCAAGGTTCCGAGTAGGGTTGGTAGCGGCTCTATATTACATGCTGGTTGGGTTCTTGCTTGGGAGGTCAGGATGAGGAGATTATTTTACACACAGGCAATGCTTGCCATAGGCCATATATGTAGGAAGCTCATACTTACAAAATAGGGGGCCCAATTAAAATTAAACATGTGTTTATAAAATAAAATAATAATAATAAATAATTATTCTATGCAACAGGGTCTCTCTTTCTTGGAGAACATCACACGCCTTCTCTCTCTCTCTCTCTCCTCTTTCACCGGCTCTGTTAACCGAGAATCATATAAAGAAATAGCCAACACTGAATCTCTCCCAAATCACGTGGATGAACCAGGGCCGACCGCGACAAAGCTGCGGCGGCGGTTGGGGGAGGAGACGGAGGTGAAGAGGTTCCGGGCAATGACTCTAATGTCCTTGAAGACGGAGTCAGTGTCGAGCGCCGGTCGTAGGCTTGCGTTGATTTGAGGACGGAGTAGTTGTTGCTCATAATAAACTTGGTTGATTTTCTTCCAGTCCTTTCTTGATTCCCTCTTATAGATTACATGTGCATAGTTTGGTCTCTATTCCTCTACTGGTGTAGTTGACAACATAATAGGATTTAACTTGTTGGCAACTTGGTTGTCCGTGTCTCAAAGTAATTGGATGGTAACTTGCCAGTGAAACCATTGTGAGAGGTCAAAAACGTGAAACTTAGGGAAAACAAAATTGAAGTTGTGGTTCCACATTGCACCGAGAAATCTTTTGAATCGCAAAATAAGAACCTTCAATTCGGGGAGTGTTCCAAGTCAAATTAAACGAGAAATCAAGGTTTGTGGTTTGAGAAGGAAAAAACTATGGTGGTAGGTTAGGGTTTTGAAAAAGGGAAAGAAAGACGAGAAAGAGAGAGAGAGAGAGAGAGGAAGGCGCGTGTTCTCCAAGGGAGAGAGAACCAGTTGCAAAGAATAACTAATTTTTATTTATTTTTTGATTTCATAAACTCATGTTTAATTTTAATTGGGCCACCTGTTTTTTAAGTAAGCTTCCTACTTACATAGCCTAAGGGAATCATTGCCCTTTACAAACTGGGAAGTTCAAGGTTAGCTCTTTTAAAGTGGATTGTTCTTCATACTAGGAAGGTAATTTGAAGGACTATTGCCTGAAAAGGTTACACTTTTGCTTGGACAGTAGACTTAAAGAAGTTTCTCACCATTGATTACTCTGATTAATAGAAACATTTCTTTGTGATAAGTTGTTTGTGAGGGGAGTTAGTCCATTTGCTCGTCGTGGAATTGTTCAGCGCAAGGGAAGCTTTGATCACTTAATATTTGTTGAAGGCAGTGTTGTCACGGGAGCACCTAGGCGCTAGGCGACGCGAGGCGAGGGTTTAGCGCCTCGCCTGCAACTGGGCGAGGCCACCTTTGAAAGGCGTCACCTGGGCGCTCGCCTCACCCTAGGCGCGCCTATTTATTTTTCTGTTTTGTGGTGAATTTTTTTTTATGTTTAAACTTTAGCAATTTTACAACTTTGACTTTTTGGCATGTTTATTTGTTTTTCTGTTTTATTGTGATTTTTTTATTGTTTAACAATTGATTAACTTTAACTTTTAACCTATTATATATATAATTAATAATATATGTAGTATATTTTAATACACGTGGGGATGGTTTGGCTTAAAGAGAAGATAGTGAGGATTTTTTTATTACTGGGGGTGGGTGGTGGCTTAGAGAGAATTTTAATATATTGTTTTTTCTAGTTCTCCGTAAGACACTCTCTTTCCTCTCGGATGATTTGAGGAATCAAAATTTCATGCAATTGTCTTTATGCTTAGTGAAGTTGATGAAATTCAAATCTTAAGTAGCCATTGTTTCCTTTGCTAGGGAATGCCCTGAGAAATTATAACACTCATTAGCACTTAATAACTTGTTATTTCTTCTCCCAGATTACTCAAGATTTGAGACCATTTTGGACTTTGTTTTTGCTTGGTGGAGTTGGTACGCTTTTATTAATTAATTTATTTAACATTGGTTTAGTAACCATAGAACAATTAGTGAAATTATCAACAAGTGTATTAAATCCAAATAGAAATAGATTCTTTGTGAAGGAAGGGGTTTAAATCCATCCTTACCAGTTTCATTTTTTAGAAACAAAAAACACAATTTGTTTTATTTTTTTACCAATTTGTTTTTTTTTTTTTTTTCATTTGTTTTTTAGAATTTTTTTGTTGAAAAATCAGTGGTTTAATTAGTTTAAAACTTTAAATGTCTTATATTTGATATTTTTGTAATTCTACATTTTAATTTATTGGCTTTTAACTTTCTTAGCAATGTTTTATTACTTTAAATGTTTTATATTTGTTATTTTTATTAAAAGTGATTTATTAATTTAATTGTGAAAATAATTTATTACTGAGCGCCTCGCTTCACTCGGGCGAGCGCCTTGCTTCACTCGGGCGAGCGCCTTGCCTGGCGCCTGACGCCTAGGCGATAGGAGGCCTCTAGCGCTTAGGGGCGCCTCACGCCTTTAACAACTATGGTTGAAGGATTAAATTTTAAGTTGCAATCTCTTTAACAACTTAAGCTTTTAGGGAATTGGAATAGGTGCCGGGATTACTAGAGCTCTTGTATTCTTTGTCTGCTGTTGGCCATGGTGTGGGTTCCCTCCCCGCTTAAAAGATTCATTATTTCTTCATCCTTTGGCTGCTTATCTCCCTAGGTTGGGCTGGCTTTTCCTTGTAAAGTGGTTTGGCGATCCAAGGCGCTCTCGAAGGTTGCTTTCTTCTCTTGTTCGGTGGCATGGGGCCGAATTCCCACTTTGGATTTATTGCGGCGGCTGAATATTATTGTGGTTAACCGGTGTTTTTTGTGCAAAAATGATAACGAGTCCATTAACCATCTTCTTTTGCATTGTCCGGTGGCTTACGAGTGTCGGTGTCTTAGTTTTTGCCTTCTTCGTACTTGTTGGGTGATGCCGACCACAGTTCAAGGCGTTCTCGACATTTGGATGAGTGGTCACGGGCGGAGCCAGTAAGGAGCCGGGGGGGGGGGCCCTGCCCAAATATTTTCAAAATTTTTTTTAGCCTAATTTTTTTCCATATATTATAGATATAGTTATAAAAATTGCATATGGCCCCTGCTGATTTTTTATAAAATTCCTTAGATAGCCTAGAAAAATATAAATTTTATCAATAAATTTCTAAAAATTTGCATTTCCCTCCCCCAAGTTTTTTAAAAATTTCCTTTGATAACCCAAAAAAATATAAAAATTATTGATAAAGTTATAGAAGATTGCATTGGCCCCCTAGGCTAATTTCCTGGCTTCGCCCTTGGGAGTGGTGTGATGGGAGCCCATGTGCGTTCTTTTTGAAGGGCAACCCCCCTTTGTCTGTGGTGGAGCCTTTGGCTTGAACGTAATCGGCGTTGGTTTGAGGATATTGAATTCTCGGTGAGGGTCATTAAGGATTCTTTTATTTCGAATTTGTTTTATTGGGTGGAGGGTCGCAATTGTAAATCAATAGACGAGCGGATAGAATTTTTGGTCTCTCTTGGCCCATAGGGTTCTCTTTTGTTTTTTGGGCCGCACTCCTCGTTTAAGTGCCTTTTATACTAATTTCTTACTTAAAAAAACAACAACTTAAGCTTTTAGAATAGATAGTAGTTAAAATGGTATCAAAGTAAAAGGTCTCAAAGTTAAAAGTCACCTTGAAAGTTAAAATTGAATAGGAGTTAAAAAAACACGTGCTGGACCAAAAGACTTTATTGTTAATGGGGGTGTATGTGAAATGAGCGGGATGGACGTTCCTTTCTGGAGGCTTCGACTACTTGTGCAGACTTGTTTTATTGTTTGCATCACCATCTCCATTTGGTGTGGAGACATGAAGGTTGTTTATGTGTTGCTAGACCTTTTTATGCCTCCCTTTTTGGTTGATGTGAAATATGATATAGTTTCTTACAATGATATTATTGTACTAGCCTTACTATAATATATCTGATTCGGATGATTGGATGTATTTTTGAACAAAAGTAAGGGAACTTCGTGCCGACCTGTTGCCAATAAACTTTCCGGCCTCATATGAGAATGGAAAACTGGAGCATGTTCTGCATCGGTGGATGAAGAATCGCTATTAACTTATTTTGTACGATAATGTTAAAAATATAAAAAATTCATCTATAGTAATATAAATATAAATTCTAAGAAAAGTTTTTGAACTATTTTTTGAACGCTAGCCAATCCCTTAATTTTGTAGAAAATGTTGTTTTATTGTATTTTAAATTCTCCTATCTAGCTTCTACTTGTTTATTCAATTTACTAAAAATAAGTTTAATTCGTACAATGATATTATTGTACTAGCCTTACTATAATATATCTTTATTTTATTTTATTTTAAAAAAAGGTTTAAAGTAACAAAAACCTAAATAAATTTTGCATGTGAGGAGTTATTTCTTGGTTTCACCCGGTCATTACTAACTTGATTATTTTTAGATAATAGTAGATAGAAACAACGATTGTAAGGATGAGCTACACAGATCATGTTTAATTTGTTTGACGTTTATCTTAAACCATGTCAGGGTTCTAGTAGGCACTGGTCAGGCATGCTTTGAGACATTGAGGCCGCTGGCTTATAGTCTATTGGCAGAAATTGTTCATCTTGTTAGGGTGGACCTCTCCTTGTCACAGGTATCTCATAAAATCTCTGATGCCACTGATGCTCTCTCCATTTGATGATTGTTTTTTCAAGAAATTGTTTAGTGGTGGTATGTTCTGCACTTTCTTTGATCCTTAATCAGTCTGAACTGTCTTAACTTATTTTGGACCTCTGTGGTTAGCAACTTAGCTTCTAATTCTGTTTTGTCATGCTGATTTTAATGCAAGTTATAGTATATCAAAATTTCAACTTCAGCTTTGTGATTTGTTTCTAAACTCTCGTCCTTTAGTTCCTCTTCCTCTATGCATGGTTGAGCAGATGTGTTTGAGATGAATGTGGAGATTTCTTGTCCCTTCGGCTCTCCGTCTTTCTTTCTCTTTGTGTCTGTGTGTGACAAATCAAGTCGTAACGTTATTGTAGAGGTGGCAAACAAGCGGGTTTGGGTTGGGTCGTTAACGGGCGGGTCATTAACGGGTAACTGACCCGTTCATGACCCGCTATTACAGATCATTAATGGGTCGGGTCGTAAATGGGTTGGGTTGACCCGACTTATTTTATTTTATTTTTAAAAAGAACTGCCACCACTCTAATGATAACTGTGTCTATCAGGCAATATATATATATATATACATACATACATATATTGAACAAATACAAGCAATTGGGCAAAAGAGTGAGATGAAACAAAAGCACCATTCCAGTAGTATTTTGCAACTGCAATTCAGAAAAATGGTGTATGAGGTAATATGCAAATATACAGATATATAGATGTATATTGAAAATATACAAGACTTTCCAAATCCACCTTCAGTTTCAATAGTATTGAACCAACACCACAAACTTAATGAATTATGTTCCCAAAGAAACCCATAATATTGAATATTCACACTATGGCCGTTGATTTAAAAATACCACTTTCGCACTGCTTGTGGTGTAAAACTGTAAAAAAGCAAGAGACACGAATAATCTCTAGGTTTGTGAATGACGGGTTAGATGGGTACCCGTTACCAACCCGCAATTTCACCACACCCAATTAATTCAACCCGTTATTGACCCGCTTCTTAAACCACTCACCCACCAACCCAAATTTTGAGGGCGGGTATGGGCGGGTTGATGGGTTTGGGTAAAAATTGCCACCTCTACGTTATTGCTATTTGGCCCTTCAGGGAGGCAATATCTCATTCATTAAGTAACCACTAGTACCACCATACTCATTGTTTATCAGCCTTTGTCTGTTGTTGGTTCGCTGCTTCCTGCTAAAAAGCTTCATAGGATACATGGTACACACTGACGATATATTTCCATCTTTTTCCATATATAATCTGATCATCCCATTTTTAACCAATATGGCTTTGAAGTCCAAAATTACAGAGATGACAATGCTAGAGTTTCAAATAATCTTATGGGAAAATGAAGAACAGAGAAATCGTATTGTAGAAGGGCATTTGGGTGGCTTTGTAGCAACTTGGATATTGCCACACATGTTCTTAATTGGTTCCAATAGCTCTGGCCGTCAGAACCCTTAATTTTTTGTTATCCTAGGTCCACACACTGGTTTCTTGGCTACTTATACACTTTTACAATACTGAAATAGATCCTACCTGGAGTTTGCCTTTCACTGTTATGTTCTGTCTTTCCGACTAGATCATCTATAGTTGTTGACGATGTGTATCTTTGTATTGCAGCTATCACGGATTATTTATTTGTTCTCAAGCAACATGCATGATGCTTCGTTGTCGCTCAGCATTCATACTACATGTGCCCGCTTGATGTTGAATCTGGTGCATGCTCCAAATTCTTCTAACATTGAAAAGTGTTATGTTATTGCTTAGTTGATCTGTTATTTTGTTTGCAACTATTTGACATGTGTTTGGCTTGATCTTAAATTTATTAACTGCCTTTTTGGTTTAGGTGGAGCCAATTTTTGAGAAAGGTGTTGACCAGTCATCTATGGATGATGCACGGGATTTGTTGGTATGTGTTTTAAAATGACTATTTAATTGCTCCTCTTTTATAATCCAACATATTTTGATTGTGTAGAATTTGTTATTGCAGATATTTTATCGTTCTTCCGGGGAATGACTGTAGTTATCTTCTTCTTTAGGGGCGAATTTTGGATGCTTTTGTTGGAAAATTTAGTACTTTAAAGCGTCTGATCCCCCAGGTATTCAAATCTGATTATAAATGTTGTGTTTATGCTGCTGAATTTTTAATATGGCATTCTTTGTGCATTTTCTCAAATCCATTTTTAGCAATCTATTGAACTTGAGATTGGCTTTGTATATATGGCTGTATGTTTTGGTCGCCTGATTCGTGTTTTGATGGAGAATCTGGCTGGCATTAGAGAAAATATGGTATAGTAATTTACTAATATGCTCCTACTCAATTCATTTTCACTCTATACGAAAGGTGGACTGTTCAGACACGTAATTTTTTTTTTGTCATGATTTGACAGAGGGCCATTCTGTTAGTTGTTAATCTTTGAATAACTGAACTTTTTGAATGGGATGTGGGAGGACATTAGAGATTTGCGCTTAATGATCTTATCCTGATCTTGATTATAATTGCACTACGGTGGAAATGCATAAAGTGTAAGACACTATGACATATGGTCCTAGTTGATTTTGTTATGGCATGTGTACTTTTTTTTGGTCTTTGAACAAAGTGACAACTAGTTGGTACCATGAGCCAAAGTTATAGTAGTGTTGTTGTTATTGTTGTTTTTATTTATTTATTATTATTGTTAGTTATAGTGTGTGGGTGTCTTTGGGCTTGACCCAACATGGGTCAGACCCATATGATTTTGTATACCCATCTATGTGTTGCCCTAATATTTATATATATATATATAGGACTGCTAACGAGAAAGTTAGTAAGTCAATATTATACTAATTTCAACATGGTATCAGAGCCAGATACCGAAGTTTGAGAAACTCTCTTCTCACAAAACCCTAACCCTAATCACCATCCTTCTTCCCTAACCCTAATCCACACAAAACCCTAACCCTTATGTTTTTTTTTTTTTGTGAAGGCAAATTCCGCTACGCAGTGCCCCGGTCGTAATTCCGATCATGAAACCCTAATTTCATAATGGGTCCTTGACTGAAAAGTTGTCTTGATATATATAGGGGTGCGGTTCCCCCTTGTTTATGTGATTAGGGGTGCGGTTCCCCCTTGTTTTGATTCGCAGGGTCATCTCTGGATTTTTTTTATTTAAGATTTTATTTTGGCGGATTTGTCGTCTTCCGACGGTAGGGCTGTTGCGAACAACAACAAGCCCATTATTTCTGAGATTGTTTCTACCTCTACCAAGCTTACAGATCAACGTTTGGATGGATCTAATTTCCAGCATTGGAGAAAGATTATTCTTTTTGCTATTCGTGGTATGGATAAGGAAGATCATTTTATTGTTGAATTCCTGAACAAGCAATCTGACCTTGCAGGTTATAAGATTTGGTTACGTGATGATGCACGGTTATATAACCAACTTATCAATTCAATGGAGCCAAAGGTAGCCGAACATCGGGAAGAGATGATGTAGGCACTTATGTTGGTTATATAAGTTGCTTGGGCACTTATGTTTCATATGAGAGTCCCAAAAATATTCTGGAGCGACGCAGTATTGAGTACAACATATTTGATCAATCGGATGCCATCGTCTGTTCTTAAGGGGGAGATTCCACATAAAGTATTATTTCCTAACCAGTCTATTCATTCTCTCCCATTACGCATTTTTGGATGCACCTGCTATATTCGGGATATTCGACCTCAGATGACTAAACTTGATCCCAAGTCCTTACGGTGCATGTTTCTGGGATACTCACGTACTCAGAAGGGCTATCGGTGTTTTTCTCCTGAGTTGGGGCGGTACCTAGTGTCATCAGATGTAGTTTTTCATGAGTCTTCTTCCTTCTCGTCACATCTTTCGTCCGTGGATCCACCTCCCACACCGCAAGTTGATGAGTTTTTGGTCTATGACTTGATTCGTGTCACATCTGTCCCCTCCGTTCGCTCAGTTCAGCCTATGTGTCCTCCCCTCCAGACATATGTCCGTGGACCACGTCAGGTGTTTGGTTCTACTCCCGTATTTGATCCTGAGCCGCCCCCTGCTGCATCAAACTCTTCGTCCTTTGATCCTCTAGTGCCAGTTCAAACATCTGATGATGATTTGCCCATTGCTCTTCGGAAGGGTAAGCGCAGTTGTGTTAGTTATCTTGTCTCTGCGACCCTCTCCTATGCAGGTGTTTCTTCATCATTACAGGCTTTCGTATCAGCTCTGGACTCTATTTCTGTGCCTCGAAATCTATCTGAGGCTCTCTCTTCTGCAGATTGGCGAGCAGCGATGCAGGATGAACTGTTCGCCCTAGAGGCCAATCATACTTGGGACTTGGTGCCCCTCCCACCGGGCAAAAGACCTATTGGTTGTAAATGGGTATATGTTGTTAAAACGAATCCAGATGGTTCTGTAGCTAGACTCAAGGCTCGCCTAATGGCAAAAGGCTATGCTCAGACTTATGGGGTGGATTATACTGATACTTTTTCTCCCGTGGCTAAATTTGCATCTGTACGCCTCATTATTTCTCTTGCAGCTACGTCTGGTTGGCCGTTTCATCAGTTAGATGTTAAGAATGCATTCCTGCATGGTGATCTCCAAGAGGAAGTTTATTTGGAGCAACCACCTAGTTTTGTTGCTCAGGGGGAGTCTGGTCTTGTTTGCCGCCTGAAGAAGTCTCTATATGGTTTGAAACAATCCCCGCGCGCATGGTTTGGGTGCTTTAGTGATGTTATTTTAGAGTTTGGTCTTAAGCAGGCATCCAAAGATCACTCAGTCTTTTATCGCCAGTCGGATGCAGGTAACATTTTACTTGTTGTTTATGTTGATGACATTGTGATCATTGGCAGCGATGGTGCATGTATTTCTTCACTAAAAGCATTTATGCAGACTCGGTTTCAGACATAGGATCTTGGTTGTCTTCGTTATTTCTTGGGAGTTGAGGTGGCCCGTAGCAAACGGGGAATATTTCTCTCTCAAAGAAAATATGTTCTAGATCTGTTACGTGACACGAGGATGATGAGTGCTAAACCATGTGATACTCCTATAGCTCCTGGAGTTAAATTATCCGGAGAAGATGGAGATGTGTTCTCTGATCCTGAGCGTTATAGACATTTGGTTGGGAAACTTAATTATCTTGCAGTAACCCGTCCTGATATTGCCTTTCCTGTAAGTGTGGTCAGTCAGTTTATGGTAGCGCCTCGTGTTCCGCATTGGGATGCAGTGATTCATATTCTACGATATATTAAAGGTACTCCAGGTCGAGGATTATTGTATAATAACTATGGCCATATGCGGATTGAAGGGTTTTCGGATGCTGATTGGGCAGGATCCCCGTGTGACAGGAAATCTACTACAGGTTACTGTGTGTTCGTTGGTGGTAATTTGATTTCCTGGAAGAGCAAGAAACAGAATGTAGTGGCTCGCTCCAGTGCTGAATCAGAGTATCGTGCATTGGCTCACTTAACTAGTGAGGTGATATATTTGCAACAACTTCTCGATGAGCTTGGTTACAAGTCCTCAGAACCGTCCCAGTTGTGATAATCAAGCAGCTATACATATTGCCTCTAATCTTGTTTTTCATGAAAGAACAAAGCATATTGAAGTGGATTGTCATTTTGTGCGGGATAAGCTACAAGGTGGACAAATCTCTTTGAAGCATGTGAAGACCAGTGATCAACTAGCAGATGTGTTTACTAAATCTCTTATGGGCAATCGGGTTCTTATATATGTAACAAGCTGGGCATGATTAATATCTATGCTCCAGCTTGAGGGGGAGTGTTAGTTATAGTGTGTGTGTGTCTTTGGGCTTGACCCAATATGGGTCAGGCCCATATGATTTTGTATACCCATTTATGTGTTGCCCTAATATTTATATATATATATAGGACTGCTAACCAGAAAGTTAGTAAGTCAATATTATACTAATTTCAACAATTATTTATTTTTTTACATTGGTTTAGTGCTACATTCATTGTTTAATTTTGTTCAAAAGACCAAATCTTGGTAAGATGTCTCCTTCTTCCCGTTTTATTGTTTAGATTTTCTTTATGTTATCATGTTGAAAGGTTACTTCGAAATATGCAGGTGTTGTTTTCAACTGTTTTATTATGTGAGAGGTTGCTTTTTCAACAGATGTTTCTGTTTTCATAACTCGCAACATAAGGGGGTTTCCTTGTTTTTTGATAGCTACTAGTAGAAGAAGGAGAGGACGGCAATGAACAACCTACATTGAGGTCAAAGCTTGAACCCCCTGTGCAGGTTGTATAAAAAACTTACCTATCCTGTCGATTGTCTTGTATATATCCAGAATAGGCACAGAAAACTTTCCCATATTCTTTTCTTTGGTACCAGTAATAATTTTAGAATGACCTCATCAAATGCACAATTTTGTCAAAGATTGCTTTCAACCCTATACAGAATGTTACAAGAAATTATTGGCCTGTACTTGTAGTGTTTTCTGTAAATTATCCTTGTTTTTTTATAGCTCTATGTATATTTTGTGATGCTTATCTATTTGCATTCACATCATCTGTGGATTTTCTAGTATACATAATTGAATATAAAAAGAAGGTAGATTGATCAACACTTACTAAAAGATGGTGGATTTTATGTATGTTCACAGGTTAGTTTCGTGAGCTGAGTGATCCCACATTTGTTAAAATGCATCATATCCATTTTGTTTTAGAGCTACCTCGTTTTCTGTTGCTGAAGCAAGTTAACAAATCAGAATGCATCGTTATTGTTATTCTGGAAAAGTTATTACAATCGGGACATTCAGTTACTTTGTTTTTTTGGTCATTCCATCTCCATAAGAGTAGTGGGAGCGCATGAAGGTCTCTGTAATTTTAACTCTTTCGATAATATACATTTTAATTATGTTATGTAGCAAATTACATGGGTATTTATGTCATCACCTTCCGGTTTTTAGACATGTAAGATGATGAATTATGTTCACTAGGGGAAAGAAAAATAAAAGAATGTTGAATGACTCTAGCATTAGTTGTAGGTTTTTTGTTCCAAGAGTTGGAATCCATATTATGGAGAAAGATGTCGATTAGGAGGGGCCGCCTTGAGGTATCCGTTAAGAATTACCCTCTCTGTCCAATATTTCACTTTTAAGGAAAGCTTCTATTAGATTCAGGTCTGTCTTAAAGGATCAAATGTAAATAACAGATTTTTTCTTTATTTCCCTGCTCTCCTCCTCCCTCCCTCCCTTCCTTCCTCCAATCCTTTTTTATGCTTTTCAGTCAATGTTTTTGTAGAAGCCAACAGAGGCCAAGGGAATAATACTGCTTATAGTTTTCTTATTATTCTCAAAGAGTACATGCTGATTTATAGACTTGTATAATCCATAAATCAAGAAATAAAATTTAAAATAAATGACTTATTGGATTGGGTAACCAATCCCTAAAACTAAGGAAACTAACTTATACATAGCAATAGAATATTCAAATTTAAATATGAACAAGATCAATTAGTTTCCCCATTCTGATTCTGTCCACACTCCCCCTCAAGCTGGGCTAAACAAATTAAACATCCCCAGCTTGTGAACTAATTTTTCAAATGCCACTCTCGAAAGGCCCTTTGTCAGAATATCCGCAGCTTGCTCAGATGTAGGAATGTATGTCATACAGATAATTCCATCTTCAATTTTTTCCTTAATAAAATGCCTATCAACCTCGGAACTTGAGACGAGGAGAATTAGAGGTAACCCAGTATTTCAATACATTGAATAAACTTTGGCAAGAGTTGGATTTGTTTGATTCAGGTGCTTGGCATTGTCCGGAGGATGCTGCTTTATACAAGGCAAAGCGAGATAAGGAAAGAGTATACGATTTTCTTGCCGGCCTTAACAGAGACTTGGACGAGGTAAGAGGAAGATTACTCGGATTAAAGCCTCTACCAGCAATTGGAGAAAGCTTTTGCTGAAGTAAGGAGAGAAGAGACCCGCAAACGTGCGATGCTTGGCGAATCAAAGAGTTTACCATCACTCGAGAGTTCTGCCCTTGCAACGACCTCATCACACCAAAGAAACCTGTTGGAAACTACATGGGAAGCTGGCAAATTGG
The DNA here is from genome assembly GCA_963922005.1 of Cornus suecica. Taxonomy (NCBI): domain Eukaryota; kingdom Viridiplantae; phylum Streptophyta; class Magnoliopsida; order Cornales; family Cornaceae; genus Cornus; species Cornus suecica. Next base: position 8,772,561 of record OY998238.1, on the reverse strand, counting down.
GTTCCAAATCGACTCAGGAATCGTGATGCAAGGGGATTTCAGGCTGCCGCATTTCCGTCACAAGGGGCTGTTTCTAACCAAGACAGTAAACCACAACCAACCACGTCCCTCAGTCTCACAAAGGAACAATTAGAACAACTCTACAAGATCCTCACTCCATCCCAACAATCTGGTACCTCTTTATTGGCACAAAAAGGTACTTTTTTAACCATTTTTGATGAGATGGTTGGAAAAAGAGGACCCTGGATCATAGATTCAGGAGCAACAGATCATATGACCGGTTGTGGAAATTCTTTTTCTTCTTATACTCCTAGCCCTAGAAATAAAAAAATAACGATAGCTGACGGATCCCTTTCAACAATTGCAGGAATAGGCATAATTGAAATTAGTCTAAATATAACCTTAAAATATGTTCTCCATGTGCTTAAATTATCTTGCAGTCTTTTATCTGTTAGCAAACTTACCAAAGATTCCAACTGTTCAGTTAATTTCTCTCATTCTCTCTGTATTTTTCAGGACTTGAATTCGGGGAAGAGGATTGGTAGTGCTGATGAGTATGGAGGACTATATTTCTTTGAGAAGGACACCTTGGTGCATAAACAAGCTCAAACCGCAAGTTGTGAATCTTCTCTCTCAAAAGAACAAAAAATAATGTTGTGGCACTGTAGATTAGGCCATCCAAATTTTCTATATTTAAAGCATTTGTTTCCAACTCTGTTTCGAAATAAAGACTCATTTCAATGTGAGATTTGTCAATTTGCTAAACACCAACGTTTTAGTTTTCCTTCTCAATCTTACAAAGCCTCGAAACCTTTTACTTTAATTCATAGTGATATTTGGGGACCATCACGAGTACAAAGTCTTACAAATAAGCGATGGTTTATCACTTTTATCGATGATCATACACATGTCTATTGGATATACCTTCTAAAAGAAAAATCTGAAGCAGAACAAACTTTCAAAATTTTTTTTTCCATGATTCAAAATCAGTATAATACAAAAATACAAATTCTTCGTACTGATAATGGAATAAAGTATTTTAATTCTATCCCTGGTGATTTTTTCCTTAAGAATGGCATTTTGCATCAAAGTTCATGCATTGATACTCCTCAACAAAACGGCGTTTCCGAAAGAAAAAACCGTCACCTTTTAGAAGTTGCACGATCTTTGATGTTCACTACTCATGTTCCTAAACACTTTTGGGGAGATGCCATTCTAACCGCCTGTTATTTGATAAACCGTCTCCCAACACGTGTCCTTCATTACCAGACTCCTTTAGATAGCCTTTTTCAGTCCTACCCTACCACAAGGTCATTTACTTATCTTCCTTTTAAAACTTTTGGTTGTACAACGTTTGTTCACATTCATAATCAAAACAGGAGTAAACTAGATCCTTGTGCTCACAAATGTATCTTCTTGGGATTTTCAGCTACTCAGAAAGGCTGTCGATGTTACTCACCAAAAAAGAGAAAATATTTCATCTCCATGGATATAAACTTTTTTGAAAACAAGCCCTTTTATACCCAAAATTACCTTAAGGGGGAGAGCGAAAGTGAAGCCAATTTATGAGACACTATTTGGGACACACAACCACCAAACTCGAGTCCACCTCTACCTCTACCTGCGCCAATTGATGATCCACCGGAGTCCGTCAGTCCAAACCTGAGTCATCTTGATCTAGTTTTGATCTTGTCTGATTCAATTCCAAGTTTGAATCCGGCCGATCCTATGGTGTCCACAAACACAAATAATGATAATTCAAAGAAAGGGGGAGATTCACATCTACAAACAGAGCTTCGTGTTTATTCACGATGGAACAATTCACAAAAAGTAGAAACTTCCGTACAAAATCAGCAATGTCAAGAATCTGAACTGGATTCAAGTAAGCAATCTCATCTTGAAAATTCAGATCTTAATCTTCTTATAGCTATGAGAAAAGGATGATCATGTACTCAACATCCCATTTCTCAATTTGTGACATATAACCACTTATCCTCTTCCTTCCAAGCTTTGGTAACTAATCTTGCAGATAATTCAGTACCAAGAACCATACAAAAGGCGTGGGGAGATCCAAAATGGAGAAAGGCTGTAGAAGAGGAGATGCGAGCCCTTGAATAAAATGGAACTTGGGAGGTGGTAACTCAACCTGGAGATAAGGTTCCGGTAGGATGTAAATGGGTGTTCACCATCAAGTACAAAGCCGATGGATCAGTTGAATGATACAAGGCAAGGTTGGTTGCAAAGGGGTACACGCAGACTATGGCATTGACTACCAAGAAATATTTGCACCGGTAGCTAAGCTTAATACCGTTCGAGTGTTGCTTTCACTAGCCACCAACTTAGACTGGCCACTTCAACAACTTGATGTAAAAAATGCTTTTCTGAATGGAGAATTAGAGGAGGAAGTTTATATGGATTTACCTCCTTGCTTTGATGAAGGAATGAAGAATGGGAAAGTGTGTAGATTAAAGAAGTATGGTCTGCAACAGTCACCGAGGGCATGGTTTGACAGGTTCACAAGGGTTGTTCGTCAACAAGGATATCAGTAGGCGCACACGGATCATACTCTATTTTATAGACATAAGGATGGGAAAAGTACAATCCTTATTGTCTATGTAGACGACATAATTGTGACTGGAGATGATAGAGAAGAAATGGAGCGATTGAAGAAGAAACTCTCATTAGAATTTGAAATAAAAGATTTGGGAAATCTGAGATATTTTCTTGGAATGGAGGTGGCCAGAAATAGAAGCGGTATTTCTGTATCACAAAGAAAGTATGTTCTTGACCTTCTAAAGGAGACTGGAATGTTATGTTGTAAGCCTGTTGACACGCTAATTGATCCAAATGTGAAATTAGCAGAACAATCAACCAATGATCCCGTTGATAAGGGAAGATATCAACGCCTAGTTGGAAAACTCATTTATCTTTCCCATACGAGGCTAGATATAGAATTTGTTGTTAGTTGTGTAAGCCAGTTCATGCATTCACTATACGAAGAACATATGGAAGCTGTGTATAGGATTTTGAGGTATCTAAAGAGTACTCCGGGAAGAGGATTGTTTTTCAAGAAATCAGAAGACAGAAGCGTAGAAGCCTTTACCGATGTTGATTGGGCTGGTTTGGTTAAAGATAGAAGGTCTACATCCGGATATTGTTCATTTGTTTGGGGTAACCTTGTTACTTGGAGGAGTAAGAAGCAAACAGTAGTTGCTAGGAGTAGTGCTGAGGCCGAATTTCGTGCAGTAGTTAATGGGATTTGTGAATTATTATGGTTGAGGAGGTTACTAAAAGAACTTGGAGTATCTAAAAGTCAGCCTATGAAAGTTTATTGTGACAACAAGGCGGCTATTAGTATTTCTCATAATCCCGTCCATCACGACAGAACGAAGCACATAAAGGTTGATAGGCATTTTATTAAGGAAAAAATTGAAGATGGAATTATCTGTATGACATACGTTCCTACATCTGAGCAATGTTCTCCAAATCTGAAAAAGCCAAGGTGACTTCATCCCATAGTTCTTTTGCGGTGGAGTAATAATAGTATGGTTCAGCAATTTTTTCTTCCATTGAGTTGACTAACCATGCCATAACCATCGAATTTTGAGCATCCCAGGTTGAATATGAAGGATCGGATGGCTATTGATTTTTCAACGAGCCATCTAGATATTCGAATCTCCCTCTCCCACGAATCACCATTTGCACCGATAGGGACCATTGAAGTAAATTTTTTCCGTTCAGTTTATGGCTAGTTATTTGGAGAGAGGAATTATCTAGAAAAGCAGTAGAAGCAATTTTGGGGGACGGCTGAGAGGTGACTGAAGTCTCCTCAGAGCCATCAACCCCTTTTGCTCCGGTCAGGCCCGTACCCCAAAGGAAAGTAGGGGCTCCAACGGGCTGCTTGGCCATTTTTCTGTCGGCTACAGAAATCAATATGCCGAAGGTGACAGCGGCGGCTGCTCTGATACCATGTAGAAGCCAACAGAGGCCAAGGGAATAATACTGCTTATAGTTTTCTTATTATTCTCAAAGAGTACATGCTGATTTATAGACTTGTATAAGCCATAAATCAAGAAATAAAATTTAAAATAATGACTTATTAGATTGGGTAACCAATCCCTAAAACTAAGGAAACTAACTTATACATAGCAACAGAATATTCAAATTTAAATATGAACAAGATCAGTTAGTTTCCCCAATCTGATTCTGTCCACAGTTTTTATTAATTTTCTAGTTTTTACAGTGCAATTTCTCACTCATTATTCTTTTATCTGGTGGTTAACCCATGAAAACCTTGCCTTTTTACGTCTGGAATGTAGTTCTTTTTCATCCTTAAGGCCCAAATGTTCTTTCTACACTTTATGGTTTTAACACATGATATGGTTGCAGGCAATTCTAAATTTGCAGGTTCCTGTGGAACATTCTAAGGAAGTCAGTGATTGCAAGCATCTGATTAAAACCTTGATTATGGGTGATTGATTATCTTTATTCCTTTTTTGTTTGTTTTACCTGAAATTACTTTAGCAACATCTGTCGGTTATTTTTTCCCGAAGCCACTGGTGCTTAACAAATTAAATTTTGTAGTTTACTGCTAATTCACAACACAACTTGTTTCCATTATCACTTCTTTACTTGTTTCTTACATATTGTTGAGTGATAAAAATATTAAAGTTACACCCTCACTGTCACCCTGATAATAGAGAAAGTGGTTGTTAACATGGTAATAGAGCCAAAAGTCTCGAGTTCGAACTTCACCGTCACCCTGATATTTAAATTGGAAACACGTGTTGGACCACAAGAAGGCAACCCGTGATTGGGCGTGTCAGAGGGTATAGATATTAATGTTACACACCTTGTAATAGGTTCAGCTTTAAGAGTACATGGTCGTTAACTCATACTAGTGACTGGTTGGATATTTCTGCAGGAATGAAGACTATAATCTGGAGCATCACGCATGTGCATTTACCTCGATCACAGGTTTTTCAACCCTCTTATTATGAAGTTTTTGTATGTTTTTTATGTGGATATATCTTATCTTATTATGCAGCCCCTCTGCTCGTTTAGGTTTCAGCTTCTACACATGGGGACTTTCCTCAAGGGCTTGTTCCACCATCATCTAATTCATCTGTGCCACAACCATTTAAAGGACTGAGAGAGGAAGAGGTACTGAACCACATATGATGATTGATGATTTATACCTGGGTATGATTGTTATAGTTGACAGTCATGTACTTTTTGACAGGTATGGAAAGCCTCTGGTGTTCTGAAGAGTGGTGTGCATTGCTTGGCCCTGTTTAGAGAGAAGGATGAGGAGAAAGAAATGGTCCATATATTTTCTCAGATTTTAGCTATTATGGAACCTCGAGATCTTATGGACATTTTCTCATTGTGTATGCCAGAGCTCTTCGAATGCATGATTGGCAACACTCAGCTAGTCCACATCTTTTCGACCCTTTTACAATCCCCTAAAGTCTGTCGGCCATGTGCAGATGTCTTGGTTGACTTCCTTGTAAGCAGTAACCTTGATGTTCTGAAGCATCCGGATTCACCTGCAGCAAAACTTGTTTTGCATCTCTTTCAGTTTTTGTTTGGTGCTTTTGCCAAGGCTCCTTCAGATTGCGAGCGTATTTTGCAACCTCATGTGCCTGTAATAATGGAAGCTTGCATGAGAAATGCAGCTGAAGTTGAGATGCCTCTTGGTTATTTGCAGCTTCTGCATATAATGTTTTGATCGCTCGCTGGAGGTAAATTTGAACTTCTGCTGCGAGATTTGATTCCTATGTTGCAACCCTGCCTGAATATGCTTTTGGCCATGCTTGAGGGGCCTACTGGTGAAGATACGAGGGACCTTTTGCTGGAGCTTTGCCTAACACTGCCTGCACGCTTAAGTTCATTGTTACCACATCTTCCCCGCCTTATGAAGCCTCTTGTTTTATGTCTTAAAGGAAGCGATGACCTAGTGGGTTTAGGTTTGAGGACCCTTGAGTTTTGGCTAGATAGCTTGAATCCTGATTTTCTTGAACCAAGTTTGGCTAATGTGATGTCTGAGCTGAATTTGGCAATATGGTCTCACCTAAAGCCTGCACCATATCCTTGGGGAGGGAAATCATTACAACTTCTCGGCAAGTTAGGTGGCCGTAACCGTCGATTTCTGAAAGAGCCTCTTGCACTTGAGTGCAAGGAAAACCCAGAGCATGGGCTTCGCTTGATTCTTACGTTTGAACCCTCAACCCCATTTCTGGTGCCTCTGGATCATTGTATAAATCTTGCAGTCGCAGCTATCATGTACAAGAATGGGGGTGTGGATACATTTTACCAAAAACAAAGCTCTGAAATTCCTTCGTGTATGCTTATTATCTCAGCTTAGTTTTCCAGGTAATGTAAGTGATGAAGGATTGGCACCTAGGAAATTGTCCTCTTTTTTACTTTCTCCGGTGGATCCGTCTTGGAGAAGATCTGAGACATCAGATATAAAGGTCGGTTTGGCATGGGCCTGTTACCTATATATTGCTGGAAGCGCCTCCTTAATCCTTTCTTGGCCTTTTATTATCTTTTATCACATTGCTTTATGATAATGTGTTCTCTTGACTTTTATTTCATATGGACTTAGGTTTATCTGCCTTTTATTTATCTGACTTAGGCAGGATAAACTTCCAGTCCCTCATTTTCTTTTGAACAAGATCATATTGTGGTTTCAGTGTCAAAAGGTTGTTTCCTCAGACTATAAGCATGAGCATATACAGACTCTTCTTATTTAACTTATAAAGTTTTTAAAATAGTTAAGAAATTAAGTTTCATCATACATGCAGACATGGGCAGTAAGTCGCACTATTCCTGAATTGAACAAATTATAGTCCTGAGTAGCTGTTTGCATAAAGTTGAACAATGTGTGAAACAAGACTATTAGTCACATTGTTATCTGGATGCAAAATTGGCTTTCTTGTGCATTTTAGACTGCAGGTCTGCTCAAATTGTGTTTTTCCTTTTCCTCTTACCTTGTTTTCTTGAAGGTACACTACAAGATTGCTTAATTTGTTGTTTATTTATTTCTTACCTTTAAAGATATGTGAAATTTTAGTGAATTATTTCCCTCTTCAGATTTGCTGTTTTTTTTTGTATACATGAATTTTATTTTCCTGCAATGATTCTATACTACTCCCTCCGTCCCATATTGATTGTCTTTTCCAACTTTACCTGTTAAGCACTAGACCTTACTATACTTTTGTTTTCTTGGTTGTACAAGGGTAAAATATAAAAGTTACCTAATATCAATACAAAAAAATATACTCTCTTAAATAGTCAAAATGTCCAACCATGACTATTATTTTGGAACAGAGGGAGTAGTAGATTTATCCTTTACACAATAAAATAAATATTGGTTTGTTCTTTCTTCTTGATATTGAGTGTTCCAACTTTTCTTGTTTGTCCAGTTGAGTCGACATTCATTTTTTTTTTTTTTTTTTAAAGTTTAGCTTTTCTCTCACACACACACTTAGTCTCCTGAGAGACTTGAACCCCTCACCTCCCCAATTGGGAGGAGAGGAAATACCATTGGGCCATTTGTTCCGTTGTTAGTCGACATTCATTTTGGTTTAGTATTTCTGGATATTTGTTCATTTTATTGACCTTATTTCTCTTGGTACAGTTCCTTACTAAGTCTTTTCTTACAATTACTTCTTGCAGGCCGATTTAGGTGTCAAGACAAAAACCCAACTTATGGCTGAGAAATCTGTTTTTAAAATTCTATTGATTACCATCATTGCTGCTAGTGCAGAACCAGACCTAGTTGACCCCAAAGATGAATTTGTTGTCAATATTTGCATCCATTTTGCAATGATATTTTACTTACAGAATTCCATGGCCAAGACTTCAAGTTCGACAGCTTTACTTGGGGGTCATACACTATCAAATGCAAGTGCATGTTGTAAGTCGAGAAATAACAGTTCTGATCTGAAAGAGTTGGACCCCTTGATCTTTTTGGATGCTTTAGTGGATGTTCTGGCAGATGAAAATAGACTCCATGCCAGAGCAGCTCTTAGTGCACTGAACGTGTTTGCTGAAACACTTTTGTTGCTTGCTCGCTCAAAACATACTGAGAGCCTTATGTCAAGAGGAGGTCCTGGTACTCCTATGATCGTCTCTGTCCCTGTTTTTGAGCAACTTTTACCTCGTCTTTTGCATTGTTGCTATGGGAGGACATGGCAAGCACAAATTGGTGGAGTTATGGGACTTGGGGCTTTGGTTGGGAAGGTTACTGTGGAAACTTTATGTTTGTTCCAAGTGCGGATAGTAAGGGGTTTGGTATATGTTCTCAAAAGGCTCCCTCTGTATGCTAGTAAAGAGCACGAAGAGACAAGTCAGGTGCTTACACAGGTTCTTCGTGTGGTGCATAATGTAGATGAAGCAAACAGTGAAGCTCGCAGGCAAAGTTTTCAAGGAGTTGTTGAATTTCTTGCATCAGAGTTGTTCAATGCCAATTCCTCTATCAATGTGAGGAAGATTGTCCAGTCTTGTTTGACACTTTTAGCTAGTAGAACAGGCAGTGAGGTGTCTGAGTTGCTTGAACCTTTGTATCAACCTTTGCTTCAGTCCCTTGTAGTGAGACCCCTCCGTTCAAAGACGGTTGATCAGCAGGTAAACTATGTTGCTTTTGGTCGTATTAAGAGTCATTAATTTTTTGTTAACTTGATTGTTTTTCATTTAGGTTGGGACAGTAACTGCGTTAAATTTTTGCTTGGCCTTGAGGCCTCCTCTTTTGAAGTTGACTCAGGAACTAGTTAATTTTCTGCAAGAAGCATTACAAATAGCTGAGGCTGATGAAACTCTGGGGGTTGTGAAGTTTGTGAACCCAAAAGTAGCCACATCACGCAATAAACTTCGCACAGCTTGCATTGAGCTTCTATGTACGGCAATGGCATGGGCAGATTTTAAAACACAAAATCTTTCTGAACTTCGTGCAAAGATCACCTCTATGTTTTTCAAATCCTTGACAACCAAGATACCCGAAATTGTGGCTGTTTCTAAGGAGGGCCTACGGCAGGTATTATTGTGCTTCTCAGATGATGTTGATTTTTGTCTGGGAAAAGTCCAGAAAACACCTTGTCAGTTTGTGTTTTGTGCAGAATACCCCTATTAGTTTATGTTTGTGTATAAATCCTTTAAAAGTCCAAAATGTTGCAAATACCCCCTGCCGGTCAATTTCCGGCAAATCTTGACCGTAAAAATGTCATGTGACTAGCACATGACATTTCTACAGCCCTTAATCCCCGTTTTACCCTTAAGTAGTTTCCAAAATACCCTTACCCTACTTTTCCCTCTCTCCTTGACCATCCTAGCCGCCGCCTTCTTCCCCATCTCTCTATGTCTCAAATTTTCTCTCTAAACTCTCTCTCTCTATATATATGTAGTGCGACTATATATATATATATATATATATTTGTGTATATTTAATCATTTTTGAAACCATAAACTGATAAACCCAATAACTTCCAGTCACCTCTCACTCTCTGTCTATATATATCATGGATAACTTGATATATCTATATATATATGTATTGTTTATGTATGTGTCTGGGATGCTGTTGTGAAGAATAAAAATATTAATGAACTTTTGAAACCATAAATCCAATCACTTCCAGTCACTTGCATTGGATGCTGTTGTGAAGAATAAAAAAAATAATGAACTTTTGAAACCATAAATCCAATCACTTCCAGTCACTTGCATTACAACCATTGTATATATACATATATTGAATAAATCTCATTAAATTAGAAATATGAGATAATAATGATGATATATAAGAGTGTATATAGATCTTTGCATATCCATGAAAAATAATTAAGAAACTGAAATTGAGAGGGTTTTTACTATTGTGTATACATGTGTGGAGTGTATGTGTATATATATCTATTTGTGTACGTATATGTATGTGTGTTTGTATATATAAGTGTGTGTGTGTGTGTGAATTTCTCTCTCTAAATTTAGGGTTTCTTTTGGTAGTGGTGCCCTCAATGGTCAATTTGTAATTTTATTTTAGTTTTATAAAAAAAACTTCTAATTGAAAACTTTAGAGAACTTCCTTTGTTATTGATTGTAGAAACCCTTAATAATGAAAGTTACAAGAATACAAGCTATTTATATACCCTAATAAAAGAGGTAAAAGACTATATTACCCACGATATAATAAAAGAGTACAATGACTAATCTACCCATGTAAAAGAGCAGAAGAAATAAAATAATACTCTTAACACCCCCTCAAGCTCATGATGTGACGGTGAGAAGCATCGAGAGTTTGTCAAGAAGAAACCGAAACCGCATAATAGTGTGCGACTTCATGAAAAAATGAGCCAATTGTAGGGTAGATGAGACATATGGTAGAGAAATCGTATCAAGCTGGAGATGATGACGCGTAAAATGATAATCAATTTCAATATGCTTGGTACACTCATGAAAAACATTGTTGTGAGCAATCTGAATTGCACTCTTGTTATCACAATACATCGAAGTAGGAATAGTACTAGGCACACCCATATCAGCAATCAACCATCTGAGCCACACTATCTCTGTTGTAGTAACGGTCATGGCACAATACTCCGCCTCAGCAAAGAACGAGAAATCACTGTTTGTTTCTTACTTTTCCAGGAGATGAGAGAATCGCCCATAAAAATACAAAATCCAGTAGTGGACTTGAGATCCATGGGGTCTCCAGCCCAGTCAGCATCATAGAAAACTCGAAGTTCCAAAGCAGAGGTAGATGAAAATAATAAACTCTAATGTAAAGTACCTCGGAGATGGCGCAAAATGCGAAGAACGACAACCCAATGAACAGTAGTAGGAGAAGACACAAATTGACTGACAATTTGTACTGCATAGGTAATGTCAGGTTGTGTAACTGTGAGATATACTAAGCTACCAACCACAATGCGATACAAAGTGGGATCAGCCAATGGAATGCTATCTGAGGACGTATAACGAACATTGAGCTCCAAGGGAGTTTCAACGGTCCGTGAATCTATGAGTCGAGCTTTGCGAATAACTTCTGATGCATACTTGGATTGTGAAAGAAGATAGTCTTTGGGAGAATAGGCAACTTCAATACCAAGGAAATAGCGAAGAGGCCCAAGATCCTTCATCTCAAATTGTTGTTGCAATTGTGACTTCAGGAGAGTGATTCCAACTGTGTCATCACCTATCAGAATCATGTCATCAACATATAATAGTAGAAGAATACGTCCAGCAGAAGTAGAACGAATAAAAAGAGTCGAGTCATAATCACTGGAACGGAAGCCTAAGCCACATATGACTGTGGAAAATTTCTCAAACCAAGCTCGAAGAGCTTGCTTGAGACCATACAATGCCTTCTTAAGTTTACACCCTTCCCCGTGATTTTGAGAAACACTAGGAGGTGGATCCATATAAACTTCCTCTGCCAAACTCCCATGCAAGAAAGCATTTTTGACATCCATTTATGAAATACCCCACTGACGGACAACGGCTATACCAATTAATGTACGAACAGTCGTCATTTTAGCAACATGAGCAAATGTTTCTTCATAGTCAATACTGTACTCTTGGGATAATCCCTTTGCAACCAGACGGGCCTTATGCCGCTCAATAGAACCATCAACCTTGATCTTTATTTTATACACCCACTTGCAACCAATTGTAGATTATCAGAAGGTAATGGCATCAGGTCCCACGTGTCATTCTTATACAAATCAGATCTTCGTCTATCGCCTGCTGCCAATGAGACTCAAGAACAACCTCCTTATAGGAATTAGGTTCAGAAAAAGAATGAATATATGCTAAAAAAGAACAAAAAATTGAAGAATAACAAGAATTGGAAAACCCAAAACGATCAGGACACTTACACACTCGCTGAGGATACCGAGAAGGTGCAGGTTCCACATTGTCAGAGTCTAATGGAGAGTCCACCGAGAGAGATGGAGATGTACTTGCAGAAGGGACAATCATATTCTTGCGAGTGTAAGTGTGAATAATAGGAAGACGACTAACATGATTAGGTGCAGGGATAGAACTAGATGGAATATCTGAAACATTACTTGAACTATCCTCCAAAAAAGGATCAATATAAAGGAGATCATGCTTACTCAAAGTACTAGGACTAACAGAAATGGAGAAGAAAGGAATGTGCTCGAGGAACACTACATGACGAGACACATATAACTTTTGACCCTCACCATAACCAAGAAAAACACACATAGTAGACCGGGCATACAACTTGGTATGATAAGCTTTAGGAAAAAGAACAAAATAAGTGCAGCCAAAAACTTTCAATGAAAAATAGTCAGGAGGTTTGCCAAAGAGGCGTTCAAATGGCGAAATACCAGAAGTGACCACAGAGGGTATTCGATTAATCATACGAGTAGCAGTAAGAGCAGCCTCCCCCCAAAAATCACTTGAAACACTAGTAGATAACAAAAGAGAGCGAGCAATCTCCATGATATGTCGATGCTTTCGCGCAACAACACCATTCTGTTTAGGTTTATTGTTAACTACCAACTACTCTAAAAGCTTAAGCTGTTAGAGATGGTGTAACTTAAATATTATATCCTTCAAGACGACTGCAAAATAGTTCCATCAACTTGTACTAAATCAAGAAAATCACCATATTGATATTCACCACCTAAATCACATCTAAAACATTTGATAATGGATGAGAAGTGTGTTTGAACCATAGCACGAAAGTTACTATAAATATAAAATAACTCGGAACTACGTTTCAGAAGATAAATCCAACAATAACGAGAATAATCATCAACAAAAGAGACATAATATCTGAATCCCCCTTTAGAAGAAATGGGAGAAGGAGCCCACACATCAGAATGAACCAAGTCAAATGGTGAAAAAGATGTGGTCGAACTCATATTAAAAGGCAAAGAAAAAAAATTGCCTAATTTGTATCCACTACAATCAGAAATATCATGACTCTGTAAATTACCCAAAACACTGGTGAAAACTAAATACTGCAAACGAGAACTAGAAACATGGTCCAAAACGTGAATGCCATAAATAAAAACTAGATGACTGAAGACTCAAACTAAAGGAAGACAAATTAACTGCGGAAGCAGCGATAGCGGGAAGATAAAGCTTCTCTAAGATGTATAATCCACCCTCTCTACAGCCTGTCCCATTCAGCTTCTTGGAATGCGGATCCTGCACAACACAACCAGTAGAAGAGAATTGAACAGAATATCAACTAACAGAGATTAGATTCAAGGTAAGTTGAGGAATGCAATAAACGTCAGAAAGAGACAAATTAGAAGAGACAATTGTTCCAATACCAGCCAATGGCATAGACATACCATTGGCAGCTACAATGGAAACATGTGATGGAGGAGAGGAAAGAGATGCGAATAAAGACTAATCATTAGTCATATGGTGTGTAGCACCGGAATCGAAAACCCAAGTGGTCTGAGGTGGAAGCTGAAAGAGACAAACTTACAAGAAACTGAAAAAGCATTTGGCTGAGCGGTGGAAAGAAGCTTCTGCAATTGCTCTGCAATCAATGACAACGTAGGAGTTGATGAAGAAGATGACTCACCACTAGTTGAGGATTCACTATCACCTTTGGAGTCTAATGACAATTCAAGCAGCTTCATATGAGTTTGTGGACATGTCGTGCGACCCTCATTACACCAATTTTCTATCCACGCATTTCTATAGGTTTGTCCACTTGCTATTATAAGAGCTCCGAAAGAGGATATAACAATACTTCTGAAGGTTCGGGTACATTAAACAGATCAGTTTCAGCCTCATTCGTTGCATTATCCGCTCGCAATTCTGCCTCAATAGACTGATTGAGGGATCTTCCATTCTGGACAATGGTGCTTCCATATTTTCTTAGCAAATACAAGAGGTATTTCAGCATTATATCTAGCCTTAAAGCTGCCTAAATAAAAAAAATTCCTGACAAGGACTTCCTTGGTTCTCCTTGTTCAAAAAACAAACAGTTGGTGTGCGCAAAAAAATTAATTGCTACAAACAAAGATGTTGCGATGGTTGGATGTTGTTGCAAATTCCGAGAGCTAATTTCAATTACAAATGGACAAGGAAGACTACGGTTTTGCTTGCTGAAAATTTCGAGATGTCGTTGCTTGCTGAAAAACTTGATAACAAAAGAGAGGAATTACTGCCTGCGATTCAAAGAGAGAAAGAGGGCTGGAATGTCACCAAAAAAACATAGAGCTGCGATTACTGCCAACGGTTTCCAAAATAGAATAGAAGATTGCAAGTTTGCAAAAATGAAAAAAAAAGAACAGAAGGCTGAAATCAATTGTCCTTGCGATGTTACGATTCCATGGACTGCTTCTAGGGTTGCGATTATCCTTGCTCTGATACCATGAAAACTTTGTAGAACTTCCTTTGTTATTAATCGTAGAAACCCTTAATAATGAAAATTACAAGAATACAAGCTATTTATATACCCTAATAAAAGAAGTAAAAGACTATACTACCCACGATATAATAAAAGAGTACAGTGACTAAGCTACCCAATGAAAAGAGCAGAAGAAATAAAACAATACTCTTAACACTAATAAGGGTATCTTAGACATTTTACTCTTCCGGTGGCTGGTAAATGAAAAATGGGGGCAGTACACACACAATTAGTACATAGGGATTTATACACTATATCGATATCACAGGGGATTAATCACTCGCGATCCTTTTTGTTTTTTGGCAGGTAGAATTGAGGTGCTCATAGCATTACCGTTACGTTCCCTTTACTTCTAAGAGGCGACCTTTTGTTTGATATTTCTGCTGGGTATAAGTGTTATTTGTTCATTAGTGGACTTGACTGTTGATTTTTATCTCATGTCTTGCTGGTTGGTTGACCTTAGGTCAAATTATTGATCATCTAATTTGTGGTTTCACTAAACATAAGGGAACATTTGATGATGGCCTTGCAATGTTCTTGGGATTCTTATTATCATTCTTTGTAAGTTTTTGATATATTACTGCAAGATATGATTTCTCTTCTATTTTACAGCAAAGGATGCCTAGGGAACTTCTGCAAGGCAACCTGAGACCAATTTTAGGCAACTTTGCACATACCAAAACTCTCAGCATGCCTCTTCTGCAGGGTCTGGCCCGCCTGCTGGAACTTCTGGCCAACTGGTTTAATGTTACCTTGGGTGGGAAGTTGTTAGAGCATCTTAAAAAATGGTTGGAACCTGAGAAACTTGCATAGTGTCCGAAGTCTTGGAAGGCTGGTGAGGAACCAAAAATAGCTGCCGGCGAGTTATCTGGTTTAGCAAATTTACCATTTAGTTTGGTTATATATATGTGTGGGTGGGAGGGTGTGTTTATATAATTAAGAGAATGCTTGATGAATGGAGCTGAGGTATTTAGAATTTCTCTGTATAAAAAACAGGGAATAAAAAAAAGTCCATAAATGTGATATAGAAAGTTGCACTAATTCTCGTGTTATTAAATTAATCAGTCACAATATAAAATTTCAAGGATAATTGAAGACAATTAAGATAAGAAATTGAAGTGTCAAACAATTTGAATTCATGTTGGGAGGTCTATGCTGGAGGTGGTCTACTTATTGAAGAGATGCAGAGAAAAGAAACAGTTTGAATCCATGTTGGGAGGTCAATGCTGGAGGTGTTTTACTTACTGAAGAGATGTAGAGAGAAGAAAAAACCTTTTATTTGGTTTTTGACATTTTGTTTATTTTGCAAAAGGATTATATTGGGTACCTTGGGATATAATCTGGAGTATTTTTTAGAGGAAAGGAGCCACAAATGTATATATTGACACAATAAAGGACTTGGATGAATGATCCGACTATAGTAAATGTGTAAATTTTAAGTTATAGTAAGCTTATGTCAAGGTTCAACAATACCCCATATTTTATTGCCTTAGTTTTTGACGAACTGTCAAGACCCAGTCAAGATTTGAGTCCATGGTGTATGTTATTTGCTTTTAATTAACTAGCTCAGTAGGTGATAAACTAGTAAAATCGAAGGACAACTCTGTAATTGTAAGTGTTTTAGATGAGTACCAATAAAATTGTGTATATGGAAGAGTGTAACTTTGGTAAAACTAGATAGACAAATAGGAATGCAGTGAACATTTTGAGGATCTGGAGATGCTAAAAAGGTGAAGTGTTTGTTATTTAGGCCCAATTATTCATAAGTAGAAACTGAAGATGGTCTTAATAATTAAATCATTCTAGAACTAAGAAACTGCATATGTACATGAAGTTATTATGAGGAATGTAAATGTTGAGATGGATCATTTGCAGAAAGGCCAGAAATGATAGAATGAAAAAGAAAGCAAACTTGTCTTTAGTAGGCCTAGAGCTGCTTCATCACTATGTTGGTACTGTGGAATAGAAATTTGTCTTTGGTCAATCTAAGACGGAGAGGAATCACCACTACATCAGTTTGTCATCTCTGCTTCAATTGGGATGATAGTAATGATTTCTTATTTTGGACATGCCTTTATGCCGCTTCTATTTGGAGAGGAATTTTTGACATGATGGTTCTTTCTTTACCTCAAGTTGATTCTTTGAACCAATTAGTCTCTTTGTTCACCTCTACATGTAGCAAGAAATCAGTCAAGTCCGCCATTCTCTCTTTAATTTTCTCAACCACAGTGTGGAAGGTATGGAAAGAAAGGAATTCTGCTCTCCATGTTGGTCACAAAGACAGTATTGAGGGTGCTGCTTTGGTAGTTATGTGGGAGGTGATGCTGCTGCAGAATGTCTCCATGGAAGACTTTACGCTTTTGTTTTGATTTCTTTCTGCTTCTTGATGTTACTTTTGGCGTAGTTCTGGTTTTGGTTCTAGTCGATTTCTGGGACATTTCTTAGGGAATCTGTTCCCCTTCCCCTCATTGTACTATATTTGTTTTTCTCTTTTTTTATATATAAAATATACATTCAGGAAAAAAAAAATCGAACTTAGATGGTTGAAGTAGTACCAATTGGAGATAAAATGTGGCGAAATTAATTAAGATGGTTCAGACATGTGCAGACCACATAGGGCACTATGTAGCCGAGATATAGTCAATTTATATATGTTATTCTTAATTTTAATATTTAAACTTTTTTATGTCTTTTGTGCAGCTATTATTGAGCTCTTCCACTTGCTTCCTCATGCTGCAGGAAAGTACCTTGATGAGCTCGTAACCTTGACTATGGATTTGGAAGCAGCTCTTCCTCCTGGACAATTTTACAGTGAGATCAACAGTCCATATCGCCTTCCTCTCACAAAATTTTTAAACCGTTATCCGGCGGCTGCTGTTGATTATTTTCTTGCTCGATTATCCCTGCCAAAATACTTCAGGCGGTAATGTTTAAGATCTTTGGATGATGTTGTTCGCCTTAGGTTGAGTTAAAGATACAAGCAGTGAAGTAACTTTTTTGTTTTTTGTTGGTCATCAATTTAATGATGTGAAATCCAGGTTTATGTATGTATTACGATCAGATGCCGGTCAGCCCTTGAGAGAAGAACTCGCAAAGTCACCGGAGAAGATACTTAGAAGGGCCTTCCCTGAATTTGTGTCCAAATCAGATGCATCAACGGGTCAGGGAGCTTTAGCTCCACCTACTGCTGTAATTGGTGATGAAATCCTTGTTACTACTCTACCTGAGAGTTCTAATCCACAGTCTATAGCGATGAGTGCAACTTCAGATGCCTATTTTCAGGGGCTTGCTCTTATTAAAACTTTGGTTAAACTCATGCCTGGTTGGTTGCAGAGTAACCACATTATTTTTGATACTTTAGTACTTCTGTGGAAGTCACCTGCCAGAATCACCCGTTTGCATAATGAACAAGAACTGAACTTAGTGCAAGTAAGTTTAGAGTTCAGTTGGCACTAATTAATAGAGTTCTCCATATTTTTTATTACACTGAGGAAAACTACTTCACCACATTGTTTGAACTTGTTAATAGTAGTTTGGCTAAGGTATTTGTTCCTCAGATCTCCCAAACATATATCCATTAGTTCTTTTTCTCTCTCTGAGAGAGGTTGGGTGAGGTGGAGACTTATAAATATATGGCATAATATGATTGGTTGAGTCCACCAAATCAGCAAAGTGACGTGGTGGGTCAGGACGATACAATAATTTCTCTCCCTTACCCCCAACACACACACACACATCTCTGTCTGATGCTCCTCAACTTGACTAATATACAGGTGAAAGAAAGTAAATGGCTTGTCAAATGCTTCCTGAATTACCTACGACATGATAAAGCTGAAGTCAATATTCTGTTTGATATCCTCTCCATCTTCTTAATTCGAACTCGGATTGATTTTACATTTCTGAAAGAGTTTTATGTTACTGAGGTATGCTTGTTTTAGGAGAGCTTGGTTACTTTTATCTTAATTTGTTATTTTTCTTTTTATTTGTTTCTTATATATGTGGTATTTTGACAGTGCTACCTTATCATGTTGTCCTTCCAGGTTGCTGAGGGATATCCATCCAATATGAAGAAAACAATTCTTTTGCATTTTCTGAACCTTTTCCAATCAAAACAGTTAGCCTATGATCACATGGTGGTTGTCATTCAAATGCTCGTTCTTCCTATGTTAGCTCACGCCTTTCAGAATGGTCAAAGTTGGGAGGTTGTTGACTCTTTGATCTTAAAAATAATTGTCGAAAAGATTCTTGATCCTCCTGAAGAGGTGAACTCTTGATGTTGTGTGTAGTTTTTTATATTCAGTATTTGAAATTCTTTTCTCCAATTTATTCTCTAAACTTCATTATTTTAATCCCTCCGTCCAACAGCGTATCGATTTGATCAGAATAAAGGTTGTAAAGTCAAAATTATTCTCTATGTTTCATAGGTTTTCGCTGATTATGATGAGCCTTTGAGGATAGAACTTTTACAGCTTGCTACTTTGCTTCTGAAGTATCTTCAAGGTGACCTTGTTCATCATAGGAAAGAACTAATTAAATTTGGCTGGAATCATCTAAAACGTGAAGATAGTGCCAGCAAGCAGTGGGCATTTGTCAATGTTTGCCATTTTCTGGAGGCCTATCAAGCCCCAGAGAACATTATACTCCAGGTACCTTGGGGGATACTGGATATGCATGTAGAACAGTTTATATATATGTGTTATGCCAATTCTGCACTCTCTAGTATTTTCGTTTTTACTACGTCATAATGAAGGGGAATGGTGTGAATATGATAATCATGGCTTGAACTAATATTTCTTATTTATTATTTTTATTTTATTTCATTTATTTTTAAGAAATTGAATCCTAAATGTGTGGTAACATTTGTAAACTTTTGGTGAAATTTGATTGCAACAAGGTTGTTGCTATCCTTTCGCTATAAGTTTTAGATGACATAATAGAAGACTTTCAAAGCGAGATTCCCAGAAGCTTGAAATGTGGAGATTTGCTTGAAAATTAAAAAAGATTGAGAGACTAATCAAGCTATAATCAACTTGATGAAGTTCAAGTATAATAAAGATTCGGACAATGATATTACTATGATAACACTTAAGACCAAATTTTTACTCAAAACAACGCTTTCGTTCTCTAGGATCAGTACTACAAGATGATGGAGAAATAGATTGTGATATACATAGTAGATTTTTGGGTCAGACAAAATGGAGACAAGTGGGATATAATTTGATATAAAAATAACACATGGAATGGAATGTTGCGCTCTAAACAGAAAATAAGAACAAGGGCTTCATGTAGTGGAGTGGAGAAGGTTAAGGTCGATGAGTCGACTGAGGGAGGGAGGGAGGATGTTAGATGGTTTGTACACTTACATGACGCGAGAGTAAGACTAGTTGTAATTTTATAAAATACTTTAAAGGTTAAATATATTAGGTGAATGGAAGGTAACAGAAATGATGAAGAGAGTGAATGCTTGTGGCCAACCCCATTCATATGGGTTTATGGCAAGGATGATCATTTTGAACCTTGAACATCTCCTTTTCTAAATTGACTAGTGGAAGTCAGTAGATTAAAACTCAAAATATTATCAATGCTTCACTAAGGTCACTTAAATATGATAAAAGTAGTTATATGAACTTAATTTTCTTTTTGAAAATAAAAAACATCAACTATTAATGGTATTGGGTTTATGGTTTAAATGATGAATTTGTCTTATGGAAGCGTCTCTTTTATACAAAAGAATTTCTTGAACTTGATATGTTTAGCAAATATATGGAGATTTCAGTACTCATAATTGCTCTTGGTACATTATTAGCTCTGTTCACCTTTTAAAAAAAAATTTAGAACAATGTATAGATGTAGGATAGAGTAGTGTTTAGATACCAAACTGATGAGATCAAAGTGTTTCTGTAGGTAGTTCGTTTTCATTTTTTTAGTACAACATATCCTTTCTAAATTTATACAGAAGAGGTAAATGAGGTTCAAGCTGCCATAGAATCTGTTTAATGGTGCGAGGGTGTCTGTATACGATTTGTGTTACAGAAGGTGGAATTGCTTCTTCATTCCATGTTATAGTTTTCTATAGAATAAATAATTGTAAAGGAATAAAAAGATTGTCATCTATATTTTGTTATGGAATATTGAAGGCATTTTAACTGTATTTATAAGTTGTGCAATAACTCAACCCCCCCCCCCCCCCCCCCCCCCCCCCCCCCCCCCCCCCCCCCCCAAACAACTGCCACATTCTGTTGCAAAACTGCCCTGCCCAAAGCCTTGGCCTTTTTTGATAAATGACCCTAATATCCTTTCTTATATGACAGCACTTGATGCATTTTTCTTATTAACATAGATTTTGAAATTTTTATACTAATTTGATGTCATATTCTCCATTCAAGTTAGCATAAATTTTGATTTTTTTAATTAATTAATGGTTTTAGTTTAATATTTTTTTTATCAAATAATATAAGTAATTACTTACATTATTAAAATATGAACATTATATCAATTAAGTTGGCCCACTAATAGCAAATTGCAACCCGTAGGTGTTTACTACTCTTCTCAGGACTTGCCAGCCAGAAAATAAAATGTTGGTCAAGCAAGCCCTTGATATATTAATGCCAGCACTTCCACGAAGATTGCCTCTTGGAGATTCCTGTATGCCTATTTGGATACGTTACACGAGAAAGATTCTAGTTGAGGAAGGTCACTCGATTCCTAATCTAATCCACATTTTCCAGCTTATTGTTCGCCATTCAGATCTCTTCTACTGCTGTAGAGCACAATTTGTACCTCGGATGGTAAATTCTCTTAGTAGCCTGGCATTGCCATATAATACTACGCTAGAAAACAGGCGTCTAGCCATTGAACTAGCTGGTTTGGTTGTTGGTTGGGAAAGGCAAAGGCAAAATGAAATGAAACTAGTGATTGATGGTGGTATTGTTAGCCACAATGTTGCTGGCTTAAGTCATGGATCTGTTGGTTTTGATCCAAAGCGTTCAGTGGATGGATCTATTTTCCCTGAAGATTCTAGCAAGAGAGTAAAGGTTGAAGTTGGTCTTCAGTCCCTTTGTGTCATGTCAGCTGGTGGTGCCTCGTCGATTCCTAACTTAGAAACCCCAGGCCCTGTTGGGCAGCCTGATGAAGAATTTAAGCCAAATGCAGCAATGGAGGAAATGATCATCAATTTCCTCATAAGGGTAAGGATTTTATAATTATGTTTTCCTTAATATTACGGTACAATCTACTATGACCAATTTGAGTGTGTGTAACTAAACCCTTAAGTCGCTGCCATTTCATCAATATTCAATTCCAATGTGTTTTCTGTATGTTTAAGTTTTTTTAGCCATACACTGATATTTCTGTTTGTTACAAGTAATTCCCTGAATTTGTAATGCATAGTAAACCATGCCGGAACACCATTGTAATTCTTTTCTGATTCGGTTATTGCCTTTTCTGGGATTTAGTTAGGGTCTGCTTGGTTTAGTTTTCTGAGAACAGTTAAAATGAGTACAACTTGGTTAACAGTTTCTGTGTATTGCTTTAGTTTTCTGAGTTATTGGTAATTGTATTTTGACTGACAAACGAAGTAGGCCCTCAGTAATTGTCAGCACCTTTCAATAGACACTGAATACAAATTGCTGAAACTTTATGCATGTCTGTGTTTTTTCTAGGGTCGATATTTGTTTTCTCTAATTTAATACACTTTTGTAGATTTAGGTTTGAAAGCTGTCTAAGTAAAATTATCTTGCAACCTATTTACCAGAACAGAATGAGAGTGAGTGAATCGACAAATTGCTCAAATATAATTTCTAGAGTTGAGCTACTTGTTTACTAAATTTGAAATTTGGTCTTTTCTGCAAGTGAGATCAAGTTGTTTCTCTAGTTTCGACGATTAGCGTATCAATATATGTTTAATTTACTGGTTTGGATGATTTGCTATGGATAATCCTACATCTTATGCGATTCCCCATTTAAAGAAGAGTAGAGGAAATAACAAAAGAGTAAATTCATCAGGGCATAAATTAGAATGGATATACCATACGTATGCCATTCATGCCTTCAGGAAAAGAAAATCGAAATGCACATTAACGGCAGACAGAAAATAGAACATCTCTATACTTCCCTTCTGTCGTAAATGTTTAGTGTCTAGAATTTATGTACATATTATGCATAGCGCCACTATTTAAATATATAATTGGTGTCTGAACATGTAAAATAAAAATGAGGAGAAATAAATATGTACTTGTTACAAAAATATCCATTTAGTGCCTTCGCCATGCTGATGGATTGGCCTGGTCCAGCGTTTACTGGATATTGTTTGTAGAGGTAATATGTAAAACTTGGACCCTGTTGTTGCCCAATGCAGTTACTGTTTTAGCAATCTGCTTTAGTTGCTACCATAGCAACCAGCCGGATTACTATACTGTTCTTGTAAGTTACTCCGATACTATTTCCATGTGTTGTATGGTAGTTCGTCCATGTTTGCAAAGACAATTATGTGTTTTGAGAACACAGCTGATACAGGCATAATATTTACTTGGGGTTTGTGGAATCAGGTGGCGTTGGTCATAGAGCCTAAGGATAAGGAAGCAAGTTTCATGTACAAGCAAGCTTTAGAGCTCCTATCGCAGGCGTTGGAGGTGTGGCCAAATGCTAATGTCAAATTCAATTATCTTGAGAAGCTGCTGAGCAGTATTCATTCATCTCAATCAAAGGACCCGTCTACAGCTCTTGCACAAGGTTTGGATGTTATGAACAAGGTTCTGGAGAAGCAACCACATTTGTTCATTCGAAATAACATCAACCAGATTTCTCAAGTATGTTTGTCTCTGCTAACCTTTTTCTTTTCACATGGTTCTGTAACTGGCCAACACTTTTATTTGTTGTGTCATTGCCTTTTGTTTTGCAGATTCTTGAACCCTGTTTCAAGTATAAAATGTCAGATGCTGGAAAGTCCTTGTGTTCCCTGTTGAAGATGGTCTTTGTTGCTTTTCCTCTTGAAGAAGCAAATACACCACAAGATCTGAAGATACTGTATCAAAAGGTCGAGGATCTCATACAGAAGCACCTTGCTACTGTAGCAGCTCCCCAAACATCAGGGGAAGATAACTCTGCTAATACGGTTAGCTTTGTGTTATATGTCATCAAATCCTTGACTGAGGTGCAGAAGAATTTTATCAATCCTTTCAACTTGGTCTGTGTCCTTCAGTGCCTGGCACGAGACATGGTATGTGCAAGTGGATCCTATGCGAGACGAGTACGGAAAATGTTGACAATTTGATTTTTTTTTCCTGTGATTTATGTGATTTGCTTACAGTTATGACATGTGACTGGACATTTTCCCATTATAAACAAATATTTTGCATGCTTACTAATGCAAAGACTAGGGGTAAAACCAAAATTCTTCTGTAAACTGTGGTAAAATCCTTTCTGGTTAACGATCAATCTTGCGAGGTATTATCCTCACCTCCTCGCGTTGTTTACTGATCAACAAATGTTTAAGACGCCTCCAAGACAGATTTTTTGATAATTGGATCTGGAGTTTGTCCAAGTAGTGGTGTGGCTGCTTGCTGAGGACCATTTTGGTGTCAAGTGTCTAATTAGACAAAAAGTATGATTCTTTTGTCATGGTGGTCTTAACTGGTAAAGTAGTACTAGTACTTCAAAAAAAGCATGATTTAATGATGTGATGTGATGTACTGAGACAGCTTATGGAGAAAAGGTTGTAATCTATTTCCAGCCTGGTTCAATCTGCCCAGCACAGTATGGCTGACTTCGATTTACATGACCAGATTTCATTGTTTTTACCAGTTTTAGTTGATGCACTCCGCAAGTTGGGTATGTTTTAGTGTTGTCCCTTGCTTAGTCAGAGCTTTATAGCATACAATTGACTAACAATTGTCCATTTCAGGGTCAGAAAACAGATCCAGATGCTGCAGTCACTTTTCGTCAAGGCACTGATTGTGGAGCAGTTATTGCTAATCTTAAATCCGTTTTAAAACTTATCAGTGAAAGAGTCATGCTTGTTTCAGAGTGCAAACGATCTGTCACTCAGATTCTCAATGCCTTGCTCTCAAAGAAAGGTACTGATGCTTCTGTGCTTCTATGCATACTTGATGTAATTAAGGGGTGGATTGAAGATGACTTCTGTAAACCTGGAACGGATGTTACTTCAAGTAATTTTGTGACTCCAAAGGAAATAGTTTCTTTCCTTCAGAAGCTTTCGGAAGCTGATAAGCAGAATTTCTCTCCTAGTCAACTGGAAGAGTGGGATGAGAAATATCTTCAACTTCTTTATGGACTCTGTGCTGATTCAAATAAGTAAGAATTGTCTTTTTTAAGTTATTTTGTGGAAAATCTTTTGGTCAAAAGTCACTATATTGATATCAACTATTTAATTGATCGGCAGATATCACCCCCATCTCCGTCAAGAAGTGTTTCAGAAGGTTGAAAGAAATTTTTTGCATGGTTTAAGGGCAAAATATCCGGAAATTAGGGTGAAGTTCTTCTCACTTTATCACGAGTCTATTGGGAAAACACTTTTTCCAAGACTTCAGTACATTATCCAATTGCAAGACTGGGAAGCTTTGAGTGACGTCTTCTGGCTCAAACAAGGCCTTGATCTTCTTCTTGCCGTATTAGTCGAGGATAAACCTATTACAGTTGCTCCAAATTCTGCCAGGGTTCCACCACTCATGGTGCCAAGTTCTTTTTCAGATTCTTCTGTGATGCAGTCCCTGGTTATGGATGTTGCAGAAGGTTCTGAGGAAGCTCCACTAACATTTGATAGCGTTGTAGTAAAGCATTCACAGTTTCTGAATGAGATGAGCAGACTCCAGGTAATTCCATTCACTTTTGACATCAGTTTCGACCGTTGTTTCCATAATTATGGTGGTCAGCTTCATGGTTGGTATTTCAGACAAAGATATATTTTACCTACCCATCTACTCTAAAAGCTTAAGTTGTTAGAGAGGGTGTAATTTTAATATTTATATCCTTCAAGATGCCTCCTCCAGTGTGAAGCTTTCTCATATTTCCTGGCTCCAAAAAGGTTCATTAACCAACAAGCGCTCTGGGACTGTTATCCAGAATAAACTAAGTATGAAAGAGTAATAAAAACCGTATAAAACCAAAATTTCACAAAGAAAATGGGTACATGTGGCTTGGTGTTGGGTGTTTATATCCAGGAGGAGAGCATCTTGGGATGCATTGGAAGGGAGGCACATGTCCATTGCATGATTTTGCAATCGGTATGCCATTTGGTAGTGTAGAGTGGCTGCATATGTGGTTGGTACGGCATAAGCACCATGGATCTGAACTTGGATCTGGAGAGCATTAAGGAGATGTGGATCTTTCAAGGGCATATTGAAATTGGGAAAAAAAGTGAAGACCACTGTTCCTGCATTTAAAGTCGTCTGAACAGTTGCGATGCAGGCATGCTGATACTGCTGGAAGCGAGTATCAAGAAGGGCGATCCGAGAAGTGACAGGGAGTCCTTTCTTTTTATGCTTTCCTTCTCAGCCTATATAAGGCATGTATGTGTGGTTATGAAGGGCAGAGTCCCATTAATAAATATCAGTGATATCAGTGTGTTTTCATCCATCTTCTTTCATCCTGTTCTAAGTCTTTATTTTCATTACCAGTTCTTTTATTGTTCGTTTTGATCCTGCCTACTCAGTGTTTGTATGTATGGTATCAGAGCCATGAATACTTAACTTTCAACCTTTCTGGGTGATTCTCTTATACATACTGCATTCGTTCTTCCTTAAGATATATATATATCATTTTCTCTTCAATTGTTCTCAAAAACTGGTTTTGCTAAAAAAATTATTTCTTGAAGTACTCTCTTCTATTTCTTTGTGAAATTTTGGTTTTATACGGTTTTTATTACTCTTTCATACTTAGTTTATTCTGGATAACAGTCCCAGAGCGCTTGTTGGCTGAGGGCCTTTTAGCTCGGGTTACCTTCCTTGGTAGACTCGGTATTTTTAGTATTTAAATAACCAAAAACCTGAAGAGTGTTACGTGGCAAGACACAGGTCCATTGGTGATCGTAGTCTCTCTAGACCACTTCTTGATATGAATTCTTGAGAAAATCTTAATTTATCCATTTTCTGGATTTCGAAATGCATGTCTGAATAATTGATGAACCCAGATCTCCCTTACTTATGTCTATGTCTAGATCTTCTAGTTCTGGCTCAAGCTCTCGTTCTTATCGATCAAATTCCTCCAGATCTCTTCTTCCCTCTTCTTCTTCTAAAGTTGAATATCTCTATGAGTATGAATATTTGGATGAATCCAGTAAAGTTCTTGTTACAGATCTCCCTCTGGTTAACCCATATACAGCCTTTGTCAAACCTCGATCCGCTGTAAACAAAGTTACTAAACTTTTCCATACACCCAGACCAAGCTCGGTCTTAAAGTATGTTCAAGACTCTCGTTTTGACCAATGCTTTGTCCCGGCCACAGATACTGAACAAATGTTCCCCATGGAACTCCCTTCAGAGCTTCCCACCCAATGGCAACAGAAAGGATTCACGCACCTCCATTTTGGAGTTGTTCGTATTGCTCTCTCCTTTCATGGTCGCAAAGGACTCCCTGTCACTTCTCGGATCGCCCTTCTTGATACTCGCTTCCAGCAGTATCAGCATGCCTGCATCGCAACTGTTCAGACGACTTTAAATGCAGGAACAGTGGTCTTCACCTTTTTTCCCAATTTCAATATGCCCTTGAAAGATCCACATCTCCTTAATGCTCTTCAGATCCATGGTGCTTCTGCCGTACCAACCACATATGCAGCCACTCTACACTACCAAATGGCATACCGATTGCAAAATCATGCAATGGACATGTGCCTCCCTTCCAATGCATCCCAAGATGCTCTCCTCCTGGATATAAACACCCAGCACCAAGCCACATGTACCCATATTCCTAAACAATTAACCAAAGCCGAGTTATACCAACTTCTCCCCAACTCTTGGGTTAGCTCTTATGAAAAGATTCACCAACAACCCCAACCTGTTCATTCTAGCAATCCGACCTGCATCACCAAAACCGATGGTACTGTTTCCATTACTTTTCCCAAGCCTGGTGTTCCTTCTACATCCCTGCCTCTTTTCTCCTCAAAGCTCCCCGAAATAAATATGCTCAGCTCTTCAAGTCAGATCCCCATCAGTAAATTCCAACCTTCTGGTGATCCCATTTACTACTTCCAAGATCCACTCTCTGGCCATAAATATTTCGATGCTTGTGACTCTTCTCGATCTAGATGAAGATGATGAACCCTCACCTCGTAAGAAGAAATCCTCTCAGCATCGCCTCCAAAAACGTTATGACAACGGTGATTCCACAGTTGGCATCCTAGGAGAGCACTCTGGCAAATTTGACTATTACGTCGAGTATGGCAAGCCAAAACCACCACAGCCTAAGCCTCATCTTCTAGCATGTAAGCCGCCTTTCAGCCATTGCTCTTCCAAACAAAAGCCTCCTCCGCCAGATCTACCACAACCAGTCCCTTGCTACATGTTTTCCCCTTCATCCTCCTGGTCTGAGGTTGATTTTCCACCTCTTTCTTATCATGATGACCATGAGCATACCACCCATCAGCACAAGATCCCTGATACTACAGAAGTCCATGCCGATGGATCTTCCACCGCTGTTGTTGCTGCCGAAGCTGCTATAAATTGGCAATCCTCCAATGCCCTTGCACAGAACAAGATTCTGCAAAGAATTGCCTTATCCCAACACTCTCTTGAGACCACTATAAATCGCAAGCTCTCCTCTCTTGAGCTTCTGATTCATGATCTGCAACAAAAGATCCAAGGTCTTCACACTGAACTTCTTCAAATGGTCTACGCTAACCAAGCGTTCACTTCAGCCTTTGTTGCCAAAGATGCTGAAATGAAAAATCTCAAGCACCAGTTACAATCTTTACAAACCCAGCAAATCCACCAAACCAGACAAACCCCAGATCTATTTGGAAATCCATTTCCTTCTTCCTTTTACCCCTCTTATACTCCTCAACATATATCTCAGCCCCTCTTTATGGCTCCCACTGGCCACCATAGCCTGTTTGGTCCAGCCACTCCGATGACCTCTATGCTTCCTTCCAAGCCACCTCATTCCCCTCCAGTTATCACTGCAACTCGCTCCTCCTCAGCCTCCCCTTCACATTTCTCTGGCCCCATTTCTGGTTTTAAGCCTACCCCAGAACCCAAGGACAAAGGTCCTGCACCCCCACAGCTTATGATCAATCCCCCAGCCAATCCGATCAATGACATGCTTTTTAAACTAGCTGCTTCCCCGTCCTCTGCCCCTGATCCGGTTCCTACTTCTGACTCTGACAGTCAGGATCTTTATCCTGTTATGTATATGGCTAATCCTACTCCTCCCCCAGAGGATGATCCCATCATTGATGAAGTTGAGGATCCAGTGGACACTCCTGATCTCAATCCCAGAGCTAATCCACCTGCTCCCTCCACAGTCCCCAATGGTTATGGGTTTTCCATTGATGACCTTCCCCGCAGCAAATGGCTAGATAAGTTTTATGAGATTCATGCCTGGTGTTCAGCAGAGTTGTTAAGCCCCCATACTACCCTGCGTACAGCCCTCTCCAAATGTGTTTTTAAGTTTCTTGGCCGCCTACGTCAGTGGTATGTTAGTATGGATGAATACAGACAACTCCAACTTGTCCAAGCACCTTCTATCAATGCCTTTATCGATGCAATTCACAATGAATTTCTTGGCTCCACTGAAGGTATTCTTGATGCAGCCCGAGAAGAATATTTCAGCATGCGTTGCTGTTCTTTCAAACGAAAAGACCTGGAATCCCATTTCCTCAGAATGTCTCAACGGTTCTACATCCTTGGTGGTATTGATGATGTGAATCTGAAACAAACATTTCTCAAGTCTCTTCCAGATCCTCTCGGCGATGAGACGATTAAGCTTTTGCAAACAAAAGCTTTGACATTACCAAATACTTCTCTTGGTTCCATTTACTCTCATGTCCTGCAATCCCTTGAAAAATTATGCAATTACCAGAAATTTCTCAAGACCATGCATGAACAAGGTAAATTGCTCGGTACTGCCTGTGATCGTCCAGATCTCCTCATTAAATGCAAAGGTACAGGTTCTTGTACCTGTCCTACCTCTGGTTCAAAAACGAAACATTTCAGAAAATGGAAATATAGCAAGTCTGGCAAGTCTTCCTCTTTCCCCAAATCCAAGAAAAAGAAATGGCGTTTCTTCCGCAAGAAACCTGTTCGTGGTCTCCAGAAATCAGATCGTTGTTACATATGCAGAAAGAAAGGTCACTATGCCCGACAGTGCCCCAACAAAGCCGTCAGAACCAACATGATCCAATCCCTCTCCTCTGTTCTTCCTGCGGATGATGAAGCTGACATAGAATCTGTCTTCTCTCTTGATGACGAAGCTTCTCCATCTACTATCATGGCTTTCTCCCTTGATGCCTATGATTCTGAAGATAGCTCCTCGATTACCTCCACCTCAGATGAAGAAGATTTCTATCCACACCTTTTCTCTTTTGAGTTCTCAATTTCCTCTACCCTTCTTGTCCAACCACTGGCCTAAATCAAAGTTTTCCCAGAAAAATACTCCCATCCCATACCTGTTATTGCTTTCTTTGATACTGGTGCTTCCGCAACCATCATGAATCCTGCCATATTGCCCAGATCTTACTGGCAGTCTTGCTACTTCCCCTTCACTGCTGCTAATGGAGAAGCATTTACCATCACTTTACAGAGCAAACCAATATTGATCCAATTGTTTCCGGGTGTTCAAATTAAACACCGAGTGTTAGGTTCTGAACTTCCTAACAAAGATCTCCTCATTGGTTTCGACATCCTTCAGAAGCTTTCTCATATTTCCTGGCTCCAAAAAGGTCTGAAATACAAAAACTTCTTTCTCCCTTGGACCACCCAGCACAACTTATTCCATCTTGACACTAAGACCTTACCTCTTGAGATCACCTCTATCCAGGCCGCCATTACCAAATCTTCCTGTGCTGAATCCCATTCTGATTTTCTCTCCAAATGCCCACATCCTTTATGGCAAAACCCATACTTCTTCATTTCTCTCCCCTTCAAGAAAAATGAAAATCTCAATCCTACCAAAGCTACTCACCATGGCATGAATCCAGATCATTACCAACTTGCTGTCCAAGAGCTTTCTCAGCTCAAAACATAAGGTCTTGTTGAACCCACTACTTCCCAATGGGCATGCGAAGCATTCTATGTAAACAAGAGAGCTGAACAAGTTCGTGGAAAATTAAGACTTGTCATCAACTACCAACCTTTGAACCATTTCCTCCAAGATATCAAGTTCCCACTTCCTCGAAGGGCTGTTATGTTTGTCAATCTTCCCAAAGCAAAAGTTTTCTCAAAATTCGACCTTAAAGCCGGATTTTGGCAATTGGGAATTACCCCTGAGGAAAGACCTAAAACTGGTTTCTGCATCCCTGATCACCATTTCCAATGGACAGTAATGCCTTTTGGTCTTAAAACTGCCCCATCATTGTTTTAGCAAGCCATGATTAAAATCTTTGATCCCATCCTCCCCTCTACCCTCATTTACATTGATGACATCTTGTTTTTCTCTTCAGACATGGCCTCTCACATCCGTCTCCTCCAGGATTTCCATCAGCTAGTCCTCAAGTATGGAGTAATGCTTTCTGAAAAAAAGATGATCCTAGCTCAGCCAGATATTGAGTTCCTGGGTATGAAAATAGCACATGGCCAGTATGTCCTCCAACCCCACATTGCTACCCAGCTCCTTCAGTTTCCAGATGAAAATCTCACCCGAACCCAAATCCAACAATTTCTTGGTATTGTGAACTACATGGCTGATTTCATCCCAGATCTTGCCCCTTATCGAAAACCCCTTTCTGACCTCCTCAAGAAAGAACCACCTCCTTGGTCTTCCTCTTGTACAAAAGCCATCAAACACCTCAAGACCATCTCCCAATCACTACCCCCTTTACAGATTCCTTCTACTGGCAAAAGAATTCTCCAGACAGATGCTTCTGATCTCTATTGGGGTGTTATTCTTCTTGAAGAGCTTTCCCCTACATCCCGTTCCATCTGTGGTTACAAAAGTGGAGCTTTTACTCCTGTTGAACTTCATTACCATTCCACATACAAGGAAATCTTGGCAATCAAAAGAGGTATCGAAAAATATGAATTCCATCTCCTTGGACACCACTTTCTGATTGAGACTGACCTCAGCAGTTTCCCGAATATGTTAAAATTTAAGCAAAAACATCCCCCCAAGGCCCAACTGCTTCAATGGGCAAATTGGTTTGCCCAATGGTCTTTCGATGCCATTCACATTCCTGGCAAATCCAATATCCTTCCAGATTTCCTATCTCGCCTGAAAAAAAAAAAAATCAACCCCATTTGTTTCCCCATGATCTCTTGTTTGGATCCCTTACCTTTTCCTTTCCATCTCCAGATCCTTCTCCTTGAAAAAACCCTCATTTCCCGAAACTGTGATATGGTTCATTCTCTTCAAATGCCCATGGTCTTGTTGAACCCACTACTTCCCAATGGGCATGCGAAGCATTCTATGTAAACAAGAGAGCTGAACAAGTTTGTGGAAAATTAAGACTTGTCATCAACTACCAACCTTTGAACCATTTCCTCCAAGATATCAAGTTCCCACTTCCTCGAAGGGCTGTTATGTTTGCCAATCTTCCCAAAGCAAAAGCAAAATCCCATGTTCGTATTTTGGAGTTCTAAACAGTTTTTGCCCACTCCTGATCAGGGTATCCATATTCTCCGAAATTTTCATGTGGTCTCAAGAGAGTGTTGGGATAAGGCAATTCTTTGCAGAATCTTGTTCTGTGCAAGGGCATTGGAGGATTGCCAATTTATAGCAGCTTCGGCAGCAACAACAGCGGTGGAAGATCCATCGGCATGACAGGGAGTCCTTTGCGACCATGAAAGGAGAGAGCAATACGAACAGCTCCAAAATGGAGGTGCGTGAATCCTTTCTGTTGCCATTGGGTGGGAAGCTCACATCTCCTTAATGCTCTCCAGATCCAAGTGGCCTTCTTCTTGTCCAACACTTGTAACAATTTCAATTGTTGGTAACAGTTTGACCGCATGACTTTGCATCTATCCTTAAAGCTCAAGTTGTTAGAGAAAGTGTAACTCTAAGTATTTATATCCATCAACAATATTGAACTTCAATGAAATTTCCAGTTATACAAAGAAATGCAAAGAAAGGCCATACAACTATTTTGGACCTATGTATAAATTGATTCTTGGTTTTGATGAATTCGTGTTCAAATCTATATGCCTTTGTGGAAATTACCAATATATGATAGCAGACCAATTTGGAGATACCTTATGAGCACTTTTTATGGTCTTATAATATGGTATTTATTTCATTAATTAGAATTATCTCTCATAGGTGGCTGATCTTGTTATTCCACTGAGAGAGCTAGCCCACATAGATGCAAATGTTGCATATCATTTGTGGGTGCTGGTGTTTCCGATTGTCTGGGTGACTTTACAAAAAGATGAACAGGTAGCACTTGCTAAGCCAATGATAACTCTCATGTCTAAAGATTATCACAAGAAGCAGCAGGGAAGTAGACCTAATGTTGTGCAAGCTCTCTTAGAAGGGATTCACTTGAGCCACCCACAGCCTCGAATGCCTAGTGAACTCATCAAATATATTGGGAAGACTACAATGCATGGCACATAGCATTGGCTCTGCTGGAAAGTCATGTCATGTTGTTCTTGAATGACACCAAGTGTTCTGAGTCTCTAGTGGAGCTTTACCGTTTGCTCAATGAAGATGATATGAGGTGTGGGCTGTGGAAGAAACGATCAACTACAGCAGAAACTAGGGTGGGCCTTTCACTTGTTCAGCATGGATATTGGCAGCGTGCTCAAAGCCTCTTTTACCAAGCCATGGTCAAGGCAACACAAGGCACTTACAACAACACGGTACCAAAGGCTGAAATGTGTCTCTGGGAAGAACAGTGGCTTCATTGTGCTAGTCAACTGAGTCAGTGGCATGTGTTGGTTGACTTTGGAAAACTTATTGAGAACAATGAGATATTACTGGACAGCCTCTGGAAACAGCCGGATTGGGGATATTTGAAAGAACATATAATTCCAAAGGCTCAAGTAGAAGAAACTCCAAAACAACTAATCATCCAAGCCTACTTTTCCCTTCATGAAAAAAATACAAATGGTGTAGGAGAGGTTGAAAACATTGTAGCGAAAGGTGTTGATCTTGCTTTGGAACAATGGTGGCAATTCCCTGAAATGTCTGTTCACGCCAGAATTCCTCTCCTGCAGCAATTTCAACAGCTAGTTGAAGTTCAAGAGTCGGCTAGGATAATTGTAGATATTGCCAATGGAAACAAAGTTCCGGGAAGTTCTGCTGCTGGGGTACATGGTGGCATGTATGCAGATCTGAAGGAAATCCTTGAAACCTGGAGACTGAGAACACCAAATGAATGGGACAATATGTCTATATGGTATGAATTACTCCAGTGGAGGAACGAAATGTATAATGCAGTTATTGATGCATTTAAACACTTTGGTACCACAAATTCACAACTTCATCACCTTGGTTACCGTGATAAGGCTTGGAATGTCAACAAGCTTGCCCACATTGCTCATAAGCAGGGATTATATGATGTTTGTGTGTCAATATTAGAAAAGATGTATGGACACTCTACAATGGAGGTGCAGGTATTATAAACTTCTTCTTCCTCGACTTATTTATCAATTTGCATGTTTATTTGTTTAACCTTTGGCCCTGAGAAGGGGGAAAGACACATCTATCTCACAGTTACCTACTTTACATGTCTCCAGGAGGCCTTTGTTAAGATAAGAGAACAAACAAAAGCTTATCTAGAAATGAAGGGAGAGCTTACTAGTGGGGTTAATTTGCTTAGCAGCACCAATCTGGACTATTTTCCTCTGAAACATAAAGCAGAATTTTTTTGTTTCAAGGGAGACTTCTTAGTGAAGCTGAATGATTCTGAAGGTGCTAACCTTGCGTATTCAAATGCCATTACCCTCTTCAAGAACTTGCCCAAAGGATGGATAAGCTGGGGAAACTATTGTGACATGGTATAGATTGTCTGCTGCATATCATATGCGTGAATGCGCTAGTAATTGAATTTCTAATCTGCCATCTACCTTTTTCAGGCTTATAAAGAAACCTTTGATGAGATTTGGTTAGAGTATGCTGTGAGCTGCTTTCTACAAGGTATTAAATTTGGCATTCCGAACTCAAGAAGTCATCTAGCTCGTGTTCTATATCTTCTCAGCTTTGATACTCCTAACGAACCTGTGGGGAGTGCATTTGATAAGTACCTGGACCAAATACCACACTGGGTTTGGCTTTCTTGGATTCCACAGCTTTTACTTTCCTTGCAGAGGACAGAAGCTCCTCATTGTAAACTTGTTTTACTAAAAATTGCCGTGGTATATCCACAGGTAAGTGTTAAAGGTTTTTCTTGGGATGGATACAGATTACTCTGCCATTTCACTTACTTCTATGGACATGAATTTTTTCACTCTTTAAATCTTAGGCATTGTATTACTGGCTGCGTACATATCTTCTCGAACGCCGCAATGTTGCAAATAAGTCTGAATTGAGTAGAATAGCAATGGCTCAGCAAAGAATGCAGCAAAATGTGTCTAGTGTCAGTTCTGGTTCAATTGGCTTGGCTGATGGGAATCCAAGAGTGGCAAGTCAAAGTGGGGGTTCTTTAGCTTCTGACAATCAGGATCATCAAGGAAGTCAAACCGGTAGTGCTGTTGGATCACATGATAGTGGAAACTCTCAGGCTCAAGAGCCTGAAAGGCCCGCAGCTGCTGATGGCATTGTGCATCCTAGGAATGACCAATCCTTGCAACAGAGTTCTTCGGCCATCAGTGATGGTGGTCAGAATTCATTAAGGCATAATGGTGCTTTGGGTCTGGTTGCTTCGGTTGCCAGTGCTTTCGATGCTGCAAGGAATATCATGGAGGCTCTTCAAAGCAAACATACTAATTTGGCTAGCGAACTTGAGGTTGCAAATCTGGTTTCCACTTTTTCCACTCTTGTGAATTACATATCGACACAATTATGATAGGATTAAAGATAGGGGAAAAATAAGGAAAATAGATCTTACAATTTACATCTCGACATAGGATCTGACTCGGGTTCCGCGACACGAATCCTCTTATCATTAAATCAAATATTATTTTTTTCGTTATTTTGATTGGAAGGCCTCATCAACTCAAATATTATCATATCTTTCCTTACTAATTTAGCCCGTGTTAATTTGGTCTTCTCCTTCTTTTGGCATTGCCTTCAATGTGGATGGACCTTGTCATCTTTCTAACTGGTGCACTTAGTTACTGCTCTTATTGGTTGGATAGGTTTTGAGAAGATAGATTTTATACTTGACAATTACTGCTTGGTAAGGTTTGCCATTTGGTAGGTTTGAGGGATCATTTTACTTTTGCAGATTCTGCTTACAGAAATTGGCTCAAGGTTTGTCACTCTGCCTGAGGAAAGGCTGCTTGCAGTGGTCAATGCTCTCCTCCATCGCTGTTACAAGTACCCTACTGCCACTATAGCAGAGGTCCCCCAGTCTCTCAAGAAGGAGGTTTCTGGTGCTTGCAGGACATGCTTTTCAGCAGATGCTGTGAACAAGCATGCTGACTTTGCTAGGGTGTACAAGCAAGATTTCGAACGTGATCTTGATCCAGAGAGCACAGCTACATTTCCCACCACCCTTTCTGAACTAACTGGGCGATTGAAGCACTGGAAAAATGTTATCCAGAGCGATGTGGAGGACAGGTTTCCTGCTGTCTTGAAGCTTGAAGATGAGAGCAGGGTGCTGCGCGACTTTCATGTCGTCGACGTGGAGGTTCCAGGACAGTATTTTACTGATCAGGTAGGCTGAATCAATTTAATCATAGTGACTTGGTCAAAGTGTAGATCTATTGGTTTTTTATTTGGAATGAACCAACTCGCATAGCAAATTTTTATTAAGAACTTTGTTGAGTAGCTATGTCAGAATTTTGGGTGGTAAAATATGGAACTATAAAAATGTGCCATTTTAAATTGTCAGCTAAATTTCCAGTAGTAGCTGTACATTTCTTTTCTATTTTGTATTGGTATATGGATTAGGAATGTCAATTTGATATGTTCCGATAGGGTCTTCCTCCTCCCGCCCCTAATTGAACAGGATTTGTTTCATTTTAATGAAAAAAAACTCTACAAACCAAGCTTTGCCACTTGGCCTTAAGAAGCATTTTTCCTTGCGGATTATTGGGACTCTGACCAATGGTGTGCCATCACCTTTTGTTTGGCCTTAACAAGGAAACATCTGTTTCTCAAAATGCTACAACCTTACTCAAATCCTGACCAGTTCTGGAACCTCAGCCTGAGGCCTCCCCTGGTGAGGAACTTCCACCAACCCCCAGTGATAAGTGCATCAACTCCGCCACTGGCCTTGCACCTCGAAGAGCAAGGGTGAGTTGTTCCTTAAGGTGCATCACCCATGATCGTGACCTATTGACATAGAGCCCGGCCGGCATGTTTTTCATTTTCATGATGTCCTATGTTCCATGCACTCTTCCAAATTAGGTGAAGTACCCGTGTCCCACACATATTAATCGCATATGGGTATGGGATATGTGTCCGTCATGTTTGATAGGTTATTTACCTAAATTTTATATCCCAATGATTCCGTTTTGCTATGTTATCACTTCTAATGCATGTCTATTTTGAACCCTGTATTTCGTAAAAATGTTATGGTACTCTTAGAATAAAATAAGAACATTTATTAAAATGAATATTTGACCGGTCCATGTGTCCTTCTATTTGATAGTTGACATTCTGGATACAGGCCCATGTCTGACACACATACACGAGTTCAGGTACATAGGTGATGTCAACAAAAATGCTGCCTTATATTTTCTTTCTCGTGAGTGCACTATTTTTCAGTAAGGAGCAGATCTCACTAAGTATGCGTATTGCCCCCTTCTTCCTTACCACAGGTCTTTATGAAATAAATCCCTAGGGCGATCAATCCCTCCATTCATCCGACTGGAGGTGTGGATAACGAGGCCACCTTCACATCCTTCTCGGACATTTTGGAACCTTACATTCTTGGGACTCCAAGGAACTTGCATCACCTACTACTGGTGGGGTGACAGCCAGTTGCTTATAGAGAACTTTCCTGTAACTGGTCCTTTTTTTTCCAATCTTCCGAGGGGAAAGCTCTGATAATGAAAAAAACAGGTTCCAGTGACATGAGTCTAAGAAAGAGAGCTCAAGAACTCTTTGTGAACGAGACACAAGATCCATGTCACCTGGAATTTGTGTTTTTAAGTTTTGAGAACTCACAGAAATAATTTCACGACCTTTTGGATTTGTAATCATTAATTTATCATAACACGCATTTATCTTTGGTAAATTTAGCGTCTTTTCATTCTTCTTTCTAAAGGAATTTGAAACACTCAACTATCATGATTTGTTAACGACTGTATTTAGTTGTTTAAATAATGCATAACAGTACTCTCAAAGCCCGTCACCCTTTCTAAGCGAAACTAGGGTGGGTTTGGTAATTTGATTAATCTTTCATGGAACGGGCTTGGTATGGTGTACTCGGTAGCACGTCCACCTTGTTGGCGTCCCTAATATGCATCCTTCCATGTTTTATTTGTCTGTCTATTTTGTTTGATTTTCAGTAAAAAAAATGATTTCATGCTGTATATAACAATTTTATCTAATCAGGAAGTTGCGCCAGATCATACAATAAAATTGGACAGGGTTGGAGCTGACATTTCAATTATGCGAAGACATGGGAGCAGTTTCCGGCGTTTGACTTTAATTGGTTCTGATGGCTCTCAGCGTCGTTTAGGCATCTTTGGCCCCAAATGCAAGAAGTGATGAACGCATACTTCAGCTTTTCCGTGTGATGAACCGAATGTTCGATAAGCACAAGGAATCAAGACGCCGACACATATGTATTCACACGCCTATTATTATCCCTGTTTGGTCTCAGGTGATAAGTTCAGCTTTCACTGCCTTCTTATTCTGATGATTTGTTACTTTCCCTGTTGCAGATTCCAGATGAATTTTCTATTGACGTGTAAGAAATTTGGCATGTTTGTAGATGCTAGGACATTTTAAACTGTTATCTGCCTAGATAAATTATTTTCCTTCTAGTTTTGTTTAATATTTCTAATTCCATGTTTGGATTTCTTAGTTTAGATGGACTGTATGGTGGATCAAGTAGTAGACCCCCCAAGAACGGGATTTTTTTTTTCTTTTGCTATCTCTGTTTTGTAGATTTTTAAGTTAGGTGTAGTGGATGGTGGTTGCTTTATTTAATACACCTGCTGCTGCAAATATGAAAATGTTTGTTTATCGGCTTTTCTTCTAATAAATGATAATGATGGGTTGACTAGGTCCGCATGGTAGAAGATGATTTGATGTACAGTACCTTCCTTGAGGTGTACGAGAACCACTGTGCCAGAAATGACAGAGAAGCAGACTTACCCATTACTTACTTCAAGGACCAGTTAAACCAAGCTATTTCTGGCCAAATATCACCTGAAGCAGTTGTAGACCTACGCCACCAAGCTTACAATGACATTACAAAGAATGTGGTGACAGATAGCATACTGTCCCAGTTTATGTACAAGACACTACTAAGTGGAAATCATATGTGGGCTTTCAAAAAGCAATTCGCCATCCACTTGGCCCTTTCAAATTCATGTCGTTCATGCTACAAATAGGAGGAAGGTCTCCAAACAAAATACTATTTGCTAAGAATACAGGAAAAATATTCCAGACAGATTTCCATCCATCCTATGATGCAAATGGAATGATAGAGTTCAATGAACCGGTGCCTTTCCGTTTGACAAGGAACCTGCAGGCTTTTTTCTCACATTTCGGCGTGGAAGGCCTTATTGTTTCTGCCATGTGTGCCGCAGCTCAGGCTGTGGTTTCATCGAAGGTGAGTCATACTCCCGAGATGTCAACTGTCCCCTTTAGATCAATTTGTTTTGGTTGATGCTGATAAACATTTGTTGAACTTTCTAAATTGCAGCAAAGTCAGCATTTGTGGCATCATTTAGCTATGTTTTTCCGCGATGAGCTCTTATCTTGGTCTTGGAGAAGACCCCTTGGGATTTCCATGGGCCCTGTTGGAGGAGGTAATTTGGACCCAATTGAGTTTAAGCAAAAGGTCACAACAAATGTTGAGCATGTTATTAGCCGTATCAATGGAATAGCCCCACAGTCCATCTCTGAGGAGGTATACTTTTACATGTGATGATTTCACAATTCTCAGTAGATACTACTTTAACCATTCTAATTATGAATAGCATTTTGTTTGCATACCAAGAAATAATTGTTTATTTATTTGTTATTATTCCAGAACGCTGTTGGTGGCAAACTGTAAGAGATTAGGGCCTGAATTATTTCATCAAATAAAGGGGCAACAAAATGAGGCACTTTGAATTTTTTATTTCCATAATTAAATCCCTCACATTATTACAAACTAAACAAGCTACATGCACTTGATTTTCTATTTACCTTTCTGTGTTTACTAATCTAAGAATTTTTCACTACATGCAGGAGGAGAATGGTGTGGACCCATCACAGTCCGTGCAAAGAGGTGTAACTGAGTTGGTTGAAGCAGCCCTGGCCCCAAGGAATCTTTGCAGGATGGATCCAACATGGCATCCTTGGTTCTAACTTTTTTGCTATTAGTCCTCTATACGGGCTAGCACTCGGGCGTAAGGTTCTCAGCAGCTGTAAGTACAATAGGAGAAGGTTTTCAGCAGTTGTAAATATAATGTAAATACTGCTGCTATCTTTTGAATATGTTTTTTGCGAATTCGTCTATAATTTTGAAAGTCGATAGGGAAATTAGTTGCTCTTTGTGGGTGGTGTGTGTATATACCATGCTGATAGAATGAAGAAAAGTAAAGAAAGTTCATGTACTGTCTTCTGTTGCGGTTTGTGTGGTGATCTTGGTTAAAGCTCAAGAGTTCAGAAAGATACAGGATGAGGTACAAAGTAAAATGATTCTATTCTTATTCTACATGGTACAGGGAGAAGAGATGGACACGAAAGATCCATAATGAGTTATAAAGTGTTGATTTTATTCTTTTTATACACAGGTATAGAGAGATGGATAATCTTTTGCTCATTGTTTGTTAACTTGGTACAGGTAGTATATGTACCGTGTGTGCAAAAAATTGGAAGGGTAACATAATGCACCATTAATGTTTCGAATCTTATAATTTTACTGTGTCTTTCACTCCAATGGCCAATGGAACCTGTGAAAGATTGAATAGTTGTGGAAGAGAATTACCTATATATATATATATACATATATTTTGAAAGGTAACAAAACGCACACTCCCCCACATGAGTCTCATGGGGTTCGAACCCTTAACCTCTTTTTTGGGGATGAGGACCCCTAACCTTCCCAAAGTGATACCATCAAGTACAAAGCCTTTGGTAAAAATTACCAATTTGTGTTGAAGAGTTTGGGGGGTTTTCTTCTTATTCTTCTTGTGTTAATTTCATCGGAGTTGCTGATTTTATCGAATTGATTGTCTAGAGGAGCAGAAATTGTTTTTTTTTTAATTTCAATTTGAAAGTGGCCTCATCTCAAACTGCAAGGAAAACTTGGTGGATCTTTTTCTAACTAAAACAATCAGACAAATTTGTGATGAACACAATTCCATTTTTTATTTTTTTTTACCCATTATAGGAATGAGTATTCTATCACCCCAGATGCTTGCAACTTTCCTTGTTCACCATCAACTCCCTATATTTTCCAATCAAAACAGAAATGCAACCAGAAACTTGAAAGAACAAAGTAACAACACAGCTTAAAACATCTTTAGAAATGGTGTCACAAGAAAGACAACCATCAATCATCAACACAAAACAAGAGCCACCACCACAACATCAAACTTAAAGATTTTCTTCTTCCTCCTCCATCTCATGGAAGCGCAGGTGTTTCCCTTTCGGCGTTGGCAAGCCCCTCAACTTCAAGATACCGGAAGACGGAACACCCCATGATGATGCTTCTTCTACCTCTTCTTCTTCTCCTTCAAACTCACCGTCACTGCTGTACAAAAATCGCGTGTGCTTGCCCCTTAATTTCTCCATTTTCTCATCTCCTATCACAATAACATTCCTCATACCTTGACACAGTTCATCAACAAAACCTCCATCAACTTCCTCATCTTCTTCATGATCATAATCATAATAGTCTTCCTCATCTTCTTCATGATCATAATCATAATAGTCTTCGTCCTCCTCTTCTGCAAATTCATCATCATAATCATCATCATCATTGACTAGGATAGACCAATCAGAAGCATCATCATCATTTGTAATTGACTTGTCTTTGCTTCCACTCTCTCCTCCATATGTCGCCTCTGATGAATCAAATCTCTCTGATTTCTCAGAAAAGTCCAACAGTAAAGACCTGCCTATCAAATTTTTCTCAGACTCAAGACCCTCTTCCTTCATTCCATCAAACAATACCTCTGTCACCATCTGAGTATTACAAAACACTAACAAATCAATATACATACATATATGAAGTATGTTTCTATAAAAGAAAAAGAAAAAGCACTCCAAGGGGAGTGTGTCCCATGTACAAGGAAAAAAAATAAAAATAAAACCTATGGCCTAAGAGAGTCCGAAAAAGTACTTTTTTTCACAATATGTATATTTATATATATTTGTGTGTGTGTGTGTGTAAAACTCTCAATTGGGCAGATAGAAAGTAAATCAAACCTGAGAAAGATTGAATTTTTCTTGGGCAGGAGGACAAAAAGGCAATGTCAAAGTGAATTCTTCGTCGCCGGAGAGATTTGGGATTTGGGGAGTGTTGGCCGGAGTTGGCTCCAGAAGTCCAATTGGAGAACTAATGGGGACTTGTTGGTGAAGGTGAAGGAAAGGTCTGTTGTGTTCAAACGAGAGTTTCAAAAACTCGGCCTCTTCTTCAACCTTTTGCAAGAGGGTCTTCACTTGACCCCTCAACAAGGCCTCCCCTGAACCAGGAGTGCTGTTTTTCATCTTCTTGGACATTCTTGATGATGATGATGGGGTCTTCAAGCTTCCCATTGCAAGCCCAACTATAGGCGAATCGTTCGTTATATCGATAAGCACCGTCTTGTCTTGTTGTTTTCCGTTTCTTTGTCTTGATTTTGAGAACCCCTTTTCTGATTCTTCAATTTTTCCTATAAAAAAGTAATCAAATTTAGTGACTATATATGTATATAAATTACATGTGGGTTGTATATAAATAAATGTATGCTTTTATAAACATAAAAATTGATATCATAAGATGACTCACTTGATATGGATATGGTGTTGCTGTTATTTGCAGTAGCCAATGCTTGTGATCTGGTCACTCTTCTTGTTGATGATGGTGTTTCCATTGGACGTTTCAGATAATAAAAATAAATAAAATAAAAACTACAAAAGAACTGAAATGGGTCGCCGGAAAACTTTGTTTAATTGCCAACGGCGGATCAAGAGAGAGAGATTAGAAGCAGAATATTGGAAAATCGGATAGAGTTGTGAAGGTTTTATAAGGGGAATTGGGAACAGGTTTGGGAAGGCAAATATGACCGTTATACGGAGCTAGCTCAGGCGGCGTGCATTATATCAACAATATTTTAAAACTAGCCGTTGTGGTTTTTCTTTATATTTTAAGTCCGGTTCTGGCTATACAGTGCGTTAGCTTATGCACAACTATGATCATGGGCTTAGAAGAATGGTGGGCTTGGGCCCAATATAGCTCAAACAAGAAAATCATTTGACCCGTGTATGTGTTTAATTTAAGGGTTAATTTCAATAAACCCCTTATACTAACCAGTTTAATCAACTAATTTCACTATGTCCACTTCGCTCCCTATACTATTCAATTTTATCATTATGCCCCCTTATCTCACATTTTGAGTCAAAATGCCTAAACTACCCTCAATAGTATAAGGGGGTTTAGTGAAATCAACAATTTAAAAAATTATTTTTCAAAAATTAATTATATTTTTTGCAAAAATCATAAATTAAAATTATTATATATATATATATTTCACAAAAAAATTATTTTTTGGAGGGAGTATATTATTTTCCAAAATATGAATTATTTCCGAAAATATAATATATATTTATTGCAAAAAAAATATTTTTCGGAAAAAAATCATATTTTGGAACATAATAGTATATATTTTTTGCAAAAAAATTATCTTTCGGAAAAGATCATATTTTGGAACATAATAGTATATATTTTTTGCAAAAAAATTATCTTTCGGAAAAGATCATATTTTGAAACATAATAGTATATATTTTTTGCAAAAAAATTATTTTTCGAAAAAAAAATCATATTTTGGAACATAATAAATATTTTTTCGCAAATAAAATATTTTTCCAGAAAAAAATCATATTTTGGAACATAATATATATTTTTTACAAAAAAATTATTTTTCGGAAAAAAATTCATATTTTGGAACATAATATATACTTTTTCGCAAAAAAAATCATATTTTGGAACATAATATATATTTTTCGAAAAAAATTCATATTTTGGAACATAATATATAATTTTTACAAAAAGAATTATATATTACACAATATTTTTTTTACAAAAAGGTATATATCATGTTCCAAAATATAAATTTTTTCCGAAAAATAATTATTTTGCGAAATATTCGGGACTGACTTTGCTGATAGTTGCTTCATTGTTCTTTCTCGAAAATTGCTTTTGTGTAAGAATGAACAAAAAGAACACTATGGCTATAAATATCATATACGAGAAGAAAAAGACAAATGAATGTGGTAAGCCAAAGTAATTTGATAAGGGATAGTTTATTTTATGTGAAATATGACGTTACCACGATTGATGACATTATTTGCAATTCATACAAATTTAGGACATGCTAGATTTGCATTTTTTAATATAATTTCATGTTTACAGAAAATTTAACAAAAGGTCTGTTTGGTTAAGTTTTTTAAGCATAAGTTTTTAAAAAATTCAATTATAAAATTATGTGTTTTCAGATAACTCTTTTTTATTATTTTTGAAAAATAATTTCAAATTTTAATAAATTTCTCCACATAACAGTTTTAGATATACAAAACCAAATCAACTCTACTTTTCTATCACCATTTGACCATTTTGAATAACCATGCTGATGCTGTCCAGAAGC
Organism: Cornus suecica; assembly: GCA_963922005.1. Taxonomy (NCBI): domain Eukaryota; kingdom Viridiplantae; phylum Streptophyta; class Magnoliopsida; order Cornales; family Cornaceae; genus Cornus; species Cornus suecica. The sequence continues at coordinate 8,727,938 of OY998238.1, read as the reverse complement.
CAATTACTATACACATTTATTGGGTGTGTTTGTCAATCTAAGATTGTGTTCCAAGTTACATTCTTGAATTTAATATCTCAAAAAGTCTATTATAGCATCAAGTATGTGTTTACCCCTCCATTTGATGGTACTCTTTTTTCTTTCTTTTTTTTCTTATTACTATTATTACAAAACCTATTCTCTGATTCAAAAATAAAAAATAAAAATCACCAATTAAAGCTTTGATATAAATTGATAGAGTGCCAATAAGCCTCTTTATTAGTACAATTCCGAATGAGCAACCTCTCATGTTGATACATGAAACACACACAAGAATCTAAGGACATTTGCGAATTTGGTCATGGGTGGTGAGTTTGAAATAGCAAGGACAAGCCTCATAGTTGCCAGAATAACCAGGTGGTACACATTTGCATTTGCCGCAGCAATCTCCACAAGCCCTCTTGCACAGGTTAGGCCTCGATGACAAATGGCACCTTATCTTACATGCTGCTCCACAATCTGATGATCAATTTATTTAGTAAATCATTACATTAGCCACACAATTAATACCACAAATATATATATATACACACACATATATCATTAATAAACAATTAACCTATGGGCTGTGGCAGAGGGCTCTCTGATCCGTAATTGCCCATCTGCACAATTCACACAATAATATTCAAACCATGAGTGAGTAACCAAAAGCAATATATATAGCATATAAAAATAGCTATAGATATAGCAAATAAAATGTGTAGTGTATATGTTTTCAACAGTAGAGTATTATTTATGATTGTCGAAACATCTCTTTTCTCAAATTAAGGAGATGAAGGGTTTGCTTGGTTTGCAATTTTTGGAAACAGTTTTTTAAAAAAAGATTGTTTTTAGAGAACTTCATTTCATTGTTTTCAAAAAACTAAATTTTTATTTTTAGAATTTTCAAGAACAATTTTTTAATAATACAAATCAAGCAGCCCAAAATATTGGAACTTCACATCGAGCATTTGTGCATGCGTACATGTGTGACGGAATTTACGACAAAAAAAAAATTATAACTTACCATTTGATTGGCATCAATGAGATGGAGAAGCAGGAGAGAAAGAAGAAGTGAAGCACTAAAAGCTCTTGAGAAATTGGACATGGTGTGTGTTTTGGTTGCCAATATATATGTGTGTGTGTGTGTGTGTGTGAAGAGTATAAAAATGTGGATGAAAGGAGCAGTGTCTAAAGGCAGCTTAATTTGGAGGTTTAGGATGGGATATGAAATGAGAGAGTGAGAGATATTTATAGTAAGAAAGTGATTGGAGGTAGGTTCATGCAGGGCTATATATAATTGTATGTATATGTATAGGCATTACTCCTCTGCTACAAGTCAAGAAGCCTCTGGGAAGGTCAGTCTACCAAACCACCCTCATATAAAACTGGTGAAAAAAGAAGAAAGGACTAGCATATATTACTTAAAAATTAAGTGATATTAGACATTGCATGCCAGTTAGATTATGCCATGAGTGACAGACTTAAAGAAAACATTTGCTACTAACAAATTCATAATGGATTTTCTCTCCAAATTCATTCAACAAAATAGCTCACTTGTCAATATATTCAGTTGTGGTAAATAAATTTTTGTATGATTTGGATTATATGATTCTATACACTCACGATTTAATGTGCAAGTTAGTGTTTTCAAAAAATCAATACAATTATTTGTATGTCAGGATGTTATTGATCTGAATCATGTAATTCAAAATCATATAATAATTTCTCAAAATTTTGTGAGAGCCATTTGAATGCATTTATGGGAGACTGATAAAAATTGCTAGGTCAGCATTATTTTTTTATATAATCATTTTTTGGGAACATGAAAGGAAAATAACAAACATATTATTTATATAAATCTCTGTCTGGAAGAATAAATATTTATTAAGTACTCATATATCCTTTATCATATCGCATTACATAAGTAACCATATGATTAATTTAGTGGATCCATATATAATAGTGTTTTATTACTAAATGAGACACCATATCATCTCAAATTTTTCTCCAATATTTGTTAGTGCCATGTGGATGGAGGAGGGCAATGGGAAGGAGATAAATAAATTTGGGTTGCAAATTAATCGAGTTTTGACATATTTAAATTTGGTTCATTTATTAAATAAGTTTAAAGAAAAATTAAGTTTTCATTTGGTAAACCATCGAATCATGTTATCGCAAAAAAATGGGTTTAGTTGCGGCCCTAATCCCGAGCCACTATTTTGTTTTGAGCAACTATGCAGGCAACATATAAGCTCTCTTTGGGCATTAATTAGGTGTGCAGTGACCTAATCACATTTGAAGCCAGCTGTTGATGACTAGGCTTTCAACCAAATACAGCTCATGCTAAAATTCCCATGCATAGTATCGAGTAAGACCAGCCTGTAAAACAGCCAATTCTAAGCACAGTACGAACATACATATATATATATATATATATAATACATTTTGTATGTCGGAAACATATGTAGTATACATGCATGCAAAAAAATTGATCCTGATTCTCATCGCTTTGACCACAATGGATTCTCCACCGACTTTCACCTCAACTTCGATATTTGAACCTTTGGTAAACACTATTACACTACTACCCACCCTAATGAATTGTCCAGAAAAAAAAAATAATAATAACAAAAATTAGAAAGAAAGATAAAAGATATATATCTTTTTTTTTGTTTCCTAAGATATATATATATAGATACACATAAAACAAGTGAACAAAAGCACTGAGGGAGAGACTAATTATCACATATAGCCATCCATCAATAAAAAATAAAAAAATTCCCTCCTAGATGCATACAATAAAACAAGCTTATCAATCTATGGGAATTAATAACTTTTAATAAATGAATCAATCAAGTGTGCCACTTGCAGGCGGAGCCACGTGAGGGAATAGGGGCAGTTGCCCTTTGAAATTTTAATTTTTTTAATATTTTTAAGGATTAACTTTATTTATCCCTTTAGATTTGTCGTTTCTTAATTTAGAGTATCTTTATTTATATCTCCTCATACTATCAAATATTTAAAATATTCTGAAACTAAACACTCTTAAATTAATTTAATCTTATTTAACTCTTAAATTAATTTAATCTTAATCATATATCCAACCACTACCACCATCACAAAAACACCCCACCCCCAGCCCTTCATCTACACACATATATACTACCCCCAATCGCCCACCCATATCCACACACAGATATATATAGATCCAGATCGGAACATTACGATCAAGTGATTCTCTAATTAGGCATAAGAATTCCTTGGGAGGCTGTTTTTTGTCGAGCTTCGAAGACGATGATCTGTAAATGGAGATTTTCCACCGGAGCTTTCCATTACCAACCATATGCACACGCATATCTAGATATAGATATATATATATAGATATATATAAGTTTTGCTGATCTATATATTTGAAATTGAGGAATTAGAAACAGGGGTGAAGATGGGTTGGCGAGAGATACGAGGGGAGATGAAAATCTCTAGTTTTTAGGGGTTTATAGAAATGTTTGGAATGGTTCAATGTGTTTATAGAACCTGTGTAAATATATATATGTATATATATATATATTTATATGTGTGTGTGCGCGCAGATGGGTGGGCGGTTGGGGTTGGGGACGGTGGCGCGGGTGGTGGTGGTGTTGGTGCTGTCGGTGGCTATTCACAAATTCAAAAAATTAATTCTCAAAAAAATACAATGTGTTTGTAAAGATTAAAATAATAAACTACTTTTCATAGTTTAGATATTAAAAAAAATTCAGGATAATGTCATATTTAAGGTGTAAATAATGTAAATTTAAAAAAATAAAGAATATAAATAAAGATTTTCAAACGAAGAGTCCAAGTGAAAAAAGGATAAATTTTAGAGATGTAAATAAAATTAATTATATTTTTAATAGTATTTCAAATTGCGTAAAGGTATTTATTGAAAAAAAAAATGAGATTTGTCCCCAATTCAATTTTTTTAACTTTTACTTATTGCCTATCAATTTCAAAGATTAGATGAAATTATTATGCTAAAAAATAATAATACTTTAAAATTATATATAATATATAAATTAGTTTAATAAATTATCTAATAGAATCCTAATATCCTTCTTATAGTTTATTTAACCAACAACTAAAAGTTCACAATGCCACAACCAATATCCCAAAGTCCATTTATCTCAATTTATAATAACTTCTAATTTAATTAAAGCACAATCCATACGGCCACAATCAACATCTCAAATCTCATTTAACTCATCTCACAATAACTTATAATTTAATTAAAGCACAACTCACAACTCACTTATCTAATTGACCCTTAATTTCTTTGATACGAACAAAATTTTAGATCTCTCTCACTATAAGCTCTGTCTCGGCGATAGGAGCGGAGGCCAAATTTTATCCTCAAAAAATATATATATTATAGATATCTTTATAAAAATTGCATAAGCCCCTCCAAGTTTTTAAAAAATTCTTTTGGTAGCCTAAAAATATATAAATTTTACCAATAAATTTATAAAAAAATTGCATTGCCACCTCCAAATTTTTTAAAAAAAAATCCTTTGGTAACCTAAAAGAATATAAATTTTACCAATAAAACTTATAAAAATATATATTGGTCCCCCTAGATAATTTTTCTAGCTCGGCCCCTACTCGGGACAAAATTTCTTTTAAAGATTGTCCCCTAATAAATAAAAAATATGGCTCCGTCCCTAGCCACTTGATGCCTTGGGTTGGGGGCGTCAATTAAATGAGTGTTATTGTTAATGTAATAAAAGGAATTAGAAATACAAATATAATTAAATTTAACACTTTCTTTGTAGCATATATAGGCTGGAATTTATTGGTTAAGAAATGAAGTTTAATAGACAAGTGAATCAATGAAAATTTTATATATATATATATATATAAAGGGTTTCGTATTTATCAATTAACTAAAACTTGTTAAATTTTAGGATCTCAGTAGTATTCCACTATTCCCTCGTGAATTGAAGGATGTATTAAATTATTTGTTTAATTTATAAAGACCTCGTGTCTCTTCCAAGAGGAAACTCTCTCCAAAGCAATAATCAAATAACTGATAGATTATTACGTAAATTTCACTCATGCCATATAATGAATTCTCATTAATTATGTCCCCCAACGCCACATTTTGAAAACTTCAGTGGGAATTAAAGGAACGATTTTTGAATTTTTTCAAATATATATATATATATTGGGCTATTAAATAATAGCCCATCAATTTTGGGCTATTTGTGGCCCACTACGACGAGAAAGGTTTACAAATGGGAGTGAAAGATATATGGGCCTGCTGAGGGAAAAGCATGTATTGGCCTTGGGCCATCTCAACATTTTTTGCTCAGTAGCCCATTACATGATTTTGAGAAGAGATTGAACACCACATCAAATGTTTTATCCAAACTCCAAACAATGGAAATGATTCGAATGAATGAAAGGTTTGAAACTGATGTATATAGTATATACATATGCGTATAATTATGTATTACATGTGTATAACTATGTATTATATTTGTTTATGGACTTGGGAAGGGGATTTATTATTATAACAGTGAAATATATAGACTTGGTTCTATGCCTAGGGCATTGAATATCTCACTCCATAATTACAGGAAAAGAAATTCTCTCATCATGTTGAAATAGTCTTCGATACTTGAATAACCTCTTTTGTTCCAATGGGAAAATTGAAAGATTAAAAGAAAGAAAATGAGACACAAGCTTGCCGTGTGGTGGGTGGTGACTGAAAATATTGTAGAAAATGTGTGACATAAACAAGAGCTTATTTTATTTCAACAAGTTATTATCTAATTTTGACCACTAAATCCATCAAAATTCTTACACAATTTTTTTTAAGTTTAAATAAAGAGTGTTGTTGATAGCAAGACCACCATCAAGTTAACAAAGACTCAGCTTGAGATATATTATAGAATTTGTCTTTTCACATGGTGAACTCGAGAAGGATGTTGGATTAGAGGATGAAGATACAGATAGACCAGTAAGACCTAACAGAGAAAAAAAAGTAATTAATGTTTCTTGTCATGTTTTAACCATGATGAAAGTAAATAAATGCGTCTAAGAGTCTGATGCATTTAATATTGAAGTGAGACCTTAAGTCGTTATTATTGATAATCTCGAACTATGAGTTTCGAGATGCTATCATATTATCATATAAAAAAAAGGTGGTCTCTGATTATAAATTGACACTCTACAAGATCAAAAAATTTAATACTTCTATGTTGTTCGGACCTTTCCATTTTTAGTAAGATCATTCCCTCCTTCAGAACCTTTGATTCCCTCACATTTGTGCTAAAATATTCCCATATAATTAATCAAGTGATTCCACTTCACATATATAGTTTTCTGAATTCTTAGCTACAATATTTTCAATATTTAGTTGCATGACTGTGTGTGTGTGAGGGAACCAATATGAACTAGCTACCAAAACTTTCAAAGTCTTGCTCAATTATTAACCCCTAAAAAAAATAAACAAATAAGTACATCAGTCTCTTTCAATGCCATATCAGTTGTATGGACGCCCATGACTTGTTCAAACACCGTCAATACGTTTTCTCATCAAAAACCAATCTGGAAAAAATGTGACTTACCAGAAGAGTCTTTTGTATTTCGCATATTATCACCGGGTTATAATGATATATATATATATTTGCACTTAATTCATATATATTAGTAAATTACTAAAATTATTTTTTATCATACATCTCCCAATAAGTTAGTCAATGTCTAACAAATTAAGGTCCGGTGCAGACAGTTTCAACCTTCCCTTTGAACCCATAACCTGTTGGAATTTTCTTTTTTGATCATGAATCATAACTCAACATTGGACTTGTAACTCGCTTTATGCATATTAAACCTCAGTTTCCTAATTTCATAAATCATCAATAATATATTAGAATTATTCGTTTGGTGCATAATATTTTTGAAAAATATTAATATAATCAATATTCATCACATGTTGGTTTTAAAAATCGATATTTTTCGATCCGTGAATCATGATGGGGAATTCTTTATAAATTTCTTAGTCAGAGTTGCACAAATTGAGGAGCTTTGCATATTTTATCAATGGGGATCAACAAAATTGACTAGATTTCAGTTGGAACTACTATTATTTTGAGCTGAAATGGAACATAAACCCTTTGAAGGAGAATAGCTCCATATTTGGTTAGAATGCTATAAATGAAGTTTGAAAAACAACACGTGCTTTAAACATACCAGATATTAGTCCAATTAATGAAAATTAGACATATTTATAGATGTTATATTTGTCAATTAGTCCAATTAATGAAAATTTTATTTTGAAACACTTGTGCACTTATAAATTGACTAGATTTCAGTTGGACTATTCAAATTGTAAAACATTTGTCAAAATTAAATTGCAAGCCTGTCATGGACAAACACGTGACTTCATTGAATTGCCATGTCCTCTATTATTCACTTAAAAGATTTTAAGAAAAATAAATCATAAAATAAATCTATCAATTGTGTGAAAAGGTATTTTCCATTTAATCCTATAAAATAAACTTTTTATCTGCATTATTTTATATATTTTATTAAGATTTTAAATATGCTCTTGCTCCATTGTTCACTTATCTTTTTAGTACTAATTTATCTTAAATTCAATTTATAACTCGAATATGATATCTATCATTTCGATATTCTCACTCAAATTTTTATAATACTACCATATAATGCACAACATGAAAAAAATAAAATAAATCATCAGCTTTGTCTGTTTATTTTATACTTTCTCAATCCTCATATTAAGATAACCTAAAAAATAAATACACGATTAAAAGGTAAAATAAAATCTGTGTCTCACGCTGACACATTAAATACAATAAAAAAATTATAATTGATGTTTCATTTTTATTTTTATATTTATATTTATTTTTTACCCTAAATTCTGGCTCCTTCACTCTCTGGCATTGAATAGATTCATGTTTCATGGTATAACAAGTAATCACTTATGCTTAAGGAATTTGTATCTCAACTTTGACTTTGAAAACCCATTTTCTAAATCCAGTCACATTACAAGGTGTTAGAAAGTTTCTCTACTAGTAATTGAATAAAAAGAGTAAATACTTTTAATTTGAGGGAAGCTCGTAATATATAATAATTGAATTCACGAATTATTGAAGGAGGTGGCTGCAAAGTCAAAATCACTAATAAGATGGTCCCCATGTGTTTGGATATAATTAACCTTTTCAAAAGAAAATTCAACATAATTATTGTGACGCAATTTATTGTTATGAACTTCCATCAAATTATAAATATTACAGTTTATGGCGTCTTGTAATATGATTGGATTGTGTTTTATGTCCTTCTCATTTTTTGTTTGGTTGAATAAAATAAATAAAATAAAATAAAAATATATTAAAATATAAAATTAAATATTTTATGCAAAGTTAGTTATTCTTTTCTCTCTTCTCCCTTTCAAATTTATGGGAATAAAAAAATTTACATAAATAAATTATTATTTTTGAATGCCGGGTAAAGTTTTGTTTAAAACCTGTGGTTTAATACTGTTGCATACTAGAAAATTTTAAAACTTCCAAATTAAAAAAAACTTAGCATATAAGTGTACAATTGAAAAAAAAATATTATTATCAGAAAACCCCCATACAATTTTCAAATTGTTCAAAAATACCTATGTGATTTTAAAAAAAAAAACAATGGTTTTAAATTTAATCAAATACCCCCATATCCTCCAAATCTAATTTCTTCTATTTATCACAAACTCACTTTCAATTTAAATCTCAATTTCAACCCAATTCAACTTTAATTCATTCCATTTATCACAAACTCAATTTCAATTTAAATCCCAATTTCGATTTATAATTATATCTCTCTCTCTATATATATACCCCACCAATTCTTTTTTCTCATCTCTTTTTTTGCTTTTAAATGATTCAACTAACTAATTTTTTTTAAAAAACTAATTATATATATACCTATATACAACTGTATATATATGTGCATATATATCATTGTATATATAATTATATAAAGTGATATATATAGATAGAGAGATAATTATAAATTGAAATTGTGATTTAAATTGAAATTGAGTTTGTGAAAAATGAAAGAAATTATAATCTTGGAGTAAATGAGTGAGAGAAAGTGAATTTGTGATAAATTGAAAGAATTATAGTTGAAATTGTGATTTAAATTGAAATTGGGTTTGTGATTAATGAAGGAATTAGAGTTTTGGAGTAAATAAGTAAGAGAAAGTGGGTTTGTGATAAATGAAATGAATTAGAGTTTAATTGGGTTAAAATTTGAATTTAAATTGAAAATTGATTTGTGATAAATAGAAAAAATTAAATTTGAAATGTATTTTTGTAATCTTAAGGAGGAGAGGGGGTATTTGATTATATTTAAAATTATAGAGGGATTTTTTAAACCGATTTTATGATAATAGCCCCAAAAAAACCAAGGAAAAAAATTATTTACAAGTCATGTGGTTTGGTAATTAGGAGGAGAAAGTCGATAAAGCTAGTGGGAAAATATTTATGAGGGACCAGAATTCAGTTGACTAGTTCATTCAAAGTCCTGAGAAATAATTGTGTGGGCCCTCCAAATATTGATTTTTGGATAATATTGTTGGCTTGTGAAAAAACTCGCTTTCGACACTTCATTGATCATGCACCCTCAATTCCCAATGAATCTAGTCTATGAGAACTTCCAAATAATTATTAAAAAAAATATTCCATTAAAAAGTAAAAAATATGCAAAATTAACTCAATTTTAATTTGATACCCGAGAGAGTTTGTGAAATAAAACAACATAAATCCAACATAAAAAAATGAAATAACCCAAAATGAAATAATTTTAAAGTCACCACAAAGTCAATAAAAAAGGGATAGTTACAAAGTATATAATATAATTACTATCAAATGACCTTTCAAAAGTAATTTAATCAAATGAGGGAAAATTTTATTTTGGACATGGTGTGAGTATATAATCCTCTTACAAGCTTTAGACTAATAATGTTGTTAAAAATAAAGTGGTGCGACTTTTCTTATATTAAAAAATCAAATACTGTTACAGAAAAGTGATAAGTATTACGAGATTCATTGTTGGAGGTTAATATAGTGCAAATATTTTATTTTGGTGAGAAATTAAATTGCGAAAAGTTAAGGTTTATTTGGTTTGTATTTTTGAAAATAATTTTTTATTTTTTGAAAAGTGTATAAAAAATTTGTTTGGCTGGATTTTTTGAAAATTATTTTTAAAAAAATCAATTATAAAATGTTTGTTTTCAAAGATCTCCTTTTTATTATTTTTTTTTAAAGCAGTTTTCAATTTTCAAAATTCTCAATAATGATTTTTTGAGATACAAATCAAACAAGTCCTTAAAGAACTGTATATGAGAAGGTTGATTGTCCGATGCAATAATTGAATTATTTCTTTTGATTTGGTGCAATGGTATAACCTTATATCCCCGATTGGGAAGTGAGGGGTTCGAGCCTCCTATGAGACATTATGGGTGTGTGGTGTGTGGTGTGTGACTTTCTTACCATTCAAAAATAAAAATAAAAATAAAATACATGTGACACACTTAAATAAAAAATACAATGTGTTTATTTGATCTATAAATAATATGGATATAAACATGGGAACGAGATCCTCTGTTGTAGTCGAGTCGCATTGTACCCATGTTATATAAGGAACGACATCATTTGAAAATAAAACAAACTAATCTCTGTTTATACTACCATGTATGCTTTTTTTATATTGTATATTATGTTTTTAGGTTTTACAAACTTAGTGTGATTAGTAATTCATTTCTTTCGTAACCGCAGTGTGATTTGTAATTCATCTCCTTTGCAACGCAGTGTGATTCGTGATTCATCTCATTCGCATAATATATCCATTAAACGTACTTTCACTTCATTATCTTCGTTGTTTGTTGATCGTGTAAAAAATTGTATATCTACGTTTTGTTCTTTATATATATAATTATATTTTTATTTATGTATATATATATATTTATATATACGATTTTGGCCATGAACATATATTCACTTAGACTATTTATAATTGAAAGTTGATTTTCTAGCAGGTTAATTATTTAGTGAAATGAAATAAACTATCTATTTCAACATATTCTTTAAGTCAACACCATAAACCTAATTCTCAACATATTTTATCTTTATGTCAACACATTTAAGTTGTGTAAACAATAATTTTTTTTATTTAATTCCGTCTCAACATGTTTAATCTTTAAGTTAACACCATAAATCTAATTCTCAACATATTTAATCTTTACATCAACACCTTTTAATCATTGTAATGGAAATATTTATTATAATTGAAAGCCATAAATTATTTCTATCAACATATTTAATCTTAAGTCAATACTATAAATCTAAGTCTCAACATATTTAATATTTAACTGAACATTGTTTAATCATTTTTATCAACAAATTTATTATTTAGTATATATATTTCATAAAATTTCTCTTTCAAAATATTTAATCTTTAAGTCAACGTTATAAATCTAATTGTGAACACATTAAATATTTGCTTCAACAACCTTTAAACATTATAAATTATTTTTATTTTTTTAATTTAATGTCATAGAATATTTCTTTCAACATATTTAATCATAAATCAATGCGATAAATCTAAGTCACAACATATTTAATCTTTTACTAAACATTCTTTAATCATTGTTATCAACAAATTTATTATTTTGTACATAAACTCCATAAAATTTATCTTTCAACATATTTAATCTTTAAATCAACATTATAAATCTAATTCTCAATACATTAAATATTTGCTTCAGCGCCCTTTGAACATTGTTAAAAATTATTAGTTTTTTAATTTAATGCCATAGAATATCTCTTTCAATATATTTAATTTCTAATCTAATTGTAATGTCATAAAATAAATTTTTAACATATTTTCCCTGAACAACTTTTAATCTTTGATGTGAATAAGAATTGAACATAAAAAAAATCTATCTTTCAACATATTTAATTTATAAGTCAACGTTATAAATTTAATTCTCAACACATTAAATATTTGTTTCAACGTTGTTTAATATTTGTAATCAATAATTTTATTATATAGTTAAAATTCATGAAATCTCTCTTATAACATATTAAATCTTTAAGTTAACTTTATAAACCTAATTATTTACATATTCATCGTAACACAATTTAATATTTTTAAATTTATTATTGAGTGACACGGAAAAAAAATCTATCTTCAACATGTTTAATCTTTATGTCAACGTTATAAATCTAATTATCAACATATTTAATCTTTGCTTCAACACCCTTTTGCTATCTTTGTCTTCACCAACCAAGTCTTTATTCCAGTATGAATATTGTTGACAATTAGGGTTTATGGATAGTTTGAGTTGTGTTGAAATTAGATTTAAGGTATTGAACAAATTTTATCGCTTTTAAAATACTATTACAAGTAGTTTAATTTTGTTGAGGATATATAATTTATTAGTGTTGAAGATTAATTTTATTTTGTTGGAAATATATAATATTAGTTTTATATTGTTGAAAAAAGTAGAATTAATTGTGATTTAACAACGTTAGTTGTATTAATGATATCAAATTCTAATTAAAAATTAAATGTAGTTGTTTCATTGTACAACATGACCCAACTACAGCAGAAGATTATGCCCATAAACATGATATTATTACCAGAAGTGAGGTATCACATAATTCATGGATGCTAATTACACGCGCATTACTACACATAGTTGAGCAAGATCATAAGTTTTTATGATAAAATGACTGTACTAATGGGTCAGTCATTAGTCATTACCCTTTTTCTATTTGAAATTAAAGGGTTTGTTTTGTTAGACAGAATTAAGATAAAAAGTGAAAGTGAAAAGAAATATATATATATATATATATATATATATATAATTTCTTCCATGCATTTGGTTGGGTGGGAAAAAAATTCAAGAAATTCACTGGAATTTTTTTTTTTCAAGAAAGTAATAAGAAAGTATTATTTTGTGAGTTTGGATACCAAAAAACGGAAGAGAAAGTTATTATGATTACCAAAAATGCCCTTTCAACACTAAAGGCCCGTTTGGGAACATGGTGTTTTTGTTCTTATTTTTGTTTGTGTAAGAACAATAATATTTTGGTTATTGTCTTTGTTTTTTATCACCCTTAAAACAAGAACAAATCCTTGTTTGGCAAAAAAAAAAACACAAAACATATATCCTTGTTGGCCTTGAAATTTATTCTCGGAGAATAAATCATATTTTGATATTAACAAAACATTTAAAGCGTGTTTAATACTAATGAATTACCGAGTTCATGTTATCAGCAAAAGACAGGTGAACGACTCGGAAAACAAGCACGGAAAGAAAACGACTTGGAAAGCAAGCTCGGAAAGAAAGATTGAATAAAAGCGAAAAGTCAAGAAAGAAATTAAAGCGCGAAAATGGAAATTCAAATATTCAACGCAAAAGGCGAAAGTCGAAGACTCAAGCCTCGGGGTAGATAGGTCAGGGAGCGATCATTGTAACAAGGTAATTTTATGCGTCGATATTATCATATAAACTCAAGTATAAAATGAACCGAACTCAAATGGAATGAAAAACGCTTTACCAAACTTAAACGGAAAGAAAAATATTTTTATTAAATGTTTTTCAAGTTATAGTCGACTAGAAGAATCCTTTGTATTCTCTAGTAGTCGACTAAAACAATCAGTAGCATCAAGTTTTCATCCATTTTTGAAGTAGTCGACTAAAGCTCCAAAGTAGTCGACTAGAAGCAATCTAGTCAACTAGAAGTTCAAAGTAGTCAACTAGAAGCTCAAAGTAGTCGACTAGTTTGAACCTGAAATTCTGCAGTTTTTCAGAAAACAATTTCCATGTTTTGTGCATCATGTTTAATGGATTTCAAACGGCTCTTGACTTCTTTAATTCAATACTCACTCTTATAACCATAATGTATTGATATATATAGAATGAGATGTGTATATTAAAGGCCAAGAGATAGAAAAACAAAAGAGAAAGAAGAGGAAGAAAAACTATCAAAATTCTGCAGAAATTTTCTCTACAAAAGCCATTGAAACCAAGCTTTGAAAATCTGATTTTCTCCAAGTTTCTTTGAAAATCAAAACCTCTAGTATCTCTTCTTATTCTCCAAATATCATTCATTGATCATATCCTTTGAGAATACATTTATAGAGCTATTGAAAAATCACCAAAAACACTTAAGCTTATATTGATTTATCTTCCATAAAAACCTTTGGGTTTTTAGTGTTTTTGTTCTTGAGTGATTTTATTGATTACATACGAATTTGTAATCTCGGATAAGTGAAGTCCACTGAATGTTCAAGAGAGGGTTGTTCTCTTGATTGAGAGACAAGCTCGAGAGGCTTGTGTTGTAAAGGTTTGCCATTCCACCTGTTAAGGAAGAACCATAGTGAAAGGATCGGGAAAAGTCTCAAGAAGGGGTTCTTGAGCCGAGGAGTAGGAGTTACCGAACCTCGAAAAAATCACGGTGTCAATCTCTCAATCTCTTTCTCTTTACTTGATTAATTTGCATGCTATAATTACTTGAATATTTTGTATGCTATAAATTGTATTGCAATTAATTGTTAGAGAATTTTAAATTGGATCATCCACTTGTTTATTGAGAAATTGATTTTTGGTTATAGAGTGTTTCAATTTCGAAAAGAGTTAGAAATATTTTTGAACACCCTATTCACCCCCTCTAGGGTTAATTAGTGACTAACAATCCTCTTTCTCTCTCTCTTTGTCACACACTAAACACATACACATTAAGAAGAGGTATGAATCGATCGAAGGGTTTGGACACACACAATTTGTTTTTTTTTCCATATTATCTCTTATCTCTCTTCCCAACATCGAATTGAGTCCAAAAAGGGGTTTTGATCATGAACACACCCAAGGCTTGCGATTTGGGGTGTTGAGTAGCAAAGTTTAGGGTTTAGGGGTTCGATTGGGGGTTGATGTCCGTCGGGGTGTGCTAAAAATATATGTTAAAAAGGCCCCTTATGATGACTTAGGTTTTATCTATTGCAAGTGCACGAATCGTATTGTAGTATAGTTCAGTTTGTAAAAGTTTATCGATCCTACAGAGACTAAGTCGTATTCTGAATTTTCGTAAAATAATATTCTTAAATTGTTATAAAAATATAGTTTGTCGTTTTGAGATTGATTAACTAGTTAACTAATAAAACAAGTAAAAATAGATTAAAACAAAAATAATAGAGACAAAATCTAGGGTTTCCATGCTCCACCACCAACCGCATAATATAATTCTCTAATTGCTCAATTGCAAGAGGGCGATTTATAACTATGAATCAGATCATACCGCAAATAGTCGAATATGACCCCCCAAAAGGATACCGTCAACCGGATTCGCTATAACCCATCTCCGGACAAAGTATGACTAGTGCATGCAAACTACTTTTACTCTAATCTACTCCTACAACATGAAATTTTAAACTAAAGCATGTTTATATCATCTCGCCGAGGCATGACCTGTGTAAACCTAGGGTTTCAAGTGTTAAGTACCATTATGTAGAAAATCATGAATTAAGCATCCGAGTTCCAGTCCATAATGAATAATCATGATTGAGTTAGAAAAATATATTTATTCCATCTAAAACAATAATTTAGAACAAATATAAAATTCTGTATAAAAATCCAAAACAAACACTCATTTACAACAATTATCACAGTATAGTCACAGTTTTCCCTAGATATTGAATTAGTTGTCCATGGTAGAAGGAGACTGCATCGTTGATGTAGAAATGCCCTCCATGATCTTTTTCTCTGGATCTCTAGGTATTGAATGGCTCATCCCTTTTAATGATATGTGAATAAAAGCTCTGAAATTATGTGAAGATAAGTCCCTTAGATATGTAGCAAAACTTGGTATTTATAGGCAAAGGTGAGGGAAACCCTAACTTGGAGAATAAAATTATCCTTTTTCGTAATTTTCATATCCAAGCAAGCAAAACCCTAATATCGATGTATAATGTGAGTATATTACATGTATAGAGGTGTTGATATCGAACTTAAAGTCATCCGGGTCAAAATAGGATTTTAGCTCGAATATGAAATTTGCAGTTTTTTCTGCAGGACACTTCTCACTTTTTTGATCATATTTGGAGCTACACACATTGGATGGGGGCGTGTAATATATCGTTGGAAATATGACTTCAAGCTCTTGATGATAGGCTCAAGAATCACCCTATTTAGTGTAACACTCCGCTCCAACACTTGGTATGATATTGTCCACTTTGGGCCCAACCCGCACGGTTTTGCTCTTGGGCTCCTCCCAAAAGGCCCCATACTAATTGGAGACAACACTGCACATATAAGCACATCCCCAGACCTCTACCCCGGGCGATGTGGGATATCACAATCAACTCCCCTTGGGACCCAGCGTCCTCGCTGGCGACCCACGGGTGATGTGCATGCTCCCACACTTAATTTTGGGCGGGCTCTAGCTCTGATACCAATTGTAACACCCCGCTCCAACACTTGGTATGATATTGTTCGCTTTGGGCCCAACCCGCACGGTTTTGCTCTTGGGTTCCTCCTAAAAGGTCTCATACCAATTGGAGACAATACTGCACATATAAGCACATCCCCATACCTCTACCCCGGCGATGCGGGACATCACAATCACCCCCCTTTGGACCTAGTGTCCTCACTGGCGACTCACTGGAATTAAGTGTGGGAGCATGCACATCACCCGTGGGTCGCCAGTGATGACGCTAGGTCTCAAGGGGGTGATTGTGATGTCCCACATCGCCCGGGTAGAGGTCTGAGGATGTGCTTATATGTGCAGTGTTGTCTCCAATTGGTATGAGACCTTTTGGGAGGAGCCCAAGAGCAAAACCGTGTGGGTTGGGCCCAAAGCGGACAATATCATACCAAGTGTTGGAGCGGGGTGCTACATTTAGACCTTTTTTAACCGAGATATGGGCTCCCGAAGTTGACTAAAATTTTGTGTTGAAAACACTGTAGCATTCCGCACCTACGCTTCAAGCGTAGGGACAAGCGTATAAACTCCCTTTCTAGCCATTTTTTGCAACTGAAAGTATAGGTCAAGCGTAGAAACTCCATTTCTAGTCACTTTTTATAACTGAAAGCATAGGTCAAGCATAACAAAACCCCCGGAAACCACTTTTATTGATAATTGCTCCGTCTGAACCCCCTCGACTCCCTCGTATGATTCTTGAAGTTGCGGCTTCGAAAAATAACGTTTTTGCCCTCCGGAAGACACTTTTCTCTTGAAAACACATTTTTTGTTCTCTCTTTTGGATAGACACAAGCACTTCTTTAGTTAATTCACCAGAGTTAGCTCGTAATCTTCATTAAGCTCTTGAAACACGCTTAAACACACAAACAACATAAAAATACCAAATAATGAATTGTAAAGACTTAACAACAGTAAGATATGAGCTTAAAATGGATACTTTTGAGCACCTATCAGGGGTGTAGAGTTGTAGAGGTTAGGGTTTAAGGGTGATGGTGGTGTATATATATATATGTGTGTGTGTGTGTGTGTGTTGCAGAGGTTAAGGTTTTGGGATTCGATTGGGGTTTTTTTTTGGGGTGGTGGTGGTGTATATATATATGTGTGTGTGTGTTTTGCAGAGGTTAGGGTTTGGGGTTTTGTTTGGGGGTGTTGGTATATATATATATATATATATATGTGAGTGTGTGTGTGTGTTGCAGATGTGGGGTTCGATTGGGGGTGACGGTGGTGGTGGTGGTGGCGGGTGGTGGGATGGTAGGGGTCGATGATGGTGTATATATATATGTATGTGTGTGTGTGTGTATATATATATGGTGTGTGAGAAATCGAAGGTGGTCGTCGGTGGTGGTTGGAGGTGGCGGTGAGGTGGGTGGAGCTGGTGGAGGATGATGGTGCCGAGAAGTTTGAGAGGGTTTGCAATTTTTTTTTTCCTTTTATAAAATCCAAACTTAGAACAAAATAACATCATTTCAGCATTGTACATCCATTTTTTTTTCTGTTTGAGAACAAAATGAACAGTGTTTGAGTCTCCCAAACATGTTTTGTTTTGTGAACAGTGCCAAATGAATAAAAAACAAAATACAAAAATAGGCTTTCCAAACGGGGCCTAACACTTTTAAAAGTTAATTTTTTTCTTCTTTTAAGTTTAAATTTAAATTTAATCATGGAATATTGTTTAATTGACAAAACTAAAAATAAAAAAATTGACAAAAACAACAAGCATAAAAAAATACACATATCATTTAGTCACAGATATAATATATACAAGAGTCTCAACTATATAAAATACTTAAAACGAAGTTAATTTGGTAATAGATAATCTAAGTTAATTTGTTGGTAATAGATAATCCTAGAGTTAAAAGAAGTCTATGGGTAAATAAATACTTATAACAACTAAAATTATAATGTCAATTCTTTCACATATAGGATAAATCTATAAAAATATTTCCGTTCCATTCATCAAACTTGTTAATAATGAGATATATGTGTTTATGTAGAGGTATATGTATACATATATATGTATATATATCTATAAAGAATGTAGAGTTGTTATTAAAGTGAATAATAGTGAATTCAGACATGGTAAAATTGGATAAAAATTTTGAAGACACAAGTTCCATGGAAAAGTAAAATTTTCTTGTGTTTTATAGTGAAATTTTTTTGGAGAATATAATCATTTGGGAGAATCCTACATTTCCCAAAATTTTCTCTTTCATATTAACCAAATACTAAAAAAGTTAAATTCTTTTTCAGTTCTTTTCCTTTCCTGCTAATGAAACCAACCGGAAAGATATAAAATCATAAAACGCGTGCCACCTAAGCCTTAGAAATAAAATAATATTTAACAACACCGTCACAAACTTAATACAGTTGGTCCACCCTCCTCCTTGAGTACTCGTTTCTATTTATTAATTTTATTTTTGAGCATATATAGTTGACTATCGACATATATAATAATCCGTGTTTCCATCTTTTTATTTATTTTCTCAACTTTTTTCTCCCACATTTGTGTAACCTATTGTGTTCTGACAGGTGGCCCACAAAGTTTATTGCAATCACTCGTCCAAGCCGCCACAATATTTCCTATTATTTTTATTTTCTTAAGGGTACATCGGTGCGGTGCGATGTTAGTTTTTGGTTTTGGGTTGGGTTGAATTTGGTTTGACGTGGTTTTATTTTAAATTGGAACCATGTTTGGTGCAGATGGTTTTGATATAAGAAAAAGTGATGCTGAAAAACCAAACCATGTTTGGTAGAGTTGGTATGAGTTGAAATTCTGAAACTAAACCATGTTTGGTAATTTGGAATGGTTTCACATTTTATTTATAAATATTAAAATATATTTAATATTAATATATTAATTTTTAGGAAATATAATAAAATTATAATATTAAAATATATTAAATTTCCAAAAATATATTTTAATATATTAATATTAATATATTAATTTTTAGGAAAGATAATAAAATTATAATATTAAAATAACTTCCAAAAATATATTTTATATTAATATATTAAAATATATTAATTTTTAGGAAAGATAATAAAACTATAATATTAAAATAACTTTCAAAAATATATTTTAATATTAATATATTAAAATATATTAATATTAATATATTAATTTTTAGGAAAGATAATAAAATTATAATATTAAAATAACTTCCAAAAATATATTTTAATATTAATATATTGAAATATATTAATATTAATATATTAATTTTTAGGAAAGATAATAAAATTATAATATTAAAATATATTAAATTTCCAAATATATATTTTAGTATTAATATATTAATATGGTGCAACTATTTGGTTTTGGTTTTGGGTGAAATGGTGCAACCATTTGGTTTTGGTTTGGGTTGCTACGATACCGCACCTTTATCATCAGTTCCAAATTTTGGTCATTTGGTGTCAATGGTGCCAATATTGTTGACCCAAAACCATTATACTAAACACGGGTTGGAGTCAACTTTTTACATCAAAACCAAAAAAATGGTACCAAAACTGGTTACCAACCATGACCTAAGTAAATAAGCAATTTCGGCCGACAGCTTCTATAATTTTTGGTTTTTGTTCTTTTTATTTCATCATTATTATTCTTATTTAGATATTTATGCGTGTCAGTAAGATTCCCTGTAATATTGAAATTTATGTAAAAGACACAATATTATAAAAATATTTAAAATTAATATTGTACGAATATAATTCAACACTGGTATTTAGTGATCTCGGTGAAAGTCGTTAATTAATTTCAGCTAATCACAATATTTAAGGATAGGGCAATTATCATAAAACTCCCGATATTTTTAATTTTGTTCAAATAACCCCCTGCTATTTAAAACAAACCCTATACTATTCAATTTTATCAAATACCCCATGTTTGTCAATTTCAGCCTAACTCCATTAAATTTTGGGCAATGTTTGTCTGAGGCCAATAAAAAATATAAGAAGACTTTCTAATTTTTTTACACATGTCCAATAATTTGAAAACATTTCCACAAGTTTCATAATTTTTTGATTGTCGAAAATTTGCTTAGTTTTAAAATTTTAAAAAGATATAATTATGGTAATGTTTTCAAAATCTTTGGACACGTGTAAGTAATATATTGGACCACATAATGTGTAAGGAGAAAGTCTCTAAAACAAGTATTTTTCTTAATTTTGTGCCACGTGTTTGGCACACGCGTGGTTTACGACTTATTTAGTTCCAAAATGCTCGTGTAGTTAGTGACATATTTTATTTCCAAAATGCCTTTTCACCTTTGTATACATCATCACTTAGATAGTTTTAAACGGTATCGTTTTCACTAAGGATATTTTAGTAATTCTCCACTTCCATTAACGAGTTATGATAAAATTGATGGAGAAGGGGGTATTTGATAAAATTGGATAATATATGAGGGGTTTGAAACAATGAGGAGTTATTTGAACAAAATTGAAAGTATCGGGGATTTTATGATACTTGCCCTTAATAGTAAAAACAAAATAAAATATCAAATAATTGTGAAGGTTAATGCGGTGGTGAGATAAATATATGGTTCAAAACCAAATGGCCTAATCTATTTTAAACTATTCATTTTATTTAGGATTATTTGCATTCAGATCCCCTGAATTTTTGGTCAATTTCATTCAAAAAGTGATCAACGAGATTTTAGTCCAACCGCCCCCTAAACTTTCAATTTTCTTGCAATAACACCCCTGAAGCTGTGAAAAGTTCAGAATACCCTTGATTTGTTTCACTTATTACATGAGACAAATATCTGGAGGGTGAAGTTACTGAAATGCCCCAAGACCAAAACTCTACCCATCACTCAGACCTTTCATTTCCTCTCTTCCCTCTCTAGAAAATTATCTCAACCCTCCACTTCATCTTTATGGTGCTATCCCCTTTTTGGGTTTCTGATGGAAAAAAAATAATTGAAGAGAATTGGATTTGTATGTGTGACGTTTATTGGTTGAATAATTTGTTTGGGAAAAAAAATTGGATTTATTTGTATATTTTTAGGCGTGTACTAAAGAGAATTTTCAGCTAATTGAATATTTTGGTGTTGTGTATCATCTTTTGTAGAATTTTAAGTTTGGATTTCAATTTTTTTTTCTCTATATCCACTTAGAAAATTGTTTCAGCTAGTGGGATTTGTGGAATATTTTGGTGTTGTGTGTTATTTTTTGTAGACTTTTAAGTTCAGATTTTTAGTTTGTATTAGGGTTTGAAAAGAATTAGTGTTTGAACATAGGAGTGAGAGTGGTGGAGTTGGAAGATTGGTCCTTTGTAACTTGAGGTCCTTACAAGATATTGTATATGTAATTATTTTCATGGTGAATGGTGATGCAGGGGATCACTGTGGATGTTTATTGGGGCTAAAAGAGAATTGCACAAATGGCTATTTGGTCCTCTAATATTTTATATTAAAGTAAGGTTACAAGAGTAATTTCAAGGCCAACAACCCCTCTAGGGGTGTCATTGTAAGAGAAATGAAAGTTCAGGGGCGGTTGGATTACATTCTCGTTGACCACTTTCTAAGTAGAATTGACTGAAAGTTCAGTGGGTCTCAGTGCAAATAATCCTTTTATTTAATAGAGTAGCAACTGAAGGTAATTTATAGATAGGATAAGGAAGCACATCACATGGCATATTACTCTATTTTAACATCTGTTAGAATGTTTGGTCAAGTCATGTGTATCCTCTTACGACCACTTCAAATAAAATTTCGGAATAATATATATATATATACATATATATATATGTTGCATGTGGGACAAAATGTGTGACATTGGTTGTATTTTTGAGTCTTCATAACTTAAACTAGTAATTCCTCTCATATATTATAGATATATTACTCCCATTAGAGCAATTATTTTTTAAATCAAAGATTATGAAATTTCAGCAAATACTATAAATTTGAAAATATTTTTTTCCCTCCATAATGTACAGCATACAGCTGGGAAGAAAGCTGTTCACATGGAAAAGCTTGCTGTTCTATTTCATCACTTAAAACTGGCAATAAAATAAATAAATAAACAAATATATATATATATATATATAGAGAGAGATCATTATAATTTGTGATTGTAGGTCAAAAATGGATTAATTCGTTGGCATACTCAGTTAATTGGTTTGGACCAAATAACTAACTTATATTATTAATTATGATAATTAATTATTATCTACTGGTTTTGTCACGCCTTGATAGTTGATATTTCCTCTATCCCAAAATAAGTGTTCACATTTGACTTTTTAAAAAAATTTAGGATATTTTGTGTTTTCAACTTGGCCCTTTAAAAATATAGTATAGTTTTAGTTTTTAGCGAGATCCATTATTTTTTTAAGTTAATGAAGAAGGTAAGTTGGGAAAATATAAGATTATGTTGTATTGGGATTTGAAACTAGACACTTATTTTAAGACGAATAAAGTTATAAAATTGAAACCCTTAAAATTGTTGAAATTCTTTACTAATTAAATTATTGATATGTATCCACAAAATAACATAGAAAGCACATGACGATATCAATATACATGATTTAAATATTTATTGTGACTATTATTATAAATACCAATTTAGCCCTCAGGCCCTCATGATGCATACAATTCGGTTGATTAGAATGAAAGTGATCGTACATATATATATCTAATAAAATTGAAACCGAATAAAACGATAGGTTAATTATCTGAAGGCATATTCAGTTTTCTTAAGTTTAAATTATTAACTCAATCAACTGTGAGTGTGGTGATTATTCAATTTATAGAGTGGTTTATTTAATCGATCCAACTACTAAGGGCCTGTTTGGTAGAGCTGTGTTTGTGTTTGTGTTTGTGTTGAAATAAACAAAAAATACGTTTTTTGTTTTTTGTTTATTCATCCAAAAACAGAAGTATGTTTGGTAGGGATGTTTTTTTGGTTGAAATTAAAAAATTAAAAATCAATAATTAAAAATTAATGATATAAATAATAAATAAAATATAATATAATAATAATAATAAATGAATACAATAATAATAAATAAATATAATAATAAAAATGAACTAAATAATAAATAATAATAATAAATTACATAAAACATATTTAAAAATATAATAAAAATAACAAATAATAAACAAAAAGAAATAAATAATAATAAAAAATAATAAGTAAATATAATAATAAATAAATACTTCATAATAATAATAAAAAATGAGTATAATAATAATAAATTAATATTAAATTAATAAAATATATTTTTAAATAATTAAAAATGAATAAATAATTTATAAATAAAATGAATTAAATAATGAAATAATAATAATAAATAAATAAAATATATTTATAAATTAATATATAAATTAATAAATACTAATTTAATAATATAAATAATAAATATAATATAATATAATAATAAAAATAAATTACATAAAACATATTTAAACATATAATAAAAATAATAAATAATAAATAAATAAATAAATAATAATAAAAAATAAATATAATAAAAAATAATAAATAAATATAATAATAAATAATAAGTAAATATAATAACAAATAAATACTTCGTAATAATAATAAAAAATGAGTATAATAATAATAAATTAATATTAAATTAATAAAATATATTTTTAAGTAATTAAAAATAAATAAATAATTTATAAATAAAATGAATTAAATAATGAAATAATAATAAATAAATAAATAGAGTATATTTATAAATTAATATATATATTAATAAATAATAATTTAATAATATAAATAATAAAATAATAAAATAATAAAATATATTATAAAGTGAAGAAAGTGTAAGTGATAAACACTCCAATAAACACCAAATTCATGTTTATTCTCATATGCCTAAAATTTGCCTAAAGTGAAAAAGTGTTTTTAAACACACATATCCCAAAAATACTAACCAAACAAGTTTATAAACACAAAACACATAAACAAACACAAAAACACCATAACCAAACAGGCCCTAAGAGTTTGAATGATGCGCTTATTAAATAGAACTTTGATCAAAGAGATTGGAAAATGATTCTCAAACTGCCTTTAGGAGTTACAGCAGGTTCGGATTTTAATTTTTGGCTATTTTCAACTAATGGAAAATTTCCAGTTAAGTTCGCTTATCATCTAGCTATCAGTTTGGAGAGAGCTGTCCGGAATAACATCGCCTAACATAGAGGTGAAAGTAATAGTGTCATTGATAGAGCTAATCGATGGAAGAGTATTTGGAAGTTGAAAGTGATGCCAAAAGTCAAGATTTTTATATGGAAATGTCTTCTAGATAGAATTACAGTTCTTGAAACTATTGTGAAACGGGGTATGGGTGATAACATTACTTGTGTAGTTTGTGGAATTGAACTCGAAACAGTAAACCATATTTTTTGTTATTGTCCTCACGCTATACAAGTGTGGAAGGTTTCTCGTCTACAACTCAATGGGGATCTGGTGCCTCATGGAAAATGGGATGCATGGTGGAGGGAGAATTTGCAAGGGTGTGAAATGAAGGATTCAAGGGTGATGTTGCAAAGTTTAATGGGATGTATTTGTTGGCAGATTTGGAAAGCAAAAAATGCTTGGGTTTTCAAATAGCAATGGTGGAGTGTTGACGACATTAATCATAAGGCTGAAAAAAAATGTTTCGAATACCTTGGAGTTTTGGGAGTTGATCAAACTGTTACAGGCTCTTCTCAAATTTCCAAATCAGTTGATGTTCAACGGTGTTTATGGCAATGCCCTCTTGTTACATATTTGAAAGCTAATTGTGACACTGCTATTAGAGCAGGTTGTGAATATGTCGGGGTTGGAATTGTGGTGAGGAATCATTTGGGTTCAGTTGTGAAAGGTGTCGATTTTGTGTTTATGCACGTCACGGACCCGTCCCTTGCTGAAGCTATTGCATTACGTCATGGCTTGTTGCAATTATTGAAATGGGGAGCTGTTAAGAGTTATTTTGGAAAGCGATGCTGAAGTGGTAGTGAAGGCGATTCAGAAGATAGGTCCTTGTCCTATACATCTGTGCACTGTGGTTGAGGATGGTTGAGGATATTGTATCGCTTCTTCTTTAGCATCAATTTTTTTCCATAAAATTTGTAACTGGAGATGCAAATAGTTTAGTTCATCAAGTCGGTAAAATGACGGTTAGGGTGTGTAATGATTTTACTTTTTATGATGAATTACCTCTTGGTATTCAGAATATGGATACTGTTTCTGTATCCTTATAAGTTTTATCAATAATATTCTTTCTTATCTTTGGAAAAAAACAACTGTGATTCTATTATTATTTTTTTTAACTCAAATTGAATTGTTGAGCACGAAATCAAACAAGAACAGAAAAAGAAAAAAAAGAAAATTGTATTAGAAAACTTACCATTAAAGGATTTTACGTGCACCTAATTGTCCTAGCTTGTGGAATTTGAGTAAGTCTCATTAGTTGAAATAGTCCTTAAATAGTCATTGATCTCATTTATTTATTAACCTATTTGTATACACAGAAAATGTGTCTGTGTTTGTAAAGATTATAGAAATATGGGATTTGTGCATGTGTAATGTCCTATTTTGATTAATGGTCACCTAACCTTTATTATTGAGATTAAGATTTCTTTTCCTTACTTTATAGAAATTATATATTATTAATCATTCCACAAGTTGATAACGGTTGTATTAAAAAGATGTTCCTTTTTTTTCCCTTTCGAATGGTAATGGGTACTTTTATTGCATGATCTTTCAAGTCCGTTATACAAACTACCGTTAGTTTGTTTGTTTCCTTTATTATTTTTTTTGTATTTTTAAATATATATATTTTGAAATGGTAATACAAACACAAGTATATTATACCAGGTTTCTTATTTCTTTACTTTTTGAAGACGTTTTGTGATGTAGTCATTCATGGAAAAAATTGTTGTTTCTTGACAACAATATAAATTTTGGGAAAATACAGGAAACCTTATTGAAATTTAATAGGGTAAAGTACAAAATAAAAATTCTTGAATTCTTTTTCCAAATAAATTGCTTAATTACAAAGGATTATTTTACCCTTTTTATTTATAGAATTTATCATTTCTTATTAAATTATCTTCATTATCTTTTTCCTTATTTAAATATAAATCATACTATTTGTTTTAATTTTAGTTTTCGAATCATGAAAAATAAATAGTGTTGTAACAACCTTTTTTTTTTTTTTTTTTTTTTTTTTTTTTTTTTTTTTTTTTTTTTTTTTTTAGAAAAAAAGATTAACTTCCTATCAAACCTTTACCACTATTTATAGCAAAAGTCATTTTATTCAGTTTATACTTTTTTACAGTAAAGATTTTATTTTGTTTTTCACACAATTGTTTTTTTTGTAACTAACAAAATTACTTAAATCTTTGCACCTTCTATTTCATGTACATATTCATTAAGAAACAACTTTAGTTCAACCGTTTTAGCCCTTTTATATTGGATTTTTAATCAAGAAACTATTTTAATAAGTAAATATAAATCTAATCAAATTTAGTAGAGAATATGTTGTCGTAATAGTAATTTTTTTCATAGTATATAATAATTAAAATGAATTAAAAAATCAGATCATTAGAACATATTTCACAAAATCCGATAGTTTGGGAAATATTTTGCACAAAAACATAATTTGAAAGGGTTATTTACAAATTCAGATATAGTTTAAGAATTTTGTTGTTCTTTATTCATCTTAATACTGCATTGAAACAATATAATGACAAAGCAACCAAAAGACATGAATTTGAATATTTACCCCACTGTCAAAATAAGTCATTTTTTTAAACTAAAAATAAAATAAAATACTCGGTATTCAGGAATCGAATTTTCACGTAGCAGCATTAGTTGGTGTATTAATCGTGATACCCACAAAAACAGAAAAAAAAAAACAATAAATAAATAATCTTGTATTGAAATAATTTAATTAGATTTTATTAAACTAAAAGAGAAGAAAAAGTCACTAAGGGTCCGTTTGGCAACCCGGTCTTGGTCTTGGTTTTGGTCTTTGATTTCAAGACCAAGACCATGTTTGGTTGGCCGGTTTTGGATTTGGTTTTGGACACCCTAAAACTAACCACTAAAACCTGGTTTTGGGCCACCATTTTTGACTTTTCTCTCTCTCTATATATATATATATATGACCGAAAATATGAATTATTTAAAATTTTTTTTTATATTTTTCGGAAAAAAATTAATTTCTGGAAAAAAAGTATTTTTTCGAAAATAATTATCTTTTTCGGAAAAAAATAAATTTTCGGAAAAAAATTATTTTTTCGGAAAAAATCATATTTTCGGACAAAAATTAATTTTCTCCAAAAAAATTTTTTTTCGAAAATAATTTTTTTTTTTGGAAATAAATTAATTTTTGGGAAAAAATTCTTTTCCGGAAAAAAATTATTAATTCGGGAAAAAATTATTTTTCCGAAAATATTTATTTTTTTGGAAAAAAATCATATTTTCGGAAAATAATTATTTTTTCGTCAAAAAATAAATTTTTGGAAAAAAATCATATTTTTGGGAAAAAATTATTTTCCGGAAAATATTTATTTTTTCGGAAAAAAATCATATTTTTGGGAAAAAATTAATTTTTGGAAAAAAAATCATATTTTCGGAAAAAAATCATATTTTTGGAAAAAAAATAATTTTCGGAAAAAAATATTTTTTCGACAAAAATTAATTTTTCGGAAAAAATTAATTATTTTTTTTCCGAAAATTAATTATTTTTGAAAAAATTATTTTTTATATTTTGGGGAAAAATATTTTTTTCTCGAAAATTACTTTTTTTCCAATTTTATATATATATATTTTTCATATTTATATATTTTTAATATATATATAATTATACCAAGACCAAGACCAAGATCAAAAACAAAACCAACTCCTTACCAAACACTATATATTGGTTTTAGATTTACCTAAAATCACCCAAGACCAAAACCAAAACCAAAACCAAAACTAAAACCAAAACCAAGACCAAAACCAAGTTCCCAAACGGACCTAAGGTATGGAGATTCCTATCATCATACATGTAATATTATTGACTTGCTTATATAAAAACATTTCAATTTTTTACTAATGTTTAAAAACAAAGATAAAACATACATCTAAATCAGAGCTCCAATAATGATGGAAAATATATTATACTAGCAATATCATTAACATATTCTTTCTATATTTTTTGTATTTTCTATTTTTTTTGTAATTTATTGTCCGTATAATATGATTAAATTAATAAATGGAGCCAAAGTTTCCTCCAAAGAGCGTGAACATCACGTGCCAAGTCTTTCAAATCTCAACTATAAAATCAGAAAACAGTAAAAAAACAAGCAAAAATGGAAAAACATATAAAGTGAGAGAGGTATGAACAATAATGAATTGAAAAGTGAAAAAAGTAATAAAAAGTGAATAGAAATCAAAATTTTAAAGTGAAAAAAGTAATAAAAAGTGAATAGTTAGAAAATTTTAATTTTCTAACTCATCCAAGTGAGTGAGAAACCGGAAGGAAGCCTAGCTCCTGCGCCCCTTTTTCCTCTCTCTCTCTAACTTTCTCTCTCCTCTGCTTAAAAAAAAGTCGCTTTTGACCCATCCCCAACACCACCCCCTCTCTTTCTTCCCGTCTTCCTCCTATCTGCTCCTTCCTATTCTCATTGCATTTCTCTCTTTATATTTACATATATATATATATATATATATTTACATACAGATATATACATATACATGTGCATATAATTAATTGTTTGAGACTATTGAATTGTGAAACTGCTCTGTTCTGAAAAAGCAAATCATGGGTAGCTGTTTTTCAACGATCAAGATCAGTGGGTCGAACAGCAACAACACCGCATCCTCCTCCACCACCGCCACCGCCGCTGCCACCGCCGTGATCATCAACAACAACCGCAAACAACCTGCCAAAC
Source organism: Cornus suecica (assembly GCA_963922005.1). Classification (NCBI taxonomy): domain Eukaryota; kingdom Viridiplantae; phylum Streptophyta; class Magnoliopsida; order Cornales; family Cornaceae; genus Cornus; species Cornus suecica. The sequence continues at coordinate 8,698,504 of OY998238.1, read as the reverse complement.
CATCCACAATAGGAGCCCCAATTGCCACCAAAAAACAAGCGACTCAACAGCAGAAGAAATCGCAGCAAGCTCCGAATTCGAAGCGGCCAGGTGGTGGGGTCATTTCTTGCGGGAAGCAAACCGATTTTGGGTACGCCAAAGATTTCGATAAGCGTTACACCATTGGGAAATTGTTGGGTCATGGTCAATTTGGGTATACCTATGTCGCCGCCGATAAGTCTACCGGAGATCGCGTCGCTGTCAAGAAAATTGATAAGAATAAGGTAATGATTTCTTCATTGCATTGGGCTTTTGTGTTTTGGGCCATGTTATTGAAATTTTGCTCTGTGAATTTGGGTTTGCGAAAATATTTAGATTTTAATTTAGATTTTTGGGCGGTTGATGTGGGTCTTATATATATATATATATATTTGGTTGATTAGTGCTAATGATGATAATTACGGACTCTCACAATGATGGTATTTGTTTCCAAGATTGTTAAAAACCTCTTTTGGGGTTTCAATGCAATATTTTTCAAATTGCCAAATTGGGTAGAATTTCCACATATTCGATGGAACATATATCTACTGGGTCTCATAATTTTTTTATTATGTTAACTTGTTTTTATTATTTTTTGATATCTGAGGATTTGAGGGTCCTTTGAGTGGATGTGGAAATTTGGGTTTTACACAACTTTGAATGGTGTTGTTGAAAGTTGTTGATTTGGCTGGTGAAATTACAATATCCGGAATTTGAGCATAGAACTTTTTTTTTTTTTTGATAACTGTGATGAAAAATAATTAAGAATTTATTCACTAAGGATCGAACCCTTGACGGCCATTTGAGAGTAAATGAACCAGTACCGCTGAGCCATTAGGCCTTTGGCTCACCAATTTGCAAGGAACGGACTTCACTTGCTTTTGCTATTGAATTCATTATACCGAAGCTTGTCTAATTCAAGTCTGCCGGTGGAAAATAATGGAGGTGGTGATTTTCATGATATCATCATGGATAGTGATGATGGAGTATAGTTTTCTAAATGTTTCTCTACATAATCAAAGTTGACTTTCCTAGATCTGTAATTCAATGCGAAGATGACCATTATTTTTTTATGGTACATTTTCACATTCAATGGACGAACATGAATTCTTTAGCGAACACATAACAATACAATGATATGTATTGCTGATATCATACTGTAATTAAACTGACCTTTAGGAAGAGGCTTCTGGTTAGAGCAC